>PUFA01000067.1:0-1306666 GCA_003508835.1 Eonycteris spelaea | reverse complement strand
ACCCTGTTACGGAACTGGAATTGGCGCCATCTGCCCACTGCCTACTGTCCTCCCGTAAGAGAAGACCTGTAAACGCTCCCTCTGAAAATATCTGAGCAATTGTAAAAGGGAAATTTAAGCAAAATCAGAGCACGTGAGTTAACAGAACAAGAATTAAGGAGCGAAATAAGGAAAATAGGGCAAAATTACATGCATGTCAAATTGGACTAAGAAACATTAATATCAGAAATAAGTCTAAAAGTTGAAGGCTGTTTTTGAAAATTAGTCTAATGTGCAGTCTCCAGCTGCTGGCCACCACCTGAAAGGCTTCTCTCCCAGCTCCCCAGCTCCATTTGGTAAATTATTCTGGGGTAAGAATAGAGTCCTGTAACATCGCTGATCCTGAAGTCTTTTGGTATTAAAGTTTAAAAGAGCAACAAGAGTTTATTGGAATATTATTGAATGAAGTTAAATTTTCAAGTAGACTTCCGAGCTAAGCTTTGTCTGGGCCCAGCAGGTGGCTGGCACACAGGGGTCCAGCATGGGTTTGCTGCATACAAGTGACAAAAGAGGTACTAAGCAGGAAAACTTGCCTACTGTGTGTGTGTGTGTGTGTGTGTGTGTGTGTGTGTGTGTGTGAATTTTAACTTCAAAAAATTTCTGAAGCAATTGAACCAAAAATCTTGATTAGGTTCAAGCTAAAATGGCAGACACCATAACAATCTTGGGAAATAATTTGAAGGCGTCATATTAGCATATAAATTCTGATTAGCAGAGGGAAACAAACAGGTTGGCAGGAGGTCAAGGCATTCTTTAAAATGTTTTGTTAGCTAAGGCTAGGGGGTGAATCCCATGCACATTGTTTATATGTAATTATTTTTTGAGATATAAAGACTTAAAATGTATTGTTAATTCATCCTTTTTCCCATAAAGCTTTTCTGTCCAATCTGTTTTTTCTGTTAGTAAAATAATGAATCATTTTTACATAACTCACTTTTGCATTATAATTATGTTTGTTTTTTGGTTTGTTTGTTTTTTTACTGAGATAATGGTCTTTAAACGGAGAGATAGAGAGATGGAAATGAAAAAGGAAGGAAGGAAGGAAGGAAGGAAGGAAGGAAGGAAGGAAGGAAGGGAGGAGGGAGGGAGGGAGGGAGGGAGGGAGGGAAGGGGAAGGGGAAGGGAAGGGAAGAGAAGGGAGAGAAAGGGAAAGGTAAAAAGGAGAATGAGGAAGAGGAGAGAGAGAAGGAGGATGAGAACAGAAAAATACTAAATAAACGAAGGTAGCCATGATAAGTAGCATTTACCTATGGTGAGATCACTTAGAGGGAGGGTTCTTACCTCTGTCCCAGGAAGTTCTCCACCTAAGGCAAGAGTTGCCTGATTACAATAGAAAACACTGGGGATACAATATGGTTGAGAAGCTGGGTACAATTTTTTTGACTCAATACAATGCAGTATTTTGGCCTTCTTGATTTTGACCAGTTGGTTTTTTTCTCTACCTGGCAAACCTCTCATTTTCCAGGGACAATCTCTCCTAGATTGTTTTGAATGTCATCAGTTTTTACTTCTTTACTGTGCTGAATTGGATTGTTAAAATGCTTCCTTGGCTTTTAATTAAACGTGTTTTTGTTGATAATTCTGAGGTGCTACATGGGCAATAGTTTCAGGCTTTTGGGGAAATACACAGTTTATAGTTGTGAATAGCTAAGAGCTGGGAGAGACTTTAAAATAGGTGCTCTTTAAACTCCATAGCTTTCATACTGCTCACCTCAAAAACGTTTTGAATAATTCTCACTTGCACATTTTATAAAATGAAGCTTAAATTTTATATCATAGTTGCAAAGTATGTAATTTTTACTGTATTTTAAGTATTTTCATTTTAAAATAAAAGTATAATATTTATATTATCAGAGTAGTGATCATATCTGGAATTATTTTTAATCACCTTTTTATAATCACCTAATTATTTTTAATCACCTTTTCTATTTAAATAGTATATGAATAAGCTCTTCTTTGACATATGGAAAATTTCCATCATTTCTTTTCCTCCATAAACTCTTCTTTCCATTTAACTTTTTCACAAAATTTAAAGTAATACATATATTCTTGAAAGTCTTTTGTTGATCATTTTTTCATACTCCTCTGTAATAAAAATATCTAACTAAAATATTTTTTCTAAGTTGGATTTTCATTAGAATCATTGATCAAAACAATATAATTTATAGATTTGATGATTAGTAAATACAAAACTAAAATTATATTAAATATGTCTTAACGAAATGGATAGGGCTTTTAAAACCCTTATTTCATGTATCTTGGGTGAATATTACATACTGTAAGGATGAGAAAAGGTTTGGTATCAATTCTATTTTAATTTTTACCATTTTTAGTGCAGAGAACACTTCATATGAATGAGTTGACAAAAAATATTTATCTATCCTTTCATTCCTGTATTTAATTTAAAATATCCTTTATTCTCTCTTGTTTGTTTTCATTTGGATAGGCACTTTAAAGAGTATCTGAGATCTTAAAATTGTAATCAATATTACTATGGTTTGAAATCTGGCTTGTTGGTGCTTACTACAATAAAACAAACAAAAAAGAAATCTCGTTTGTGGACAATACTTTACTATTCTTTTAGATCCCTCCTTCAGGTCAGGAGTACCATTCCCAGATGTGATGGTTCACAACTGTACCCCTCATTGGGAATTGCCCTCAGCTACCAGGAACTGCCTCGCCTAAGGTTAACCCTGCAGAGCTGCAGCCGATGTCTGGCTGGTGCAGAGGTACAAAGCCTGACTTCAACTGGGAACAAATCTGCAGTGTCAGTCTAGCTTCAGACCTCCCTGTAACACTGGCCTGAGGTTTCCGGAGCAACTCTATGGAGGCTCTCTTTTTTTCCTGCCCAGTTCTGCCTCTCTCACATCCTTACAGGTGTATTCCTGGGTGCACCCCTCAAACTCCACATACCTTTCTCCCTATCTGAATGTGCTCTTCAGGAATTCCATTGTAAAATACTCATCCATTAACTTGTACTTCAAGACTGCAGAAGGGAGTAAAAAAAAAAATATATATATATATATATATATATATATATATATATATATTTTGGATACAAATGATATAGTGGGCTTATTTCACTTACTGTGGTTGTTTTTGGTGGAATCATTTTTGTGGTGGTTGGGGTATGAAATATCTATTTTAAACAGGACAGCTGTAAAAATATGGCCCATCCTTAATAAATACCCTCTTTGATAGTTTCCTAATGAGCTGAGAATATTTTGGTTATGCCTTTTGGATTATTTGTTTTTATTCTGGTGTGAGCGGTAGGATAATTTGAGTGTGTAACATATTCACTCACAGTTAATAATTTACTAATCCTCAAATTAAAAATGCCTCAGTAAAAACTTTGTTGTTGTTAAAGACTTGGTTTTTAACAGGGAACATATACATACATACACATATTCCTCAGCGGCATGGAGCCTAGGGAAAAGCTAACGACAATTCATGAATAATGCAGAATTTTGCTGTTTATACCATTTCCATCTGTTGTGTGCATGATATTTATGATATTCATAAGATAAACTGATAGGAGCATGTGATCTGCTAATATGTATATCTTTAAAAGCTTTCATTACTGTTTTTTTTGGAAGAATGATGTCATGTACTCTGATGCCAGAGACAGGAGAATTAGAAAATAGCAACACAAACAACACACACACTTCTGAACAGCCAGGCATTTTATTTTCGATGCGCAGTACTCGCTTTGTGTCTTATGACATTTCAGGATCTCAGAGTCTTTGCCAGCGTGGGTTTTCGGTTGCGTGCTAGGTGACAAAGGAGGTCCGATCTGAGTGCGGTGATCCCGTCTTTCCCCTGCTGACTTTCCACAGCCCTGCTTCTCAGCTGGCTGTGTGTTGACGCAGCAGAACAAGGAGGGACCGCTTTTATGTTCTTCAGATGCGATATTAACCTTGGTACTTATTTTGGAAATTAAAGTTTTAATGAAGTGAGAGTCCCTAGAGAAAACAACAGAAAAGCACATTTTTTCTTCTTGATTAACCAAAAGCACAATCCCCCCCAAAGAAAATTTTGTTAAATCTGTAATCTCTAGATTTTCTGAGTTTGGGCTGGTTAGTAGAAAGTAGTCCTGACAGAAGAACCAGCTTCTTATATCACCAAGTGAGAAAAATCAGCAATTCATTGTGTAGCTATGAGGAGGTCACTTAACCTCTTAGAACTTCACCATTGTAATTAGAAAAATGCAAGGTTTGGACTGGGTGATTTCACACAATCTTTCAGCACAAACATTTTTAAGAATCTTATATGTAGGCTTGATTTTCACCTTCAAAACATTCATTATGAGTTATTAGATTTGAAAGAACATCTAGGTCCGTGAACACTAATTTTTATAAAAACTGTCTCTCATTTCTTGAGGAGCAGTTATAAAAATTGTTAAAATGCCGTTTAATTTTTCTAGCTCAAATACTTTTCAGGTATTTTGATTCTCTCTCTCGCTCCGGTTCCCTCTCTCTTTTCTTTGTTGAAAGAGATGGGGAGGACTGCTAATAAAATAATTTGGAGCCGGCCTCCTCTCATTTTTGGGATAATCCTAGTAATCTGGAAAGAGGCCACTTTGCTTATTTTCAAATCTGTCTCTTTTTTTATGACTATGTTCTGACAATTTTCCTGAGTTTGGAGATTTAGAGGCAGAAGAGGGCTTCCTAGAAGTGTTCACATTAACTGGAATGAGGAAACATGAAATCCAAGGTGTTGAGGAGGAAATTTATTTCTGAGAACTTTATCAAAACAGCTTATCATCAGTTATTCACATTATGTAGTCAGTGGTGATTTCAGATAAGACAGTGCCACAAATATTTCTTCTACATTGCCCCAAATCACAGCCAGTACTAATTTTTTAGGTCTAGCAACATCCTCTTTTAAAAAATAAACATTACATAGTCTGTGTGTAGGGGTGTGTGTGCGTGTGTGTGTGTGTGTGTGTGTGTGTGTGTGTGTTGAAATTTTACTGGTGTGAATTGGTTAAACGCTTTATTTTCATTCCAACACCTAAATGAGTTTATTCTGTAACCCTTGTGGTAGCTACAGGTAGATTCTTTAGTTACTTTCCAGGGAAAGCGAAGTCCAGGAAGAGGTTCATCTGTTTCTAGCTGGACAGTCTGGTGGGTGGTAATCCTCACCACCTCCAACATGAGTGTGCTAGTCACTGCTCACTAGATACCCATATCCTACTTCTCATTTTAGGTGCACTCCATTAGTTTTTTAAGACACACTGAATTACGGTAGAAATTTAGGTAGTTTGTTTCTGAAAGTTTCCTTATGCCTCTTAACCGTTACTTGGGGGAGAGATGGCAATGTGCTGTCATATTTCTTTTCCTTTCTGAAGACTATTTGTACCCTTTAGAATCCAGTGCCCCTGATTTTGAGGGACCGTTTCCTATGAAAATCAAGTCCAAATCACCAGTTTCTTCTTGTGACTTATGAATTCCTCCTCTTCTGATCTTTGAAGGCAAATTGAGATCAGGAACCATATATTATACTTTGAATCTCCAACAGCATGATATCTATGACATAAATAATACCTAACATCTAGGTTCTTTTCATTTACTATTTGTGATAATTTACTAATTGTGATAGTTTTCTCTTTAGAGTTATTTTTTTGTGGCATGTTTTCTGTTAAGTGTTTCACATGCATCAAGTAATTTAGTCCTTCCATTAATTCTGTAATATCCCTCTTAGAAATAATCCCCATTTGATATATGTAACAACCAAGGCTCATGGATGTTAAATAACTCACTTGAGTTAACACACGTGCACTTGTGTGCCTACATACGTACAACAGTGTCACGTGCCAAAGCCCTTTTTCTTTTAGTGTCTGCTGACTCCACAATTAGGAGGAAGAAAAGCTGTTCTTTTACTGTCTTCATGATAGGGCTGGAGTGAGTGTCTTCAGAAAAGGTAACTACTTCCAATCTGATTTGCATCTATTTTTCCCTGATGTACAAAATCAACCTACTATACGCCTGTGTCTTCCTGACCACTACAAAAATGAGTTGTGTCACAGAGAGGAGGTGGGAGGTGAGGGTGTTCAGTTTATCCAGCCCGAATCTTAAGTGAGATGTTTGAGATAGTGGGGAGAAGATTAAGGAGGGGTGGGTGCATGCTTCCTGGAAAAATGGAAGTAAGCCATCTAAGAAAAAGCTGTTTTTGGACAACCATCTTGTAGTGTGACAACTTGGGTGAAGCAAGTCAGAGGGGCGAAGTGGTAAGCACAATTTCTTCCTACCTGCCAACTTTACCTAGGTCCTATGGAACCTGACCGAATTTGAAAGCTGAGTCATCACACTTTTAGTTATTGCTGCCATGGATTCGATTCACCCTGTTCTAATTGAAAAGTTTTAATTGGAACACACTATGGAAATCCATGTTCTGCAAGACTGGAAACCTTACCCTTTTTACATTACCTGATTATATAGACTTTTCCACAATTATCATAGTTAAGCTAGTTGTTCTTACAGAAGCCACTTATCTAATTAAGTGAAAAGTGCACAGTAGATAAAAATTAAAGCAATTATTTGCAACTGTACAGTTAAACTTCAGTGGGGGGAGGGGAAATGGTCTCACTGTGTTAAATTGTATTTGCAAATTGGTGTCAAAACTATATTAACTGAGAGGAAAGAAGTAAGAAATTGCCACCTAATTTTACAAGAAAAAAATAGACTACATCAGGTACACTTAAAAGCAAAATGGAAAATGTTTAAAATTAACTTATAGTAGAATTTTATTTTTTCGTATTAAGCATCCAGATTTGAGACTTCTGTATTCCAATTATAATAAATATAATTTAATTCCACTAATGCTCTTTCATTGGTCTCATACTTTATTAAAACCAATAAATTATATATTTTTGAAGATTCAGTAGATGCATATTACTAAATTATAATTCACATGTATGAGAAGAGACAGCTACCCAGTGCTTCTCTCCCGAGGCAATGACTTATAGTTGCTTTGATATCTTCCTCAAATTAGTCAGGATTTTATTTTTTCTTATGACAATTATACTAAAAATTTACGTTGTATACATTATTCAATTTAAGATTTATAAATATAAATTTAAAAAGTAGATTCTCTTTTGTCACTACCCAGCCCTGTTGGGGGGGCTACCTCACTTTATTAGTTGTCAGCATGTACTTGGAGAATGCAAAATGATTTACTACAGTGTTTGCTTAAGCAAAACGTAATTCAGAAAGCAAACATACTGCTGTCAAAACAAAAGAAAACACAGGCAGTGTTATAATGTCAAACTGAAGTAGAATTTGCCTCATGCTTTGGATTATTTTGGTCACAGCTCTTCATAACTATGTTTGAATAGGGGTTCCTATCTTATCTGCTCTATCTCAGTCTTGGACTCACTTAGAGAAATCCTTACGTGGCTGTTAATTATCTTTACTGAATTGAAGGAATTTCGGGGGTAGAGCACTGGTAACATTTGGATCAGTACTGCCTCCCTAGCTCTGATAAAGAGGCCTGTGGATACCTTTCCCCATCCTAAACCTCTCAGATGGTTTCGGACAATGCATGAAAAAAATATCAGCATTGCAGTATTCTGACTCTGAGCCCTTTGTTGCTGGTGAGTTTAGAAAAGGAGATTTTTGCTATATTGTCTACAGTTTAAAGACAGCACTTTTCTGCAAATGTTTCCAAAGGTCTGGAATTAAAAGTGAAAAACAATAACTCTAAAACACGCTGGGGTCAGACCTTTTCTAAGATGTGTTTGCCCTTACTAGTAAGCTTGTAAAGTCAGCAATAACCATACCGCTTGGATGATAAAGTTTAATTTTGAAAAACAGCTAAAAAGGATTTTTTTTTCTTCCCCAGTACAGCTGAAAATAGTCTGGCATAAAAAGAATGTTTTCCATGCAATATTAACAATAGGCTATTGATGATTCAAGAAGACTTGTAATTCCTCCCTCTGCCCTCTGGCCATCACCCTTGCTCATCTCTGTCCTCATCCCAGAACCCTCTGTGAAGTATCATACCTTGCTGCTTGCTAATAAGACTTCTGTTATAGGTGAATGAGAGCAAGTGTTACCAATTTCTGTACCTCCCCTGCTACTCAATGTCTGCATACCTACAGGCTCTTTGGACCAATGAGTGTTACGAGGACCATGATAACTTTTCCAAGTACTCTGGCTCGTGGGGGGCATTGCTGTTCATACTGTCTGTCAACAGTGACAGAAATAGGGAATGCTACTCTTCAGTTTTTAATCCTTACCTCTCTCTGGATATTTGTCCCTTAGTATTTTCTTCAGCTTCAGGAACACAACTGTGCTAGCTTACTATTTTTCAAACAACTTTTTTTCCTACTATCTTCTCCACTTTGCCTTATGAGTCATGCTCAATCACTTATCATTCAACCATCCATAATTTAGCATCCTATAAACTCTTGCTAAAGAATCAGATGAATGTATTTAAAAGAGATTTTATCCTCTGCAATGGAAAGTGTTCAGTGATATTGTAGAAGAATTAAGATCGTAGTATTATGCCTCAGAAAAATTTTTTTCAGGCAAACTCTATTCTTAAGGAATTTGTAAATGTTTTGGAGATATATGGAAAACATGGTGGCGGCTTCTTAATTTTTTTTTTTTTTGGTACGATTAGGTCATTTCCTGTGAACTGTATATGTTCACTGATAGATTTTACTTATCCATTAGATATGTTTATTGTTCTCTTCCAAACCTCTCTATATTCTGCATGCGTGTCAAGTTAGGGGATCTTAAAATGGAGATGGATTCAAAATTTTCTAAATAACATTTACTAACATGGAGAGACTATCTACTGGATCTTAAATTTCAGCATTTACATTTTAAACTTTTTTGAGGACACTTGCTAAAGAAGACATTAGTCTTTCTTTTTAATATGCAGTCTTCTCAATACTATCGTTTATATCTACCCACACTTCAAGTTGTCAGTGTTGTTTGCAATGAAGTGACACCATCCAAATGTAGTTGACACTCCACCCACTTGGTGCTGTACCACAAACAGTGAGTATATCTGAATGTCATTAGTAAACATGAAGTCCGATTCATTAAAGAAAAGGTTGATAGAACAGCCTGGTTGAAAGAAGATCTCAAATGAGAATTAGGATATCTGCATTTGCTACAGACTAGTTGGTTGGCCACCGATGTGTTTCTCTATCGTTTACATTTTTTTTTTCTCCTGATGTATAGTATAGGAATAATATTTTCCCCAGGGGTCTTGGAAAAATTCTTATTTAAGTATTTGCCGAGTATTCTTTATGGGGTCTGGCACTATGCTAAAACCTGAGAAGGAAATCAATAAAAAGGTTGCTAATCTCTAGGGATCCAAGATCTAGTTGAGGAACTATATTACCAGTTAAGACACAGGAATGCTTTTTTTACTTCTTCAGAGCATTTTATATTTATCAAAGCCATTATGTATATGTGTATAAAATTATGTTATGTATCCATATATAAATTTAGTATACAGATTAAATGAAATATACATGTATGAAATTATTTATACACATATTTATATACATATGTGTATATACATAGATATACACATATATGTGTTTTTATAATTTCATTTAATCCTATAGCAACCCTGTGAGGCAGAGTTGACTCCAAATCATAGAGGAAAACCCTGAGGCTACATGATATTAAGTAAAATTGCAAGTAAATCTAGGATTTCAGCATATATCTCTGGATTCTAAGCCCTGTGGTCTTTCTTTTGAAGCACAAATTCTCTTCTTAAACCAGTGTAAAAATGAGTCCCCAAAGCATAATATAACTGATAAATGCTGTGGAAGCCTTGCTTGGAGGAAGTAGTGCTTCAAGAGGACCCTGGACAGGGCAGAAGGAAAGGGGATGTCAGACAGAGGATCATGTAATAAAGTTTGGAAGGTGACGTATTGTGAAAGAACTATACTCAATGTTTTAAATGCAAATAGTAAGATCTATTGTTTCTGCACATGGGGTCTGGATGTGAAGGGTGTATGAGTTTGAATTTTTTTCTGAAGGATTGGATTACGTGATGAGATCAATACTTTAGGAAGGTTAGAGGGACTTTCTGTGGACATGGAGTCAGGGAAATGAGCTATAAGACTTTTGCAGCAATGAGAAAAGGTGAAAAAAAAATAAGGCTGAATAATAAGGACCCTTTTGAAGAAGTTGATAATTTATCAGCTCGTCTAGTGTTAAGGATTAGGCTTCTGGCTCCACCACTATCTAGCTTTGTGACCTGGACAAGTTGTTTATCTTCACCAAGTCATAATTATTCCTGCCTTATTTGTTTGTTTAGAAGATAACCGATATAGTACACATAAAGCTCAATTTTACCCAGTATCTTGCATTTAGTAAACACTCATTAACTATTAGATATGTACTTATGACTATTGTTAGAGGTAAAGTTGATGAGGTTTTAAAAGATCACATATTGTATGAGAATGTTTTAATTCCTTGAAGGAATAATGCTCTATTAAACCAACGTACTATACTGCTTTCACTAATAAACAACAAATACCTGCCTTCTCTGTGGACAAGATTTATTTTAATTTGGGTTGACAGGTTCTACCATGATGCAATATTAGCGACTCATGACAAAGACCATCATACACATCTTTACAAATCTTAAGAGATACCTCACAGTAGCATAATAGTGTTTTATGTTTAAGCCGGTTTCTTCCAGTTGGGATAACAGGATGTTTGTCACTGCTGCAACATTACACATAGGAGGATAATTTGGGTCTTCATGGAGGTGACTTTAGATTTAGAGCTTGACAAAGAGTGAGGAGTAAGTGCCTTCCATTTGCTCAATGAGCATAACCGTTTAAGCCCTCAGGAAAGGTTGAGGTGTCTATTAGCTATTGTAGTCTGAATGAAAAAGGCATCAAATAAGAGTAAGGAGGCTTCTCACATCCCATAAGGTTAGTATTTTAATAATTCTTTAAAGCATTTGCATAATCGAATCACTTTGGCAAATTTCCCCTCAATATTTAAATGATAGTCAATTCTAGGAGCAATATTTAAAAGTCCAAAGGGACATAGAATTTGTCAGGCGGAGCAGAAATCTTCTCTGGTCTTCAGAAGGAGGAACTAAAATTACCACACACACCCCATTTCCCCACTAAGAAGTATGCTCTGTTCAATTTCAGCATGAGCCTGGCTACATTTTACAGTTGAATCTGCTATAGCTTCCTAAAGGCAATTTGAGGAATAGGCAGCTGCCAATAGAATATAATGTCAATGAAAGCAGAAAATGCCCACATTACTGAAATATGCACTCTTCAATTTTAACAGTGGTTGGGCCTCTCTCTCTGAAGAAATTCATGTGTTATATTTTGGATTGCTGTAGATTGCTGTGTCCTAGAATTATATAGTTGGAAGATGCCCTCACATACCATTGTTGTTTCACTTACTCTTCCAGTCAGTTTAACAAACTGTTAGCCTTGGAAGACTGTTCATTTCTTTGATTTCTGTCAGGCTCTGAGCCTTGGCTCTTGTGGGTGCCTAAAGAAAGCACTTTTTTTTTTTTTTTTTTTTTTTTTTTGCTGCTGCTATGTTGCCACAGTCTACCTTGAATGGGTGAGGTAGAGAGAAAACTCAGTAGGAGGGAGTATAGAGAATCAGAAGCAGATGACAACTCTAGGTCAGGGTGTGTGGGTAGAAGGGAAAGCTAGAAAAGGGGGAAAGAGTTAGTGACCAATAAAAAGAGGGCTATGCTAGAGGATGGGAGGTGAAAACATCATTGACTCCACCATGCTGTCTGAGGCTACCAAGTCAGCCATGTTTCAAAACAGTGATCCTTTCCGTTCAGAGGTTTCTCACTGACTCGAGTGGGCTATTGTATGCCATCATGCTTTCCTGTCTTTTGATTCTGAGAAATCTAAAATAATTTTGTACTGACCTCAGACTTCTTGGATGGGCTATTTGGAGAGTATTGGAAAATATCATATGGTAACATTTTGTTTATGTAAATATGTATATCTTTGTGTGTGTTACACTATGTGTGTATGTAAAATTACATATAAGTTGATTATTTGTTATATTTATTATAGATAAATATACAATTTTATATTATTTTTATCATATTAAATATGTTTATAGATATACAAATATATGTAGATATAAATATAGTTATATATCATTTATCTATATATTTTAAAGGAATAGAAGGATTTATTTCATAAAGGAGGGGCACTAAAATGACAGAATTTTGAAGGTACAAGTTTATTTTTCTCTTTTTACAGATAAAGAAACTGAGAGATGGAAGAGTAGAGTGACCTGGCCACAGTCTTAGGAAAGGCAGAAGCCCAGCTAAAACTCATGTTGCTCTCTCCAAGTCAGAACGCCCTCCCATCTACCCCTGAGCCTAGTACAGTGGCTCCGGGTGTTGGTGAAGGAGTGGGGCTGTGGGCCTTGATAGTGAACCCTAAGGGTGATTCTGAAATGCACCATCTCTAATTCTGTCTTTATATCCACTGTGGAAGGACCACATACAGAAATGTTAAGAAGTAATAGGCTTATAGAATGTAATAAAACTTCAGTAGAAAAACAACACTATTTTAATTTGCCATCAAGTGCAAATAAAAAATGGTCTTAACAGTTGTATACCCATAACTGCGATCCTGAGGAAGCATCCTACTGGATCCCACTCATGTAAATGGGTCTTTCCCTTCTATTTTCTCTCCTATTCATTGAGACCACTAGCCCCTGCCTGGGCAGCCTGAGAACTCTGCTGTTTGGATAACAATGCTAGGCAGGAAGGATCTTTTTTCTTCCCTGAGTCTTTTTGCTTGAATCCATATTTCTTCACAGTTTGACTCATTTCTTTTTTCTGCCCCTGCCCACTCGTGTTAGCTCTTCTGGGAAAAACAGCAAATGAGTTTAACAGCAAATGCTTTTAACATTTGCAGCCAGTGGCTGGAGGCCACAGGACCAGGATACTTAATATCATACGCTTAGCTTTGTTTCAAATTAAAATTGGAACCAGTAATGTCTTAATTCTCTTGTCTAGACAATTGTCACGGCTGTAAATTACCATCATCATGGCCATCGAATGGTTATAATGATCTTACCAAAACATTATTTGCCAATCCTATAAACTTTCTGAACATGCTGTTTAGTTTATCATAATTAATCTATTAAGAGATGACATACACATCCTGCTTCTTCTCTCCAAAGTGACATTTGTGAATTTAATTCCTTTCTCATTGCTAATGCTACTCTATAAACTGGCTACTGATCTAATTCTGTCTTCTGTCTGTCTGCAACAAATTTAATCAGAAAAATCATTATTGAAATGTGATGTTCTTTTTGTGTTTGAGACAGTGGCCATTGCCTCTGAAGATATTTAGTGCTCTTCCTCTTATGCGATTAAAAGCTATTTACACCCATTTTATTCAGGGTAGAAATAGTACTATAATTCATAGGCAACTAATGTGAATTTAAATGAACTCTTCAAACAAGTACTTGGAGAGTTCAATGTTCAGGAGACAGACTTTTGTACATAAAGACTTAATGCAAAATATATAAGCACAACATTTAAACCAGTCTGAGTAATAAACCAAGTCACTTTAGAAGTGTAGTGTATCTAATTATACAGTTGTAAGCTCAGCTTATATCTAGACTGCCCATGCCATGTTTGTATATGTGTATGTATGTGTGTGTGTTTCTGTGTGCTGTGTCTGTGTGTCTGCGTCTGTGTATGCGCACACACAACAGATTAATGTAGTAGGGAGAAAGAGTAGATGCCAAAAGGCATCAAGAAAATGTCTGAAATCCTGGTCACAGGACTTAAGTTCCTCTAGTTATCTGTAAGGAATGTCACTGTCATTTCTTCCTGAGGAACTTGGAATCATCCTTTGTGTAGATCCCTCTTTCTTAACCAAAGCACCTTACATACAGCTCTCGCCATGAAAACTTCTTTTTTTGATGACTGTCATTTGTCTACCTGTCCATTTCTACCAGTAAAATGTGATCTGAAGAGTAGGGGCGTTATCATTGCTGGTGACTAAGGAATCAAAGAGCTTGGGATTGAATCCTATTTTCATTACTTTTTTTTTTTTCCTTTAGGGATAACCTCTAGTAGTTTTCCTTACCTCCCTAAGGTTGATTTTCTTCATCTGAAAATCAGGGATAAAAATAATACCTGCTTCATAAAATTTTTGTAAAGGTTATCTAATCATAGTTATCATCACTATTATCATCATATTCATATCCCTGTTGTCACTATCAAATACAGTTTTTTCAACAGAACAAATTATTTTCCTCATCAACCAATCTTTCAGTTCCTCCAAATTTTTTTTACTAAGATATAATTTACTTGCCATAAAATTCACCCTTTCAAAAGTATACAATTCAGTGGCGTTTACTATATTCACAGTTATGCAAACATCTTAATTCCAGAAAATTTTTATCATTCTGAAAAGAAATCCTTTCTTCATTAGCAGTCACTCTTTATTCCTTTGTTTGCTCCCCCAGCCCATAGCAACTATGAATACTTTTTTTTTTGCATTTGCCTACAGTTGACATTACATGTTAATTTAATTATGCAATATGTAGTCTTTTCTGTCTGATTTCTTTCACTCAGCATAATGTTTTCAAGGTCTATCCATGTTGTGGTATGTATAAATATTCCATTCCTTTTTATGGTTGTATAGTATTCCATCGTACAATATGCTTCACTTTGTTTACTCATTCATCAATTGATGGACATTTGAGATTTTTCCTTCACTTTGCCTCTTATGAATTTTGCTACTATGGACATTTATATACAAGTTTTTGTGTGGACATACATTTTTATTTATCTTGGGTGTAACCTTGGAGTGGCATTATTGAGTCATATGATAACTCTATGTTAAACTTTTAGAGGATTTGCCAAACTGTTTCCCAAAGTAGCTTCCTCATTTTTCCATTCCCACCAGCAGTGTCTGTGAGTTCTAGTTCTCCACGCTCTCCCAACAGTTGTTACTCTTTGACTTTTTGATTATAGGAATCCTAGTGGTGTAAAGTGGTATGTCTCACTGTGGCTTTGGTTTGCACTTCCCTAATACCTAACAATGTTGAACATCTTTTCATGTGTTTATTGATCATTTCTGTGTCTTCCTTGGAGGAATGTCTGTTTAAGTAATTTGCCTGTATTTTTCTTAAGTCTTTGTCTTTTGAGATGTAAGAGTTTTTCATATAGTCTTGATTACAGGACCATTACAGATGTATAACTTGGAAATATTTTCTTCCAAGGAGACATGTTTTTTCCACTTTCAGGATTGTGTCCTTTGAAGCACAGAGGTTTTTAATTTGGTAGAGTTCAACTATCTATTTTTTTTTTTTTCTCAAAAGCTGGTGCTTTTGGTGTCATATCTAAGAAACTATTGGCCAATCCAAGGTCGTGAAGAATTACCTCTATGTTTTCTTTTAAGAGATTTATAGTTTTAGCTCTTACATTTAGACCTTTCATGAATTTTGAGTTAATGTTTGTGTATGATGTGAAGTAGAGGTTTAACTTCATACTTTTGCATAGATATCAGTTGTCCGAGAACCTTATGTTGTAAAGACTTTTCATTCATCATTGAATTGTCTTGAGACACTTGTAAAAATCAATTGACAATAAATGTTAAGGTTTGTTTCTGGACTCTCCATTATATTCCATTGAAATATGTCTGTTCTTATGCCAGTACTACACTGTCATGATTATTTGAGCATTGTAGTCAATTTTGAAATTGAGAAAGTTGAGTCTTCCAACTATGTTCATCTTTTTCAAAATTGGCTATTTTAGATCCTTTGCATTTTCATATGACTTTTAGAATTAACTTGTCAATTTATGAAAGGTAATCAGGAGGGATTTTGATAGGGATTGTGTTGAATCTGTAGATAAGTTTGGGGAGTATTTCAAGCTTCATAACATTAAGTCTAGTTCTTAAGCATGAAGTGCCTTTCCATTTATTTATATCTTCTTTAATTTCTTTCACTGATGTTTTACAGATTTTAGTGTGCTAGTCTTACATTCTTTTGTTAACTATATTCCTAAGTATTTTGTTGCTTTTGATGCTATTATAAATTGAATCATATTACTAATTTTAATTTTTTTTGTAGTGTTTATTGATAGTGTATTGAAACATTTAATTTTTAATGTGAATCTTGTATCCTTCAACCTTGCTGGGCTTCATTAGTTTTAATAGAGTTTCAGTAGAGTCCTTCTGATTTTCTATATATGAGATCATGTAATCTGTGAATAGAAGTAGTTTTCTTCTTTCTTTTCAGTCCGATGCCTTTTATTTATTTTTCTTGCCTAATAGCATGCATTATCTAGAACTTCCAGTACAATGTTCAATAGAAGTGGTGAGAGCTGATATCCTTGTCTTGTTCCTTATCTTAGGGAGAAAGCTTCCAGTCTTTTGCCATTAACTGCGATGTTGATTTTGGGGTTTTCATAGATGCCCTTTATCACATTGAGGAAGTTTCTTTCTATTCCTAATTCATTAGGTACATTGGCCTGTACATTCATTTCTTGTGCTGCCTTTTTTGTTTGTTTGTTGTTTGTTTTTTGTTTGTTTGTTGTTATCAGAGTAACACTAACCTCATAAAATAAATTGGGAAGTGTTCCATTTGCTTCTAATTTTGGGGAAGTATTTGTAAAAGATTTATATTAATTCTCCTTGAAATATTTGGTAGAATTCACCAGGGAAGATATTTGGGCCTAGGATTCTTTGTGGAAAGTTTTTCAATTACTAATTAAATCAATTACTTGTTATAGATCCATTCAGATTATCTTTCTTTTGTAGTCAGTTTTAATAGTTCATATCTTTCTAGGATTTGCCTATTTCATCTAGATTAGCTAAATAGTTAGCATACAACTGTTCATAGTATTCTCTTATAATCCTTTTCATGATGAATGCCCTATTTCCCTTTAATTCTGTAAATTTTTCTTTGTGTATTTTCAGGCTCTGTTGTTAGGTGCATATCTGCCTATAATTGTTATATCTTCTTGATTGATTAACATTTTTATCCTTATCAAATGACCTTCTTTGTCTCTAGTAACAATTTTAGTCTTAAAGTCTTTGTCTGATAGTAATATAGCCCTTTTGGTTACAATTTGCATGGTATATCTTTATCCATCCTTTTATTTTTAATCTATACGTGACTTGAAGCTAAAACGTATCTCTAGTAGACAGTGCATAATTGAGTCATGTTCTTCTGTTCCTTCTGCCACTACCTGCCTTTTGATTGGAATGGCTATTCTATTTACATTTTATGTAGTCATTGATAAAGTAGATTTACGTCTGTTATTTTTCTACTTGTGTTCCAAATGTCTACTTCTCCTATGCTCTTCTTTTGTGCTAAATAGATCTTTCCAGTATAGCATTATAAGTCTTTTATTATTTTATTATTTCTTTTGTTGTATTTTTAAGTTATTTTTTTAATGGTCACTCTGAGGACTACAGTTAACATCTTACTTTAAAAGTCTAGTTTGGCTGAGTACCAACTTAATGTCAGTAGCCTACAAAACTTTGCTACTGTACAGCTCCATCTCCTCCCCCTTCTTTGTGCTCTTATGCAATGTAAGTATAAATATGTATACATTATAAGTCAGTCAGCACAGTATTATAATTATTATTTTATTCAGTTACCTTTCAAATGTAATTAGAAGAAACAGTTACAAACCAGAAGTGTATTTATGTTGTCTATTATATTTATCTATATTTACCTTTATTGGTGTTCTTAATATTTCTGCACGTGGATTCTATTTATTAATTAGTGTCCTTTTATTTCAGCCTGGAGATTTCCCTTTAGTATTTCTTATAGGGTAAGTCTATGAGCAAGTAATTTTCTCAGTTTATCTGGTAATGACTTAATTTCTTCTTCTCTTTGGAGTAGTTTTGCTATATATAGAATTCTTTATTGACATTATTTTTTATTTAGAACTTAACCATAATGACACCTTGACCCCAGATTTCTGGTCTCCCGAAGTGTGAGAAAATAAATTTCTGTTGTTTGAACCATTCAGCTATGATATTTTGTTATTGAAGTCTGAACAAATTAAGACAGGTCCCAATGGAAAGCTCATTCACCAGATTTTCCCAGTAAGTTTCTTGTTTTCCCCAACTCTCAGAGGTTTTTGGTTGCTTTCTGACAAATACCCTTGAAAAAGATTGTTTATAGAAAGTGATCTCGGAGTCAGGTCAAATAAAGAAAAGCCCTGCTAGTAAATGTATCTAAGAAACTGCTAGATAGGTCAAATAATAACAATAGCTGGTAATGGTGCTTTGGGGAAGCTTCACACTGGTTCTGCCTTATCCATTGGCTTCTAGGCTGCTGATTTTCATGATGATCATGTTTGCAAAGCTATTGTTTTTCATTGCTACCATGGAGCTGGTGAGAGAGGAGGGGAATAGGGCAAGTTAGAACACCACAAAACTCACTGTTCTTAGTGAGATCCGGCTGTCTTTCTTCAATAAACATTGAATTGGATTCCTCTGTTGACCAATTTGCAGAGTTCTTAAAAGTTGATTTTGATAATTTGCTAATTTTCTTACTGTCTTCATGGAGAAACAGATTTTTAGAGTTCTTTACCCCCATGTTCCTGCAGTCTCTCCCACCCAATTAATTTTTGATGAATATATACTTCGAAGACTTTGCGGTTGTCTTTCTACCATTGATTTTACACTTTTCTATGAATGTCATAAGTTTGTTTTGGAGCTACACCTACCCTCAGATCCAGAGGTAACCCCTGGTGGTTCTAATTCAGCATTCTTGACCTCAATGCTATTAGCATTTTGGGTCCAATGATTGTGTTGTGGGGGCCGTCATGTGCTTTCGTAGGATCTTTCACAGCATCCTTGAACTCGATCCACTAGATGCCAGTAACATTCTCTCAGTTGTGATAACTGCAACATTGTCCAAACATTGCCCAATGTCTTTCAGGGCAAAATTGCCCCTGATTGGCAACCACTGTTCTATCCACATTAATCAAAAGTCTCATTGTTTTAGACACAATGATTTATTTCACGTAAAGAAGGTTTATGTCTTAAAATATATGATATTCTATTAATCACAGTCATTGGCTCAAGAATGGAGGTGTTACCAATTCAAGCCAAAGAAATATGAGTTGCTGGAAACAGCAAGAGGGAAGTTCTTTTTTTTTCCTTCTAGGTTGGGCTTTGTGAGGATGTAAAATCCCCTAGGAATCCAGCCTTAGCCGAAGCTAATATGTCACATAACATGTGCCTGGCACACAGGTATTAAAGTTATTATTACAACACAAATCGGGCCTATGCTTTAGCCTTTGTTTTTCATGAGGTGGGTTTGGGAACCCCAAGAGTTTCGAATCAGAAATTTTAGGATTCTATTTCATAAAAAATACTTCAAAATATTTAGACTTTAAGTCATGATGTAAATATTAGTGTTTCTCAAACAGAAGCGTATGAACATTTTCCAAGTGTGTGTGTGTTCCCCCCAAAATGATCAATTTTATAATTTCATTTTGATTATAGTCTAAGAAAAAATAATATACATATCTTCTGAATTATCTGGGGCTCTAACGTATAGCCATGCAATTTCAGTACTCACATTTTTTGTTGTATTGATCATGTAATTAGCATGAAGGAGTGCTATTTATCCTAGGTTAATGGGAAAAGACTAGAGTTGTGCTCCATATGTAACTCAAGTATATGTCTGCACATGCTCTATATGTGCATTGCATGCATGAGTCAAACGTGTGCCTGTATGTGCACTACATGTGTAACTCAGCCATGTACCATACTAGTGAGGATTTCACAGAAGTTTGAATAGAGAAGATGTTGAGAAGATTGTATCTATAGATGTGTCAAACTTTAATTGTGCATGTGTACTATCATATTCATAGCCTAACATTTTGTTCTTAACTTCCTAGAAGTTAAGAGCAAAAAATTTATAGTCTGATGCAATGAAACTCTTCAGGCTTCTGCAGAGAGAAAGTTTTTCTTTCCCTAACTTCTAAGAAATTTATTGGAGGCAAAATGTTCCTAAGAAGGCCCTTTGAAAGAGAATATAGCATAGATATTTTTAAAGCTTTTACATAACTATTCAATTAAAATAAATCTGAAAAATGAAAAGAAAAATGCCACATTATATGGCATATAGTTTGAGGGGAGGTTTAGAAGTTTCTTATCCTAGAAATAGTCTTCTTGAATAATTTATGCTGCCACCTCTTTATTTCTCTTCCCATTGTCTCATGGTCTTTCTGAAATCAATAAATAAAATTATTTTCCACTGACATATTCTTATCTTCTCATAGACAGAAGGCCTCAGAATTATGAAAGAAAACAGATGACAATAGTTCCCTTTTATCTTTTTTTTTTTTCTTTTATTATGGTAATTAATTTAGCTTTATATCCTTTCTGAGCTTGAAGGTAAAGCATGTAATTTTAGAAAATTTGGAAAAATATGAAGAATCAGAAAATGTTCATAATTCTAGCAATAGTAATTTCTTGGTGTATTTATCTCAATACATTTTTAGCTTGTGTGAGAACAATGCTTTCTTTACTTGGTATTTTTAATATTATGTTATTGAAAAGCCTTCATTTTTAATAGTTAGAGATATACACTGGCTTTTTCAAGCATCCTGTTAATATTGAACACTTTGGAGATTTTCAGTTTCTCATTTGTTGTGCCCCTCTTCTTCTGTACATAACTTTCTGTGGGCACTTTGGCTTGTCTTCTTATGCCTACCTCATGGTAGTTTCTAAGAAGAATTAATAGGTCAAAAGGCATAAACATTTTAAATTATTTCGATAAGTATCACAGTTGCTTTTTTAGTTTCGTACCAATTTATACTCTTTCAGCAATGCCTGGATGCATCTAATTCACTGGGCCTTCATATTCATTACTATTCTTTTTAATTCTTTGTTCATTTGATAAGCATACATTGTATCACACCGATTTAATTGAGTTATTAAAAAAAGATAGACTATTTGTTTTGCTCATGTGTACTAGCCATTTATCTTCTTCTTTTGAAAACTATCTAAATCCTCTTCTTATTTTCTCTATCATTATTTATCACCACTCTACCTCAGAAAAAGAGAATCATTTCAGTCATAGAGTGTGAGAGTCTAAATGAGCATGGTCCAATCCCTCACTATACATGAGGGCCTAGATGGGTGTATAACTGCTCACTATACATGTGAGTAGGGACTGGACCACGAGCTCTTGGGTAATTAGTGGCATGTGCCTATATGCCTCCTGCCTGTCTTTATTGCTGTTCTTACTCTTCCTTTCATTTGTTTCCTCTCTTTCTTCCATACATCTTTCCTCACTATTTTGTTCTCTCCTCAATTAAAAATTTTCGGCATCCGTGTATACTGGAGTTAGTAGACTTCCATGCATCTTTGGAAATAGAACTATACTTTGCCTTTATTCCAGGTTGTCAACTGCGCCATTCTGCCCCTTCCTTACATGTTTTAACCACCCTACAACAGTTCCACCATGTATACATGTAAGGGACTATGTATGTGTATAGCAGGGGCTCCTTTATCGAGACTCCTTTGAGACAGAAACCTAGTTAGTGAATAGAAGTCCTTCAGAACTGTGCAAAGAAGCCTAAGTGTTGTTTTCATTATATTTCTTTACATTTACTTCAGCTCCTTTAAAGATGTTCAGGCAATTAAATTTTACTGAACACTTTCTATGGTAAGCTGCTGGGCTTCTGTGTGCTTTCTCAATCAGTCCTCAAAGCCACACCATGGGGATGCTGTGCTCCTTATTTTACCTCTGAGCTCTAGGAAACTGTGGCCCACATGTGTTAGACTATTTTCTCACCATCACATACCTAATGAGGAAAGTGGATTTGAATCTAAGTCTGACTGATTCTGAAGTCCATGCAAGGCCTCTCTGCTATATTTCCTGAGCTATCTGGCAGTGAGTGGGTGGGGATATCTCAGTTTGTGCATGTTCTTTGCTAAAGTGGCACACAGACAGACTGATGTGGGGTGGGATTGGGTTGGGTGAAGTGGGGTGAGGAAGGTGGGAAGCAAATGTCAAATGCACCTTCTGTTCCACAAGCAAATGGCAGAGTTCCTTCAGGAGCAGAGGCAAGTCTGGGTTTCCTGTTCCTAGCTCATGATAGGCACTTAACAAGTATTTATTAGTGTTTGTAATGAACAATGCTTTCCTTTAAGCTACCATCTTCCCTCAAGTAAAAGCAGAGTTAAGTAGTCTGTAGGTCAGGGACAATCTGACAGGTTTATCAATCTCTTCTTAATGATTCAGCCTGTCTTCAGCAATCCATTTACACCTTCTTAACTTCTAGTTCTTCAAAATGAGACTAGCAAGCTGCAAATAGAGTGATTAAGATGAATAAGTTTTGAACTCTTCGAACAGATGATTAATAAGTAAAAGCAGTGTTGCTCATAATCGAATTCAGAATTTCTGAATTCTTATATAACCTTAAAGGAATGAATTCTGAACATGCTATAGGTGAGCCTCATTTTCCAAATAGGAAAATATTATTTTTCCTGTCTTGCCCATTCCTATAAAACATAAGGTTTTTATATAGTGCTCGCGTGGGGCCTGTGCTACAAAGCGACCTGTGGGAAGGAATGGTGTGTTTTCTGTCTCTCTCAGACTAATGGGCTTGTATGTGTCTCTGGAAATAGAAGTGAATATTCTGACATGTCACAAGCTACGCAAATGAATTTGAAAAATGAATAAATTATAGTCATAGTAAGATTATGTTTATTTTAATTAGTTTTGAGATCTATAATTATGTAACTCTATACAATAAATCAGCTTCTCTAATCTGAACTTCAGTAAACTATTTAGCAAGAAATATTGAGAAATGAAAGATCTATATTTTAAATATTTACCTTTTAACAAACTTGAAACTTGCTAACACTGAAAACTAGGGGTCAGCAAACTTTGTACAGAGCCTGACACAAAATACTTTAGGTTTTGTGAGACAAGATGATAAATCAAAGACATGATGTAGGTACTTACATAACAAGTGAGAAAACAAAGTTTCACAAAACCTTATGAAATTCAAGTAGTAATGATAATTGAGTTCAATTTTTTTATACACACAATTATTATATTAGTTTTCTATTGCAACCATAACGAGTTATCAAAATCTTGGTGGCTTAAGCAATACCAATTTATTATCCTACTATTCTAGAGGTCAGAGGTCCAACATGGGTCTAATTGAGCTAAAACTAAAGTGTTTTCAAGGCCACATTCCTTCTGGAGGCTCTAGTGTAGAATCCGTTTCCTTGCTGTTTTCATATTCTAGAGGTTGTCTGCATTCCTTGGTTCATGACCTCCTTCCTCCATCTCCAACACCAGCAATATAGCTATGTCTCTGCTTCCACCGTCACATTTCGTCTTCTTACCACAGCCAGGAAAGGTTTTCTACTCCTAAGGATCCATGCGATTATGTTAGGTCCATGTGGATAATCCAGGATAATCTTCCCAGCTCTAGTCCTGAATCAATTAGTTCCTAGGGCTGCTGTACCAAGTATCACAATGGGGCAATGGGAGGCTTAAACAGCAAAAATTTATTCTCTGATGGTTCTAGAGGCTAAAATTCCAAAACCAAGCTGTTAGCAGGGCCACGCTCTCTTTGAGACTCTACATAGAATCCCTCTTTGCCTCTTCCTAGCTTTTGGTGGTGGCCGTCATCGTTGGTGCTACTTGGTTTGAAGCTGCAACACTCCAATATCTGCTTCTGCCACCCAAGATGTTTTCCCTGTATGCCTCTGTCTCTTCTGTCTTCCTTTCAGGGCACCAATTATGTTGCATTAGGGTTCACTTTAATGACTGCATCTTAATTTGGTTACATCTGCGAAG
This sequence comes from Eonycteris spelaea, assembly GCA_003508835.1. NCBI lineage: Eukaryota > Metazoa > Chordata > Mammalia > Chiroptera > Pteropodidae > Eonycteris > Eonycteris spelaea. The sequence goes on along the minus strand of PUFA01000067.1, from coordinate 1,282,826 downwards.
ACTATTTTCAAATAAGGTCACATTCACAGGTATTGGGGATTAAGACTCAACATATCTTTCTGGGGACAGGATCGAACCCATAACACTCTGTAACCTTAATCACATCTGCCAAATCTCCTTTAGTGTGTAAAGAAAATATCCACAGGTTTTGGGATTAGAGCATGGGCATTTTGGGGGAGGGGAGTCATTATTCTTCCTACCACACCTTCTAATAAGAAAATTAAAATTATTTTTCTTGGGAGATAACATCTTGTTTAATTGGATTATTAATTAGTGTTTCCTATTATCATATTGATTGCAAATCTGAAAAATCATTCTAAGCTATGAGTCATACAAAAAACAGGTACAGCTTGGATTTGGTGTGTGGGCTCTAGTTTGCTGACTTCTTCTTTAAAAAATATTTAGGCCAAAACGTATGAGAGTGTTACTAATAATATCACTTAGTTTAATGATAAACATGATTTGAAAACTGTATTAGAAATTATAGTCCCAGTCTGGCTGGAATACATATGTGGGAGAGATCCAAATAGTAAAATGGACCCTTTTGAGTAACTTAAACAAACTTTTCATATTTAAGATGCTTAATATTTATCATTGATTTATTTCAAAGAATGCTAATATTGTACTACCTGTGTATATTTCTCCAGGCTAATATCTATAATTCAGCAAAAAATTTCATGTATTACATATATGTTTCCAAGGCAGTTATTAGTAAGATGGATAATATGATCAGGCCACCCACTTAGGAAAAATTCTACTTAATTAGTAAAAGCATATTTATCTTCTATAAAATAGCTCGTCTTAATTGGTATTGACAAACTTCAATATTTGAGCGGAATTACAGCATGGAAATGATGATAAAAGTCCTAACTAATGTGCATACTATCAAAAGAAAAGCATTATCAATTTCAAATAGTGTTCTTCAAATAAGGAAATTATGTCTTTTACATTTAATTGGCTAGCCCATGGTCTTGCCTTAAAAGTCATGTTAAATAACCTTTCTCAATATATTTCCATGGAAATTCTATAACCTTTTGCCAGAAACACATTTGGTTTTCCATTGCATTAGCAATAAAATGTGAAGTCAGGGTGGTCTAATTGGAATCGAAAATGTTAGGTAAAGATGAGGAGGAATCATATTTATAAATCTGATCATGTTTCACTGGCAAGTATATATTAGAATTCACATAACATAAAGAAATAAAACAATCCTAAAGGTATTTTGAAAAGGGGTATTTGAGCTATGATCTGCTTGATTCCATTCATAAGGCCTTCTTGAGGGAGGAATTACTATCTTCAAAAATTTAGTTTTATATTTGGCTCTTTTAAATTTATTACTTAGTTTCACTCTTGAGAGTAATCACAGAAGAGGGATAAACAACATGATCTTTGGAGCCAGACTGCATGTGTTTAAATCGGAGATCCACTATTTCCGTGCAGGTCATTTAACCTCTTTCATTTTTAAATTAATAATTATTTTTCATTTACAGTTGACATATAATATTATATTAATTTCAGGTATACAATATGGTGATTAGACTTTTATATAATCAACCCAATCAGCCTAGTATCCATCTGACACAATACAGTTATTACAATATTATTAACTTTTTTCCTATGCTGTATTTTACATCTCCGTGACTGTTTTTATAACTGGCTATTTGTGTATCTTAATGCCTTCCTCTTTTTCATTCTCCATCCCTCCCCCACTTAGCAGCCATAAAAATGTTCTCTGTATTTATGAGTTTTTTGTTTTGTTTGTTCATTTAGATTTTTAGATTACACTCAAAAATTAAAAATAGATCTACTATATGACCCAGCAATTCTACATATGGGTATTTATCTGAAGAAATCCAAAACACTAATTTGAAAAGACATATGTACCCTTATGTTTATTGCAGCATTATTTACAATAGCCAAGATATGGAATTAGCCTGAGTATCCATTAATAAATGAATGGATAAAGATGTGGTATATATATACAATGGAATATTACTCAGCCATATAAATAGAATGAAAATTTGCCATTTGTAACAACACGGATGGACTTAGAGGGTATTATGCTAAGTGAAATAAGTCAGACAGAAAGAGATAAACAACCTCTTTAAGTCTTGATACCTCTTTAAGTCTTGATATACTTCTCTGTGAAATGGATATAAATATAGTACCTAAGTATAAAGTGTTTAGGAGAGTTCCTGACATGTAATAAACATTATATAAATGTTTGCTTGATGATGATGATTATTATTAATAGTAGTAACAGTAGTAGGGGTTGTTGTTGATGGTTGTCGTAGTAAGATTCACTTTGTTAAGGAACATATCTGTTATGAAATGTAGCAGCCCAGTGCTGGCATAAGATCACGTAGTGCCCAAACCATTGAACATAACATCAGGTAGCTCGAGAGACCCCTGCTTGTCATGGAAACACTTAAACCAGGACTGAAGGAAACCTGTTGGAGAGAGAAGGCAGGCTGTCATTGGCACCATTATGGGGACTATAACCATACCGGGGGGCAGAAGGCAGAATGGAGCCATCCTCTGCTGTCACATGGGCAACACTGATTCTTAAAGCAAACCAGGTATTTCCCCATGGTATCTTTATTTCTTTACCAGTTGCTATAGGCCAAGAGATGGAGATTTCTTGATACAAACCCTCTTCTGTGCTATTTGATATGTAGCTGCACTATTGCCCTAGGTTGCATTACTGAATTACATTCTTCAGGCTACATTTGGGATTTCTTTTAGCTTTCATTCCTTCTTTTTTTCTTTTTTATGTTCTTCCTTAACATAGTTTCCTTGGTATTTCTTTCTCACCAAGTTTACTCTTTGCACAATATCTGGTTCCCAAGAGAAACATAGATACATGATTACGAAAAAGTGAATTAGAGAAAATCTCTGTATTTGCATTTAAACTATTATGGCCAATGCAAGGTAAAGTTGAAATAGCTAATAGTTGAGTATCGGTAGTTATTTTGCAGAGGTAGGCATTTTAGTGAAATTGGTGACTTAAAGCAACAAAATCCGTTGTTAGTAGCCATGGGAGCAACGTTTTACAGAATGGGAGGATTATGATTTGGTTTGCAGAGGTTTGGTTTTCCAAACTTCTGAGCCATAATAGTGTTTCTGTAACCCCCATTGGCAGTTGTTTACCTTTCCACAATCTTCACTTTGCTCTCTTGTCAACCTAAGTAGAGCAAGGGCACTGGGTTTCAGGCATTCTTAAAGTCAAGATTGGACTAGGGAAAGGAATGAGTCAATCAAGATGCCAGTGAAGCCAGAGAAGCTGTTCGAGGAGGCTTTGACCCCTATATCTGTGCTGGAGATGAAGCTGTGATGTTGGGGGATTGCTGACTTGGGATGTCCATGTGTGGTGTGATGTGTGCTCTCAGAGGAGGCACGGGGCATGAGCTGAGAGACAGCTGCTATGTGTTGGAAGTAATGGACCAATATCATGGCTTGTCTTATTTTCATATATGTTCATTGAGGATATGATTAAATATTTGTCTATTTCCTTTAATAACACATTAAAAGGAGTATAGTGATATCAACTCTAATGAATACATTATGAAATGAAGAACAACTTTTTCAGATATGGAAGGGTTTTTTTCTTTATAATTTCTTCTGTGTCATACTTGCCTCAAATAGCTCTTGGTGATAGGCAACCCCTTGCACGAATGTGGGATTTCAATGAGCCATAAGATTCCCGAGAAACCACTCAAGCAGGCTTTGAGAATTCTGCATTTTTCCCTGCACATAACTTGCTGACAAAACAGGTTAGGACATTGGCAGATGCAAAATTGGAAAGAAGAGGAAATGCAGACAGGAATGATATTTTGAAAAAGTAATGGTCCCTGTGGCACATATTAATTGAAAAAGCTAATGATATTCCTTGAGGAAAAGAAAGGAGCACTGAACATTCTACTTTTAGTAAAATGAGGGGTTGCATCAAGAGAATGACAGACATGCCAAGAACCAGTGGCAAGGACACTGCACATGAAATCATTTGACATCATGTGAATGTCCTAGCGGACATTACACGGCTTCCCAAAGGATCTGGATAACTAGAGTCAGGGTCTGGCTATCTTCTCTACACTATGAATGAATAGAAAATACATCCATTGTATAGAAAACTCGAACCTTTCAAATTGATTTGTTTTATTATTGAACTGCAAGCTCCAAAAAGACATTTCCCATTGAACCAATATCCTTAGTAAGAGTCAATGGGTGAGCTTTGGATCTGAGCTAAATAGATCCAGGTACTTGTGCACGATTCGCCCTGCATCCCTTCATTCATCAACTCAGTTATAGTTCTGTTGCTGTCCCTGTGAAGTAGTAAAGACTCTCCTCACAGATGAGTCTTCCTTTCTTAAGACTGACAGAAACAGAGTGTGATAAGCACTGAATTAAAAATGAAGGAATAATTAAAAAATCCATGCCTACATAGTCTCAAATAAATGATTTTATTCCTTGTTTATGGTTGGAGCTATAGGATACTTTGGATGAAGTAGATATGCGTAGATATTATCTGGAGCTTGTGTGCAACTGATCTGCCCAGTTTTTCTATCTTGGTACTTCTCAGCTAGCAGAAGATTGGACTGTTTAGTTTCCGTGTCTGCCTGTTGATAAACATATTGAATATCACCCATGCTTGGTTACTGACCTAACTAAGCCAAGAAATTTGTCTGATGGTGCTTCCAGAGTTCTTGCTAATTTTGCCCCATATTAGCAAGATGATCTCTAGTTACAGGCAAAAAGTACAAGTGTTTTTGAAGAAAATATCCATCATGTATGAACAAACAAGGGCCTGTCAGACTGACACCCTTCAGCATGAGTTAAACACATCGGAGAGAGGCGTGAAGAGAAGGCTGAGCTGGCAGAGCAGCAGCCTCAGGGCTTCCTTGAGACATGAGATGATTCAAGGGCAGTGTCTAGGAGACTAAGTGAAGTCATATCAGGAGGCTTCAGAACATTTTTCTGGAGCAGCTGACCAAAAATCTTTAGCTGATTCAGATTCATGTATCAGGAAGTGTAAATGTTACCAGACTAGACACTAGGCTAACCTCAACTCACCTGTTTTTCTTTATCAAAACTTCCCAATTTATCTGTTAAATCTGGCCTTACTGTTCTTATGCCCCCTTAACAGTTAAGGGTCTATAATCATGGGCACCCTAATAAAACAGTATTGATGGAAGATCATTCCAAGCCAGACTGGGGAGAGGCTGGGTTATTTGAGTAGAATGAATTTGTTATAAATCACTGGTAAGAATGGATTAAATATTTATGTTTTTCTTTCTGAAATTTGATATTATTTTATGATAATGTCTTAGAAACATATAGATTTAAGTTGAAAAGGTTATACATCTTGACAAAATTTATTCTGAAATTTCTTTTAAAATATATAGTGTAGCAAGAAAAAAACAAAAAACTGAGACAAAGTTTGTATTTTTATTTAGTGAAGAATAATTGGAGGGTGGGCAGTGTCCAGTCATCAACATATAGGGGTGTCTTGTGGTGTTTCTTTATCCAAGACTGGCATTAAAAATGTTTTACTGAGTGGCAACATAAATCTTTTCCACTATTGATAGTTTTTTTATTCAGCAACACATATAATTATTTTCAGAATGAAATAAAGAACTTTCTTTTGTAAAACTACTCATTGCTTGCAACAGATTTTATTCATTTTATTTGTTAAATGGTTATTCATGTTATTTGTTAAAATAATTAAAATGAGAAATGAGACATTAAGGCTTGCTGTTTTTATTTTCTTCTGTGTATTCATGTGCTAAAAATGAAGGTTAGACTTTTAGTCTTTTCCTGGAGAGATTTTCCAAATATGGAAAAATTAATTTGAAGCAAGAGTCTTTTTTTTACACCTAGATGAAGAGTCTGATGTTAAAAGTTACATTATTATTTGTCATTTCTGTTCAGTTTGAGTACTTAAGTGTCTGATTTCTTAAGGATGCTATTAGCAGATCTCATGAATGCTTTACCATGCAACCATTCATTCATCACCTAAGTCATTGTTCCATTGCTGTCCTTGGGAAGTAGTGAGTGTCTTGCTTACAGCTGATTTTTCCTCTCTTAAAACTGACATGGCAACAGTACATGGAAAACACTGGTCTGAAAATGAGGGGTATATTAGTAAATCACATCTTTATGCAAGTATTTTTTTAAATGTCCATGTCCACATTGCCTCAAATATTATACATTTATATCCCCAGTTTATGCTTGGTTTTGGGCTATGGGATGCTATATATTGACAGTATCATATAGTTTCACTTTCACTAAAATAACTTTAACAAAACCACTTTAAAAAATTCCTGTTTGCATTTTTTTAAATTTTCATTGTTAATGACTTTTATACATTTTTTTTGTAATTCACTATGCTCTGTGAGTTATTTATATGAAGCCCTTTGTAAGAGAAGTGGTTGAAAATGTAGATGCAGATAATGCAGAAGTTATAGCAAAACAAGTTTTATAAGATACAGGTGTGGGTTAGCTGTGAGGAGCATAAGAGAAACAGCCCTTATTTCAGCCATTACACAGGCTTACATTGGTTTTGATGGTCTGAAAGAATATAATGCTGGGTAGCTGAATTTCACTGAAAGGTTTTTTTTTTTTTTTTAACAAATAAACAAACAAACAATTACTGAGGGACTTCTTGACTTACCTATAGTTTAATGATAACAAAAGCTGCCTTAAATCATACCGTGCTTCTTCTGTATTTGTCTGTAAATGGCTTTCTCTATAAGTTAGACCATGGCAGCCATCTGCTTGGGTGGAGGGTAGAAGGGGTAGTATTGCTATGAAAGAGAAGGATGATGACAATGATGGCGACAACAGCAGCAACAAGTAAAAGAAATGAAAAACAAAAAGTAAAACGAGTCATATTTCTTACAATAGGATTTTTGTCTTCATCAAGATAGTGTATATGAAAGCCAGAATTTATCAAAAAAGAAAACTATGATCTAAATATCTTCACCGCCTCCTTTCACACACCAGGAGCCAATTATATCATTGAGCTTTGCAGAATGCTCAGTGATAGAGAAGAGTGTGCCAAAGAAGGACAAGCAAGCCCTTGGTTCTTGCTTTAGGCCCAGCCCACCGTTATAGAATGAATGGGGACAAAGATTTTGCCCCTCCTTACCTTCACGACATCATGTCAGTCATACACCCACAGGAACATTAATGTTCTATAGCTGTGCTATTCAATTTAGCAGCCAATAGCTACATAAGGCAATATAAATTTAAATTTAAACTAAAAGAATTCAGCTCCTTAGTTTCACTAGCCACACTTTAAATGCTCAATAGCTACATGCAGCTAGAGTTTACTGTGTTGAACGACACAGCTCTAGAACATTTCCATCATTGCAGAGAGTTCTACTGGACAGTGCTGGTCTATAGCTTCCATTGGGAAGCTGAATTCCTGACAGAACTTTCTCCTATTGGCTAGGACAGTTTATTTGATTAGATCATTTTTGCTTGGGGCTTTAAAAGCAGTATTAAATCAGTTACTTGGAAACAAGAAAACTATATGCAATTATATATATATATAAATACTTTTATATATGTAATATATATTATATATGTATTCACACTGATACTTAAAGATGTTCAAATCAATATGTATTTTACATATGTATGTATTGATATATATTTATAAATAAATAGATGGTAGATTTGAACATCTTTGAGCAGCAGTGTGAATCTGCAAATTTTCTCGTATAACCTTAAAGAATTGAATTCTTTTTCCTGCAGAGGGGCTCTTGTTGTTACTTTTGCTTTCTGGAATGTTTTATGCAATGATGGTTTCCTCTCCTTTTATAACTTCCCATATGGGATTTATCATTTCATTTGCACTTAGTTCAGTTAAGATACACAGGTAAAACTTTGTCTAATGATCTGATCCGAGTTTTGTCCTCAGGGGCCTGAGTAAAACTGGCTTTTGAACCAAGGACACATGTCTCAGGGAGGTTGGAGTGACGATCAGGTGTTGGATGGAAGGGGTGATGGAGAGACTGGAAACAGACTAGAAATGGTGAGCTTTTGGACTGAGGATATTAGGAAAATGTCGTGAAGCAAAACTAAGGGCAATGTAGCTTCACAAATGAGGTTGTGAAAGAGGCAAGCCTATAAATGAGAGCAAGCTTGGTGACTTTAATGTGTAGTCCCTTGAGCTACCTAAAGATTACACATCCTTTTTAAATCCAAAGATAGGACCTGAGATTCATGACAGAGCAGTAGTCTCAGTCTCAGAGAGGTGAAAGAGTAAACTATGATTGTGTATTTTTCTTCCCTCTTTCTACATTGTTCCTGATACACTGAGCATCTAACTCTCTAATTTTCCCAACTATATTGTAGTGTCTTAAGCTTACGGATCAGTAGCTTACTGCTCTGGATCTTCCTTGGCACAGGGTACATCTTCAGTGTGTGTTTATTGACTGAAACAGTTTAGGAAGGGAGTAGACATTAGTCCAGGGGTTATTCTCTCCTGGGAAACCCCTCCTTTCTTTCCTGAAGCTTTCTGAGATGTATTCACTAGGTTTGTTTGGCTTCTCTTTATAGAACCCCATAACTTGGCACAGCTGTGGACAGCAAGAGTCTGTCGTAAGCAAATATGTGATCTTATTGATGCCCTTAGCCATCATCAGAAGTCAAAAGAGGGTATCTTGAGATCCTCGGATCCCCATCCCCTCCTTTCTCGGTTCTTTTAAAAATTGCCTATCTGACTCCCCTTCTCAAGAACATTGTCATGGTTGGAGAAAAACAAACAAGGGATGATAAAATCCTGCCTAAATCAATTTTAAGGCAGATCCCAGCAATAAAATATTAATGTATTTTAAAGAAATGACATTTGTGTCCATGGCTTATAAGGAGGTTAAAAAAAAAAAGAACTCCAACTATTATTGTGCTATGTACAATGGATTCATAAAGGCTTTCTTAAAGTATTTTTCGGTTCCTTTAGACAGTTTTGCTGCATTAATCAAAGGGTAGCTGTGCTTTAAAACCCACCATTTAGGCTCTGTAGGCTGTATTGATGTAGCCCCAAGAAAAGAAATAATTGCATTGGTGCCATATTTCCCCCTACACTTTGGAGGTCTTATCAAATATGTGCTCATTGCTTCTAAAAATAAGAATATGAAAGGACTTTCTGGCTCCCTTTTACACAGCTTTCCTTTCTTTATCTTTCTGTTTTTCTTTTTTCTTTCATTTTTTCTTTTCGTGTGTGTGTGTGTGTGTGTGTGTGTGTGTGTGTGTGTGAGTGATAAAGAAGGCAGAATGTGTTTTCCCATGACAACAAATATATCTCATTTTTTTCCCCGTCACTCATCTGGGCTATCGTAATGCAGCGGTAGGGTGATAACTGTTTATTATTTAGGTTGATTTTCAGTTATGAATATTTCCGCTGTCAGATTAAACATGAGATTTTCAGAATATGTTTTGCACAAGTTCCTTTAGGTGCAAAGTCCTTTTTTGGTGGCATAATTCTCATAGGAGAGAATGATATTGACTATTAGAGCTGAAGCCTCTAATTTAACATTTAAAGGAATGGTTTCCACAAGAGGAAAAATAACATTCTGTGAAAATTGGGTTACATATAGAAATAGAAAAGATAATCTTATCTCTACACACAGCATGTCCAAGCTAAGTCAGAATTAGCAGTAGTGTCAAAGGTAGGGACATATGAATGGCAGCTCCCTGAGAATTGCAATTGAGGGTGAACAGGACCAGTTTAATCTTCATTGTATGTGCTAATAACTGAGTAAGAGGTCAATATTATTTATATCTTAAAGTGTCAGGTCCTGTGCATTTGAAAATGTGGCATATATCATTAAAATCTTATTGCAGAAAAGGGGCAGATAATTTCTTTGTAAGTACAATATATGGAAGAGTCTTAGCATTTAGGGAATTAAATTTGTAACTACTGTTCATTTTGAGTGTGACTTCGAAGTTCCATGATATATGGTAACTTGTACCTTTTTGAGACCCAAATTTGAATCTTGAGTACTTCTATCCTGGTCCATAGGAACAAATCTCTTAGCTCTAAGTGATTACCACGGATGATCTTCTCAAACATGCTTTGACTCTTTGCTACGCTGTTTAGCATAAGACTCCCCAGTAATTAAAAACCATATTTTCTTTTTTGGGAAAAAAGGCAAGCTTCAACTAGAAAGACTGCTCTTGAGTGAGAGGGATGGAAATCATTAGCTCATCAAGTTAGGGTATTTTTTTTTATTATTAAAAAATTTGGAGTCTATAGCCATGCCACCCTGAACAGGCCCGATCCCATCTGATCTCAGAAGCTAAGCAGAGTTGGGCCTGCTTAGTACTAGATGGGAGACCAACTAGGAAGACCAGGTGCTGTAGGTGTAAAAAATAAAAAATAAAGGATTGTAAGCTGACAAGGTCCTTGCAATCTGTGAGGTCAATCAAAGGTTGCCTTGCCTAAAAAAATAATTAAAAAGAAATGATTAGGGTGACATTGATCAACAAAAACCAACAAGTTTCAAGTGTACAGTTCAACAGGAAGTCACATATATTGCTTTGTGTGTTCACCGCCCAGTTAGGTTCCCTTCCGTCTCCACAGATTTGGCCCCCATTTACCCCTATCAACCTCCTTCCATTCCCTCGTCCTTCTGGTGACCACTAGTCCACAGTTCATGTCTATGAGTCTCTGTTTGTTTGTCATGTTTGGGTATTTTTTAATGTGGGTGTTCAACAAAGTTCCAAGAGACAGCTATTATAAGTGTAGATGTTGGTACAATTTATTGAGGGTGATCTCAGGGAGCTATGAATGACATGTTGATGGTCCAATCAACACAGCACTGGGATTAGGCACAGATCTTGAAGGAGGAGTGCAATTTGAGAGACACTTGGGATGAAGTCTTTGCCCCACTCCCACCATCTATTTTTTTTTCTTCATTCTCCAGGAATTGTTTACATCGTAGAAGAGCATATTTTCTATCGATGCTAAAATCAGCAACACTGTGTAAACATACACTTTCATGTTTAATAAAAAGCATTAGAGGTTCTTAAAGGATAGATTGTGATTTGCTTCACATCTTTACCTGTGGTCTTTGTAAAATAACTGAAATTTTGGGTTCAGGGTTTGGAAGCTAATTTTATTGATGGATTCAGTGGCTACATTCACTAAAAGGCAAGAAAGGTAAATTACAGATTTTTTTTTGTTTTTGCGATGCATAATAACCTGGCTCTGTTATTTATTTAATTTGATGGACCCATCTCCTGAAGGATTAAAATTCATGATTCTTTTCTCTTACAAATTGATTTCTCCTCAGATATGTTTAGCATCTTTCAAATCATATTTTGAAAAAAAAATCTAGTGTTTCAGTTTCTAATCTTTTAATAAGGATTCTCTAATGGACTTCTTAGAATTTGAAGCTCTTTGCAACTGAAATCCATGTATATAGCTGTTAACGGGTTCAATGTATCATCTACTTTTCACACTTAATTTTTGCTAATGAGTCAGATAGCAAAGGAGTGAGAATCAATCCAAATTGAATGATTTTCATCGAAAATCAGAAATTAGAACTCCCTGATCCAATGTTTTTGTTTTAGTTTTAGTTTTTGTGTTTGTTTTTAGTTTAAAAGGTAAACTATTAAAAGTATTGCTTGAATTTTCAGGAGTAGTAGATGGAAAGAAAATAGTCTGTGTATGCATGACAAAAAGTACAGTCATGGGTGGCTTCTGTTTAAAGATAACTTATTTAATAAATATTGATAAACTAACATTGAACTCATGGCCAACAGTACTAAACTCATACCTGAACCAAGCTTATCCAAAGCCACTTTCTCTGTGAGGCACTTCACAGCTGTCTTGTGTTTAGGAACACTAGACAGCACTTCAGCACTGTACTTGGGGGCCATTTTAAACAGTGAAATCACCCACAAAAAGAACAAAAATTTGGAAAACATGACACTAATAGACCATGAAAGGGACACCTGTTTACAGTATAAGCTGAAGCAAGTAGGCAAAGTTCAGCCTCGGCTGGGAATACATGTAGCCATTGGGTGACTTTAATTTTTCTCCACTCTGCACATATCTACCAATGACCACACACATGTAGCAAGTATTGGTTTTGGGGGTTACAAATGAATTTTAGTGAGACGGTAAATATGCATATATAGATTCTGCAAATAATGAGAATTGACTGTATTCCTTTTTTTTTCTATTCTTACCATCACTTTGTGATCTAGATCCTGGTCATTCAGTTCTAGGTTGCTGCAAAATCCCCTCACTAGTCTCTCTCCAGCTTTGTTTCTTATGTATTCTCCCTTCTTGCTATCATCAGATTCATCTTTCAGTTATTTGTATATTTTCACTGTCCTTTGCAAACTTTAAATTAAATAAAATATTATCCTGGCATTCAGGGAGTCTCTGGTTCTATATTTTTCTCATTGGATCTTACTTCTCCCAGTGCTATCTAGTAGAACCTTCAGTGATGTTGATGGAAATGTTCTGCACCTGCACTGAACGAGTGACATGAGACTACTGAGTGCCCAAACCATGATTAGTGTGACCAGGGAACTGTTACAGCATTATGGCCAGTTGTACTCTAGCACCAGCCAATGTATTGAACAGCATCAGCCTTTATTATGATCAGTTATTAGGAATGGTCTGCTTGCTCTGTCCCAAAGGTGATTTGCAAATTTCTCTCTCTTGCCTTTGCCCTGTAACTTCACCCTTTCCCTCTTCCCTGTCCTGGTCTTTCTTGTCTGCTCTCTTCCTCTTTCCTTGTTCACGTTCTACTTTAAGGAAAACACCCATGACCCACCCCCTCCAGGTGGAAAGGAATCCTAACCTTTCTGAATTCTCAAAGATATTGTTTCATTGAAAGTCCATTTTTCCTAACATGATTGCAATGTCTTTAAGGGCAAAAACCGGTCAGCAGTAAACACAGGGTCTAACATTTGAGTAGATTTCCAATAAATATTTATTCATCAATTGTCAACAGTGCTTTACAGCACAGAAACATAAAAGAGAAATAAAATGTATGCTATTTGGAGACTGAAGAGTCAGGCCAGGCTGTGAGCGAAAAGACCCCCCCCACCCCATCTCAGCAGCATATAGAGACCGAGATTGACCTCTTGTCCCTGCCCTGTACTCATTGTGACCTGGCTATGGCTCTCTCCAGGGCCTCGGCTTTTATCAGCCTCTTGAAATGTCTGTCTGTAAATGATAAGGACATTTTATTAGCCAAAGCAAATCATCTGGCCACCAATGTATGATCCTCCTGCATGGGGACATCAGAATAGTTGGTAATGAGTAATATAATTTGCAACAAGAATTAGCTGGTTGTGAGGCTTTTGACATTCCCCCTTTTATTTTTTGAATACCTTCATTGACCCATCTCTGCATCTCTCCCCGCTCCAGACTGTCCTTTAAGTAGCCTCTGGAATGTTTTCCAAGGGTGTGAATCTGATCATTTTATTTCTCTGCACAAAAGCCTTTGAAGGCTCCCCGTTTTGTATATGGAATTTCTAAACTCCTAAGCATGTACTTGTGAATCTTGGCAGTCTGGTCTCATCTTGCTCACATTCCCACAGTGTACCCCTGTGCTTTTGCACCCTGATTTGCCTGTCTTTGGAACCAGCCAGATCACCTGCTAAGTACGTATCCTTGATAACTATCCTTCAGAGACCTAGCTCCAAATGACCTCTGAGAATTATTGGCAGTAACCCTGCACAGAGAAATGTACCCTCACTGTTGTTTCGATAAGACACAGTACACACCTCTTGTTAGCATTTCTTAAACTGATAGTATTCATGGGTTTACAAATCTGTCTTCCCACTTGCTCTGAAGTCTTTCAGTCACAGAGCTTGACACTATTTTACTCATATTTATAAGCTTGGTTCCTAGTATGGTATCTATCACAGAAAATGCTTAGTATATCCTTCCTCTATGGAAGATGAATAGCAAAGTCCTGATCTGGTAAGACAGGGCATATTATACAAGATTTTGCACCTGATGTGTAATATCTCTTTGTTAGAGGATAATTTATAAAATCAAAGCAGAATGAGTATAATACCCATTAATACCCATTAACTACCCAGTACGCTCTTATTTATCATCACAGACTTTATTTGAAAAAGGTTATTTGTGGAATCGGGCAGAAAAACATTTAAAAGTATTTAAATTTATTGGGAGTTTTGTCTGTGGGTCTGACACCTGATGAGCTTTTTTTTTTTTTTTTTTAAATCAAATGTTCCATATATATGTCCCTTATATTCAAGGAAACTTTTATGAATCTTTCCATATGAAATATGTGGATGTATGTTAGTTAACAATATAGTTATTTATTTAGAGGCAAAAGCAGATATGTTTTGCCAAGAATTAGAAATATTTACCTTATTTTTATTGTCTTTAGCACTGACTATGTACAAATGAGAGGGACACTACTAATCACTGCTACTAACCAGAGAAAATTACTCAGGCTTATAATATCGTCTCAGAAAAGTCTTTACTGAACATACAATAGAAAGAAGCCAAGCAGCTTCTCATACACAAGGCTGGGCACAAACATAGATCATGCGAGGGCACAGTTTTGATAGCTTTCTATCCGCAGAAGAAACCCAGGGAACCATAGCTATCGTTTTCGAGATAATTACTCTCCATTATTTCCATTTTAAATCAAAATTTATCCTCAATTAACACATGACAGTGTCTCATGTTACATTAGTTTATCAGTTATATTTGAAGATAAAGACATCTGTCCAATAATGCATATTATGTTACTAATATTTGATAACTTATTTTGGTTCAAGCCTTTATGATACTTTTAATGATGCAAAATGCTCATTTATAAGATTAGATATTAGTCTCTCTTCTTGCATTCTATGCAAAACAATTGATTTTTTTAATGTAATGTTTATTTGGATTAATTGCTTTAGAAATTTGCTGTATGGGCTTCATAATGCCAAAGACCAGAATAAATCATGGCTGCTTTTGCCAAAAATCTGTTTTTATAAAAGCTTTTTCTTCAATTGCTTTCCAGTAAATGTATCTCTGTGATCCATTCTTATAATTTATCACAAAATACCTAAAATAGCAGGCTTTGTTCGGTCTCTGACCAAGAGATTCTGTGTTTGCTGAAATTTCAGTTGCTATTTTTCACTGTTTAAAGAGCTGAAATGTGCTACTAACTAGCTTCCACATAGTTCCAAGCAAAGAAACCTCCATCTGATTCTAGTCCATTCTCTTAGCATCTCTTAAAAGCCAAGAGATAACATACCTAAAAATGCCTGTGACTAAGACGTCTTACATGTGTCGTATTGTCATTGTCCCATTTAGTTTTTACCTTTGAATTCTAAGTTATAGGTAGTATTGTTAAATGTGAAATGCTCAGAGAGGTATTTCTTGAACAAATACAACTTACTTTTAGAAAAAAAGGAATAATACAACATTATGGTTATTCTTGATATGAAGATTAAAATCAATGTCCATATTGAGCAATATAATTCACTCATTCAGTCATTTTCCAATTATTTTTTTAGCATCTTCTAGGTGCACTATGCTGAGAATATAGTGATTAATTAAACAGCCTCTGCCATCATGGAGCTCACAGTCTTACTAAGAAATTCTTAAACACATTTATTTCTATTATCTGTATTTTAGAGGGGAGGTGGCGGTAATATGTCTAATGGAATGTTGGTTGCATAAATATTGATATTTACAACTAAAGTATTATTAAATATAAAAGAATTTTTGAAGGTTCCTTCCCTTACCCCCCTCCCCATAGTTATTCTTTATTTGAGAAGACAAGATAACATTGACTGTAACTGTCACTTGCATGAGTAAGCATTTGCTCCCTGGGAGGTTGGATTTGCTGCTTTTCCATCTCTTTAGCCAGATGGACATCAGAGATACAGTAGTGTCAAGACAGTCACAGTTACACAAGTGGAAATTTTACCTTGAGTGTGGTAATGATTCTTTGTTTAGAGTGAAGAAAATCTCCCGTAGAAAAATAGACATGGAATTCTGGCAGCTGCCTATTCTTCCTTTCTTTCATCCTTCTTAATTTATTTCTTTTTACTCATTCATTTACTTCTTTAAAACATTTATTTAATGCCTAATAAGTTGTAGAAGACATTTTTATATTAATGATCCATTTAAATTTTATAAGGAACAGTTTTTCCTTTACACTCTGCCTTCATTTTTTTTTCTTTCTCACACTCTTAATACTCCCCTCTGTTTATTTTCTTCTGCTGTTTTTCTCTATGTTGATCTTAACCATCAATATTACTTTTATTATTATTCCAATCAGAATTGCATGTATGATTTTATATGGTTTTGACGATTGTTCAGCTGAAGCACTAAAATTTGGTTTTAAGTCCCTGTGTTGAGTCATAATTCAACAGAAAACACTTGAACTAATGCTGCATGTAAAGGTTGGAAGTCTTTACCAGCTGTTTTACCACCTTACAACTACTTATTTTTACCACCAAAAACAGATAATGCCCTGTGGTGTTCACACACTCAAATCACATCCTTGCCATGCCAACAATGAGCATTCAGGCTTTCCTCCCTGCCATTCAGCATCCAGGCTTCTCCTTCCAGTCCTGCTGTGTCTAGAATTCTAGAATTTTTCCTATGCCAATGACTTTGAGGTTGTTGTTTTGAGGGAATTGCAGCATTCCTAATGAAAGAGAATTCCCTCCTTTCCCTTGGGGGCCGTGTTTTTATCCCCAAAACCAAGTGAGAGGGGTTCCCAGAGAAGCCCTTCTCAGCTATAGGACATCTGCCAAAAGGAGGAATGATATTTCATTCTCTAGTTGGATGTCAGCTAAAGCAGAAATCAGCTCATGTATCCTAAATCTCTGTGAGATGGAGAGTGGAAGGAGCGAGCTCGATGTTGGGAATACAGTGCTTAGGACAGGTGGAGTAGTGGAGAAGCCAGCTCTCTCCAGTTTCACGTGACATGGCAACACGCCGACTTTCCTGGGAGTAAACTGGGTGACATGGAACGTAGTCAGGCTTGAGCATCTTGCTATGACAATATCTAGGGGGCTGTCCCAGGGAGAAGAAACCGTAGTATCAAGACAGCATGGGTGAACCATGTGTGGCAGGATCTGAAGAAGAGTGGAGGGTGCTGGGGGCACCGGGGCACCCACATCAGGAAGCGCGGGGGGACACTCTCAGATGAGCTCGCACATATGCTACCTTCAATTGTCTGCAAGGACTGACGAGGGAAGGACAAAATATGTACCTATTCCTCTTTCCCTTCTTGGAGCCCAGTATTAGCCTAGAAGAGTGAGGAGGGAGAGGGCGTGCCAACAGCAAAGCATCCAGTGCAGGGAGAGGGAAAGCTGTGATTGGAGATAAGACTGACGTTTTAAGTTAGACTCGACTAAGTTCTAATGACCAAATATTCTATCAGCAGGAAAGGAAGATTTGACATAGCATTTTTTAGAAGTATTGATTAAGAAAATATAAGGGTATAACTTACTGAGATAAGACTTCAAACTGGTGATAAATGCTAATTTTCTGAGTGTCTGACAGAGAAAACTTTTAATTGTAGTGTTTCTTACAGTACAAATTTAAAAAAGGAAATAAAGCCTTAATAGAAATTCAGCCATACTGGCTGTATATTGCAATTGCATTTTATTAATTAAATATATATTAAATTCTACTGTGGGTTAGATATTATTCAGGGGGTTTGGCTTCAAAGATAAATAAGATAGGATCTCATAAAGCAATAGCACATCAAGTTATGCTGTAGTTTGATGGATGCTATAATAGAGAAGTGAAAAATGAGCTATATCTGGTTTTCTGCTGATATGTCTTCTGAAAATGTAAAATTCCATTGTAAGCATGGTTTTCTGCAAACCTATTTAAGAATAATGGAGAAGAATTGTAATTCTCTTTTGGAAACTATTTAAGCTATGATTAATAAGGAATTATATTACTACCTCTCAGTTCTGTAGTCTGTACTGATGTTATGCTCTCTCTTCCTGCTACCTTTCTTCCCATTTGGAGAAAACCTATTTCTTCTTTGAGGCCCAGCTAAAATGCCAGTACCATGAAGTTTTCCTTAACAGTGTTAGATTCAATTAATGTCTTCTTTATGCCTTTATAATACTTTGTTCATTTCATATCAATGATTATTACATTTGCCATATTCTATTCCATATTATGGCTAGTTTTTTATGTTCATATGAAAATCTATGTGTGAATGCCATGATTTTGTTAATAATGGGAAATAACATAATTTTGATGATAATAAATAATTTATAGTAGTTTCCCAGTCTGCTTACTCTGATTCACAATATAAAAATAACAAATCAATTCATAGATTCTCAAATCCAACTTTGGAATCCTTAAAATGGAGTTACTGTTTGATCTCAAAGATTTAAGTATTAATAATAAAGGATAACATTTTTGTTATTCTTCATGGACATCGTACAGTGCAGGAGCTAAGAGCAGGATGGAATGCTGAGGTCAGAGGAATCCTGCCTTTCACTGTTGTTACCTGTCGTTAAACATTTGTTTTGTTTCCTCAGAGCTAGAAAAGGGAGAAGAACAATGCCTTACTATAAGGAATTTTGTGAGAATTAGATAAGGCAATGTTTATAAATTGCTGAGCGCAATGCCTACATATGGTAAGAAATTATTATGTATTAGTTATTATGGTTTCTTTTAAGATTATTTATGGTTCTTCTTTCTCTCTCATTCTCTGAGATTAGATGACTTCCAACTAAAGGAAAGAGAACAAGTTCTTTTGTGTGCTTTGGTGTGCTCACTTGTGTTCATGCTCCTTTTTTTCCCCACCCTCCCAGTTCCCTCAATGGAGAAGAAAAATGGAAGACATTATAAGATTGAATAAACTAATCTTTTATTGGGAAACTTAAAAGAGTTTTTTTTTTTTTTTTTAAAGAGTAGCAAATATTCCTACTGATCTACTTTGAAAATACAAACAATTTAAACTTTAGCCTATAGTTGGGATTGGGCTAATTGTTAAAATCTTCTGGTGTATGTTTAACTTCTTAAGACAGAATTTATCTTCAAGAAAATGAGTAGAAAGATGTAGAACATGAACTCTTTCCAGACACATATGGCTAACTAGAATTCTTCTCAAAATGCTGATAGTTTACATTAACAAGTCAAATAGTGTACCTCATTTGATCCAAAAAACCTTTAAGTTCTGCAATACTAAGAATATTAACCATTCGATTGTAAATGAAAAACTAAATCTCAAAGGTTAACAGTTTGCCCAAGGCAGATTTATAGATATAATTCAAGTTTTATGACCCAAGAATTAAGTTCCTTCTGTTTCTATAAGGGGTTGTTATTATTTAGATCAGTTGACGTCATCTTTTTTTTCCCCAGAGAAACACAGATTATATATATATGTATATATGTATATGTATGTATATATATAAAATCAAGGGGAGTCTACATATAAAATTCTGGTTATTTTTCATTGTCTATTATCAGAGCAGCAATACCTTGGCAGTTCCCTTGTCTATGTTCTTTCTCTCCAGCCTCTCAAAATGTGAGAAAATGTCAAGATTGTTTTGAAAAGCTTTGCCTTAGTTGAGATAATTCTGAATTCAGTTAATGACTTCATTATATAGGGGAACCTCAGGTTACTGTACCAGAAAAAAGGAGAGCTAGGACCTCTGTGCTCACAGTAGCTCCACTGAAGCCTGACGTCAGCAAGGACCTGGGGCTGCCATGGTGGCGGTGTAGGAGGGAGTGAAGTCACATAGAAAGTCAAAAAGTGGTTTCCCAAGCAGCCAAAACAGAGCTCGTGAACAACCCCCTCACATCTTTTAAAATTAAATGTTCAGCAGAACTTGAAACATTAGTAGATTAGCATGTCAATACATTTTCCACATCACTGCACAAAGCTAGCTCTAAGAATAAAATGCACCGTTTAGGTATTTTTTAACTTATTAAACAATTATAGGTGAAAGCAGAACATGACATAATTCCAAAAAGATCTTTCTCTTTTGGAATTGAGGTTTTAGCTATTCATGGGACCAGATCTGAGCTCTGAAAATTCCCTGACACTGATGTTATTGGTGAATTGTGTTTCTTTAAAATTCATATGTTGGATTTCTAAATCTCAGTGCTCGGAAGGTGACTTTATTTGTAGGAAATTTCCTTAAAGAGGAAATTCAGTTAAAATGAGGTCATTAGGGCAGGCTCTAATTCAGTATGACTGGTGGATGTCCTTAGAAGATGAGATTAGGGCAGGAGAGAGTGTGTGACGAGGCGGGGAGAAGATGGCCCTCTGCAAGCCAAAAAGAGAGTTCTCAGAAGAAACCAACCTCAGACTTCTAACGACTTGATTGTAAGTTTTAAGTTTTTGATTCTTTGTTATGGCAGACCTCTCAAACTGAAGAAACTAGTGAAAAGAAGCCTTGGTCATGGTGTTTAGGAGCTTTGCCAGGTCTTAAATTTCCAATGAAATAATAATGAAAAGTCAGCAGTAGCATTAACCTAGCTTTGGTTAAGAAATTTTCATTTTCTAGGGTAGAAAACCAGCATTTGTGTCTCTGAGAACGAAGTATGAGAGAATATTATAACTATTATTATCATTTTCATGATTCATGTTGAACAATGTGAAAAAGTGGCCACTGGAAATCAGTATTTGTTCAGAGACCCTGTGAGCCTTGTGAACTTGAACTTTCTGGACATTTTCTTACTAGTAAAATGGGCTGATAATGTATTGTTAAGATTGTGAGAACTAAATGAACTAATGGCTATGAAAAACCACCATGTAAGTGAAAGAGTTATATAAATGTAAATTTTATATGTGTTATATAATAATGTGAGTCATTATTTCACGTGGACCCTTTATTTGAAGGTAAAAGTAGAACTGGAGAAATTTTAAGCTCAGTTCATCTTCGGCATGTGATGTAACATTAGTATGGATGTTAAATTCCCTCCCCTCTTCTTTGACATTTTAAATGAGGCTTAACATGGTGAAAGGGTACTAGCAAAGGTGAGAGAAAATGGGGTTCACAGCATCGCTCTGCATGAGTGGACCTCTCAGAATCACATACATAACCAACATGGTCCACAGCTTCCACTTCCATTAGCTTTTAGAGATTGGTCCATGAATTATAGCTCAATACAATAGAAAAGAATAAAAGAACTGGAAATCAGCCTCATAGTGACCTGACTCTTAGTTCTCTATAATAATAATAATAATAATAATAATAATAATAATAATAATAATAAACCCCTCAAAATCAATGGAATTTTTCAATAGCATATTTTTCTCTGCTTTATCACATAGGGAAAAGAGTAAAAATCATATAAGTTTATTGAAAAATATTCTAAGAGCTCAAATAATAAAAAAAGTATAATCACCACAGTTCTGTTAGCTACTGCTAATGTACCCTTTCCCTTATGTTCAACAAAAATTTTTTGCTTCGATAAACTGCAAACTTCAACTAGTCCATTTCTCAGCCTTGACACTACTGACATTTAGAGCTAGATAATTATTTGTTGTGGGGCTGTTCTGTGCATTCCTGCTTTCAACCTACAGGGTGCCAAATAGTACCCCTTGTCCCCACTTGTGACAACCAAAAGGTATTCAGACATTGCCAAATATCCCTAGGCAGGAAAAATCAGCCACAATTGAAAACCATTGGCTTAGATCAAGGGAAGGATGCTTTCAGGAGTCTTAAAGAAGATTATGAGAATGAGATGAATAAGCTGATGCCAAGATGAGGGTAAAAAACCCAAAAACCAAAAACCAAAAACCTTCTGTATTTGCCTTTTGGTCCCCTCTGCACTTAGTGCTGTCATTCTTCCTTACTCTTGACTTGTCATGGTCAGTGGATGCAAGAAGAGTTGGGAATGTTGGGGCAAATATGACCATAAACATGGAGGGAGAGTGTGACTTGAAAGAATATAAGTGAGAATGATGGGCACTTGAAGAAGCCAGTGCAGAAGTTGCTGTGCCTAAGAGAAATAATGGAACGGTTTGCATTATGTTGTTATTATTATTTTTATATATATTAAATCCTATAGCGCTTCTTCCAGGTGTGTGTTATCTTCCCCACTTCATATTGAAATATTTACTGCTATTTTTTGAAAAACAAAGAAAAAAATATGCTCTAGAAAACAGACTGTTAGGATGCCATAAGACAGCAGACCATCCAGCCACATTTTCTACCTTTACTGATGAGCCCTTGTGAGGTTCAGTGATGCTAAGGGACTTGCCTGCAGTCACCCAGAGGGTTGAACCAGGACTAGAACAAATGTCTCCATTCCTGGTCAGTGCTCTTTTCACCACATTATGCTGCTTGAACAAGGACAAATTTTCCCTTTAATTTACATTCTAAGACATGTCAGTACTGGTTCTTTACAAATGTAAAAGATGATGATTTTTGTCTCTGAGTTGCTATGTGAACTTTTTAATGAATAAGCCCATGCTTTTTATCATGATTAAGTAAAGGCTATAGAACAGGGGTCTGTAATTTTCTATCATCCCTAGAAAATAGGAGCAAGCATATCAGAGTATTGCTTTCTTTATGACTTCATTCTTAGCTTGATTTATAAGGCCTTTTCAGGTCTGATCTGATCTGCTTTTGCCTTCTTATCTCCATCTATCTACCTGTCCTGCCTGGCAACTTGGCATTCCACCCAACCCTATTATTCCCCTCTCCCTTCATCAATCAATCAATTGAAAGTCTCCTTTCAAACATTTTCAAATCTAATGTCCTTTTGGAGCATGCCCCTCCCACCTGACATTGACATGATGTTGTACTTCGAGTTTCTATATTACCATTTTCCAAAACGTGTACTGTAGAACACCAGGTTGGAGAGATGCTTTGCAATTCAGGGCATGCCTTGGCCATCAGCGTCTGCAATCTCGCTCCTGCTGAGTTCCATATATAATATGTATAATAAAGGCTTTAAGAAGTTCTGTGGTACAAAAGTATGTTTGACCTGCATTACCTTATCATTTCTTAAACTTGTTTGCTATCTTTATTAGTCCTGAGTACTAATTAGTTCTCCTGAGGAACAGAGCATTTATGATAGATAGGTAAATAGGTTATAGATATAGATGATACAGATATAGATATTGATGTAGATGATAGAGATAGAGATATATAAGAGAAGATTTATCATGAGACTTGGCTCACATGATTGAAGACTGAAAAAATCCTACCATATGCTGTCTGCAAGCAGGAGAACCAGGAAAGAGGTGGAATAAATCAGTTTGAGACTCAAGGTCTAAGAACCAGGAAAGCCAATGGTGTAGGACTGAAGAAGGGTAGAGGTGGATACATGGGTTCTGGTGTAAGTCCTGGAGTCCAAATACCCAAGAACCAGGAACTCCGATGTCCAAATGCAAGAGAGAAGGATGTCCCAACTCAAAAAGAGAGAGAATTCTCTCTTCCTCTGCACTTTTGCTCTATTTGGGACCTCCAGTGGATTAGATGATGCCTGTACATATTGGTAAGGAAGAATGCTTTACTCAGTTTACTGACTCAAATGCTAATCTCTTATGGAAACACTCTCATATACACACAGAAATAATGTTTTATTAGTTATCTGGACATCTCTTAGCCCAGTCTAGTTGACACATGAAGTCAACCATCATAATGTCTATTTTTTAAAGTAACACCTAATAGTAGTCAAAGAAACTAGTGTTTCTTAAAATCTACCATAGGAGACATCATTTTATGTCAATAAATCTTTGAAACATTTATTTGGAAATCATTTAAATTAATGACGTGATTACTTAAACATTTCTATTTTGATCAAATTACAGTTTTTATAAGCATGAGATCATCCAGGTAAAGTACTGAGCACAAAGCCTGTCACATAATAGGTACTCACTAAATTTGAGCAATTGTTAGTAATAAGCTGTACTTTTCTGTATCTCTGTGATGAATTTATCCACATCCTAATATATATAGAAGTGTTTGTGTGTGTGTGTGTGTGTGTGTGTGTGTGTGTGGCACTACTGTGTATTCAGGTGTATGCTGGTCAGTGCACATAAAGAGACTCACTGTCTAGATTCCAATTTAGAATCTATTCCAAATAACTATAGTAAATGTTTATTAGTTCAAAATATTATCATAAAAATGGATTGTATGACATATAGAACCATTGTGCCTTATGAAACTTTTCTTTAAAATTCTATTCCTAATCCAAACTTGAGCACCTACTCTCTATGTTGTTATGATTCATTTTTTTAAAAAGAACAATATTAATCCAAATTACAAGAAGATTAAAAGACATATAGTGTATGTAATGTAAAAAATAGATTAAAAATTTTGTTTTTAATTAGTAACAGAATTAAAGTGATTTTATAGATTTTTTTTGCAAAAATAATTCTGATTTCTCAACCAAATTCTCTTTGAAGTTTTAAAATGACTTTTTTTCCCCTTAAATTATGTTGATCTTATGTATAAGATTTTAAAAAGTAACTGGACAGAAGATAAATGAGGATTTTATGTATGATAAAACTTTCATTTTCAATTTAGGGGCTGTTGACACATTATCTGTTATAGCCTCAAAGGCTCTATGCTTGGAAAACCATTTCAGTTCAGATTTATTAAATAAAGATTTTTCTAAAAATCACATACCTTCCAGGTATGGGAGAATTGCTGCATTTTGGACACTTGCCAAATTTTGAAGAGTAATTATTACTTATATTGTGTATGTGCACAGCAATTCTCTACAAGCATGGCTTAACATACAGAATAGACTAAAACCTTTATATTTTTTTTCAGTAAAATTCAAAGCGAACCAGTTTTGGCATACAAAAACTTCCTAGGGGACAAGCTCTAGACCACTGACAGAAAGATAAACTAAGTGAAGTTTGACTTCTTTAGTCTTTTCAGCCTTTTCCAATCCTTGCCCATTCAGGGAACCAGGCAGACAGCCACCCTTATCCCCAAGACTCTGGGCTCCTATGCAGAAATATTTGTATTTTAAAAGTTTAAATAGATATAGCAATGATTATTTCCAAAGAGTGACATTTTTGATGATATTTTTGACATGTACAGGAAAGGTTGTTTTTAAAAGTTGTTATTTTAGTCATCTTTCAAATCACTCCACTGTTTAGTATTTACCACATGATAATGAAATGTCTGTTTTTGTGTCTTCGTTTGTGCCATGTAAGCTCCTTGAAAGTAGCCTCTGTTTTATTCATCTTTATATCATACACCCTAACCAGTGTCTGGCACATGGAAATGCTGAATAAATGACTTGCACTATAAACATATATACCTGCATATTGATAAGGTCTGGCCTGCCTTCACAACAAGGTCGTGAATCTTACCTGACCAAAACAGAAGAAAATGTGACTTTGAGTTCAAAAAACCCAAATTAAAAATCTCTCAGTTACTTCCTGGCTCACTTTGGGTCAGTTACTTCACTCTGATTCTTATTTTCTCCATCTGCTAGTAAAAAGTCTTCACAAGACTTGAGTAAGAATTTTTGCAATAAATATTTATCGAAATATTTTCAATATTTGCTAAGCAAGATATAAAATAATTTAATGAAATACTTTAAGGCCACTAAATTGAACCATAATTCATTCTAGAGGGTTGCTATTGATACTATTTATTTGTCAATTTAACTTTGATCAGTGTGTCACTGGAAACTTTTTTGGTGTCAGAGGTGAAGCCACAACCCACTGACAGAGACTAAAATGGAACCAAGGATTAGTAATGAAGTTCTCATCAGTACTTTGGACTTTGTTCTTTCCTTTCGTGGCTGTTGTTACTTTATGTGATGGTCTTCTCCACATTTTGTTCAATCCATTTTCATTAATAGTCTTCATTAAGGAGTCAGAGATCATTAGGACTGTTTTGAAAAAAATATTTTATTCTTTTTGAAGTGCATGCTTTTTCTTGGTGTAGTTGAACTTAGGCAGTCATTTGGAGGACTGTCATCGTTTAAGCAACATGGTGTGGTTGAAAGAGCGTTGGCCTGGAAGATAAGAGATTTAGAATTGAGTTCCGATACTGTCACTAAATATTGTACTAATATAGATTACCTCATCGGCCTCCATTTTCTCACTTATAAAGAGCTTGGTAAAGAGTATTTTCTAGCTACAGTATTTATTCTTCTATAATCCTGTCATAGAGACAATCTTTAAAGTATTTGTTGAATGAATTAGAGAATTGATGAAATATTGCTGTATTTGGGTTCTCTAGGACATGGAAAGCATAGAAAAAAGGCCACCTCTCTTAGTGAGCTAATAGGCATGTAGTGCTCCCATGCCATATTAATGCTTATCTTAGAATTAATATAACTTTGTTGCTCATCCTATAAAATGTCATGGCAACCACCACCAAAATCAACACTCACCTTCATTAGCTAATTAATTCTTCAAAGCCCTACCAAGAGATACTAAATCTAAACTACCATGTACTGCATATAATTTATATATTACACTGTAAAGGATAAAATGAAATAGAACAAAGCTCTTTTTTCCCCATTGATGTTGATAGTCAATGTGAAGTGACTTTGGACAAGCAACCAGGAAGTGTTTTATGACTCATAAGAATGAGACTTACAGAATATAAAAGTTCTTGAATAGTTGAATTCAGTAATACGTTTTGCTTATTAGTGCTAGGTTCACTTGCTCTTTTATGACATACTAGTTTTTCCTGATGTACAATCTTTGGAGTCTAAACAGAACATTACTGAAAAATAAATAGTAATTATTTTGCAAGGGTGTTTTTGGTTTGTCTTTATTACTACAAATGGATTTCATATCTCTTGCAGTCAAGTAAAATAATGTTTATATCTCCAAATACTCTCTCTTCCCTTTGGTAGAATTTCCTGTCAAAATGCATTAGAGTAACCAAATATAATAGTTAATTTTATTAATGTACCAAATTCCTGAGATGGTTTTTGAGCCTTATGTAGCTCTTGGGAGAACGTACATCACTTCTGCTATTCATGAGTACCATGAAAATGATAGTGACTAAAGCATAAAGACTTATTAACAGTCATAACTGATCTACTGAAAGAAAGTCCATATTTGAAATAGACATAGGTCATATGATTTAACATATTTTCAAAATGAAAAATCAGAAAACCCAACTAAAATTGGCTTAAAATATAAGTAAGAAGTCTGGAGGTAGGCAAGGTCTAGACTTTGTTAATTTAGCAGCTCAGTGACATTCAATTAAGATATATGTTTTTCATCTTTCCACTCTGCCACCATGGAAGCCACCACCATTTTCTACCATTTTGCCCTCATGATTGCAAGATGGCTACAGCAAGTCTAGATGTCATCTAATAATGTCCAAAGCATCTTCAATCCCTAGTAGACCTCTCATATAATGCATTAGTCAGAATTGGGTTTTCTGCACATTCCTAAATCAGTCATTGCCAAAGAAAAGCTAATATCAGGATTGTCTTAATCAGGATTCACATAGTAGCACTAAGCAGGACTCATTTTTCTCTGGGGCATAATTCATCTTTTACACACAAAACCTTGAACTAAATTTAGGTTCTGTTAGAATTGAAGAAAGTTAGATAATGGCTGTTGGCAACCAAGATCATCTGTCGCACTAGTCAAAACAAAATTCTGGAATTTTTATTTTGGAATTTTTGTCTCACGTATCAGTGGAGAGTTATTTGGTAGTAATGCATCTATTTTACTTAATAAAATAGTTGATAGATCAATGTTCATCATTAAAATGATTTAACTTTCTGATTTAAATCCTATTTTTAGAATCCTTATTTCTTTTATTAATGTATGATGTTCATTCAGATGAAAACTGTTTGATCTTTGGTGTTGGCTACGTAAGCTTTGAATTGCATAATAACAAAAGTGATCGATTGAGAACTGAACTCGTTAGAAAGTGTTATTGGTATTTACTGATGAATTCTGCATTTATGAATACATGTGGCTTAGTTAGGATGCTTAGGTGGGCAGAGAATAGTGGAAATAGAAATTATTATCATTTATGTTGATCATCCAGAGACCATAAAAGGGAACATTTATAATTTCACTTAGGAATATCCAAATTGTGCTTCAAGAAATAATACAATTCTGAAGAGATGGTTAGGTCTGCTGACACTGTATTTGAACTCGTTTTGAAGCATATCTTAAAAATCTATTGAAAACTATAATAAATATTATATACTATTGTGTAATAGTCTCCAATTTTAACATATTGGAGACTAGCAACTTATGCTGCCACTGAAGTTATTTTGGAGGGCAAATTCTTAATAAATGACTCGACATAACTGCATATAATTGATTTTCTTATATACTGTGATGATAAAAGTTGTGATTCTACACTGACCTTACTTTTTTGTAATTTACGCTTGCACATGTTATATGTGTACCTCGCTTAATCAAATGTCAGGCAGAGTTTAGGCACTTGGGTCATAGCTCATGTACACATCATGAGATTATTGTAATTTAGATGGCTGTATGTATATTTAAGATTCTGGATACTTGTCTTTTGTGTTTATGATGGTGTATTAGTCTATTAGGGAATCTATAACAAAATACCATAGGCTTAAACGACAGAAATTTATTTTTTCACAGTTCTGGAGGCTAGAAGTCTTGAGATCGGGGTGCAACATGACTGGGTTCTGGTGAGGGCCCTCTTCCTTGCTTGCAGATGACTGACTACTCCCTGTGTGTCTGCATGATGGAGACAGAGAGGGATAGAGAGGGAGGGAGACAGAGATAGAGAGAGAGAAATGTGCTAGCTTCTTACTGGTGTTTCTTTTTATAAAGGCATGAATTCCATAAAGATGGCCTCACCCTCACGACTCTATCTAGCCCTAATTGCCTCCCAAAGGCCTTGAAATACCATAATGTTGGAGGTTAGGGCTTCAACACAAGGAATTCGGGTTGACACATTTAATTCATAGCAGATGATAAAGAAATATGCCAAATAATAGATACTATAATTATTAAATTTTTAGGCTAAAATTTTCTTATCAGTCTTCTCAGAGCCTCCTGGAGCAGTATAATTGAAGAGTGTTCTGTTTACAAGCCAAATCATAAAACTATTATGATTTATAACTACTTACTTGAATAATTTAGGGTTTCTCTAATTCTCTACAGCTAAGATACAATATAGAAATAAACTGGAGGAATAGAGAGAAGGAAGACTATAGTTATTTCAAGTATTCTTGTAATATGGACTGGGTTCTCATTTACTTATTTTATAAATAGCTATCATAAGCATGCATAGACATAATAAATTTATGTTAATAAAATACCACTTTAATCATTTTTTATACCAGACTTCTATTTATGATTTCTTTTGGAAAAAAAATAGTTCAACGTAGAAAAATATATATCCTGATCTAATCAAGCATTTTATAAAGAAAATCATGGAGAATGATGGGTGCTATAGAACTCATGAGAGATTAAGTTGTAACATGTGATTGGTTCATATTATTCTGTGCCTAATCAAAGATGCATGCTGTTTTGGTTTTAAGACTTGAGGGCATTTCTTATGATAATCTGGACCATTTCCACTTTGTAGGAAACTTTAATAAAATCATCACTGTATTAGAGGACCTAGGTAATCCTACAGAATCCATAAACTCAGATGCTCCAGGTGTTAGAGCAAAGACAGGGTTTGTACAGACACATCTTCCAGGATAGATACTCAAGGCTCTGGAAGTAATTGTGCTGCTCTGCCATTGGCTGGTCTCTCTCTGGTCATCTCTACTGTCTATCAGAAGTCCTTGGGTCTCATTCTTCTCCTTGCTATAGGACTAGTTAGGGAAATTAGATACTAAGTCCTGCCTCCTCTTGTTTTTCTAGAACCCATCCTAAAATTGACCAGTGCATGTATCTTTAGACTCTAACTTCAAATGAGATCCATTCTACCCAAAAGAGAAATAATTTTGTCTTGCATTTTGAGGGGAGTCAGAGATCTTAAAGACAATGTCTTTGGGGTTCAAAAATAATTTTTAAGTTAATATGACTATATCAATTTAGGAGAAGTGTGGGTTAAAGCTTCACTATTTAAAGCTGATTCTCAAATTCAGAAACTACTGGGCATATATAAACTGCTTCAATGGGTCAGTTTATTATAATATTAATGTGTAAAATGAAAAATGAGGTTTTTTAAAATCTTTTCTTAGCGAGGGTGAATGGGTAATATTTTAGTAAGCGGTCATGATTAGTTTCAAAATGTATGCCATATCCTTCACTATTTCTGGAAGGTTTACTGATGTTAAATACATGTAGATATAAATATAGTAGAATAATAGACATATATACTTGTACATAACTTACTAATATATATGAACATATTTATGTTATGTTTTATATGTATATATAACACATTATTAATATTACATATGTGTGTAGATAACCTCTAGCAGTGTGTGTGTGTGTGTGTGTGTGTATAAAATAGAAAATGTAAAAGGCTGCATAGGAGGAATAATAGTTCTTTTGTCACGTGGAAGCAGGTTGTATGTCTCTTTTCCCATACCTCTGAAAATCTTTAATACAAAAGAAATTCTATAGGACAGAACACTTGAAAACAATTGATGAAGGAATCTCTACCCTGGGGCTTAGATTTAGAGACAAGTTCTTTTCTGAAAAAGGATACTTACACAGTGCCATCAATGGGAGGCTAAATAGGTGTTGTGTCATAATCACCATTTCCTGTGGACCTGTCCACGTTACAGAAATGAACCATGGTAGAATCTCAAGTTGGCACCTGGAGGAAAGTGACAAAATCTGTAGCAGAAAAGGAAAGAGTGTTTGAGTAGAGGAAAACATTTACAGAAAGTATCAGTTTTGTTGCTGATAGAATAGAATGTTAGAAAAAAAGGAATAAAAGCATACACTTTAAAAGGTGACACTAGGAGGGACTAAGCTGAACAATTCTATGAAAATCTGTAACTCTTCGTTCATAACGTTTACAATTTGCATTGTAGAGGAATTCCAATAAAATGAAAGCATCCTATATTTTGATACAACCTTGATGCTATCTGAGAATTAGCTATCTGAAACATACTAGGGAAAAATCCAGATGTAAAAGACATAAAAATCACCAACCTGTCATTTTTATCCAATTCACTACAGCATATATTTTTTTTACTTTCATCACTGAAGTCAAATCATTATGCCATTTATCTTGCTTTCATTCTTCTGCTTTACAGGGACTCAGCAAACTTTGTGTTGGATTTATTTTGTTTGTATTTCTAGTAGAATCATTGGTTCTAGAAAAGCCCTCTTCCTTATAGAATACCCAGAAACAAACCAAGGGAGACATCAGACCTAACCATAGTTATTAGTACTTGCCAAGCATCCAGGGTGACAGGATTTGGGAGTGTTTGCTTTTTCTGGAGATTTTTTTGTTTTTAATGGAGTAAACAGCTGGTGGAGATGGAAGTATTCTGCAAGCATGACTCAAGCACGTTATTGTGTGAAGATAGCACTAAATCATATCCTATTTTTTACCCCAGTGCCACATTTGCTAAAAAAGATGCAATGTATATCTGACATTTACAATACTTAGAATTAATTTTGTGAACTGTGCTCTTAATGGTTTTAGGGGGAAATTTCTCCAAATATTCTTAGTGTGGTTTAAACAAATATGTATAGTTTTGCTAATTTATGGCATTTTTGCTATGTTGCTGTAACAGTATTTTTTATGTTAGGCTATTCTTTGATAATCATTTAACTACAGTAATTTCATGTATGTATAAAATTTCTTATTCTCCTCACATATGAATACTTTTTTTTTGAGAGGAGAGAACAAACCAAATAGTCCATCATTAAATATGATTGTTTTAATTTTTCTTCTCAGGTTTAAAGAAAACATGCAATATCTACATATCTTAATTCAGCCACTGTTCCAAATATGGAATTTTGTCATTTTCGAAACTGCTTTTCCCAGAAAGCAGCCTTATTTGTGCCCTCTAGTGGTAGATGCATAAATTTTTGCAGTAAGTTAGAGAGAGCTGACTTTTTTTTCTTTCGGTGCATAATGATTCAGCATCCAAATACTTAAATAATAATGCTACCTCATGCACACACATACTTAGAGAAAAATCTTATGGAGTGGAGCTTGATATATTTTCAAAATTCATCAAAATTTTGTATTGAAAAAATAAACCCACCATTTAGCTAGAGAAATTTCCTAGATCACAAAAGTATATTTCCTCATGATTTTTATGATTCATCTGACCAATAAAAAATTTGTTTATTATTAAATTTATTTGAATGATGTTGGTTAATAATTATAGAGGTTTCAAGAGTAGGATTCAATAATGTATATTTCATTGTGTGTTCACCACCCAAAGATAAATTTCTTCTGCCGCCTTATACTTGATCCCCTTTATCCTTACCTCCCTCCCTCCCCACTTTCCCTCCGGTAGCCACTAAACTGTTGTCTGTGTCTATGAGTTTCTGTTTGTTTTGTTTGTTTGTTGCTTTCAGTTTTATATCCCACATAAGTGAAATTGTATGGTTCTCAACTTTTTCTGACTTATTTTGCTTATCACAATAATCTCAAGATCCATCCCTGTTGTCACAAATGGGAGTCTTTCTTTTTTATGTCTGAGTAATATTCCGTTATATATATGTACACATCTTCTTTATCCAGTCATCTATCAAAGGACACTTGGTTTGTTTCCATGTCTTGGCCACCATGAATAACGCTGCTGTGAACATCAAGATGCAAAAATCTTTACAGATAAATATTTTCAAATGTTTTGGGTAAAAAGAAAGGGATTGCTGGGTCATTTCAACAAATGCATTTTCTCTTTGAATCCACTGTATGAAAAATCTTTTAAATTGCTGCATTAATTAATCTATAACCTATTTCTTAGTTTTGTATTGATGAATGAGTATCTTTAGAGAACTGTATGAAAAAGGACACTGTCTTGTTTAACAGCAAGAATCCATTCTGGTAGAAAATACCCACTAAGAAGTAGGTCCTGGCTTCATGGCTCTGCTAGCCTTCTACTGGATTGATGCTCAGTTCCTTTTCGTCTTTCTGAAACTGCCACTGTCTTTGAAACATCTATGTTTTACATGACCAAAGTTGATTGGTCCAGGAGTGGACTCTTTATTGAAACCAAGCCAACTAGAATTCTCTCCAGGGATTTTTGATACTAGAACTGAGGAAGAGAGTTTATTTCTAATATAGAAGGCCTTACATTAGAGGGGAAATATTGGTAGCCATGTTTACTGCTAGATTTTATGTGAGTCAAAGATGAGAAAGAAAGTGTTGGTGACATTTACATACTGAGATCCAGCTGTCTGCCCTTCTTATATCCCTATCTCTTTTTTTTTCTGTTGTTTAATCCATCCTTGGATTTTGTAAGCCAATAAATTCTTAGTTTTGTTTAGGTAAATTTGAGTTAAAGTTTTGGTTTCTATGACTTTTCATCAAACTACTATGCTACTACAAGGTATACTGTCAGCTTTTCCTCTTGAATTTTCTCATAACCCATTTTATAGATTGATCATTGAGAGAAATTGGAGAATTTCTGCTAAATGGCTGGCAGTAACTGTCACGAAATTGTGACCTGTTACATGTTTATTATAGGGGTTTATTCAATTCAATTTCTTCTCTTTCACCCCTAATTAGAAATACCCCATCTCTCCTTTAAATACCTATGATATTTTTACTTTCTCACTCTCCCTTATTAAGATATGTGACACTAAATGATAAGCCCACTGGAGTTCATTCATAGCAATGTGTTACCTCTTCTGGCTAATTTTCCAGCCTTTTATCTCTAACATTATGGGCTGATAAGCTTTGGCTTTTCAAGTAATTACTAATAGTAGAGGATGGAAAGTATAAAAATCTTTGGGTTGATTGAGGGCATGCTTTTTTTTTGCCTCTGCAATGGTCCAACATCTAATATTGTGTCTAGTATATAGAACATCATTGATAAGTTTTAGTGAAACATAGTAGCAATGTTTATTGAGTACTATATGCCAGATGTTGTGCAGTCATTTTATTTCATTTAATACATTCATTATAATACATTTTAGCTTTTACAACTTTTAAAGGCCTTCATTATTGTCTTCATTATAAATGAGCAAAGTTGGAGAGTTTGCCCTAGATCATACAGCTAATAAGAAGCTGCATTATTTCCAAATATTTCTTCTCTGTCACAGTTTTCCACCAAAGCAGCAAATGCATGAGTGATCAGTTTAAATGGGGTCTTCGGGATTTTGACTTAAAACTGCCACCATAATGTTGATGGTGTTTTAAGATGTATATATAATAAAACTTATATAAAAATAGCACTCCACTCAAGTTTAGTACAAGACAATTACATAGAATGAAACTATTAAGCATATTAGACACTCCTGGAAGGTATGCCATGGGTAGGTGGTGTTTTTTAGCAGGCTATCAGGCCGAGAGATTGAATGGATAATTGGTTCCAATAGCTGGCCAACCTTGAGCATCAACCTGCCATGGAAAGCTTTGTGGGATGGAATGTCCCAGTTTTTCCTTATTTCCTCCTGTAACTAACTACTCTTTGATTGTCTCACTCCTTTACCAAGTATCCTCTGACTCTATAAATCTAGAGCCTATTCTAGGTTCCTCTCCTTCCATTCTTAACTAGGATTCTTTTGCTCTCCCTTAACAGTAATCAGCTGTCATCTATGGGGCATAGCTCCTGGGACATACCACAGATGATGGGGACAGCTTCTCTAGATTAATAATATAGTTTTATCATTGGTTAATCACTTTACCAAGCATTTTACATGTGTTATCTCTAATATTCACACCAGTCTTAGAAGATAGATGTTTTTGCTTGTTTGTTTTTTGTTGTTGTTGTTGTAGTTTTTTTTTTCCATTTTATAAATGAAGGAAATGAGACTCAGACAAGTTATGAGCTTTTGAACTACTCCAGATTCCAATGTGGAAGAAGCAAGATTCACACTCAAGTCTGTTCGCCACAGGGACTGTGCTATCTTGACAGTGGTAACTGCCTCTGCCTTCTAAAGAGGCCACAGGGGACATCTGAATGAGTCGTATAGATGAAGATCACAGCTAGACTGTCAAAGGGAATACTACATTTTGAGGAATAAGAGCCACGATTTATACAGTATGTAGAGTGATGAATAACTAAAAAGCACATGGTATTCAGGAAGACTGTAAATTTTAAATTTGATCATAGATCCTAGAATGATTACAGAGTTAGAATTGAAAAACTAAAAAGTGGGTTAGCTGTACTGAAACAATACCAATTATAGTCACTTATGTAAGCTGCCTACCATTTGTGAAGCATTCCCATGTTGCACAATGACTATGCTTCTATAATGGACTTACTGCTAGAAATTAATTTCCTTTGAAGTGTGCCCCACTACATTATTCAGGAACACATGTCCAGTGTTCTTCTCCTCTGTCCTGCTCAAACCCTGGAGGGCTGCCTCAATGAGACACTGGAGGGTTTGATGCCTCTGGATGTATCCAGCCCTGCACTGCTGACCACTCCTGACGTTGCCACTCTGGCCTTGGATGGCAGGCATCCAGCTCTCTACTGTTTCCTCCTTGTAAACATGTAGGCTCTTTTCTTTTAATTCTCACATCACGACTAACAATGAGAAATTATGGAAGAGGCATGTGATAATGTGGACAGAAGGACAAGATAAAGATACCTTATAGGTTTTTTTTTTTTTTTCAGGCTCCCTTTCTAGCCTTTGGACGTTCTAAGGGGCAGTTTACTTTTCATCACAATGAGTTCTCAATACTCAGTGTCTGAGTCAACCTGAAACCCTAATCCTAGGGTCAAGTACTTTTCTCCTCATCACCCTACTCTAAAGCCCACCTCTTGTGCCAGCATCTCTTATCCCAGGACTTACACCTTTCATTAATTAACAATGAGACCATCCATTCATTTTACTCAAAGCCTCACTCTGCCTGATGGATAGTACCCAACTTATGGTCCTAATGAGACAATAACACCATGGTAAAATATATGTACAGTTTTCAAGGTTTGTTAAACTTGAAGGGTACTGATGTATGATAACTGTACAATTTATTCTCCAAATCAAGATTTTTGGAAGTGAATGAGAAGCTATTAATAACCGACAAGACAGTAAACAAAAACTGGGATGTGTACATCCCCTATTAGGTTCTTGACAATCCAGAACAAGTGGAGTTACACCCATTTAAGTCCATTCCTTTCCAAGAACTTACCCAGTTTATTCAGGACACATCAAGCCTATGAACAAATACCTTCACTGCATATTATTTTATTATGGCGCAATCATTCAAAGTCTAGACACCTATGTGTAGTTCCAGATTTTCTTGCTCAAATAATTTGTTTATCCAGAGTATGTCTCTAGAGGATATAGCTGTAATTAATTTGCAAAGACAGAAAACACTATTTGGTCATAAAATTTGACTTTTAACCTTTGTCAATTATCTTGATTTGGTTTCTAAGCAAGACAGATGTCTGAAATGAGGTTGCTTCAACATAATTATAATGAGACCATCGGAAAAATAATTTAGAAATCAAGTTTACTCGAAATGTCATATAGGCAGTGTGTGCTGGAGGAGTGATTGTATGGCTGCATAACAGCCCAGTGAAGCAGTGCACACCACATTAGCATCCAAAACTTAGCAGAGTTTAAAAGTGACCTCATTGCTGTTTCTAAAACATAATGGGCATAGTGACCTAGTTTCAGATTCTTATCATCGTCAAATTTTGTTAATTTTGTTCGCCTAAGTAACTAATGTTTCAACATTTATCCTTGCCTTGATAAAGACACCATAGCTGGTCCATTAACTAAGTATAGGAGACTGGATCATTATTTTGTTTTTAATCTGGAATAAACCAAATTTTATACACACACACATATGTATAAAATACATAATATGTAACATAACTATATATTATTATATATTACATACAATATAATAAATAATATACTACATATTATAATATATATTCTTTGCTTTCTTTTCTAATTAGACACAATGGTTTTTCATATTATTAGTCATCCTCACTTGAATTATTGAATTTGTTCAACCTAAGCTTTTTTTTTTCTTAAAATCTGTTTATTTAAACTGTAGGCTGCTTTATAGTGAGGCTTGCTGCCTATGTTGATCCTAGGAGAACTACTTCTTCCAGCAGAACCATTCTGGTTGCTATAGTACTTTTTGCAATTAAAGCTTTTTGAATAAGAGGGCCCATTTTCAAAGCAGTACTGTGGGTGTTTTGGAGCTAGTTATTTTCTATGGACTCTTTTTTTTTTCTTTTTTTTTTTTTTTTTTTTTTTTGTTACTGTGGGAGGTAGATTAGTATAACGATCATAAGCTCAAACTTGTGATGAGACTACCTGAGTTCAGCCTTCAGCTGTGCCGCTTAATGTGACCTTGGACATGCTTCTTGAACTTTCTGTAACTCAGTTTCCACATCTATCAAATAGGGATAATAAGGATTATATTAGTACTTCCTTCATAGAGTTGCTGTGAAGATTGCATGATCTAAAATCCATGTAATGGTTAAATCTGTACTTGGAGTCTGATAAATATCAGCGATCAGTGTCTGCATTTCAGATCTGAGTAACATTTTTATTGGTAAGAGATAAAATGATATAGAATGGAGTGTTGAATTTAAAAAACTATTATTCACTAAAGAGTCTGGGTCATAATATGATATATTTCACTTTTGGAGATCTTACTTCTTCCAGGGAACACAGCTCTGCAAAACAAATGCGTTGCGATATGTAAAATAAGAGAAAAAGAATTATAGCCAAAATTTTATTTAAAGTTCTACTGGAATCGAACTTCAGTGCTTTTTAAAGGCAATTTTCTAAATATCGTACACTCCATTATAGAACTGTCATCTAAAGTCCTAGCATTTTACACATTTTTAAGTTTCTTCATGCTAATTGTAATAAAAATTACCCCTTAAAGGAATTTTTGTTGAAACTTAAGAATATACCTCAGAAAAAGTTTTCCTGTAATTGCTTTTCTTTAAATGTGCTATTTGTCTATACATGGAGAAACTAAATGCTGTTGAGCTTTTTCATGGTGGAAGTCGACAGTGCAAGATGAGTGGCCTGATACCAGATCTCACTTGAGTCCAATGGAAGCAAAGATTCCAAGAGGAAACAATTGTCACATTTTGCTGGTTTGTAGGAACAGTTTCTAGGAATTTTCTTCTGTGATTCGTTAGTTCAGAGAAACTTGGCCTGAAGATTCATTGAAGTGGTTTGCACTGTAGAATTTAGATATGTACAGGAAACGTTTGTACCTACAGAGATGTTTTTCCTTTCATTTAAAAATCCTTAATTTAAACGACTCTGTAAAAAGATAACGACAAATTATAATTTTTGAGTTTCTCCATTTCAGATGCAATTTCTATCATATTAAGGAACATTTATGATTTTATTTATGATTGTTAAGATTCTGCTTGGTGCCTCTAACAGCCACTATTAATTAGTCCATTGCCACTTGAGAGGAAACTTCTTTGCCAGTTTATGCTGTGAGTTTGTTCTTACATTTTCTACACCAAGGTGATTAAGATGATTAACTCTATGATGTGTAAAAGCATAAATCCTAAAATAGGTTAAATATATTTGATGTCCATAATCACTTTAATTATTGAGTTCCACAGGAGTATGTATGTGTGCCTATGTGGAGATGCAAGTCATAGGCTCTGCTTTTATATCCACTTTACTTTATTATCTTGAGGTGGCAGATATGTCTGCGTCATCCTCTTGAGCACTCAGGAAAAGCTCACAGATCTGGTCAGGTGATGCTGGTTAGGGATCTTCTTTCCTAACCACTGGAAAAAATAAGGAAGCATGGAAGATAAGACTGAAATAATACAGAGCTTGATTAATTCGTTGCTTTTGTTTTTTGATGCTTCACCTGTTTGCTTAATTTTTGCATTTTTCAGAATGAAATAAGGAAAACATACAGCATCTGTTTTCCCGTAATAGATAATAAAGAAACATGTAAACAGTCCACTCCCTGTGCACGTGGGCCAGGCTGTCCCGTGTCCATGGCATCGGTTTTAACTTCTACATGCAGAAATCAGGGGATTCTAAACAAGGCAGTCATGTAATATGTAATATGTATAACAAACAAGCTAAAAATGTGCTTTAAATGAGCCCAAATAAAACTGTTAGCTAATTAAGTCTTCCTCCTTTAAGACAAGTGTCAGTTAACAGTTAATTGATTAAGAAATGATGAGACTGTTTTAACTAAATTTATAACTCAGTGAATCATGATTGATAGACGAGAATGATTTTTTTCCTCTTTTCCTTGGGAAAAGCTACTTTCTCAATTTCCATTTCCATGTAATTCTGTTAGTTTATGTATTATTCTCTACAGAAGAATAATGTATACCATATCTTTAGTCTTCTATAGTATATGTGGATATATATATATATATTTCTGTAATATGTACTTGTATTATGTATATGAAAACTGATTTGTCAAGGTCTAAATAATAGTCCATTTTAATAAGATCTGTAAGTCTGATTCTTTTTTATTCCTTAAAGTATAAAAAAATTTTCTATACACACTGGACTAATTAGGAGAAGCAATTCCAAATTGGTCATGTTATTCTAAATTTTATATAAAAACTATGAATAAAAAGCTATTTGGAATAGTTTGTTAGTTGAAAATCAGTGCAGATCTAGAATTGCAAATAAAATAATTATTTTAAAATAACACTTCCATTAAAATATTGTAGTGCAATACTTGTGAGAAATCGTTGATGAAAAATAAATGTGTTGAGGGTAGAAGATAATAGCCAGCAATTCATTTCAATGTAATTGTAGGAGATAGAATAGAAAGGCCTTCTGTTTTGATGGTTTTGATAGCAGATGTTTCAAAGCTCCCTGCTGGCTGCATTTTCAGGGGTAAATGCAACTGTTCAAATGGAAATGTATTTAGGTCAACACCTGAAAGTCTTTTTCAATCGTTCTACAAAATGTTTCATTGGTCACTTTTAGATTTAAATAGAGTAAGTAATGTTATCTTTAGACAAAATAAACCCTCTTGGGAGACAGAAAACTGCTTTAATTTTTAAATAAGAAAATCCTAAAGTCTGCATTATCTACATGTCTATCTGTCACCAGCTTCTTTAATTTGGAGCTCACATTGAGTTAATCATGTTTCAAGTTTAAATGCTCTGTATTAAACTTTGTCTTCACCAGGTCCCTTTTTCTATTATCTATCTATCTATCTATCTATCTATCTATCTATCTATCTATCTAACTATCATCTATCTATCATCTATTATCTATATCTATTATTTATCTAGTGTATGTAATCTATCATCTATCTAATATATCTTATCTGTTTATCATCTATGTATTTATTACTTATTTTCTCCTAATATACACATTAAATGTCTTGAGTACACCAATATGTAACATTTTGTGTGTATATGTTTTAAACTTATAAAAGTAGTATTGTGCTATAAAATTTTGTCATTATTTTCAGTGTTCTGTGTTTAATATCTTGATATTTTGCATACTAATGTGGGCTTCCAGTATATTCTACCATTCTACCATAAAAGGCCATGGTAAACATTTTCATCCATGGCTCTGAGGAAATTTGTGAGAATATCTCTAGAATACATACCCAGGATAAGATTGTTGTATCTTAAGATAAATTCTTAGTTTTTCATAAATCTTGACAATTTGATTTCCTGAATGGCTGTACCTCTCTGTAGACACATATACATAAGAGTTCTTGATGCCTGATATCTTTACTAGCAGTTAATAATATTGACTTTTCTAAATTCTACCAT
This sequence comes from Eonycteris spelaea, assembly GCA_003508835.1. Lineage (NCBI taxonomy): Eukaryota > Metazoa > Chordata > Mammalia > Chiroptera > Pteropodidae > Eonycteris > Eonycteris spelaea. The sequence continues at coordinate 1,242,133 of PUFA01000067.1, read as the reverse complement.
TTTGATGGATCTAAAGTGTTACTTTATTATTTATTGTATATATTTTGTGTTTCTGTAATTGCTAGTGAGCGCATTTAATTCTGTCTTAAGTACTGCAAGAAATACAAAACAAGATGTGGGGCACAATCTAATTGAGCCTACAGTATATTCTAAGATCAGAAAAATATACATAAAACAAATTAGCAATCTGTGGCCTAAATAATATAGGATTTTGGAGTATGAGATTAATCTCTGCCACAATATTTGACCAAGGCTTCATATACAAAATGGGATCTGTATATTGATCCCATTTTTGAGAAAAGGAGCTAATTACAGGACAGATAACGTAAGCAAAATCATGAAGATGAAAATGAGTTGATCGTATGTCTGAGGTGAGCAGACCAGGGTGGGGTAAGCAATGATTACCCATCTCTTACATTCCACTAAAATATTTTCTTTTGAATAATTACAAATTGTGATCCTGGTTAATAATGAAAGTTATATTGGATAGAAATGCAATAGATTTAATTAATTTATTATTTATATTTATTACGCTTCTGTGATAAGCACAACACAGTACTGGGTGAAAGGATCCAGTAGAACAAATCTCTATCTATGTCCTCAAGGAGCCTTGTCCTGGGAGGAGATAGTGAGGTAAACAGTACTAGGGATAGAGACAGGGGCCATAAGCAAAGATGGGGCAGAGCAGCTTTCCCAGGGAAATGATGTCTAACTACAGACCTTGAGGATGATATAGAATTAGCAAAGGAAAGTGGACATGGTGAGAGGGCATGTAAGAAAGGAGAAAGTACTCAAGGCAGGAGGAACAGCATGAACAAGAGCCTGTATTCCAGGGACTGAAACTTGTTTAGTAAGGCTGAAGCATCAAGTGCAAGGTTAGAGGGTAGAAAGAACAAATGGTGGGAAATGAACGGAGAGCAGATGAAAAAGGGCCTGTGGCACCTTGCTAAAGAGTTTGGAATTTATCTTGAAAAGGGTAATAAATGAAGAGCCAATGTCGAGGATTAAACCAACAGTTACGTGATCAGAGTGGGTACAGATCATGTTCTGGATACTTTATGGAGAATAAATGGAGTGAGGCCGACCAGTGGCAATGAGGACTCTTGGATGAGAGATGATTGTGACTCACACACAGACCCCAAACACTGCAAGAAATAAGAGTGTATCTGATCTAAAGATATGAAGTAGGTGCATGAGACAGATGGGATGAAGGAAAAGGGAAGTGTCAAGGCCTCCCTGGCCTGGGTAACCAAGTGAATGAGGGTCCTAAGCATGGAGACAGGGAATAGAGGGAGAAGTGCCAGGTTGGGTGAGAAGCAAATAACTTAATCCCCAAGCAGCTTTCTCCAAAGATCTGAGAACTCAAAATTGCATAGCTTCAGAGTTCTTGATAATAAGATAAAGCTTTTATATTAATCCCTTTCATTTTTCAAATCTATCTCAGTTGGCAAAAGAAAAACTAGATAACAAATACTGGTGGAAATACTGTTATGTATATTATACCATGCTATACTATGCAAAATCTATTGTGAAAAGAAATAGTCTAAATCCATTGAATTCTGTAATAAGAAGTAAGACTAAATAATAAAAGTTTTTCAAGTACTTATTGCTTTTTTGGGCAAAAAGTCCAACTGCAAAATAGCTTTCTTGTCCTGCCATTCAGCCATCTTCCTGAGGGCAGATCCCCAGAGCCAGGATGGTAGTATCCAGTAGTTGGTGGAGACACACTCATGTATTAACAGGTATTATGAACCAACATTTTCTTTCTACCTAAATTCATTTGAAGACTAATTTTGACACATCAGTATTTTGTCTATTACTCTGTGAAGCAGTACTCTTGCTCCAAATAACAGTGCATCATGGAATGTTAATAGTGGCTATCTGTATGTTTAGGAATTGTGAGTGATTTTCATATATTTTCTATCATTTTTACTATAAATATGTATTATTTTTATAATATGAATATATATATGTGTGTGTGTATATATATATATGTGTATATATATATAAAACAAGAAAAGTTGATAAAGCCTTCCAATTGGGCAAAAAAAAAAAAAAAATCAATTGACTAATGAATTGGAGAACTAGCTTGACAACCTTAGCCAAAGAAGTTATTAGAAATGCAGTATCGGGAAGATTTGATCAAGTTTACATATTAAACAATAATATCTGAAGGTTTAGTTCAACAAAAGAAGAAAATCAGTCAATAGTTTAAAATTTTTTAAAGGAGATAAACAGAACAATAGCAACATCTTATAGAAAATATGGTTGTTTTTTCCTACTTCGAATTGTTGGGATTTCCTGTACTTTGCTGAACTTCAGAAACTCAACCTGGAGTAGTTGAGGCATGTTCTGAATCCTAAAGTAGTAGAATAGTATTTCTAAGTGTAAAGCATAAAGGAATTATTATTTTTAAATGTAGAGAAAAAGAAGCTAAAGGTAATATTATTACTTATCATCATAAGCTTTTTATTCCTAAAATGGATGCCAAAGGATTTTTTCTATGAACACATATAAATACAGAAAATAGACCAAAAAAAATATGTTTCCATAGAAAGTAGAAAGGAATAAAAGGTTAATGTTGGAAACTTCAGATTGATAATAGTAAGGAATGTGCTAACATTCCAACTCTTAGATAAAAAGAGACAAGAATCTTTCTAACATAGCAGAGGATTGAATAGATGACCACTACAAAGTGCTTCCAGATCTGATTTTATGCTTGTCTATCCTAAGTAAAAGAGGAGTCTGATTTCCCCTTCCCTTTAATCTTTTTAATTTCAGCAAGTACCAAAAAATTAGTATAGAAAATTGGACTTTCCCCTTAATTTAATAGCTGAATGTGACGTTATCTTCTACTTTTGCTATAACAGAACTTCACTTCAGTATGGCTGCACCTCAGCATTTCTCTCTTCTCGTGAGTATGATTATCTCCATCTTGGTGGTCAAAATTAATGTTCTTTTTAAAAACTCCATCTAATTTTCCACTCTATAAATTACATTTTCCTATACCATCTTTTGTCCCAGATCCACATTTCACAGTCTACAATAACGTTTCCAGGTTTCTTTTAGTAACCCAGTTAATACTTTCAAATGGGACAGCTGTTTAATTTTTAGTGATTGTTAATTAGTACTACTCTCTATTCTTCCCTCCTTTTTATAACACATACCTTGTTTCCTAGAATTTACCCAAAAATGAACAGTTCTCATTCTTACTTTTTACCCTCAAATCTTTTTCATGTCACTATTCTTTCTTATACTTCTGCGACTGTTATTCCCTGGATTTTGAAGAATAAGTCTGGACAATATCTTTTATCCACATAGTAAATTTGCCTAACTTTGAACGTACTTTGCATTCTGGAGAAGTGTTTAGTGATCAGTATTTCTGTTAACTTACGTTTATGTTTCTAGGGCCCCAAACACCCCATTTTAAAATATTTAATTCACACCAAGGATTGTTGCTATCATTCTTGTTTCATGTCTATTATGTGTATAGTCTTGCAGGAGGTCTTTAAAAATAAATCGAGTACCAAGAACATCAGCATGCAAAGAACTTAAAACCTGGTTGGGGGTGGGGTTGAGGGAACGAGACTTATCAAAAATATCTTACCTTTAAAACCATTGGTGACATCAGCTACATGTAGTGCAAAAACTCCTTTAAAGATGTAGAGTGATGTGAAAGTAGAAAAGTAATGTGGATGGTGGGAAAATGGAGGGATCACATCTAGGAACTTTAAAAGCTCATATTGTTTGAATTTGGAAAGTTGAGCAAATCTTTAACCATCTTGGTTTAAAAAAATTATTACCATTTATTTTTGCCCACTCCTTGATATGCTGAATGTTGTTGGTATCTCAAGAAAAAATCGATTTTTACTTAATCTTCCTCTCCGGGCAAAATTCCTATATTAGCAGCATTGTATGCATTCTAATTAATTGCTCTAATGCTTTTCTCTGACATCTTGTTCTTAAGCAAAAGTTCATTTTTTAACTTTATTTAATTATTGATTAATCTTCCATTCCTCCTCCTACCATCTTTGTAATTTTACTTAGCAAAGTACTTAAAAGAGAAATGTAGCTTCTTCTCAATCTAGTAGCAGTCATGGTTGGCTGCATATGACCTAGAAAATTCTGTTACAGACTTGATTTTATGACCTTCAAGTTCTTTAATCTTTTTGCTCTTTGGTTTCAGTATGCTAACTGGTAAGCTACTTGACACGGAAGTGTCTTCTTAATTAGTTCATTTTTATCAGATTTGTCCTTCCTTCCTGCCTCCCTTCTTCCCTACTTCCCTCCCTTACTTCTTTTTCCTCCCTTCTTTCCTTCTTCCTTCTCCTCCTTCTTCATCTTCATCATATTCTGTGTGTGTGTATATATATATATATATATATATATAATGGTACATACCTTAGAAACAAATTTCAATTAATCTAATTATTTGGGGGCATGAAACATTCTGGTCAAATACATTTTTTAATTAAATTTACTGGAGTGACAGTAATAAAATCATATAGGTTTCAAGTGTACAATTCAATAATAATCGAATGAATTTTATGGGTGACTCAGCATCATTTGACAGGTAGGAGGGCAGGCTCTGGAGTCAGGCATCCTGAGTTTGAACACAAACTACCTCTATCAACATGAGCAATTTAATTAAACTTTCTCTTTAGCTTCTATAAAATAGAAAAAATATGAATACCTATCTCATAGAGTTATTTGGGGGTCAAATACATTAATAAATATGAAATATTTAGAAGAAACCTTGGAAACTTTAAGTCATTTACCAATATTTGCTATTATTATTAAAAATATTAACTTCAAAATTAATTTCAATAATTTTTCTAAAAGCAAATTACTCACTTTCCTGCCAGAGTAAATGCAATCTAGAGGATGTAACTAAATCTTTCTATTATGATCAAAAGGCTTGCGAAAAGTTATGTTTTGATTTTTAGCAGTGTAAAATGCTATCAAATAGTCAAGATTCATAAGAACTGACAAATATTGGATTTAACAATAAAATCAAGACTGGAAAACTCAGAGGGAGGTCAATGGAAAGGTAAAAAGGGTTTTTCCCAGTGAGCATATGAAAAGAATCACCATATAAGGTGAAATCTCCTGCTATCATCATATCTGTTTAAGCAGAAAAACTGTATGTGGACAAATGAGATCTCAGGGGTTATTGTCAGAAAGCTGTGGCATAAAAGACCATGGTGTCTGCTGAAAATCTGAGGGTCGCGGTAGGGAAATGGTGTGGTGAGGCTGTCAAAGAATGAAGGAGGTTCAAAGAGCCAGAATGGAAAACAGACAGAATGCCAGTCAGGGTCGAAAGTCCTGCTTCTCTTATGTGGACTGAGTATAAAAATAGCACCCCGATAAATTACTGGGAAACTAGAAAATTTCAGAATATACAAGTTCTCAGTGTGTTGGATGACATTTTGCTTGTGTGAGCTTGTGAGTTAAAGAAGTTGTATTTTAAAATTCTGTTGTTTTTAAATGCAAAACTATCCCAGGAGAACAAAAATCATGACTGTAATGTAGCCTGTAGATTTGTTGCAAATACAAACAATATTTTAGTCACTAATGGCTTCTCATTTTGTCTTGGTCAATTTACATTAGATTTTATTCAATTGAAACATAACTTTTAAATGACAAAATAAGATTCCTTGGCAGAAAACAGTTTACTTACCTCCCCAAATAAACTATACTGATAGGTTTGCTTATGTTAGACATCTCGAATTTGATGTTTGTTGACCTTTAAGCCAGAAGACACAGACCTTTGATTAGAAGCTTGATAACATTTATGTTCCATTAGTTGTGCTGGTGGTTCCCTTACCTTCTCACTCTCAATTCCAAGACGTATTCCTGAGTCCTATAGGAGTATATGGGTATGTACAATTTATACACTTAGGAATGTTTTCAGAGAAAAATGCAAGAGTATATAGATTAATATAAGCAAACATTTCTACCCAAATACTTAACAGTCTATAGCATATAGTTCTCAGCAACACTATATGATTACAAAAGAAAAATAAATTCAAATTTTTTTCTTGGGAAATAAGGTACCAAGGATTAAACTTTCCTTCAGCATTGAGTTCTCATTACAGTTTTAGTAGTGAACAATGAATTCAAATAGAATCTTTTTTTCAAATGTTTAATAATTATTGGTAAATAGATTTTTTGTGGTAAATAGAAAAACTAAATGTTTAGGTATACATATCTTCCTGAGATGGATAGTTGGGAATGGTGAAAGTGTTTCCTTGGTAAAGGAGACTTTGCCATCACCATTATTTAGAATTACTTCTTGACTAGATTTTGCACTGCTGGGCAATGCACCACAATAAGATTCCTGGTCAGTGAGAGTTATGCTTTTCCTCTGTGAAGTGGGGGAAGCCCATTTGTGGGAGGGGGTGGTGGGTAAACAGGTTAAGTGTGGGAATGACACCTCCAAGGTAGGTGCTGTCTCAGGCAGAAAAGACTTTTAGAAAAGAGTGCTTGTGGACTCTAAGGATTTGAAATCTCTTTCCCTTAACCATCCATGCCTGAGCGGCTTGGAGAGCGTTTGTGTATGCCTGGGGAACACATCTCCTCATTTAAAGATCACTTTGCTCTGGTACATAAGCTTCAAGGGAATGCCACAACGTACTGTCAAATCTCTCATAGATTTTGAACTAGTAACTAGTTTTACAAAAAGCCTTACTTCACCATGGTTCTGGAGAAAATCTTCATAGAAAGTGGGTGAGGCAGATTATTTGGGAACTCACGCCCCTTCTACTTCCAAAATTGTTTTCTCTTCTGGTGAGAGAACTGTTACTGGACCAAGAATATCTGCTTTTTCTTTCTGTTCCCTGTAGATCGCAGCTTCTGAATTTCTTGGACAGAGCTCTCTCTGCTCTCTCTGCTCCCTGTAAAACTTCACATTATACTGACATGTTTAAATCATAATTATGATCATAACCTCACAGCTTAGCCACGCATTTGGGACATTCACTATACTAGATTTCTAGTTTCTTAGCTGTTTTTAGGTTTTTTTTTTTTTTTCAGTTGTCCAGGTTGCTGCTCCTCCTGCCTTTTATACTTGTATACATTTGCAATTTTCCATGGAACCTCTCTTCTTAATAAACTTCTTCTTGGTGAGACTGTTTGGTTGTACAAAAATATGCTTTATAGTGAGTCATGGAAGTGGCTTCCCTAGGAAAGCAGTCTGAAGATTTGACTCAAGCAAAATACCAGGAGGGCTCAGGAGGTGACTTTAGAGCTTGGAGGTGCCAAGGAGTGAGGTTTGGTGGCAGGGGGTGGGGGGGGTTTGGGGGGAGAGTGCAAGCACAGCACTGGCTGTACAATATCACAGAGAGGTTTATCAAAGACACTAATGCTCAGGCCTCATCCCAACTATTTTGAATCTCTGTGTGTGAGGCCTGATGTCTGTATTTTTTTTCTAGCTTTTTATAATGAAAATTTCAAACACAGAAAAGTTTAAAAACTGGAACAATATACATCTTTATTCACTATTTTGCTTCAATAATTGCTAACATTTTTTTATATTTGGGGTGTGTGCACCCATGCATGCACACACGTAAATATATAACTGTATATATAAACATTGAATTTCATTTATATTTGAATATAGAAATATAAAAATGCAAATAAATTATATGTAAGTTGATACATAAGACATACCTTTCTCTAACAAAATCATATATAATTTTGCTTCCTAAATATTACACATCATTTCTTAATATCATTTGGTATTCTGTCTTACTAGTCGCTTTCAATCTAGAACATTCTCCTTAAATCCTCCCTACCCCATGATATTGTCTGTTTAAAAGTCTTAACCAGTTTTTTTGTAGAGTTCACGTATTCAAGATTGATCTGAGTATTTTTTGTTCAGAGTATTGGCTAATTTGTTCCTCTATCCTTATATTCTCTATATAGGGATTAAATCTAAATGCTTGATTACATTTGGTTAGTAATTTTTTGTCAAGGATGCTTCATAGATGATACTATGACTTCCTTTTGCAACACATTGGAAGCCTATGAAATCACTATTATTTATGCTTAAGGTGATAATGGCCAGCTCTCAGCATCTAGTTGTGATCCTTGCCTAAATCAACCATTTCATTGATTTCATTATGGGTTGTAGAATTTGAGTGCTAATTCTATGATTTTTCTACCTTCATTAGCTGGAATGAACTACACTTACTCCAAAAAAGCAGGGAAGAGGTATAATTATCGTCCTTTGACTACCAATGTTCAGAATAAGGTATGTAACAGTTACACCCCGTGATTGTAAATGAGTTGATTTTTAATTTTTTTAAATATAACTGTGAGTTTATATATTTTATTAGGTCTATATTTTATAATCAAATATAGCATTATTTTAAAACTGTGTTTCGTTTTTCCTAACTTGCTCAGTGGGAGTCCCTTTAAGTCTACTCATGAGTCCTTCTAAAAAGTTCCTATAAGTATTTGAGCAATTATTTGTTTTCTGGAACAATAAGATGCCCAGAAAAATATATCTTGAGTGTGGAACACAACTAATAACCAACACCTGGGTGACAGAGACTCTCATTGCTACTAGACCCCAGATTTGACTTCTTGAACACAAGTATCTTTTTAGCAAATATTCCAATTCAACCACTTCTGATCCTTTGCTTGTTTGGTCAATATCAATTATTACATAGTTCTGTGACTTCCCGATATAGTAAAGGAATACATATATATGTGTTAGATATAATTTTCTGGGGCAAACAGCTGAGAAGTAAACAGATGACAAGTGAAATAAGAGACTAACCACATCTGTTGCAGTAAGTAGAAAAAATTAGGTTGTTCATAAAGAAGAAAGTTATATGTGTAACATAAGATTTATAGTGTGAAAAGAAAGAAAAAAACTCTACCCATTTTTCCCCAAATTGATGCAATAAATAAAATTAAAAAATCAATCAAGAGTCCAAAATAATTTTGATCATTTTTAAGAATGAAAAACATTTCATAAACTATGCAATTCATATTTAATTAATTCACATTTAATGAATATTTAACAAATTGCCATTTAATGTAATTAAATTTAATGTCACTAGTTTAAATAATTTATAAATGTCCTGAAAAATGCTGCAAAATATATTTATATAATCCATTAAATTTATTGAGAATATTTTATATTTAGTGAATTCCCAAATAAGATTAAACATCTTTTTGAGAACTATATAAGGTAATTCTATCTTTAGTGCTAAAGAAGGCAACAATTCCTCCTTCATAGAGTGAAAAGGGAACCCTCATACGCTGCTGGTGAGACTGCAAATTGGTACAGCCACTATGGAAAACAGTATGGAGGGTCCTCAAAAAACTAAGAATTGATCTACCATATGATCCAGTAATCTCACTGCTGGGTATTTACCCCGTAGACTTGAAAACCCATATCCGAAAAGATATTTGCACACCGATGTTCGTAGCAGCATTATTTACAGTGATCAGGACATGGAAGCAACTGAAGTGTCCTATGATAGATGATTGGCTAAAGAAGCTGTGGTACATATATACAATGGAATATTTGCCATAAGAAGAGATGAAATACTGCCATCTGCGACAACATGGATGGACCTCGAGATAAGCGTGCTAAGTGAAATAAGCCAGACAGAAAAGTTGAAAATCACATGATATCACTTATATGTAGGATATAAACCTAAAAGCAACAGATGAACAGGACAAAGGGAGACTCATGGACATGGACAATGGACTAGTGGTTACCAGAGGGTAGAGGGTGAGGGAGGAGGGGAGAGGTAGGTGAGGTAAAGGGGGTCAAATATAGGGGGTTAGGAGGAGAGTGAAGTGGGTAAAGGGAATCAGATATATGGTAGCTGAAGGAAACTGGGCTTTGGGTGGTAACCACACAATAGAATATATAGATGTCAAATGATAATGCACATCTGAAAATTATATAATTGTATTAACAATGTTACCCCAATAAACTTAAAGAAATCATTAAATGTTACCCCAATAAACTTAAAGAAATCTTTGCCCAAACTTGCCTGTGGTACAGACAAACCATAAGACTCTGTTTCCTGAGTATGTCCTATGATTTCTGCTGCATGTCAGCCTTACTCGTGTAACATAGTTCCATCCTCCTGGAATGCCATCCTTTCTACTACTTCTGAAGTCATACCGCATCTTTAAAGTAAATCTAAATGCCAGCTACTTAAGACATTACTGCTTTCCTATCTTTTACCAACTACACACAAACACATATTAACAGTTTCATCTTATTTATGTATTAAATCATAACAAGTGTTGGAAGTGTCTTGGTCATAGTGAGGGCTCAATAAATGTAGCATTTTCCTTATCTTTATTCTTTTATTCTTCCTCAGAGGCCGGTTGCCTTGCTTTCCTCCTCTTTGAATACCATATAGTGCTCAAAATATGTAATGAATTGAATATTACTCACTATTAAAAATATAACTGTCAAGATGTAATTGGACCAATCAAACCAAAAGAGATTTCCAAGTTTCTGGCTATCTTCTCTTAGAATTCAAATCTGCTTCTTCAGTATGGTTTTATCAGTTTGACCTGAGCTTTAACTATTGTGCCATTCATTTAAATTCTATAACAATACCATGGAACCAGGGGGAGATCTGTAACTAGTACAGTTTGCTGCAGTTCGAGACCCAACTCTGTTTCAGGCTAATTTTCATGAGTTGTTCCTTAACTGTGTCTCATATAAAATATAACTAGTACACATCAAACTGAATTTCAAAAGTGGATAAAACCTGCCAAAGTTCCCATATGGTGTGTTAACAAGGTATGCTGGAGCCATACCATAGATGCCTTTCTTAAAATGGCTCTATGAACTATTTGGATTATCCTCAGTACAGGTGTGGGCCACCTGATCATTTTTCTTAACCATGATTTAATAGACTGATTTTAGTATGAATAAAAATGAAATGAGTAAATAGTTAACTATTTTATTTATTAACTAAAGCCATAACATACTTTCTCAATGTTCTCAAGAAAGCATGTAAACATATTTTGTCTTAAACCAGCCCTATTGGAAATATGTGAAGCTACTATTTATGAACACAAATAGAAATGTTTGCAAATAACCATTCACTTGTGTTCATATTCTTAAAGAGTAAAGCTTCTTCAGTTATTAAGAGTGATTTAATGTTAGGTTTTTTATGTTGTCAGTGGTACATGCAAATTGGTTTTTGTATCTTGGCACCAATCACCTGCACTACGTTGGTTACTGAACATAAAAATAATATTCAAGTTAAATGTTTTTTTTTTATAAAGGAAGTTGTATTTCTCTAGAAAATATTTTTTTGAAGCTGAACAATTTTTTGAGCTGTTTCTCATTAGTCATCTTGTGATCCAATGTAAAATCTGTTAATCTGTTTGACTAGGTAGAGACCCTGTAATCAATGTATTTACTATAGTCTGGAATCTATCACCATCTTCAATGAATGTTTATTGACTAAGCAAAATATTGATTGTAATATGTGGCAATATATGTTGGCATTTACACTTATTAACAGATGATGACATTTATCATTTAAAATTAAATACATTTTGTGGTTAATCCAGTATTTCATGATATTCTGACTATCTAATTCATCCTGTTGAGTGCAATGAAATGCTCTGAAAATTGAGTTTACGAAACAACAGGCAGTTCCCATTTAATTTTTTCCACTGGTTCTGGATCACTGAATGTATTGCAAGAACAATGTGTCAGCCAAGCCCTGTTGGAAAAACAAAATAAATGAAACAGTCTTCATATCCCAGTTAGCCGTATTTAAGTGTAACATTTTATGCTTTTAGAAATCTCTGCAATACTGCAGAAATATTCTACATCAAAGCTAGTGATTATCAGTGATAAAAAGTCTGGAGGTGTCTTAGAATTTCTAGCAAGTCCCTACTTCATAAACATTTATAATCAAACTAGATTTTTCCCCCCACTATCTTGTCAAATATTGGGAAGCATGAAATAGAATAAAATAGGTCAGTGGTTCTTCATGACAAAAAAATTAATTGGCTCCCATAGAGGTCAACCATGGTCAATTAAATGATCAGGGGAAAATACCTAATTATTCTTCTAGACCTACTTAATCCTGGCAGCAATTTTCTTCTTTTCTCTCAGAAAAAATAAATAAATAACGACTTTCCTGAAACAATGGAAAAATACTTCATTTTCAGTTAAAATGTGGAATTCTAACTTCCAGCAGCAGCAGATTATAATAAACCACTTTTAAGATACAGTCTTAGTTAACTGGCATTAAGAAATGAGCCAACTAGCCTCATTTTCCTGTTAGTTAGCAAAAGTCCTCTTCTCAATCAAAACAGCATGGCAACAATTTGGTGGAACAGAACCTCCTTACATTAGAAAATTGATATTTTCCTTGCATAAATTATATCTTGCTACTTACCCTGGACTTGAATTTTGGACACGACCCTTGTTGGAACCTAATTTGGATTCTGGAAATGTTTTACTCTTGGTTTAATCCCTAAATAGCTCTTTATGTTAGTAAATAGGGCACTGTGGCTGAGCTTGTGATTTCAGGGCAAAAGAAGGCCCTCATGCTGGTGGCTGCTGCACTTTCATCCTTTTTATTAAGGTTTTTAATGCAAGTACTTTTGGGAAAGAGAGCTTTTACATTACCAGTCATCTCAAGCCACTACTAATCGTGTGACCCAGGACAAGTTACTGCAGTTTTTACCTTCAGTTTTCCTGTCTGTAAAATGTAACAAGGATGGACTTCACTACTGTTGTGAGTTATGACTATGGAGATATTGTGAGGATTAAAAAAGTGATGTGCTTACTTAGCTCAGTAATTGGCAAGAACTGCTTGTTTAATAGATATTTGGTTTCTATTACTTTCATTCCTATTGAAAGAAACTTCTTTGCAACTTCAGTACAAGTCCAGAACTTTGCTCATGGTTAAGTCTTGTTGGTAAATATAATGATGACAGTGGTGCTGTTGACTCGTTGAGGGGAAAGAATGTAACCAGAAGGATTATGAGTCTTTGGGTATACTGAAGATAAATGTACTATTTCAGTCTTAATTTTGGTCATCCCTGTTTTGGGGATGGGGGGATTAGCTTGAGGAGGCACATTGCAGGGATGACAAACAATAAAAATAAAGTGATAAATCCCTCAGTAGGGAGTTAGAGAAATGAAATTGAAACAGCCTCTATCATTATCTTGCTGGATGGCCAGGATAAATGTTCCTGGATCCTGATAATGAAGAAGGACTTTGTGGAGCTAATAATCCTTGATTCTAAGATGGCCAGTGACTTCTCCATTGTCCTATCACTGAGAATGGGTATAAGAGTCTATAGCAAAGCAGGTAATAACCTAAAATTCTGCCTACTCAACTAGAGGCCCTCTAAGCAGTGCTTTTCCAGCTTAAAGTGCATATAAACTACCTGAGGAACTTGTTAAAATGCAGATTCTCCTTGACCAGGTCTAGGTGGGGGCCTATGATTTGCGTTTCTAGTAAGTTCCCAGGTGGTACCGTTGCTGCCTCTGTGAGGGCCATGCTTTGAGTGACCATGCCTAAAAACACTGATTATTTGTTAACAGAAGCAAATTAGATCTGGAAGAAAATGGAAATATGATATACTCATAATCTGTGGGACTTTGAACCCTTAGGCAAAAGGAGAATGGATTGAGTTCATAACAAACAAAATCTTATTAATATCCTCACAAGTATCAGAGTACCAGGAAAACAATCAAAATACTTAACAGTCTAGCTAGCTTTTTCTTTCGACTGTATAAAGCTTGTGATATAAAACTACTTGATATTTGCATTTCCCTGTGAGAAAGCTGAGTTTCTTTGCTTCTAGAACTTTTACTTTTTTACAGAGAAGAGATATTTTTAGCAGTTTTTGAGTTCTGAACCCATGATTTATCACTGGTATTCATTCTCCTCCTTGGTAACTTTACAGAAAGTTTAAACAGGGATATTCCTTTATCTTATTTTTGTCTACTCTCCCTCAGCAAATTTCATCAGGTCTTTAAGAATGGCTAAAGACCTTCAACGTCATCTCTGAAAAAAATAGATTTTCGAAGAAATAATATTTTGCCAGGCAATTTCATGACTTCTTTGTGATTTAGATCTTTTTCTGCATTTCTTTCCTCTTGGCAGTGCACTAGAATGTGGACTTGCGGGCTCGGGAGTCAGCCTGTGCCCCCAATCCCTGAGGACACCTGAAGAGAAAGATTAGTCTCTTTGGGAGGAGACAGTATCCTGGGAAGGGCAGTAGATGAAGATGGGGAGGAAAGAGGAGACCTCTGCTATTGTGTGATGCTCTGAGCATCAGTTACCCCATCTGTGAAGTGTGGTGATGATACCTGTTTTACTTACACAGAGGGTTAGAAGGATAACATGAAAAATGCATATGGAAGTTTGTATAAAAATTAATTACTAGGAGTATCTCAGTTGCATGGGAGATTCTGTCACTGGATTGTCTGAATTATCTTGATATTCAGTGGCAGATCAAGTGGTCAAGTCATTGGCAAGACAGTGGCTTTCTGCCCCTCAAGGTTTTCTCTGAGGAGGATGCTGGTCAATAGCCGCCCTCTCACCCAACTGTGCTGCTTACGACAAATAAGCACAAAGTTTTCCCATTTTCATTATCAAGCAGACAGTAATTCTCATTCCATTTTTCTGACTTCTATTACCGTTGCTTATTAGAAGTCATTTGTCAGGTATCATCTCAGCAGCCATCCATAATGATAAGGACCCAATTCTAACCTCATTCAATATCTTGGTGGCTTTTGACAAGAAAATGCCTTTCACTAGAATTTCTTCTTGTATTTTGTTCTTGTTACTACTGATTTAGAGTTCTCTTAAAATGGTTTAAGTAGAGCATTTCCTAATGAGCATTAGATCTGTTGTCTTTTGTACAAAATAAATTACCAATGCTCAATTTATTAGATTAATTTTCAGTAGAGTTCTCCCTCCCTTAAAAGGATGTCCCATGCATCTTTGACGTTTAATTTCTGTTGGAGGTTGTCCTCTCACAAAGGAAATATTGTAGAATTTTGACAGTTTCCAAAGGGATGTATGTTGTACTCCTGATTCTTAGTCATCTACAAATTTTTATGCTCTCTGGAAATGCACTTTGCTTAAGGAAAAACACCAAGTGTGTTCGAGATTAAGAATGGACATGCTCTATTGACTTTCTAAAACTGTTTCATAATTTGTATGTTTGGCAGACAATTTAAAGACTCAAATAGTGAATTTGAGCTACATTTCTTTTTGTCAGGTATATCCCTAATGTGCTTGTTTGCAGATTTTTCCTTTTGGGTTTCTCTGTTTACCATATTATATTCTGCTTATTTAACATATAATTATAGGAAAAAATGTTTTCAAATAATCTTCTCCATATAAAAGGTAATTGCTAGAAGGCCAGGGGCTAAGTGGTTGGGAAATTAACACTTAAGTTAAAGGGGCATAAAAGGTCATATGAAGTAACAGAAGTAAGAAGACTAAGCTGTGTGACTTTGGGCAAGTCACTTTACCTTTCTAAACTTGAGGTTAGTCATCTTTAAGATAGGGATTATATACTGTTCTTTAAAAATTGTTGCAGAATTTAATGAGCTAATATGCATAAGGGCATTCAGTGTCGAACCTCCTATGTGGTAAATATACAAAAGAGGCTTCTCTAAATTGGTAGCTGAATCATTCCAGCTCCAAGACGCAGCTGAGTTTCACCAAAGTAACAGATTCCCCAGTAGTGTGCTATTAGTGCTCAGACATTTGGTTCTGATCTTTAGAGACTGATGTCATTATTGCAACTGACAAGCCTTCTCTCTTCACTGTCATTGGCTGGGTAGGTGGTCAGAACGCACCACCATCGGTTCTGCAACTCCAGGAATCTGCTGTTATTGCAGATCTGCCTGGAGCAGTCAGTCTCCTTTTTTACATCACAAGGAAGGCTTGGCAAGTTTGAGAAGGTTAGAAAAGAAATGGCTCTCCTCCTGTGTTACACGGTTTTGTTAGGGTCCCACAGCATCATTGCTTTTGGCCCAATCTGCCGATTTGGAAAGACAGCTTTATTAGTTTACATATGTAATAATTTGTCTCCTGAGACACACAGTCTGCTAACATGGCTTGATGAGGAGGAGGAGCGGGGTTCATGCATTTACAATCTTCTACCTGACTCACCACATCCTTTGACTCTTAGGCCCTTGTGCTGAGTCTGGCTTTTTGTGTTCCACTTTTTTGATGAATTCTCTTTCATAGGTAAATAAAATCTAGCTTTTATCTTCCCATCCTCACCTTACCCCAATTCATCAAGTATGTCTATATATATCTAAGCCTCGATTTAAGATATGAGTAGCAAAATTGTAATTTATAAGAAATATTATATATTTGGTCTTCTTCCACAATTCTTGGCTCACACCTCTCCCAGAATTCTTTGAATTTCCTAAGTCTTAAGAGTAGAAAAGGTGTCTTTTGTTATGTTAATGAAGTGACCTTTGGAAAACACTTAAGGAGGGGCTGGTTTCTAAGGAAACCAATTCTTTCAGGCTCACTTCCCTGACTTCTGGGAAGGGGGAAGGGAGGTTGAATCAATTAACACTGGCCAATGATTTACTCAACCATGACTATGTAATGAAGCCTCAATAAACACCAAGAGAGTGGTAAACATCTGGAGATACAGAGAGAATGGTTTACCTGGAGAGGGCTTGGAAGCTCTGTGCACTTCCCACAGACCTTGCCTTATGAATCTCTTCCGTTTGGCTGCTCCTGAGTTATATCCTTTTATAAGAAACAGTGGTCTAGTAAGTAACATGTTTCTCTGAATTCTTTAAGCTATTCTAGCAAATTAATTTAACTCAAAAAGGGAATTGTGGGAACTTCTGATTTATAGCCAGTCGGTCAGAAGTACAGGTGACAACCTGGACTTGTGATTGGTATTCTGAATTGGAAGGAATCTTTGGAACGTCTAATCTGTGGCCGGTTGGAGAGAAGAACAGGTAACCTGGGCTTGCACCTCCTGTGAAATCTGAACTAACTCTAGGTAGTGTCAGAATTGAATTGAATTCTTGGACACTCTGTTGGTGTCCTGAGAACTCTTTGTTGGTGTGGGGGAACGCCCATGGTGGAATTGGGTCTGTGTCCCCAATTAAGTCATATTTTTGCTTTATTCAGAAGGCTTCTCAGCCCCATATGAATTCATGTATGTAAATATTCTAGGGAGAGAAATTTCCCTGGACATATCTGAATATCAAATCACATACCAGTAGATCCTATTAAAAATAGTAACATGCATCATCAACATATTTTATTAATGACTATAAAAACAAATATTTATTGAAAAATTATCAAAAAATAAAATGCTAACAAACACATGTATTTGTTAACAAATAATTTAATAACAAATGGTACACTATTAACAAATAAGAAATTGCATCATTTAAGTATGTGTAATGAATGGGAAAGAACTTTGGCTTTAGAAGCAGGGAAAGCTGGGTTTGAATCTATTGGCAACTTGCTAATTGTCACTTCGAGTAAGCTGCTTACATTTTTTTTAATTGACTATATTTGACTTATAACAATGTGTAAATTTAAGGTACACTTTTTTGAACTTGAATAAACTTGAATAAATATGTTGTACAATATTGTTCTAAGAATTAATTCTATAACTGAATGAAGTCTGTCCCATAGTAGGTACTTAATAAATTTGGCCTGTTTTCATTATCATTTACAATCTAGTTTTAAGAAATTGTGTGGTTAAGAGGCAGGTGGCTGAGGACTTGAGAAAGCGAGATGTTGAGAGACCTGTAGAGGACCATGGTTAATGGCGAAGACTGATTTTTTTTCTCAGTACATAAGTACTCAGTTTTATAAGCGTTCTGTTATTTTTGTCCTCTTTCCATTAATTTTGCTCTTTGTAATATTTGGTCCTTTTCTTTTCCACTCCGTTCACCTTCCCTCTGTCACCATTCTTATTCTCCCTGCAAATATATGGCTCTTATGACCATGTAAATGTGGTGTATGGCTAACTGGAGAAGACCCTCAGCTGAGAACTGAGAGGGTGAGAGAGCACATTGCGGTACCCCTTGGTAAAACTTTGAGGTTGCAACCTGCAGAGCTTTGCCTCCTCCATGTTGTATTTGTCTTTTTCTAGAAGTCTCCTTTCTAATAGATTTATATTCAGTAGCCTGCAATTCCCACTCCACTTCTATCAAAACTGAGAGAAAACATTTTCTGTCCTTTACATCTTAATGTAGATTCAAGTCATTCTGTTTCCTATCCTTGGGTATTTATATTTTGAGGCCTAAGCTTAATTTTGTACATATGGCTTTACCCCTTGTTAAATAATTTTAGGCATCTGGTCCATTGGAGGTTTCTTGGGCATCAGATAGTCTTTCTGTTCTAAAAGTATTGTAATTGATGTCTACCAGTAGGTCAGCTCCAAAGTGAAGGGTTGAAGGACACTCCCCGAGCATGCAGACCTCATATTTAGCTCATACCCTTTGTCTGATCTCCTCTAGTCTTAGTCATGTTTAGCAGTATTGACATTTTTAACATCTCCTGCTTTCTGAACAAATTCTTGCTTGTTTCATGGTTCAGTATCTAAATCTAACCAAGCTCATAATCATGCACAGTGTATTTGTGTAAATATTTCAAGAGAATGTAGCAAGAGTAAGTTATTAATTTCTGTGAATGGAATGCATTCC
Source organism: Eonycteris spelaea (assembly GCA_003508835.1). Taxonomy (NCBI): domain Eukaryota; kingdom Metazoa; phylum Chordata; class Mammalia; order Chiroptera; family Pteropodidae; genus Eonycteris; species Eonycteris spelaea. Next base: position 1,223,457 of record PUFA01000067.1, on the reverse strand, counting down.
TAACCTATTACAGACTGCCTTAGCATAAAAACGCAAAGTTATATGTAAATTTCTGAACAAAACCACACATAATTCTGCAGAATTTGCTCAGAGAAACGAAATGAAACAGAACAGAACAAAACAATAGCTCTTTTGACAGGGGAAAAAAAAATCTTAGGCAATTACAGGTATCCTCTGCTTTTCAAAAGTTCACTTTACGCCACTTCACTTCTACAAAATTCCTGTCGTACCACCTGTTCTTGCTAACTGATAAAAACCTGAAGATTTCTGCTTTTACTAAGAAAGGCTAAAAGCGAAAATAGAGTTCAGCATTTGTTTGGTAGAGGGTCGTTAAAGGGGCAGCCAGTGCCACCACCAGGCTTCTTCTCTGGAATGACACTTAGCATCTCAGGAGAGCTTTGAACTGTGTCTGTGAGCATCTGGGCTTTATCTCAGTTTATTATGTACTTCTGTTAGCAAGATGTGTCCTAAGGTGATTGTTTCTCCATTTTATACCATTTTGGCTTAGGAAATATTTCATAGGAACACTCTACTTTTGAATAGCAGAAGAAGCCTGCATTTAGATGTTACATCTGGGTACATGAGCCATATTACCATTCCACATGTGAATGTCCAGAGATATGCCTTTCTAGAAATGGGTTATTAAATCAAAAAGCAAATTGGTGACAGACTGCTTGTTTTCTGCATGGAGACTCAGGGAGGGCAATGCAGAAAAGAAGCTCTATTCATTACTGATAATGGTATATAGAGTTGGCTTGTGGGTTTCAAGGAAGTTTCATTAAATGGGCAGAATTAGGGCAGGTCCGTTTGCAGAAGCACAGGTAATGCTGGAGATGGGAGTCAGTCCTCACTCTGAAGATGGAGAGGTCAACACATGACTCTCAAGATGCAATCTGGGCTGCACTGACAGTTGTGGTACATTCCAATAAGTGGCTCTTCTCCCTGTATTTAGCCATTTTCTTTTGCTTGACTGCTCATTGTGGCTAGGGGAAGCAGGGCTCTTAGCTCAGGAGCTCAGGACTGGGACACAGACCTGAGTCAGTAGTGAGCTTTACACACGTGGCAGTTGTTATTCTCCCATTGCCTCTGCTCTGTTCACACCGAATGGCTTTAAACACTCCTTGGAGTATTGTTTGACAGATGTGCTCTAAGACAAAAACAGTTCTCCTGTGAAGGAGGCGAGGGTGGTAATTTCAGAAAGGAAGGTGGCAAAGCCTTTCAATCATTTTACATACCACGGGGAGTATTTTTATGTCAACACTTTGGCACGCAGCTCCAAAGTTACTTTTGTGCATCTGAGTGCTATAGGGTTGGCTTAAGATATGGGGTTCTTAATAATTTGGATCCTAAAGAATATGACAAAGTGTCAGCCGTGTCTGTTTTGCTGCTTCCTAAAAGGGGACATGATAAATGTATCTGATTTGGAATTATGATCATGTAGACAAAATAATTTATTAAACCATAATAAATTTGTCTAGAAGCATATTGGAAAATTATTCATCCTAGACAGATTCACCAAGTGATAGTAGATTTCTAACACTGTCTCTGACCATCTATGGCAATTTGGGAAAATGCTCATATCGGAATCTTTCTGCTCTAAAAGCCTTATCTATTTTAGAACAGGGAACACATGACCATATTTTGAAAGGAACATGCTGACTTCCTACAGGTTTAACATAGTCAGAATTGCAAAGCAATGGAAGTTTGTTGTAAGCATTTTGCGGCAGCTACCTGGGATTTTGGAATTCCACCTGGGAGGAACCTTTTCAAGAAAATAGCTTTTTTGTTCTTAAGTCCCAATCCCACAGTCAGTGAAAAAATTATGCCCTCTGGTTGTTTGCTTGAGGCAGACAGAAGCCATTCTACTACAGGTACAGGGCTTTATATGAGAACAGACTCTATGTACTCATAGGTCATCACCTATATAAAAATAAGCAATTATAGGCAATTAATCTGGCTTAAAATATATCTTGTGGATGATTTCTTTAATTTTTAAGTTTCTCATTATTCAAACAAGGTCCTGGCTTTCACCTGGTCCAGTTTCTTCCCTTTCTGGCTGCCTCGGAAGTCTGTTTCTCTTGGTTAGTTGTCTTTTGCACCCACACTCTGCTCAGAATAGTCTGGGCATGTTAAGTGTCTGCTTAAAGTCTAATAGCTGAGGACGGGAATCCTGCCCCTGACAGCTGGAAACATCCTGTTCTTAGAAAAGTCAGATACCCTCTCTGAGTCTCCCAGAGTCTTGGGATGTAAACAGGGTAAACACACCTCCTTGCCTGAATGTTCCGGTGAATAAATAAAATCACAGATAGAAATCTGTGAGTACAATCCTTGGCTCATATTAGGTTTTCAATGAATGTTGCTCGTTCTTATCAAACTTAATTCTTTTGAGTTTTCCAGCAAGGTGACCATCAATTAAGTCAGTTTTTTTTTTTTTGAAAGAAAATTAATAAACACCGAATAACAGGCATAAATCAGGAGTATACTTTGCACAGTAGGACACTGATTACCATTCTTCAGGGAGTTTTAATCTTCAATTCTAATATCTAAATGAAGTTAGAATTTTACCATTAGTTATCTCTGCTGATTACCTAGACAGAAGTTTAACCTGACCATGAGAATTTACAATTTTGTTTATTTTCACTTGATTATCCCTCATCTATAACTTGTGACTCATTACTGGTTTTGCAGATATTTCTTGAACTAACTTTGCTAAAATCCAAAGTTATTTCTACTTTATCCTAGTAACTCCTCTTTGATATATTTGATATACTAGATATACAAAGTGATGGAACCCAACTCTAACAGTTTTGAATACAATACAAAAAGACAGTATCCCATTTATGCCAAAGAAGATAAGTGTGCAATTTGTACTCAATATGTATTTATCTGTTTTCACACTAATAACATTTCCAGAGGGAAAGTACACGTGTGTACTGAACATACGTTTGCATGTGTGTGTTCTTACCGAATTCCACCTGCATTTTCAGGGCTCCCTTACCTAGCCTCATGCTTTCATGCTGTCCCCTTATTCATAATACTTTTACTGTATAACATCTTTGCTAAGATTTTGAATTACTATTATCTTTCTTTTCTCTTTGTCTTCTCAAACTGTAATTACCTTTCTGTGTGTCCTGTGTTAGGGCCCTCCAGAATGACTAGATCGATAACCATATTCGCTCTCAGTGTAATATAGTTGTGCCAAGACATTTGTATATTACATTATTATGCATTAATATTAATGTTATATTTATATTATGTACCAGTTTTCTTTCCTACTAAACTTGATATTAATTTAAAAATATTTCTATAGGTAGTTAATAATTTATTGCAGTATATTATCTCTTCTAGAAAAAAATCTTCATTTCAACTTAGACTTTTGTCAAGTGAAAAATATGAGGGGAGGTTCTGTCTGTGTGAAAGGTCAACTCACTTCATAAAGGAAATTGGAAATTGCCTCACTTGCCTTTTATTGCATTTTTTGGATTTTCACAGATGTGGTATTACTCCAGAGGTGTTTTTAGAGGTTGTGGGAGCAATTTTGGTTGCCCACTGTTGGGGAAGTGCCTGGCATTTAGTATTCAGGATTCAGAATCCTTAGAGAAATAGCAATGCATGGCTGTCCTGTGCAGCAAATTTTTCTGCATCTCACATGACTATTTTACATTTAAACGCAAAGTGTTTTTTTCACAATTTTAATAAATATGCTGACTTTCCCAGTAATAAAACTATACTGTAAATCAGAGGAGATTGTAGTTTGCATTGTTCAGTTGCTTACCATCTTTGAAAGTGGCATCATCAATGGCAATGCTGCTGGTGGCTTTTTAATCACCAATGTGTCACCCTCATATCAGTATCAGTAGCAGTTGTATTTATGACCATTTTATGTGTGAATATAAACATTCTTCTTAGGCTTTCTTTTAAATGTTCAAATAAAAAATCATCTTAATCTTCAGTCAACATAGCAGTCAGATTCTGGTCAGAAGAGAGAAATGACAGCAGTTATTTGAACAGAAAAACTTTAAAGAATTCTTAAATAGTAATAAGCTTTCAGCTGGTAACTTAAAAGATGGAAGAAGCAACTTTAGGAAGCAGTTACCACTGCTAGGGTTGAGGGAACAAAGGAAAAGACTTAGAGACTTTGAAGCAAGACTCTGTCAGACCTCTCAGACATCTGGAAGGAGGGTAGTTTGGCTGGTGCTGGTATGTCTGAACTCATAGGAAGGGCCATGAAGCTGGGATCCAGACCTCTAAAGAAGAAGCAATGGTTGGCTGGTGTCTGAGAGAAGTGCAGGCTGGTGAAGCTGCTTCTCCAGATTTGGAGAAGGCTGCAAACTGTGTTCAGGTGACATCAGGGAAAGGATCTGTTGCCGCCGGGGTGAGGAAGCATTGCATGAGGCTCACAGGAGCCCTAAGCAGCCAAGAGCATCCCTGGAGATAAAGGGGAGGAGCAAGTTACCTCTTCCTCCTGGAGTTTTGAAGTCTGCAGTACTCCTAGTGGTAATCCTAACAGGGAGAAACTTGGCAAACAGAAATGGGTATTGCAGGGTCCCAGGCACAGGTGAACATGGAAGAGAATAAATTTGGAGATGAGAGACAATGAATAAATAACTGGCACATTTGGCTATTGTCTTACATTTCCTAAATCAAACGTATTCATTATAACCATGTATTTTCATATTATAATACATGTGAATATGTGTAAATATGCATACATATATACATGTAATATATGTAAATGTAAATACATGTACTTTATGTATTCGTGGTCTATTATTTTTTATGTTACAGTTAACATGTTACATTGATTTACAATTACGTTTAGAGGGAGTTAATTTCATTTCCAGATAGCAAAGAAGCATTATAAAATATTTGTTATAAAAAGTAGATAATGAGTCTGATAGTACTGAGAGCCCTGGCTTTGGTTCAGATGCTATATTATACATTTAGGCTTTTGACTGTTGGGCTCCTCATCAACTCAGAGTAGCAGTGCCATCTGATTTCACTACAAGGCTTGAATGTGAAAAGGACCTCATGTACTTTTATAATTTGACTGCATTGAAGACACCATCTTCACAGTTAGCATATATTGATATATTTTTTTTCCTTGAGTGAAGCAGGCATTGAGAATGTGAATCCCAGCCACCATTTTGGTTGTCCTCAGATTTTTAGTGCTACTTCTAAAAGCTATGAGGATACATGGGAGAAGTGACATACTCTCCTGCTGCCATCTATGCCATTTCAGTGTTGGAATTCTGAGTGTTATTGTAGTCAGGGACTGGACTTTTTATGAAAATAATATTAAAAAACAGTAGTTATTAGTTCTTGAGGTTCTATAGCAGTTAGACACTGTGTTAGGAGTTATAAACACAATGTACTTACCCACAACAATTTCTAAGTAGTAGATATTATCCACATTTTAAAGATGTGGTAACTGACTGCAGAGACCTGGGGATTGTCTAAAACATAGCTAGTGAGTGAGAAAACCCAGCTCTACTCTGGCTGTTTCTTTAACTTATAATTACCCTGTCTGCTTTTTTCCAAGTAGTAAGTCAGGACACAAACTCATTATGTGTGAGGGGTTATTTTTGTGAGCAATGACTTGACAAACTAATAGAAAGTAATTAATTGAAAGAGTCAATAAATCTATACTATGAATACTTGATAACTATTAGAATCTCAGTAAATATATGTTGAATATATTGCTAAAAGTTTTTGTTGTAATGATACTTTTTAAGTTGATCGATTTTGACCTTGAGTGCATTATCTAATTTTTAAAAAGGCCATATGTACGTAGTAAAACTAATCACACAGCACTAGAAGACTATTCTTTAACAGATACTATTGTCATTTGAGCATCCAGTGTGGCAAATGGAATTTTCACAACACAAGAGAAAAAAGAGACAAAGCCATAATAAGAATGACAGTTATTCCCAGAGAGTTTCTAAGTATAAACCTTGGACACAAAATAGAGTACTTTCATATCTGTACAGTGCAGAAAAGAAAAGAATTACTTAGAAGACAAAGCCAGTAATTAAAATGAACCGAAGCAATTATGTGATTGATAAATCACTTCTCTCAGCCACTCAGGAAATCACTTATTACAACTACCATTGTTTTCTATTTCTGTGTCTTCTAAGTTTTGATAGAGTAGCATCATTTTTGAACACAATATCATGATGAACATTTTGTTCATAGCCACCTTACATAATACTGTGTCATTGTGAATAGAAAGACTTTTGTAACTGAATGCTAAATGTAAATTTCCTTAAAAGTAAAGCTTGGGAAAAATATGGAACCTTTAGGCTAATAACACTGACCAGAATCACACTGTTCTGCTAGCCATTAGATTAGCTAGCCTTGAATGACACCACTGTCAGTTTTTGAAACATCATTTTATCCAGACGTACCAATGTTCCTTATAGTTGCATTGCAGGGCACGAAAGGAAGCACATCTTGTTGAAATATGCATTTATTACATTTGAGCTTTGCTTTCCTCTGTCCGAAATCTCAGATATTGGGTTGAATGTCTGCCAGTGCCCTCTTCTGGAGAGAATATAATACATTTACAGATGTTATCTGCCTTTTTAACATATGGGCTAACCAATTTCTCCTTCACCTCTGAGAATGGAATCAATTGATGATAGAGTACAATTTGCTTTTGTTGTGAGCATAAGGGATATACTATGCTCACTATACTCAAAAGAATGTGAACAAATATTTAAAATATATAACCTTGGTAATCATTTAGTTTTCCCTACATTCTTGAAAACTTAACTCTAAAATTAAGGTTGTATCCTCAATTTTCTATTAAGGCAGAGGAATAGATTTACAAATATTTTTAATAGTTAGAGTTGAAGCAAAAAGGGTTTGACCATTAACTAGCCTTTTATGGAGGCACAAACTTTGACCATCATGCTGACTCAATCACAAATACTGGTTAAAGCTTCAGTTTCTTAAGCTGGAAAGTTTATGGGGGAAAAAAACTATCTACCTTATAGGGTAATTGTGAGGATTAAATGAATTTATGCATGAAATACTTATGTTTGTATTTGACCTTTACTAAACATTTTCTGCAATATCTGCTTTAAGACTTTTTATGACTTAAATGTCTCTTATAATATAAAGTGCCCAAATTTGAAAAAATAATATTAATTGTGGTATGCCTAAATGTTAGATTATACAATGTGAAACCTGTATATTTTTCTAATAAAGCCATGTTTATTGTATTTTCTAACTGTATATGTCAAATACCTCTTAGACTGACTTTGATTTATCAGGAAGAAAATATAGCAAAGTATCTTTATTACAAAGCTTGAAAATATACAACGTTTATGATTTAAATAATATTTTACTCTTTAAGGAATAAAAAGATACTCCTTTCATGTGTTTAATTTCATTACATTTCTAAGTTATGCAACTTGTACATTTTAACACTAATTTGTTTCCAAATTCATGATGCATATATGTATATGCTATGCTTTGAGATCCATTTTCATTAATATGAAATAAAGAATTCTCTCATTATCAAATTTACCATTTTTTGTTTTACCCAATTTGGCAGTAATTGGAGTCTCTATTAATATAGCATTTCTGAAACTTGCCAAGATGTCAGCAGAAACTTAATCACTAGCTCATTTGAGGTTGACAGTTGAGTACCTATGTTAGCTGTTTGTCATAAAGAAATGAACCCAAATAAGAAAGGAAAAGTGACTAATGTATGACTTTAGGGATGTGACCAGACTCTCTGTGCCTCAGTTCCTCTTCTGTAAAATGGAAATAATCATTTCATATTCATAAGTTAGGTGTATTAATGAGATATCTAATATAAAGTGCCCAGTCTAAGTTAATTATCAGTATTATTTTTACACACATATGGAGAAGTGGAAAAGCCAGGGGCTTTGAAATCAGACAGACATCTATATAAATATCTTCTATACTCATTCTGAAATTTACATTTCCATGTGTAAGATGTTTGTTGTGAGTATTAAATGAATTGTGTGTAAAATGCTTAGTGTAGTGTTTGATGCAGACCAGAAGGTGCAGCGCAGATACAGTGATAGCTTCTAATACATTTTTGCATTCTGTTTTGTGTCAAGCCCTTGTTCAAAGTTATAATCTCTAATTCTCACTATGTCCAGGCAAAGTAGACATGAGGAAACTTGCCTAGGTTATGCAACTTGCACACTGCTAGGTCACACTGCTAGGAAGCCCTTTTATATCGTTAGTTCTTCTATTTTCTTCCTTCTTTGATGCTTTTCTTGTTCATGGCTGCATGCTACCTCCAGCCACACAGATCTCTACCCTTCAGAGCACACCTCAGTATATCATGTCTAGAAATGCACACTGACCTTTTCCAGTTCCAAATCCCATCAAGCTGTACCAGTTCTGTGTCCTCTTTCCTGGGCTGACTAATCCAATGAACTATACTAAGGCAGGACTGTTTTTGGATCCCTGTGCTATTCCTGACAAATAACACATTTGCCTCCTAAAGACTGGTTTCTTCTGCCAGAGATCCTATAGGTTAGGCTCATAGAGGAGCTTCCAGGTAACTCAGAAGATCAGCAATAGAGGTTCTGAGGAGAGTATTGTGATTCTCAACTCCCTTCACGTCATCAGACCACCTCCTGTCCTAGCTGCCTTTATTTGCCCAATATAACTTGAAAGTTTAAAAAACAATGCATAGCTTCATGTATGTCAACCTATCTTCAAAGGTAGTTACGATTGTACATGCTGAATTTCCATCAAACTGGGTAGATTATTTGGTCCTGAAATCAGAATAGGGGGAAAGAAAAGAAGCAATTTATTATTTAACATACAGCAATCCTAGCATATGAGATCTTTAAAGTCTAAGATTTTAAAAAATACATTTTCTTTTTTTGTTGTTTCGTGTTCTTGAGAAAGTCATTTACATTCTTACCTATAAAATAAAGAGATTTGATGGAATACGGTCTGAGGTACCTCTCAACTCTGTATGTTTAACTGGAGTTGAAATTAACTAGCAAATTGCATTTAAAGTTGCGATTAACCACAACCCATGAAAATTAAGTTTATGAAAAGCATTTTCTATAGCTTTCAGTCAAGACTTGTCATTTAGGCCAACTTCATAGCCAGAGCCTTTCTAACTGTTTATTAAACTCTATATGTGTTTTCAAAATGGTAGTCTGTCCTGAATGACTTAGGGACCTTGCATAGTAAACACACACTAAAAAGCCATTTCTTTTTAGCTACCATTTGCTAGACCTGTGAAAATATCAGAGCCCTGATTTTTAAGACGGCAACAAAAACAAAATTCTAGGATTAAAAATTAAAGATATTTTCTTATCTCTGTTTTTATCTTTTCAGCTTTTCCTCTGTACTTGAGGTAGAATGACATTCCTTTAAAAATTTTCATCCTCCATCTACCTTAAGATTCAGTTGAGGAAATTCTGTTTTATCATCTCTAACCTTCCAGTAGCCTAAGAAAACGTTAGGTGGTTGGTTTCATTGCACAGGTCTTTGGGTACCAAAGCTATTCGTTCTACATGACATTTATCTTCACCTTAATAAAAATAAGTTATTAAGTCCACAGAATTATACATTGTCAGAGAAACTAGTGAACTCACTTTGTGTTCTGGATGTCAAAGTACAAAATTGCCTATGTTTTTCCATTCTTAAATGTCATTGTCATTGTTCATTTCATTAGAGTTTCCCTGTTCATATTAATCAGAAAATGAACTGACATCACCCTCGTTTCTAACAGAAGCTGTAAGGTGATTTGGAAAAATAACATAAAAATTGTAAGCTCTAAATCTTAGACCAAATCATTTCTCCAGCAGTAATTGGTAGAAGGTTTATAGGCAAAGGAACTTGCATTTTCAGATTATTTTCAGATTAGATGAACCTGGATTAAGCATAGTGCCTGGAACATACAGGGGCCTTGAAAATATGGTAGCTCTCTACTTCCTCACCAGAACTCCCCCTCTGCCCTCTCTCCTCTACCCACCCCCCCATACACGGAGTAGAGGGAGCGAGAAAGAGGAAGAAACTTAGCTTTAATTAAAATGAAGTTGAATTTAACTGATCAAAAATGTATAGAGGGTGTATGATACTGAGTGTGCACAGTAAATGTTGTAGGAGGCCAATTATACTATTTTTTAATTTCCTTTGTTGAACTTTGCGTTGTTTCATATTTGGTCAATGGTAATTCCTATGAGAATTTCAAGTATGGTCAAAGGATAATTATTAGAAGTGTGCGGGAACTTTCCACTTAAAGAATAAAGACCAGAAATTATGATAATAGGAGGCACTGAGCATCAATATGACCGTTTTGAGGAGCCATTTCTGACAGTTTAGCTTTTTGTACTAAGGCCTATCATAATCATTTTTATTTAAAAAACAACCCTCTAGCATGCTAATGAGAGAATTCACACCTGGGCAAGGAGGCGCTCCTTCAAAATGCATTTCTCCTATGCTGATTTTGATTGTAATTTATTTGGGTAATACATCTTCAAAGCTTTTCCTGTTGCCATTTTTTTCCCCCTGTGATTGCCTCAAAAACTTCCTGCTTCCTTTGACTATATATAACTCATACCATTATTATGATGATATTTCCTTCTCAGAGTCAGAGCTGGCTTTAATTTTATACCCTATCTTGAAATGATCAGCATGCTACACAAATGACCAGGCAATTAAAACTAGTGATTTTAATTACCACTTTATAATTTTTCCCTCCCTGAATGTCTATTAGAAAATAAAAGGAAAGTATGGAACTAAAAATGCCTTGTTAGTAGGAAAGTTAAACGGAAGAAAGAAAAAAGGTGTTCTTTCATTTATGGATTTTTTTTTCAACAAACATTTACTGAAAACTAATTCTTGGTGTCGAGGATATATCTGTGTACCAAAACAGATCAAAACATCCTACCAACATGGAGTTTATATATCAGTGGGGCAAGAATAATCACAAAAAATAAGAAATATTGAGAGTGTATTAAAAGACAATAAGTGCAAAGGGTAAAAAGCAGAGCAAGGTGTTGGGGACTGTGTGGGAAAATTGCATTTTTCAACTGGGAAGATGATATTTGAGTAAATATTTGGAGGTTGTGAGGGAGCTCACCTTGTGGGCATGAGAAAAGATCATCCTAGGATAAGAGACTATCCCAGCCGTTGCTTCCCATGAGTTATATGAAAAATGAGGCCAGTTACTGAGTAGAGAGAGGTAGAGAAGTAGGAAATGTGCTCTGATAGGTAAGAGAGACTAATCTTACAGGCCATTATAAAAACTGGCTTTTATGCTGAGTGAAATGGAAAGCTGTTTCATCTATTTCATGGTTTTGAACAAAGGAATGACTGTCGCCTTAGTTGTTAAAAGGACGCAAGCTTGCGACTAAACTAATGGAAAAACAGTGGAAATAGGAAGTTTTTCAGTAATATAGATAAAAGATGATGGAAGCTTGGTCCAGAGTGATAATAATGGTGATGATAAGTAGCCCTGATATAGCTGAAGGTAGAGCAGATAAAATTTGCTGATGAATTAGGTATACTGCTGAGAAACAGAAAATCATCAAGGATGAATTCAAGTATCTTGGCTTCAATAAATGGAAGGTTAATGAAACTGGATGAAGGAACCAAGTCAAGTAATTTTATAGGAAAATGGGTTCATTTAAATTACTATATAATTTGCTGAGATATATTCCAAGAGGTTAACCATTATCATTCATGGCACAATGGTCTATTTTGATGTTTAATGTTGACCTCATTTTAACGGTTTCCCATCTCTTTGAGATTTGGATTAAACAGGATTCAGAGCTCATCATTTAAGTCACTGTTTTTGTTGCTGTTGTTGATTTTCTGATTATGACTCTAGTTACTGAAATTAATGAGAACTAGTTTTTGGGAAGATGGCTTAGAGTCATTTGGCAAATACTGGTTCTATTTAGTTTTTTTATCACAGCTTTCTATTTTATGATGAACACAGGTTAATGGGAAAACAAATCTTCAGGGTTTTTGTTTGTTTATTTGTTTGTTTAATAATGCTAAGAAATAGCTTTGTAGAAGAGCTTGCTGAATTCCAGCTGAATTAAAGTATACTTTATTAATATTTTCCATTTTAAATCACTTCTATGAGATAATAGAATTTTACAATAATTTTTCACATTTACCTATATCATGATCTCTTTTAGAGTTCTGTTAACAAAATGTTATGGTCTTAATTTTGCTTTTACTTTTTCCATTTTGGACTCATGTATTAAATTTGTTGGAGGTAATTTAAATATAGTCCCTATATAATAAAACAGAATGGGTAAATTCAAACATCTTGATGTGGAATTTTTGGTTTCTCTGTTCATTTTGGTTGCTTAAATAATTAGACCTAATTTAAAACAATTATTGTAATTTTAGAGATTTTAGTTGAAATAAAATACTTCAATTTATAGATGCTAAGTCTGAAACATTATAATTTATACTTAGAAAATCATTCTAGTTTTGCTTTTATATTTTTTACCATTCATGTTCACAATTAATGTGTAGGTCTGTATAACACTACCTCAAACTTTGGCACATCTAATAATCAGATATTATCCCTACATATAAAGAGGCTGAGGAAGGCCAGGCACGCTTGTCTAATAGACTTGTCTAAGATGACTGCAGCATCAAACCTGGGAATCATCCCTCACTTCTCTCTCTCACACCTCATCTTGGTCCTGTCAGCAAAGTCTGTGGACACTTCCTCAGACCATATTCAGAATGTGACAGCTTCTCACTACCTCCAGTGGGAAAACTTGAACCAAGCCACCATTGTCTCTGGACTATTGCTAAAGCTTTCTAACTGGTCTTTCTGCTTTCAACTTTGTCCTCCTGTGATCTACGTTCTGTCTAGAACCAGATGGAGTCTGTTAAACCTAAGTCAGATGTCACTATACTTTGCTTGAAACACTCCAATGGCGTCCCAAGTCATTAATAGTAAGAGACAATTCCTTATGATTTAGCTCCCTCTCCACCCATCCACTGCTTTGCTTAATTCATCTTCTAGCCTTCTCCCTCTTTTTTACTCTGTTCCAGCTGTAATGATATTCTGGCCATTTCTGAACATCAAGGTCCAGGGTAGTTGTTTGTGCATAGGGATTTTCCAACCTTGGAACTTGGCAGCCTCTAAACTACCACTATCAGAAGGTCTCTGTTTTGATGCTTCTATGTCACACACACACACACACACACACACACACACACACACACACACACACGCACACACGCACACACACACACACACACACATCTAAGGCTACCTGAGGCTGGTGTGAGCACCTGTGGACAGGGCTGTGTCCACTCCATGAAGCTTCCCCAGAGTGGCTTTCTACTCCCCAGTGGATAATGAAAAGGATAGAAAACCCATTTCAGGACTAAGAAGAGTTTAAGTAGATACCTAAAGACTTACATTCTACTCCAAGAATATGCACGGATTATGAATTATACTTTATAATATATCTATTTTGGTATGATTCTAAAATATCTTAAATTATTTATATCAGTAAAATTCACACTCTGGGAAGTAGCCCCAAAGTTTATCCTCTGGCTTCCAATATGCCCACCACTTTCTGTTTTACTGTTAAGCTCTGATCTGGGTCAAATAAACCCGGATAAAGAGCAGGGCAGATGCCTAAGGAGTTCCTAACCTGTCTCCTGAGAGTTCACCATGGCAAAGCCAGCAAAATTGTTTTTGGCAAGAATGTCCTTGCCTCCTTGCAGTATTTCATGTATTTTATAAAAGTTTACTTTAATGGAGGAAAAGGCTGTTTAAACAAGCTGTATGATTCATCTATTTCCAGTTATCCTGAAAGTGTTGCTTCTTGGTCATTTTTATGTGCCCTGGAAGTTCTATTAGTAAGCATCACCCATGGCCAAGGACAAATTTTTAAATGTGAAAAACTACTGAAAATTGGAATTGTTGCAATTTATTATTTTTTTAAATCAACTCATTTAAACATTGTTTTCTATTTTTTTGTGCTGTTGATGTTACTGTCAATAGAATAATTTTGATTGAAGTAAATATTTAAAGGTCATATCTAGATTCATCATGTTGTATGTATCAACGGTTTGATTTTTTTCATTGTTGAGTGGTGGTACTTGATTGTATGAATATATCATGATAACACTGGTTTGATTTTTTTTTAATTCGGACTAATTCTGTCATTATTAAGGTGCTAATTTAGTGATATTTAATTTAGAGACACAAATAATGAACTTTATAACCCAGAACTTGGTGTTAAATTCTACACATATTAGGCACTCAGTGAATATTTATGAAGTGAACGAATGATTGAAAAGATCTACTCATGAGAAATAACTTACGATTAAGGAAGTTGGGCACATTTATCATATATGATTTAAGAATATAAAAATATGTAGAATAAAAATTTTCTAGCAAATTATCACCCAGAAATAACCATGATGGTGATTTTGATATATGTGCTTATATAATTACAATCATACTATACATATACTTCTTTCTCTTAATGTTGAATGACTGGATTATAATTTATTTTATTATCCTTTATACTAAATTATTATGAATAATTTAAATAGTTCCCATTTTAAAATCTATATTCATTGCCAATATTTTAGAAAAATTAAAGTTTAACTTGCTTTGTACATTAAAAAAGCACATACGTAGAAAAATTTTAGTACAAAAATATTAATATGAGAACAATCCAGAAACTTATAAAATACTATTTCATTACTCTTTCTTTTTTGATAAATTTTTATATAGTTCAAGTTCAGTTGTTAATATGGATTTTTAAACATGATTAATGCAGGTATAACAGACTTTTGATATAAAATATCACACAACCAGAGATCTTAAACTTGATAGTTATTTCTTTTTCCTGATTTGCATGACTTAGCCAGTTATCATAAGGTTTAAGGAACCAGTACATTTTAAATGTATTGCAAAAATTTCTTGCAATAAAATTGGCAATAATGTTTCTCTATGCAGCTTATAAAAGAGAAAATATGTTTTGTTGGGCAAATTTAAGTTTCTTGGTGGAGTGTCCTAATCATGTATAAGTATTAGGCTTTGAACTAGTTAATTGGAATAGAACAAAATTTGTGATTATTTTAACCATCATTGAAGGTGGTACTAAATTCCTCATGAACTATATGGTAAAGAATGTGCTGTGATGCATACTGATGGGAGAAAGGAGTGGTTGGGGAACAGAGCAAACTTGGGAAACCCTGCAGGGTGAAGTTTTGCTCCTGAGTTTGAAATCCACCTGATAATCCAAGCAGACTACTGTGTTTGGGATGTGAACCCATAAAGGGAAAACTCAAGGATGTTTTCATATCAGAGGTAAAAAAAAATAGTGCCCCTTGACTAGAAACAGGTACTAGATGTATTATCATTTGCATTTCAATAACTTTAGGTGAGGCATGAAATTTCCAGTTTGCCACAAATATTATTACTTTGTATTGTCTTGCATCAGCCAGTTTGCACGCTTATATTACTAGCCCCCTGTAGGATAATTTGCTTTTGAGACCTCAATTTACAATTTTTTATTTCCCTATTTCCTAAATTCCTTGTTTCTATTTTTCTATCATCTGAGTAACTTTTCAGGTAATTTTTTCAAGAAGTGTAAATGAATGATATGTTGTCCAGTCCCTGCTTATCTAACAATGTCTTTCTGTTTTCCTCACATTCAAATAACATAACTGTGTGTAAAACAGGTTGTGAAAGCTTTGCCTCAAAACTCTGTACAATGTTGATCCATTGTTCTATATTAATTGACAATACTGGAAAGATTTTGGGAGGGAGATTTTATCCATTTTGTTTAGAACTTGTAGAGCCCTGTATACAAATAACTTCTATTATGGAAATAACTTATATTAAGAATATTAGTTAAGAAATATTTCTTTCATTGAATTTTTAATTATTGCTTCTGTTCTTGGTGATTATTTAGTAATCCTATAATTCTAAGAGTGATATTTTGTTCTTCATTCTTTATTTTTTAATCCTTTTCTACTTTATTGTTTGCAAATCAATTTTTCTTTTTTCTAATAACTTTTAGAAATGGTTATGTGGGTTGTCCTCTACATCATTGATTGAACTTGCCCGAAGAGTTAATGCTGTTCTTTGCTGTCTCCAGTGAGGATGGCAGTACTATGTTCTGAAATTTAGCTTTCTCTCTCCACCATTTATCTCTGCATCTTTTTATGATGTCTTTATTCTCCAACTTTTCCTGTCTTATGGCTTTCTGTTCTTTCACAGTGACCGTATTTACTTTCATCATTATGAGAAGGTTGTAATACAACAGAGAGCTCTGCCTCTCAGTTTTCATGGTTTCCTCTCCTTATTTTTCAGAACTTAACATGGAGACCATGGTATTTATATTTTCCATTTACTTACTCTGTGTTGTGGGGAGCTGTTCTAGCCCCATTTACATTTTTTTCAAGCATTTAATTTCCACAACCCCCAGCAGACTTTCATCTATTGTTATTTTTCAAAACTAACATTGGACTTCCTCCTATCCTATTGCTCAGATTTCTCACATTCAGTTTCATTTCAATGATGAAAAATGAGAACTATTGTCACCATATTATTTACCCAGTAGATATCTTCTAAGAATGGGATGAAGAATAGAGAAAGATAGGAGGTATCTGTATCTAGTTATCTACCACTGGTGTAGACAAGGTTGCAGAAAGGGGGAAAATAAATCGTCTCTTTCTATTACATCTGAGAAAATTGTTCACACGAATCTACACAAGAAAGACAGTGATGAATCTCAGTTGACTGTTGCTTTTGAGAGTGAGGATTTTTCTGTTTTTCAAGTCCTGATATTATGATTGTAAAAGAAATACATCAAGAAGGAAAAGTGCAACAAATAGTAAGCAGTAGAAAATTTAAAAAAGGCAAGTGATAGATAGATAGATCACTTCATTAATTTAAAACTGAACATCCCCTGAAGATAGCTGGAGCACTAATGCATCAACCCAAAATTTTCTATAAACAAAATTTAGTATGATTTTTGTGGATAATAGAAGAAAATTGCTTTGGTGGTTTTCTCTTTGCTTATCTGCAAAAACACTGTTTTTAAACCTCCCCTACAATCTTGAGCTGGTTATCTCTCTCCCTGTTGTTTCACTGTTCTTTTGCCGTGTACTATCTACTCACAAGAGCTTCCAAGGGCAGGAAATAACTCTTGGCTTTTGATTTCTTTCTCTCCTCCTGTGATGTTTACCTATGATTTAGAGAGGAACCAGGCTAAATGATTTTGTCTTAGTATAAGCTCTCGTTATTTTGTCATTAGTGTAAGTTATTGATTACATATGCTTTTTTCCCTTAGATTTACTTAGAAAAGTTTTCACTCATCTGGATGGTTTTGTTTGTATTTTGTATTGTTTTGTTTTCTGGCCAATAAAGTTACAGTCCTTGAGAACTCAATTTCCAACTGAGTTTGTATGTGGTTTTGACTTAATGGTATTATTCACAAGGATAGGATATGAAAATAGGTTTTTATATCATATACCACAGAGGAAAATTAAATCCTATTTTAAAAACATGTTTTATTTAAAAAGATACTTCATAGTCATCTTACATTCCATAAAAACCACAGGTATAAGTCAATTACTTTGTCAAAATATTGATTTTGTTTGTTAATGGAAACATTTCGTATGTAACAGCTCAAATATGGGGATTGGAAGTTGAGAGAACAGTGTCATCAGTTTTTCGTTGGTCAGTGAAAGCATGTTATTACATTTTATTCATCACCATTAGCAATATATCTAAATTATTAGCATGATGTTAAATAACCAAGAAAGGTAGCTATCCGAGAAGAATTCTGGTTCTCATCTGCCAAAATCTAGCTGGATGGTCATATACAAGTAACTTATCCTACATTGCAGCTCAATGTTTATAATATGAGATAATTGACCTACATGATCTCCAAAGTCCAATGGCCTTTTCAACATGAAAATGTACTTATCCTATGACTTGGAATGAATCCAAACTTCTCATACATATTGCCTATTTCATGCAAACTTCTGTTGGAGACCTGAGGAAATGTGTGACTGCAGAGTAGGCCAGGGTATGCTCAGGAGGCACAGTTTCAGGGACTGAGGTGGGAGACAAAAGCCGTTGCTGGAAAATGGTAGGAGATATAGTGAGAAAGTAAGTTTATGTCAGACCGTGGGAAGACTTGGTAAAAAATACATACATACATACATACATACATACATACATACATATATGTATGTGTGTGTGTGTATAATTTTTTTTTTTTCTGCAAGTCATGAGGACTTCATGATTTGAGCGTGAACCTAAGGGTGGTGTGGATGGGGAGGAACAGCAGGAGTAGAGGCCTGGAAGTTCTGAGAATAGCCTAGATGCAAAGCAATGAGAACTTGGACGAGAGAGGCAGGTATTCTGGAAATTCAAGAGAGATTATAATGGAAGTATAGCTAGGATTCTGTGATAATTAGATCATAAATAGTGAAAGATACCATGACTTAAGAATCGTAAGAATAAAGAGAGACGTGCGCAAAGGCAAATATTTCCTCTAGAAACTTTGGAAATAGTGTTTGAATGTATCATCTGGAAATCAAAAAGCATATTAGAGGGGATAACCATTGTACTATTTATTTGACTTCATAAGCTTTTTTGATGTCAGCTTTATTCTTTTGTAACTTAAAAGAATAAAATATATTTGATAGTGAAAAACTCATGCCTGTTAGTGTCTTTACTACTCACTGCCTGGTAAAATAGCACTGTTATAAATAAGGTTACTTCACTGGTTCTTCTATTTTTGAGTGCCTAATTAGTTTCCCATTGAAAATTAAGAACCTGATACAAATTAGATGTCAGAGAAAGCAGTAGCTTTTAAAGATGTTCTCAAATCACACGCTGTATTAACAATGATAAAGAACTTTAAATACTTGGTAAGGCAATTATTAGACACAGGACTAAGCTTAATTTTTTAAAAATAAAATTATTATGAATTAGCCTTCTGTTTAAAATTCTCAGCATTTTACCATGGTAATTAGTATGAATTTATAATATACTAATAACCCCCTACTTAAAATCAGAGTATATTTTAAGCCAAATGTTATTATTAATGTAATACTTAAGTGTATTCTTGTGCACTGACATTCCTAACTAGTTACATTGGAAAGATAGTTAAATAAAACCAAGAGCTACATTACTCTACTCAAAAGCTATATCAGGAAAATGACTTTTTAATATGTCAAACACAGAACTACCTGAATGCTCTTTAGTTAGTTTAGATATCCATAGATAATGATTAAAAATGATTGATAGTTTATTCATCATTAAGTTACTTTGATGATTTAGTAAATCCTGGTCAAATCAGAGTGGCCTTTTTATTATATGTGTGTAGTATACATATATACATACATACATACATATATACATATGTATGTATATATACACACGCACATATCTCCAAGCACGTGTTATTTATTTATGTTTTATGGATTTTTAAATAAGCTCTATTACCTTTCTTATACTTCTGGAATATATTTACATAATTGTAAAGAAACTAATGTAGGAGAAGTAATTTGAAAGGACATTTTAAGTTATGAGCTTTAAGACTTTGAGTTTTACTGCTGGTTGAAATAAGCTGTGATGGGAGGAGCCAAGGGTACCCGGTCTCCTTCTTCTGTTCCTAGCATAGTAGATCATAAATGAATGATTTGCCTTGAACTACAAGTTAGACATTGTAAACCTTTACAATGATGTCATCGATCCCTGAAGAAAGAGATATTTCTGTGCCAAAAACTTCTAGAAGTCCAGTCTCCTTTTTCCTTCATGTGAAGTCTACCCAAGTCTAATAGATGATGATAAATCTGGAAACTGAGCTTAAACTGATTATATTTTCAATAATAATCTTTGGCATAAGGATCGTATTTCAACATTTGAAATTGTTCTTCTTGAAGCATTTTTGTTTTGAAAAGAGAGTGACAATATACTGTAACTAGCTGTTATATATGAAAGAAATTACCATTCAATTTTTAAATGATATGTAGTTTGTTAAAAGAAGCAATTACACATATTTGAATGTATGCTATATAAACGCCTTGATTTTTAAGGCTACCTTTTATTTTTGTTTTATGTTTTTCCTGTAAATACATTATACAGATGATCCTCTACTTATGATGGGATTATGTCCCAATAAACACATTGTAAATTGAAAATATCATGTAAAAAATGCATTAATTACACCTAACTTTCCAAATATCGTAGTCCACCTTCAACATGCTTGGAACACTTACATTAGCTTACAGTTGGGCAAAATGATCTCACTGCCCACTGCCTCTTTCAGCATCAGAAGAGAGTATCATACCGCATATCACAAGCACAGGGAAGAGCTTAAATTCCAAGAATGGTTTCTACTGAGTGCATATCTTTTGCAAATGCAAAAAGTTGAAAAATTATAAGTCAAACCATAGAAAGTTGGGGACCACTTGCATATGTAACCTTTATATACACCTTTTTGTTTTTTGAAATATGCATAATAGAGGTAGAGTTTTCTTCTTTTGAACTGATTAAAAACTGTCTTGAAGAGGGTCCTCAATTTGTATTAAATGTCATGAAAGCAAGTGCAACATAAAATATTTTATTACATCAAAATCCTGGTGTTCATGTCTAACGTTCTTAAAATTAACCTAAGCAATAAATCTACTTTGAGATTTTAAGGAACATTTAAACCCCTTCTAAGCCCTTGAGGCAAATTATCCTCAGACCTCTGCAAGAGAGAGTGAGAGTAACTGTCTCTTTTGGCCACTCACTGCTGAGGCTCACTTTGTATTTTGTCTCAAGAACACGAACAATCTTTTATTCCGACTATGTTGGTGATCAGCTCAGTACACTAAGTAGGAGCTCATCTGAAGCCAATCATCTCTGTCTTTATATAGCTCAAATTAAAGATCCTTTATTTTTATGCTTTACTTTGTTTTTACTCTGACCTCTGATAAGATAGTTTTTCATGAAGAAATCATATTCCAGGTGTACAACTGGTGGTATCTTAGTTATTTTTAAGACCCATCTCAAATTTCTTCCCTAACACCATCATTCATTCAAATAATGTAATTCTTCAGCATCCTTTGCTAGTATTGGCACCTGGATAAAATTGAAATTGTTAACTCGAAAAGAATGGCTTCTCGAAGAAGGATGGTTTCAGTTTTGGACATACATTATTGGTGTAAGGTTCTACTATGTCAACTAAGTGAAGATGTTTAATAAGTAGTTAAATACATTTGGATGTGTCATCAGTATACAGGTGATATTTGAAGTTAGGGATTTGAAAAGGGCCATTTAATGTATGTAGTGAGATAAATAGAACGTCAAGGAAGAACTCATAGATTACACTACATTTAAGGTTATAGGATATAATAAAGGGCCAAATTAAAATATTTGTATTAATAAAAATAAAATAAAACTTTGAATATACTGGTAGTATATGCTCCTTTTAGAAAATATGAGAAGTAGAGAAAAACATAAAGAATAAAATGAGAATCACTTATAACTTCATGAACTAAGACACTATTAATTTATTCTCTTTGATTTTTTAAATTCATATTTGAAAGAGGAACTGGTAATTACAGCAATTAAAGTTTTCTAATATTTTTTTTTCACTTAAATGAATGTCTAAATTCTTCAAAAACATCATTTCTGGTGGCCGCATAGTAGTCCATCACATCAGTAGTTGGCTTAGTTGCTGGCACAATATATTCTATTTCCAGTGGATTCCTTGCTTTTGGGAAGTTTATAAGCACATCATCTGTAAATTCTGATCAGTTTATCCCTCTTTTCAAATAATTTGTATATCTTATTCATGGCTTTTCTTTATTACATTGCTTGACCTTTAGGTGAAAATAAAATAATAGTGACAATAGACATTCTTTTTATTATTTTAATAGTATTATGTGTAATGTTTTAACATTGAGTGATGTTGCTTGTCTATAGCAGAAGCACCTATTTCTGTATAATGTATTAAATGTTATAAATAGGAAAATATCAATATTAACTTAAGTTTGACATATTTTGCATCTGTATTTAAAGTAAACTTGGTTTAGAACAGCATTTCCTAAACTGTGTCTTATAGTTATTCATTCCACTCTTTTAGAGCATAGTAATAATGGTCTGTGAATAAAAACATTTTATAGTAAGGAGGGTTTGTAATACATCAGTTTCTATACTCTTGGAGATTTATAATGCACCTTATTTTATTATAGCTATGGCAGCTCTTTAGAGAAAATTTCCCAAATTATTTCTTCTTGAGTTTTATGCATATTTTATTACTTTATTAAGTTTTTAGTTTTGAACTTTTTGTGATTTTTAGAGAGAGGGAGAGGATTTATCAGTTGCTGTAAGTGGATTTCCTATTTTAATGCAGCTTGAGTATCTTTTCTAGTAAATAAAGAATACTTAGATCACTTAAATTTATTGTAAAATCTGTATTATTTGGTTTTTGATTTATGATTTTTATGTTTTCTGTAGTTTGGTTTCTCTGCTGCTTCTTGTCCATTCTCTTTTACACACAGACTCTTTGTTATTCAATTATCTGTTGTTGCATAACAAACCACTATAGACACTGTCGAATGAAACAACAATTGTTGATCCTCAACACGTCTCACAATCCTGGGAGTTGACTGGTGTCAGCTAGGTGGCCTGGTCTAGGTATTCAGGAGGCTGCAGTCAGGTAGTAGCTGATGCTAGAGGTTTCTTAAATCCTTCATCCCTCCTGGGTAGTTGATACTGGGTGTTAGCTGGACTGCATCAAGGCATTTAGCGAGAGCACCTGCATATGATCTTTTCTTTGTGGTCGGGGCTTTTTCACAGATTAGTGCCTGCTCCAAGAACAAGTGTCCCGAGGGACACAGACAGAACCATGCAATATTACCTTTTGACTAGCGTTGGAACTCATATAGTGTCATTTCCATCTTATTCTTTTAGCTGAGGCAATCACAAAGACCCACGCAGTTCTACAAGAGCATGGGAATAGAAAGTGTTGTTGTGACCGTTTTTGGAAAATATAGCTTGCCATGACAGGCATTAGATCATTAGTAATGGTTCAAAGGTTTTCAGAGGTATTCTTAAATGTATATTATCCATCTATAAAAGTGACCAAAACTTACTATTCTTTGTTTTCATTTTGGATGTCAGGGATTTTTGCTGATTTTTCTTGCTCATTTCTCCTTTCTTATTAATTTAAAGTGATAAGATTTTTCTTGTAAAGTATTGGTCAATCAACCAAAATATTTTGAGGCATTACTTTTGTAACACTTTTTTAGAAGATTTATTTTTCTATATGTGACTCTTCTCATGCTTTTCCCTAGTCCTCGATAACTTGATTTCTTCATTCTTATTTTACTGGCTTTATTTCTAACTCCTTGCATATCCTTGAATATTTGTTGTTTTTTATACTCCCATACACTAATTTAGTTGTTGTGTAGTCTATAAGCCACAGTATTTTTCCTTCAGAGATTCATGCCTTGCCCTCTGCTCATTGTAGGCACTTATGGCAGGAAAACTAGGGGGCGGGGCGGGAGAGAGGGAGAGAGGGAGGGAGAGAGAGAGAGAGAGAGAGAGAGAGAGAGAGAGAGAGAGAGAGAGAGAGAGACTGGGTGCCACTACTGTGTTGAGGACTGTTCTCATGTCTAGCTCTAATGCGTTATGAGACCATAGTACCTTCCATTTACTTCTTAGACATTCTAGACTTTCAGAGGGTATTGCCTTCCTTCAATCTCATTCACTACCCTATGTTTAGTAGACATTCTTTATTGGTTTTGGAATATACAGTGTTATCCATCATTAAGTTTCAAGAACATACAGAGCCTTTATTCCCATTTTGGGAAATCTTCATTATTTTATCAGAAATTTGATGGGATGAGTTGTATACTTAGGGTCACAGTTACCAATCTTTATGAATCTCTATTTTCTTCTGAGTTAATAGAGAACTTTCTGGTCTCTTTAGCAATTCAATATCATATGAAATGTGACTATTCTAGATTAAAAAGCACTAAAGAGTCATGGTAACTAGAATGATCCTGCATTGGATCCTGATTCAAATAAATCAGCAGTAATAGACATTTTGTGGCAAATTGAAATTTTAAGTAGGACTGGGTACTAGATGACATAGTAATTTGTTGATAGGAGGTACAGACATCTTACTTTTAAAAAATCCTACAAAACCTATGTATTATATTAACTTATTTTGAAAAAACACATATACATGTGTACGTTTACTAATAATGATACCTAAGATGTATAGTGGCAATTTCTAAAGGGAGAGAAGATGATAGTTTTATTTTCTATGTCTTCTATATCTGTCTACCTGCTATAATGTACATATACTATGTTTTAAATAATAAGACACCAATTTTAATTTTTAAAAGAATTATTCACTTTCTTAATTTCATGGACCAATGTAAAATCCATTGGTGAAAAGTGAACCAGCTAATTTTGCCTAAGAAGGAGGTACAACATGCAGACAAACTTTTGGTCTGTTTTCTGACAAAAAAAAAAAATGAGTTGTATTTACTGAGAAAATTAATATAGATGTCTTCTCGCTGAGGAGAGTGTGTCTACATTTTATTTCCATGCTATTCAGTTTCCATATATATGTCAGAGAAGTTCTTAGAAAGCCATTGTTAACAAAATAGTCTCTTTTTCTCTACATTTGCTAAAATTACCACCCGTGTTGGTGGTAATCAGACTCATATAAGCAGGATTTGTGTTGTGGTGGCTGTGGCTGTGGCTGTCAGTGAGCTGCAGCTTCTCCGTAGCGATGTTTGATTATAGAGGCTCATGCACTTCATAACGAGTGCTAATAAAATAATAGAAGCTTCACAGATTTCATGTCCATCTGCTTTGACTATGTTCTTGGCAAATGACATTCTGAACTTGGTGCTGAGACACAATAATAATAAAGTTATATGATTGCCAGTGGAGGAGTTTCATGGACTTGTACAAATTAACTCAAAAATACTTTTGGTGATAAAAGAGAATGATTCAAAGATTCAGAACATGGAGAAACTAAGATACTGAAAGACTTAACCCAAGGTGTAAAATATTCCATTAATTGAATTGGAAATACATACTCTTACAATTAATTGATGGATTTGTTCAATCATTTATCCATTTATTTACTCAATTCATTCAAGAGGTATTTTTGAGTCAGCACTGAATTATGCATTAAGTATTTGTCAACCATGAGACATTCATGGCTACTGATAATTACAATATATTATTCATGCTATAAGTAGGTATTTACTCAACAAATATTTATTACATGCCTCCTATGTTTCAAATACTAAATTGGTTCCTGTAAATATTGTGTTGAAAGATATAAAACATCCCTGTTCTCATACTAATTATACTCTATCTAGAGAAATCATAAAGTTAATAAATTAGTAAGGAGATAAATCAGTTTGCCATGGGTGCTGTAAGGAAAACAAGGCAGACTGATGTGATTGGGAATTTAGGGGACTCCCTTAGGTTGTTGTCCCGAAAGCTGAAGCTGACTCTTCACCTGGGATCTGAATATAAAGTGAGGCCAGCCTCAAGAATATATGCACTTTTGGTAGAGGGAAGAGCAGTGCAAATGATCCAAGGGGAAAACACCTAGGAGTGTTGCAGGAACCTAGGAAGCAGGTTGAGAGGTGGCCAGGGCCCCTTGGTACGACTGCCTCTTCCAGCTGTGGGGGCCCAGGACAGGAGGTCAGATGGAGACCCATATGCCATTAAGTATAATGAACTAAAATTATTGATCAAACTTACAAACTGTTGACTGAACTATGTTCTCTTTTATCTTGACAAATATGTCTTCATAAAGATAAGATTTTAAAATCCTTATGGAACTATAAGATTTGTATGACTAAATGTTAACAAAAGATTCAAAATGACCTAATTTTGTTATTATTACTTATTTTGGGGTGTTCTGTAAATGGGTCAGTGATCTTGAATTCAAATGATAAAAAATTCATAATTTATAAACATTTCTATTATTACTCCTTAGATTTTATTTTTGCTTTCATTTTAGCAAAATCACTAATTATGCTTTAAATAAAAGTCATATAACATTTTATTGGCAGCAATGAGCTAAAGGATTGTGAAATAAAAGGTAAGTGTATTCAAAGTGTACAAAATATAAAATGTCACCAAAAATGCAAGTCAAGGCAAATCAAAACAGTTGAAAATGTTTATATATATTTTCAAAAATAGCTTTTTTCTAAAATGTTCAAAGTTACCTATTATAATAAAAGGCAAATACTAATATTAATTCATGCATATGAAATTTAATTAATTAAAATTTTACATAAACATCAAATTATTTATTTAATTTATTTTTAAAAATTCTATTTATAAATATAAAATTATTTCATTTTTGTTTTATAATGTCTATATTATATTTTACAAATAAAAGTGCTGGTATTCAGTATTAAATAGCTGTGAGGGTAAAGAGTTAGGATTTTGCTTCAAGTTATATATAAATTTTATACAAAAATGTTTTAATATTATAAAATATTTCTTGTCTGTCATGTATGACTATTGCATTTAATGTGCTAAATTATGAATATCTCTGGAACTACAAATGAGAACGTTAAGAGAAGTAAGTAAATGGACACTTAGCACTTGAGGGAAATCATATTTGTTCCCTAAGTATCTATTGTATCTACTTCTCTTAGAGGAAGGATCTGACAGGATAATTCATGTTTCATCTTATATCTAACATGCTCAACCCTTGCTGTCCTCCAAAGAAGTGTCAGTCACTGATGTTAAGGGGGGCACAAGCTTCATACTTTTGCACCACTTGGACGAAAAGTAGCCTTTGTTCTGAAGACAAAGGTCAACAAATGTCGAGAAGTTTTTTTGGGGTCTGAATGTTGGTAGTCACAGGTGCAGAAGCAATGAGTTAGAGGCTATGCCAGGGTCTGTCAAATTTTTCTGTAAAGGGTGGCTTAATGGATAAGAAAAGAAATATTTTTAGCTTTCTTTTTTAAAAATAATTTCCTTATTTTCAATTACGGTTAATATACAACATTGTATTGATTTCAGGTATACAACACAGTGATTAGACATTTATATAATTTATGAAGTGATCACTCAGAGAAATCTAGTAAACATCTGACACCATATACAGTTATAATATTATTGACTATATTCTTTATGCTATAATTTACATTCCCATAACTATTTTGTAACTACTGATTTGTACTTCTTAATCCTTTCCCTTTTTCATCCCTCTAACCCCCTTCCCATCTGGCAACCATCAAAATATTCTCTGTATTTATGGGTTTGTTTTTGTTTTGTTGATTTTGTTCTTTAAATTCCACACATAAATGAAATCAAATGGCATTTGTCTTTCTCTGTCTGACTTACTTCACTCAGCATAATACCCTCTAGTTCCACCTATGTTTTTCAGATGGACAGATTTCATTTTTTTTCATGGCTGAGTAATATTCCATTGTATATATGTACAAATTTTTCCCTGTACTCCCATCCATTGATGGATGCCCAGGTTGCCTCCATATCTTGCCTGTTGTAAGTAATGCTACAATGAACATATGGATTCACATGTCCCTTTTAAGTATTGCTTTGGGTTTCTTCTATAAATGTCCAGAAGTGGGATTACTGGGTCCTTCTTTGTCTCTTGTTATATTCTTTGTTTTAAAAACTATTTTGTCTCATACAAATATTGCTACCCCAGCTTTTTTGTTTGTTTCAGTCTATGTGTGCCTTTCAATCTGTAGTGAGTCTCTTATAGGCAGGGTATGGAAGGATCTTGTTTTCTTATCCATTTAGCCATGCTTTCTTTTGATTGGAGCATTTGATCCATTTACATTTAACTTAATGGCAATTGAGTACATAATTAATTAACTTAATTATGTACTCAATTGCCATTTTATTATTCATATTTTTTGAGTTTTTGTTCTTCTTAAAGAAGTCCCTTTATCATTTTCTGTAATACTGGATAGGTGGTGATGAATTCCTTTAGCTATTTCTTGTCTGGGAAGCTCTTTATCTGTCCTTTGATTCTAAACAATAGCTTTACTGGGTAGAGTAATCTCAGATGTAGGTCCTTGCTTTTCATCACTTTAAATATTTCCTGTCAATCCCTTCTGGCCTGCAAAGTTTCTTTTGAGAAATTAGCTGAGTCTTATAGGAGCTCTTTTGTAGGTAACTAATTGTGTTTTTTTTTTTTTTCCTCGCTGCTTTAAGAGTCTCTCTTTGTCTTTAACCTTTAACATTTTAATTATGATGTGTCTTGATGTGGGCTTCTTTGGGTCATCTTGTTTGGGGCTCTCTGTACTCTCTGGACTTGCATAGATATTTCCTTCACCAGTATAAGGAAATTTTCAGTCATTATTTCTTGAAATAGGTTTTTAATTCCTTGTTCTCTCTCTCCTCCCTTTGGTACTTCTACGATGTGAATGTTGTTATGCTTGATGTTGTCCCAGAGTCCCCTTAAACTATCTTTATTTTTTTTTATTTTTATTTTTAGATTCTTTTCTCTTGTTGCTGTTCTGATTGGGTTTCTTTGGCTACCTTATCTTCTAAATCGCTGATTTGATCCTCTGCTTCATCTAATCTACTGTTTATTCCTTCTTCATTTTACTTATTGTATTCTTCATTTCTGACTGGTTCTTTTTTATGTTTTCTCTCTCCACTTTTACATTTTTTATTTCTTTGTTAAAGTTCTTTGTTAAAGTTCATCTACTCTTCCCCTAAATTCATTGAGCAGTGTTTTGAACTCTGCATCTAGTAGGTTGTTTGTCTCCATTTTGTTTAGTTCTTTTTCTGGAGCTTTGTTCTATTTTTTCATTTGGGACATGTTTCTTTGTCTCCCCACTTTGGCTGCCTCCCTGAGTTTGTTTCTATGTATTAGGTAGAGCTTCTAGGACTTTCAGTCTTAGTAGAGTGGCCTTATGTAGTAGGTGTCCTGTGGGATCTAGTGGTGCAGTTTCCATGATCATCTGAGCTGAGTGCTCCAGGTGTGTTCTTGTGTGGGTTATGTGTGTCCTCCTGTTATAGTTGAACCTTGCTTGCTGTTTGCACAACAATGAAAAGGATTGACCCTTGAGCTGATTGGTTGTGAGGACTTGCTGGTAACTACAGTGGAGGAACTGTTGTGCAAAGGCTGACTCTATGGAGCCAGATTTGCTTTAATAGGGCTCTGAGGGTGCTTTCTCAGTCTGCCCTTTGGGTGTGTCATTCTTAAAAGTGGTGCTCTGGATGGTGCTCAGGCTCAGACCAAAGCTGGTTACTGGGCGTGCAGGCTGGTCCTTTCTGGGAGGGCCCTGCCACAAACTAAGTTCAGCTGCAGCCTATACTTAGCATGAGCCATCAAGCAATCTACAGATGTCCACCACTCATGCTGGGCTTGGAGGTGCCTCAAGAGGCCAAGTCACAAACTGAGGATGGCTGCTGCTAAGGCCAGGCTTAAGGCCGCTCAGCAAGAGGTACAGGGTGTGCCAAGGCCAGCTGCTGCTTATTTAGGTTTTGTGAATATTTGGGAGATTTTAGAAAAGTCCACAGCATGATCTGAGACAGGCTATTTGTATGGAAAAGCCACTGGAAGTGTCTTGAATGAGCCTGCAAGTTGGATGGGGCAGGATCTCAGGGAATCACCATGTCACAGTGACCAGAGTTAGCCAAGTTGATGGGTGTCAGATATGGTGACTGCCTGCATCTGAATGCTGTGTGGGAAGAGGGCTCAACAAAGGAACAGTGGCCTCTGTCAGAACTTCTGTCTGGGAGAAAGCTGACCCTCCAGCCCTCTTCCTGAAGCCAGATAATTCAGTTCCTCTCTGTATGTGCCTGTCGCCTTTTGAGCTCCTGTCCCAGTGCTGGAGCCCAGAGCGAGTGAGTTCATCAGTGGGTAAGCCCATATACTGGCCCTTTAAGAGGAGTGCTTAGGACCCCGGCAGCCTTTCTTCTCACTCAACCACAATCCCCGTGAATTTTCACATCCAGACTTTGTAGGGCATTTTCTTCCTAGTACTGGAAACCTGGCATGGGGTACCTGGTGTTGGGCTGGGACCCATCTCTCCCCTCCTCCAGGGGGACTTTGGATATCCCTTCTGATTTTTAACTGTCACACATAAGTATGAGATGAACCATTTCTGTGTCTCCACCCCTCTTGCCAGTCTCAAGGTGGCTTCTTCTGTATGTCCTTAGTTGTAGACTTTTGTTCAGCTAGGCTTTAGGTGATTTTCAGTGTTGGTTTTCTGTAGTTATTTATAATTTTGATGTGATGTGGTCATGAGCAGAGGCAAGCACAGTGTTTACCTACTCCACCATCTTGACCAGAAATGCATTTTTGGCTTTCTGAGCCATATATTTTATGACACAATGCAGATACTTGGGAGTACAGACTGTGCCAGGGGCTGGCAAATTTTACTATAAAGAGTCAAATATTTTTGGCTTTCTGAGCCACATAGTTTGTAACACTACCCAATGCTGTAGGTGTAGTGCAAAAAAACAACTTCATACTATATGTGAATGAATGGATGTGGCTGTGTTCCAATAAAGTTGTTGTTGTTGTTGATGTTGTTTTTTGCAAAAATAGGCAGGCTGGATCTGGCCATTGAACTGTTGTTGGCTGCATCCAGGTTGTGCTATGCCATCACTAAACTTTAGATCTCAAGTGAGAGAGACACCCATGTGTTCTTTAGTAAATGAATAATGGATGTGTTTTTGATGTGCTGAACTGTAGGGCCCTCACTGCCTCTTTCTAAGGGAGACTCTCTTAGGGTAAGGTTAAGAATTTAGATTTTATTATAGGTAGGATAAAAAGCCGTTGCAGGGTATTCAACAGGAACACATTTTAATTATGTTGCAAAAAGATCCCATGGACTGCTGTTTGGAGAATGTGAAAGCACAAAAAGATTAAAAATATATAGGAATTAGTCTTTCCCAGGGAAATCAATAAACCTTTCCCAGAGGAGATGACATTTGATCTGGGTCACAAAGAATAAATTGCATTTTTCCAGACACTGAGGCAGGGAGAAGCATTTCAGACACAGGGAAAACCATGTGCAAATGAAGAGAATCAAAAAGGACTCAATGTATATTGGAGATAATTTTAAAAATTCAAAGTGAATAGAAAAACATGTGCATGAAAAACTAGGTTGGATCCTTGTATGCTACAAATGGAGCATTGACCTGTGAGGAACAAAAAAAAGAACTGGCAAAGTCTTTAAGTGGGTAAGGCCAAATTTTATTTTTAGGCAGAAAACTGGGACTATCGTGTGGTTATGGGACTATAGAGTGAATATTGGACTGGAACAGGAGAAACTGATATGTGGTT
Organism: Eonycteris spelaea; assembly: GCA_003508835.1. Taxonomy (NCBI): domain Eukaryota; kingdom Metazoa; phylum Chordata; class Mammalia; order Chiroptera; family Pteropodidae; genus Eonycteris; species Eonycteris spelaea. The sequence goes on along the minus strand of PUFA01000067.1, from coordinate 1,192,162 downwards.
GTGCAGTAATCCAAATAGAAGTTGGAGAGAACTGACAATGAAGGCGGATCTGTGGGAACTGAAGGGCAGCTAGTTTCAGAAGATACTTTGGAAGTAATAATGATGGAATCAGTGGATGGTTTTATGTTGGAGATGAGTTAAAAGGAGAGATGACTCTTATAACTACCTAGGGAGTGTAGAAATAGTGACATCTTGCTCTGTGATGGGAAGAGGGGTGGGGAAGTAAGGGAGAAATATTTATGGTTTGGATACTGATGTTAAATCTGGGTTGAGACATCCAGGTGCGAAGTCTAGCAGGATGCTGAAGATAAGGGATGTAGAATGAAGGTATATAGAATTAGCAGAGTAGTAGCAGCTGACACCATCAGAGAGGCTGAGAAAACCCAGAAAAAGTCTGAGGGCCAAGAAGAGGATGAGAAATGGCTGTTTGATTAACACTAACTAATTATCTGAGAGGATGACATTAAGAAGATGGACGTTTTCTAATCCTGAGAGTAACTCTATGGCTTGGTGTGCTTCATCCACAGGGGAGATGGCCAAGCAGAGGTGTATGGTCCTCTCCCTCACGTTACAGAATGGCTGGTTTTTATTTAAGTGTAATTGAAATGTACTTCATGCGATACCCATTGTAAAAGGGATGCTAAAATTCCACGAAAGAAAATATCTAAGTACACTGATTTTTTAAAAATGTATTTTTGTAAGAAAATTATTATATGATATCTCCTACCAGAAAGAGGTGGTCAAAATTTTCAGCCTTCTAATAGTATGGTTAACTATTATTTCTCAAAATGTAACCTTACTCTTTAAGTGACGTTTTAAAAAATTAACTCTGTATTCCCTTGCATAGTGACAACAGATTGGTTTTTCATGCTTTAAATTTAGTCCATTCTGTCTTGTATTGTTCTTGAGGATGCTGCAAAAACCATGAGTAAATGTCCATAACCATGAGACATAGGTATCAGCCATTAAATAAAAGCTGCCCACATGCTTGTAATCTGAAGGAATTTGCATAGTGAAATCTCCTTATTCATTCATTTAAAACCTGTTGAGTGAGTATTATGTGCCAGGTATTGTATTAAATGTTGGGATAAAATGGTGAGCCTCTATAGTTAATCAAAAGGCAGGGGAAGAGAAGACATTTCAGGCCGATGGACTAATATGGCCTACGTAGGGAACTACAAATAGTTCTTTCTGTATGTTTAGAAGGCAGACATAATGGCAGAGGAGGCTGGAAAGAAAGATCAGAGCCAGATCCTGATGGGTTAACATGCTTGTTCTCTAGCCAGTAGGCCAGTGGTACTGTCCCTAGGGAGGCATTTTGGGTTTTTGTGGAACATTATTGATTGCTATAGTGATGGCAGGTGGGATTTACTGGAATGTTAGTAGTTGGGGGCCACACGAGCTAGACTCTTCACTGTGCAATGTGAGAATAATTCTACCTAATTAAGAATATATTGTTTTGAAGTAGGTATTTACTTTTCTAACTACCATTCTAGGTCATATATACCATGAGAAATTTTATCTTGTTAATCTTTGTACTTCAACACTGGCCATACTTCCTGGATGTCAAATAAATGTCCTAAATTCTGTATGATCTAGAGGTCCAGAATTCTGATTGATTTTTTAATGTTCCATCAAACATTTGTGCAGGGTGTCATATAAAATAAGTCAGGTCTATTAATACTTATCCTAAAAAATAAAAAAAAAAAGAATAAAAGAAAAGCCAAAGACTAGATTTTGGAAACTTGTTATTCAGGTTGGAAGGAGAGTAGTTATGAAACACTTTAAGCATAGATTAAAAATAAAATTTATAAAATTTAAAAACGTGTTTCTTTTGCATTACTCCAAAAAGGTGAGCCTCTATTTCCATGCAATTGCAGTCTAGTGAAAACAATTGAAATGGGACATAAAGAAAATAAAATTGAAATTCTACTTACTTTTGTATGTAGTGATACACTCATTGAGGAAAGTCAAAGTATAGGAGATTTTGTGAAGTGGGATAACTTTAAGATCTGGGTTCCCAGGTATAATTTAGTAAAGTGGACCCTTCCTGTAATATACTCTAACTGTCACCTGTGAGGGAAAGTGGTCAGAAGAGTATAAACTTTTGAATCAGAAACATTAATCCATTTTTAAATTCTAACTAGGCAAATTATAAGTTTCAGGCCATTTGTCTGTGTTGCTTAACTTTTCTGAAGTTATTCTCTGGGAAATGGTCTAATGTATATCTACCACAGGGATGTATGAGGATTAAATATTTGCAAAGCACTAAGCAAGTATCTGAAATTTAGAAAGCCCTAGAATCAATATTGCTTCAAAGGAAGTGGGGGGCAGAGGGTGGGGAAGCTTGCACTAAGCTTTGCAGGGTTTTCATGGGTCTTGGTTAAACTTAGTTCAACCTAATCCATCTATTGCAATTTGAATTGATAACCTTATTTTTTAAGTTTATTTGTGCAGAGTGACAGGTAATTTCTTTCTGTGTGTAAAGTGGGATTGTCTAGTTTAGAAGCATTTTCAGGGAATTTCTTTCTTGGAGAGAAATAATGATGTCTGCCAGGGACAAGGAATAGAGAAATGAAAGATTTTCTTTGTCACAGATTGGATATCTGTGATACTTGTTATAGCATAACTTTTCTTTCAGTGGATATATGTTTTTATTGTCTAAATTAGGTGATAAACTGTTAATGAATTAAGGCTATCTTATTTGCAGAATCTAGTACACAATAGATATCCAATAAGAATTTGTTGATTAATTTCTTCTATTGGTGTGAAGTGGAGAGTGTTAGAAGAATATAAAATTCATAATTCCTTATCCAAAATCCTTGGGGTAAAAAGATTTTTCAAAATTATCACTTATAAGATTTAGATATCTATCATATTATATCTCTATATATTACCAGATGTTATATATAAACAAAGGGATCAGGGAAGTACCCTCAAAATGTACATTTTAATATATTTGCAGGAAACTACGATAGTTCCTACTAAGTGGGTTTTGGTGATCATGAGTATGATGAACATGAAATGTGATTCCAAACCTACATAGTTTTGTTTCTTTGCTTATCAGAGTTTCTCTCACTCCTCAAGGTGTTTTGATGTATATGATCCAGAAAGCCTTTAGTTGTATGCATTTCTTAATCTATTGCATTATATTGGATCCTGAAGCAGAAGAAAGAATAAGTACGCCATAGAGATTTCTCATTTATTTCCTTCTTAACATGTTTGATTCATCCACTTAGCCTTCGAAGGAAATATACTACATTGGAATTTGCCTTGGTTTTTACATATATTTTTATAGCTTTTTAACAGAACACCAATTCCTGGTAGCAATTTGCTGAGATGACCTCCGTGTACTAGTTTGCTAGCAGAGCTGTCATAACCAAGTACCACACAGGGGGTGTCTGGGTGTCTTGAACAACAGAAATCTGTGTTCTCACAGTTCTGGAGGCTGTCAGCAGGGTTAGTTCCCTCTGAGGTGTGAGGGAAAACACATCTCTCCCCTAGATTTTTGTGTTTCGACTTGTACATGCCTTTTCTCATTTCTCACTTCATGTTTACATGGCATTCTCCCTATTTGTGTATCTGTATCCAAATTTTTCCTTTCTACAAAGGTAGCAATTAAATTGGACTAGGAGCCCACCCTCTTCTACTATGACCTTATCTCAGTTACATCAATGACAGTCCAATTTCCAAATAAAGTGACATTCTAAAATTTGGGGGATTAGAACTTCAACATATGTATCTTGGGGGTGGGCTACAAGTCAAATATTCAGGCAGGTAAACAATAGATATTAATGATGATTTGGATTTAAAAATTTTTTTGTGTCTGATGATGATTTTTGGTTTGGAACTGAACAAATTATTAAAAGTCTTAGATTTATTAAGCCCGTTCAAAACAGTGTTTTCACAGTGACAATGAGGTTCTATGACGATGTATCTAGTCTGAGCACTCTGTTCTGAAACAGTGAATCTAGAGCCAGTGGGAAATTGTTTTTTCTCATTCATTTAGATGGAGAAAGAACACTTTTATTGATTCATTAAACTAGAATTTGGAGGTAAAGGCATTGGATTGTGCAAGTCAAAGTTTGTGCCTTTTATTTTAAATTACATATGGCCTGTAAGAATATTCTGACATGTTTTAGATCAATATTTTCTCAGATATGTTCATATTGCATTTTTATTTCATATGGTTGACTGAGGTTGCTTTGACCATTACATTTTATCTTGTTTCCTCAGAAGACACTGGTTTTACTTCAGTTTTCTTTTTTTTTGGTATCTTAATTTTTGCCCTTTCTTTGAATTCAACCTCTTTTTCTCATTATCGGCTGAAATACAGCAGTGTCAAAGACTGCTGTTTTAGGGCAGGAAGTTCAGATTTAAGTAATTAGTGTGACAGTATCTGAGGAATTACAGTTGGAATCCACAGTAATGTATAGGGAAAACCTGCTTTTTCTCAGAAAGCTTTAAAGCGAAGCCCAATTATCTTTATAAATGTGCCTGAGTGAGGACAGCCTCGGTGCTAGGGCTGGACTTAAGCTCTGGATGCTGTAGGTTTCCAATGGCCAATGCCACTCATCCCTGGTAGTGTCTTCCTATTGGACTAGTTGTTAAATATCTCTCGAGAAAAGAAATGATCACAGTAGAATTTTTTAGGCTTGTATTATCATCTGAATTATTTCTTAAATATACCAAAAGTTTGTAACTGGCAAGATGTGTGTGTGTGTGTGTGTGTGGTGTGTGAGAAAGAGAGAGAGGATGGAAGAAGCAGTGTAGAGGGTGTGCACTGGTTAATTTTGCTTGATAAAGCAAAAATAACCTTTGGATGATCTTTAATAATGTCTAGATGTATTTAATTTCCAAATTTCTCACTTAAATGTCTTATTTTCTTCTTACCTAGGCTACAAACAAGAAGAATATATAATATTTACTTGTTTTGATAAGCGAATTTTGCATTCTGAATATAGTTTTCTAATTCATATCCGGAGTTGCATGTGTTTGGTTCTTTGAATGCTATAAAGCAACAGAGTCTTAATGATTTGTGCTAAAATGTAACACTAACCTCACACTTTCCAAAAAGATCAATATGATAAGATTGCTTGGTGAACCCAGTTTTTTTTTTTTTTCAAAGTAAATATGACAGTGGTGGTCACGGAGAGACCTGACTTAGTGGAGTTGCAATGTTTATTTTGAACTAATTTACTGATGTGGAAATCATGGTTTCAGTTCTGCAAATTCAAGCATTTGCATTTTTTAAAAAAATCATCATTTGCTGATGGAAAAAAAGAAATTAAGTCTTTCAATCTATCAACACAATCCTGTGCTTTTCAACAATTGTCTGAAGATTTAATAAACCTTTTCAGAATATTTCACCTTTAATTGGATATCAAAAACAGTACTTACAATTTGTTAATTGTGCCCTTTAAGGGAGGACCAAGGAAAGCAAAATAGTAGTTAAGCACAACAATGAGTTAAATTGGCAAATAAAGCTTGATGACTAACAAAGACCCCAGATTTCAGCCTGAGCATCTATACAACGTTTCACATTTGCTGCATTATCACACTCCTGCTCTTTGTGTTTCTTCATATTTAATTTATATTCCTATAAAATAGTAATAACTTGGTGCTCTTTATATTAATAAAGCTCAAAAATATTTTCTGGCAAACACATTAATTTTTCTCATTTATTATTGACAAATGTTAATGTTTGTTTATAGGTATAGCTAAACACAGTCATTTGTGTTTATAATTGTATTATATTGATGTATCTTTGTTCATGCTAATAATTTCTTTCTTAATATCTTTCTAGAATTCAGCAAGAGGCCAGAGAGAGGATTTGGCAGATGGAGTTAGGGGTTGGATAAATGGACAATCAGGGTGTCTTGATTGGGGCACAGATAAAAGACTTTATCTTTGGAGCAAGAGTTGTAGTCATCAATACATTAACAGAGGCCCTGGGTGGGAAGAGAAAAGACTGATTACTTAGAGGTTAGTATGTGATCACACTGATGAATGAGGAGGATATATTAGAAAGGAACCTAGGTGTTTAGCTCTTCTTGCTCTTACTTAGAGTGATTGTCAGACTCTGGACCCCTCTTCATGAATGACTATCTTCATGCTATAATAGCTTCCACATAGATGCCTGGCAGGCTCTCCTAGACTTTGAGGAGCAAAGGTTTTCAGTTTTAATTAAGATGCTTGAATCATGTAATTTATTTGTTTAATGTAAAACATACCTCCAGAATCAAGGGGAAAGATAAGTACACATTGCAGTGCTCTAAACTGTATTAGTATGATTGCTAATCAAACACATACTATTTGTGGTTCTTCCTTTTCATGTCTCTATGAGCAATATAATGTGTTTACATCCCATTACCCTGCCTCTATGTGTTTCTTTCTATTCTTTGCTAGCTTGTTAAGAAATTACAGATAGTAATCAACATCAGAGAAATGAGTTGTGCTAATGGTTTCTTTATATCTTAATGGAGTCCATCCAGACTTTCGTGCCATTTTTAAAATATTTTCATCACTCTTTGTGAAATTTGAAAAACTCAGTGTTTGTGGAAAAAATTAGTCATTCCTATTTCAGCCATCCTATGAGAATCAAAACTTCTCTGTGTATTTACATGTATTTAGGTCTGTGTTATAGCCTTTCTTTCATCTGCACAGCAATTTTCTCTGGAATCATTCCTAAAGGATGTATACTTAGCTGATGTTGTGATATTCTCAGTCTACCTGTGCACCCACCAGGTGCTTGATTGGAACATCTGAGATGATTCTTGGAAGTTCATGCTCCTGGGTATGTTGTAAACGCTCAAATTGAACATCAAAATTGGTAGATGAGCAAAAGTCAACAGATAACCACGGACTCTGAGGACAGCGTAATTGACATAGATGTGAATGTCAGTGAGGTTATAGCCACATATTTTGGTCACCGTTGCCTCTTCTAGTGTAAGCATGTTGATAAGAAGACATTCCTATTTGTAGGCTGCTGTGGGAAGTCAGAGCATATCAATGACATTTCTCCAATACGCCTGGAATATGTGGTTTGACATATCTCATCAGTAGTTTTATTAAATTGAAAGGAATCTGAATATATCTGCTCAAATAATGTGCTTGGGATACAGTGTCATAGAGTTGTAGGGTACTAACATTTATTTCTTTTCTCAAACGGTAGAGAGTGGTAATCTGAGGTTACAATCTCCTCCCTAGTGCCTTGTGCAACAAATGAAATAGCTTTAAGGAATCATGAATATGTAAGTAACTCATGTTATTAGCTGCGTTGAGACAGAGCTTTTAAAACTGGGTTTAATTCAATGCTTCAGAGTATTCCTATGTCACCTGAAAGTGACACAAAATTTGGTGCATATGTATTGTTGTTGTTGTTAAGGAAAAGGAATCTTTGCTTTCATTTTTTTAACTGTGAAATGACGTTTTATTTTTTTCGATTAAAGTTATTTGTGTGACATTGGTTGATAAAATTATATAGGTTTCAAGTGTATGATTCAGTAATACATCATCTGTATATTGCACTGTGTGTTCACCATACAAAGTCAATTTGTTTCTCAACAGGATTAATGATCTGAAAAACAATTGCCACTCCGTGATGAATACACAGCACAGGTTTCTATGGACTACGATGAATTTATTTACACTTTTTTTCTTCCCCAAAATAGAGCATTCATATAGTTTACTTAATGAAAGCAGTTTTCATAGTTTCTGGGGTTTTTTTTGTTTTTGTTTTTTTGCACTTGGGAGGAGCAAAAGAGGAGGAATCTTCTCTTGGATAATGAGTAATTAGGGCAGAGTCTTCCAGTTAGGGGAGAGTACCTGTATAAGTGGAGAATCCAGTAAGAACGTGCCTTCAATTGCAGCTCCCTGTGGAGTCACAAGGGATAACAGTTGGCCTTCTGGCTTTACCTGAGGCGAGCACAACTGTTCTGGAGGTCCCCCTGTGCAAAGAGGTTTTAAGACCAGTGGGTACAGTTGGCTGGAGCCACTCTGCCTTCAAGACTTTCACATTACGATGTCCTTTTTATGCAACCCACTCAATAGCATCCCAGAGCTAAGCTTAACAAAACTTGAAACTGTATGCTTGGAAATCCTTCTGGTTCTCTTTCTTTTTACAAGGACAGTGCAGCAGCAGTGGCAATGGCCTAGCAGCTAGTAACATTTGGGAACTGCATTGACATTCCAAATCCATGTTAAACTGTTCTTAGAGTCTGAGATAATCTGAAGTGGGACCCAACCTGTTAAATGATTTTGCTCAGGATTAACACTTCAGTAGTGAAACAGCAGGAAAGCAAAGCCAGGTTTCCTAGCTCCTCAAGTTTTACATTTCTGCTATGAGTCACTCTTTTTGGTCAGGCATCTGTTTTTATCCGGCTTTGCACTTCTCTGGCCTTATTTGGAAAGTATCTCAGTTTTCTTGGGCCGGAATGCATTTCTTTCTTTTTAATTTCTCCCCCAAACCGTCTTTTAGAGTTACAAGATCTTCCTTTCAACTTCAAAATTTTAATCCTTTAAGGGAAAATGTCCCACCTTCAATAGGCTGTCAAGTATTTGCATTCTAAAAAGAAACCTGTTCTCAGGGCTTTACCCCCAGCATTTGGCAAAGTGTCTGACTTAGAAGGAACCTATTGGTTGAAAGTTATTAAACAATCGTGATTTAATGTAGCCAAGTAAGATTGGAAAAATAAATAATCTGAGTGGTTAGAATGGCCAAAATGCAATAAATATTGAAAAATGTCCTAAAAAGAACAAATCCACTAAAATCTCAGGTTAACCCTGGACATATTTTTCTTTTCTAGATTGTGTTTTCATTTTATAAAGAAAGAAGTAAATGTCAACCTTATTTTCATGCAAGGTTTTTGGAAGGATCACATGTACATGAATGGACGTCATAGATTATAAGAGCAATATAAATATAACACATTTTTAAAATTTATCATATACTAGAGTACAGAGATAAACACAGTGCAGATACTATCATGCAGAAGCTCATGATTTTCTCCTCTTCCTTTCCTCTGTCTGATAAACTCATATTCTTTAGACCAGAATTTCTCTTCTTGGAGGAACATTTGTCTCCAGACATTTTTGGTTGTCACAACTGGCAGCTTGCTACGGCGTCTACTTGTAGAGGTGAGAGTTGACACTAAACATTCTATAATGCATAAAACAACCCCCCAAAACTAAGAATTATCTAACCACAAGTGTCAATAGTGCTGAGGGTAAGACACCCGGCTTTAGTTTAAATTAAATTTTATCAAATGTTTTTTGACCCACAGGAAATATTTGTCTTCTACTTTTAATATTATCCTGACTATATGCAAACATATATTGGCATGCATGTCACTAATATGAGTATGTCTCCCCAATTGACTGAGAGTTACATGAGGGCAGGGAAGCAATAGAGAACCACCAACCTAAATTTTTGTTTTTGCTTTTACCTTTTTTTTATCATGGTACTTCACACATATTGGACACAGCATTCATTTATTCATTCCAAATTTGATTTAAAGCATCTATTACATTCAGCCTCTCTTTTAGATTCTGGCATATATCCCCAGATAGAAATGACAAAAAGCCATGGTCCACTGGAATTTATTCTAGTGAGTGGCAAGTTCTTACTAATGAAACATGCTTCTTAGATTAATATTAAGTGTAAGAATAGACCAATGTCACAAAGGAACAATCATTTTGACCTTCTAAATTCACGAACAAGACCACAGTGACTAATATGTGAGAAAAAGATGAATAAACTGAGCCAATTCATTGGCAATGAGATGAACTGGCACATCTTCACAGTTTAGTGTCATGCGTGCAAGTGCCTATTCTACTAAGTGATAACATATTTTTACCTGCATTTGTGTGAGCTGTCATACAGATGTGAACTCATTAACTCATCATCATCCTTTATTCGACATATGGGCTTCTATTGTGTCCTACATAGGGCGTGAACCAGGACTCATATGTGAAAATTGTTTCTGTGTTTTAGAAAAGATGCTTTATGCAAAAGGAAATTAGTCATGAAGAAAAGTTTGCTCTTCTTGGGAATGTTCATTTTTTGTTATATTTTTTGTTGTGTTGGATATTGAGATAAGTTCCCTAGTTGAGCTTTGGTTAGCCTGGCAGGGTGTTAAGATGTGCATCCTCAAGTAATAGGACTTTAGAAGTAATGAGAAGAAAATTAAGGACTTGCATTATGGATAGTGATGAAAGGTTAGGAAATCATGCAGAGAGCAAGAGTCTGAAGAAACTTTTCCTTGGTTGGTGATTCTCTGTGGGGGCGCTACCACCCCCAAGGGAGATTTGGACATTTGTAGAGGAAGACTGGGAAGCACTCTGGCCTTTAGAAGTGTTAAGGACAATCCCCTCCCCTAAATTGTCTTTTAAAGTGGAGGAGAATTCTGCACACTGAAGAATTAATTTCTCTGCATACTCTGACTTTCAGATTTATTGTTAAACTTCACACAGAGTAAACACTTGTTAAGAATAAACCTTACCTTTTTTGACAGTTTCAGGTGCATAGCAAAATTGAGAAGGAGATAACAGAGATTTTCCATATACCCCTTTGTCCCTACACATATAAACCTCACCACTGTCAACATCACCCATCAAACAGTACATTTGTTACAGTCTGAACCTACATTGATACATCATAATTATTCGGTCTGTAATTTACATTAGGGTTCATTCTTGGTGTTGTACATTCTAAAATCTAAACAAATATATTTACTATTATAGCATCACACGGAGTAGTTTCTCTGCCCTAAAAGTCTTCTGTGCTCCTTCTTTTCATCACTTGCATCTCCTTAACCCCTGATCTTCTTACTGGTTTTATGGTTTTACCTTTTCTAGAATGTTATATAGTTGAACTCATATAGTTGGACTCATCAGTAAGTAGCTTAAGATCTTTGACTTAGTAATATGATTTAAGTTTTAAGGTTCCTTCAGGTCTTTTCATGGCTTAATAACTCATTTTGTTTTATCACTGTATAATATTTCACTGTCTGATTGTACCACAGTTTATCTATTCACCTACCGAAGGACATCTTAGTTGCTTTCAAGTTTTGGTATTGTGAATAAAGCTTCTGTAAACATTATGTGCAGGTGTATGTATGGACATAAGTTTTCAGTTCCTTTGGGTAAGTATCACTGAACAAGATTGCTAGGTCATGTGGTAAGATTATTGTAGTTTTACAAGAAAGAGCCCACCTGTCCTCCAAAGTGAATGTACCATTTTGCATTTCCATCAGCAATAAATGAGTGTTCCTGTTGCTCCACATTCTTGTCAGCGTTTGGTGTTGTCAATGTTCTGTATTTAGGCCATTGTAATAGGTATGTCGTGGTATCTCATTGTTGCTTTAGTTTGCATTTCCCTGATGACATATGATATGGGACATGTTTTCATGTGCTTATTTGCCATATGTATATCTTCTTTGGTGAGGCATTTGTTAAGGTTTCTGTCCCATTTTTTGAATTGGGTTTTTTGTTCCTTTTTTTAAAAAATGTAAACATAAAGTAATTTTTGCATGGTTTTAACATGTGTTGTTTTTTTTTAAGGCACACACCTACCATATAAATCAGAAGAAGATCGTAACAGTTTTGTTGAGAACTTTACCAAAAGTTGTTCACCATTTTGGAAAACTTTATCACCAATAGCAATACAAATAAAACATACATTATCAGCTTGAATTTATAACTGTCATAGTCACAGTGATTCTCCAAATAGATTAGATAATTTCACTCCCAATTTTCTATAGTAAGTTCTATCATTTCAGGACATATAGCTTAATAGCTATCTGATTATTTATTATTTCTTCTAGGATAGTCATACTTACTCATTTATATATTGAGATACATATACTTTTATTTAAAATAATTATCATTCTATTGCTCCTGTATATTATTGTTAGGGCATGATACTGAAGTAAATAATATGAATTTTATTTAGGTCAGCAAATAGGAACTATATAAAACATTTGTTTTAAAAATGAGGTACTAGGGCTCCTAGATTAGGAGCTACAGAGGTGTTCAGTTTAATTTATAATTTAATGTGTACCTGCCAGTTAAAGTAGTATGGTTAAGTAAACATCACCTCCTTCATCAGCAAGAATACCAGCCCGGTAAGGGAAGTTGTATTACCTGCTAATGCAAGGTAAAGGAAGTCGTAATACCAAGGATGATGGCTGGCCTTAAATCTTAATGAGGAGCCAGCGACCTCAGAGTCTTTATGAAATGAATCAGAGAGTAAGTTAGTAAAATGAAGAGCCACTGAATCTTAAGAAACAGTGGGCAAGAAGTATGATTTTCCCAGGTGTATCTGGATTCATTGCCCAGAAAGAAGATGAAGTAACCATTGTCAAGACTCAAGAATTTTCAGAGCTTTAACAAACTAAAGCAGAATGAGGAAATTAACACATTGACAGCCAAAAAATGATTATTCAATATCTACTTTGTGCAATGGATTCTATAAAGAAATTTTACCAATGTTTCACTTGATATTTGTGACATTGATGTGGAATAGTTTTGCTATCTTCATTTTACAGATGTGAAACTCAGGGCTCAAAGATATAAAGTGGCATTAGATTCTTTAGTACTCTTTCAATAGCAACTATCTTTGTGGACATGCAAACTTATCTGTAATTCTTAACAGTGTATCTGTCACTTGCCCAACATTTTATCAGTACCCTCTATGTGAAAAGTATTGCAATGAGGAATGTAAGAGATGCAAAGACAAATGTGATTATTTGTTCCCCTCAGAGTAAAATATAAGATAATAAGGGAAAAAAAATGCTGGAAATTTTAGGGAAGAACAGAAAAATTTCAACATTACAGAAAAAACAATATACCAAGAAGATAGGGGCAAGAGACAAATTTTTATGAGAAGATCACAATTTTAAAAGGACTTGAAGAATGCATTGGATTTTGACAAGATTGAGATAACAACTCACAGGTGAAATTTTCGGAGAAGGCAGTAGTGTGGTTTGCCTTTGGAAATCCAGTAATGATGGTCATGCCAGAAGACAAAGGGATCACTGATGAAGGTTTTGAGCTGCAGAATGATGAGCATCAGAACAGCCTTATAGCAGGAGAATTCTAGAGTCTATGTGGAGGGTAAATTTCTGTGGTTGGCAAAACCACAATAGAAGTAAAAGCAAAAAGAACTTCATTCTCTTTCCAGGGAGTAAAAAACTTCTGTGAGTTAATTGTGTCCCTTAGTGATATGTTGAAGTCTTAACCTCTGGTACCTATCAATGTGAACTTATTTGGAAATTGGTTCTTTGTAGATATAATCAAGTCAAGATGAAGTCATATGGTGGGCCTTAATGTCTGGTGTCCTTATAGGAAAGATACATTTGGACACAGACACACTGAGAACACCATATGATGCCAAAGGCAAAGATTGGAGTGAAGCAGCACAAGCCACAGAACACCTACCTGAAGCCAGGAGAGAGTTATGGGACAGACCCTCCCTCAGAGCCAGGAGCTCCTGGGCAACTCCATTGTTTCTGTGAATCTCTAATGCGGAGTTTGAGGCTAGATTTATTATCTTAATTATAACTGTCTCTCGTGTGTGATAGAATTCTCAGTCTTTCATTCTTTTTTATGTGAATCCCCATCTCTTGCCAGTTATTTCTTCCTATCTGGCTACTTTGATCTGTGGACTCTCAATCTTAGTAATACACTCATAAAAGTATGTTTTAGAGTAGAGTTTGCATGTACTCTTTATAGTGACACAGACTTGTTCATGGTTAGGTGCTGGGTAGGCAGAAGATGGTGGACTCTGGCCTCCCCTTCTCCAGGGCACCAGAACTCAGGAGCCCAAATCTGATCTCGGCCACGTCAGTACAGTGCCCAGAAACCTTTGATCCTTAGCTGGGGAGAGGCTTGGCTTTGTGCCCTGAAATGATCCTTTATTGGATTTGTTTTTCTAAGTGTAGAGTGGCAGTTTGGGGACAAATAATTTTTTATATGGAAGTATTTATCAGAATCTCCAGACAGAGCTAGTGAACTTATACTTCTGGGAAAAAGAACTACGTTTGTTCCTGTCTGTTTACCATGGTATGATTTCCCTGACTCATGCTGGCTGTCCTGGGAGTTTTTCCTGGCAGACACAAGCATTTTAATTTTATGAGTTGCCTCATGGAGCTGAGTTGTCTCCATGAACCTTATTTCTCACCTGGCTACATTCAGAGAATTTGAGCCTCATCATAAGGAAACTTTTATATGGCCCCAATGTTTTAAATTTACCAAGAGGTAGAATGACTTAGGAACCTCAGATTCTCTACGTTTTCTGCCTTTCAGCTTTAAAAATTCTGCTTGCTGGCTTACATAGCTGAGCAATGGTGCTAGGTCTGAACTACAGGAGCAACTTCTAAAGCAACTTATAACACCACAGTGATTAAGACAGTAGTCAATGCCACTGTGATGGCTCCCGGTTCCTCAGTGAGGAGAAGAGAGGGAAGGACGTAAAGAGGGAGGCGGTCACTCACTGTGCACACAGAGCCCCTGCCTAACCAGGAACTCTGGGGTTGTACCCGCTCTGTATTTTCATAAAACCTCCAGGTGACTCTGATGTTCTGCAAGTTTAAGGATCACTGGTACACATAAATACGGAAGAAAAAGCAATTTAGTCCTGAAAGTGTGAAAAAATTAACGAAGTAATATGTGTCACTCTCAGTGATTGCTGATTCAACAGGACTTCCTAAAGGGCCGAAATCTTGCATTCTCATACCTTCCAGGTGCTACTGCTGTTGCTGGTCTGGTGATCACTCTTTGAGAAGGATAACTTTTTATTCTATCCATTCTTTTTAATATTGCTGACATCAGGATAAAAGTTTACACAAACATGAATCCACTCGTGTGAATATTTGTGTAAAATACATTATTTTGATGGAAAGAGAAATAATCTGCAAATTTAAAATGAGACATTATAAATCAGACTTCTGCTAATGTTATGTTGTATACAATCTCTTCATTTCTTAAGAACAGTTATTAGTATACAGAATTATGTATAACAAAATGTACATTTCACTTAATCATTTGGAGATACATTAAAATTTTCACACTGGGTTTAAATATATTGTCTTTGTTTTTAAAGGACAATGGAAGGCCTGTGGATCTGCTTGTCTTTCAGTCACTGCCATGCAGGGGTCCAAAACTAGTGCATATACCAAAACAGTCAACTAAAGATAAATAGGATGAAGAATAAGTCAAATTAGGAAGAAATGACTTGCATGCCTGGGAACACTCCAAGTCCCTACTCAATAAATTTGTCGAACATAAGTTATCCTTGATGAATGTAATGAAAATTTATGGTTACATTGAATAATCGGTAATATAAACCATCAAGGAAATTAGAGAGATGAAAAATGGCTAATATAACTCTTCTCTCAACTGCTCACTGGCAAAGACCCATCATATTGATTTTGCCAATTTTGCATGACGAGGAGCAGGGCTTCAGTCAATCTGCTCTACTTTGTGCGGATAATTCTAGTGCTGAGCTATGTAACTATTTCTCAAAATGGCCGTGCTTACTAATAATGTATATTCTGAAATGAACTGGCACACTGAACAATATTATTCCTTTTCCATTTTGGAATAAAAAAAGTTAAGAAACTTTCAATTGTGGTTGAATGAAACCATTGATATTTGGCTTTAGTATGAATTTATGAACATACAGTTTAATATGGGTATTTCTTGAAAAATCATGAAAGTGTGCTATGGATTCCCAGCCTAGAAGTTTTCATTGGTGTCTCAGTCATCTTTTACTTCTGAATTATGCCCTTCTACACCTCACCCTTTTTGCACTGGTGCAGAAAAATCAGTTTTACTCACGTTTTTGCCTCATTTGCATTATCTTTCCCTCATCAGTATGAAAGGAGATTCCTACCTTTATGATATAAAAACAGAGACCTTTATACTAATAATGGAGTTACTTTATGCAGTATGAACAAGAGTGTGAATCAAGCACTGAGAACAAGAATGCATCAGTTAACTCAATTCATTTGGGTATTCGTTTATAATGTTGTTGATGTGCAACTGATTTTCTTTAGCTTTTATACAGCCATTTTGAACAAGTCTTTATTATATAAATCAGTTTCTCAATTTACTGACTTTTGACTAGCAAAATTCTGGCATGCACTAGGTATTTATTTAGTGTTGCTAGTTATAGTAGTTATTATAATCTTTTCCCTATTCCCTTTTTTTTCCTATTCCCCAATGAATGCTCTTTCTTCACCATTCTCATTTTTAATTTTAGAATTAAATTCTTGAGGAAGTTACTTTTATACAATGTGGGATGAGGTGTTAAAGTATTACACTCCTATTACAAATAATGCTTAACTACATATTTCATCTGTTATGAATACAAGCAGGTTTATGTGCTTGGCTGAATGATTTGTGCCCCTTGCCCCACTCACCTAGAAAGATATCCATTTCCTAATCACTGGAACCTGTGAACCTGTAGATATGTTACCTCCCATAGCATAAAGGATTTTGCACATTCAATTAAGTTATGGACTTTTATATAGAAAGATTATGCTGTATTACCCAGGTGGCTCAATCTAATTGCATGGGTCTTTATAAGTGGACAACTTTACCGACTGTGGTTAGAGAGGGAAGTGTGACTTTAGAAGAGAGACACAGAGAGACACAGAGAGATGCAAGGTTTCTGGATTTGAAAATGGTGGAAGGGGCATGAGCCAAAGAATGTGGGTGATCACAAGAAGCTGGAAGGGCAGGGCCACAGACTCCTCTGGAGCATCCAGAAAGGAACACAGCACTGCTGACACCTATATATAGACATAGAACTGTGAGGTAATAATTTTCTGCTGTTTTAAACCACTAAGTTTGTAGTAATTTATTATACAACAACACAACATTACTACAATAGAATAAGACTGTAAGACAGACTTTAATAATAAAAAACTACTAAGAAGTTATAGATTCTTCATTTTGCTCCACAATAAAAGTTAATCACCAGCAAACTCTTAAAGACTCAAGCGATGGTTTTTCCAAAGTGCTGTCTGAGAATCATAGTCACCCATCAGAGCAGGGGTGTGTAGAACTTAGCTAGGAAGCTCTTCTAGAAATTTACTTCTCTGTATTTTGCCATATTTACTCTCAGATTTTGTGCTTAGTAAGAAGGTATGATGTCTCCTTATCTTTCCAAGATTATTAAAATGTAGGAAACATCGGCATTCTTTTTTTTTTCCAAGTTAATATTTTCATTGCTCTCAAATGTGTTTGCGATAGAGAATTCTGCAGTTCTCAGAAGCTGCATGTACAAGTCAACTTTCAGCCATGGCACAATGAGTTTTTATACTTGTTGCTCAGTATGGAATCACGAGAACATAGTTTTCTTCTTCCCTTTCCTGTCTTTAATCCATACTTTTAATGTCATATTGTCTCCTTATCTCTAGAAATTTGTGGTAAATTCATGTTATAATATGGCAACAGATGATGCCACTAGTATCATCCTATGATATTGTTTTTAGAACTGTTCTCTTCAGGGTGCTCTCAGAAGTAAACTCTGTTTTTTCTTTGGTTACAGAGTCTCAGTCCTGTGACAGTTCAATAGCTCTGCATATAATCATTGTAATGGCAGGACATTCCTAGGGATAACTGTGAAATGAGTATGCATATTGGCTGTTACATCCCCTTTTGCCGAGAACTCTTACTATATATACTCTTACCTTTTCTTAAAGCCCCTTAACTGCCCACTAGTCACTTGGGTGCTAATACAAGTATTTAAATGGAAATATTATTTTAAAAGGCATTGACATTATGCTTTAGCTCAATGGTTTTTTAACTTTAGTGAGCATTGGAATCATCTGAAGGGCTTGTTAAACACATTTTTTGTGTGTGTCTGCAATATCCAAAATAGTCTCTTTCCCTCTATTTACCTAACCCCCACAGGTTACCCAGCCCAGGTTACTGGCAGCTGTTTCTCTTGTGCTTCTGTTAAAAATTCATCCCTCTGCCCTAATATATGAAATGATTTCTCTTAACTTGATTTTCTTACTCCCAGACCATTCTTTCTGATTCGCTTTCCCTTTATATGTTCTAATTTTTTTGCTTTTGTTATTTTGTCTTTAATATATCTTCGTAGGGTACAGACATGGGACTTTCGAGCTAGAAGGTCTATTGGTAACTCTCAGATTAGATGTTGCAAATTTCCACATGTTGAGCACTTTCCTTTCTACCTAGGATACTGGTGGGAAGCAGAATATTCATTCTCTGAATTAACAAAAAGATACTGGAGTTAACAAACTTGAATAATTATAGGGTAGCAAAAAAATGTAAATGTTATTATAAAAATCTAGCTTCTTTCTCCATTAGACTAAGAGAGGCTAAGAATATAACTCTAGCAGTGAGAAATGAAAGTTAGCAGGTAACGCATGTGAAAATGTTAGGCACGGATCCAGGGCAGCTGTTTGATTTACTGACTGTCCTGGGCCAGTAGGCCTGGCTCAGTGGCTCTCCGAACACGGTCACAAGATCGGCAGCCTCTTGGGTAGTAGTGCTCACATCTGTTACCGGGTCACATGGCACATACAGTCTAGAACTCAAGAGGTAGCCC
This sequence comes from Eonycteris spelaea, assembly GCA_003508835.1. NCBI lineage: Eukaryota > Metazoa > Chordata > Mammalia > Chiroptera > Pteropodidae > Eonycteris > Eonycteris spelaea. The sequence continues at coordinate 1,173,576 of PUFA01000067.1, read as the reverse complement.
AGTAGAGAAGTAGATGGGAAATTGCTGATCTATCTTGGAAAATGTTTCAGAATAGGACAGATGGGACAAGGGATGAGAGACCCTTTCCCAGAAATTTCACATTTAAATAAAACTACTTGGTTTCTTTAAACCAGTCTTCATCCAGATATATTGCTGCAAAGAAAAAAATAAGTAAACAAAGATCAAAAATAAGTAAACAAAGATCATTGTCCTCTACATTCTCTTTTGGCACCTAGCTCAGATTTTACCCTTGAGTATCCTTAGAACCTTATTTCTGATATGGATTTTGCTGACAGGCTCATATACTGGAATGTAGGGCCCGTTTTTATGGGGGTGGGTACTTAGTTGTTGAACTATCAACTCTGTCATCAAAATGCCTCACCTGGCCTCATTGTGTTATTTCAAGTCCTTAGGATGCATCAAGTAAGTTTTAGTACAGGTTTTATTATTAGTGGATAATGGCATGATAGGGTAGAAAGAACACAAGAAATAAGTTGGATACCTAGGACTCAAATCCTGGCCTAGATATTTGCCTTAAAAGAACCTTTGTTGCAATATCTGTGAAATGAAATAATAATGGTAACCTCAAAAGCTTATGAGGATTCAATGGGACATTGTTTTAAAAGGCCTAGTAGGTTCATGCATGGACCTTTGCAGGTGCTCAAGGGTAACTATTCTTTGTAGAACTTCCTGGCATATCCATCATTTAATGCTCTCAACAGCCCTCTGAAAAGCAAGACCAAGACTAGGTTGAGGCAGGTAAGTTGAGTGGTGCAAAAACAGGGTCATATTCTGTTTTTAATTAAAAATGTGACATTTAGTTCATTATGAATATTTTTGCTTTGATTTTCATTTGAAAATACTATACTGGAATATTATCCTGATTCTGAATGTTTTGTCACCCCCTTAAATTTTGTGCCCAAGGCTAATGCCTCACAAGCCTGTTTCATCCCTGCCCTGGTGAGATGAATAGACAGGATGGAAAGGATGTTTTCCTCATTTCATAGATAGAAAGTCTAGATGCAGTGACTAATGCTGCCACTATTATCCCCTGATTTTCTAAACAGCCAACATTATGAAGGAGTCATCTGTACAAAGCACCTGCCTCATAACTGTGTTTCTAACTCTTAAGAGCCTTCTCATTCATTCCCCCCAGCAACCAGAAAACACTATGACTCCCTCCAGGTTCCAGCTGACTTGTAATGTGATGACTTGTCACAGTCTATTGAGCCAGCTCTATCTCATTCTGTCGAGTCTTGGAGTTCTGGGCTTCTGGAGTGTACAGTCTTTAGGGAAAATGAGTTGTAGCCTCTGCATTAGCATTCTCTCCTTTTGTATCTGCTGCCACATAACACAAACATCTCCTTTCCTGCTGTTAGATAAAATAACGTATCGATCTCGGAAAGAAGGGAGGCACAGCTGTTGACATCACGGGAAAAACAAACTTTCATTCTCCTCTGATGTAACGGCCTCATTTTTCTAGGCTCATCCTCTTGAGATGCAGCGTTTTGCTTTTCAGGCAGATGACACACCAACACCCTGCAATATATAGCCCCCACCTGCCCATACTGTACATTTCCATATGGGTGAGCAGAGCTGGTGGGAATGTTGATTGCAATTGTGAAATTGTTTCAATATCTGTGTTTAGCTGAGACCAAATGATTCTTTGCATATAAGTTTTAAAATTGATATAAACACCTTAGAACCAGTGGCAGATCTTGTCCAATAGACATGGCATACTAATACAGCCTAAGGGCCAGGCTCTCCTCCCCTTTCTTGAATGCATATTTTAGCACCAGTAGCTCAGATCTTGTGATGAAGGAGGTTTTGCAGATCAAAAGATGGTAATGCTTGAGTGACAAGCCTAAGTGTAAGCCCTTTGATTCTCCTTGAGTTTTATTGTTGCTTTGTATATGTGTGCATGAACCTGTGAGTGTGTCTGCGGTAGGCTGAAATATTGATTTGGGTGAGTCTGTTAAACTGAGTATTCTGTTAAAATAAAGAATGCTCCTTTTTCTTCTAGGATTTGGTCTAATCTAAACCTTTTAAGTGCCCCACTAACCAGTCACTTCCCTGTGATGCTCCTATCATAGGACTGTTTTTTTCCATTTGTGTTCTGTTGTGTGATCTTGCTACTATTTGGTATACTTTGTGGTTTTACATGATATATTACCATCAGATGTGATTCAAAATGTTCTGTAAAGCAGTGTACTTGAAATTCAATGAAAAGTAATAATGGTCATGAAGATACTATGAAGACTAGCATGTGTTTTCATGGAAAGAGATTCCAACTTTTAAAGTCTGTAAGTAGAGTATTCAAAGGTTTTCTTATTGCAAGGCATTTTTCTAGGGTATGAGGAAATTCCAGAAAGCAAATACATAGTTTGGGTCAAGTCAAGTCTTGAAGGTTGTAATTAAGTTTATTCTTCTGAAGAGTCTTGGACCAAAGTTGGACTCTGAGCAATTAGTCACTATTCCTTCTCAGGTAGATTTCAAAGATACTACCAAGGAATAAAGAATAAAACCTTGAGTGATAAGAGGTGAACATCCAGGAGGGGATGAGTAGAAAGCATCTGGGATTACTGTTGTCTTCCCTTGGGATTTTTTCCCATGGGTCTCTGGCTCAGTATGATACCATCTTGATATGGCTGCCACAGAGCAACTCCCAGAGGCAGCAGTGTTCCTAGAGAGTGTCTGTCCTCATGTCTGGCTCACCCTGTGCCGCCTCCCGTATCCCCCGCCCCAACCCCAATCTGCGCACGTAGAATAGCCCTAGAGGGATATACGCATTAAGGAGCATAGGAGATGCCAACAAAACATATTTCCGATTAACTCAATCTATACTGGACTCTCTCAAATACCAGGAAGGGAATAGATATATAGTTTCTCAAAATCCCTTAAGGTCTTACCAGTTTTCTCTCCTATTGACTGCCTTCATGAACTGTGGCTGCTCTCTCTCCTTTATTTCAATTTTCCTTTCTGTGAAATTGCACCAGTCCTCATCCCTTTGCCCATCTTTTTGTGTTCCTTTTCTTCCTACTTCTTTTTTATTCTCAATCACAGAGCACAGCAACCAGGCAGAGAAATCAGAGCTCTCCTTGGAAGGGAGTAGAAAGAAGAAGCTAAATAAAGCCAAATAGATATCACCCAGTGGGCAGGGGAGAGGAAAGGCTGACAACATTTTTTATTCCATCATAAATACAAGCACCCAGTGGGCAAGTTCTTTGTGTTGCCAGCTGCTTAGTGTGAAGGGAATATGGAGCTGCAGACCAGCAGGAGTTTTGCAATCAGACACTCATCATCTTCATGTAGAATATCAAAAGTAGCATATTTTAACCTTTATATTAATGTCAGGAATTCAAGTTACCCCCCTCCCCCCCTCCCCCCCCCCCCCGACACACACATCGTATTCATGATTCTGTTTCCAGGAAACTAATGAACAGATTTCTGATTTTAAAAATATATATAGCAAAATATGTTAATTTTACTGTTCCTCTTTAAAAAACCTTGATGAATAAGTGAATAGAAACCTCATCATCATGATTTTTTAAATTAATGTTTTACTCCTTTACAAAATGCTTTATTAAATAGTCACATGAATAGATTCGCTATAGATATTTGATATTTGCTGTGGGCTGTATATACTCCTTTAGTCTTAAGGAAATACATTTCTAAAGGTCCTTTGAGACCCAGTTATGAACTTAACACTATTCAGAGGTCCAAAGTGGAGAGTGCTTGTATTGCTATACTTTTTTCCCCTCTGTTTTATTCTTTTATTGTATCTTTATTGAGATTTTAGCCATAACTCAATCAAATAAGAAAATGTACATTAAAAATTTTTCATCTGAAGGAATATTTACATTTCTAATTTTATAATAAGAGTTGAATATGCTAAAACTTAGCAAACTATGAATAAATTAGGAATAAGAACTTTTAGTGAAGAGAATGTGGGTTTCATAGTAACTGAGATCTGAGTTTTAAATCCTAAACTAGCTATACAAACGTGGGCCAGTTACTTAGCATTTTGGAGCTGTATCATCAGTGAGTAAGAATACTTAATGTCATTATGAGGAATAAATGATATGCAATGTGTTGCTAACTGTAAGCCATAGCCACCTCATTCTAATGTAGCACAATTTTAATTTCATTTTTCACTACCTAAAATATTCTGTGCTTGGATTTTTTCACAATTAGTTCCCCAGTTATTAAAAAATATGAACAAATGTATAGGAGAGTAAAAATTAACTAGTTTATATAATCTTTGTGGGTAGTTACATAATATGACAATGCGTAAATGCTTGGTAAACCATAAATTAAAGCATGAACATTTTTGCTACTTATGATTTTTATGTAACTGTATGGGAGGCATGGAAACCAATTTTATTTTGACTTATGTTAGAAAGCCATTGCCAAATACCCTGTGCTTAAGTCATGCTTCACATGGAGATAGTAATGTCTAGTGATTTTCTCTTGTAACGTGGATCTTAAGGTTCCCCTATAAATGTCAGAATTGCAATGTGATCCCATTGAAATTCACACTGAGTGTTCATTTATAAGATATTTTCAATTATGAATAACCTCAGGAGCCTGGATTTTTATGGAAGCAAAGGCAAGACAGTTACTGTGACAGAAGGGAAATGGATAGCAGAGCTGGAAGGAATTTTGCATCTGCTTTTCACATAGTCGCCTTTTCTCCAGGCTTCCCCCCAACGTCCTTTGTTCGGCATTCAAACTGACCTGTGACATTGGTGAGATAGGGATCAACCGAATATATCAGTGAAGTCCCTGATGTCTTAGTGCTCTTCAAAACGACTCTTTACAGTTTAAAACTTTGCAAAGTATAGGATCAGAAACTCTCAAGGGCACTTTGTGGTCTGGAAGCACATGGTCTGGGGTTCATCTTTCCTCTGAATACATTCATTTTAGCCCTCTTTTATTGCCAGGTGACCTTCCCTGGCTAACTTCTCTCTCTTCTTTAGCAAGATTGTTGGTTGCACCTGTTTCACAATGCTGATGTTCAGAGCTACACGAACTGCCCCCTTGATCTCCTTGACTCATCTCTGAAGGAATGTGGTGGTGTGTCCTCTTTGAGACACTAATCTCTGGAACCCAGGCAGATTAATTAGATTAATACACATATTTTCACCATTCAGTAGACTTTACAAAGTAAAAGCACATTTTCATTTCTTCGCTTCCAGTAACTTTGGCTGAAAACAGATTATTTGTAGATAAAATCATATTCCTTTCATTGATTTGGGGGCTCAAATTATAATGGTAGTATGAATGGAAATCTCTCATATAGTTGATCTGTTATTGCTAAAAATTCTATTGGGTACTTGACACATAATACCTCTTTCTCTCCTAACAAGGCTAGTTCATAATATATATACATGTTAACTCACTTATTGACTTCCTCCCACACAAGACCATAAGTTCTATGAAGATAAGAGAAATCATTCCACTTTTGTTTACTCCTATATTCTCAGCATTGATCACTGAGACTAAGACATAACATAGACTTAATATATGATAAATGATCTAATGACTTGAACAATCTAGAGCCTTTCCCATCATTATTAAATATTAAATATCATTATTAAATATTTGTTGTGAATTCCAAAGACAATATTAGTTCTGTTTCTATTGGGCCATTGTTCAATATGATAAATGATGGGAGTGAAGAGAAAAATAATTTTGTTTCATAAATTATACTATTCCCAAAACTTCTAATATTTTTTCTTTTATAAAATCTCAAAGTCAAATATTTCTCTAGCTTTCTACTCTGGGTTAGGTTCATTAAAATCATAGAATGAAAAGCTACAATGGGCATTAGAGATCTTTAATGCCACTTAAGCTCTAAGGTATTTATAATGACACAGTTCACATCAATCTGCATATATGATGTTATAGTGGCTCAAGTTGTTTCATTTCTCAAATGCATTTATTTCACAATAGTTTGTTCATTTTGATGAGATCTAGAGTAAGAGAAAATATTTGTGATGTAACTATTTGATTTACATAGATGAAATCCTCTGTTTCCTGTGTTGCTTCTTCAGTTAATTTTTCAAAATAGATATTAAAATAGAGAATACTTGTTTTTATTTGTAGCAATTCATAATGATCTTAAGGTTGGATGAGGAATGAATATTTTAAGCTATTTGTCTTCCTCTGTTCTCTAGTGCCTTTTTACCACACATAGTAACTGAACTGTGTTTCTGCTGGATCCAAAGTTTTCAGGAATCAACTGAGCTCTGCAAGACCCCAGAATGAATTGCTAGTTAATGAGGATGAGATGAAAGGAGTTTTACATTATTATATAAAAGGAAAGATACCTGATATTATGAGTAATAGAGCAAATTAACCAATCAGCCCTTTTTTAGACATAGAACATCTGTCCTAAAGTAGATCTAGCCGCTTGACTTTAAAGAAAGACCCACAGGGCAGGCAACACAAGAGTCCTATTCTGCCCTCCTTTTTGAAGTGCTTGTTAGTTGTTTTCAGGATCATCTCCAAGCCAATGAAGTCACTGTGTGTGCGCTGTGACAGTCATGTTACCATTGTTTGTGTATAAATTGGGCATATATGATTTCTGTGCTGATGAGCTGTGGATTTCTAGTATGCTCAGAGAGTGCATTCTGCTGAGCCTTGTCTCCAGTGGAAGGTTCCTTTGCCTGTGGGGAGAGAAGGCTCCTCTGGTCTCAGAGCCAGCAAAGCAGGACACTTGCAAAGCCTGGGAGACCTGGATGCTGAGCACTGGATTAACAATCAGAGAGGGTTTTAGGTAAAATGGTTCAGTAGATGAAATTTGTTTACATCTTCGGGTTTCTCATCATTCAGTCTTCATTAATTCTGAAAGAAAGGCATCTGTCATTTATAGCATAATAAAGGGGGAAAAAATTCCCCCTGAGAAGAGGATGCAAGACTGAGAAGATGCAAGAGCCAGGGCAATGGCTAATTTTCTTTCATGGAGTGTTTGCTTTTACAAAATAGGCATTTGATAAGTGCTTGAGGAAAGAAGGATAGAAGAGAGAAAGGCACTGACATAGGTGTCTTTTGAAAGACACACTTTACATTCCTTCTCTTTTTTCCTAATTTCTTTTCCTTCCTCTTTTGGAGGTGATCTAATAGATAGTTGACAGAGTTATGTTGTACCTTAGAGAAAAGGTAGGAGAGAAATTTGAATGTGCCTGAAGTCAAGTGACACCAAATCAAAATGCAGAGTTTTATTTTCCAAATAAAGGATGATGAATAATAGAGAATATAACTGCTTCTATTAGTTTCTCTATTAAAAGAAATGCCTAAGATTGTCACCTTCTTTGGTGATGCAAAAATAATAACCTTTGAGAGATGTCACTATAGAAATATCTATATCTTGACCTATAAAAAAGGCATGTAAGAATCTGAGGGGCTGATTATAAACACACACACACGCACACACTCAAACACACCTGAATTCCATCTATATCTAAACACCTCTTTTCTTAAAACACTGTAGCTGGCAAATAGAATTAAACTAAGTCAAGCAAAATATGGGTAGTTTAATAACTGAGATAGTCATATGCTAAAATGTTTCTAAATTTTTAGTGTGGATTTCCACAGATTTAGGGAAATTGACCTGCCATGTTTGACATTTCTTTTTATGTGCATAATGGGAAAGTTTGGGGGTTTTAAGATAGTTGCAACCTTTGGAGTGTGGCGAGAGTGCCAAATATCATTTGTCTTTCCTATTAGCTATTTAGGATATTAACAAAGGCATATCTTAGAGGAAAATTACTTGCATATTCCCCTTTTTCCTCATTTATCTTTATTCTGAAAGAAGAATATTTGTGATTTAAAGCTTAAAAATAAAACATATTCTCTTGGGGGATATAATACTATAATAGATGTATGTCACACTATACTATTTCATGAGTGTCTGTATTTGTATATATGTATTTGTACATGTGTACTTATGTTTGTAAGTATGTACGTGTATGTTTGTACTTATGTATTCTTTTTATTTCTCAAATTAAGTGAATTCGTGTTAATTAGGAAGTTGGTTTACTAGTTGCCCTCGTTTGAATGTCTGACTTTAGATTCAGTCTTGACTTGGGAATTGACAAGAGGAGTGGAGCAAAGATATAGCTTATGCTGAACACGTTGATGGTTTATTGGCAAAATCATAGAGAAAGAAAGTGGATTAGGGGTTTTCAAGGGCTGGAGGTAGTGGGGAATGGGGACTTGCTGCTAATGACGTTTCTTTTTGTAATGATGCCAATTATGTAAAATGAGAGATTATAGTTATAAAAACTGTGAATATACTAAATGTACTTTTAAAAGGTGAAACTTTTAGTATGTGAATTATATTTCAATAAAACTTATAAAAATTATTTTAAAAATTAAGAACTCTATATCCTTTTATAATACTATAACTTTTTATCAAGCAGTTTCTTCCCATTAGTCAGATAGGTTAGTAGCAAAACACAGTGAAAGGAGGATCAGATTTGACTTTAAGTTCAAATATTAATTTGTTTCTTGCTAGATATATAACCTGGAGAATTAATTCACTTATTGAATCAATAAATTTTAGAAGGCTGATATTAAGGTTAAATATATGTGTGTGTGTGTGTATATGTGTGTGTGTATTTGTGTGTGTGTGTGTGTGTATACATACATACATATATTATCGATGTCTCTATCCATATATATCATATGTCTATAGTTCTTGGCACATAGTGGACACTAAATAAAAAAGTAATTAATTGGTGTATTTATTTCAAATCTTTCTCTAAGAACTTTTCCCACCAATTAAATCAGTCCCATCATTGAAATATCATTCTTGCTTTTCTCTACTCATCATCTGGCAAACAGCTAAGCACTACCTGGCAATGTCAATCTGTTACTTATTTTGTGTGGGTGTATTATGTACACGTGTTTGAAAACATTTTACTGCCTGTGCATAGCTTCCCTACTAGGCTGTAAATAGCTTTAGATAAGAAGCCCTGTCTTGTGCTCTTTCCTATTCTCTAGGGAGCTCAGTATAGGCTTCACACCAAATAGTTGCTCTGATTTGTTAATAGATGAGAAATCTGCTTAAAATACTATGATCAGAAGCAGGTGCTGTTGCGTGTACATTGAAAAGTGACACGTAAAACATTTATGTAGAATCCAAAATTAATATCTAAATTTTATCCAAAGATTTTCTTTTTTCAATTTAAAATAAAACAACATATTTATATTGAATATACTTTACTATGATTTACTTCATAGCATTTTGTGTCATTTAAAATATGTTAAATGAAACTTCTTTGCTTTTCGATTATAATTAATGAGTAAAGGCAAATTTATTGGCTATCCTAGACTGTGTCATCTCTCTGCCTTCTCTGAAATTTCCTCCATTTTTTTTAACCTATAGCAGTCATGCCGTGCCAATTCAGGAAGATTTGTCCCTCTGAACAGATGGAATCGGTTTAGAGGGTAGACAGCAACAAAAAAGAGATTGATATTACCGTCTGTTTGAGAAAATTTAGCTCCTCATCTCAGTTGGTTGGACTCCTTGCCCTTATGATCTGAAAAAAATCATCTATATTTGTGGGCTTTTTAAAAAGCCTTATTAGGAAATCTCCCAATCTTATTCCCCACCTCTACTCCTTTTTACTTAAAGAGTGATTTCTGGCACTAGAAAACTGTGATGCTCCTTTCGTTTAAAGTGCCAGGAGAGGCAACCTGTTATGTCCTCTAAATACTAGAGGTTTTCCCCTTGTTCATAATACAAAGCAAGCTCCATCTGACTGTGTAGCAAGACCATTAAGTGAGGAGGGCCCTGCCCAATGGGACTCTGAATATTTGTGGGAAGGAATCAATGCGGTAGAATTCAGCCTGAGTAGTTGCCAAAGTGGAGGATGAATAGATATGGCTGGTCCATCTCGGGATTCCCAGTGAGTCATGAATGGTGTCATTGGTCATAGGAACTGAAAAGGTAATTAGCAATTATCTAGTCAGTTATCACTTATTTTGCAGGTGAGGCGTCAGTAAATTTAAGTGGTTACTCAAGGTCTGACAATTAGTAGAAGACGCATTGATAGAAGTCATAGCTCCTGGTTCCTCCTTTGTGGAATCTAAAGATTAGGTGTGGCCTTGTATCAGATGAGTGTGTTAGATTGTGAGAATGATAGGCTCAGGGAAGCAGTGACATTTCTGGGAATGGGTATGAATGTACTCATCTGTGGTTTCTTAGCCAAGGTAATTTTGCAGTAAATATCCATTGAATTTAATTGATCGACAGATTCCCCTGCTTGGTCGAGAGCACACCAGTTTCCCACCTCTTCTGTCAGTTGTCCTTCCCTTAGCTTTAACTATGCCAGGATAACTGGCATCTCTGTTCTGTGACCCAGGGCTGCTTCTGAGTGAGACACAGAATAGAGCTACACATAAAAGGACTGAACCATGAAAGGATGAGATTTACAAAAGCTGAGTTCCCCTGCAGTTCTCTCAGGGGTTTCCTTCTCTCCCCATCACATTTCCTTAGACTCAGGAGTAAGTTGACTTCGATCTCAAACTCCCCTGCCATCAAACCATCACTACCTTCACGTCTTTTTAAAACCTCTGCTCCTTCAAGAATGTTGTTATTTAAGTGTATCACATTATTTTTCTCTTCCTATTCACAGACCGATAGACCATCCATTTTCTCTTTTTTAATTATCTAAGACTTTGGCACCAGGCTCACAGTCTTGGTCTAAATCCTGCTCCATTGTTAATGACTACAATCCGTCCTACCCATGGCCTTTAGTTCTTTGGTTAGCTCAATGCCAATGTCTTTTACCACACCACTTAAGCCACACACAAAACTTATGGTCATACCCTACTCACTGTATAATTGAAAACGATCCATTTCTAAAACCACTAATTCAAGTATGTGTTCTGATCACAATATTCTCCCTCCAGCTTTTGTTTATCTTCTTCCACTGGGACCATTCTTCAACTTCATTCGAACTCCCTTGTTCATTGACACCTCATTTCTCATTCTCTTCTTATGCACCATCTCAATGATCCTTATGCCAGTGCCTTAAACTCACTTGACTCTAAGTGCTCATCGCTCTTGTCAGGCAGTGCTCCAACTGTGGACAGTTGTCCATTTTTAGTGTTCCGGTACTCTCATTGCTAAATGCTTCTAGAGAAAGCCACAAACACTGGGAATGTATACATTCATTAGGACCAACCCCGGTTACTCCTTCAGCACCATCAAAAATCTGGCTCTGTTTCTCTAGTTTTCATTTTCTATTCTTCAAATATCTGATATTTCAGTTCTTCTCTGTCATACTCTCCTACTTCCTGGAGAAAATTTAAAAATAAATGCCCTCAACTTTTCACTATTGAATCTACAAATCTAGGCACATCTGCACCAATTATTACATCCCTTCCTCCAATAAGGCCATTCCCTTCATACTTCCTCCAGATTCCATCCCCTTCGCAAAAAACTTACATTACTATGCTTACACTACTCTTTGTCACCAACATCATGGTCATCAGATAACACTTTCTGTAAATTAATGAGAAGATAAAGTATGCACTTTTTCCCTAAATATTTTTTCTATAATGCAGTCTTTCATGCTGTTTTTTGTTTCGCTGCAGGCAAGTGTCTGACAAAAATAAAATTATTCTTTTCTTTTGAGCTAAATATCAACTTTAACTGAAGGTATTGGCAATGTTCACACCTGTGCTGAAATGGGATGACCTTCATTCTGGGCAATAATACAAGTCCAGCTCTTACCCTTTATAACAGAAAAAACAATTCTGCCTCTCTCAGCTCTGGCATTTAAAGTGTCCAGCTCTTACATAAACAAACAAAAGAGCATATCTGCAGTAAAAGTACAGCATAGATAAAATTTAATTAAGAATGTCCTGGATTCAGCACTTGCCACAGACTTGCTGAAAGCATCTCATTTTTGAGAAAAATATCTAATCAGTAAAAGTAGGAAGACTATGACCTTTAGAATCAGAGACCTGAATTTAAATACCTGCTCTATAATGTACTAAATCTGATAATTAAGCAATTTATAACTTCTCCAAGGGAGAAGCAGGACCATTAGGAGAAAAATAGAGTGTCATCTTTCATGGGAATCAGGGATGACTGGCACAGGCTGATGTGGAATGGAACCCAGGTTCCTGAAAGTCTTGACCAGTAGAGGAAGGCAGGTCGTTGGGCATAGGGGATGTCATGTTCATGCCTGGAAGCAGGGGCAGTGGAACCAGACTCTTCAGGTTCATAGAGGAGCCGAAATGATTCACATCCTACTGGTTGGTAGGGCACAAGTTACTGATATCCTTTTCTGAGGCAGGTTGGATGGCTTCTAGTTCACTCGAAGCTCTAGATGAAGAATTGGGAAGGGTGAGGATATAAGAAGAGGGTTTGATCAACCAACTGTATTCTGGAAATTGTCATGACTATTTCAGGTTGGCTCATTCCAAAGCTAAGCATATTATTATAATGCCTTACAAAATCTCCATTGAGTCAGAACTGAGTGTTATTCTCTGAGCATCTTTCATTTATAGAGGATTGGTACATAAGGAAGTGTTTTGAATGTAGTAGATTATAATGATGCATATCCTATGCTTTGAGCATAAAATTCAAGTGGACATTTGTAAAATGTACATGTTCAAGCCTTATATTTGGAGATTCTGATTCAGCATATCTGAAATGTCACCTGGGATTCTGTAATTTTATAAATTCCATAGTTGATTCAGATGTACCACATTTTAAAAAGCTGCCATATTAGAAAATATTATTCACTATGTTATCTGGTTCCCAAACCTGTGCAATACAGGTTGGGCTATATTTAGGCCTATGGATGTTATTAGATTTCAGTCCAGCAATTAAAACTCCTAGGAAAATCAGCTGAAGCAAGTAACTAATCTCAGTTCTTTCACATTGCTCCCTGTTTCTTCTCGGTGACCTTGTTCAATTCAATTTTAAAATGCTTGTTTTGCATAACATTTAAAATTTCAAAGCCATTTCAAATTATCCTAATAACAGGTTGGTTAACATTTCTAAATACATGTAGTCATACACATTATGATGTGAGAATAAGAATAGGAATAAGAATAAGTTTTCCTTAACCTCCCTAAACCTCATTTTCTCAACTGAAAATGAGAACTATATATAGATTAAATTGAACCACCTCACGGGGTCATTTTTATGATTAAATGAAATAATTTATTTAAAATACTTAAAATGATGTCTTGACTTATATTGGCCACTCAAATGATAGTTGTTATTCATGACAATAATGGATTTCATTTACTTTTATTGAGAAAAGATACTATTTATGCCAAAATCCATTTAACTGTCTTCCAAAGGCAGCTTTGGAGTGAGGGACTAATAGTTCTATATCCTAACAGCTCGAATTTGAGGATTAATGAAGTATCAAATTTGAAAAAATACTTCTATTTGTTTTGATGATCTTTTTTTCTTTTTTTGAAACGATGGCACACTGCTTGCTGAGATTGCTATTTAAGTTGCAGAAAAAGATAAATAAATTTGAACTAAGGCTATTTTCGGATCTATATGGAAGAAAGGCAAACTATGTTTCTTAGTCAAATGTGTTTCTATTTGGGTAACAGCATGCATTGAGTTTTTAATTTTATTAAGAATGTTGCTTCAGGATTTTTTGGAAAATAGCACATAATTAGGAGGTGGTATTCCTATTATACCATCCTCCAGGCCTTGACCCCACCAGGAGTTTACAATCTGGACATTTATTGCTTCCATGTTTGATGTACATAGAGAAATCTGTGATTATCAGCCAACATAGAGTATCCAGGGTCAAAACACTTAGAAACAGCCTGTCATAAATTTGACTCAAAATAATTTATTTTAAAGGCTTTCTGTGCATAAGAACAGTGACAGAGAAGACCAATTAATGTATAATTGGTGGTATATATTTTTATTTATAGTCTTAATGATAATTGGTTTTTGAACTTATTTTCCACTATTGAATCCAAGTGTTTGTAATGATTGAGCCTGTGGTGATATGACATCTGTTGGGTTAAAAAATATATTTTATGGTGATACCAAAAAAGGAATCTTTACTGTTCATCACAAAGTAGAAGAACAACTTTATTGGAGAGATTACTTACATATCCAGCTCCTCTGTTAGGGCTAGTTTTTATTACCTGTATTGGTGAGAATTTTGAGGACATGATAGGAGACCAGTTTGATACTTCCAACAGTATTTTATACTTTTATTGCATATTATGATTTGTAAAGTGCATTTGAATATATGATCTCATTTTGTTCTCTAAATAGCCTTATGACCCTTCGATTCCCACTTTATAGGCCATAACATCCATGCTTACAGGAGAAGGTGGCATTAGCAAGGGCACACATCTCTTGAGCACTTGTACTGGAACACAACACTTCACAGGCCAGAGGTTCTCACAAGACATCTTTTCAAATAGCTTCTCGCTTTCCTGACTCCTAAAAAGGACTAAAAAGGGCTTTCTCCTAAGACTTTCAAAATTTTTACATATACTATGGGGATTATGTCTGGTTCTGATAAATGTATACATGCCTAAGATTTCACTAAATATTATAGGTCATTAAACTGGTGAAAAGAAACATTTCATGTAAAAAGTTAACACAGACATTTTATATTTCAGTTAACTAAAAAACAAAACAAAACAACAACAACAAAACAAAGTCAGAGAAGTAGAGATAAGGAGAGAGTTTTGATATTGGCAGTGTATTTAAATGTTTACTGTAGATATCTGTTTTCCTCATTCCACTCATAGGTTCAGGTGATATGTGTAATGACCCAACGCTCAGGCTCTGAGGTCAGTCTGCCCAGGTTCAAATTCTGACTCCGCCACCTAGCTCTTGGACCTTAGTTACATTATTAACTCCTCTGTGCCACGTTTTCTTCACATTTACAATGGAAATTTTATAGATGCTTAAAATTGTGGTGAAGACTAAATTCATGAATACATTAAAAGTATAGGAAGCATTCAATAAATATTAGCTATTGATCTTTCATTATGCCCTTTTTGTTGGGAGATTTCCTCTCTAACCTTATTAAGCTATTAGACTCTAAATAAGTCTCATCACGTATTGACCTGACACAATTGTCTAAGGACAAAATAAAATGGCATATATGACAGTGCCTGGTATGTTGTAGGGAGCTGTGAAACAAAGAAATGTCAAAAATAAATCCTTCCAAGCAAACTTGTGTTTCTGCAGTGTGATTGGGAGGGGGAAATGGCTAAGACTAAGAAATTGCTTGTTGTATTTAAGTTGTCAAATCATGTCAGTTGATGAATTCTGTAATTCAAGAATTACACAATTCTTTTGGGTTTAAAAACTTATTTATTTATAAATTCATGTTTTAGTGGAAAATTTCAAACAGCTCCATAGCAGGATAGCAGATAGTTTGTAAGCATCTCAAAATTTGTGACAGAAACTTAAATACCATTTGAGGGTATTTACTTCCAAGAAGTTGATCCTTAGAGAAATTAGAATGCATATAATCAGTATTATTTCTTGAAGTCTCTGTACTTTGACATTTCTTCTAGCGGTTTTCTCAGAAAAGCTTATGATTAGTCATTTTTTAAAAATTAAAGTTTAGCACACCTAAGTAGGAAGTTCTAAGTACTGAGGGCTAATGGGGGTTTTAATTTTTTAATAGTTTCTTTCTCTTTCTGCCTCTTCTCCTTCCCTTATCCTTTCCTCCTGCTCTCTGTTTATGATTCTGTTTATTGAGAAAGGTTTTTTTTAAATTAAGAATGTATATTTTTAGAGCATTTTTAGGTTCGCCTCAAAATTGAGAAGAAGGTACAGAAATTTTTCATATATACCCTGCCCCACCCATGCATAAACGTCCCCAAGTTTACATTAGGGCTCACTCTTTGTGTACATTTTGTGGATTTGGATAAATGTATGACATTTATTCATCATTATAGTATCATGCAGAGTATTTTCATTGCCCTAAAAATCCTCCATGCTCTGTTTATTCATCCTTTCCTTTCATAACTCTTGGCAACCACTGATGTCTTTATTGTCTCCATAGTTTTGTTTTTCCAAAATTTCACAGTTAGAATTATATAATATGTAGCCTTTTCAAATTGGCTTCCTCACTTAGTAATGTGCATGTAAGATTCCTGCATGTCTTTTCTGGCTTGATAACTCATTCTTTTAGCGTTCAGTAATATTTCTTTGTCTAAACGTACCATGATTTATTTATCCGTTCGCCTACTGAAGGACTTCTTACTTGCTTCCTGGTTGACAATTACGAATAAAATAGATATATATCCACATTCAGGTTTTTGTGTGGGCATGTTTTTAAGTTATTCTGTCTTAATGTCTATCTTCCTCTGAAAGCAATGATAAGATACTTGGAAGGGGTGATTCATCACAGCATTACCATTAATTAATACCTCAACATATATGAAACAAACAGTTGATTACTTAGCATCACTTTGAGAGAACAAGCAGAGAAGAATTAATGAGGGCCACGAGGCCCCCAGAAGAGGCGTATCTCTTGCAGGAGCCAGAACGGGGGCCCTGGAGAGGCTCAAAATAGGGAGGGAGGGAGGTAGTGCTGCAAACCCCAGCTGCGAATGGTTCCTCTGCTTCCTCTTACTATCTTAACTCTGTTAAGTCCACAACCCAGGCTATTATGTTACTAAATGACTTTATTTTTAATCTATTTAAACTTATTTTACTCTATTTGCTCTTAAGATAATTTTATTTCACTGTAAACACCAATCCACTGTGAAATAACCTGATCTTATGTCCTGCCTATCTTTTATTAACTACTTCATGTATTTTTGCAATATTCTGCTAGTGACTACAACTACCTCTGTAAATCACCAGCTTTGGCAGAATGGTGTTTATGAACCCTCTACATGCAGTAAAAATCATCTAGAAAAAAGTCCCTCAGAGGCCCCAAAATAATAGAACCCCAAGAAGAGATCTAAATTATTAAGAGAGTAGCTACTTATCACATTAGCATCAAAGACCTCAGTTTCTTTCCCCAAAGAGTGAGAGATATTATAATTACATACAAATTCTAATTTTTATAATACTCATGGCACGGTGTAGCTGATGCCATGGTTTTTTCTGTATCCTCCACATCTTGTCCTCTGTCCAGTTCCATAGGGCATTATCAGGTCATTAGAAACATAAATTGATGAGTTTAAAGGGTTAGTTAGAGTGCTTATCGTGATACATCTCCTGGTGGCAGCATAATGGATCATGACTATTTTACCCCCGTTCCTGGTTTGGTTTCCCAGTTAAAGCTAGAAAAAAACTCAGTAAAGAATATTTATTTTTGGTGGCAAAAAATTAATACATTGCCAGAAATTATCATTCATGAGCAAAGTTGTGAATAGCTGCTGAAGATGGATGATTTGGTCCATCCATTTTGAAATGAGGTAGGTCTCCATTTACCTCAGGTACAGTAAAACTATTTTCTTGGCATGTGGACAAACTGAAATGGGTATGATAGAATCAGAGTGCCCAATCATATCACTGCAGAGAATGCTCTGTGAGGGGAACAACCAGAGACTTTGCACTTCTGTAGTCTTTTTAGAAGTACATTTCTATGGATGGCCACTATCTGAATTGTAAAACATCTTTTCAAAAAGCATCAGAAGTAACCTTGTACATGTTTGTTTGGGTTGCATTTTAAAATCTCTATCTTAGCCAAATATTCATGCGGCACAAGGAAACACCTACGTTTTGTCTTTCTCCCAGGTATTGAGAAGGTAAGAATAGGGAAGGAGTGTAGATTATAAGTAAAGGTTTTTTTTAATATGTTAAGTGAATTTTTTTGGACACTCCTTGAGAGAAAGATCAAGGTATGTCACCATGGTAATTCTCTCTGAACAATATGAAGGAGAATATAATGAACAATTAAGCAATTAATAAAATATTTTATAATAATGCCATTCTAAATGATTCCCAAGGGAATGCATTATAACAAAGACAGTGTCTTCAAGATTTTAAAACATGTTTCCATGGAGATGGGACTCTCGGCTTCTCATAAAGGGCACATCACTAAAATAATATACTAAAATGAACAATGACATTATTAAAAATAGAAAACCTAGTCTAAGTATATTCACATTTTAAATTTAGCATTTTCTGATTTATAATATGCAGTGTTAAGGGAACAAAAACCTACTTTGGTTTTCTTAAATGTACTTTTCCCCACATTTTCTTACCCTTTGTCTCTGCCCACAGAGGATTGAAATTAAGCAAGTGATTGTTACTCTGGTATGATGCCTCATTATTTCCTAGCTTTTACATTTTACCCTGCTGGATTCATTATCTCTAATAAAGCAATCCTGCCAGGAGAGCATTATTATTATCATCTCTATTTTGCAGAATAGAAAGCTGAAATTGAGAGAAGTCAACATATGCAAGTATTACGATTGATGATTGGTAAAACCAAGTTTTGGACATAGGTCTCCTTGATTTTGAAACTTAGATTTTCCTAGACACTGGGCTGTGTGATTTCCTCCACAGGATCTCATTCTGCACTTGCACATATAAAGTGTTTAATGAATACTTATCATGTAAATAAATAAATGAATGAAACTCCGTCTTTATAAAGGATAAATATACTATCCTTTTCTTCTCCATGTTTACATCTAAGAGCAGAAAGTAGATTCTGTACTGACCTGATTTAGACCCAGTTGTGTTATCTCTGTGATATATGCACATCTTGGTACTCCAAAATGTGGAATGAACCAGTCTGAAATTGTCCTTGTCCACAGGACATCTTTCCCTTTTTGTAGGGATGGCTCCTGCCTTCATGCCTGGTGCCATCTGCTGCCATTTTAACTGTTCTGTTTAATGTCTTTACATCAATTTTATTTTCTGTTTCAAACCTGTTATATAATATAAATTTACAGTGAGAATATTCTGTTTCTAAACTTAAGTGAGGAGTTATGCTATTTCACCCATGTACTTGGTACAAAGAGATGGTTCATTTAAAGTGCGAAAGTAACTAAACAGGGCCCTGAGGTAGCAGCTGCACTGTCTTCCTTTTCTGAACTTTGCTGCTGCTTAATTTTAGAATGACTTGACTCTTTCTTCCATTTCCGTCTGCCTATATTTTTTCATCATTCAAAATTCAAGAACTCTTGGATTATGAAATTTTGCGGTCAACTTTGGTAGCATTTCTGTAAAGAATTGGAAAAGACCAGTGTTCTTTATATCACCTCTGTCTGGTTTTGGAAAACTTGACTAATAATCTTTATCTTATATGTTTACATATTGGGGAAGGAGAGGAAAAGAGAAGCGAGGATAATTACTTCTTTAGATTATTTCTCTTAGGAATTAGTTAACTAGTCTACAGTATACCTAATTATAAACAAGTTGAATCTTTTATTAAGATTATTAATGTACTAGAATGTTAAAGCAAAATATAACTAGTCTTTCGAAGCTAATATACTGATGGTAGATATGTAAATTGGTAAAGACTTTTTGAAGGACAATTTTGAAATTTCTATACAAAATACTTAAAAAGTATATCTATTTTGACCCAAATTTTCTATTTCTAAACTTATATCCTAAAGAAATAATTTAGAACATGTATACAGATATAACTGATAATGTTTATTGCAAGTCCCAGTGAAACCACAAACTAATATCAAACTCATAAAGAATAAATTTCAACTAATTTGACACTAGGAAATTGGTTAGAGAATTTACCAATAGAATGGAATAAGATTTAGCCAACAAAAAGTAATGTGTATCAGTCTATCATCTGTCTGTCTGTTTGTATGTCTAATCTCTTCACATGGAACGATGCTTACAAATTAAAAGGGGTTGTGGAATATGATGTTAAGTACAATCTTATACAAACACACAAATATATATGGTAAAGGTATAAAAGAATATACAGCAACATGTTAAAAATGTAATATATATGGAACTTTGAGTTTTTTTCATAATTTATTTTTCCATTTTTATTTCAAAGAACACATATGGCTTTTGTATTAAGGGAGAGCCTTTCTTTGTAATTCCATCTTCATAGCCAACAAATATTTAAACTGACTTAAATTTCTAATTAGTTTTCTGAAAATCAGGGTGAATATATTCAATTCTCATTTATGAAATTATACAGATACAGAATTTGTAAAATTAGACCCTAGAACAAAGATAACTGATAAATGATTCTCAATCTTTTCCACCCAACAACTGAATTAGGTGTGATTGCATATCAGTTTCACTGGTCTTAAGTCTCCCTATTGAAATGTGTTTGATTTATACTGACTAGGTTGGTTCCCTTTACAAACACAAGAGAACATCTGTTCGCATTCTATAAAACACTAACTTTACATTCACATTCATACTTCTCTGTTCAACTCATCACATGCAAAGAACTGAGAAATATACCAATTGTTTTGCTATTTAAAGACAGTCTATTATCCTCATGCATGACCAAAAGGCAATGGGACACTTAAATGATTAAGTGTCAGTGTTGTTGTACTTTCCTGGCGCTTGACCTGTAGTATACACAGTTTAACATCAAGACTTAGGCAACTCCAAAATAATAATAAAAAAATGATTCAGGAAGTGCATAATAGCACCACTAAGTACTGACGTGTGTTCATCAGATGGACATTCAGCAGAAACGATTTTATTAATGATGGAGTGATTTGGAGAGGTCTTCCCTCACTTGAGGAATAATAAGAAATTCGGTAACCCTGGGCGATGAAGACTGGATCAATACATTTTCAAGACAGATAGATTAGAATACCATTCCAGAGCTTTCGGTATGAAAGGTTTGCTTCAGTCTCCAGCAGCTGATGCCGACACAGCACACACACACCAATTAGATGACAATTGGTAATAGAGTTTTCTTATAGTTTTCTCTACATGGTCATAAAGTTTTGTCTAATAAAATGGAATTAGAAGATATCCAAACTTCTAGAAAATTGTTTTTCTTCATTTTTGTGGTAATTTCTACATGTTATGAGTACCAATGCAGTGAGATAGGATGACTCACTTGTGACCTGTGGTCTGGTGTCTTCTGTGATCCTCAGTGGGATCTAAGGCTCATCATTTTATACCCCAATTCCATGATTTCTTTCTTCTTCTGCTTCAGTTTATTCTAACAGATAATGAAACGCCTTAGGAGTACAGTAAGACCTCATTATAGCTTTCTCATTATTATATTATCTCAAATGCATCACTAGCAGTATCATGTCCTTGAACATAACAATATAGAATGATAGATCAATAACTGTCTGTCATTTTTATGGAAGAATCACAAACTAACAGGCATTTTCACAGGTCTCCCTTTTCAGAGAGTACTTGCATAGAGATGAACTCTTTGGCATTTCACCACACCACAATTTGATTGATAGAAAAGGGTTTGATTAGTGATGTTTGGAATATAAAGAAATAGAGTCACTGAGTCATCGACTGTCACTACCTGCTGACAGTGTCCGAGCAGTGATGGCACTCCCCTCTCCCCATCCAGCCTTGTTAAGTAGCTTATTGTTTACTCACTGTAAGTTCAGAAACATGAGCGCAGTTTTGCAGTTTGCACACTTTAATTTTTATCTTATTTCTCACATCTATCTTATCAATGCATTTTTGGCTCTTTGATTATTGGACACATTTGCCTTAAAATGAAACTTGTTAATGCCTCAGGTTTACTTGAACATCTACACTGCACATTGCGTTGCACCCAGTTTAGACCATCTTGTGATTCTGAGGGAGTGAACCTGAGATCATCATTATTCATGAGAACTGTATTTCCTTTCCTCTCCTTTTGTTTCCTCTAAATCAAATTCCAAAGGTTGTGCTAACTTAAAAAACTGCATGGGAATTACAGTTAAATACTTTTGTTTAAGTGTCATATCCTTAGTTTTCTAGGTAATTGATTTCTCTTTGACCTGTTGGTATTTGTGCACCTCTGAGAAGATACTGTGACATATATTTGAGGCCTTGCTATTTTCCAAGGCTTGTAGTTGTTTATTTGGGTTTATTTCAGGTATTAAAAGAACTATGTATGGCAACATTCAGTTTGGCTACTTTTGGTTTGTTTGTTTCAATGTTTCAATAGCATAAAGGGGGCCACGTTTTATAGAAGATGGGAAATTTTAATAAAATATTTATGATTATTTCTCTTATTTGTAAAATCAGTTTTCTTTTAGAGTTTCACTATATAATAATAATGGACTAAGAAGAGGTAGCCTCACGTGGTGAAATTTTGAAACTTTCTGTAAACCTGAACTTTTCCAAAATAAAAAGTTATTTTTCCAAACTACTTATTCCAAAATAAAAATTCACCACATGGTTAACTGGTGGCACTGACTCGAGCTTCTCTTGCATTAACACCTACTGTTACTGTAATCGATTTTACAATGAACTAGAACCACCCCCTGTTAACCTTCCTCAGCTGTGTTGATGTCCTTTTATAATTGCATATAAAATATTTTATTTCCCCAATAAGATTTTTTTGAATATTTTATTATGAAATCAATTAAGGTTTACAGAAAGGTCACAATGATGTTACAGAGAATTCCTGTAAATGCTTTCCTCAGCTTCCCCCACTGCTAACATTTTCTGCAAAAGACTTTAAACTTCTGACAGAAAATATGTCCCATTTGTCTCTAGAAGCGCCTCCTCCAATAACACTAAGAACTTATCTTGTACCTACTACTTACTCATTGGATTTTGATAAATTTAGGGTAAAGGGACAATTGGAGAAGTACTTTTTAGCTGATTTATATTTTATAGATAATGAAGAGTGGTGTAATTATTACAAATAAGGTACAGACATCCAATGTAATCACAAGTTTAGGAAGAAGCTGTCATTAATTTACTTATGTCCTTTCTAGATGCTTAAAATGGTGGCTTTGGTTATACAAAAATTTTACTTTAAACTTTCAGGGATAAGAGTTTGTCCATTTCTCCAAATTGATTATAACAAGAATAATCTTTCTTGAAAGGCTGACATTTATTTTATATATTACATATTAATAATGTATTTTATAAGCTAGCTTTATAAGATTAATTTACATCACCAGACTTTTGCAAGTTTGATTAGTGATGAGAAACCATCAAATAGGTATGTCACCTTATGTCCTTTCCAGCTAGATTTGAAACCCATAGTTAGGGTTTATCTTTGTAAATATTGTTTTAACCAAGTCAGCTAGATGTGCTGAAGTGCACTGCCCTTCAAAACCAATCAGAAAAACACACATAGCATATTGGAAAGATCAGCAGACTGATATTGTTCCTATGTGTAAAGAAAAAAGATGAAAAGCAATGAAGTCTTGAAGCTGAGGCCACGTTAAGCTATTTTGTGTGGTGCTGGCATTGAACACAGAAAGCTCTGTGCAAGTTTAAAAGCAACTATTTGCATAAAGAATGCTGTAATTCAAAAGAAATATCAACATTTCTTGGGTTTATTGTACTTGATTATGTGTCTATGTAGGGATTTTTATAACAGCATTGCTAAATGGATATAAGAACTATAAAGCAGTTCTCTGTGGAAAATAGCACATTTTGTATTCAATTTTGGATTGCTTCCTTAGAATAAATCCTAGGGATAGATTAAATCAAATGTCCAAAATGCCAAAATATCATTCATTGCCTGACATTCTAACATAATCTCTCTTTTGGAAAGGAATTGATGCCTTTATATAAATGCTTGTTTCTCCAAACTCAAATTGGCCACGAGCATTACTGAGGAATGAGATAACCTCAGGTCCAGGACTTAATCAGGTTAACCAATACAGGGGTGGGGTTGTGACCCTAGATAGACACATTGTTAGGAAGGGAGAAAGTCACTAAAGTTGACAGCTGTTCTGATGGAGATTGGGCAATGCTTTGGCTGAAGAGTCACTGGTTCCAAAAGGATGCCCCGGGGTGAGCTCTGCTAATGCCAGGCCTTAGTCCATAGGATGGGGAACCTGACACATTCACATCTGATCTGATGAAACAACTATTTTCTGTTCCTATGTCGATTCATATAAACATAACATTCTAAGTGACTCATCTCTTTTCTCTCCCCAAACATAACCAGACTGATAGAAAATCTGGTCTCTTTTCAAGTATAAGCCTACTATTAATTTTCTTGCTCTTTGGTGAAGACACTGGATGCTTCATCTTCCAACTTGATGAGCAAACACTATTTAAAATATCTGTGTGTGTGTGTGCGCGCGCACGCGCTTTTGCTTGAATAATGCTGGTCAGTGCTGAAGCAAAGACTAAAAATTCCATGATGAAATCTGAGACTCAAAAGCACTTGATTCAACTTGGAAAAGCACTTGATTCAACTTGGTAGCTCTTCTTTCAGCAGGGATAATACAGTTAATTCTCTAAGGAAAGGGATGAGAACACAGGGGAACATTTGGGACAACAGCAAAAGCACCAGGCAGTGAATTGAAAGGCTCTATTTTTCACATTTGATAACAGGATAATGATTCAGTTTTGTTGTTGTTGTTGCATTTAATGTCTATTTTAACTTCACACATGGGCATTGCAAGAATTTAACAAATCCATTAGTCCCAGCTAGAGGTCACCATTTTTGAAACCAGAAGAAAGCTGGCAAAGGAAAAGGCACGCATTGCTCCCGCAGGTGATTTTTAGCACTATGTGCGTATTTTCTATGTACATTGCTCCCATGTCCACATTAACCAGAGAAAGCCAACTGCAACAACAACCAAAAAAACCCCAACCTCTTGTTTATAAGGTCAGTGATGTAAATAACCAAGCTTAATTGTGGCTCATAGTCTCAAAATGTGAATGTTCTCAGCATCGTATTTTCACAGGAATAGGCACGTGATTCCTAAGTTGATTGATCCTGCTATTTCCCTACGTACCATTAAGGACACCAACTTGAACATCAACTTTCTTCCAGTACCTCAGAGTGAATCTTATTGCTTCCCTACCTCTCTTGTTTTCCTGGAGCAGGCTTCCCTTTCCTCTTTATTCATTTGGCAGATCTATCCATTGTTTTTTAACTTAGATGTTATTTCCTTGGGAGTCATTCCCTGACCTACCCTAGACTAATTTAGGCCTACCTTTGAAGTAGTTCTGTAATCCCCTGTGAGATCACTAGCACAGGATTTAGGTCCCTACAATATAACAGTACCTTTATTTATCTGCATTTTCTACTCCAGTTACCCTTCTGGGAGAAGCGTACACTCATGTGCTTAGAATGGGTTACAATGTGTAGGTCATTTGATCCTTTTGCCTCAGGGACACTGGTGGAGCTTGGAGTAGTAGAGTGGATCAACTCTGCTGCACACAGTCTTATCTCTTTACTCCAGTACATTATTATTATTATTTTTCTGGGTCCCTAGATGGAAAAATATTTGGGAAGCACTGTGATAGTGGACTGTAAGCTCTTTGAGGGCATGTCCATGCTGGTTTAGTTTATCACTGTCTCCCAGAACCAGGTGAAGTGCCTGACAGACACATAGCAGGTACCTGATAAATACAGAATGGGGAAAAATGATCTTTATGGAGAGACTGAATATTTTTCTGGTAGAGCAGCATCACAATCTATTTCACAGGTTGTGCATAGTAAAACAAAGTTGAAGAAACAGTAGCTAAAGATAATAAAAAGTTTAACTTATCTAATATTTTGGGAAAGCTATTTGTGACTTTAATTCATGAGTAAGAATGAATTTATAGTTTCAATCTACTTGTATGGGAACAATGGACAAGGACTACTTTTGTTGAGAGGCACCTCTAACGTAATGGTTAAGACCATCAGCTTTGAAGCCTGCCTGGCTATGAGAAAAACTCTTGGTTCTTATGTTACTGGTTCTGTGACCCATAAGTAAATTATATAAACTTTCTTCTCTTAGTTTTTACAAATGAAGGTGATAGTAGCACCCACCTCTAAGGTGCGTGCGAATTTAATGTGAATTGTATGTGAATTGTTTAAAACAGCACGTGACACATAGGGAGCACTCATCAAATGTTTCAATGATTATTGCTGTGGTTGTAATAGAAAGGCTGACTTAAATGTTCCAGGTGTTTTTTGTGGGAACTTGAAATTTATAATAATATCAGCCAAAGAATAATCTTTGCATATATGACTTAAAGACAGAGCCCTTCTATATGCACCAAGTTATAGTATGATTACAAAAGAAAAAATCTATTTGCAGCAATAATTTACTGAATTGTTTTAAATTCTATTTTTTCTTAAAAAAATAAAGCATTTCAATTTTAATTGAGAAAAAAAAAAAAGCTTTAACTACCTTCCATAATTAACCACACAATCATTGTCAGGATAAGAGAGAAAAGGTGAAAAAGGGTGAAAATCACAAATATAAAAAGGAAAAGAACTCATCATATCCTCACGTGGTTCACAGGTTAGTAATGTCGTGGTAGCAATAATTTCAACAATCTGGATTCCTCCAAAAGAGGCTTAGAGAGAGGAGTGGGGCCCAGTTTTCTATTACCCCGAAGACTGCTCTTTATAATGAAATGTCTGGCATTGGAATCTCTGTGATCCAGCATACACTTTGCAAATGTCTCTGAGCATAATGCTTGCTAGTTTTCCTGTCTTCCTTGATGAGCATCCATCACACACAAATTGCATTTCTGGATTTTATTCTTTCTCTAAAACCAAGTATTAAGCTTAGCATAATTTTCCTAATTTCTAATCAGAAAAGGCAATATATGGAAATTTTCAGTGTGTTTTTTCTCAGAATTGCTCTTCTACATTCTTAAATGATTAAAATAATGTTTTGGCCATTGTTTCTTTTAAATGTTTTCAACTTAGTCTTTAAGTGTCCTGATTCTGATACTATATATAAATAAGCAGCATTTAATTTTCTTGATCTTC
Organism: Eonycteris spelaea; assembly: GCA_003508835.1. Lineage (NCBI taxonomy): Eukaryota > Metazoa > Chordata > Mammalia > Chiroptera > Pteropodidae > Eonycteris > Eonycteris spelaea. The sequence goes on along the minus strand of PUFA01000067.1, from coordinate 1,146,772 downwards.
TTCGTTTCCATGACATCTCTTTTTGCTGATTTTTCTCTGTTTCCTGACTATCTTTCATCCCAAGTGCAAATAGCAACTCTCTCCCTAAACTCCAGCCTTGAACATCTGCTCTAGTTTTTCAGCCCTCTAAGAATTTCTTGGCTTCTGCTCTCTTGGCTTTTGCTCTTCACTGTACATAAATGATTTCCCAACCTTCATCTTCAGCACTAGCCTCTCATAGGTTCACTTAATTTGAGGACATTTCCTTTGGAATGTTCTAGCAGAGTGAATCATTAAGAGTACATAATGGAGCTCTGTGCTCTTCTGGATTAGAGTGGAACTTTGTGGGCAAGCTGAAGATCAGTATGAGCATTTGTTCAAAAATACTGAGAGAAATTAAAAGGGGGCTGGGGAATGAAAAACTGGGGAAAAGTAGAGTCAGGGAAAAGGGAGAAAGTCAAGAACAGAGGATCAGAAAAGGTTCAGAATATTTACTTATAGAATTATTTACTTGCTATCCAGCTGGTTTATTCTTCTCTTTTAGAGTTACAAAAATAATGCATATTCTTGAAGAGCATATGGAAATAATAGAAAACTACAAATAAGACATTAAATTTGCCTGTGATATCAATACCTAGAGTTAATAGTTGTTAATATTTGGGTGTATAACCTTCCATACACTCCCTTTTACATTTCAAATACATTGTAATTTAACCACCTTTTGTAAACTGCTTTTTAAACAATATCATAAAGCTGCTGTGAAATATTCTAGAGTATAATTTTTTATGGATAAACTGTGGTTCCACATATAGGCTTTACATAATTTATTTAACAAATACCCTATTGTTGGATGTCTAGGTTGTTTAAGCGAGACTTCTAAGAAACCAAGTAACCATTTGAGAGCCATGGAGAAACCCCCCCCCCCCCCCCTATTCAGATTTTAATGGCTAAAGTGGAGGAGAGGGAATGTGATCCATCGAAAGGAACACAGTGCCAGGAGCCAGACGATATGGGTTTCCCCTGGCATTTCACTTACTTTCTTTCAGCTCGGACATTTTAAAATTTGAAGTGACTGAGGATAATGCATGAAGGATAGTTGGCTGTGTAGCATGGGACGGTGATGGAATCCTTGAAACATGGTACTTAGGGCAAAGCTCCTGGAATAAGACTAAAAGTTGTTCCATTTACAAAGTACCACTCATTGATGAATTCTGCTGTCCTCCCAACCCCTCACACCCATCTCTAGTAGGTACTTGGTGGCAGGTACTTCCACCAAGAGGAGCCTCTTTGAAATTAGTCTGGTGCCTTTAGAGAGAATCTGTATTAAGAAGAACGTGAAATAAAGAAGTCATAAAAGCAGAAATAGCTTATTACGTTAGGTGACAGCATGGATAATCCACTTTCCACACAGTGGCTCCCTGGCATCTACATGACTCTACACATTGTTAAGTTTTCTTCATTTTCTTTGAAAGTGATCCAGAAATTTAAGTAGCTGTGTATTGATTTCTGTCACTGTTTCGCATCATTATAAATCCATGCCTTCTCTGATAAATATTTGAAAACTCACATTCTTCTTTAATAAAATCCTAAATTATAAAATAAACATTTTAAGTGTTCTCATTGGCTGCTTTCTAAACTGTCCAGTCTCCTTTTTCCCATCCCCACCCCTTTTTTTCTTACCCAGAGAAGCACAGTTGGAATCATTTACTGGACTTATAGATTATATGATTCTCTTAGAATAGTAAAGTTGAATTTTTGCCTATATGTACATTTTGGAAAAGGAAAAGAAATGAATGAATGTATATTAGTCATGTGCTGTGCGTCAGGCCGTCTCTAGGTGGTCCATGCTGTTGATGTAGGTAATTCCGTGGGATAGGTATTACTGTCCTTCACTTACCCCTAAGGAAACAAGGTGCAGAGAGGTCTAGGGCCACACAGCAGAGGTGGGATGTGCACTACACTTTTCTGAACTCCCAAGTTTATTCTGTTACTTCATGATCATATGCCCATACCAAATGGGAACCTCCAAGCTAGGTGCACACCTGAAGATTTGCAGTGTAAGCACGGAAGGAAAGACTTTCTGAAGGTCTTGCAAAGCAACTGCAAACAAATTTCAGAAATCATTCAGAATGAAAAAACAAAAACCAACCAATAAGAAAGCAGACTTTTATTATCAATTTTGATTTAATACAATTTCCTCACTTATTTAAGATTATCATACCCCTAGCAATAGTCCTGTTTGATAACTATTAATCCAGTGAATTAATAGTACCCTAATCTCTCTCAAAATTGTCCTGGTTTGCATTATAAATAATGTGATCCCTCTTTTTATATTTCTCTTAATAATTAAAATCTGTATGATCTTAGTTCAAAAATCGATAAAGACCCAAGAGATCACACTAAAAAAGAAATCTCCAAGGCCTTATAATGCACAATTACATCAAGACATCTTCTGACGACAGTCTTTGATGTTGTCACCTTGTCTTGACAGTAGCTGGAAGTCATATGGTGCATTCTCCTTCAAACATGAACTTTTATTGTTTTCTTTTACATCTCCAATGCTTTTTAATGTGAATTTAGTTCTTTTAGCAGTGTAAAACAACTGAATGAAATGGAGTGTAACATTTTAATCCAGTTTATACCAGTTAGGAAAGCAAAAAAGGATTTCTGAGTATTTTTAAAGCAGGTTACAAAGCTGCAAGTTTTATAAACAGAGGAGCAGTGATCTGTTCTCCTTGGGACCTACTATCCATCACCAAAACATTAAAACTACCTGACAATGTAGACTTTTCTTGTGCTTCTACTGCAATTCTGTTATTGTTGGTAATTAACTGGTTCTCCAGTGTGGTCCCCTGGCCAGCAACATCACTTGGGATCTTGTAGGACCTACTCCAGATCCACTAAATCATAACCTCTGGGTCTGGGACCAGAACCTGCTTCAACAAGTGATTCTGAGGCATGCTCAGGTCTGAAAACCACCACTGCAACTGTCAATTCAGCTGCCTCCATGAGTAAAATAGTAGTATTACACTTGTAAAATAATTTTATTTAGATTTAGTAAATAAGAAAAGGCATAAATGCCTTATGATATGTGCAGTTGGTTGCGAATTGCACATGTATTAACTACTCATCTTGAGAACTCCTGAAACTAGGATGTCGGACAGCTCCTAGGCCTAAATAAAAGCAACATTCATTCATAGTGGGCACTGTTCTAGAAGTTCAGGTTATAGTTCGTTTTGGTCAAAATAAAGTCTCTGCCTTTATGGAACAATTTCTTTTTTCTACTGAGGAAAGATAGACAATAAATAAAGATCAAATTAATGCATGTGTAGTATATAGTGTTGAGATTAGTGGTGAGAGTCACTACATAGTGATGCAAAGCAGATTAAAAGGATGAGTAGTGCCTGGGGCGAGGAACACGGCTATTTCAGCTCTCTGAAGGCATTTAGATGGAGTGGGGGGGGGGGGCGGGCACAACACAGTTACCTGGTTGTGTCCTTGGCTGGGAACTGCAGCTGCACATGCCTAGAGGCGGGAATATACCTGGCATCAGAAAAGCACATTTACTACATTGTTTTATAATTATGATGCTGGCGGCTTCTGTTGGTTTGTATTTGGGAGGTGCAATAGTAACTTTGTCATTATTCCATGGAATAATAACAGTGTAAACCACCTTCCTTCTTTGTCACTCATTAGTTTGGGAAGAACAAAGGAAACCTAAGAGAGGTCACCCGGAGCATCAGGAGTGCCTTTTATTTATTGACCACTGATCCCTGATCTACTTGCAAACACGATTGGGAGGGGAGCTACAACATGAACTCATAGAACTCAGTTCTTTATTCTCTGATCTGCTTCTTTGTATATTCTATTTCAGGGACAAGATTTTGACCGTGACAGAAACTCAAGTTATTTTTGATTTCATCTTTTTCCTTTATTCGCTTCCTTCCAGTCTAACTGAGCATGTCAGCTGTATCTCCTGAATGTTTCTGTGACCACCCCCTCTTGTTTTCTTTCCTCAGTATTTTTCACTTGGGTTGTTCTAACAGCCCCCTTAACTACAGTCCCCGCCTCCAGGCTTTGCTCAAATTCATCATCTATCTTTCTACTAATATTGGATTCCAAAAACATGGGCATTAATTACAACCCTCCTTAGAAAGTTCCTCCACTGACACAATGCTCTAGTCCAATCTATTCAGTCCCCAACTCAAGACCTTCCATAATCTTCCCCAAACTACCTTTTCACTCTCATTTCCCATATCCCCTATAATTTATACCAGTTCCAAACCCAAATAACCCATCCTTTTCCAAACCCATCCAGTTTTCAAAGGATGATGAAAAAGTGAAAAGCTAAATGAAGCTTTCATCGAATTTTTAGAAAGTTACAGCCCTTCAGAGATTTATATGACCACTTACAGTCGATAACAGACATTGTGATCCTGACTTTAAGTAGCAGATGTTCTCTTTGAATGCTGTGATTATTTTTTAACTCATGGTTAAGATATCAATACAAAGAATTGAAAGCTGAAAGATAGGTGTAAGTGTTTATAGGAGCCTTGCACTTTGCTTAGACATATAGTAATGCATCATACCTAATTATATAGCACAATTCATGATAGTGCTGTAACAGGTCTTTTAATCATGATGAAAATGTACTATAGAATGCAAGTAATGTTTCAAATCATTAGGAAATTAACTCGGGGGCAATACATTTTTCAATAAGGAGTAGCATGAGGTATAATTGTAAATTTAGCAAAATGTGTTTACTAGCTCATGTTTAATTTCACATGCTACTAAATTTTATTTCCCGTCATTCTTATATAAACCTCAGATTACTTCTTATTACACAATTATACTATTATTTAGGAAGTAAAATAAAAATTGCACAACGTGATTTATTGGTTTAAGTAACTGGTAGCTAATGATTCAGTGATCTCTTGTGGTTAACACCAATTTCTCTGGAAATTAGAGTAAAATTAAGCAGCAGCATCATACAAAAAAAGATCCTATTATTTGTAAGTTTAAAGAACAGAAATCATCAAGGTCATTAACAATAAATGTTCTGCCTTAGATTCTTCAAAAACACCTTAAAATTAAAACTTGAATTTTTATTAAGATTTTTGCTGTAAAACTACTCTGGAACAAATACAATATATATATATTGACATTAATTAGCCCATTTGTTCATTTATACACCTGATAAGTGACTTTTCATTATTTTTGAACATAAAGGAAAGTTAAAGGGAATATACCATGTAACCATTATCTATATTCAACAATTGGAACTTTCTCTTTTTTTCTCTCTTTCTTTGTACATAAACATATACACATGCACATATACTTGCTGAATCATTTGAGAGTAATTTTAGACATTGTGACATTTCATTTCTAACGCATCTTCTTTGAATAAGGCCTTGTTCTCATGTAACCACAATACTATTATCACATGTAAGAAATGAAAAAACTCCTTAGTGTCATCTACTATTCAGCACTTATATTTCCACATCTGTTTCAAATACATCGTTTTCTTTTTTTTTCTTCCACTCTTACTGCCTTCTCTGATTTTAATTGTACACTTTATATAATTTCACTTTCTCGCTTCTCTTTGATTTTCAGTTATGTTTCTGTTTAAAAAAAGGTTGTGATTGCCCAGAAGTTTTCTCTATACATTTAAAATTAATGTAAATCCACTTTCTTCCACTTCATGGATAGTGCAAGTAAAAGAGTATTCCTGTTCTCTTCTTCTATTTCTTATTAGATTGCTGTAACTCATTTCACTAATCATATGCTGTAATCACCTTATGTATTGTTGCTAATATTTTGAACAAACTTTTATTTATTGGATAAGTTGAGATACAAAAAATCAAATATTTTACCTTCATTTTTTCCCTAAATCTCTTTCTTTTCACATGTATATTTTTTCTTCTCTCTGAATTTTTTTTTAACATTCTTTATAAGGCAGATGTATTGGCAACAAATTTCCTTTTTGTAGGATACAGATTTCTTTCCCATACTTAAATATTTCACTCTTCTCTGGCTTGCATGATTTCTAAAGTGAAATCTGATGTAATTCTTATCCTTGTTCCCTTACAAGCAAGGTGTTCTCCCCCTCTGGCTTCTTTCAAGATTTTCTCTTCGTCTTTGATTTTCTGTAGTTTACTGTGATATACTAGGTATAGATTTATTTGGCATTTATCCCGCTTGCTGTTCTCTGAGATTCCTGGAACTGTGGTTCAGTGTGCATCATTAATTTTGGAAAATAGCCAGAAATACTTTAAACATTTTTCCTGTCCTTTTTCTCTCTTTAGTCTCCTTTTGGTATTCCAAAAATGTGTATACAACACCTTTTGTAATCGTCCCATAGTTCTTGGATATTCATTTTCATTTTTTAATTCCGTTTTCTCTTTGCTTCACAGTTGAGGAAGTTTTGATTCACTTGTTTTCAAGCTCATTGATTCTTTACTTGGCCATGCCCAGGGTGATGATGAGGCATTATTCATTTCTTTTTACTTTTTAAAAAAATTTTTAACATTTCCTTTTGGTTCTTTTTTAGAGTTTCCATCTCCCTGCTTACATGACCCATCTGTTCTTGGATGTTGTCTACTTTTTCCATTAAACCCTTAACATATTTACCAGTTATCTTATATGCTTGATCTGATCATTACAAATATCTGTCATATCTGAGTCATGTTCTGATACTTGCTTTGTTTCCTCAGACTGTCTTTTAGTATGCTTTATAATTTTTTGTTTAGAGCAGATATTATATCTGGTAAAAGGAACTAAAGTAAATAGCTCTTCAGTGTGAGGTTTTATGTATATCTGCCTAGGATTAGGCTGCATTTACTATTTGCTGTAGCTGTGGCATCAGGAGCTAAACAATCTTCTACTATCCTTGTTTTTGCTCTCCAGATGTCTTTGGACTTTCCTAGAGACTTCTTCTTAAATAGGTTGTAGTTCTTTCAGCCGTAATCCCCTGCATTTATATACGTGGTAAGGTGCTAAGGGAGGGGAAGCACCCTATATTCTCATGATTAGGACCTTGCATTTAGGGAACCTGTGCTCCTGGCCTGTGACCTTAGCAAGTACTGCTCTCCTCTCCTCTCCTCATAGGTGACTTGGGAAGGGTAGAGCAGGATGGAGTTTGGTCTTTCCCTTCCTCCACATGATTTATTTTTTCGTAAAACTCAAATTGGTAAAATAGTTTGCTTTGATGGCAAGCACTGTTAAGGAGAACAGGAAGCTCTGGAACAGTTTCAAAATAGTTACTTCTCTTCTGTCCCTACTAAAACACAAGGGGATTGAGAAACCAGTAGAACTCTGGGAGGTAAAACTCAGAAAAGGTGGTCCCTCTCCCCGCAGTTTTTAACTCTTAAGCTGGTCCACACTGAGTGTCCAGTTATTCATCAATTACAGTTTAAGTGTTTCTGCTGGCACTGGTTCCATCTGTGGGCTTCTGATTCTGGGTTTCTGTTCCAGGTAAGGTGTGATTCTCTGTAACTACTTATCTCTCCAGCTTTCAGGGAAATAGTTTGTCCTATGATCACAATTCTTTGATGGATCTAAGAAGAGTTGTTGATATTCAGTTTTTTCAGCTTTTTCTGACTGTGAGAATGGGAGTGACACTTCTAATCCTTATATATATCAGATTAGAAACAGGTGTTTCAGCTGGCTCAATTGTCTTTAAAAATGTTATTGCCAGTTGAAATATAAGAGTTTTATGTTATAATTTTGCCAGAATGAGTTTTTTCATGAAGGAAGCATATTTTGGTTATTTACAAAATAAATTCAAGAATATTTGGGATTTGGGTGGTGATGGTTACACAATTCTAAGAATTACTAATAACTTTGATTTGTACACTTTAAGTGGGCACATTTAATAATATGTGCATTATAACTCAATAAAGTTATTTTTTAAAGTATGTATTAGGTATGTGACTAACCCTAGGAAATTAACCTTCTATGGAAGATGCAAAACAAAGTTTTGTAATTACAGAAGTAAGGATGTGCTTTAGTGTTAATACGAGTACATTGGTATTGTTTTTTTTCCCTTAAATTCGAATTCAGTTTGCTAGGCACTCTGCTGATTTTACTTTGTACCATTCTTGATTATCATAACACCTTTGTGAAGTGTGGTTTCTAATGCTACATGTGAAAAACAGTGACTCTAAGAATAGTATAATTAAAATCACATGACTCCCATGAGCTTGGATGGATTGCAATCATTTTCTCTGGTTATAGTGTTTCTGTAGTTAGTTTATTATGCCACCCCTCTCCAATTCCTACAATTCTAGGGTTATCTAAGTCAACATCTCTAGAGATCTATGCACACCTAGTCCAGTACAGGTACCCAGGGCCCCACACTGGTGTAGTACTAAGGACAATCACTTTTTTGGTCTCACGGTCATTGTCACTCCTGAAGTACAATCATTCCTTAAAAGTCAAGTAACTTTGAAGTGGGCAGTAAACAGATTTGTAAATACAGAATGGATGTAGACATGAATGGGCATTTAATTAGAACAAAAGCTAGAATAAACATATAAAAAGAGTTTTTATGCCCACCCACCCTGAGTTACTATTGAAAAACATTTTCTTTCTTAACCACACAGGCCAGTGCTCCAAACTCTGAATCAAATGCTGGTGATAGCAAGGAGGAAGCAACCTTGTGTGTGAACCAATCCAATTTGTAGTGGCTGCCTGTGGTTTCGTGTGAAAAGGTTCCTGAGGCTGCATATTAGGGAGAGATATCACGCAGGCCCTGCCTTACTCTGAGGCCATCACTTGTGAAATGTGGATGTAGAGTCAACTGAGTGTTTCTTTTTTGTGTTCTGAGATTTGAATTACAATATTTTATGAGCACCACACCTCATGATTTTGAAGTTATTCTCAAAAAGTTGACAAAAAGATTTGGAAAAACTGAGACAGTGTTCTCTTAAGGCTAATTTATTAATCTTACAGTAATCTGGCTTGTGTTTGGGATGAGTAATAGAAGGAACTTGGCAAGAATTTATAGTCAGAAGTTCTCAGTTAAATGACTCCAGGATGATGTCCAAATGGATAAAAAAACAATAGGTGAAGTGAGATATTTACTTAGTTCTTATAGAAAGCTCTATACTAGCACACTCAGTTAAAGCTAATAAAGGTTATTGTGGGGAAAATTTTAAGGCTTGCTTACTTATTTACCAGAAGTAGAAGAAAAAATATTATGATATAGGAGATAAAATATACATCGCCTTCTTTATAATCCACATAGATTTCTCTATAATCTTTCAGAAAGTGAAAACCCATGGGTAATTGTTTTGTAGGTAGGAGGTAAAGATCTATTTGACAATTCCTGAACTTTCAATAATTATAATTTTAAATTAAAATTTTTTAGACAGTCTATGGCCATGCCACTCTGAACAAGCCTGATCTCATCTGATCTTGGAATCTAAGCAGGGTCGGGCCTGGTTAGTAATTGGATAGGAGACAACCTAGGAAGACCAGGTGCTGTAGGCATAAAAAATGAAAAATAAATAAAGTAAGAGATTGTGTACACACACACACACACACTTTAATACAGTGAAATTTAAAAATAATATATTTCAGAGACAACAGTAAATTGCTTGATTACTTTAAAGCCTATTAACTCTCTCAGCTCATTCAAAAGAGTATATTGAAAGTGAAATACATGATTATTAAAAGGTTCTTGTTAAATCACTGTAATGTCAGAGCAATTGAAGAACTAAGGAAGATTGGAAGAGTTAGCTAAGAAGTGTTTTTCAAGCAATCAGTGAAATTTAAGGTTTGCTTGGGATTGGGAAGTCAGATTCAATGTGATATGCTCAGGTCTTTAAAAGCAATAACATTTTATTGTGGGATGAATTCTTTAGGTAAAAGTTGTTTCTCATTAGATAAAAAGTATTTATTTGTGTTGGGTTGAACTAATTGGAAAATGTCAGTTTGTTTACTCCTATTCAATTTTTATTTAATTTCTGTCTTCATTTTTATTTTCTGAACTATTTTGATGAACCAGCCACTAGTTTATGCTCTAGCTTGCTGACTTCTACATGTCTTCCTGGCTGTGGTTCTCATCTCTGCAATTACACTTGCTGTCTTGGTTATTTTGTTCATTGTGCTGCGGCTAATGGCTGCTGATTTGATCACCATTGGTTTCCATTTCGGCTACAACCATCTAAGACCCTGATTCACCATCAGTCTGCTAAGGCACCCTGGGGCAGGAGCCTGCTGCTGTGTTTGAGGCAGAAGGAAATCTGTGTGCTGGGAGCAGAGTTGGGACTAGAAGACGTTAGGAAAGGTCGCAGTGATAATCAGGGCAAGAATGTGGAATGAAAACTATTGGAGGATTTTTTAATCGAGGCGTGACATTATCTGAATTATATTTTCAAAGAAAGAAGATAGCACATGGAGATCAGACTATAGCTTGCAGGTGATAAAAGTGGCTTAGAGTAAGGCAGTAGCAGTTCAAGTGGTGGAAAGTGATTAAGGTCTAGATATATTATGAATGTAGAGCTGACAGAATTTCATGACAAATTGGGGTCGAGAGGGTGGTTAATTTCTTAGCCTTGAAATTGGATTTTCTCTGCTTATCTGTCTTTCATGTGCACATAGATCAGTCATTAAGAATCATGGATGTAACCCTGGGGTTGTGTAGCAATAGTGTTTTGTGAATCTTTGCAGACTTGCCAGGAATGGTGAAAATGCCAGAGCATAATAAGTAGCTATTTTGATAAAACTTTGGAGAAAATGGGAAACTGGCATACCATTTTCTTCTACTTTTACATATTTAAGCTGCGTCAAAGCCCTGTGCTTATTCAGCTTATATTTTGAGTAATTTGTATTGTGAACTGAATAGGAATAACTGTTCAAAAGTCTATGCATAGCATTTTACAGGATGTCATTTGGAGCTGCAAAAAGAGCCAGAGATAAAGATGAAAAACACAGATTTCTTCATCTGAACCATGGATTTTTTTTTTTCAACAAAGAAAAAGCTATTTCCTTGGTAGATGTTCTCACACCATGAAGGACAGCACTAATGCATTAGGAATATGTCATCTATGATTAATGCAGATGGTTCAGTGAAACACAGCAACATACTGATAATGGGATTTTTCTGCATTTTAGAAATGTAATCATCATAATACATAGTCCATGAGAATTTTTATGGATGTCTAATGTTTTTTTTTTAGATTTCTAGAAGTTATTTAACATGAGAATGAGTTCTATGAAAATTAAAAACACACATATAACTAAAACTTTAAGTAGAAATCACATGCATACATGGGAATTCCATCAATTTACTTATTTAAGCTATCTTTAAAATTTCTAGTATGTTAGGAACTCCCTCTATAGCTCAAGTATCCATTTTTTTTTAGAAGATGATAAAAAGTAACATGATGATTTACTTATATAGGAACTAGAAAAGCTGTTTTCTAAACCAAATTTCTGAGTAATTTTGTTTTTGTTGTGCAAAAATACCTAGAATTCATGATCAGTACTTAGACCTTCATCATTAGTAACATGACTTATTGATGTAGTTATTTTTTCACATAATGTTTGTCTTTTCTAATCTGTAATATCAGAGTTTAATCCATAGCCAAACTGCATTTTATAGAAGTTTATATTTTAATATTTGTGTTTTCATGTTATAGATATCTAAATTCTATGATGCTATCTGCATAAATGTAATTGTGATATTTTCACAACTTGGGCCTGTTTCCCCAAAATCTTTCTTTTCTTAAATTTTTATGTACACATGTCTTTAATGCATTTTAGTTGTTACAATCTGCTTTTCAATTTATATATGTCCCTTTGGGTCATACAGAGCCTGATGCCCCCTAAAATAGGCTCCCACCTGTTCAAGTGTAACATTTAAAGGAGTTGGTGACTGATAGCCTTAAAATATGATGTTGGTTAACATTAGTTGAATAATAATTACATAATATAGAATTGAATGCATCCCTTCAAATATTATTAAATATTGCAGTTGGAGATGAATTTTAGTAAAATCTGATTTGTTCATTTATATCTGAATGACTTTCAAAGAATAATAATTTCATGAGTCCCTCATATTATTAAAGAGAGTGAAAATCTGGTATTAGATGGGAAAAAAGGGTTTTTAAAACATGGTTTATCTATAATAGATGATAGATTGAATTTGTTCATTAGAAAGTTTATGAATGCTAAAGTGGCTTATAAATGTAGTTATTTTCTTCCACATTTTAGGTCTGAAATACTTATGGGAAATATACAAAACTGAAAGGCATTACAGTACTGATCCGGATTTATTTACCAGGTCTTTTATGAAATCAATATAGAAGATAGTTGTATCTTTAAGGGCCTGTTACTTTACCTGCATTTTATCTTGTTTAATTCCAACAGCGAGGCCATGAGGAGGATGATATTATCTCTGTTATATGGAAAAACGGGCTAAAAGAGAAACTGAGTAATTTAACTGAATTCACGGGAATAGGAAGTGGCAATAATTGAATTTGGATATCTCTGACTCCAAGAGTAGATAAATGGTCAAGGGTGAGAAAGCAGTGAACCCAGGTCATTGGGAGATGCCGTCATCTGAATGGTCACCTGCCCTCAAGCCCTCTCTTACAGAGAACACAGCTGGTGAGGTGGTTCCATGTTGCTGAGGGACAGGTGGAAAATGTCAGGGCCCAATTATTCAAGTCAGAGGCCTGGTCTTATTTTTCAGGTAATTGATGTCTGCCCTGAAATGGCTTAGCATGGCTCTGGGTTTTAGCCATTTGAAATATTCCTTCTGTCAGTCCTGCTTCAGAACCACCTGGGTAAAATAGGAGGGTTGCCACTTAGATCATAGGACACTATATTCTAACCAGTGCAGAATCTGACGCCAGGAAAACTGTAAAATGCTCACAGAACATACAATTGAGTAGGCCTGCTATTTCTACTTTATTGGCTGGATCCAGGCTAAAAAACAAAGACATGAAAATGTTTGTTTTTTTGTTGGTGTGTTTTGGACTCACTACTGATTATATCATCCTAGTCCTAATAAGGACCAGATTTACTTAAAGTATTTGAAATTAGCTTTCTATTAGTATTTGAAAACTTGCCAAAGACTTAAATTACAATTCACAGTATATTGGAGATATTTTAATAGTAAAAAAAAATGCATATGTCTCAAGGATAGTTCAATATTTAGGAGAATCTTTTATCATTCTGCTATAAAGATATAGAACCAACCCTTGTGCTAAAGGTTAATTCTTTGTCGGGCATACTGATTGATGGTGCTAGTTTGGAGGGACATGGGAAAAAAATGATTCTGGGTAGTAAGTAGCTGCACAGAAGTTTATTTACATACTAACAAGTTCAATTCTGAATGACTATCAGTTTTTTATAACTCTTAAGAGACACTATTCAAAACCACTCTTATGAACCATTGGCAGTAATCAGTTGATATGCTTTTGTGTGGGCATCTGAATTGATTATACCTATAATTTTTAGGTATAAAGTTCATGCATAGAGAAGCTTCTGCATGACACTATTGCATCTGAGCAATTCAGGTATATCATGTCTCTTAAGTAATATGGGTTTATATAAGAAAACTCTTTTTCCAGTTTTTTCATCCACTTGCTGGAAAATTAATTTGGGTAAAATAACTTAATGGAGCCTTCTGCAAATTTACTCAAGATGGATATTTAGATTGGACAATAAGTAAGTTTTATTTTGTTCAGTTTTTCTTTCTGTTCTCTGAGACAGAGCATGAGTAATAGGGCTCTTTGTCCCAATAAAATATTCCTTAGGTTTCTTGAGATCTATTATGTCTATGTGACATAATTTTTAATTCATACTTTGCAGGGTGGCAGGGTGTCTACACTCTTATTAGGGCAAACTACAGTATTCAAAGCCTTGTTGGAAATTCGCTTTTGTAATTTGATCTTATACTGTAGCACATTTTAAAAAAAATTTCATAGTGCCAACCTTAATCTTTTGAATTTAATTTTGAAAAAAATACTTTTAGATCAAAACGTGTTGTGTAAAATGGAAAGACACGATTTGAAAACTCGGTATTAATTAGAAATACATATTTGATGTGTTCTATAACTATAGTAGAGCAAAGTTATGTCAAAAAATATTGGAATTAGAAGAGTTAATGAGTTTGTTTATATCTGTTGTCCCACCATAATCATACTAGCAACACTTCTCAAAAGGATTCTCTTTAAATTCCCAATTTTATGGTCTCCCTACTAACTGGTAAAATTAGAGGAATTTATTGCTTGCCACCCATCTTTCATCCCGTGACGACACTGGGCACCAAGGAGCCTCATCCATACCTGAGGCCACTCTGTCTCCTTCCCAACCATCTTTTCTTCCTTGAGATTCTGTAAAACAAAAAGTAGAAATGACCATGGTAGCTAAGTCTATGGAACTCAAGGTGAGCTCCTTCAAAGGTTAGCTCTGCTAACTTGGCCTAATGCCATTCACCAGCATCCCTCTTGCTACTGCGGCTAATGGAGAAGCTAGTTTTATCTCTGTCCTTGACTCATTTGGTCAAGAGTCTGAGAAGTTTGCTTTTCTTGTGAAGATCATTCCTAGTTTTCAGTGTACCTCTGAAGACCCCAACTTGAACTAACCTTGAGAATCAATTGCTTTATATTTCCTCTTTCCACCCTAATATAATTCTGTTTATCCTTTTCATTATCACAACTTTCTTTTCTTTTGTTGTTAACCCTTTATTAGAAGTCACATTCTTATAGAACTATATGTGGCCTTAGGTGAATCATTATCACAACTTTCCTCCTGTCTTTTCACCCTCTGATCTTTCTCAACCTACAGTCCTTGCAGTTATTGCTTAATAAGGTTTTGGGTAGACCCCACAAGAATTTCCCATCTCTGTCCTATGCTCTGAATAGATTTGTTTCAAAAACATCTTTGTCTTTAAACTATTCCTTCTGAGTCCTGACGTGTGTTTGAAATTTAGAGATAATGTTAGGGCTTAGGCATCAATGTGTTCAGCTTCACTGATGGCTTCTTGGCACTTGATAGGGGAGGGGATTTTATTATTATCATTGCCTTATCAATTGCTTTCCAATAGCAAGTTTTTCAAAATCATTATGATGCTGTAGTTTCAATTTTATCATTTTCTCACTTTTAATAGACTTCTTTTCCAATCTCATTTATACAGACAATTTCAGAAACACTCCCATAATAGAAAACACTAAAATGTCTTCTAGCTCTGTTTTTTTCGTCATTTTTGTTCTGAGTTATATTATAAAACTAACCCCTAAACCCAGGTAAGTCAGAATAAATATACTAGCCTTTATTCTATCTATACTTTTTAAGTAACTTAAATTGTTAGAAGTATCTACCTTGTCTTTTTTGAAATCATGCTTAATTAAATCAGACTTTATTACACATTAATCTGTTTCTGAAACAACAGGGTGTTTTTTCCCCTACAGAATGCCAGAAGTTATGAGCTGGCTTTACTTGTAGATAATTAATCTTTTCGTTCTTTATAGAGGCAATAACACCATGAGTCTTGGCACATCTAGGCAGTAAAAGTCCTTTAAAATGGCATTGATTGACTTACTACTGATGGTGGGCAGCTGCTTTATCTATGGCCAAAAATTAAATGTTGATTGACAGTTTTGTTGGGAATCTGGAAGTCTGCACTTCTGATGCCTTTTCTGGTTCCCTGTTATCCTTGGCTCTTCATTGTCATCAAAGTGAATTTCCCATGTTGGTTTGTTTGTTTGTTTGTTTGTTTGTTTTGCATCTCCTTGCATCATTTACCAGTTCTTTGTAAAATCATTTCCTTGTTTTTTGGGGGGTGTACTAACTTTGTGCCAATAGAAATGACAGATCATCCCCTTTTGCCTTTAGCCCACTTAACATTTGTCTTTACCTGCTTTGTTTATCCTTTTCCAGTTTCAGGCCTTCACCATCCTACTCTGACTTCTAGATATAAGATTGGCAATGGAAAAACATAAAAACAAACAATATATAAGCTTTTGGAGCAATGAAGACCTAGATGTAAATTATAGTTTATTGGGGAAGAGTTGCATAAAACTGTTTGTTCTTCATTTTTCTCTTCTGTAATATAGGGATACTAATGCCTATTTTGAAGTATGTTAGGGGGAATTTAATGAGATAAAGTAAAACTCTATTTCATTAAATAAATTCAACACATTTCCTCTCCTTTTCCCTTTGTGGGCACAAAGGGCAAAACTGCAGTAAACAGACAGTAAATGCTAGTCCTATTTCTAACTTATGTATTTACCAAACATATGTGCAATACTTAATAGTATCATAAGAATGTTACAAATATTAATTTACTTAATTCTCATAACCACCCCAAGAAATAAGTCCTGTTATTTTTCCCACTTTTTTCTTGAGAAAACTTAACCATAAAACAGTTAATATTATGTTGAAGGCCATAGAACTAGGATTGTCTCAGGTGGGATTTGAGGTAAGAGGTCTGGCTATGAGAGGCCATGGTCCTAACCACACCATAGTTATGACTTTTCTTTACTTCCTGCTCAAGAAAACAGGGTTTTTGGTGATTTGTTTTCTTATACGAAGATTTGCCCGCATCTGTTACCTTAGCTGCTAGTCCTGTCCTTCAGCTTTCTGTTCTGCTTCTACCATTTATAATTCCATCACGCATTGGCTATTTCTCCAGGATTTCCACATCACTTTGTGACAGGTGCGGTGTGACATATAACAAGAGCTGGCCTTTGGCGAGCAAAGGGGAATGCAGTAAACTCAAGGGAGGGCTCATCCATTAGAGGTACTCTCTTGCTTCTAGTACTGCGCTACCCCTTAGTGGCCTGACAGAATTAATTTTTTCATTTCAACAGAAATACCCTGAAACTAGATATGGTATTTACTAGAATCATCATTGTTTTCCACAAATGCCTAGTGAGTTCAGATGATGTTATCAGTCTAATAATTTAAGAGATGCATAGATGCATCTTAGTCTGGTTTTGCATTTATTCTATTTTAATGCTTAGAAAACTCATTTGGTATTTAATTTAAGAGCCATCCCTTTATTTTTTTCACATATGCAAATGACTTCATTTTTTTTTTTAAAGAAAAAGTTTGCTTTGGCCTTTTAAAGTATTGAGGTATGTCTTTGATGTGATAACAGTGTTTCCTGAATGTTGTTTAGCAATACTTCTGGCTCCATAGAATTAGGATTAAAATTATAAACTGAGATGAGACATAGGTTGTACTAGGCAGATGAAGCAGAGACAATTAGAAGGTGTGATTATAGTAGGATAGAAATGTCAAGAAAATGCCGCATCAAATATCCTCATTCTATACGGATTATAGGTAACTGGAAAACATCATTAGCAAGATAAAGACAGCAAGGGTTTCTTTTCTTTCTTTGAAAATACAACTCTATTAAAAGAAGATATTTGTCTATTGCAGCTGGAAGGTTGTACTGAACAGAATAAATTAAAGCCATGAAAAAGGCACCCCAATTTTTGTTAACTTGCTTAAATTGTGTGTTTTTGGTTTTTGATTTTTGTGAGATGAATGAAGAATTAATTATTGAGCCCCAGTAAGGTAAAG
Source organism: Eonycteris spelaea (assembly GCA_003508835.1). Lineage (NCBI taxonomy): Eukaryota > Metazoa > Chordata > Mammalia > Chiroptera > Pteropodidae > Eonycteris > Eonycteris spelaea. The sequence continues at coordinate 1,129,249 of PUFA01000067.1, read as the reverse complement.
TAGTTATAGCAAAAGCTGGCTTAGCAGAGTTTTCTTTCATATGAAAACTTTAGGTCAGTAGCATTTTCTTTCCTGTTGGGAAAATTATATTCTAGTTTTTCCACAGTGGGAACTAGGTTGTTTTACATTACTGAAGTTTCCAATTAGCTAATATCTAGCTGATCTTATGATTTGGTGAGAATGTAAGTTAAATAAAACTCAAATTAACTAATAGGAAATGGAATTTATTGGCTTAAATCAATGTGAAGTCCAGTCGTGTCGTGACTCAGTGACTCTAATATGATACCAGGGAACATGTTTTGTTGTATATTTATTTTTCTTTTTTGCAAATCTGCCTTCTTTGAGGTTGGCTCTGTTCTACAGGTGATCTTAGTTTCCATGTACAAGATTTCTGTCAAAAAAATTCCTGGTGTCTAGCTCTAACAGAGTATCATATTTAAAAAGAGAGAGAGAGAAAGAGGTCAAATATGTGGTGACAAAGAAATCTAACTATAGGAGCTGAACATACAGTGTAAATATATTCCTGTCTTACTGTTAAAGTGTACAGCTGAAATTTATTGGATTTGTTAACCAATATCACAATAAACAAACAAACAAACAAACAAATGAAATAAGAGAGAAAGAGGAAGAGGGAGGAGAAGGGAGAGGGAAAGGGAGAAAGAGAGGAATTCCGGGACCTTTTTCTGACTGGATTGTCTTAGGTCACTTGACCACCTTGGTCAGGGAGTGAGGTGGGTGATCAATTTAGGTTTTAATTAAGAAGTCTGTTCCTGAACATTTAGACCAATTTGGCGACAATCTCTATAGATGCTTCACAATCTGGGGGAAGTAGGAAAAATGATCAAGAAGCAACCATATTACTCACTGAAACTCAAAAAATGGCTGTGTTTCAAAATTAGTGCTGTGTATTTATAAATAGCAAATCTCATCTTTGGTGTTTGAAGTCAGGACAGTGATTACCTTTAGTGAGGAGGGGAGCAGTGACTGGATACTGGGCCGAGGGATTCTCATGGGTGTTTGTTGTTAATGTTCTTGATCCGAGTGGCAGTTATATAAATGTGTTTAATTTCTGAAAATTCATTTAGCTGCCTACTCATGATTTATATACTTTTCTATATTAACTATATTTTCATAAATAGGTTAAATATAAACCTTAACTAGAAATAGAAAAGATTGTAAAGTTATTTATATAAAATAACTAATGTGAAATATAATGATTATACCAAGGTTCCCAAACTATGCTCTGAGGTACCTCAGGGTGCCATGACAAAAACATAGTTATGCTATGGCTATTATAAAAATTTGGATGAAACATGGCAATATATAACAAACATCTGTTTAACAGTGTAAACTACTAGCTTGAGGTAGTTTAGAGCTTCCATATTATATTATGCTATATAGAGACTAAAAATATGTATATATTTCCTCCCACCTTCTAAGTTCTTTTAGCTGGGTTAATAAATCAGATTAGCAGCGACAAATTAACCAGAGAAAATGCCCAAACTTTATTATATGAATGCACATTACGGGGTGCCATAATGACATCAAAGTACAGATTGAGCAGTCCAGGCTTCTGTGTCATTCTGGAGCTAAAGAGAAAGGGGAATTGTGGTTTAGGACCGATGGCCAGGAAGGCAATTCCCGGGGAGGTGGAGGCAAATGTTTGGTAAATAAAGGTTTGTTGGGCCACCTTTAACAATGGAGTACGGAGGGGACATTGAACAAATGGGCCACGATAGATTCTACTCTATCACGCACTAGTCTATATTAAACTGTAGTTATCTTTGATATTATCTCTCTTCCTGGAGCAAGTCCTCTATCTAAATTTCTTTAAGCAGATAAAGGGTGAGGGTCAAAGTTTCTCTCTGAGTCTTTTGTTCCTTAATGCCCAGTTTAAAATAAATATACTGAAAGGCATATTTTGGGGTAGCAAAACATTGGTTCTTTTACCATCTTCATTTCAATAGTGTTCTGCCTTTAAAAACCTGATTTGTTGAAAGTTGCTTTGGTAAAAAGCAAGCACTGCATGAAAAATCAATGAGGAACAGGCAGTGAGGGTGGCACAGTGTCCAGTCGGATTCCAAGCTTTAAGAAGCTGTGCAGAGCGCAGTAGGAGCACACGTACCATTTGTCATGGGGGTTATCGACAAATGAAATAAAAATATGATCATATTACTTTTTCTTAACTAACTACTAAATTGTTAGGACATCAATGCTTGTTAAGTTATTTGGACTTAATTACTTGATAAATGTAACTGTTAGGTACTCCATTTGGCCTAGGTACAGTGAAAAACTACGAGACGCCTAAGAGTGCAATGAATTGAGAACATTTGCAAATCACAGGATTATGTTATTTTTGGACTGGTCGATTGGCTTCTAGTATTTGATCACTGTACAATCTGTTTAACAACTTAATGAAGAAAATCGGTGATGTATAATTCTCTTGCTGTAAAGCAGAACATATTTAATAGATGAAACATTTTTATAATAACCCACGTTCACCATTCTAAACACCAAACATTACTTCAGGTTTTAATTCTAGTTGTAGGCACAAAACCAGACTGTTCCTGGTAGACTTTAGGATCCAAATGTGGCTCTTGAGGGAAAGAGGACTAAGTCTTGCATGTATTTTAGGATAATATTAGCAGTTTTCTACTTTAACTCTGGCTTTTGTTTCCCCCCGTCCAAGAAACAAACAAACAAACAAAACACACATGATAAAACCCGGATCTTCAATAGCTTATAATAGGATCCCAGTTCCAACACTAACCTTTTGGTTTTAGTAAATGATCTCTCTGAAGCTCAGCATCTTTACTGTAAATGGAGGCCAAGAAGTCCTGTTTCAATGTGAAAGCTTTGTGTGAAGCTTGGCATATGACAGGCATTTAAGATGCTATCAGTGCAAATATATATCATTTAGCTACCATGTGTCTGATCTGTGTTCCTTCCTGTGGGTCTAAAACTATGATTAAGACACAGCTCTGTCTTTAAGATGCTGAAACATGTAATAAAGGGAACTGGAGTGTGGTTAAATAATTAAGGCAGGAAGTGGAGGGTGGTTGGATGGAGGTTTTAAGTGTGATAACAGGAACAAAGAATGATTCTGAATGAAGGGAATGGAGAGCACTCCCTGGAGGAGGTGTTATCCACAGACGGTTCGAGGCATTAGTGGGTTTCACCAGCCAAGGTGAAATTGAAGCCTCCTGAAATGGAGGGAAGAGGGTTCCCCAGGCTCACAGCTGCGGGAGAGCAGGTGTGAGAAACAGGCCCAGGACCGTGTCACTGAGGCAGCTGGTGTGTATAGCAACTGATGCAGGGGGAGGGGTTAGGAAGGTGGAAGAGAGTGACTTGAAATGAGGCTGGGAATACAGCTGGAGCAAGACATGTAGAAATTAATTATTATTTCTGAAGGTTGCGTTTAATTCCGTAGTTGAAGGTTTTAAACAGATCCGGGAAGGGAAACCCAGAAGAGGCAGACAAGAGGCCAGAAACATGTCAACGAACTCGTCCATCTACCACTCTCATTTTTTATGCTTAGTATCACCATTTTCTCACCTTTTTGCTCTCCATCCACGCTCGCGCTCTCTCTCTCTCTCTCTCTCTCTCTCTCTCTCTCTCTCTCTCTCTCTCTCTCGATGCCTCTCTTCCTCTCCCTTTTTCTGTAGGATTTAGGCTTGATTCTCTGACAATTCTCTTACATTTCTCTGCGTTTACCTCCAGAAATTTGGACTATTTATCCATCACCCCTTAATGAGAAATCTCCTATTTCTGTTCTAGCCGGGATGTACATTCATTCAACAGGAAGTTATTGCATATCTGTACCGTGCCTTGTTTGAGTCCTTAACTTGAGAATTATCACAGAACTAAATTATTTTTGTGGTACTGTTTGCTGTTCACAATTTTTTTCCTACTTCCCATGAAACTGTTTTTAAACAGTTAGTCAGGAAGACTATCATCAGGGCTTTCATGGATGAATGTGCAGGGTCTGGAGTACATTCCTCCAAGAGGGATTATTCCTGTGGAATTTGAGAGATGGGGTTGATGCCCCCTGAATTTGTGCAACGTGGTGGCTCTGCTTCAGGTAGCTGAGGTGTATTGTTTTAGGGAAATTGATTTTTTGTAAATAGTGTTATAAAGCATTACAGTTTTTTATGTTCATGGAAAAACAAAGGTAGAAAATGTGACTGTTGGCCTACTGTATCTAATACACACTTTTATGTATTTCCTGCACTATAAAATTGAAAATGTTTATTATACACTTGCTACATTATATAAGCACATGCCTGATTTTATAAAAGAAGCCAGCTTATAATATAAATGACTTTTGTGTTATGTTAGCCCCTCTTGACAAAAAAATCACTCCTCCCAGCCTAAAAGTGCTATGTAGCTAGTTTATGCTAATAAACTTCAAATGTGTGGTGTATTTGATTGCAATCTAATTAATATGAGAGGCATGATGCATAGTAAGCTTTTGAGTCAAACAGACCTGGGGAATTCTGACCCTGCCAGTTATTAGCCATGTAACCTTGAACAAGTTTCTTAACCATTCTGAGCCCCCAATTCCTCCACTGCAAAATGGAGAAAATAATACCTAATTGTGAATATTCTTGGGAAGATTAGGAACTATATATGAGCCTTAAGAGTGTGCCTCTACAGCCTAGGGATGGACATAATCTCTCTTGGTTAAATAGTAGAAGCTACAAGTCAAAATGGATTAAAAAGACACATGTGATTTATTAATCAGACTTTATGGTTGTCAATAGCACGGCATTCAATTATTATAATGAATAGTACTGAATGAGCTTTTTTTATACTAAGTGAAAATAAAAATTTAGACCTTTAAAGGAGTAGATAAGGAAGCAAGTATGACAGTAATTAGCAAATGAACCAAGGAACCATCACCACCGAATTGGTACTCCTTTATCTAGTATAAATGAGAAAATAAAATAATTAATGTGGCAAAGGAGAAGGAGAATATCTCCAAGCCAACCTGCATTTTTTCTTTGAAAATGATGTTAAAGTTTTCCTTTGAAAGAATGGCTATATTTTATTTAAATATATTAGAAGGTTTCTATGACTACGACCTCTGGAGGAAGAGACTTTTTAAAAATACGCCTGTGTATTATTTAGTTCACGTTATGTACCAAACCAGCTGGTTAAATGATTTCTCAAGAACTTTAAAAAAACAGATAATTAAATGAAGTACATTTTCCGATGTGTGCCATCAGCTAGAGATAGTATGTATGAGAAAGGTGAAGATAGTTTTCCATTTTAAAGGGAGAGAAACTAAGTAAAGATACTAAAGGGTCATTTGTCCATCCTCCTATGAAATTAATCATATTTCTGAAAATAAATCTTAGCTTTGCAGTTTATCATTTTCTATGTTGAATCAGCTCTTCTCAATACATCTGAACCTCTTCCCCAGTAAAGAAATTCTTATGCCATTACTTGTGGGCTTAGTTTACCCACTCACATGAAAAACCCATAAAGCTTTGAGAGACTTTATTATTAAGATTGCAATAAGTAACGAGGGTGCAAAGAGCATTTCTTCACTGGAAGTATGAAAAAAGAAAGATGGATTCAGTTACCCCTTAGGACACTTACACACTTCTACCATTTTGAAATTAGGGAAGAATTTGAAAAGTCAGTTTTGTAGATGAGGCGATTGTACCATGGCTTCAAGTTCTGCCTGCTTTCTGCCAAAATACTGCAGCCTCAGGCAAAAATAGCCATGAAGGGTGTTGTCAGTCTTCACATACTAAGCAACCAAACCTTGGAATTTGCTTTCCTAATTCCATTTGGTTGTTCTGAAACATTCTGGGTTAGGTAGCATTCACAGGACCTCCTGGATAGCGACTATTGTGCCAGCAACTTTGTTTGGGTTTTGGGAGTCCAGGTGAGACAAGGTGGAAGAAGTCTACGTGCTATGCTCACGAAAGAGCAGAGCACCATTGAAAGCATGCTTTTATTCGAAGCATTTAATCTTTTATTCACCTGTCGTTATACTGAGTCTGATTAATCAGGGACTTTTCCTGGAAGCTGGAAGTAACATCGCTAGAGGAGTGGAACTTGCTTTCCCACTATCAAGTTGCTCAGCGTTAAACTCCCGTTTTGGATCCCTAGCTCCATGGAAAATGCAAAGATAGAAAATGTGACTGTTGACCTAGTGTGTGTAATACACACTTTTATGTCTTTTCTGCACTGTACATTGAAAATGTTTCCATTTGCTACATTATATAATCACTGACCTGATTTTGAAGAGAAGCCACTTTATAATAAAAATGACTTTTGTCTTAGACCCTTTTGACAAAAATAAATCACTCCTTCCAGCCTAAAAGTGCTATGTAGCTTTAAAAATACATAACTGAATAAAAATTTAATTTTGCATAGAGAATTTCTGCATGCCCCATTAGGTAACTGGAGACATCACCACAGAAAACTATAAAATTAATTTTTTATGATTTTCTCATCTAGGATTCCAGTACCTGCATATCTGATTGATCTAAAATCCTTAAATGTCACTGAGAAGATCCTCTAGGCAGAGAAAATTACAAGAGATTCTCAAGAATATTTTTGCACTAGGAGCCATATGTGAAACGTAAAATATATGGTGTACAAGGGAAATTACTTTTAAAAATATATTGAGAACAAGTTGAATCAAAGAAATGTTTTCTGCTTGTACTGAAGATAAGAATAGAAAAGAAAGGATTTGAGTTGAAGGTCTTAATCTCCAGTGTATCATCACTATAAGAGTTGACAAATGTGCAACTTCTGTTTGCCTCAGTTCTCTCATTCTCTAACTGTGAGACCCAATTCTGTGGTCCCCCAGAATTGGAGCCAATTAGAAAAAAGCTGTTATACTGTACTCATGTATAATTCTCTTTAAAAGAGAATTAAAGTCAGTCAAGAGTAATTAAGAGATTATTATGATGCAAATAAAAATAAAACTAGAAAAAGAATCCATAAACAATGAATGTTTGTTATTTGCACAAGTAATGAAAAAAAAAGAACACTTTGTTTTGGCCCTTTGAGGTCACTCTTTGTCAGGACATGGGGTGTTTTGAGTACTTCTGCCCAACCCTACTTTCATCCTGTCATCACAATCAGTCAGTGCCTTAGCAAATAAAGATTCTTTTTTTCCTGTATATCTAAATGGATGCTGCTTTTAGGCAGCAAGTTTTTCATATAAGAACTAACGTAAGCCACAATTTAAAATAGGTGGAAATATGCCAGTTTTGAATTGAATTCAGGGTGAAAAATAGTCTTAAAAAAGTCATGCGGACTTAACGTGTGTAAGGTGTAAGGAATGAAGAGGGGTACTGTAAGCCTACTGCATAGGATTCCACAAATGTTTCATTTGAACCCTTGCTTCCTTTGCAGCTTAACTGGAATGTTTACAAGGTACCAAAGAATTTGAAAGACAGGGATTCTTATATCTATGACTGTCCAAATGAGGACAGCCAGAAACACTAAGCTATACCATTCTATTTCTTCAGCAGAGTCATAGGATCAGATTAATTTGTTTAGTTACTTAATAACTTACCAACACTTTATGAGTGCCAACTATGAGCCAAGTATTGGGAAAGTTAGTTAAGAAGATGTAGGCAGTCCATCCCTTACAAAGAAGGATCCATGAATGTCTCCAAACACGGAGCCCATTGGCCAAATGTCCCCCATTCTCTCTTCTATCAGAAGAATGATAGAACGATAGAATTAATTGTCTGTTAGTGAGTTCTGTGATATCTTCATGCTAAGCATGGCATTCTTTTATGTCCACACCAAGGGAATCCTAAATCGAAATTGTAGATGGAAAGAACTTGACTATTGATATAAATCTTCTTGAAAGTACCCTCCTGACTTTCAAATTCCTAGTTCTGTTTAGCTTAAAACAATGCTCAGATCAAAAAGTAAAGTCTGCTGGTGGAACAAATTAATGTATGTTTAAAGAATGAGTGAGAAGAAAGTTAAATGGGAGGAACTTAGTTTTGGCAGCTGTGTGCTCTGACTATTTTGCCATTAGGAATTCTTAAATACAAAATACTAGAAATCTTGAGCTGTGGTGCCTTCCTAAATATTTTTTTGATCTTGTAAAAAAGTGTCCAGTAGTTGTTATAAGAAAACAGGATTTTGCACATCCAATAGTTAAAATGTTATGTTACAGTTTGATAGGTTAGAAAAAAAAATTCAAAGAAATGTTTTTTAGACTTCTTGTCAGATTTATGACAATGCTCCTAATAAATTAAGCATAGCCATTATATCACAATTTCACCTTTATTCCTTTATATTCATTTATCTTCATTTCTGAGACAATATTTATCTACATAGTGTTGTACTTTCATTGTTTTGAGTACAGAAATTGGTTGTAGTATGTAATCAATTATATAGTTTCCCCTCTGGGTCATCAATCTTAGCTAATAAAATGCAGACAGTTGCTTTAAAAGTGATCTTAAAGTGTTGGCAGAGAGTTATAAATTCACAATATGACCATTCACAGTGACTTATTTTCACTACAATTGTAGGTGAGCTGCAAATTCAGAAAAAGATAATGTTATCTCCTATCGCCAATGTGCCCCAGCAATCACCCCATTCTACTGCAACAGTATTAATTTATTAGATTTTTCTCCTATTTAGGTAGCGGGTATTTACTGAGCTCTTAATGTGTCTAATGGCTCTTAATGTGGAATACAATAGATTTTGTGGAGGAGTCAAAGGAGATAAAAAGACATCACTAGCAAAACATGGTCCTGGTCCCCAAAGATAGCATCTTAGAGAAATAAAGCACAGGTACATAAACAAATTCCATGTGTAGGATCCTTAAAGACACACCTTGATTTAAGAGAGTCTGTGAAAGGGTAACATTTAAGGAACATATTTGCTTACTTATGACTTCTAGTGTTTGCATTGTTTTTCTTACAGTTTGTTTCAGTTAGTCATGGTAAAGAATAAGAGATTTCGCCCATGCAACATAAAAGTTCCCACCGCATGACCTTGAAATAATCAGGCTTTTCCTGCTCCACAAAAACTTATAGTGGCACATATTTAGGGCAATAATCTTAACTTTAGCATAGTCAGAACAACAATATTATGAAAACAGTCACGGAAAATAAAGAACAGTGGTTCTCATCTTAATATGTGCAAGGATTATCTGAGAGTTAATTAAAATTACCTTAAAATTTGTTTAGACATTTCGATTCAGTAGACCCCACCAACATACATTCTTATTTAATGGAAGAGGCCCCCTACCTTTAGATACCCTGTCTGACTTAGTAGGTTTGGGATGGACATTGGAAATAATGATTTTTAAGTTTCATTCTATGTAACTACGATGCAGGAAGCCTAGGGCCACATGCTGAGATGTTCTTCTGTTGAACAACCTAACAAATGTCACAGAAATGCTAGGTGGTGCTATTTTTCAAATAATTTAAACATTTTAGCATTGTGTCAAAGATTGGTGTTCTTATTCAAAGACTGGGTTAGTTAGCTATTGATGTGAGATTAAAATGACTAACCAAACTCTTGCAGCCCTAGAATAATTTTCTTAGGCATTTTTTCAGTCCTTATTTCATTTTTAAAATTTCATTTTATTTATTTTTTTCCAGCTTTATTGAGACATTATTGACATATACCATATGTAAGTTTAATGTGTACATGATGGTTTGACACATGTATGTATTGCAAAATGTTTACCACAATAAATTTAGTTAACATCTCCATCTTATCACATAATTACCAATTTGTGTGTGTGTGTGTGTGTGTGTGTGTGTGTGTGTGTGTGTGTGTGTGTGTGTGGTGATAACATTTAGGCTCTTTTCTCTGGATCTAGCAATCCCACTTCTGGGTATATATCCAAGGAAAATGAAACCATTATCTTGAAGAGATATCTATACTCCCATGATCACTGTAGCATTATTCATAATAGCCAAGATATAGAAACACACTAAGTATCTATTGATGGATGAATGGATAAAGAAAAGGTGCTATGTATACACACACATACTCATACACACCCTGGAGTATTATTCAGCCTTAAAAAAGAAGGAAATCCTGTCATTTGCAACAACATATGCAAATGTTGTGTGCTAAGTGAAATAAGCCAGACAGAAAAAGACAAATGCTGTGTGGTATTACTTACATGTGGAATTAAAAAAATATATGTCAAACTCATAGAAACAGAGTGGAAAAGTGGTTTCCAGGAATTGGGAGGGGAGTGAAATTAGGAAAGTAGGTAAAAAGGTACAAACTTGCAATTATACAAAAAATAATTCCTGTATATACAGTGTATATCATGGTGATTATAGTTGATAACACTATATTGTGCGATTGAAATTTGCTATAAGAATATAAATTAAATGTTCGCCAAAACAGAAAAAGTAAATATGTGAGATGATAGATGTGTTAATTAATTCAATGGGAGAATCTATTCATAATGTATATGTATAACACATCATCATGTTATACACATTAAATATCTTTTAATTTCATCAGTTTTGTCTTAATAAGCAGGGGGGTGGAGGAAAGATCTACTCTCTTAACAACTTTCAAGTATAAATACAATATAGTTTATTATAGTCACCATGTTATATTATTAGCTCCTCAGAATTTATTCATATTATAGGTAGAAGTTTGTACCCTTCAGCGAACATCTCTTCATTTTCTCCACTCTTCAGCCCCTAGCAACCACCATTCTACTCTTTATTTCTTTGAGTTCTTAAACTACTTATCAGAACAGGATTCCTGGTGCAATTTGCAAACAATAACCAACTGTCTCATTATCATTCTGTATTCATTCCCTAGGGCTGTCCTAACAAAATACCACAAACTGGGTTACTTAAAAAACAATTTATTCTCTCAAAGTTCTGGAGGCTAGAGGTCCAAAACCAAGGTATTTTGAAGGACTATTCTCCTCCCTTGGGGAAGAATCTTTCCTTACCTTTTCTGGAGGTACTTTCTGAAATTAATGATTGATCATTGGCAACCCTTGGCAACCCTTGGCAGCCCTTGTCTTGCAAATCACCACCCAATCTCTGTCTACATCTTCACATGATGTTCTGATTGTACACATATCTGTGTCTGTTCAAATTTCTCTTTTTTATAAGGATGCCAGCTAAGATTCTTAAACAAATTTATATATGTTTCTCAGAGTTTTTAACTTGAACTTAGCTATTTTAACTTGAATTATAAATCCAATTCAGTGAATATTAAACTGTATTATATACCAGGCAGAGCTGGAAAGTCACTAGAGAAAAGAGAAGTGGATGTAGCATGATTGGAATTCTTAAGGAACTTCCAAATCTAGTGAAGAAGAAAAGAAGTACATAAATAACTGCTGTGCAAGATAGAGGAGATGTCAAAAATGAAATGAAACAAAACACCGAGGAGAAAGTGATAGGTCTTAGCTGGAGAAATCAGACAAAATTGCTTGTAGAATTTAACCTGAGCTTTGCAACGTTTCAAGAGCTGGGAGTTAGAGGGAGGGAACTCCAAGTTGAAATAAGAGCACAGCCCATAGAGAACTGTGAAAATATAGTGCATGTTGAGGGAAATGAAGTCATCTGGAAAATTACTGAAAAACCAACTGTAGGAGGGCATTCAACATCACACTGCAACTGTAATGCCCTTCAGCCAAAGACCCCCAGGAACACACTGATAGATAAGCAAGCTGCATCATTCCATGTTGTATTGAGAGAGAACACACATGTGGAGAACTATGGGGCATCTTGGTAGGAGGATGCTAGAAGGAACTTATTATACCATTAGGGCTTTGATTGAGTGACTTGGGGAGGTTCTGAGCAATTGGGGGTGTGCTGTAGATTGGATGCTCTCAGGAAATGGGGGCATGTGTATGGTTGGGTGTCTCAATGAATCTTACTCTAGGGAAGGGAGACTAGAATGAGAATAGAGCTGTGATTGGTAAAGCAGTAGCATTTGCTCATTTTTGCTAATAGAGAGGGTGTTTGGTATTTTGAGAATGACAAAGTAATCTTGTTTTTGTCAATACTTAGGCAAAGTCTGAAGTATATTTACTTTGTCTCAGTTTATTTGGTCTTAGAGTAACCTTTCTCTGTACTGGGTATTCTGTGAGATTATTTATGCACAGAAAATATGGCCTAGTTGTGATGCCAGGCTGGCTAATAAGTGCCAGGAATTCTCTTCTGTTGTGTGTAAAGGCATAATCGTTATCTTAAAGAGATATCTGCACCCCCATGTTCATTGAGCATTATTTACAATAGCCGAGGCAACCTGTGTCCATGAACAGATGAATGGAAAAAGAAAATGTGGGGGAGATATATATATTTCAGCCACATGAAAGAGGGAAATCCTGACATTTGTGACAACATGGATGGACTTTGAGGACATTATGGTAAGTGAAATAAGTCAGACAAGACAGACAAATACCTATAATCTCACATATAGGTGGAATCTTAAAACAACAATAAAAATAAACCTGTAGAAACAGAGAACAGATTGTGTTGATGCAGGTGCTGAGTATGAGGTAGGGGAAATGGGTGAAGGTAGTCAAAAGGTACAAATTTCCAGTTACAAAATAAATAAGTTCTAGGAATTTAATGTACAGCATGGTGACTATAGCTAACAGTACTGTATCGTATATCTGAAAATTGCTAAGACAGTAGATCTTAAAAATTCTCATCACAAGAAAAAATGTGTAACTACATGAGGTGATGGCTGTTAACTAATTGTGGTAATCATTTAACAATATATTCATATCCAATCATTTTGTATATTTTAATCTAATATATTGTTATGTGTCTATATCTCAAATAAAAAAGTTAAAAGTTAGAAGGGAGATCATTACATGGGACCTTCTATAATTCCTCTTTTGCCTTTCAGTCAAGATTATAGCTTTAAAAGCCTAATAATAATAACAATAATAATAAGTTGCTATCTTTAAAATTTTTTCTACTTATTAAATAATGTCCAGCTCATTAACAAAAAAAAGTATATCTGCAGGTGGTGAGCATTATTGGAGACTTGTGAGCTAAGAATTAATACCTTCGGCTGCATTTTCCCTTGGATAGCAGCTAATGAAGTATGAGAAGAATGGAGGCCAGGAGACCAGTTGCAATAGCCCAGACAAGAAATGAGGTGGCCTATACCCAGCCAAATGTACAATAGAGCTGTTGGAGTACAGGAGGACGCACAGGGCTTTGGGCTCAGAAGTGGGAGAGGAAGAAGAAAAGGCAAAGTAAAGGGGGTAGTAATATTACTTCACAGTTTGGCCAGGGTCTAGCACTCCCTCATGCTTCACATCCTAAAATCTCTGCTGACATTAGGGGCTACCAGTCATGGATTGATGTCTCTCTTCTAAGTTCATTCTGAGCATTGATTCTGAAGCAATAGGAACACCTTGTTTTATAGATTGCCAACCGTACAGGTGAGAATTTTTTTTTTAGATGTTAACAGGACTGTCACAGGCATGATTTTACTTATAATATTTTATTTCATAATTTTATATCCATCTGGTACTTCCATTTAATGCCCTTTGCCATTTTTTTTGTCTTAGATGGGTAGAGGGGAAATGACCCCCATCTATACACCTGTAGTCGTATATGATAAGGATACTAGGGGAGTGAAAATGATTTCCTTTAGTTATACCACACATCCTACTTTGGAATTGCATGACATATATGTTTGCATGTAAACAACTGGAGGCTTCGGTGAATGTATAAAGACTGCCTATGGGGAATGATTATCTGGTTATGAGACAATGGGGGGGGGGAAGGATGAGCTATAAAATACAACAGGCAAAGTGGGTGGCTCTGATATTCAATGGGAATCTGCGATGAGTCACCTGGAGATTTTGTTAAAATGTGGATTCTGTTTTGGTAGGTTGGATAACTCCAAGCTACTGTGTTTCTAACAAGTTACCAAGTGATGCCAGTGCTGCTGGCCTCGGGACCACACTTTGAGAATCCAGACTGTTTGTCTTTGTTCTTAGTTTGTTGACTATGTAATAGACTATCAGTTCTCGTTCAATTTCTCTTAAGGTTCTGTATTTTCTTTCTTTTCTCATTCCTCCTACTTTTGTCTAAAAGGCTCGGTCTTTCTTTATTCCTTTCTTTCACTCTCAAGTCTGCTTCATTTGCTCCAAATGGATGACATTAGTAAATCTATTTACTTTTGTACTTCGTTTAAATAGCAAGAGCTTAATTTTCTACTTCGAAAATGAAATAATGAACTCTATAACAGACAGAGAGAGAGAGGGAGAGAGAGAAAGCACAAGAATAGAGGAAGAATATTTTCTCTCTTTTTTGCTGCTTTTCTGGAAGTTTTGAAATTAACATTCAAGAGATAATGATTCATATCTCTTTTGTTTATATTTTATGTTGCATTTTACTTCTCAGACCTAAATGCAAATTTGAGTGCCTGAATGGAAGCACTGAGCACATAGGCCCTCCTTGGGGCTCCATATCTTCTGTATAGCTTGGAAATCATCAGCATTCATGACTCAGATTTTTGATTATATATCTACATATCATCTTGATTATCTTGAATATATTGATTACATTTAGCTATGGTCTCATTAGTTTCCCAATTAAATGTGTCATTGGAGCAAGAGTTTAATTTTCTACTTCGAAAATGAAATAATGAAATCTATAACAGACAGAGAGAGGGAGAGAGCGAGAAAGCAGAAGAATAAAGGAAGAATATTTTATCTCTTTTTTTTCTGCTGTTCTGGAAGCATCTCAGCAGCCTATTTCTTTACAGCCTCAAAGTATGATGTTAAAAATACCTTTCTTTTCATTCCCTTTTTTGGGGGAGGGCGATAAACTGAATAATACAAAAAGGGCATCAGTGATCTTCACTTTTAAAGACCATCAACTGTGGTTCCTTTTGAAAATCAAATAATAGTTATAATAGTGACTCTATGCTCTATTACCATTCAAATAGCATGTGTGAATAGTATGGTTTTATTTCATCAGCTCTAGCAGTTATATAGGTTGGGTTTCATTGTTATTTGTATTTTGTAGAGAATTGAAGGCTAGATTAACAAAATCTAGCAGGTGAGTGGGGAAGCCCACAATAAACTGCTTGTCTCACAATAAATTCCAGGTCTTGTGCATTCCACCTTATAGAATGATTGCTTCCTAATATAGCTATTGGGAAAATTCAGATTTTCTCTATTTTTTTTGGAAAAAGGTATTCACTATTGTAACATAATGTGATTTAAAATTGGAGAATGTTACATAATACTATGAAATACCATAAGAGTGAGTGTGTGCGTGCGTGTGTGTGTGTGTGTGTGTGTATGTGTGCGGTGTGTGTGTTGTAGTGAGATATTAACAGATATTAAGATCTATATCGATCTGAGTTTCAGTATTAATAATAACACAATTTATCATGTGAATTTGTGAACCAATGGGCCGTTTGCTTTACCTGAGTAGAGATTTTTCATGCAACATTTCTCTTGTCTGGGAAACTGATGAAATTAACTTGTTCCTTCAGGGAGTTTGAGGGGTTGCAAAGAAAAGATAAAGAGGTTTGAGGTTAAGAAGTTACGATATTATTACATACTATCCACTTAATTTTTCCTTATATTTCCCTCTGGGTCTTCCACCAGTAATCTATTTGCCATGTCCTTAAATGAAAAATAAAAATGGTGATGGAAGGAAATTTGTCTTTCGGTGGTGAGCACACAATGAAATATACAGATGATATATTATTGAATTAATTGTATTTGAAACCTATATAATTTTATTAACCAATGTCACCCCAATAAATTTAATTTAAAAAATGAAAACCTGATAAATGCTTCTTGCCCCTCTACTTTATATGGATAGAGCTGCAGCAGTAGCTATCTTTAGTTTAATGTCAAGTTGAGGCTTAATTTTTTAAATATTCAGTGTGCAAAAGTTAACTTTGATGGCAAATAGCTCTATCAAATATCCATGCAAATGTTTCTAAATCAAATGTCTTTCCTGTAATTTGAGAGCAAAAGGTCTTGATTCTAAAGCAGTCATTTCAGAAATGCGTATGCCATTAAAGTGACTTTTACTGCAGAAAATACTTGACATGAGTTGTTCATATATATATATATATATATATATATATATTTTTTTTTTTTTTACTCAATATTGGTCACTCATGTCTCCTTCTCTTCAAGAGTTCTGAAGTTGAAGTGACATGCAATGCGCATCCAAAATTGTCAATCATTAAAACACATATAACTGACATCTAAATATGTACATATTTTATAATATTTTAAATCATTTTCCCACTTTATTGATGAGGCAGTACAATGAGTCCCTTTGAAAACTAGTTTTCATGTATTAATGCACTTGTTTTCTGGCCTCAAGAATTGTATTTCTTTGTCGTTTCGCAAGAAGCCAACTTATCCGTGGCTGAGAGACCAAGCTATAAATCATAGTCACAGTCAAGAAGAAGGTGTAAACCCACTACCTCTGAGGACCACTGAAGCCACATTAGATTAGCATTTTAGAAGCAAAACGATTTGCATTAGTACACTGGTTTCTAGTCACTTGCCTGCTGGTTCAAGGACATGCCTGAAAAGTGTAGAAATCAACTTTGGAGTATTGCTGCAATTTTTAGACATCTAAAAT
This sequence comes from Eonycteris spelaea, assembly GCA_003508835.1. NCBI lineage: Eukaryota > Metazoa > Chordata > Mammalia > Chiroptera > Pteropodidae > Eonycteris > Eonycteris spelaea. The sequence continues at coordinate 1,112,669 of PUFA01000067.1, read as the reverse complement.
GAAAGCGATCATAGTGCAGTGAACTCTGGCTTGCTAGGTTCACCCTTAGCCTCCAACTGGGAATGCCTTAATCAGTACTCTTCAAGAGCTAGTGGCCTCAGGACAGGCAGCAGTTTTGTCCAAATGAAAGAACTGAGAACTATTAGCTTAATGGTTGGTAAATGCCACAGTGAGAGTGTCTCTCTAATTTTTATTTTGCAGGTCCTCATTTAACATTTAATTTGGGGAGTCACAGGTGACTAGTCAATAAGGGACCAAGTTAACTAATTCCATTCCTGCTGCCTAAACCACTTTTCTCCAAGGCTAAATCAAGTAGACTCTTAAGCATTTGCTGCAATTGAGAAGCCCAGTAGCTAGCCACTCAATACTGATTTCCTCTGGCCTCTGGAATTCCACAGGTGTTAGGGTTAGTACCACTGTTTTGTTATACTTAAAATTTGCTTATGGATAAGGCATGTGCAAGTACACCAATGCATAGGTGTGCACACGCACACATTCAGTGAATTCCAAATTATTTTTCCAAGTCTCCTCAGGGGACATGGGAAAATTCATCAGACTATCTCAGTTTACATATTGGACTCTCCTATAACCTTTTATTGAAGAAAGTGGTCCATATCTGATGGAAAGAAGTATGGCAACCATTAAGTATGTTTCATATCCTCATTTTTAGTTTCTTGCAAGCATAAATTATATATAACTTAAAATGTTTTCTACTGCCAACCCCTCCACAGTGCCTCATACATTGTTGATGCTCTGTAAATATTTACAGACTGACCAGTTTTACTGAGTAGAGCAACTCAAAGTCAAGGCTCTTGTCAAGTCTTTACAAGGGGATAGGGAAAATTTCCCCTTTACCTTTAAGTTCTTTCTCACTATGCAGGTATTCACCCCCACCCCGCCCCCGCATTAGCTTGAAAACTCCATAAAGGAAAGAACTATATCTGTTTATGATGGAATGTACTTTCAAAGTTGAATTCAAGAACAAAACCTGTTGAGAGCAAAGACATTGCTTAACTAGGTTTCTTTTGAGCTAAAGAGTATTTTGAGGTTGAGACTGAATAAACAATATCTGTGAGAGGCTGGATCCAGTAATGCAAAGTTTGACATTACTGGGTTAACAGTTACATTTTAATTGTTTCTTAAGCACCTCACTCTACAAATAGGATATTAAAAGACAGTAAAGGGCATGCTTTTGACGCTAAGGACTTCATTAACTAAATTGAGAAGATTAAGGCACAAATCAACATGAGTTAATACAATATTCCTATTCCTGGATTTCCTGAGTTATGTTCCTCTAAGAATAGCTAATGTAGCTACAAGTAACAGGGCACCCAACAACTAATAACTTAATGTATAACTATATGTATTTATTTTTAATTTTATTTTATTATTAGTTTCAAGTATACAGTACATTGGTTAGACATTTATATAGTTCATAAAATGATCCCTTTGATTGCCCTTTCTGTCCTCTGGCTCTCCACCTAGCCATTCCATCCCTATGCCATGCTCCCCGTCCTCGTGACCATCAACTACTAATTTGTACTTCTTTAACCCTTCACCCCTTTCTCCCAGCCCCCCAACCTCCCTCCTCTCCTGGCCATCACTAGATCGTCCTCTATATTTGTGAGTCTGGTTTTGATTTGTTTGTTCTTTTTGTTCCTTAGATTCTGCATATAAGTGAAATCGTATAGTATATGTATTTTTTTAATTGAAATGTCTGGAAGGAGGTCATTATAGCATTGCTCAGTGGCTTCATTACTGACTCAGAAACTCAGCTTTTCCTGAGTTTTCCCTTATTAGGCACCTCATAACTACAAGATGATTTCCAGAGTCCCAGCCATCTCTTACTTAACACTTATGTCCCTAACAGGAAGAAAAGGGCGAGGCAAAATGAATTGTCATTTTATCAAGCAGGAAAAAAGGCAAAAAAAAAAAAAAAAAAAAAAGAATTAGCACCCTCTATAACACCCACTCTCTTCCCCCAGAAGCCTTCCTTTATATCCCATTGGCCAGAAGCTGCATCAACAGCTGTACACATCTCAGGAAAAGCGGGGCATGTGAATTTCCAGAAAAGGGAAGTGGGCTTCACTGTAGTTGGCTTAGAGCAACTGTGTGTCATTCCTCAGGGTTAAGCAAATTGCCACAGGGAACAAAATTGGAATTCTTTTGACAAAAATGGGTGGGATGCTGCTTGGTGAAAATTTAATTTCTTCTACACCAAGTGACTCAAAATCTTTTACTAACTCTTGTTTAGATTGTTTTTCAATAAGCTAACATCGTAGGGGAAATTTTAAGCTCTTGGGGAAATGCATGAGCTTTTTAAATCTCCATGCTCCAATAACTAAAGGGCATGCATTTCTAAGCAACAATGTGCCTTTGCTGAATCTCTTTTCTATTTATTTTTCGGGACTTACCAAATGAATGGTATCTGTAAGTGGCATTCATTTTCTAAATTGTATCCCGGTGGCCCCAAAGAGCAGTCCTTCAGGTTTCTGCAGGCCTAAGGCTGAGAAGCTATGACAGGCACTAGGGAAGACTATTAAAGAAACTGAAGATAAATAGGACTTTCATCATGGAAGTCCACATTGGGCACTGATTGCTTTAAGGAGTAGGACAGAATTATAGATTACTACTAGGAAAGTTTCCTTGGAGAGAAAATATTGGGCCACCTTCTTAATGTATGGCTGGAATTCAATCTCCTCCATACAAGGCACATAAACCATTTTACAGAAGTGAAAAATGAGGCCCAGAAATATTAATCTAAAAATAAAATAATGAAACCACTGATGAAGTGTAGGAACAATATAATTAATTTATAATTCATTATAATTCCTGTAACTGGCTCCCTCACATACACACTCCTATACACATAAAAAAAAAAAAAAAAGAAATCAATCTTCTCTCTTTTATGTATCTTCAAAATTTTGCAAATGAGACCATCATAGTCACTTGAATTATAGCGTGTGGAACACTAAGTCGAAAAAAAGTGTTATAAAGTTCGGGGGAAATAATTGTATTTAAATTTTCAGGACAAATTAGAGCTGGTATGTGTCCTATTCTAGCAATGTTTGGTGATTGTATTAGTTATAAAAACTTCTGCTAATGTGAAAAATTTTTTTGTTAATCTGCTTTTATTTCTCTTTTAAAAAAAGAGGGAAATCCTCTACCTTTGCTTCTTTGTTATTAATGAGGTTTGTGCATTGAAACCTCACTTAATGTCATTGCTGATGAACTCATTTTAATATCTGTTTGTGATTAAGCTGACTTCATTAGAAAAAAACCTATCAGTCTGCCCCTTTGATAGTGAAATGTTATGCAGCTGTATCAACCATATCAGTTTCCTCTCTCCTTTCAGTGCTCTTTCTCTCTCTGTCACACTTTTCTCTTTCTCAGTCACTCCTATGCAATTGTTTAACAACACTAATTCTCACTGTGCATTTGACATGCTCTATATTGGGCAATGAAACCTGAGCTAGTTTAAAATTCATTTTGATGACTAATAAATTAACTACTGGTAATAAAAAATGACTTGAATAGTAATATATAATTATGTCCCTCCAAAGACATGACCACATGTCTTTGCTTCATCTTGACTTTAGCTATACATTATTGTTAAGTTTTAGCATATTTAAAGGTCCTCTTGAATGCAGCTCTCAGAGTTGAGGAAAGGCGAAATAGTATTAACAATGCATGCTGATGGCCTGCTTGGGCATCATGCCTCTCAACAAAGTTATCCTTTCTTTAAAAGTGCACTGTTGAAATTTTGTTTGAATTAATACCTTCAATTGACCTAGAAAAACTGTCCTATTTTAAAAGGTCTCTTTTCTACCATTGAATTGCCAGATTACTGCCTTTTGTGCATTACTTTTATTTTTGGAGACAACTCATTTTAAAGAAAGATTTATTTCTAGGTTTTGCTTTATTAGATTATCTCAGCATTAAGTAATTAAAAACTGGGCAGTAAAGAGTTCTTCTATATATAATATATAATAACCTCACTAGGTTTATTTTTTTTAAATCTATAAAAATTAACTCTCCAGTATTTTAACAACCATAAATAGCAATATCATGCTGTTTATTGGAAGTAATATACAGAATAGATATGTATTTTATATGAGTGCAGCTATGTTGATATGATGTTATTAATTTCAGTTTTTAATATTGTGCAGCATTTTGCTTTTGGGACAATGAATGAAACTCAAAATAGAACAAATACTTTTATGTGATGCTTATTATCTGTATTGAGAACATAAAATTTTAAAACACAAAATTAAGATGTAAGCTAATTATCAAAAATATACAGTTCATCCTGTCTCTCTCTAAAAGATTTATTCTGAGTGTTTGTTCTGAATTTTAGGGACGCTAAGGATGATGAATTCCATCAGAGGTTTCCAGCAGTAATCATCTTTCTGTTTGGCACTTTCACGAGCTTAGACAATGCTTCAAACACCAAAGTAACAAAAAAGTAAAAACAAAAAACAAACTTTTATTAATTCATCCATTTATTAAATAAACATTGCATAACTAATTTGTTCTAGACAAGATTCCTGAGGATTAAGGATGGCATTTTTAGAAGGGGTGATACCTGGAGATTGAGGAAAGGCCCTTTGGTAATGTTTGAAAAGGCAGAGAGAGGTGGGTGGGCAGGGTGGGGTCATGGCTGTTTTAGATGAGTTCCAAGGAGCTGTGTGTGGCTCCATCTTTGCAAGTGATTGGAAACTACTGAAGTTCTTAAAATAGATTGATGCAGTAGAATTTGCATTCTACTTTTTATTTTTTTGGATTTTATTTTTTAGAAAACTAATTCTTTTTGTCTTATAGATGATGTGCTGGTGGTAGGAAGGAAAGGTAGACAATAAAGCAGCAGGAGGTCAGCTGGAAGTCTGGTTCATCAAATACCACACAGGCTGGTGGGGCGGGGCGCAGCAAACAGTTTTGTGTAGGTCTGAGAGTAAATATGTTAGATTTCACACCACATGGCTCTGTCATGACTGCCCCACTCTGTACCGTCTGTAATGGGGAAGCAGCCTTAGACAATATGAAAGTAAATGGGCATGGCCATGTTCTAATAAACCTTGGCCAACCCTTGATTTAGACTATCAAATATGCATTAAAAATGAAAAACTGACTGCTGTAGTAAAGCTCGCTATTTACACCCATGATTAGAGCAGCATTGTTCACAATAGTCAAAAAGTGGAAGCAACTCTAGTATCCATTGACTGATGAGCAAAATGTTGAACATACTGCAATGGAATAGTATTCAGTTTTAAAAAGGAAATTTTGACATATGTTACAACATGGATGAACCTCGAGGATATTATGCTAAGTGAAATAAGCTAGTCACAAAAGAACAATTATCACATGATTCCATTTATATAAGGTACCTAGAGTAGTCAAATTCATAGAGACAGAAAGTAGAATGGTAGTTGCCTGGAACTGGGAGAAGGGGATAGGGAGTTGTGTTTAATGGGCACAGAGTTTCAGGTTTGCAAGATGAAGAAATTCATCATAGAGCTGAATGCTGATGATGTCTGGACACAATGTGAACATACTTAGTGACATTGCCTGTATACTTAAAATGGTTAAATTGGTAAATTTTGTGTTATATATATTTAACCATAATTTAAAAACAAGAAATGATTGAATAGAAGAACAAAAAGCCACTCACTATTGCTTTATTCCAATTCCATTTTATAATGACTGTTAGACTATTTGGCCACACAAGATTACTACAGGAAGTGGATGAAACCTATACTTTTCTGACTGCAGGTTACAGAAACTCTGAATTGAACTGTCTTAAAAAAAAAAAAGAAAGATTTATGCTTGAGCATTGCAGTAAGACCAAAGTTAATGTAGTCCACACGGCTGACTCAGTAGTTCAACTATGTTCTCAAATTCCATGCTTCAGATCTGCCCATTTCTCTGTTGCACCATCCATGGAGTTGGTAACAAAATGTTACAGCAGTTCCTGGCTCCATCCAGGGGGAGATGAGATTGTCTCTTCCTGGGACTACTTCTTAGAAATGTAAACCTCTTTCAACAAAGTCCTCTTGAGTCACTGGCCAGAACTAGGTCACATGGCTGATGCTAATAATTCTGTCACTTAAGAAGCACTGGATTGACCTTGGATCAATTCAGTGAAGGCTCATTTCGGAATCTAGGGGGTGCAGTCATTTCCTGAAGCACTTGGTTGCTGAGCTAATGATTTGGTTTGGGAAGGAAGGAATGGTTTGTAGAGAATACGTTTGGCATATTAGACAGACAAAAATAATATATACATACTCACTTTGGAGAGTAGAAATTAATATTTTTGCAGATATATTATGTCAAATATTATGAGAGAATCTTTGCATTACCTCATTTAATCCTGAAGAAACCTGTATGGGGTAGGAATTCCCCAACCCCCTTTTTTTTAAAGATGGATGAAGAACACTGGGCCTTGAAGGATTTAAGAACTCATGCCCTTTTGACTCCCAAACCTCTGCTCTTTTTACTACATGACACTGTCTTTGAAAGATATAAATAACTCCTCAGTTGAAAACATTTCTTCAATCCTTCCCACAACCATAATTGTCATCTATACAACCATTTTAAGGGAGGAGACTGAGAGGTTCCAGGAGCTTATGCAAATGGCTCAAATTCATACAACTAGTAAGTGACATAGCTAGAATTCAAATCCAGCTTCTCTTACTCTAGATTAGTGCTTCCTAACCTGGATACCATTGACATTTTGAGATGGATAGTTCCCTGATGTGAGGGGCTGTTCTGAGCATTATTATAGAATGTGTAGCAGCATCCCTAGCTTCTAGCCCACCTCTCCCTCCATTGTGGCAACGAAAAATATCTCCATTATATCACCAAATGTCCCCTGGGGGGGATATCAACCAGAGTTGAGAACCACTGGTCTTCCCACCAGGCTGCTCTTATTTTCTATCCTGAAGCAGTTGACAACTAGTAGATGGCAGCGTATATATGTAGAGTGTTGCACTGGGAGTCAGTAAGGAACCCATAAAGGTAGGACCTAGTGGTTTTAATGGCATGGACATCCAGTTACACTGCCTCAATTCAAGATTCAGATCTAGCACCTACTATCTGTTACCCATAGATATTAATTTTCTCTGCCTCAGTTGCCTCATCTATAAAATGGGAATAAAAAATAATACTACTTGGTACAAAGTAAAGTCTCTGATGTGGCAAGTTGAGCTCCTTTGCTGTTCAGGGTAAAAAGTGAAGAGTAAGTGGCTTTCTATTTTGAGCCTACTGCCTCATCTTCATTAGCTCTGCAGGTTGATTTTCATGATGCTTGCCCTGAGGGCTGGAGCTTATTATGTATTGGTCCTCATTACAGAAGGAATAGCTGTTTTATAAGGTACTATCTGGATAGAGATTAAACAAATAACACCTATATCTGATTATACAAGTGTAGCAAAGACGTTTTGCTCTAGTTTGTCCTGAGAGAGTCATGGAAACACAGACATCAGCATAGGAATTCTTTGCAATTTGCTAGTTTAGATACTTCTTTTACAGACAGGAGATGACCAAGATCAGAGAGAACTGGTGATCTGCTGGGGTTGCAAAGCTAGTTTCTGGGAGTCCAGGACTGGGTCAGGGGCCACTGATTGTCAGTCAGTTCAGTGTGTTTCTTATACCAACTGTTAACATTTTCTAGGAGAGAGATCTTTTGTAGATGCATAAGATACACTTGAGAGTAATCATTTTTGGACATTCTGCATCAAATAACTATGTTTCAAAAATTAAAAAAAAAAACAATCAAATGAGAAGCATAGATTAAAGTGTAAAAAATTTATTTCTTAATTACCTTTGGGATCTAAGAATAATAATGATATTTTTTCTAAAATGTATTTTATCATTTTTTTTAGAATAGTAATCAATTTTACTGACTCCTGCTCTATTTAAGGGAATAAAGAGCAGACAGTCCCTGAGATATTAAGCAGACTTTTCCTTAGTCACTCTGTGGTGATAACTAGAGTAACAGTGTCCACTGCTGGCAAATCAGATAATTGCACCATTTTTTATACAGTTACTCTGTGAGGAATAACATTTTACCTTCATCCAGATACATTATTGAGTAAGACTAAGGCGTATATCCTAAAAGGATGTCCCTGTAGTTTAAAAAATGTTTGTTTTTTAGTTAAATAATCAATCGAAAAATATGTTTGTTTTTTAGTTCAATAATCAGTCAATGATTTACCTCTATAAATCTAAGAATACAAACATAATGATAGTTCTTATTTTAAAATAAATGAGGTTTATTATAGTAAGAAGATAGAAAATGTAAATTTACACAAAAAAGTTTATATTTAGTGTATAAAAATAAGCAAAATCAATTATCATTTTATGGTGACCCAACTGACTTTTTTTGATCACCTAAAATAATAATTCACCAAAACTTACTTGGGTTTATTATTTTCAGGACATTCATCATAACTTTAGAAGAGGGAAAATAGAAGACAACTGAAATAAAAGATTTCCTTAATTTATACAACATATTTAAAGACAATTCAGTTTGCTAAACCTTTGAAACACATTTTGTAACCTACGAATTTAAGTTGTTTAACTGGAGAGCTGAGTAAAAGCCTAACTAAAAACGACCTCTTTTCCAAGATTTTTATGTGCTTTAGAAAATCTTCCTGGGTTTCAATGCCAGAAACAGGCAGCAGAGGGCCCAGTGTATTTTAACTATCAGGAGATTTATTGAAACTGAGGACAGATTTTTGTTACTCTTTTAAGTTTCCTCTTAAGATTTTTACTTGTATATGGTAAAATTTGCATATATATATATATATGTTACTGTTGTATAACTATAGAAAAAAATTAGATGCATGGATAAAATGGCCTCATCACATCGATATAATTTATGAAAATCAACAGATAGCAATTTAATCTAGTTATAGAAATCTAGCTTGGATAGTTAAGTGCTAGTGTAGAATTCTAATGATTATTAGCTTTGAACTTGGGCAGTTACAGCTATTACAAGGAGCACATACTCTAGGTGGAGACTGTGCATACTAATAACGATTGGTCAGTTACAGGAAAATGTTGCCACCCTGTCTCTGTTCCTTTTGTCCTCGTTTTGTGATGATTCCTAGGTTTTGAGATTTGAAGCTGTTTGCTTGTAGGCACCAGGACTGGGTAGGCTGGTAACGTCAATCTCTCCACAATTTTGCTGCTTTTGTTTCACAAGGTTATTCTTTCCTGACTCTTCAGGCCTCACTTGACCTGCAGGATCAAGCTTTGTCCCCTTTCTGTATCTTACAGGTACTTCCCACTGGGAGTCTTACCTCCCTGAGAATTTTATCTGTTCTTATCATATTCCGATCCATCCAGAACCTCCCACATGCATACTTTATTTGCAGCATTTATTTCATACTTTATTCCTTATGCATTTATTCATTTATTCATTCGACAAATATTTACTAAATTTTACTCTGTACCAGGGCGTGGGAACAGAGCAACGAATAAGACCTATGAGGCCGCTGTTCTTGTGGAGTGAGAAAAATCACGAGCGCATAAAGACAAAAATTAAGATGAGATATGCTGAGAAAAGATCTCATCAGACAAAGAAATTAAGATGAGATCTAAAGAGTGCAGGTAGTTACTTGGATAGAATAGACAAAGAGGGTCTCCGAGGAGGTGATACTGAAGTGCAAACCTGAATGACAGGAAAGGGCCATCCTTATCACACATTTCAGATAGAAAAAAAGCAGCTTGTGCAGAAGCCTCAAGGCGAGCACAAGCTTTGCTTGTTGGAAAAATAGAAAGCAGACAATTGCATCTCCCACTACCGCTTTCGATTTCACCTTGGAAAGGACAAGTGACCAAAGAGAATACTTTTCTCATGCATCTCCCACTGGGGCAATATGGCTCCATTGAATGTCTGTGCCTCCCTACCTCTCTCCTTACTGCTGCCTCCCGACATATTTCCAGAGAAAGAGGTGACCTTGTGTCACTGCTCTTCTGCACTCTATCCTATGTGTGAAAGCTTACTCATTTAAGCATGCTGATTACTGAGTTTCTTAGTAAGCAACCCAAGACACTGATAGAACTAGATATTCACTGCCTAGAAGGACTTTAATCAAGATCATTTAAAATTACTCCTCTATTTTGCAGGTCCAGAAAGGTTACGGGACTTGGTCAAGGCCGTTTTGCCAATTTAAGGAGGGAAAGAGCCCAGGAATTCCATATCCCACCCCAGAGAGCTCTGTGAATTACCTTGATCTGTCTGCTTTAAAATATCCCTCTGCAACATTTTATTTCTCTCCCCCATCACCTTTCCCCCCTCTTCTCGTAGATCCCATGATTCTTTCGCTTTAGGACCCTTCTCTTTATACTATTTTTTCCCCCAAAGTATGCCAAGTCTTTTGCCCTGTCTCCAGTTAATAGGAGTAGTTGGTGGTCTTTTTGACCCAAGAGCTTTTTTTCTCTATAAACTAGATTGAATACATATAGTAAGGCCACACATACACTGAAACCTCCTCAACTTGAGACTATTTCAGATGGTTAGTGCAGTTGTACAAAACTGATTGGCATTTGCAGTCTGTGAATCAGGAACAAGGAAGATGGAAGATTGTATACCATCAGTGCATGGTGAGGAGATTTTACAAAGTTTTATTACACAAGATGCAAATCTTAACGATGGCCAGTGGTGCATTTTAGGTCTTGTGTTAACTCCCTGGAGGCTTCCTGGCCTAATTCTAACTTCTTCATCCATCCTTACAGTCAGGGATAATGAGATTCGGGCTGACAGTCAGGGATAATGTACAGAAAGAATATCTTTCACTCCTGGGATCATGGAAAGTCAGACAAAAATAAGGGAAAGGACGGACATTTTTTAGTGAGCTGGCTATAGCTTCAAGCCATTTCTAATCATTATTCAATAATTGTGTGTGTATAATAGTGCTGTTAATAATTTTAAAGCTAAATCCAGAAGGACTGGAGAAACTTTGCCACCAATAATCAGAGAAAAATAGGCCAAGGCCAGAATGTCTATGAAATGCACAGAATTGTACTGAGCAGTTTTCTTTCTAGAACCAGAAAGTATAACATAGGAAAAGTTAGAGCTCGATAGAGAACCTAAAACTCATCAGACTTAGTCATTCATCAAACATTCAGTGTTCAACCATCCTTACCAACCTACTCTAATTTTGCAAATGTGCTAGCTCTTAAACAGGGTTGTTCAACCTTGGAACTGTTGACCGCTTAGGTGGATAATTCCTTGCTGTGAGAAATAATATATGATGTTTAGCAGCATCCCAGGTCTTCTACTCACTAGGTGCCAGTAGCACACATCACCCCCCAGCTGCGACAACTAAAAACGTCTGTAGAGTTTGCCAAATACGTTCTGCAGGGCAAAACCATCCAAATGGAGAACCAATGCTTCTGGATGAAGGTATTACTTTTTCTCCAAAGGATAATGTTTATTCATTATTTATGTTATGCCTTATTCTTAAAAAGGATTTAAAGAAGCTTCAGTGAATAAAATAAAGACTGATGATTAAATGACATAAATGGTGAGGGAGAGAGACATACCAGAAATATAGGCTGAAGACAGCAATTATGTTTAAAGAATACATTTAGTTTTGAGATTCCAAGGGAACAAATTTTAAGGGAAAATAAGTTATATAATTCTTATTGACGGACAAAAGAAAAGAAATACTAGCTTTATTTGAGTGAAATTTTCTTTTTGGTTTGGATTTTATTAGGAGACACATGCCATGATGTTATTTTAATAGCAATAAACCTTTATTAGAGAATAACTAAATAAATGTTCTTCTTATGTTCATCTCTAATATGAATCCATGAGATGAGAGCAGAGGGAATAATTATAAACATTAATTTCATGAAGACATTCTTTAACCAGATGTTCATCATAATTAATTTTAACAGTACTTAGTTAAGAAAAATCATTCCTGGTAAATACACATGATGGACCTCTTTCTACACCAACGGACTTCATTGTTATGCATTCAGCAAATAACTGAAAGTGGTCTCTGGCTGTTTGGGGGAGGGTGCTTTAAGTTTACAAATGGATTTAGTTCCCAAGACCTGACTTTGAAGTCACACATGCCACTCGATGAATTGCCTGTTCTTACACCCGTAGACATCAACGCAGCAGTACCATGCTGACAGAACCAGGGAAGGCTCCAGCCTCAGTGGCACCTCACTGGAAAACTTGTGTAAAGCAGTCGTTAGGCTAAGCAGTGTCACCAGTGTGAGGGCTGGACTTCTTGACTCCAGAATTTTTTTCTTTTAGTGGAAGATTAAGTTTGTTTTTCAAATAGCGTGTTAGTTTCCTAAAACTGTCATAACAAAGTAGCACAGACTGGATGGCTTCAACCACAGAAATTTATCTTCTCACAGTTCTGGAGGCCAGGAGTCCAATATCAAGATGTTGGCACACTTGTTTTCTTCTGAGGCCTTTCTCCTCAGCTTCTCAGGGTGTCCTCACTAGGTCTTTCCTCTGGATGCGCGCATCTGTGGTGTCTCTCTGTGTGTCCGAATTTGCTCTTTTTACAAGAATTCCAGTCATACTTGATTAGGGCCTACCCCAAGGGCGTGATTTTAACTTAATCACCTCCTTAAAGACCCCTGTCTCCAAACACAGTCATGTTTTCAGGTGCTATGGGTTAGAACTTCAACATATGAATCTCGGGTAAGCACAATTTGGCCTATAATAAAGAACTTGCATGTTAATGTCATATAAGTGAGGAATTATTCAAATACATTCATTATCCTCAGTTGGTTCCATTAATCCACCAATAGATAGGTGCGAAGAGAGAATTTTGTCCACGGTGACAGAGGTTTTCATATCTTCTCAAACATTTTTCAGGGCTGAGGCAGGCTTGAAAATAATGTGACAAATCTGTACCATCTTTTAGTAAGGGGAATTTATGTGTATTTCAGGCTGTACAAAAAGTTTTCATTCTGTTGATGTTCCAGGAACCCCATCCCACCCCTTTAATCTGATCTTTCTGATCTGATTTACTACCCTATACTCCCCAATTTTCCTGTCTAGAAAAAGAACATGCATTTGCAAACATCCCATGGAGGGTAGGTAAATTAAGGCTTTGTAGTAACTGATTTGACCACATGTTTTGGGTGTATTCTCTCATTAAATCATTTAGTTATTCTTCTAACGAATATTATGGGCAATCTATTGAGGATAGATTTCTGGTTCTGACTTGACATGGTGGCCCATAGATTCTTCTGGATCAGGCACTAATTAAAATATTTTATCCCATGATTTCCACAAATGGTTGAAATACCCCTGAAATGCTTATATTTTGCTATCCACGATGGTGTGCCTCTCATATTTAGAAGGCTGATACTGGGAACTGGTGTCCCTAACTTTGGTTCTGTATCACTCAGCACTGTGTTCAGAAATGGGACGTGGCCTTTGGGGTACCTGGGGGTGAGTGGCAGGACTAGTGCAACCTTCAAAACTCACCTTTTCTCAGAAAATGACTTCTAGAAGTCTCCTTCCAAAAAAATACACTGTGAAGTTCTTTTCATTTTTTTACCACATAAATATTCATAACCTTCATGGTTTGGACATTCAGAAGCAGCTTTTTCTGGTCTCAAACTATAGATGCTGTGATCCCACACAACATTCTTGCTTTCCTCATCTGGGAATGGAAGGGATCTCTCTTTATAAGGTTATCTCAAGGAGAAAAGAGATAATGTCTGCTAAGTGTCTCTTGCTGTGGCCCAATAAATGTTTGTTCATGCAAGATGAAACCACGAATGACCTTTTCTACTGCCACCTTCCAGAATTCGAAATCCCCCCTTTCATTGACCTGTGACAGGTCTACCAAATATTTTATTCTTTTGAGATTAAACATTATGTTTAAAAATCTTTTATTAATAAATAAAACATCTTACCTGAGGAGGAAAAAATGCATTTAATACATTCTCAGATTAAGTGATCACAGTAGTTAGATGACTACTTAGAGGACCTGTGGAGTCTGTGGTCATGCCCCCTGAACAAGCCCAGTCTTGTCTGATCTCAGAAGCTAAACGGGGTCGGGCCTGGTTAGTAACTTGGATGGGAGCACCACCTAAGAAGACTAGGTTACTGTAGCATAAAAAAAAGGATTGTAAGCTGACGAGGTCCTTGCAAACTGTGAGGTCAACCAAGAGTTGCCACACACGCATGCACACACGCACGTGTGCACACACACACACAACCTGTGGGGAAAAGAGACAATTTTCTGGATAGATGTCTGTGCATTCTGTTTTTTATGTATGTAGTGTACATACTGGGGTTGTAGTTGGGGGTGGCTTGGGTATCAGGACCAAGAAGCATGCAGCAGCACTGTTGGTAGGATGTGATGGGTCAACCTTGCCTGGTTGACCTGACCTCTCTCCAGTGGATGTCAGGGGACAAACAGGCTGCTGGGTGCAGCTCAGAAGTGGTTGAAAGAAGAAAATTGGTTTCACAGCAAATCAGTCACAATTTGTATAAGCCTAATTGTAGAAAAAGATGAATTTCAGTTATCATTTCAACTTTAGTGGGAAATGTTTTATTAAAATGTATTTCTGGGAATAATTGCCATTTCTTTTCTTTATCTTTTTTTCTTTTTGACTTTAGTGTACTGTATCTGTAGCTCCAGAATGTCTTTTGGTATGTCCATGAGTATAAAACCAGTCTAAAACCGAGTTTCCTTTGTAGCAGTTTGGAACTACCCACACCATCCAACACTCTATCAAGAGAGCATTATATTCCCCAAATTGCCACCTACTGTCAGAGGGTCTTTAATGAAGATAATGGAGAAGTGATGTGAAGATGACTTAGGGTTCAATGAGAAAGTTCAGAGTATAGGGCAGTATGGGCTTTCAGAGAATCTCTATGTGCTATAATTGTGAACAGGGTTACAGTCTTATTTGAGTGGGTGCTTTTGCTGTTGTTTTCTTCTAATAGTACTTTACTGAAGTATGGCCTGTGTACGTGTCACATGCCATGCTGTTGAGTTGGCTCTGATTCCTAGCAGCCCTATGAATGAGTAATGTCCATAATGTCTTGTTCTTAACAGCCTTGCTCAGCTCCTGCAGACTCATGCCTGTGGCTTCTTCTATGGCGTCAGTCGGTGTAATCTGTAGTCTTTCCTTTCTCTGCTGCCTTCTATTTTTCTCAGCATCACTGTCTTCCACAGAACCCTGCCCTCTCTTTTGTCATTTTTGCTTTCAGCAATATTTCAGGCGTAATTTACTCTGGAACTCACTTGTTCATCTTTCTGACAGTCCAGAGTTTATACATTGAGCTCTTCTCCAACACCATATTTCAAATGAATCATTTTTTTTTCCTATCAGCATTATTCACTGTCCAACTTTCACATCTATAGGTAGTAATTGGGAATATGAACGTGTGGATGATCTTAACCTTGGTCTCTAATGACACATCTTTGCTCTCGGTGAGCTTTTCTAATTTTTCCATTGCTGCCTTTCTGAGTCTCAACCTTCCCTTCATTTCTTAGCCACAACCTCCATTTTGAATTAGATGACGGAATGAAAGTAAGCAAAATATTGAACAATTTCAATGTCTTCATTGTCTGTAGTAAAGTTGTGTGCTTCTGTAGTCATGATTTTTGTCTTTTTGATATTCTAATGCAGTCCTGATTTGGCACTTTCTTCTTTCACTTTCATCAAGAAGTCATTTTTCAAAACATTGCTACTTTCTGCCAGTAAGATGGTGTCATCTACATATCTCATTATTGATCATTATTCTGCCAATTTTCACTCCTCCTTCCTCTGAGTCTAGCCCAGTTTTTCATAGGATATGTTCTGTATACGGATTAAACAATAGGGAGATAAAATGCGCCCTTGTCTATCACTTTGCCTTTAGGAAACCATTCTGTCTCTCCATATTCTGTCCTGACAGTGGCTTTCTGCCTAGAATGCAGGTTACACATCAGGATGATCAGGTGCTGAGGCAGGGCCATTTTTTTGCAGAGCCACCCATAGCTTTTCTTGATCCACACAAAGGCTTTTTACTGTAGTCTATAAAACATAGACTAACCTTCTTGTGAAATTCTTTGAGCATTCCAGTATCCAGCAAATGCTCTCAATTAGATCTCAAGTCTCTTCCTTTTCTGAATCCAGCTTGAACATCTGGCATTTCTTGTTCCATAGAAAGTAGAAAGCTTTGTTGCATCACCTTGAGCATCATTTTTGTGGAAATCTGAGCAACGGCACTATAGTTACTGCGCTCCCTGGCAACTCCTTTTTTGAAGGTTGGAATGTATATTGAACATTTGGGCCATTGTTTTGTTTTCCATATTTGTTGAAATATTCTTGTTAGGATTTTCACTGACCCAGTCTCTGTAGCTCGAAATAATTTTATCAGAGTCTCATAAACCTCTTGTGGTTTATTTCTTTTCAATTCTTTCAGGGAAGTTTTCATTTTGTTTTCTAGAATAGACTAGAATAGAAATATAACATACACAAATTAAAATGCAGATATTTTAGATGTACAACTCAATAATTCTGTCAAATAAAAAATTCTCTGTAACTCTTAACCAGATAAAGGCAAAGAATATTTCCAGCACCCCAGAAAATTCCCTCTTGTCCCTTTCTAGTTAATCCTCCTATCTCAGAGACAGAGACCCCTCTGCATCTCTAGATATCAGATTTCACTTTTAAATGGAATCATTATTGTATGTGTTTGTGTCTGACTTCCTTAAAGGCTCAACGTAGTGTTTTTGAGGTTATTCTGTTATTCTGTGTAGCAGTGATTTTAGAAATAAATACATATATATGCATATATGTGTGTGTATGTATATATATATATATATTGCTACAATGTATGAATATACCACAATTTGTTTTCCGTTTCCCTGTTGATAGACATTTGGGTTTCTTCCTTCTGTTTTGTTTTGAAGAACTAGCTGCCATTACATGTCACTGCAGCTTGGAGATTGCTTTCTGATGTTGCATCAGACACGTTTATTTATCAAATCGAGTTCTTCCATCTTGTGTATCACTGGCTTATTCAAGGTATACTTTCTTACCTTGGTGATGAAGCAAATTAAAATTTTAAAACTAGCAAGTGCTTTAAAAGTTTTTTATCTCACTTTGGCTATTATAAAAGTCAATACGAGAATATTGACTAAGGTGGATGTGGAAGTTTATAGTTTCATGCTCTGCTAACAATTACAATCCAATGTAAATTAGTTGTGAAATTAAAATGAGTCATAATTGTAAAAACAAACAATGTATTGATATGTATACATATATACATATGTATATACATATATACATTGTATGCATGGAAGCAATAATAATACTTAGATGAATATTCAGTTGCTTGCATTGCAAAGATTAGAATAATATGTATAATTAGAATCAGAAATTAATTATGTAAATACACTCATAGATAAGGGATAACATTAATTCAATCTAATTCAACAAGCATATTCACAAAAGGCAATCTTGTAGTGAATAATTTCTTATTTATTGCTATTAAAAAGCATTTGTTCTATGAATAATGGGAGGTTAGAAGTGTGTGGATATATTGTGGCATCTGACCACAAATGCATCAGTAATTTTGGTTAGTTTTAATCTATTTTTGAACATGTTTTAAGGGATAACAATATTTTAACTCAGATTTTAAAATAGTAATAAGAAAATATGTAAAATAGCACCAATGTTATTAATGATAATTCAGTCATTTCCATATTGTGATTAATAAGGAGAGATAGGAATGGATAGAGTAAAAAATTAAGGCAACAGAACAATTATTTATAAAAAAGGAAAATGAAACAGAAGTGGTACCGCTATAGCAGGTTAACTTTTCCATCTTCCCCTTTGCTTCTATTTTTGACCTCACCAAATCTGACTTCAAAGTCATTTGATTGAGGTTCCCCTTTCCTCTAACTGTGTCTCCTGTATTAAACACGGAGGCAAAAGAAAATGGCTTGACCTGATTTTAAAACCTTATTCTTGCCCTTAGAAATCTTCCTAAGTGCTTTATTTAAAAATAAAAAAATTAATTCACTATAATTAAAGGGAAAAAAAAAGAGGCTTAGCAAAAGTGAGTAAGGGCAACTGATTGACAAAAAGTGAGTAAGGGCAACTGATTGACAAATCACTTCATTTATAAAAAATTATTTTAGAAAACTTACACATAGCCTAATTCAACTCAGCTGGTAGTTACATAAGACCCAAGAACCAAAGCTTTCTTATAACAATTCTCATGAAATTCTGTGATAATATTATCTGTTTTATGTATTTATGATTTCCTTTTAAAAACTAATGGAAAGAACAGCACACTTTTTTTCCCCAACGGGCTCAAAATGGGGGCCAGACTGTTTTCCTTTAAAGAGTTTTTTTTTTTTCCATATGCTAAGGGAAAATTGCAGAGCAAGACTGGCTACAGGTTGGCATATGAAAGATTTCTACAAAATCTTTAAAAAGATATACCTTAATTTTAATGAAATGTTCTGATCATTTACATAATATCTTAATATTTAAAATTGATCTTAGCTTGTAGAGAAGGTTCTTATACTTAGAACATATCTACCAGCAGAGATTCTTTTTAAAAGTTATGATTTTCATGAGCTGTGGATCTCTACTGGAGAAAATAAGCTAATTTATTATAGGGAATAATGTGAAGAATACTTAGGGTGTACTGGGAAAATTCAGGATGTGTCAACTTGGCCCAGTCACTTGGCCCAGTGAAAGGTACACACCCATTGAGATATTTGCCCTACTTGTCTCTGCAGTATGAAATTCTGATCTGAGGGTTTAACATGGCCATCAGTACCCTGTCCAGCTTACTTAGAAGAAATCAACCTTCTAAAGTTATGTAATAACTAGTCACCGAATGACTTCTGGGGCCCAGGGTGACACTAAGCTCTTGAGGCATATTGAATGCACAGCGAACAAAACAGACAAGGTCCCTGATTTAGTGAAGCTAAAAATCTCCCTCATCTTCCAAACATTAATGAAAAGGAGCAAGGTAAGCAGCCAGTCTAAAGGTTTTAAAAGAATTAAGATGAATGCAACGTCATTTTGAGGTCCCAATGCTTGCAATTAAAAAAAAAAAAACACATCAAAATGTATATTCTGAAGAAGTACCGAGGAAAGTGAGTATAAACTATTAACTGAACTGCCAAATGAAAGGCCTAGGAAAAAATGAGTGTTAAGACTCAGAACCAAGATGACGTGAGGGTGGGATGTAAGGATTCGGGAAGGTAAGGGCAAGGGAGGAAAGAAGTTGAGGGTGAAAGGGTTCATTTGAATTCCAGACACCAGCAGAAAAATCCCACAGGTTTTGTTTGGCCTTGGCAATAACTCTCATGAGTGAGTCAGTGTCATT
Organism: Eonycteris spelaea; assembly: GCA_003508835.1. Classification (NCBI taxonomy): domain Eukaryota; kingdom Metazoa; phylum Chordata; class Mammalia; order Chiroptera; family Pteropodidae; genus Eonycteris; species Eonycteris spelaea. The sequence continues at coordinate 1,093,333 of PUFA01000067.1, read as the reverse complement.
TAAATGTATTGAAACTAGAAGGACAGAAATAAATAGAGAAGGTATATGTTGTAATAAAATACTTAAAGACTTCATGTGGAATAGGGAAAGATATTTTATTACAGTGGGCAATACAAAATCAAGCTTTAGGACAATCCTGGCAAGAGCCTTCTAAAAAAATTAGAGCCATATGCAAAAGGAGAGGTGACTCTGGAGCAATTGGGTCCTAAATCATTGGAGAATTCAAGAGGAAATCAAACATCCTCTTAATGGCATTGTTAGAACAAAATAGATGATTATAAGGTCCTTTTCTATGGAAATTCTGAGCAGAAGCAGAAATGTAAACTCAACAAACTAGTCTCTGGAACTCAGTGTGGAAGCAGTTATTTTTATTTTCCTTGAGAGACCCAGAAGATTTAGCAATATTTATTTAACTGCATGTGTGTGTGTATATGTTTTAATCTATACTGACTGTGCAAGTACTGTCACAGTATAAAATAATTTACTTCTATGAAGAAAATGAAATCGAACTGTTCATAACTAGTTGGGAAAATTGATGAAGAAAATTTGCAAGTGACGAAGTCTCTCTAAAGTAAAAAGAATCTGTGTATTGCATAACCATACAGAAGGTGTCATAAGAACTGAGTATCCCAATGACAGAGATGTATTTCTGCAGTTAGCAGCAAAACATTAATACTAGAATATGGGAACATGACTGTATTATAAATAAAATCAGGTCTGTTGACCTCGGAGACAAGGTATGACCATAAAAAGAGCAATACTTTATTGCAGGAAATTAATTTTGCTCTTTATGACATCAACCTTGTAAATACTCTCAACCCATGAATTATGTTATCCACACCCTAAAAAGCTATCTTAAAGGTTGTCTTAAAGATTGAGATTGCAACCTTGATTTTTTAAGGAAAAAGATGTTTTTAATTTTGTTAGTTTGTTTTGAATAATCTTATTGGATATGTAATATTTTACATCTCTCTCTCTTTTTTTTTTAGGTGAGGCAACCCTTGGTTGACCTCACAGATTGCAAAGACCTGGTCAGCTTACAATCTCTCTTTTTTAAAAATTTTTTATGCCTACAGCACCTGGTCTTCCTAGGTGATCTACCATCCAGGTACTAATCAGACCCAACCCTGCTTGGCTTCGGAGATCAGATGGGATCAGGCTTGTTCAGGGTAGCTTGGCCGTAGACTATTTTACATCTTTTAAAGCAGAAAGAGAAAGGGATAGATTTTGATGCTTAAGAATTCTAAATGCAAAGCTTTTGATACCGTATAAATAAAATATGCTATCATGTTAGAAAACATAATAGGACTATATAAAATTTAGAAGAAAGAATGATCTAATCAGCTAATGGCTATACACAGCTAACTCCTCAGCTAAACATAAAGACTTTCTCCTTTACATGTGTATTTATAAATATAAAGGTAGCTCATGTTCCTTGTAGAAAATTGGAGGAAAAGTACAAAGAATGAACGAAGAACAAATGAATGAAGGAATGAACAGCTATAACCTACCACCCACTGATAAACACTGTTTATACTGCTCTTCAATATATTTGCATGTATATGTATATTAATGACATATCACATATATATCCTATTTTATGTACATTGTTTAACCCCAATGACGCCGCCTTTCAGATTAATAGAAATGTGTGGGGAAAGGACAGCAGGAGAATAGTGAGATGACATGAAAATACCTAGACAAGTGAGTGGATCATACTGCAAAATTATATGGAAAATCGTGTCTCCATGAATTATTACATATTTATTTCCTCAGCTGGTTCCAAAGCTGGTGCAAAGTTCTCCAAATAGCTATGACTCCTAATATGGTCATCCGCTGAGGCTCTTTGTACTCTCTTCCCCAGCACAGATTGGGTGCTTATGGTATATGAGACTGTTTTCACTTAACTTCACATTTTAAGCTGCATCTGAACTTGGAATTTCTCTCATTTGCCATTTTACCTCTGGAATCCACATGCTCTCCTTGTCTACCTGGTTAATACCTCCCATCTTTTAAATCTCAGCTTAAAGTGTCACTATTTCCCGGACAACATTTCCTGATGTACACCAGGTGGAAATGACTCCTCCTTTCACTCTTCTTGTGCAAGTTTGACACTCCGCATCTCTAACACTTAGTCCCCCATGCATATTCAGCTGTCTCCTCTATATTCTGAGTTGCTTAAGGGTAGAATCACTTTAATGTCTGAATACTGAGTCAAGCATCGTGATGGAGAGTTAGTGCTCAATAGATTTGTTAATTGAGTGGATTAATGAATGAAGGTTGGTCATGTAAACTAAGATATATGATTTTATGTAAATTATTTTCTATGAATATATTAACGAAGGAGAGCCTGTTTTGCAAATGTCAGAAGCAATAATTCATAGGGAATTCAGGTTATTTAAGAACCGTATGTATTTCTGCATAGAAAACAAAGGAGCTGAGCTAAACGAGAAGGGAGAGGAGAGAGCTGTGTTGCAGAACAGCCGTGGGGACAATATAATGGGCACTCTTCTCCATTGTAGCCCTGTTCTTCTCAGTAGATAGGTGTAGGCAAGAGGTTCTTGGCACACGACATCGGCAGATATGGAATCCAGGTCGGGAACTGCTTTCACTTAGCTTATTAATTAACTTAGTAAATTAGTTAACCTCCTTGGGGTTGAATTTATTGATCAGCAAAGTGTGGTTATTAGATTAGATCATTGCCAGTGTTACTCTCGTTCTAATTTTTAAAGATAGGAAGTAATGATATAGCATAACAAATTAAGATTTCAGTTCAAATCCATAAATAATTAGAATTAAGTAATAAAATATGATCCTGATTCACACAGTCATTTTTCCTGTTTATTGGAATTATCAAAAGTCAGGGAGTCTGAAGTCCCCCACTTGCCTCTGCCCCTCAGCCTCTCTTAATACGTTAAGAGCAAGAGTAGCTTCTTTTAGGGAAAGCATATATTTTTTTCACATCCTGTGAAAAGTTTCAGTGTTATCAGGTGAATGGGACTCTGGGTAGGTATGTTTTACTGTTGGATGGAGAATGAAAAAGATCATGAGACCAGGACTGGAGGCTATTCCTTTCTTATTCTCTTCCTTCTGTCCACTACCACTAATTGAGTGCTACTTAAGGTGTGTCAGTGTGTCCTGGCCCTTGGAGGTAGAGCCCCTGAGGTCAGGAGCTCTGCTTTGGGGTGGCTAGGAGTGGTTAGGAGCCAAACAGATCTTCCCCCTGGGAACTTCCTCCCGGGAGCTCAAGAAGCTGAGGGTCCATGAGCATGAATTTACTGAGGGAAGGTAGAATATCCCTTCAAAGGGCACCTAAAGAAGCACTTCACAGTCACAAAATGGAAGCTAAAACAAAGGTCTTGGAATTAGGACACCTGATTTATCCCTGCTAACGGATAAAAAGCAGCACTTTAGTATCTGCTCTGACTCTTGGAGCAGGGTTTAACTAAGGGCTAAACTTGAAACTTTATAGTATAAAGATATGTTAAAGTGCCATCTCCTATATGTAGTCAAAAATCTCTAATATAAACTACCTCTGATAATTGTCCTGCTGGAACTAAATCTATTGAGAGGATCGCTAAGGTCATTTTGTGGAGAGATGAACACAAGCCTGTGAGCATGGCCAGAGCTGTCTTCTCCTTAGCCCAGCTGACTGCATCAATTAGGTAGCTGGGGGAGAATAGCTCTGTCTGGATAGTTTATTCCTGCCAATTAGGGAGAGATCTATGTATTGATGTGTTTTAGTGTTTCAATTTATGTCTCTATCTATGTGTATATATATATCTATATCTATATATATCTGCAAAATTGAATACCTGCTATCATTGCCTCACACCCGAAGATTTCTTGTAACTTCTGGGTACTCTCTGGAAACCAGTTTCATATCTCTGTAGGAACTCAGAAGGTAAAGTAAGTGACAGCATAAAAGGCAAAAGGGGCAAATGAATGAGCAAAGAGAGCAGGGCCCTAAAATTTGTTTATTTAAAAATCCCCATGGTGTTCTGCCTGAAATCATTCTCTTTCTGAGATGCCTCTTCATTCGTCCACATCAAATTCAGTGAAAAATATTTCTGATTCCTTTAGAAATCTTTGAATTGAATGATACCTTTCATTTGTAGTTAGCGTCAAGTCTACAGTTAAGGCAAATTGTTACTTAAGGAGCTAGTCTAAATTTCTAAAAGGAAATGGCAATTATCTATTGCCCACACAGTTATATAAAAATGAAAGTAGAATGGGGAAAATAAGACTTTCAGAATGTATTTCCTTCATTTGGTGATATAGCCTTGGGCCCCAAATCGCATATTGTAGAGCATCACATGTCTAGCTTTAGTTTTATTCAGTTCAATTCTATGGCTCTAAATCTCATAAAAGGCGTGTTATAAACTCAAGAAATTAAATTCTTTATGGATTTATGTGGGACTCAGAAAATGCATCCTCACGACCCACAAGGGATCAAAATGGATCTGTTTCCACGTTTGTTGAGAATTGCTGTAGGTTTTTTTTCTGAGGGATGCAATAATTAAAGTAATAAGAAATTCAGGTAAGCAGGTGATATCTGAGAGACCCAGCCAATAATAAGACATCATTCTGAGCAGGGAGTAAAGCGAGAGGGTATCGAAGCAGGCAATCATCAGAGATTTAATTAAGTAAACGCTGCTGTTAAATATATTATATTTGTATGAAACATGACTCTAATTTAAAAACTGGCATTCTTGAGCAGTTATCCTGTCCATGGTAGTGAGGTTGGATGGATAATCGTCAAGTGTGAGGCAGCTCTATTTCCACATGCTTTAGATATTAGGGTAGGCATAGTAGACAGAATAATACTGCCCCCCTCCCCCACCCAAAAGATGTCCAAATTCTAATCCATGCAACCTATGAATCTGTTAGTTTACATGATGAAAGAGACTTTGCAGATGTGATTAAATTAGAGATCTTGAGGTAGGCTATCCTAGATTATTTGGGTGAGTCCCATGTAATTACCAGGATTCTTATGAGAGAATCAGGAGGATGATAATCAATCGTAGTAGATATGACAACAGAAGCAAGAGGTTGGAATGATGCAAGGAAAAGACCACGAGCCATGGAATGAAGTTGGCTTCTAAAAGGGGGAAAAATAACAAGCGGTTTCTTTCCTCAGAGCTTTGAGAAGGAACTAGTTCTGTAGATATTATGACTAAAGCCCAGTGAAGCTGATTTGGGACTTTTACCTTCAGAACTCTGAGAGAATAAATGTGTTCTTTTAAGCAACTAAATTTGTGGTAATTTGCAGGTTACTGGGACTCAGGGGAATAATTTAAGGATCTAATTTTTCAGTTTTTATGTACAAAGTAGGGACTAGGCTCATGAATATGGCATTAATTTATAATGATGCCATTTCTTAAGTACACTGCATCTTGGAATTTACTTTCTCATACATCTTTTAGAAGTAGATTACAAGATTAGAAACAGATTAATAGCAACTTTTCCAGAAACCTAAGGCTTAAGATATTTAGCTAGACTTCCTAAAACTGAGCACTAAGACAAGGATTGGTCCCAGAGTTTAGAAGGAAGTGATCTCTGAGTTGTAAAAAGTTTTCAGAGATGTGTAAAATGCAGTAGTTTCTAATGGACTTTCAGGTCAGGCACTTTAATTATGAAATATTATTATAAATTGATGCCATATTCCTGAGCTTAGTACACAAGAATGGAAAAATTAGATCTTATTATCTCGCTGGCAGCAACGAAAATAGTTTTCTAAGAGTCTTGAATTGGTAGTCTTTCTAAGAGACTTGAATTATAAGTCTCTTTTCTTTGGAAATCAGTAATGTTTCACAATTATCTTTGCCAAGGTTAGTAATTTAGTTATGCATTTTGATGTATGCATGTTTGTATGCGAGTGTGTGTGCATGTGTGCAGATGCACATGTTTATGTAAATATTTAACTCATATATACTAAATACAAAGAACATAATCTAGAACAATTAATTGTTATGTATGTGATGATTTTAGTAATTATTGAAGGGGTCACATGTTAAATGTAGATAAGATTATATCATATGTACACATAGAATCTTTGAATTGAGATTATAAATGAACATTCATTTCTCAATTTTTTGGAAAATGCATAATATTTTTTTTCTGTTGGAATATTCAATAGACTTTTTAAAAATTAATTCACTGATACATCATTTAAATAGATGTTATCATCTCCTACTACTGATATAGAGTAAGGAAAGTTAAGTCAATATTCACAGCTCTGAAATGAATGTTATGTACATTTTGATTTCCTTTTAACATAGAAGGCTGGAAGGCATTAAGAATATTTTTTTCCAACATATTAGCTAGGTTAAAAAAATACACTAGATTTGTAAAGCTAAACCATCTGCTAGTATCAATCTGGTATTGCTTCTATAGGGAAGAATGTTCACAAGTTTTTGGTATCAATAGTTTCTGCTTTTTCTTTATTGAATCAAAATACTAAGCAACAGTAAAATTCCTTCCAGGTTTTTTTTTTTTTTTTAAATAGAAATCTGTTGCCTACTAGAAATAAATATAGTCAGCAAAATCAATCAACAAGACTTAATTTTTGAGTCTGCAATCACGTGTCAAAATTTAATATAAAATACTTTAACATTTAGTTAGATTATCTTTTAAATCTAAAGATCAATAATACTATGACAGAAAAATACAAAATATATTATTTGAACTTGAACCATAATGAGTAGGTTACCTACATTCCCAGAATTATACATTTTCAATAGGACCCATTTATCTAGAACAAAGGATAAAAACAAAAATGCCAATATATCCTTTTAAACTCTACTCTAGCTCATTCTAAATTAGTTTACAATAATTTTTTTATGGTGAAAAATAGTTGGACCCTCATATTTTATCCTTAATTTAGAAGTTTAAAGTGTTCAAAAATGATTGGCTCACATGGAGACCATGTGGCAAAATAGGATGAGTCACTCTGTGATGATCAAATAAGTAAACAGGATACATGTGGGGGAATAGTTGTTTCCATCCTATATATCCCTCCTATTTAGAGCCACTGGGAGATAAAGGAATTAAAACAACAACAGCGACAACAACAATACTAAAGTTGTTTCTGCACACAGGTGCTCTGAGGCAATTAAAATCTTTTCTAACCAAAGGTGAGTGATGTCTAAGAAAAGTAGAATACGACAGAGTTAATAAGAGTACAACTCTCATTATACTTAAATAATTTCATTATACCAGATTTCACTAATTCTAAGACACAAATATATCTTATGTATAAACATCTCTGAAATTTGTGTCTGTCTTATAATCTATGGCATTACATAGTTTAATAAAATGAGTTTTTTCCTTTCCTTGTCATACTTAAAATAATAATGCATCTTAAAATAAATGATTTCTTAGATTTAATGAACTTGGTTATTAAGTTTAAATAATGACTGTGGCAATGGCAGAAAGAAAAATAGGCATATTGTTACTTTGTGAAAAAATAAAAATTGATACCATTTCATATAAATATCAATGTTACAAAATATGTTCTTTGGATTTTTTGTTTAAGTTGAAATAAACACAAAATTATGTATATTTTCTGGTAACCCATGTATAAACTTATCTATTTTGAACTTAAGCAATCTCTGCAACAAAATCACCTAGAACATAAAAACTCAGAAGGCAAGGGGAAAAGGCTTCTTCAATAATTAAATCAATGTCAATAAGACTATATCTCATTTATGTCCCCTCCCCTTAGACTTCATTTACTTTTATATTTATAGACAATTCTAACAAATATGTTCTAGTTTCCAATTAATGATAGATTTGATGTAACAAATTTGAGAAGGGGCAAATTGTCAATCGGCAACCTGAAAGCGAAGGAGAAAACAGGGTGTAGGCAGGATGAGTCACTAAGATCAGTGGCTTAGTCCTCTCCAATTCAGGTGGACTTAGTCTGGCATCCTTCAGTAAGCCCCAAGGGTATCACTGTTGGAATTCAGAACTCAAGCTGCATGTTGTGTTAGGTTGAGCCTTAGTCATCAAGCAGAAGCTAAAGTACTCTCTGTAGATCCTGAATATGGGGTTGAGATTGTGTGCAATCCAAATAAAATTTTAGATGCCTTGGTGCTTAAAGAGTTCAAGTACCATAAGATAATTCATCCTTGAAAGACTGGGCTAAGCAAGATTTTCTGTTCCTCTTATTTGGTATTAACTGTCTAGGTCTATGTATGTAACGTTAATCCTTTCAATAAACAAATATTTATTGAGTGCCTACTCTAGCACCATTTAAGTACTGGATACGTGGCAGTAGAAAAATAGGACAAAATCTGTTCTTTCATTGGCTTAAATTTTAAAAGAACAGGATGGTGCAAACAAATAAGGAAAATGTATAGAATTTTTAAAAGCTGTAAATGCTATATATAGAACCATAAAGCAGGGAAGGGAGAAAGGATTGACTATGTTTGAAGGTTGTGATTTTAAATAAATTTGTTAGAGAATACCTTGACTGAGAAGATAATATGTGAGCAAAGACTTAAAGGAGGTGAGAGAGTCAAATGGAAGAGCAAGTGTAAAACTTCTGCCAAGGGGCATGCCAGGTGGTTAGAGAAGCACCGACTGTAGAATGAAAAGAAAAAGTAGAGATGATATCAGATAACAAATGAAGGCAGTTATGGGCAAATTATACTGGGTATTGTAAGCACCATGAGGACTTTGGTTTCTGTTAAGGTGTAGGATTTTGAGCAGGGGCATGATATAATCTGATTTACACTTTTAACTCTTCAACCTCAGTGTTGAGGGCATATCAAAGAAGAGCAAGAATGGATCCCAAAGGACTAATCTAGTAGCTATTGTAAAAGTCAAAAAGATGGTGGTAGGTAGCACTGGAGAGAGTGAGAAGTAATCATATGTATTATGTATGAAGTAGTAAAGAAAGAAATGAGATTAGTATGATGTCAAAGTTTCGACCTGAGGAATTTGCCATTTCAAAGAGTGGGAAGATTGAAGAAGACTAGGTTTGAGAAGGAAGAATGAGAGTTTAATTTTGGCCATGAGATGCTCACTAGACATATTCATAGAAATGTCAATGTAGGAATTGGTCACTGAAGAAATGAAGACCTGAGTGATGAGTTAAGTGATTGCCAATAGACACCATTTATTATATTAGTACTATGTGTCAGGAACTACTTTAAGTATTTTACATACGTGTAATTTAATCCTCATTTAATCCTCATAATACATTATATTATTATGATTGTTTTATAAAAGAGGAAATGGAGACTTAGAGAGGTTTGAATGAATTGCTCAAGGACACACAGTCAAGCCTATAATTGCCTTACTCCAATTGTGATTTTAGCCACTGTTTTACGTTACCAAGAGGAGTTGGGCAAGGGGCCATAAAAATGTTCCAGGCAAAAGGAACAATGTATGCAAAGTAGAGGGGCCAAAGGGAGCATGATGTTTTCAGAAGAACTGAAAACACCGGAAGTAGCTGAATAGTCAGCTTCCAGTGAACTAATGCTTTCATGGTACCTTACAGTTTAGACCTATTTTCTCATAGGCACACATATTAATCTCTGGAAAGAAGGAAAATGTTTTTATTATCAGTATTTAGTGAGTAGGGAAATAGGATTACAGAGCTAAATTGCAAATTTATTCAGTTACAAACTAAGGTTTGAAATTGAACTTATTTCAACAAAAGAAAATAATTTTTGTGTTTCTGATTTAAAAAAAATCTTGCCATATACCTTTTTAAGTGAGGAAATATACATAGAAATATACATATTTTGATACTGAAAAATATGAAAATTGGAAAAGAATTTACAAGATAGAAGCACGTGATCTGGAAGATAATGAAAATAATAGCTCTCATTTTTGAACACTAATGTGTCAGACACTGTATTAGGATCTTTACATTCATTTACTAAATTTCATCTCAAAAGAGTTGAAAAGGAGATTCTTTATCACCTCAATTTTAGAGATGAGAAAATTGAAGCTGAGAAAGAATAAGGCAACTTGCTTGAGGTCATTATATAGCCAGGAAGTAGCAGAATCAAGAGATGAACCAAGACTGTCTGAAATCAGAGTCCAGACTTAGAACTGGTTGGTCGGGAGCTACTCTACCTGGGCGCAGTATTTCATTTTTCATTTTTATAAAGTCAAAGGTAAAATTATCAACTGCAAGGAGCTTTTCATGAGTGAGAAATTATTTTCTGAATTACAGTAAAATGTGGATTTGTGTTCACCCGCCCAGAACGGTTTTTCACTGTAGTTTTGCACATGGCTTTTATCACAGCTTAAGACAGCAGATGGCTCTCTTGCGTTTTCTTTCGCTTACCTCTGTCTGTAAACAACTAAACAGCGTTTTGGGGAGGTAAAAGGGAAACACGGGGATTAGGCTAAAAACCCTTGATTATGCAAATGCTGCCCCCACCCCAAGCTCTCTTAAAACAGGAAAAACACATAAGATAGAAACTCCCGCTTGTTTTGTGAAATTCGCATCCCGAATAGGAGCCCTGAGACAGGAGTCCGCTCTTTCAGGCGCTGCGCCAGGGGTCTGAATGCATCAGGAAGAGTATTTTCCGGTTATCAAAAAGCTGAAAGGCTTTATGCTCCAAGATGTGTGTTATTAATGTCAGTCAGTGGAAGCTGTGAGGATTAATTTTCTTTCCACCTTGGAAAAAAAATTTTTTCTTAAGGTGGAAAACTGCTTTTAAGGGAGGAAGGAGAGTTTCAGAGACACAGCTAGCGCTTCTGCACTCAAGGGAACTTGCTTCCGCTCTGAGAGAAGCTGCCAGGGCAGGATCCCTGTCCGCGGTGCTGATTCGCAGCCTTGTGTGTAGGTTGCCGAAAGGAGAAGGAGCCAAAAAACCGACCTCCCCAATTATCCCAACTAAGGAATTGGAGGAAAGACTGCAGTATAAGAAAATGCCTGGAAAGAAAATAACAGTCATAATAATACAAAGCTTAATCTCACTCTTCAAATTAATATAATAGACACATATAAAGACAAAAAATGCTGCAAAAACAAACTAGGATTATGTTGAGTGAAGGAGCTGACTACATTTACGAGGCCAAAATACTTAATATTTTGATAACAACTAAAATGTCCAAATGTCCTCTCTTCAGTAATGGAAGTCAGGAGTAGCTACTCTTTGTGTTAATTTTGGTTAAGTTTTTAAAAGACACACTTTAATCGCCTTTTAATAGATGTAGCCATCTCTGTAGAATGGCCTTCCTTTTTTACGCAGGAGCATGGCAACACAACATAAATACACACTTAGTAAAAATGTAAGAAAAAAAGGCATTTACAACAGAAAATAAAGAGCAAAATAGTTAACACCACCCCTTTTCCTCACTTTTACTATCTTATGGGTGATTAGGGTTTTTAAATTTCTGGCAAAATTACTCCCATCTAGTCCTTTAAATAATTGTGGTTATTTTGTGGATATAACATAACAAGGTAGTGAAAATGAGCTAACAGAGTATGTTCTTTAATCTTAAATATGATCATACTAAAGCCAATGATATCTACTTTGGACCCAAATCTATACACCCTCCCCCTTTAGATTAAATTATCTTCCCAAAGGGGACTTGTTAGCAAATATGGAGTGAATGTAGCAAATAGCCGAGCAGCAGTTGCTCACATGGAGAGGTTTTGGATAAGTTCTGTAGAGCAGAAGGTGTCTAGCCTCTCTGTAATCAGCCTCTGGCTGAACTTCTCCCACTGGCCTGCTTGCAAGTATTTGTAGTACTTTACTGACTATTTCTGAGACAAAGAGAAAGTGTGTGTTGGTTCAGAACTGCTCCCTGGGCTGCTTTTGGAGTGTGCCTCTCCTCTCTTACCAGCTCTAAAGCAGTCACTAGGGAAGTGATTGTTACAAGTCTCTTGACTACCAAATGAGTCGTCTGTCCTTCATCCTTCACAATGGATTATGAGAAGTCTAGTTTTTGCATTTCTTTTCTTTACCTTTCTGTAAAGATAAGCAATACAGCTAAAAGAGAGGAAGAAAAGGTAAGAAGCCACTAGCAAAAGCTGATTTGATTCTGTCACTGGGAGTGTACCTAGAAACCACAGATCTGTATCACCCAAGTGTGAAGTGTTTTTTTTTTTTTTTTTTTTTTTCTGCCCAACATACTTTCCTAGGGTGCCCTTCGCTTATACTCTTCCTCTTGGACCTTCATGTTTTCAGTTATCCAAGACAGAACACTGTTGGAATACAGACAGGAAATTCAGAAGAGGAGGCAGCAGCTGTTGTACTTGAATTTCAGACAGTTCATATGGCTTTGCCCCCTGACAGCTTCTCTACCCAGGGACATCAAAGACTGTAGCTCAGATTGGACTGTTCCTCAGTCTGGCTGCTTTTTGTTGTCACTGGAATATTGTGACACCCTACTCCGCCCTTAATATTTCTGTGGTGACTTCTTCAATATTCTGTTGAGTGTTTATCCTATCCAGCTGCTGTTTTTGTAGCAGCTACATCTGCTGTCATCTCCTTCAAGTGCTAGAGAACAAATTTGGGAAGGGGGGTTCTTCCCACATCACCTTACCACATCTTCTCACCTTCTCTTCCTCCCTTCTTTTTGCTCTGTGTTACCATTTTAAAATGACAAGCCTACCCTTCCTGGCAGCAGAAGGGAGAATCCAGCAAGTTTGGGTGGACTAGGTAAGGATTGGAGACGCCTCCCTCCTCAGGACACACTCTCCTCCCTCCCAGCCTTCCTCTTCCCCCTCCTCCCCAGGGTGGGGTAGCTTTGGTGCTGAAGGAATTAGCCAGGAGGGCGGAAACCACCTCACCCTCCAACCGCAGCTGAGAGTTTCTGTGGACCGGGAGACACGTTAAGATCCTAAGCTGCAGACGCCTCGGAAACCTGCGAGTTTCATCTAAGAAAAAAAGCTACGATAGTCCTTCAATTCCACCTGCTTTGCATCCAACCCCCTGCAATCCGTTTTAGCTTTCTTTATTATTATTATTTTTAAAAATTATATAGACATACATTTTTTTTTTCCTTCTGAAGAGAGACATAGGAGGGGTACGTGAGGGGGTTGTGGTGGGTTAGGAAGGAAGCGCTTTGATTAGAGATCTTCGAGAAGAAGATTGATCTCTCCAGATGCTGATTTCCAAAGCACTTGACAATCACCGGCAGAACCCAAGAGCGGGCGGCGGCGGCTGCGGCAGCACCGGCCAGGGGGCAGTTCCTGCCCGGCTCTGAGTCCTGCCCAGCCCGCCCTGGACTGACGGACGGCGCACCGAGCCCCGGCCGGGACCTGCTTTCCAACCAGTGCCCTGGGAGAAGGCGGCCGGCTCTACCGCCTGCCCGGGAGGCGGGCCGGGCAAAAAGGCAGCGCGAGTGGCGTTGGCGGCCCCCGAAAGGGCTCCGGCGGCGCGCGGTGACCCGCAGCGCCCGCAGCTCCAACCCTACTCCCGGCTCCAACGCGGCCGGGCGGCGGCGGACAGGACCTCGAGCTCCCCGGCTCGTCCCACCGCGACCCGGGCGCCTCTGTGCACCTGGCCACGCGCTCTGTGGAGAGAGCAATGGGTCCTAGTCGGGACTGAGCATTCCTACCCCTCTCCCCAACCCTTCTGGCTTCCTCCCTGACTCCTTAAGGACAAGCCGCGGTCCGCACCGCCCCTACCCACTCCCGTGCCCCTAGCTCCTCTTTCCTCTCTCTTTGCCTTCGCCCGGACCCGCTCCGCTCCGTCCGGGGCCACCATGGCTGCGGCTATCGCCAGTGGCTTGATTCGCCAGAAGCGGCAAGCGCGGGAGCAACACTGGGACCGGCCGTCTGCCAGCAGGAGGCGGAGCAGCCCCAGCAAGAACCGCGGGCTCTGCAACGGCAACCTGGTGGATATCTTCTCCAAAGTGCGCATCTTCGGCCTCAAGAAGCGCAGGTTGCGACGCCAAGGTCTGTGTGGGTCACTGTTGGGAGATGCACCCTTGGATCTCCCCATCTTCTCGCCTGCATGGGGCCTCTTTGGGATTCCCCCCTCCCTCCCTCAGTCTACCGGTATCCCCACCCCCAGTCTCCCCAGCGCACCGAGCGCCTTCCGAACGCGGGAGCTGGTGTCCTGGTCGTAGGCAACCTGTAGCCACTGAAAACTCAACCCTGCCAGGAGCCGGCAAGTTGGCCCGGCTCCCTGCCTCTTGCTTTCGAGTCTCATGCGGGCTGGGTTCCAGAAAAAATCTCTGCTCGAGGGTCTTGGCTTAATCCGGGGATAGAGTGTAACAAAAAATGCTGGGGAAAGATCTCTACAACACCTCGGGTCGAGCTGACTGCTGACAGTCTGATTGTCATGAAATGCTGTGTGTCTGGCCTCTTCTGGTTTCCCAGGTCTGCTAGAAACCTCCTTGACTTCCAGACCTCGGTGAAATGTGATGATCACCACAGCGCCTTCAGCAGGGGCTAGTGTAAGAGAAGTGAGTGGAGGTGTGTTTGTGAACTAAGGGCTGGTTCAACTGAGATTTACAAGAAGCTTAGCTTGCAGCCTTGAGCATTCTGAAGCCCTTAGGTCACATCTTGGGATGCAGAGAGGGTTCACAGGAAGAAGAAAGAGTCTGAATTGGGGATTTGGCCAAGTATACATCCCTGATATGAACCAGTTTTGATTCAGAGACTCACGAATTACATGAGGCAAACCAAACGGTCATTACCTAGGGATGACTAGGATAGTTGCCTTACTCTACACATTTCTTTTTTTTTCCTGAGAAACAACTAGCGCTCAGCGTGACCTTCTTTTGTTGCCTTTAAAATGTCAGGGTCTGAGAAGGTAACTCTCTCAGTAGCCGGAGCCCAACGGCTTTTGTTCATCTCTGCTTGTCTCCACATTCAGTTGCTAAGGGCGGTTGCTTTGAGAGCAGGCGGGGTGTTCTGTGGGAGAAATGGGGTTTGCTTGCTTTTCATAAATATGTGGGCTTGCAGGAAACATCAAAGAATATATTTACGTTAATAGGAGTATATGTTTGCCCAGCATACTCTATTCTCGGTGCCCAGCTGTATTTGATTTAAATGCCCTGTTGTTCCAAAGACAAGGGAGAAAAACATATGCTATACATGTGAGTGTTTCACACATTTACAGATTTATGACCAAAAGTTTTAATGCACATGTGAATAAAGGCTAAAGCTTAATGTTTTTAAGGGGCAATAGCTTATTGTCACAATTAGAAATTGGAGATTACTTGCTCTCAGAATCAAGCTTAAATGGCAAGCATCGGAAAAAATTATAGTGAAAGTTTTAAGGAAGATAAAAATTATAAAAATATAATACTTCTTGATGAAGTATTTGGGGACAATGAATATTTTCAGAAGGGTGTAGAAGCTATTAAGAAAACTAGATTTTAATTTTCTACTTTAGCCTAGAGCTTTATCCAGCAAACCTTTGTATTGTAAGACCAACTTACTGTTTTAAATATCGATGATCCATGGAGGGTCACATTATCATGACTTTAAAGTGTTTGCCTCTCTTTTTATTTCAACAGATTATCTTTGAGAACCCAGTTCTCACTAGATGGAACTCCAAATTTGTCATGTACTTGAAGTAAATAAATATATTCTCTTCTGGATAAGATTATTTTAAATGTAAACAATGATTAAAACTTACTGTGTGTATTCTTTAAACACACAACCAGTAGATGATTTTATAAATATGGACAACAAATGTTTTGTGTCATATTGGATGATGGAGGGTTTGCTGTATACTTCTGAATTTTAAAATGAGGATATACTTTTTCCCAGATATAGAAAGATAGCTGAGCTCCCTAGTAGGCTATTTCACTATTTCAACCCTGACTGCTCTCTTGGTACTCACAGTTCAAAGTGATATGCATGTCTCAATGATATGGAAGAAAAATACATTTAAGGTCACTTTTGCTATCATATTTTTGATGGGGGAATGGAAAAGAAGATAAGCTAGAAGAAAATTTCAGCAGAACCTCTTTTTAAAATCTTCCTTATATTTCTTACTCCTCCTTATATATTCTTTAGTGAAGAAAAATATAGATATATGTTTTGAGTATCAGAAAAATTAATTTTTATTATTAATGAACTAAAATAAATATTAAAACTATATTATGTAAATTATACAATAATGTATGGTTTTATATATAACTATATAATTGTTTCACTGTTTTATTAAATACTCTTCTAGGAAATATTCAATTATTACAAATATTTATCTTTTCCTCTAATACTCACTCTTTACATAGGAATTGCCCCCAGGAAATTTAAAAAATCTGTTTTGTTAATATACAATATTAATAAACAACTTTTAGGTATAACAACTCTATATAGCTTCATGTTTGAAAATCATCAATTTGACAAATAGTTATCAAATCTTTGTAATGTGGCAGGTTCTGCTCCAGATATTACAGGTAGAGCAGTGAATAGAGCAAATGTAGTTCCTTCTGTCACGGAGCTTATAAACATAGGATAGAAAGTCTTTGCATATGGCAAGGAATGAGTTAATAAGAAATTACAAAACTCAAAGTCCTACATAAATAGAGAACCATAGGAAGAAGGACTTAATTAGATCAAGTAGTCAGGGTGGGCAACACTGAGAGCTACAGGTGGAGGGCTGACATCTCCGAAGCCTGCAAAGGTTTTAAGAGTAATATGTATGTGTGAAGACCCTGAGGCTGGAAAAACCTTAGCCTGTTCGGAGAAGCAAAGGAGGTGTCGAAACTAAGGATATTTTTGTTTGTATCATAGTCCATTTTGACTGAAGTTAACATTTTGATAGTTGAATACAAATACATTTGACATGTTGGCAAACAGAGTAAAGACTAGCTCCATGTTTGTGGTTTGGGATCAGGTAACATGCAATTCTTAAATGTAGAGGTGTTTTTTTTTCTTCTTCTTTTTAATGCTTCTTTAAGGAGCAATTTAATGTGAAAAGTATGACATATTTACTTATGCTCTTTTGGTGGAACACTGTTCCACACTCTGATCACCTCTAACCCTATAAAAAGATAATTTTTGTACCAGCCAAGAACCAGTTATACTATTTTGTTCCTGTGTAAAGGAGAGAAATTTACAGTGGTTTTTATTGCTTGTATGGGCACCATACCTCTACCCCATCTTTTCAGATTCATCTCCCTGTATCCTTCCCCTACCTCTATAGACTTCAAATACCATTCAGACTCCCAAATTAGCCACATACTTTCGATCCCAGTACTTGTATTTGTGCTTTACTTTGTATGTAGAATCTTCTGTCTTCTCTCTTTACCTGCTGAAATTATCCCCATTTCTTAAAGCTTGGAGAAAATGCCATGTCCTCTGAGAAGTCTTCCCTCATTGAAGATAAGTAAAAATAATCCCCTGTGGCATTTTGTACCTCACTATTGCTGCTTATGCATGATAATAATTAATCCAGCACACATATTCAGTAGATTGTAGTTAGGAGCAAAGTCTAAATTTTCTGCACTTTCATAGGCTTTCACTATTGATAAGAATGCCTGCCTAGCCCTGAGTATTTGTCATTGCTCTTGGATTAAAGTGAAATAAGGAAGGTCAACAAGTCCAAAGCTTTAAAAAGTCTCCTTGAACCACGTACTCTAATTAGACCCTTTTAGAAACATACTTTTCAAAATTTTATATATTTTTATTTTTCCTTCATTTAATGTGTAATTTATCCCTTTTTAAAGGAATCATAGGGTGATTATATATCTGGGAGTTATTCTCAAAAATACGAAAATATAACTGACCTCACTTTAAGGCTTAAATAATTCATAAAATAGATATTTAGATATCTGTTAATTTAGCTAAAGAAAGAAGGCACAAGGCAACAATTTACAAATAGTTTTATTATTTGAATTTTAATAAAAAATGAAAACTAAAATAGAAACTTCATGTAGTGAAGTATAATGAACATTTTATTCTAAGAGTGTTAAATTTGTATTATGAGTTTTAAACCAAACAAGAACTTTGATTGCCTATAGGATAATAATCCTTCAAAATCTTCATTGTGACTAATTCAGTTAATTCTTGCAATCTACTTTTTTGGACTACTATCATAGGAACCGTGGTATCATGTGTCATATATATTTAATCAGTAATTGTGTAGGTTTCTCCCTAACACATTTACCCAAAATAAATTACAAGATGTCATAAGAAACAAGGAATGAAAAATGAGCTACTTAAAATTTATTTTCAAGTTATTCTGTGATATAAAAAGCAGAAGTGTATGTACACTAATATAAACAAAACTGCTTTGCTCAGGTGTGGTAATGAAACCCATCAGCTATCCTAAGACAAGAGGTCTTCTATCTTACAAGGTACCACATAAGGAAAGACTTATCCACCCTCTCAAAATAATCAACAGCAGAGTCATCAAAAGACCACCTTTCTTTGTGCTCCTCTTTCAGAGCCATTACCATGTAAAAATATACAGACCACTTGCTTATTTTGTCTGTTTAGGTCAAAATAAAATAAGAGAATGTTTTTCCCCAAAGGGTCATCCTCCCTGTGGTTTTTTTTTTTTTAAGTTTATTTATTTAGCTTTCTACAGCCGTTTTCATGGGAGTCTTCCTACATATATTTGATAATAATACCTGTCGCTAACTTTTTTGTTAGAGTTTTATTATTTGTTAGTTGTATTAAGGTAAGACAAAATTATCGTTTTTCTAAATTGAAATGTACTATTTTTTTAACAAGGGTATTTTGTTAAATGCAAGGTTTCTAAGTGAGAGATTTTATGGGAACCTTATTGAATCGGTAAATAAAGCAACATTAGAGAATAAAAAAATGTTGATCTTGCTTGCTTATGTATTTTTCTGTGGCTTAATTGGTATGATTTCAACATTCTACATTTGTTAAAACCTTCTGAAAATGGTTACTACCAAAGTGGTGCAATTACTTAAGAAGTGGTACATTAAGTGCTATCCCCTCTCCCCCAGTAAACAGTAAATGGGGACATATTTATGTAATCTTGAGTTTCTTAAAATGTACACTGGAATTATTACAATGGAAATGATTAAATTAGTTGTTTTCTAGTCATCCCAGCATAGTGTGATTGACTTTGAATTGCCTCAACCTCTTAAAATGGTCTCTTATAAAAGTTTGAGTTTACCATTATATTTTTGTTTTTGACTTTGTTTCTTTGGCCTTTAAGTGCTAACATGTGAATTCATAAAACATCATTTACGATGGATTTATAAAAACACATAATTATTTTTGGCTAAAGTTTCTCACCATTTTGGGAGAAATTAATATAAAGCACACTGAGAAAAAACCCAGATTTCCAGAACTAAATGAATAAATCAGAATGAAAAATATTTCATCTACTTTTTCTTGTATATTTCTGCCATTATTTTAAAACTAAATAAACAACTTAAAATACATTATTTTACATTGAAGAGAGAGGAAATCCACACCTATTTGAAAAGAATTTTTATGGTAACATTATATAGAATAAAATTATTAACAAAAAACAGAATTTGGGGGTTAAACACAGAGCTTATTAATTCTACTAATTTGAAATATAAATAAAGTGAAACGTATAACTAATAATGGTAATCAGTAGTGATGGTGGCTTGGGAGGAGTTGGTGCTTCTGATATCTTATATAAGGGAATGTTAAGGTGTATCTTCACCAGTTAATAATACTATTTTCTCAATATATGCAAACTCAATCTATGAATCTAACTCAACCCAAAGCAAACCACCTTAATCTTATTTACATCTTACCTAACTACTATGTTATCTATATAATGTTACCATAAAAATTCTTTTCCAAGAGGTGTAAATTTCCCCTCTTCAATGTAAAATAATGTGTTTTAAATTATGTTTATTTAGTTTAAAAATAATGGCAGAAATATACAGTAAAAGGTAGATGAAATATTTTTCATTCTGATTTATTCATTTAGTTCTGGAAATCTGAGTTTCTTTCTCAGTGTGCTTTATATTAATTTCTCCCAAAATGGTGAGAAACTTTAGCCAAAAATAATTATGTGTTTTTATAAATCCATCGTAAATGATGTTTTATGAATTCACATGTTAGCACTTAAAGGCCAAAAAAACAAAGTCAAAAACAAAAATATAATGGTAAACTCAAACTTTTATAAGAGACCACTGTAAGAGGTTGAGGCAATTCAAAGTCAATCACACTATGCTGGGATGACTAGAAAACAACTAATTTAATCATTTCGATTGTAATAATTCCAGTGTTCATTTTAAGAAACTCAAGATTACATAAATATGTCCCCATTTATTATTTACCTGGGGGTGAGGGGATAGTAATAGGGAGCAATAGCAACCTAGACACCTTTTTTTAAAAAAAACATTTTATGATGCTTTCTACTTAATCATTCAGGGAAAAGACTCTTCACAAAGCTATATTGTGTGAAATATATATTTTTGTGGAATATGTGTTTCACCCTATACTTTTATTGTTCTTTGATATCAGATTTAATAGGGACCCATATGGTATGGTGATGGGGGACAGCCACTTAAAATTCAGTGTCTCACCAGTGCCTAACATATAATTAACACTACATAAGCATATGATGAATAAATGAAAAATCCTGTGTTTCTCAGGATTTACATGTAGAAGTTGCATAGAATGACAATTGAGAGCAGTGTGCACATTGCACTGGCTATAATTGACTGGGTACTTATACATGTGCTTAACAATTACATATATGTTAGCCACTGTACTATTGAGTACTGTTTTATCCTCACAACAAATCTTTGTGGTAGATACACTACGTTATCCATCCATCAATACACTAAATTAACCATTAATGGATGATACACTAATAGTATTCATCCACACATTTTATGAATGAAGAATCTGAAACAAATAAACAAACAAACAAAAAGTTGGAATAAATTTTTCAAGTAAACTAAAGAACAAGGCTGGTATTAAAACTCAAATTGCCAGGCTGACTCCAGAGAGCCTGCTCTTAATCAAAGCCACTTCTCAATTGCCATGTATTTTCTCATCTTAGTTAGTTGAAGTTTATCACCATTTTACAGCAAAGAAAACTAAGTCTCAAAAAGTTTGTATTTTACCAAAGGACTTATACCTAGCAAGTGACACACCAGAATTCAAAAACAATTTGTCCTTAAATCTTCTATTTTCCCTAATATTTTACACTCAATTCTTCATGACATTGCGAACTTGTCATTAATGGAAGACATTATTTCAAGGCAGGTAGTAGATGTTCGGCATATATATCTGTTGATCAAGCACATGTAATAGTGTATTATTAACTTTTTAAAAATGAGGGTATAAAAATATTTGCCTAGAAGCAGAGACTATTTGTGGATTTGGAGAGAAGAGACAAAAAGGAGCCGTATTTTCTCAAGCCATTTTTGACATAAGAATGTAACTGATTTTCCAGCAAATGTTTGGATGTGACACATGTTAATATTATCACTTTAATGAATTGCAACATTGACCTGAAATTCTGAAAAGAACTAATTTAGAGTGCTTTTATTAGCACGTAACAAATTTCATGTTAAGATTTTCATTAATTTTCCTAGATTATATATTTTAGACATTACCTATTTCTAACAAGATGTCTTACTGGTTACATTCCTTACTGGCCATATTGTACATGATAAGCTGAATCAAACCATCAAGATTATAGAGTCACAAATTAATCATGAAAATTACAGACTTTTAGAAATCTAGATACTGTGCATAGTATGCTCATTTCAAATTAACACATTGGTTCATAGTCCTTTCCTAATGAATTCTTAGATCTTGTTCTTAATACTAATTTAGTTGAGTCTAAGTTGTTTGTAAATTGTATTATTCGCTTTTTATAAATTGCACACAAATTAATATTTAACTCTGGTAGAGCCTGCCTATACATCTGTTTATGTTGCTAGGATATTTTATTGACGTGTCTGGCTTTTATTTTCTTGTTATCTTACCTACATGGTAAAACTAACTGGTTAATCTAACTGCCAACATACTTTGTGTCTCCACTTACACAGCTGATTTTGACTGAAGAAACAAACACACATGCATGAATTGATCTTACTTTAAATTCATAGTCAACAACATCAAATGGGCCCTTGGTACATTTAAAAACATCTATTTCCACTGTAGTAGATGATATTTTTTACCTTTTTTTTTCCTCTTTGAACCTCTCATAGCTCCTCCCCATACCCATCCTCAACTATGACCTTACTTCTATTTCTCTGAAAAAAATAGAAACAATCAAAAATAAATTTTCACATACTCCACAACTGCTTGTACAGCCCTATTGGCTGACAGATCTATTTATTCTTCTTTTTCCTCCTTAACTTGGGGATGAGCTCTTAGTGCTCCTAATTAAAGTCAACACCTCCTCAAATGGAGAAATAGATCCTTCCTCCTACTCAGGGGCATCAATGATTTCCCCTCTCTTCTCTAACATTTAACTTCTGTATCCCACTGTTTTATTCTAATCAATATATAAATATACTCTATCTCATTTTAGAAAAATCATCTCTTGATCATGCATTCTCCTCTAGCCATTAAACCAATTGTCTTTTATTGGCAAAACTCCTTAAAAGGGAAATCTCCAATATACCCCATCTTGTTTCTCTCTTAACCCTTTCTAATAGGGTTTTGGTCTCTAACAATAAGCTGTCCTTGTCAAGTTCACCAGTGGCCTTCAAGTGGTCAAACCCAAGAGTTTATTCTCAGTCCTTATCCTACTCCTTCAGCATTTGGAATTCAACTTTTATAATAAATTCATAATTTTTACTATAATGTGGGTAAAGTTAGCTTCAGAATTCTTTTAACATATTGTTTACCCCACTTAAAACATTCATGTGATCATTTTTCATAGTTATGATATATTTGGGTCTAATTGAGTATGTTAATGTGTTAACTAATGCCATTATGTGACGTGATGCCCTGCCAAACACTATTAGTACTCAGCTGGTGCTTGAGTACTATTAAAAAGCAATGTTTGGTATTTCCTTACTTGGGAAGAATATTCTTTTCATCACACATTGGTATTGGGCCTGAGAGACTTGTCTCCACAAAATAGAAGAATTTGAATGATTTTTATAAGAGTTATCTTTTAAAATATTTTGTCTTTATAATCAAATCTAATAGATTTGTGATTAAGTAATCAGCTTTTCAAACTCTTTAAATATATGCATATCCAATAATAATTGGCAAATTAAAATATTTCATTAATTTGCTTAATGATAAGCATCACTCAGATTCAAGCCTTGTATAGAAATAGTCAACATAAGAAGGACCATGTATCATGGCTTATTTTCTATATGTGGAATGTTTTCTCTGACATATTTGGTTTTAAGCAATACTATTATATTCTCTTTTATATATACCTATTATATATAGGTACCTAATAATGAACTCTAGTGACAAGTTTAAGGTAACTTTTTCACATTTTAATTTTCTAAAATGTTATTAAATTTATTGGGGTAACACTGATTAATAAGATTATACAGGTTTCATAGATATAGTTTTATAATACATCACTTGTTTGCATTTTTTATTTTTCTAAAATTTCCTGCCAGAATGACAAAGAGCTTCTGAGGAGTGAGAAATGGAGAAATGCTGGCAATTGGGGCTTGAGAATAAATTTATAGACAGAGTTCTATTATCTCTCCCCATTAGGTTATCCACTGTGTTTAGTGACTACTACATGAATATGGCCTCTTTTCTCAGGAAACTCTTAAATTTTTAATGGGCAATTGTTTGTTTGCTTTTTTTTGGTTAGAATTTAACAATTTTCTCCATTTTTCATGAAAAGGTCTTCAAAATAGTCAGACACTTATCGCTTAATGTCTCTTTATTCCACCACATGGCTCATTTTATCTCTTTAGATTTCTGTAAATAAATCTTGCCTAGCCTTCACTATGTTATGCCCTTTAAATATTTGTTCATGGCTTCTTATCCTCCTTACCATTTGGCCAACTTATAATTGTTTAACTCTATTAATCTTTTTGCATAAGTAAATGCCACCAGCTCCTTAATCATTTCTGTAGCTTAGATTGTTAAATAATTACCTCATCCTTATTCCATCAAATGACATAACTGTTTTCATCAAGAGAATTTTGGCGAGGCCAGCCTTGGTGTAGGGAAGACTGCATGCATTTGCTGACTCTCTAGGGGTGGGGTCTTGCTTGAATGAAGGGATGAGGAAATTGGACAAGTCTTTGCAAAGAAAAAGTATTTTTCTTGGCTTTCTGCCTGACAAATTCTAGGAGAATGTAGGGAAAGTAATCAAATATCTTCATTGCATATGCTAGGATTAGAGGTGTTGCATGCCACATCTCTTTTCTCAGTCATGGGAAACAGGTGATATTTTTATTTTCAACATAAGAGGAAATGAAGTGATTTCCCCAGGAACTTGCACTTGGCAGAAGTAATATTTGAATGGAGATCTGACAAAGTGTCCATTTTTAGAATTAACTCAGTGGACCCTAAATAATAATAGAAAATTCAGCATCATATTCCAATGTCTTTGTGGGTTCCTCCTTGGGATGGGCTAGATAGAATGTCAACCACAGGTTTGCCTCTGTTCTTTCTGATAGGCTCTATATGAGAGTACATAGGTACTCTAGCAGCTGCTGTGACCAGTAACGTTGCATGTGTGATAACCACTTCACACGAAGTGAAGTTTATGGCTCTGCATCCACTCTTCCATTTCTGTACAATGCTTTGGACACCAGGTCAACAAGATGTATGGGATGCCAGAGCCCAGACATGGTCATTTCACAAGCTCTTAGACTTTATTTTTGAAGCCATCACAGAGCATGTGGCAATTTTGAAGTTTTCCTGTAAGGCTTGGAATATTTTTATGCTTGTGGAACTTTTATTTTCTTCATTGCAAGGCCATTGCATTTTGGAAAATTATAAAAGTAACAAAAGTTGCTGAAATTTCTAGAATATGACAATAATAAGCATATTTCTTCCCTTGCTACTGCTGCTTACCTGATGCAATTTTATCATTAGAAAATTCCCTGGTATCAAAACTCCCATGACTGTTATCATTTTTATTTTCTCGATAGTTTTTTTTTGTATAGTCAAGTGAAACTGAGACTCCAGTAAAATATAAACACTTTTTGCAATTTCTACACCAATAAACCAGCCTAAAGGTAAAATTTTCATATCTATATGGGCTTTTCTTTTGCCCCATGATAGTAGTAGTGAGGGTTATTTCAGCACAACCTCCTTAGGTACATTCATTTATAACATAAATATTCCTATTGGTTCACTGTTTAGAAAAATAAACATAGCACTTTGCAACATCGCAGGTTTTTAACATTAACTGAAATGTCATCATAGTTGGCTGGCTTCATACTGCTATTCCTTTTTGTCTATTTTCTCCTATAAATGCCCACTGTTTTCTGAGGTAGGCCCATCAATTTTTTCCTTTAAAGAGAATGAAAAGAAATACCCAAATCTCACTTGCACTGCCTCTCTCACACACTTCCAACACTATTATTAACCACTATCCTTATACAACCCAATACTCCACACACAACACACCCCCGTTACCCGCTCTGCCCTGCCATAATGCGCTGGAGTAATGGTGAATGTGGACAAGACATGAGAGACTCCGGGTCTCACTCTGCCTCTTACTGACTGAGCAAACTCTAGAATTTATGTCTGGTAACAAGCAGAGCCCCCTGTGCAATAAGCAGGTTGAACAAGACGTTTGAAAGACATCTTTTAGCTTTAAATTCTTCTTTGCTCACTGGTTTAGAAGCTCATATGGGAAGCCTTAGCAAATCAAGACAGAGCTACATTTCTTTGCCACAGAGATTACATTGACATTAAGAGGTTATCCATCTACAGAGCAGAATTGTCCTCTCAATAGTCTGTTCTCAATGCCTGTCTCCGTGTCCCCATGCCCCAGAATTCCATCTCTAATGCTTTCTGTGATTTATGATTTATGCTGGTTCATGCTTCCTGTTGGCTGCTCTCTAAGTATAGCCTGAATAGTTGGGTAATTATCTCCATATATTATATTCATTCTACCTCTTAAAATTATAACCCAATAATTACAATCTTGTCTGTTGTTCAAGTTTGAGACAATAGCACCTAAAGATGCTTCTCTCTCTCTCTCTCTCTCTCTCTCTCTCTCTCTCTCTCTCTCTCTCTGAAATAGAAAGTATAGTGTGTGTGTGTGTGTGTAAGTAAAAAAATTAATGTGAAGCATGCTGTATGTTGCAAATACAACATGGGCATAAAAAAAGTACTATGCATGCTCAATTTCAAATGTATATATATTTTTAAATTGGTGTTCTCCGCTTCTTCCACCCCACCCCTGTAGGTATCCTACTCCATCTTTACACAGGTGAAAGCTACAATTCCTCTATATTTACAGATGTGAATATTGAGACAAAAGATAAAGGTCTCTACTAGAAGTCAGTTTAATCCCTCCCAGTACTTTTAGAACTCAATTCTATTAGACATCTTCATTTGTTTTATGTTAACAAACCTCATTATATATTTTTTTTCCTGGGATTGACATCTGCACAGAATTAAAAAAAATGTACAGCTATGTTACATAAGATCCAATCATACTCGGTACTAAGTTAAAACCCATGTAAAAGTAATAAAGCTTCAATAAGAAGATATGGAAACAATGACAAGCTTGGAAAAAAAATATAACTAAAATAAATGAACATACACACACAGACACATACACCACAACCATCATCTCCACAATCATGATCTGCAACTTAATGTCAAGGTGACCGTAGGAATTTCTATCTTCAATTTTAAGTTCTGTTAAGTAGTATTGAACACATTCCTCAAGAACAGCATACATACTCCTAAATAACAACTAGAATGCATTGAAAGAGAGCAGTGAAGAAAAAAAAAACCAAACAGAAAACTGGGAAAAGTAATCTAATGGCAACATGGGATGGACTAGAAAAATAAGACCACTGGATATTAACCAGTCAGAATTGCCAAAGGCAGCAAGCTTTTGGAGGAAAGAAAGGGTGGAACACTAAGTAAGGTTCTTAATTTTAAGAAGTTGAATTAATAAAATATAGGACTAAAGCTATTGGATTTGTAGCAAAAGAGCTGTTTTTGAAATTAGGCCAGACTGTTGTGCTTCTGATTAGTGATAAGCCAGTGAAAATCTAGATTCTCATAAACCACGATAGGAGTTGGAAGAAGAAAATCATCCTTTGGTAAAAATCTCAGTAAATAGTAATTTTTCTAGTGAAGGAAATAATTATAAGTCAAGAGAATTTCTTTACGCTTCAGGGAGTTGGTTATTCCAATGTTATTAACACTTGTATCCAAGGTGATTCCATGTAAAGAGTGTATTAGGCACAAGTGGTTTGATTAAACATTCTGGCTGAATGGCTGTAGTATCAATATTGGCTCAAGTACCCTGTTTCATGAAGATCAATGTGGATAGGCCACATACTGCATATTCAGATATGGGATTTCGAATTGCAGATAAGAAACTATGTAACACAAAGAAGAATTTTTGATATTTGCCTTTTGGATTTATTCTTATGAAATATACGAGCCTCTTTCATTCAAATATCTCTGAAATCCTTTAAAAAAAAAACCCTGAAACTGAAACACTTATCATCAGGAAGCTAAAAAGAGGACAGAACAAAAAGAACAGAAAGAGAGAGAGACAGACAGATAGACAGACATAAAAGGTAGAAAGTGCAGTCAGCAAGCAGAATTCTTAAATGCAGACTTTGTACACTCTTGTATATATTCCCCTGGCCAAGTGGCTACATGTATCTGGTCTTCTTTAAGCGTCAGTTTCCGTAAATAATCTAAGGGGATTGCTAAACTGATAAACCTCAATGTTCCTATTTTTGTAAATAAATGTAAAGCAACAAATATCTTAGCTGTTCAAACTTTACCATACCTGCATTGAACCTGATAAAAATTCTTTAACGTAGACATTATGCCTATTTTTCATGTGAGGGAATGAAAAATTATAGATATTAGTAATTTTTCCTTGGTCATATAGTCTACAACCTTGGATTTTTGGATTTCTAGTGTGAGGATTTCTAGTGTAGAAGGTACAAGCACCTTCTACCCTGAAGTTTTCTTGATAATGAAAAATGGAACATTCTTCTCAGTCAGGGTTGGAAGTCACCCCTTGAGAAGTGGGGTGGGAGAGGATGCTAAGGATTATGGCGTTAGTTAATCTTCTACCTCTTCTTTCTCTTGCATGCTTGTATTAAATTATGTGCAATTCCACTCCATTTTTTTTGAAGACTTTCTTCATTTTTAGTCATCAAATTTGCAAGACTAAAATCCAGGAGAAAGCCTATCAAAAAAATGTTCTTCCCCATCTTTTGTAATTCTTCGAGCCATCCCTAGCTTTCATTTAAACAAACAAACAAACAAACAAAACCCCCCAAAATAAAATAAAAACATTTATTTTTCTGTTGATTAGAAAATCCTCTAAGTATTTCTTGTGCAAGACTACAGTTGAAGATGTAAAAATTCCTTGAGTAAAAGACTTCAGAATGTTTTTTGCATGATCTACAAGTTGAAGATGATATGTATAAAAACTTCAAAAATTTTATAGCAGTTTTTACATTCAAAATGCTATCTCATTTTTAAAATAACTAGTTTGTTGAAATATAGCATGCACATTGAGAAGTGCTCAAATCTCATACACTTTAATTTTCATAAAATGAATACACTTGTAAGATCACCTGGATTAAGAATAGAAAAGTGCCTCAAAATTTCATTTATGTTTTTCTAATCGATAAGCCCTAAAGGTAGGCCCTATATTGACTTTTAACACAGTAGTTTTGCCTGTTTTGAAATTTTTGTAAGTGATATCATACCAGCATGTATTTTTGTACCAGGCATCTTTTACTTAACATTATGTTTGGAAGTACATTAATATTATCTCTGGGAGTAGTTTATAACATCTGTAGTGATATCTTCCTTTTTCCTACTGCTAAATTTGTGCTGTTTGTCTTTTTCTCTTGAATATTTTTTTTAACATGTATTAAATTTTATTAGTCTTTTTTAAAGAGCCACTTTTGGCTTAGTTGATTTTTTTATTGTTTATTTTTGTGTTTTTTTAATTTCTGTTCTTAAATTTATTTTGTCCTTATACATTTTTTAAACTAAATTTGCCATTTTCTTTAAAACTTCTTGAGAGTATACATTATAAACTGATTAATTTTAAGTGTTTAAGGAATTTAAGCATACACTTAAAACTATGAATTTATCTGTAAGCATGTTATCTGTAAGCATTTCCATTTAGCTGCTTTGAATAAGTTGCGCTGTACTGTATTTTAATTTTCATTTAGTAAAATGTTTTCCATATCCCCATTGTGATTTATTCTTTTGCTTGTGATTATTTAGAAGTGCTTGTTAAATTTTCAAATATTTAGAGATTCTCTGGTTATCTTTTAATAACAATGAATCACTAAATTTCTAGGTTAAATCCATCATAATCAGAGAACAAAGAAATATGTGAATTTGAGAACAAAAGTTTTTTTCAGTCACCGATGTAACATTTTATGTACATCTATTATATCATTTGTTAATTATGTAATTCAAATATCTTTTTTAAAAATATTTATGTACATATCTCTGCTTTGATCAGTTACTGAGATAGCGCTATTAAAAATCTCTCATTATGATTGTGGATTTTTTTACATTTCTTTTAGATCTGTCAGTTTTGACTTCTTTATAGGTTAACATGAAATTATTATATCTTACTGGTAGATATACCCTTTTATCATAATATATATATTTTTGTTGTTTTAATGTTTATTTTGGCTCTAGTATTACTATACAAGCTTTCTTTCGTTTAGTATTTGATAATGATTATTTTTCAATACTTTTAACTTTTCTGTATCCTTATACTTAAGGTGGACATCCTGTAAACCTGGATTCATTTATTTTTTTTTGCTTTACCTTTTGTTTTAAATACAGTCTGACAATTTCTGACTTTTAATTGGAATAATCAGTCTATTTACATTTAATGAAATTACTGCTATAGTTGAATTTAATTATGTCATTTTAAGGTTTTCTATTTGTCCAACCTATTCTATGTTCCTTTTTCTTTGTTTTTTGGTGTTATTTCTGTGAGTCAAGAATATTTTTATTACTCCATATTCCACTATTTTAACCTGAGATTTATTAATCCATTACTTTATTTTACATATTTTATATAATTATATTTTGATGATTACCCTGAATATTACCACATTTAATGTTGACTTAATAAAGTCTAATTTAAATTTAAATACCCACTTTAAATACAATATTACAAACAGTATAATTGGTCATTTAGTCTATCTAGTTTTTTGTTTCTTATTGTCATGCTTTTATTTCTACATATATAGAAAATTCACATAAGTTATTATTGCTTAATACACTTAATGTTTCTACCTTAATTGCTCTTTCTGCATTTTTGTTTCCACCTGTGATTTTTTCCTTCTGCTAAACATCTCGTTTTTATTACTATTATTATTATTACTATTTTTTTAGAGCAGTCTATGTATTATGAATTCAGTCAGTTTTATTTGTATGAAAATTTATTTACTTTTTAATCTCCTAATGGTATTTTTCCTGGTCGTAAATTGGAAGTTATTTTCTTTTTTCACTTCAATGATGTCATTCCATTGTCTTTGGCTTCCATTATTTCTTATTGAAAATTCAGCTGTCAGCTTAAAATTTTTTATTTAAGGGAATGTGCGTTCATTTTTCTCATGCTGCTTTTAAGATTTTTCTTGCCTTTTATTTTAGCAATTTTATTATGATGTGCTTAGATGTCATTATATTTGTATTTATCTTACATGAAGTTTGCGGCGTATCCTGAATCTGGGATATAAGGTTTTATGTCAGTTTTAGAATCTTTGTATTATATTCAAATCTTACTTTATGATTCTTTTACTTCTGTCTTTCTAGGACTTCAATTACTTAAATATTAGGTTGTTTCATTATGTCGCACGTGTTCTCACTCTCTTCTAGATTTTATACATTATTATGTGTTGTGCTTATTCTTGATATTTTCAATAGGATTTTTTTTTCAGTTATTTAATACTCTCTTCCTTTACTTTCATACTCAGTTATTGACATTTTTATTTTCATCGTGATATTTTTTTTCAATTTTAGATGTTTCATTTAATTATTTCAGTCTTTGGTTAGATCTCCATTGCTTTCTTAAATATATTAATCACAATTTTTAAAGTTTGAGTCTGTTAAATTTATTTCTGGACTACCTAAGTGTCTCTTGTTATTTACTGTTTTCTCGTGGCTCTTTTTGTACTTTCTTTGGTATTTTTGGTAATTTTTATTGAGTGTTGGATGTTTTGGATATAAAACTGTAGAGAATATGATTTTATCTTCCTTGGAGAGAGTTGTTGGTTTTGTTTTGTTTTGTTTGTTTTTTACAGATAGGGTAGGTTCAGAAAACTCCAAAATATCC
This sequence comes from Eonycteris spelaea, assembly GCA_003508835.1. NCBI lineage: Eukaryota > Metazoa > Chordata > Mammalia > Chiroptera > Pteropodidae > Eonycteris > Eonycteris spelaea. The sequence goes on along the minus strand of PUFA01000067.1, from coordinate 1,061,999 downwards.
CAATATAAATTATATTTGAAGTTGATTTTCAAGTGTGTTTGTGTGTATATTTGTTTGTCTATTTGTGGTTTGCTTTTTGGCTCATGTATACCTTTATAGGGGTTCTAGTTGAAGGCCTGGATGTTTAACAAGACAAGCAAGAGCTCTAATTTGTATCTCCTTAGCATTGTGGACTGCCAAACCTTTGTTTTGGTTTTTTAGCCTTTTTCCTTTTTCCACTTCTGAAACAGCAAATTCTTGAGAGAGTGATATACAATTCTGTGCTTACCTCCTTAAATTGTCCTTTTTGTTCGAAATAGTGGCCTTCAAATCATTATTGCCTTCAAGCAAATTTATTTCTTTTCTCTTTTAACATTTCTAGCTTTCATATTTGATAGGAAAGTTGATCTTATACTGGTTAATTGTTCATAACTAGCAATGAAATTGCTCTTATTTTAAATTCTAACTTTCAGAGAAATTGGTAATTAAGAATGATCTCCCTTTTTGGTTGGTATTTCCTAATATAGAAAGAAAATAACTATCTTGACAAAAATAGAATTTTTCTGATTTATAGCTATGATCAACTCTTCAGTACCAAATTTTCTTGTGGGTCATTTGGATTTGTTGGAAGAAAATTTATGACAAGTTTTTTGTTGTTTTGGGTTTTTTTTTTTTTTTTTTTGGTTATTTAATCTTTTGAAACATTACGTACTGGCTGAATTTATTTTCAGTTTTAATTTCTAATAAAAATCTGGGGCAAAGATGGATATTTTTATTAATAATTATTTCTGAATACACATCTTTTGTATATTATATGTGCCACGCTATTATACTGCTAATACTGTCAAGCTGGAGTTATTTTAAGCCTTTTGTTTTTTTATTGTAAAAGTTGGATTATTCTTTTATTCTCCAAATTTATTCCATGATAATTGCTAACAGAAACAGAGTTACAGATTATCAAAGCACTTTAAGAATGTTTGTAAAGAGTATATAAAGATTTGTGAATGTTTTAATTTGTGGATATCTAATTATAAGAAGGATGAAATGGCAGATCCATTACTCCAAGGTGCTCTACTTATCCTAGTGAATAGGTTTATTCTTACTCACAATACCCTAGAGAGCTGGAGTAGTCCTTATAAGAAATCAGAGTATTCCTACTTGAATTCTATGGCACATTTTGATTCTGGTGCTAGCTTAGACCCCAACCCCATCTGCCTTGGTCTTCCAGAACTCTTTCAGATTAGAGTTGTGTTATTTTGAGTAAGTGAATCAGTTGTTCTAGTCTTGGGTATCTTATATGTAAGGTAAGTTAAATAATGTCTATTATGTTGCCTCACAAGACTCAAATGAGATAATGCATAATGCGTGTGAATGTATTTTGTAAATTGCCAAACTCCATGTGAATACAATGAGGTCAAACTCTGGACCTGTTTAAATCTTTTAGTACATCTGTTAATCAGAGCCCTCCTCTTCCACATACATAACAGCATCTCTCCTAGTGCACCATTTTTCTAATTTCCTTTCTAGGAATATAATATAAATCAGTTTGGAAATCTAGGCTGAGAGGAAAAGGTAAAGGTTGTTGGTTATTTACCTTCATATTTCTTATCTTGATTTATGCTATCAAATATTTTCCTATGTCTTGCCTAGAAGAAATTTTAAAAATCATTCAGTTCAATCGTCTTATTTTATAGATAAGATAACTCACAAATACAGAGAAAACCCACAAATTTGAGTTTGCCAGAGCCAGATAGAAAGGATTCTCCCAATTTGTTTTGTTAGTGTGTTATGTGTATGTCACAGCTTTGTACCATTTCAAATAAAACACACACAGATACACAGCTGTGTCTGCCTGTGTTCATACATATGCATACTGAAAAAATAAATTTCCTCAGGCTGTGAGAAAAAAATTGACTTGAAGAATTTAAAAGGAAATTAAGTGATCAGTTTTCAAAAATTGTTGAAACTCCAATGGATTTTTAAAATTTATGACTTATACTTTGGAGAAAGTAAAAAGATTCTTCCCAAGCAGTCATTAGGAGAATAGAGTCATGCAAAATCTCTGAAGCATATATCACACCAAAACTATGACAAAAGGAAGTACATTTAGGCCTCAATTTAAGGAAATCCAGAGGTAGATATGAATATTAAGTGATTCTCAAAAGTTGATAGATTAAGGAAATGATTTATTTTAAAAGTCCCCGATTTTATGAGTTGAACATAAAATCTATAATGGATAAATTAATATTCTCTATGTGGCCCTTAAATGGGAAAAATAAGTGTTATTATCTATTCTCTTTGTTGTCTTAGGTTACTGTAGAGTGAATATTTTTTTTCTTTTTTCATACTAGGCTCTCAATGATACACATGCAAATTATGCTGGAAATGCAAAACTAAAAGTTGTCCAGTACTAAAGAAACACAAATGTCTTCAACAGTGTTGTTTACTGACACCATCGCTTTTGAGTAGAATTCCTCCTCAGCTTCATTCCTTCTTTCCTTTATCTAAAACTGAAAACTTATTAAATATCCAAGACCATTATCGGAAATTTGAGAAGCTCAATTTCCCAAATGACACCCACTTTAAATTAATTAATAACAGAGTCTGTCAGCAGGTTTATGGGAAGCAATATAATGTGTCATAAAGAGCTTCTTGGCATAGGTTGTAAATGAGAGTGGACATTTCTTACAGCTTCACAGTAGTAGGACTGAGTGTGGGGCAGGATTTTGTTTCTGTGTACTTTAGACAAGGATGAGTCTCAGTTCATCTTTAAATTGTGGTGTTCACTGCACTAACAGATAATCCCTAAAATATTGTCGTCCATGACTATTTTATAAGTCTATAGCCCATACAGATGCTATTTCTTCAATTAGCATCACCAGCAAACAAAACAAATTATTGTTACAATAATCACATGAAAGTAACTTTAAAGTTTTGCTATCGTGCAGCATTTTCATTTTCCTACATCTCTTTCATATCTGTACATTATTTTCATACATAATGTGGATACAATCCAATTTTAGCTGGAGTTAGTAAATCTCAATTGAGTTAAGATGTATGAATGCATCTCTAAAACTCTATAGGGCCATTCCAAATGCAAAGGAAGCCTGTTGTTTTTAACACTCTTACATGTATTCCTATACCTCTACAAGGGGGAATGCACTTTTCAAAAAAGGACAGGAAAGGTTGGGAGAGGCTGTGGTGTTTAGTGAAAGTGTTTTCACAAACACAGAGGGCCTACCTATGTGATGCCTCTGGAAATCAAAGAATACAGTACCCCCCTTGAGATGTTAGTGGTCCAGTGCAAGGGTATTAGTTTATTTTTGATGCCGTAACAAAGTACTACAAATTCAGTGACTTAAAACAACACAAATATTATCATAATTCTATAGATTAGAATTCTGACAGTTTTCATTGGGCTAAAATCAAGATGTCAACAGGACTGCTTTCCTTTCTGGAAGCTTTAGAGGAGACCATTTCTTTTCTTTTTTCAGCTTCTAGAGGCCATTTTGATTCTTGGCATGGTCATTCCTCCATCCTCAACGTCAGCAGTGTTGCAGCTGTCTGATAATCATTCTAGTTACATCTCCCTTATACTATCCTTTTTAGGGCCCTTGTGATTACACTGAGACCCATCCAAATAATCGAGGATAATCTCACCATGTTAAAGACCTTCATCCTATATACAAAGTCCCTTTTGCCATATAAGGTAACATATTCACAGATTACGGAGAATAGGATGTGGACAACTATGGGGAACCATTGTTCAGTCGACACAGCAGGACAATCTCGTGAACAGATAATCACAGCACAGTCAATGTGACCACAGCACCTGGCCCTAAACTATCATGAGAACATAATGCAAACTGACTTCATGAAGGCTGGGTGCAGAGAGCAGAAAAGAACTGTGAAAGGAGGTATGGGATGGAGAGGTGATGACAGAGTGACTAGGAAAGAGCCATTTGGAAAGATGCAGAAGCTGGCTTTAAACAGCAGACAGCCAACAGAGAGAGCAAGCTTCTGTTGAAATTCAACTTATCATTTCTACCACCTGCATAGCTCTTACATCTATGCATTTGTTGCCATCCCACTGCCCCTGCCTCAGAGAAAGGCCTCGTTACCTCTAGCATGGTCACAGGGATAGTACATCAACTACATGTGTCATATCCTACAGTCCAGCAGCCAGAGAAATACATTAAGCCATGGGACCTTGTCACTTGCCTGCTTTACTATACTGGCCTACTATAGTCACAGGATAAAATTCATTTTGACATAATTAATAGATCCCTCCACTCCCCAAGATTTGGATAGTTACCTACCATTTCAGCCTTATTCCTTTAAATAAAGTATGAGATTCATATATTACCCTGTGATGTCAGTTGGCCAAATATCTTTATGTCCACTTAACAGAGATATTTGCAGGTTATAGCTGACCCTCAGTGCTCTTCCCAACAGTGTGGTAAGGCCAGTCCACTGTCAAACAGCATATTTTATTCCTGGGTAGTTCACGGATTCAGAAACAAACTGCCTCATTGTTTTCTGCAAATTCATTTTCCCTTAAACCAGACTAACACTGGGATCGGGGTTTTTTGGGGGCACCATAGTGAGTCATAACAAGTTTAATTCCTTTTATTTCACATGTTCAATGGCCCACATAATTGCAAAACATAGGCACTTCTTCTCTGCTGTTAAGAGAATTATCCAGTTAAGAATGTCTTGATCTTAATTAGCTTTTACTAAGCCTTTTCTGATGACCAAATAATAGGTGTCACTAACTGATAAACAATAAGGGTGAGGACTATTTTTCTTTGTTTCTAGAGCACTTTTTAAAGAATCTACAAAGAGAACATCTAGAAATCTTCATTTCAAAGGTCTTTATATAATATATGACACCTTTTCTTAAGAAGAAAATTACGAGTTTGAATAAAGGCTATGTTTTCTTAAAAAATGAAGAAATTTAAAAAGAACATGTTTCTTTCGCATCTTTATATTGGCTATGAATTGTCCATTTTCTTACTTTCTTTTCCCGCTATGCAGTCTCTGGATATCTTAAACTTTAATCATTGTTACTATTAACAATTATGCTATATGCCCTATGAAATAATTGGATAACTTTCCTCTTTGTCTATGTCTCAATCTCTTAATCTCTGACATACATACTCTGGCTCTGCACTTGTACATACAGCTCTCATCCCACATCTTTTCCCCCATTTCTAATTTGCCCCAACAGAAGCATTGATTAGAAGATCCATTCCTCTATGACTGGTGGAATAAATGAAAACTCTATAATTATTTACTGCTGCTCAACAGCTTTAAAAACAGATATGGAGCCTGGATTCACAAGTTACTATGTGAACTTGTCAAATTCCTTGTTTTGTTAAGTTTCAAATATGTATTTAATTAAATAAAATTAGAGTAAAAAGAATTGATTTGTATGGTTTTCTAAGGATTATGCCAAGTAATGCTTATAAAATTCTTAGTGTTGTGCTTAAAACATACTAAGTAATGAGTAAATGACAACTGTCATTATTACTCTTACTATTAGCATCACCATAATTATTACATATGGAAGATATAGAGCAAAACATGAGACTGTTCTTTCTGCATGGGGATCATAGAGGGGTGAGGAGAGAGAAGGGTGCATTCTAGTATTTCTAGGCATGAGGGTGCTTTTAGGAACTAGGCTGCTATGAACTGTTCCTCTGAAATCTTCCAGTCTGAAACTGTCTCACACAGTTGGGAGAAGGATAGGCAAGGGAATTGTGAGGATCCGGAGTGTGGAGTGTGGTGATTGGAGGGGCCTTATAGAGGAAGAGGCACAGGCAGAAGGTAGAGTCTCCCCACGCAAACTACCACCCCACTGTATTATTGTTTCCAATTTTACCAAAGATTTGGAGATTCGAATTTCTAAATTCTTTTAAAAGAAGCAGTGATGACAAATGGAGGAAAAGTAGAAAATTTTAATCTCTTTAGTGTCCTGCCTTAATGGGTAGACCTTACACCTCTTGTCTTCTTACAGATGCAAAAGCAGGCTCTGCAAGGTTAGACACTTATCCGACAAACCAGTCTGGAAAGAGAGTACCCAATTCCACCTTTGTCCCAAATCCAGGCTTTTTGCTTCCACCCCAAGTCTCATTTTTGCTAGTGTCAGTACTGCAGATGTCTGAGCAGAAGGCTAGCGGAAGTGCATGGATCTCTTGGCCTGGTCGTTTTGCTATGTAAGGCGTAACTGGGCTAGCACTCAGTTACAGGGTCCCCCATTGATCTGGTCTGCTTTCATGAGTGTATACAGAGGCGTAAACTCTGCTCTCTGACTGGGAAACATTTTGTTCCAGCATGTAGGCTGTGTGGGAGTAGAGTGTTGTTGTTATAACCCATATTGTTAGAACCTATTTTATGCTGTCCTCTCTGAGATTTGAGGGTTCTTTTTTTAGTTTCAATTTTATTTAAAGCTTTGCCTTTCTGGGATGACCTTATGAACTTCAAATCTCATTTGAATGGAGGGACTTAAATAAACAGCCATCACCAAATGGCTCTCTCTGGCACAATGCAGAGCAAAATGGACATAAAGATTTTATAAGAGTCCTGAGAAGATAGTATTAGTCCATTCATAAGATCAAGGTTTTCTCAGATGCCAGGAAATGCTTTTTGAAAATGGAGTTTATAGTATTCCACATATGTGAGCTGATGAGGATAGAAATGAAGCCATTGTATGAGAATACCCCAAACTTCCCGAGGAAAGACTGAAATCTGCACACTTTAGGCCTTGGCATAAGTCAAAGTTTATATCAGAACTCAACTATAACATTTTTCACTATAGAAAAGCTCTGTTTTTGTTTTATTTTGTTTTGTAGTGTCTAAGTAAATTGAACTTTAAAGCAAAACAAAGATGGTGTAGTAAAATATCTAATCAAGGAAACAAAGACTAGTTTCCCAGAGGGAGGGCAAGAAAAAATTTCATAAACAGAGGAATATCTAGGCAAGGCCTTGATGTAGGGTAGTATTTTGACAGGTGTAGAGGCAGTGGAAATAGTTTGAATTAAGATTTGTATAATAAATATGAATGTGTATAGGCAAAGTAGCACCACACAGCAAAGACACTCTCAGAGCCCAAAACATGTTCATTAGAAGTTTCTAGGTCAAGTAAGCATATAGTAAAGCTCTATTCCCCTTTTCTTATCTGATAAAACATCAACTTGACATTTTGCTTTTGAACTGTGATTTGTAGTTTGCTTCCCAACATGGAAATGAATAAATTTCTTCAAGTGTGGTTTTATAAGCATGCTCAATGTTGTCTCTTCTATTTACTTCTGCATTTCATGAATAAATTTGGGGGTGAAAGGTAATTTTATAATTCTTTTAAACTTTAGACTCTGGAATATACATTATAGTACTGATGTTGAGAAACAAAATTATAACGGATTTTATTTATACAAATATGTTAGTACGTGAAAAAAGACAATAGTTCTCCAGGGAGGTGGAAATTGTAGGTATAAATTAGTAATTCATTCATGTTTCTTAAATCTCAATTGATAGTTAAACTTTATTTTTAAATTGATAATCCCTTTGAAGCTTGTACTCTATTTTACATAAGCAAGAGAAATATATCTCTTAAGAAGTGTTAACCTAAAAATAAAAGGCCTCTCAAAATGAGAGTCAACAAGCATATATTGGAAATCAAAAAGAATAACTATTCAGAACGCACTGACTCAAGCAGAAGCCCTGATTAGAAGGCAAAGGCAAGGGTATTTATGTAAAAGAGAAGGGAAACAATTATAGCAAAAGAAGGAAAGCATTTCTATTGGTGCAGATAATATATAACAGTGATGTTTATTCTATAGTATGTTTTAAATTTTCAGTCCAGTAACTGTCAGTCCAGTTGTCATAATATGTTTCGTTATTATGCTTGCAAACAGTTCTTGGAGACATAATGTTGCTTTAGGCCAAGTCCAAAGATTGTTTTGCTCTGTTTTAACATTCCGAGGGGTTGAGGCACAAGAAATCCAAGGCAGTTTTTTGGGGGATGGCAGCTCTGACTATTTTAAAGTGGCTCCATTTATATTATTTTTTTTACTAAAGTATTTTTTAGTTTTTTTTTTTTTTTCCAGAAGGTAATCTCGAAAAGAAAATGTGGGCTTTTAAAGTTGTCTGCCTTTGGATTGATCAGGGAGATACTAATTTATTTAGCTAACTGAGCAAATTTCAGAAAAATATTGACAGAAAATTAAAGCTTTTTTTCTTCTCTCAATGATCTTGTTGCAAATCCTTCCTTCATAAAACAAAAAATAAGCTTCCTTAATATTATTTAAATTAATCCTTGGTGACAATATCAGTAGAAATTATCTTGAATCACTGGAAGTCAAAGCATTAAAAAAGTCTTTTAATACTACACCACAACCAGTCTTTAAATTTCATCAAACACACTACTAATATTCGCTTAGAATTTGGGATTTGGAAATTTAGAAACACAATCAAATGAATTTCTCAGGTTAAAAATTTTAATCTATTTTCTCCAGCGCTCAGTGCATGTAGAGTGCTGGTTTGTGGTTGATAGGGTTCTCTAAAATGTCACAATATCAGATCACTTCTCAGTTAAGAAAAAATGGAGAAAACATGCTTCCTGTCACTCCAGTGCTCAATGTACCAACTGCTCAGCTTGAGTTGCATGTGTGCCCGGAGCTACCTACAAATGGCCTTCATTCTTATCTTCAATTATCCCGAAACCCTCTAACCCATCCTGTCAGTCAGAATGTCTTCAGAAACTCTTTCCCACGAGGGTATTGGCCGATGGCATTTTATAAACGATATGTTTAAGTCTTATATTACTTTTTATCTCCTTTCTGTCTGATTCAACTGAAGTCCACATGAAACTGTAAATTTCTTAAGGAAGAAAACACCTTAAGCTTCCTGTTAGATTTGAGTCTTAATTTGAGTCTTCATGTTATCTTTTGTATAGACTTAGAATTAAAAAAAGATTTTAATTTTTTTAATACACGTGCTGAAAGACCAACTGAGATTTTTAAATGGATAAAAATATTGGCATTTCTATTACCTGCCATATTATAGTATCAAAGGAAAGAAAAGGACAGGCTTAAGCATGCACATAGTTAAGTGGTGTTTCTGAGTGTAGTGTTTTAAAGTTTTGTTTTTCATTTTTCTTTGGCCGTTCTCCGTCCTTTGCCACCAGGCTCACCGAGGCGTGACTGCAGACGTTCCAAGTCTTGTCCTCCTTTGGGCCTCCAGGCTACCCCAGTCTCTCTGGTTCTTCTCTCTCACACTGTGATTTTTTTCCAGTGCCAGATCAATTGCAGGTCAGAAAGGCTTTGGGATAATAAGAAGGACTTCTTGCGCTGAACAGAGAGTGTAGAACCTGTGGGGATAAGAAATAAGCAGTTCTCTTGCCATTGCTAAAGGAGTGAACCCAAATGTGCTCTCGGTGTAGTGCCTTTCCCAGGATTTTTCTTTCTTTCTTTCTTTCTTTCTTTCTTTCTTTCTTTCTTTCTTTCTTTCTTTCTTTCTTTCTTTCTTTCTTTCTTTTCTTTCTTTCTTTTTTTTTAGAAATTAAAAATATGGTTCAGATGCCAAAGCCACAAACCACAATTCCAATTTTAGCAAAGAAATCAAGATTTAGGACATAAGTGTACGTTCGGAAGAGGTGTGGTAGGGCGGAAGGAGAATCGGATTCGCAGTCAGCTCCCCTGCTTTTCTTCCTCCCACCTGCTCTGCGCCCTGAAAACGTGTCCACACAGCAAGGTTGCTTCTTAAATCAGCACACTGTGACTATGCAACTGTATTTGTGAAGTCGAGTTAAATTTTAAAGAATATTAAAATACACACAAAATGAAAACCAACTTCATAATTGACTGCATATTTTCTCCTTTAAAATACACCTGGCTGGTAAACAGTTTCCATACACCGCAGCTTGCTTTAAGAAATATGAAAACTTCACAATCTTTCAACGACTACAGATTCCCACTTTCTAAACTTTTGCCCTAAGAAGCAAAATCTGTCTGTTTTCTTTAACAACTTAGTAAGAAATAGTTTTCTATTCTCCCCCTTCTTCCTCACTTCAGCCCCACGCTCCCTGCATTCCTAACTCTATGGCCTACACCATGAGGCAGAGCTTGCCATACTCACTTTGCATTAGGAAAGGGGCGGTCCTTTTCAAATGGTACTAGACTTTCACATTTTATATAAAGTTGGCTTTCCTCACATTTGGTTTGTATTTTCAGATATATTTTTCAAAGCAAACCTGAAATGAAAGCAAAAAGTAGCAATTCTTTCCCTACTTCTCTTAATAGATAACGATCCAACATCTTCTTGAACATTTTCAGTACCACAGAACCCATTACATTGTGGGAGAGTTGGTTTTTTCTTTCACTGGATAGCTAAGAGGGTTGGAAATTTTCCTCTCCTTATCAATTCATATATTTATATATTAATCATTTATGTATTGAAGGCCCAGTCTATGACAGGCACTGTTCTAGACACCTGGAATATAGTAGTAACCAAAGAGGAGGCAATTACTGCTCTTTTATATTCAATCCTGGTGTCACTCTATTTGTTCTATTTCATATTGCAAAGCAAAATTAAATACTACTACTCTCTCTTTTCATGATAGCCCCACAAGTATTGGAAGACAAATACATTTTACCTTTTTATTAAACATTCTCTAATACAATTTTACCAGGGCCCATTGTGTCAGTTGCTCTCCTCTAATCTGTCCATGTCCCTCATTGTGCACTTCGTGAATTACTGCTACTTCTGCATGATCTGAGTACGCTGGAGTCCTTAACCAGAGCCTGGCCTAGGGGTAAGTGGACAGGCTGGGAGGCCAGACTCCAGGGGCTTCAATTACAGCTCTATCATTTCCTTCTCATGTTACCTTGGGCAAGTCACATAACACTGTGCCTCAGTTTCCTCATGTATAAAGTGAGGATAGTACTGCCACCTACCTCAAAAAGTTTCTATAGGATTAAATGAGTGAATAAAGATACAGAACTTAGAGTAGTTTCTGGTTCAGAGTATGTGCTCAAGAAGTGATAGTTGTTATTCTTGCGATTTTACAATTGGTGATGGGTATTACCTTTCTGTTCATGCAGCCTTATTGTTTTATGACCCACACAGTAATGTTGGCTTACTGGTGCTGGGAATAGTGGACAACAATCTGATTTAGCTATAAATTTCTCTCAGCTCCTAACAAAGAGCCTGGAACAAAGTAGATGTTCAAGAATGCATGCTAAATAAGCAAGTTAAATATCTTGGCTCTTGAAAATACTCTTAAAGAGAACATGGGAAGAATTTTTCTCTTGTTTTCCAATGTGAAATGATCTATTTCTGTAGGTATGTTTTCAAATTTTTGTTATTGATATACCTTTAAGGATTTTTTGAGAAAATTGGTTCAAAGTGCCATTCGTTTTAAGCCTTAATAGATAAAAAATGGTACAGAGGCAACACTTCCTGGTAATAAAATATACAGAAGGTTGGATTTTTCTCTCTCTCTCTCCCTCTCTCTCTCTCTCTTCCTCTCTCTCTCTCTCTCTCTCTCTCTCTCTCTCTCTCACACACACACACACACACACACACACACACACGCACACACACACGCGCGCACACACACGCACCTGGTCATGCTGAACTCTAAATTCTAGACTAAATTTTACATCGTCCTTTATAGAACTTTCGCATCAATTTCCAAGTGTTTTTCCTTTTTCTTTTCGTAACTTCTGGCTTAGATATTTTTCGCCTCTACTTGAAAGTGTCCATGTTGACCTTGACAAATAGATGTACCTGTATGCCTTCTCATTCCTGCTCTTTACCCTGCTGCCCTGGAGGTTCTGGAGGGAGGGAGTGGTATTGATTAACAGAAGAGTTTATAACTCTCATGTCCTCCTGAAGCAGCTGGAAGATACATGTCTGAGATAGAACCTTAGAAGGGAACAGTCGTTAGACACTTGCACCTTCTTGAAGTGGAAGTAGCCTTAAAGTATCTGTTAGTACCACTTCCAGCTATAACACAGACAATTATGCATATGGGGTGGAGGTCTCCGCACAGTTCTAGAAATGAACGAGCAAAATATTTGTTCTGAAAAATACTATTTCTCAAATATAGGAGCCTCAATTTTGGAGAATGTGTTGATCAGTCCTTGTCACATGCAGCTGTTTTCTTAAATTCACCCACTGTCTTGATTATTTTCTTGGCATAATACATCTAAAAAAAAAAATGATTCCTGATCCTAAAGCAAGTGTGTGCTAAAAAATTGGAAACACTTTTTTTGTCATGCAGAGTTACCAGTTTACTGCTCTACAATTTCTGTTAAAAAAAAAAAAAACTTAATAAACCTACACATCTACGTAATTCTTATTTTCATGGTTAATGTAATATGATATATCCTAATTACAGTGTAACTCACTGAAAGGCTTTTGATACTGGATTTTCTTAAACAATAATGCACTTTAATTTCAACAGATGCCCATTGATTCTTTAACATCATACTTTTTGTCATGCTAATCCTCGATTTTAGATAATGTAATAACAGCTGGAGAGTAAATTAATACAGCTTGCTATAGGTTTGACTGGCTGTGAAAATTCTATGAATGAGTCAAATAGTAGTTGTTTTTCAGATTCCTCACATTCAGGAAATTCCATTTCTAGTTTCTGAAAGGAGAAGTGAATCATACTTTGTAGTGATTTAACTGAGTATGTTAAATTTAACATATAATACTCCAAGCTTTAGAATTTATTTTCTATATCCTTATTGATTTTCTATTTGGTATGTAAGTTTTTGAGAAGAGAGTTGAAATATCTGACTATATTTTTAGGTTTTTCTATTTTCCCCTGAAGATCTATCAGTTTCTGCTTCATGTACTTTAAACTCTGTCAGAAGATGCACAGACATCCAGGATTGTTATATATTTTAATGAATTGACTTCTGTATCATGAAATGATCCCTCTTACTCCATCATAAGATTCTCTGCCCTGAAGTCTATTTTGTTCTTTATTAATATTGATTGATTATCATTAGCATTATTTTATTGTTTCCTATCCTTATCTTATTCATTTTTTATTTTAATAGCTCAACTAAGGTATAATTGTCATAAAATAATCTGTAATATTTAAAGTGGACAATTTTATGAGATTTGACGTAAGAACCACCATCATACTCAAGATTATGATTAGGTCAATCATGAAAAGTTTTCTTATGCCCCTTTGTGCTGCTAACATCCTACCTCGCCCTGTCCCTTCATCAATCTCCAAACAGTCACAGGTCTTGCTTTGTCATTATATATTTCTTTAAATTTTACAAAAGATTATATAATTGGAAACTTAAAATAAAAATGGCTTTTATTCAGCATAATTATTTTTGAATTTATCCATTTTGTTACATCTGTCAATAGTTTATTATTCTCTCTCCCCACCCCCCGTGTGTGTGTGTGTGTGTGTGTGTGTGTGTGTGTGTGTCTTTCTTGTAGCATTCCATTGTATGGATACAGTTTGTTGAACAAACATTTGAGTCTTGGATGATTAAAAATGAAGCTTCTATGAACACTTTTTACATAGTTTTGAATGGACATATGCTTTTATTTCTTTTAGGTAAATACCTCAAAGAGGAATGGTTGGATTATGTTGGCAGGTTTATGTTGAACAGTTTAAGAATTTGCAAACAGTTTTCCAAAGTGGTTGGAGCACTTTCTATTTCCACTGTTCGTTTATATGAGTTCCAGTTTATTCACATTCTTGCCAACAATTAGTATGATATTTTTTAAATTTTAATCAAATATGTATAACTGTATACCATTATGGTTTTAAATCTTATTTCCCCAATGAGTACTATTTTGAGCATCTTTTCATGAACTTTTCATCCATGAGCAATCTCTCATAAAGTGCTCTAGTTTTGCCCATTTGTTGTGTTGCAATATTTGTCTTCTTGCTATTGAGTTTTTATTCTTTATATAATAATGGATACATGCCTTTAATTAGGTATAAAAATGCAAGGATTTTTACTTAGTCTGTGATTTGTCCTTATATCTTTTAACAGTTTTTTTTTTGAAGTTTTGAATTTTTGTGAAATTCAGTTTATCAACTTTTTCTTCAATGGATCATATTTGTGTCATATTTAAGAACAGGATAGGAGCTCAGCGAAATAAAAATGCAAGGCCTATTGTTGAAAAATTAAGGATTTCAAGATGATGTCAGCAGAGCATCAAACTAAGCATTGAAGCCTTTCTAATAGTATATATAGTATATATTTGAGTATGTATAGTATTTCCTTTCTCCTAAAATGTTGTCGACATTTTACTTTTACATATTTTATGAACCCCACATTACATAGTTAATATTTTTGTTTAAACAGTAAATTATCTTTTTAAGATATATAAATAACAAGAAAAATGTGTTAACCTGTGTATTTACCATCTCCAATGCTTTTTATGCCTTGGTTTAGGTATATATATCTTCTATCTGGTATCAATTTTTTTTTTGTCCCTCAATGACTTCCTTCAACATTTCTTGTAGTGAAGGTCCTTTGGTGATACACTCTACTTCTATATCTAAAAACATCTTTATTTTACCTTTGTTTTTGAAAGATATGTGCACTTTTTTAGAATTTTAAGATATTTTTTCTTGCAGTACGTTGAAGATTTTGCTTCATCGTCTTCTTGCTTCAATTGTTACACACAAGCTGTCTTTCTAACTTTTGTTTCTTTATATATAATGTGTTTTTCCTGCTCTTCGGGGAGAAAAGAGATTATTTCCTTATCACTGGTTTTGAGTACTTTCAGTAAGATATGTCTTGGTGCACTTTTCTTCATGTCTGCTGTATTTGGAATTTGTTAAGCTATTTGGATCTTTGATTTTATTGTTTTTACCAATTTGGAAATTCTTCAGCTATTATTTTTTCAAATTATTTTCTTGTCCTTTTGATATTTTCTTCTGGAGATTCCAATTAAACATATGTCCAGTCACTTGAAGTCATATCACAGCTCACTGATGCTCTGTTAATATTTTTAAAAATCTCTTTTTTCCAAATTTCATTTGGAACCATTTCTATTGCTGTATTCAAGTTTACTGCTTGCATTTCTGCAATTCCTAATCAGCATATGTACAATGGAATATTACTTGGCCATAAGAAAAGATGAAATACTGTCATTCACAACAACATAGATGCATCTTGAGGTAATCATTCTAAGCGAAGTAAGTCAGACAGAAAAAGATGAGAACCATGTGGTTTCACTCATGTGGGATATAAAACTGAAAGCAACAAATGAACAAAACAAACAAACAAAAACTCATAGATACAGACAATAGTTTAGTGATTACCAGAGGGAAAGAGGGTGGGAAGGTACAAAAAGGTAAACAGGGTCAAATATATGATAATAGAAGATTTGACTTTGGACAGTGAACACACAATGCAATATACAGATGATTTATTATATAATTGTACATCTGAAACCTATACAATTTTATTAACCAGTGTCACCCCCAATAAATTAAAAAAGAAAAACTAAAAAAAACAATCGATCTCATCCAATATACATATATATATTTCACTTTACAAATTGTGATTTTCATCTATAGAAGATGTTTGGGGCCTTCTTTATATCTTCTATGCTTGTACTTAACTTTTTGAATGCATGGAATATAGTTATTATGATGTTTGCATGTCCTTGTCTAATATTCTAACATCTGGGTCAGTTCTAGGTCAGTTTTGACTTACTGATTCTTGTCCTTATTATAGGTAACATCTCCCTGCTTCTTTTCATGTTTGGTAATTAAAAAAAAAACATAACAAATAGGTTTTATTTGTCACTGTGAAAAGTCTGAATTTTAAACAGAATCTTGGATTGGGGGCTTATATCCATCACCTCATTCAACTCATCCCCAGTAGCTTTTCCAGAACTGCTACTTTCACCATGAAGCTCCATGAGTTTTCCCAACTCAAACTTGGGCTTCTTCAGCATTTTGACTTTCTAACAAGGAAAGGATAAATGGATTAGCAAGGCTTTTCTATGTCTTTTCCAAAGCTATCTGGAATCAATTTATTGACCACTTCTTTCAAGTCATTTGTCTGCACCTCTCGGATCATGGTTTCCATCATTTTCTTCTGGATTTGGCGGACCTGTTGATGCTGAGCATAAGAGGTCTTCTGAATCTGATTGTTACGTTTTTTAACAAAACCAACACAGAACAGATGAAGCAAATAACCATCGGTAGTCTTGACATCAACATGAGCTTTGATCATGGTCTGCCATTTTTGACCATGAAGCACATTTTGTCACGGGCATGATCCATGCCATGAAAATTAGTCAGGCAGTTCTTGCCGTGAACATCCTCAGTAATTAGCTTGAATTTTCTAAATGCAGCTTTATCATTCTGCATCAGCTAGGCTCACTTCAAAAACACAACCCTTGAGACCATCAGATGCAATTTGGGTTCCCTGAGTTCTTGTGACTAGTTTTCCCAATATTTCTTACATTGAATATAGCTGGTGCTTTTGCATCATACCAATCTTTCTTAGAAAATGGGTCAACCACTTTCTTCTTGGCTCCTTTTTTGCCACCTTTCATAAGGCACTTGTTCTTGCCGACCGCCATGGTGCTGCTCAGAGAGCCAAAAGGGCTGGTAGCTTTTATTGGATTCAAAATATTTTGAATTTTACTTTGTTGGATGCTCAATATTTTTCTATTACTACAAATATTCTTGAGCTTATTTTGGGATGCAGTCAGCTTACTTGAAAACAATATATGTACCCTTTAGTTCTTCTTTCAGAATTCGTTAGGTGAGACTGAAGCACTGATCAAACGAAGACTAATTTCCCCCCACTACTGAGGTGAGACCCTTATTTGTACTCTCTTCCATGCCCCGTGAATTATGAATTTTTCCAGTCTTACGAGTGGGAATAGGTACTATTCCTGTACCTTGTTTCTGAGTCAGTGCCAACTCTAACCTCCAATCTTCTCAGATGGTTTTCCCTAGCCCAAAATGGTTTTCTCACATACAATTGCTCATCAGTACGCAGCTGAATACTCGATGAAACCCTCTGCAGATCTTGGAAGTTCTCCGTCTCTACAACTCTGTCTCTTCTCTATTCCTCTCTATACCGCCTACCTTGGTCTCCTGGGACTCAGCTCCATGTCCTCAATTTAGAGAGGCCACTAGGGTTCCTGACCTTGACCATGCCCTGGAATCTCTCTCAAGGCTTTAAACTTAACCAATAGTAGGGCTCACCTTATTTCTTTCTCATGTTTCGGAGACAACTGTTCTTTATTTCCTGATCCCCAGTGTCCTGCAAAATTCAATTTGTCATTTTTTTTATTGTTTCATGTTAAAAGGACCTTCTAGTTTCTGTTACTCTACCTTTGTCAGAAGTAGAAGTCATTTAGGCTTTTAAAGAATGTTTGCATAGTTATTAAGCTATCTCAGATTAAGGTATATGATTCATATACCATTCATATTATTTTTCAGTAATAATTCCAGCATTAAATTTTGTTCATTATGGTAGTGTATGACTACAAAATATTAGGAAATGTTATTAAATCTCTTGGTCCTTTGTTCTTCAAGCCATTTAGTTACATTTGATTAGCCTCAAATTTTATGAACATAATGAAAAGCATGGTTAATATTTATAATATACAATTACATTTTGTACAGTAAGTATAAAGTAGCTTTTGTGTTGAACAGTAAGAACTGAAAGGAATGTGTATTAAAATTAAAAGATGTAATTTTGGTCATTTATACAGTAAAGTAAAACTTTCGTTGGTTTTGTGTGTGTGTGTGTGTGTGTGTGTGTACACGTGTGTGTTTATTGTGATAAGGTATCACAAGTTAAATAAAACTTGAGTGTTTCAAGATGGTACAGTTTCCTTCAGAATCAGTTATTGCAAAGGGGCTCTGCAGGAGTTATTGCCATAATGGTTTTTTTTAAATTTAAAAAATCTTATAATAAAGATATAAAAATGTTGTTCTTAAGCATTTAGAAATGGGCTGAAAAATCATGGAAATCTGGTCATTTAACATATTTAGTTATATGTGCTTATTGCAAATATATTACTGAG
Source organism: Eonycteris spelaea (assembly GCA_003508835.1). NCBI lineage: Eukaryota > Metazoa > Chordata > Mammalia > Chiroptera > Pteropodidae > Eonycteris > Eonycteris spelaea. Next base: position 1,043,966 of record PUFA01000067.1, on the reverse strand, counting down.
ATTTTGAATGCTTCTTTGAGTTTCTTATCTGAAAATGGCATTAGGAATACAAATACCAAAATGTATATCTAGAGTTAAAAAATAATAATATTTAGATAGCAATTGCAAGAAAATACCTTAGAAGCCACTCTTTCTATGACAATGGCATTTGAAAATTTAAGTGAAATCCTTAGTGACTTACTTAGCAATCTAGAAAATACTTTTTAAGTGAAAGCTTAGCGATATACTTAGCAATCTACATGCTTTTTATCAGCTTGTAGCATAGTCCTTCCTAGTAGTCATGCTAATATGAAAAACAAGATATAAAATGCCTTCAAAAAATATCGTTTCTTTTAGTATTTAGTGTCACTGACATAATAATGAGAAATTTAACACGAATAATGCGTTTGCATTCGTAAGTGTAGCAGATGCCACACAGAATGACACATCAGCACACTGAATGAGACAGAGCATGCCACTTCTTTGCACATGCACTTGCGTGTTCTGGCAAGGAGCACAGTATATTATCAAGAAAGCTTTTTCTCGGTATAATAATAATAATAATAATGGATTAACTTGGATCCTGAGTGTTGTCACTGAAGGACACATATTTTTCTTACTTAAATATTCACAAGAATGTTGTATATATTTTTTGCAATTATATAATTACACTTACAACTTAATTTAAAAAAATATTTAGTTAAAATTTAGATGGAATAAATTAGCAGATCAAAGCACATAATGTTTTATGATATAATTATTCATCTTTGTAAGTGATTAATAAATAAGGTAGAACAATAGATCCAAAATTTTGTCCATTCTATTGTCCAGTTCTGGATTATGTTGGGGCTATGGATGTTCTAAAGTTTCTTTAATATGTTAGAACGTAACACTTAGGGAACCTCTCTGGAAAATAGTATCGGAAAGGAGTACTTTTCTGAGTCTCAAGATTTGTTTTTTCCTGGAGCTCGTAGACCCTGAATACATATTTAGAAAGCTAGAGAGAGTTCATCCCATGCCAGGAATTCCCTGATACCAGTCTTAGGTGTGCTGCACTTTGAAGCTTATATTAAGTCATATATTAAGTCATATATTAACACATTAATATATTTAGTCATATATTAGGCAGAATCTTTACTTCCTGCCTTCTTTTTAATGATCTCAGATGTTTCCCTCAAGAAGATGCTTTCTTTACCCACTGTTGTTTTTTTAATATACTTTACTTAGAGGGACTCTTCTTGGCTAAAATAGAAGAAAAGTTAAAAAGTATTGTTTCCATTTCAAAGCCCACATTGATCCTTATCTCAAGTATGCTCTCCTCTCCAATTCTTAAATGAGATACGAAAAGAAATTCATTTTGCCTTGAATGCATTTTAGGGCTTACATACAAATTCTTTTCAGAACTAAATGAATTTAGTTCAATTAATATTTGTTAAGAATCTGCTCTGTACAAAGCATAGTAACAGGCTATTTTCAATAATATATGCTGTAAAATTTCAAGGGACTATATATATTTGCAGGGCAGAAAGATGTGTAAATCCAATAATTAGTACATGATTAATGATCATAAAACCATATTACAGCTTCTGCCCTTTTCCCCTTACTAGACAGTAAGCTACTTGAGGGTGAGAACTGTTTTTGTTTGTTTGTTTGTTTGTTTGTTTTAAATACAAGATTCTAAAAATTCTATCCTTAGTGCCTATAGGCATAGGATTCTGCTAGGCAAAGGTGGAGAGGCTTTCTAGGCTGTAGAATCAGCAGTTAAAATTAACAGACATGATAGATAATGCATTGCATTGAAGTGGTTGGGATTAGGCAACCATTTCAAACAGCTGAACTACTTCCTAGACAGATGGAACTCTTGAGATAGCATGGGTCAGTTCTTGGAAGAAACTGAATTTCATCCTTAGGAATTAACAAAAAAAGATATAGCAAATTTTCAGAAACATTTAGTTTCATTTATCATTTTCCTTAGTGCTCCAACCCAGCCTTTATTTCTCAGCCTTTGGAAGAGTTCCTGGGCATGGTTTATTTTTATGATTGAATTATATGATAATTTATGGCTTTCAGAAAATTATTCACAATACTATTTTCTGCTACTAGGAGTGCCAAAATCTAATTAGAACTACCATAAAAATATATATTCCAAAGTTACTTTTTACCCTGTAAAAACCATGTGATTTTTCCATAGGTTAAAGAGAAATGACATTTGAGAACATATGCTGGTAATCAATTTGTACCAAGATTTATATGTAAATAAGTGCAGTGTGTGTGATTTAGTATATAAAATACACATGCCAATATTGGACATTTTTCAATTTAAATAATGATTTAAACTGTAAACATTATTCTATGGGTTGCCTTAATTTCTCTTTTTTCAGTTTACACATTGGATGAAAACAGTTTGTGACAGTGATTGATTTAAATGAACCCACTTCTGGGAGAGTGATTGTTTTAATTAAAAATGTTGGGTATTTTCTTTCTCTATATCTGAAGGCAGTTGGATTAATTTGCATTTCTTTCAATTCTGAGTGTTGAGGCTAATATATTATGAAACATCTTTTTTTTTCCTTGATGTTCATGCACATTAGCTTTCATTATTTCTATTTTAATTACTATCAGAGAGGTTCACAGAAGCAGTATCCTCAAAACATTTTTAGTGAAATGTTCAGGTACAGGAAGTAGAAAATAAAAACAAAACAGAAGAGAAAAGAGAATCAAGACAGACTAAGTTTTCTTATTTTCTTAAACAGTAGATATATTAAATGTGTAAGTGTTTTGGAAGAAATTAAAGAACTCTAGTAATTTTATGAATTGAAAAATATTTCACATTTTTTACATGTCTAACTCAAATATAAGTATGGGACTTTAGATATTTATTCACTTTTCAATTATTAATTGAAAGTCCTAGTTGTGAAAGTTTGGGATATGTCAATATCTTGGATACAAAATTTTTGTTCTTGTAGGGTTCATATTTAACATTCATTAGAAGAATGTCACCAGACCTTTTCATCTCATCAGTTTAATGAAAAAAGTGAGAATGTACCTCAATATTAGTTTGATTTACACATGTAATATTTTCACTGTTTTATATAGTAAGGCATAATATTAATTTAGGATGATGTTCTATTTTTATCATTGTGGTTTTTCAGATTGTCTTCTTAACATTTTCAAACTCTTTTGGCTGACTTCATGTGAGATCTGAATGGATCACCATTGTTTTGTTACTTATTCGTGTACTTGGTTTTAACTACATAATCCGTGCAGAAGATATCTTATGTACAAAGATGTCATCTTTGCTACATTCTTGGTGTTACCCCCGCCCTGCCCCCAGTATCACCTTTAATCCATACTATCATTGTGGGATAATTTTTCCCTGAACTATCCTAACTTTAATTAAACTAAGTAACATGACTTATATGTCTACTTAACCAAGAGCACATCGACTTCAACATAGTGCAGAGCACTCATTGCAAAAAGGGACTGAGAATCAGTGTCAGTGTGTCACCCCCTCAAAAATTACAGGATGCCCCAGCTGGCCTCAGGAACTTCATGAACCTGATGTGCCTTGTGACTCTGAAGACTGCAATGTGAATTTGTATTAAATATTAACAAAGCTTAACTTTTTCTCATTTTTGGCAATAGTAAACAAACAGAACGTTCTAATACTGGGTCTTCACAGAATGCAAGGCATTGCCTTGCACTCCTTTGGGAGAGAACACCTGCTTTTCGACTCTTGCTTTGGAGCCATGTGCTTTTGTTGCAGCTGCCCAGTGAGGGCCCTGTCCATTCTGGCATTTGCGTGAGATTTTCTTGGTCCCTTTGTGTCAATCTCTCCCAGAGTCACGCAATAACACATGTAAGTGAACTATTCAGCATATGTTAGACTGAAGTTGAGACTACTATAGAGTGAGAAAATGAAGGGTTATATCCTCCTGTACACAGTAGATCTAGAAGCTTAGTTACACCTTTGCTTTGCCTGACTACACATAACTGATACAGTTGTTTTGTCAGTAAAATTTTTTGTTTTATTTTGTTTTGTTTTGTTTTTGTTATTATTTGGTTGCATACTTTTGGCTTTGGGGCAAAAGTTTCTTTTTTTTTTTTTTTTTGCTTTAATTTATTAAAAGAATGAACTTATGCTATAAACAGCCATATTGCATATTGGGCAATTTCATAAATTATAAAATATCAGTGAAGGTTTCATGATTATGACTATGCACAAAAAGAAACTAATAAATGGATCTTCAGAAATTTAGGGTAACCTGTTAATCTATAATCGTAATTGCTCTTTAGGTTATTTTTATATATGTATGAGATATTATTTACTCATTTCTTGTCAAAAGGCATAAATAGATTTCTACTAAATTTCTGCATCTTCATTACAAATCAGCATACCATCATTATAGGAAATTTTGCAAATGAAATATTGAAAAATAAATCTTCCAATAACAATCAAAATACGGTTATATTTAACATTTTGGTGTCTTCTCTCTCATGTGTTTTTTCCTAGGGATAGTATTTTTTTACGTAGGCATGTTCATTTTATATACGTGTATGTATATAAAATACAAAACTTGTTAATGCTGAGGACTTATTTTTAAGTAAGAAGTCTGGAAAGAAAAATTACTTGGTCAAAAATTGTGGACACTTTTAAGGCTTTATTGTGATCAACATCTTGGTTTTCATGTTGTTCCAGTTTTCACTCCTACCAACAATATATGGAATTACTGGGTAAATTGAATATTGTCAGTATTCATCCAAGAAATATATATATATTGCACAGCTCTATTCATCTAGACCCTGGATATGTAATGGTGTGCAATATCATACATTCGATTTTCTTCATGAAACTTGCCATCCAGTTTGGAGACAGACATCAATCATATAATTTCACAAACTGGAATTATGAATTATGAAGCAAAATATTAACATCTGTTTAATCTCAGTGGTGGGTGCATGGATGTAGGTTGCATTGTTTCCTGTATCTTATAATGTATTAAAAACATTTCAAAATGAAGTAATTTTGATGTTTAAAAAATAAGTTACATCTATGAAGAATTCTGCCATGAAAGCCTTCAAAGGAGGACTCAGACCTTGTCAGAAATATTAGGAAAGTGCCCCAAAGGAAGCACTGATGGAACTGACCTTGTAAGCAGTTAACTACACAAAGATATGTGCATATGCGTGTCTGTGCACAGATGTGCAAGGAGCATCTTAATGCGGTGGGCGTATTTGAGAAAGATAAGCGTAAGGGAACAGGATAAATGTGGGAAATTATGGAATATTTGTAGACAGCCCACAGTGACCCAGGCTGAGCTCTGAGGGGGTGGCGTGGGAGCAATAGAAAACAAGGTCAGGTAGATAAGATGGGGCCCCACTGCTGCCGTATATATATTCAGTGAGTAATTCAGCCAGCAGCAAAAAAGTTGCTACACATTTCCAGATCTGATGGATTGGAACAGGCACACCACAGGTGGGAAGACCACCTGAGAGAAGGCCCTGAGGGGCCGAACTGCTGCTGGTAGTGAAAACAGAGAAAGGGAAAAGAATGAGGGCGTTGTGAAGGCAGCATTGTAGGAACTGGGCAACTCATTAGGTCGAATAAAAAAGGCACGCAAGGTGTTGATCTTAGGAGACTGATACTGTTAACATAAGTAGTCAGGACAAGGCAGAAATGTCTTTTAGCTGGAGTTGGTGGAGATGGGAAAATTGAAGTGAGAATTGTACTGGACAAGTTTAAACTTACATATTAATTTTGCATTTTGGGTGAAGGTTTCATGGGTAGAGATTTTTTTGGAAATCCAGTGAGGTGAATCTTAGATTTTCAAGAATGTTAACACAAATCTAATAATCACTAGGTGTTCATTTTTAAAATTCTAGTCTTCCCAAAACATCTATATTCTGATATGTTTAGTCACAGAGATGTGATGTGTGGTGTTCATGGATTATTTTCCAGGTTTTTGTCAATATTATGCTATCTTTGAAGCAAATCTGTATACTGTGGAGTCATTATTAGTTATATTAGATATACATAGAAACAGATATTGGCATTCATTTAATTTCTTGAGGACTGAACAAAAGGCTAAGAATATTCTAGTTTTGAGTAGCTGTTTTCATTTGTTTTTGTTTTTGCTAGTGTGCTTTTTTGCGAGTGTTTACCTGGTTGCAAGTCCACGGTTTTTGTATCAATTACAATCTAGATGCTAGGTTTCCTCATTCTGTGACATCCTGTTGTTTTGATGGCATGATCGCATTTGGGCGTCCCACTCAGCAATTGTGGAGATGCCAGTTGCCATAGTGAGGATTATGATATCTCATATCAAATCTAGGCATGAGTTGGGGATGGCCTTTGAAAAGACACATGCAAATATTTATTTTCAAAGGTACAGCTGCCTCTTTCTGAAGCACTGGATCATGGGAGTGGTTACCTTTTCAATGACACATCAAATGAAAAGTCCGTTACCATGTAATTCCTTTCAGTTTCAATAAACTGCCACTGTCGTCTACTTCTAGCTTTTGGACAAGAATAAAAATCCATAGTATATAATTTCATCCTTCATTTTTAGTTATATAAATGAGTAGGATTATTTATTTAATTTGTCTAATTTGTCCAGATCATGGCCACAGAGCTGACCTCACAGCGGAGGGTTGTTATTGGGCCTCACCCTGAGATCAGAAGCTGATTTTCTGATTTTCCTGTAGATCCCACATAAGTACCAAAGATACCTCCATGCAAGTTAGGGTGACCCTTTAGGCGTCAAGGAAACATTCTTCATATTAGGACTTTTTCTAAGAATGTGTATTGAAATGTTAACATGATTTTTTCTTTAATACAGGTTTTTCACAATCGGGGATTACTTGTTAAATTAAGTTAAAAAAATTCATTAACAATCCTTTAACAAGGTTCATTTGAAGCAAGAAAGTTTTGTAAAACTCTTGTTACTGCATTCTGAAATGATACTAGCTTAACCTATTAAATGAATTTGTTTAAGACAACTAATAATTAAACTAATAGATTAATCTAATCATTTAACTAATAAAATTTAAATACACACAGATTAAGTTTATAAAATGACTTTTTTCCTGCAGGCTGACAAATGCAGCTTATGACTGCATTTTCTTCACCTTCATGATTAGTATACTCCAGGTTGATATAAATACAGGGACATCAACAAACACAAATAAAAGGTGCTACTTTTATAAAATCCCTCTTATTTCTGAAAAAGAAAGAGAACAGAACAGAAAAATAAAAAGAAACTATTGGTGACATCGTCATGAGGCTTATGATAAACTATGTTGCCTTTTCAGATCCACCAGCTCAAGGGCATAGTGACCAGGTTATATTGCAGGCAAGGCTACTACTTGCAAATGCACCCCGATGGAGCTCTCGATGGAACCAAGGATGACAGCACTAATTCTAGTAAGTGACAACCTCAGGCCACCAATTAACACAGTTGGTAGAAGACGCTCTGCTACTTAATGACTTTTTAAAATATATTTGCAAATATTTGGTTATGTTGGCTCATTTTTACAATGTTACACACTAGAATGCCATTGACAATTTACTTGGACCACACGGTTAAAAATATTAATAGAGTAACAAAGAAAAACCTGTTACTTTAAAATAATTATAAATTCATATTTTCAATTTTTTTCAAACAATTGTCAGATCCAGAATTTAATTGTTACTTTTAATCTCATTATCATTAAAGTCAAATAAGTATGCTAGAGCATTCAGATGAAAGTTGATTACATGTTCACTTTGGAAGTATTATTTTTATTGGGCCTGCAGCATCTTAATGATAATTATGGAAACTGAAGAGCTATAAAGATTAGTTGTTTCAAATAATAGAAATTTAATTTTTCAAATTTTTGGCATTTAACAAGAGAATACCTATATTACCTATATTTATTGGGAGGACGTCGAAGCTATGTGCCTCTAAATACATTATATATTATGTTTAACTACTTTATAGAACTGGGTCTGCGATAACATTTTGTTCTTAAGAAGCCACACTCCTTCCATTGTGCTAATGTCTGTCATCATTTTACTATTTCTTTGTATATAATTTTTCTTTTTTTTTTCATTCTGGTCTCTATTCAATTGTCTGTGTTTTCCTTTCCCATTTTCTGTTTATATTGGCATGCGATTTCTTTTAATTTAGCACATCAGTTCTAAAATAGACAAACTTGCTATTGCTCAAGAGTTAGCGAAAAGCAAAACCTAATTTTATTAGAATTTCGTTCCATAAAAAGAAAGGAGGATTTGAATGCATGTAACCAAGTTATAGGCATTTCTTGTTTTAAATTCTAGTAATCAAATTTTCAGTAACTGATTCTGGTAGCAGCTAATACTATGAAATAGACTATTTATGCATTTGGTGTTGCTATGTAAAATATTAGTATTTTTCTAGCCATTGTGTTTATTTTTAAACTTGGGCATTACTTTTTATTTTTCTTTCAACTTTTAATTTTTCTTGATTCATCTATATTTTTCTCCATTTCAATTTTTATCTTGTACCTATTATGTTATCCTTTTGTACTTTTAAACTTTTCCCTATCATATTTGTTCATTGTTTTTTGTTTGTTTGTTTGTTTTATTTCCTCTTTTGTTTTAAGAAAAGAGATGGTAAAGCAATTCAGACATAGGGAAAAAAGAGGAGGTATTTTTATTATAAGACCAATGTCATTGTTTACTTGTTGGGATTTCAATATTAGCTTGAACCTTTTAAAGTTATCAGTTCTTAACTATAGTTGACCTATAAAAAATGTCAGGTTTTCCTGGTTCAAGCTAATATATACATGTGTTCATGTGCATTTTTCCTATCTTTAACTCCTTACTCATTCTTTGACAAAAAGCGTCCTCTTTTTCTTACATCTTACTGTGGGGTCATAAACACTGATGTCTTCAGTGTTCTCTGATTTCTTTGGCTAGGGTATAGTAGAGCATGAAGACTAGTTTCCCATAACTCTGATCACTATAAGAGCTGTGGCACCCATTAATCAACTAGAGGCTTATGTCGCCTATTACAAGTTTTTATAGAAGGAAATAAACTATAGCTATATGAACATGCTGCTTAGTTTGACTTCTTGGAAAAGTAATTTCCTTCAAATAAAGGTTTTATGAATTTCTTTCCCTACCTTTGATTTTTATAATGCAAATGAGTTGGTTATTTTCAATCAGAAATATCAATATCAAGTTCAGAATGGTCAAGTAGATGTCTTTTAAAAATGTATTGTTTCAGAATTGAATATGTGGCACGATATTTTCTAAATTGTGAAAGTACAGATGTAGACATTATATGCATCATACATAGTTATATCTGGTTATCTGGATAACATTAAGTGCTAAACTGGAAAGCTGAGGTACTAAAAGATACTCAGCCTTCAGTTCTCTGTATGTATGAGACTTCTTTCCTCCTATTGTGTAACTGTAGGAGAGGGAACAAAAATTTCTGGTTAACTCTTGAAATTTTCCTTAATCCCCCTAAATGCTGGTGAGGAGCAGTTCTGAAGATGAAGCAAGAATAGGAGCCTCTGTGTAAAAGCAACTCAGAACCAAATAATATTGCCCACATTCGAAGGACAAATTCCTATGCAAAGATTTGGTCCACAGCTTCCTCTTCCTTTCTTATAAGTTACATTGCATTTTCAGTGCACTTTAAGTTAGGTAGGTTAGTTTTGTTGCCATTTCAACATTTGCAAAGACATAGGAGAACAGAATAAAAGATGGTGAGATAAAGGTTCCCTCCTCAAAAGGGTACAAAAATTGTACAACTACAAAATTTAATACAACTTGGCAGAATTATAACAGTTTTATGAAAGCACTGAGAAGTACTCTACTTTTGTGTACTATCTCCTTTTTAATGGAAAAAAACAGTTTTTTAAAATGAATTTTAAGATATTTTCTTCTCTATGGTTCATTACAGTAGCCTTATGAATCTTAAGAAATTTGTTAGCACTGAAAAGTATTATTTAAAAATGAGGATAAACATTAGAGATAGGGATGCTGGCAGACAGGTCCTAATTATAGGACTGCCCTTTTGGTTTGAGGATGGATGTGATATTATAAATCACAAATGTGTCTCAGTTTTTTTGTGAACTCTCTGAACATAAAACAAGGATTAGTCATCCATAAATAGGAAGAAACAACCTAAAAGTTGCCCTAAAGCCACCCAAAAGTTACCAAATGAAAAACAAAAACAAAAACAAAAACTGAGGCTTAAACCTTCAAATTGTGATTTGAGTTCAACATATCCCACTATTAAATATGAAATTATTTAGAACTAGGTAAAGTCAGAACCACACTGCTAAACTGCTTTTGTTAAAATTGTTCAATGAGTTAAGAAGATGAGAAAGGCCAGCAGGCGGATGAACCCAATACCGATGTGCTCCCGGAGTTTTCACCCCGAGATCTGAAATCCCTGGTGGGAAAAATGGCAAGAAAATGTTTGATAGTGGATAAAATTGGTCCTATTAGAGAGCATCCTGTAGCAACTTGACTGTTTATCAGTGGCTCCTGTGTGCTTTGGAAAGATTTTTCACAAAATGATGTGAACACCCAAGTTACATATGACCATGCTCATTTTCAGGGGTTTACATCTTTTAAAAATGTAGAGCTTCCTTTCTATATACTAAATGTCAGTATTACCATGAGTTATAGGTTTGATTCAGAAGTGGTTTTCTTTCCCCCACTTTGCTTTTGGGGATACCATGGGGTTTATCTATGCTATTAAACTCCATTGTTCCAATTATCATTCTTAATAGATACTGTAAGCAGAATACGCCTATAGAAATATCAATATGCTAGTAACTATGACGATGTTAAAACCTAACTCAAACCAATTCCTCTCACCTTAGAAATTCCCGACTGGGTACCTTGTTGTGTAAAAATTACCAATAACTCACCCTGTGAGATGACCATCACCCCACCGGCCTTAGGTTGGTGGTTCTCACCTTGGCTATATACTTCAGGGTCATTTGAGGAGCTTTCATAAAAATTCCTTATGCCTTTAACCCACTCCTTGAGATTCTGATTTAATTGGCCTTGGATTGGACATGATCATCGTATTTTTTGAATACAGCTAGTTTTAAAGTGCCGACAGTGATGAAAATCACTGTTATATGGAGCACTTTAGTTTTCTACAGAATGAACAAAATAACATAAACATCTTTACTCTTTTTACTCCCCTAAGCTTTGTGACATTGCTTTATATTACATAAAAGGCAAAATGAAACAGTATATATAATGTCAATTAATGTGGGGATATGTGGTTTTAATCAGCACATGGATCCATCATGGTCAGCTGTGGTTGGTCTTCCATATTACAGCAATTGTATGGATTCACTTTCTGTTATCACTCTGTAACTGATAATAACTTGTATTTATAATTCATGTCCCAAACAAAATCCTGGGGAAAAAACCCAGTATGTTATTTTTTAGTATGTTTATTTTAGACTGTTTTCTATAATTCCTATTTTCCCATACCCCATTATTTTGGTGAGTTCATTATATACTTCCCTTCTAGAATTATACCATCTGACCTATACCAAATATATGGAACCTACAATACTATTAAGAGGATATACAGATTAGAATAATTAGATTTAGATAGATAAGTTAGGACAGTTTGCATGGACAGGCATACGAGTATGTTTCCCCCCAAAAACTTTTGCATATAAATTAGGAATTATCCTATGGCACACATCTTTTCAAAATATAAGGGAGATGGGACAGCTAAAGCATTCTCAACAAGACTGAAAATGGCCAATGTCCTTCTTCTACGAAGATGTAATACTGAGAGTTACAGTGACACAACTACATCATAGTACTCAACAACTCCGCAGTCATGTTAAATATCAAATAATAGAGATAAGGAAACATAAGCCTTTCCTCCATAGGGATATCATAAGCCCCGAGAATCCTGCGGAAGACAATCCAATGTTGGTTTGCATCGTGAAAGCTAGTATCTACTTAACCATATATGCCCCAGAGTATTCTTCTAGGGATAATTATTTACAGCTAAGGCCTCACATTTTCCTATCATTGTATAGCACAGACATTTTGAGATCTCAGGGTCAGAACATGTAGTAATTAGAAGAGTATGTATAATTTCTTCATCCTATTCAAAGAAAACATGCCTGTGAATTCAATAGAACACAATTTATAAAGTTGATTTTTGGTTAAGCAATGAGTAGACCTATAGATTGAATCAAAATTGCCCATTTTCCAAACTGTCTTTTATGGAATAGCCTAAACCTAAGATATTTTATTTATACATTTACTTCAACATTTTAGCGCTGCATTGCCTGTTCTGACCTGGTCTTATTGCTTAGAATTAGATGTGAATTAAAAAGAACTTGAATGAGTGTAGGTTACATCATTGTGGATAACAGTTCTCTTATAAATGTCTCTATGATAAATTCTCTCAAATAATCAATCAATTTTTACTAATAACGATGCTAGACTACCCACTAAACCATCAAGATGTGACACGGGCATGGAAATGAGTTAAAGGGATGTTAAGACTTTTTAAAAAATCAATTATAACTTTGCTATCTGTACTATGTAAAAAATATAGAAACGTACTTTTTTGTAAAAAGGTAAGAAAACATGAAAACATAAATGAGTTTCATCTTAAGGTGGGTAAAATCGAGCATGTTTTCCTCTTTTAGTTTTCACTCATAATTTTATGAAATGTTAATAAAGGAAATTCTCTCATTAAATTTGCATTGCAATTGGTTTGATTAACTCTTTTTAAATTTAGCACATTAGCAGGTGCATATCATTTCTGGGCTCTGCTGGTGTATCATGTTGGTTCAGCAAGAGTAAGTTAGTTTTAGAATTACCTTTTTACCTCTGCCTATCCTACACTTGCAATAATAAAGCATTTCTGCATGAAGGACCAAAATAAACAATCAACTTTGACCTTTTTTTTTTAAATTAAATATTGGGTGACATTGGTTAATAAAATTATATAGGTTTCAAATGTACAATCTGATAATACATCATCTGTATATTACATTGTGTGTTCAAATCTCCTTCTGTCACCAATATTGACTTTTTAAAATCTAGTCTTTGAGAATCTTCACAGGTATCAAGCGCTGTCAGAGACTGGGATACCAGAAGTGTTATAGCCTTGATTCTGTTCATTATCCGTGTCCCCCATCTCTTTAGAATGCTATAGGCAGATGCTAAGATCTGCAAACTGAAGATCAAGTGCTAATTACAGAAACTTCTTAATTATAAAGAGAAATAAAAGTCAATTAATTGGAACTTCTCAGAAGGTCTTAATAAAGATAGTTTCCGATAAAAGAAAAGAGAAAGAAATGATAGCAATGCTTTACTTCCTTCTGCGGATTTGTGACAGACCATATTTATCTTTACAGCACTGTTCAACCTCATACCAGTGGGACTGCGCGTTGTTGCCATCCAGGGAGTGAAGACAGGGTTGTACATAGCCATGAATGGAGAAGGTTACCTCTACCCATCAGTAAGTAACATGCCAAAGAACTGGTCCTTCATTTAATGTTTGCAAACAATAATAGCAGCAACAACAAAAACGAGAAAGTTCTGTGTCTATAGATGTTTGCCCTTTTTGCTTTAGTATTTGATCTTTACTACAATGTTGTAGGAGCTGTTTATTCATTATTCATCAGTGTTTGTTAATATCAGCATATCAAGTAGAAGAGTGTCTTATAAAAGAGTATTTTATAAAGAAAAAAATTAATGTGAATTTTGAAACAAAATTAAAGGGTTGTTCTTTTAAAAATAATTATTATGTCAGACAAAGATAAATACCATGATTTCATTAATATGAGGAATATAAGGAGCAAAAATAACAAACTAATGAAAAACAGACTCACAATATAGTGGACAGTTTGGTGATGGACACAGGGAGGAGGGTTGGGAAGCTGGGAGAATGGGATGAAGGGTTAAAGAAGTACAAATTAATAGTTGATAATGGTCACGGGGATGGGGAGCACAGCATAGGGAATGCCGTTAGCATTACTATATTGGTTCAGCGGAAAACCAGAGAGAAGGAGCAATTAAGGAGATTGTTTTATAAACTATATAAATGCCTAACCAATGTACTGTATACTTGAAACTAATTAAAATAAATAAATTTTAAGAACTAAGAATTCAAATTGTGCAAATATTTTACTGGGAAAATACTTCTAATATCAAAATGTATATTTCATTTAACTCTAAGCAAGCCTCTCTGTTTTGTGTTAATTATAGAAGTTGAACATTTTTCCAGCTATATAACTGTTCTAGAATATTTACTATTTACAAATAATTCACATTCAGATATGCTGTATTCATAATTATAATTCAGTTGGAATTCATTTCTGTCACAGGTCCAAGCGATAGAAACTTAGATGAAAATATTTTTTTTCTACTATCCTTTGAGAAAAAATCGATAGATTGTAGTCATGGTGCTCAAAGAGAAATGCTTTTATTTGGGTTTTCATGTCATCTTCATATATATTCTTTAAAACTGCTGTTAAATGCCATCATCAAAAAATTACATGTCAGTATACATACATACATATTATATATATATATATATATATATACACACATTCATATGCATACACACATGCACATGCACACACGTACAAAACTTAAACATAATATTCTCTGGGGCCTATTGTAAAACTTGATATGTTTTCTTCAGTAAATCTGGGAAATCTTGTCAAAGAAAAAATTGCGAGCTTGTGGATTCCCTTCGTGATGGAGTGGAAAGCTCTTTGTTATTTTGGAAATTTCATCTGAGTTTTCTGACGGTCCTGGGCCTCATATTATGCAAATTGCATTCTGTTGCATAAGATGAATATTCAACATATTATGAGCAAGATCAAGTTAGAGTTCCCTAATCCCTTTTGAGGAAAAATCCAATTCAGATAAAGATCATTTTATAAAGATGCCTTATTTCAGATACAAATCAATTTTATTGATTTGACATTTATTCTGTTATTTTTCTTTCTTTTCTCCCAAGTAACCTTTGAGATGCCTAAAAATTATTAGAAGCAGTATCTACCATAGCCTCTAGTTCTTGGTTCCTGTTGATGATTTTATCATTTTGTTGTATTCTGGTATATATGTTGATGTCAGGAGAAATTTAAATTTTGTTATATTTTTTGCACATGAAAAAGATGCTTTATACTTTTTTGTAGTGACATTGGACATATCATCTTGAGTGTGTGTATTAGCCTAAAACACAAGTACTGAATGTATTGGTGCAATGGGAGCAGAACAGCAAGAACAGAAGTGAGGAAGGCTAACTGCCCTGTCTTAAATATGGCCTCCTCGCCCAGGAATCAGATATATGGGTAACAGTACCCGCCCAGTATTTGTCTCAGTAACTACTTCAGGCATTATCTGACCCATGTGTTTGCTTTTACTCTCCTGATTCTCTAGTTAATTGGCTTCTGGCAAATCAGTGAAACTCAGATTTAAAGAAAAAGTTAATAAAGATTTAAGTATGGAAAATGAAGGAATCTGTTTTAAGTTTATGCCCACTTTAAAATGATCAACTTAATGTTTGCTCAGTGTAAACTAGTGTCTAATATGGGAACAATTTTACTGAGACTCTGTACATTCAAAATGTAGGCCATAAAATAGATTATTCAGAGTAAATTCTGTTAAATAAAAATCGCACTAGTGATTTGACTTTGAGGTATATATTCCTCTGTTTGCATTTCAGGAAGTAACTCTCATACTCCCTTGCCATCCAAATAAAGATATTCAATTTGTCAGATAATTCCACATCAGGGGACAAAAAATTACCTTGACTGACATGTAAATAATCACATTTCCAATACTGAAGCTGCTTGTTCCCTGTGGAATCTTTTCTTAAATATGACAATAGTCATTTCTTTTGTGGTCATAATGATTATAATGTCTTACTTAAAGATGTTTCTCAAGAGATTTAATACCAGATATAAACAGTTTGCTTAAAGATAGAATGCAGACTACAAGGTTGCAGAACAGAAACTGACAAGGAAATACTTTTGTTAAAGAATTAGTTTAAAATGATGTTTAGGGAAAAAAATGAAGTATATTTTGACCAACTAGATTATTTATAGTGCTGTAATGAAGAGTCAAGGTTTTTTTTTTTCTCTTCCAAACATCCTGTGACTTTGAAAGACTAAGAAAATCCTCCACGTAAATTCTGACACAAGAAAAACATGAATGAAAGAAGATTTCATCATTTGGCCAGAGATAAAGAAGTCAAAACCATAATGTGTTTCTGATATGAGAGAAGAGGGGGAGGGAGAGAGGGAAGGAAAAGAAACTGATATGATGGGGGGAGCCATGGGCTTTTTTTTAGAACACCTGGATCCTGGACCTGACAGCCAGTGCCCATGTTATCATGTCCCAGTCTCTCTGTCTCTCAGTAAAATTCTCATCTGTAAAATTAAAAGGTTTCCCTGGATGCTTTAAGTTAATATTGAGATTTAAATTCTGATTTTAATCTGATTTTTTTTCTGAATGATCAGATAAGTAGGATACCCAAAAAGCATAAAGATTGATTATTGCTGTCTTATCACAGGCTGACATTTATGAGAATATTAGTTTCCAAATGGTGTTGTAAATGTTTCTATTACCTAGAAGGAGGCATTTGGGGAGGCAGTACACCCTGGTGTTCTCCTGAAATTAATTTTTCATCTGAGTCTCTTAACTGATACAACATGAGTGGAAGACAATTCCTTTTCATGTAGTTTTTAGAAATGAATTAAGAAAATGCACTACTGTGTTTTGCAAATAATACAGCTCATAAGAATAATCCAAAAAGAAGAAAATGCAGAGTTCTTAGATTATCTCTAGATATTTCAATTCACTAGTCTGATGGTAGGCCTAGGAATCTACAGTTTAATAAGGGTCCCTACCTCCCTCATGTGCCCATTGATGGGTGATTGTAAAGCCCAATAATCAACAACCACTCAGCAATCATTGTTGTAATGGCCTGAGGGGGAAATGATGGTAGCTTTAGACCAAGTAGTGAGAGTGAGTTGGTGAGAGTTGGTAAATACACTACCAGGCACAGAAACCAATATTGAATAAAATAAAATATTTTGTTTTCCTAACTTAATTTATCACTAAATTGATGTTTACAGAAATTTGAAGCAGTTCTGCATTCCTTTTCACTAATGCAGTAGCCCAGAGCTCTGGAACACTTGGATACTGTCACCTTTGTATGCTGGCATCAACTTGCCCAACTAACAATAGACAATGAATGTGCATATAGGGATGAAATGTTCTTTAATTAAGAAAGAGTGATAAATGTTGTCTATATGTAAGGATCTTAGTTATCTACTCTACATGAGGTAGTTTTCTGATATTATAGTCATATCTTTCAGAAATATTTTCATTATCCTCTTTTACAAAGATGGTACCAATTTCCATCCAGCAGTTGTCCCTTACTGATGTGTCTTAATTGTGTTGCTGTTCTCAATTTTCTACGGCCTCCAAGACAGGAAAGCCTCAGAGCTCCTTGATTCATTCTACTATCAATTGTTCATCTTCCTGCAGGGCTCATAACTAGCAAAACAGGATGGAACATCTTCACATCTGCTCTTGTGTTTGTTGTTCAAGTCTAGGGCATGGAAATAAGACTGCTTTGTTTTTTTCATAGTGTGGTACCTAATTTCCCTCAAACTCTTTCTATTCTTCTCTGAGAGTTATTCTTACAAAGGCACACAGAATCAGTCACCTGTATTTCCATGGTCATGAAGTATTGTGTGAGTTCTTCATCCATCCTGGTACCTGTCCTATCTCTGAAACACATCTATGGACATCCACCCTCAGGAAACTGTTCACCATTCATCCAGAGCTGGTAGGCACATCCTATCCATGCCTCCTGTGTTGGTTTTTTCTTGGTACCAAGGCAGTGAATGAGAATAATCAAATACTCTGGGTTTCAGTGACCATAACTGGCCGTCAATATTCACTGTAGGGAAGGCAAGGCCTCAGTAGCACCTGAGGACTGCTCATTCTGAGGACCAGCCTTTTCTTCTCCAATGTGACCCCTGGGAAGAGGGAGGCAAAACTAAAACCAAGTAAATTCCATGTTCATCTGGATACACAGAGCTGTCCCTTTCAAAATGGAAATGCTTTCATTCTTTCATTTTTCATTCTTCATTTCTTTCAGTGGGTCATTTACTTTATCTTAAAAAGTATATTAAATTTGAGATAATTATCAGTGTCTTTTGTTAATCTAATAATCTGTTACTTCATATGCATGCTTTCCTGCACAGACTTTATACACTATACAACACCTTTTGAGAATGTGTGTGTGTGTGTGTGTGTGTGGTGTGTGGTGTGTGTGTGTGTGTGTGTTTCATTGGGATTATACATTGTACTTAAATATACACACATTTGTTCACATGATTATACTTCTGGTTAGAGTGTTTCTATTTCTTTTTATAAATGTTAAATGATAGTTTTTAAATTTACACATTTTAAAGCTTAACTTGTTATACTTAAAAATATTTCTTTTTTTACATTAAGTTTTCCTATGGTTTCTCCCACATATAACTCAGTTGGATATATCTCCCAGGTTGAAAATGGCTATTATCCTTTCTTGGTGTTTGGGCTAAGATCATTTATAGTAATAAAGAAGCAAGTATGGTGCTTTAGTTCATTTCCCTTCAGTATTCATGTGATTCCTACAACACTGAACACCAATGAACAGAATACAGTTGATTGTGACAAAGGCAAGAATGCTGTCATTCTGCTTGGGGTCACTTACCAGAAAGAAAATACAATTGAGGAATAAATGCAAATGGCAGACTAAGTATAATTAAATTAAGTAGCCTTTTGGGTGAAAGAAATGTGAAACATCCCTTTTTTTCTATGATTAGGTTAATAATAAGCAATAAAAATGAATACATTTTTAGACTATCCAAGTTTTAGTGTCATTTTATGGTATATGAAGGCAGGAATTGAGTTGAGAAAAGATGCTGAGCACTTAAGTGGAAAACGAAACGAAAAGGAGATAGTAAGCGAACTAGGAAGCTGCATTGGGCAGCATTAGGGGAAGAAAAGAGGATGGGAGGAGGAGAGGCAAAGGGAAGGATGTGGGGAAGGCGCACCATAAAGAGTGGGCAGGAAGGGCCATGTTTTCTGCTCACTCCATCGCGTTCCTGGAATCTACTTGAAGCTCGTCTTCAGCCTCCCACTCTGCGGTGGGGAAAACAAAGTCCTCCTTCATGAAGCCGAGTGTGGAACTTCTGACCACACCCAAGATACCTTTGCTGCTCTAGCTCCATGACTACTTTCACCTATTTCCCTTCACCTCCTCTTTCAGAATGGTAGCTGTGCTTGGTTAATGCCTGTCTAAGCAAAGAAACTGTATGGTTGTATTTAACTTCACAATGATTATACCTGTGACAGTGAGAATTAGTAGAAAGAGACCAGTGGCTGTGTGAAAATCATTTTAATCATAGCCCAGGTGAAATTTCTTGAGTATATACAATGAAATGTTATTCAACTTTTAAAAAAGGAGATTGCAGCAAAATGAATAAACCTGGAACACATTATACTAAGTAAAATAAGTCAGACACATAAAGAAAAAGAGAACTGCTTGATCTTACCTGTGGAATCTAAATAAGTCAAAGACATAGAAGCAGAGACTTGAAAAACAGTTGCCAGGGGCAGAAAGGGAGGGGATATGGACAATAAAAGGAAAAATGCTAATTATAAAAGAGCAAACTAAATTGGGCTTACAAACTACAAATATCTATTTCATTTGGACAGCATAAGTGTGTGTGTGTGTGTGAAGAGAGAGAGAGAGAGAGAGAGAGAGAGAGAGATCAGAATGCCTGCAGGTGGAGCATGCAATCTAAGGTCTATGGTTTAGCCACAATTACAACTTTCCTTAAATTTAGAAAGGAATGCATGTTAACTTTGTGTCTGGGCCTGGAGACACTGGTGCTGTCAATGAAGGGACTGGAAAGGGTGAGAGATATTTGAGAGTTTTTTGAGGAGTTATGGAAAGGACTCTGGTTTTAGGTATGGGAGGTGACAGAGTCACAGCTCACTCTGGTATGACTAACTCAGAACCGGGTGAGCTGTGATGCTTTTCAGTGAAAAAACAACACCCAGAAGGAGGAGAGGACTTGGGGAGAGGAAGGTTCTGCACTCGTTTTGGACACAGGGTATCTATGTGGGTTATACTCCCACTGAATGATTACTGGATAATGACGAAGCTCATTTATCCTATAAGAAACAAATTTCCAAGCTGTTTTAAGAACAGTGTGCAGATAAAGAATTGTTCTTTAAAGACAGATGGTGATTGTTTTTCTTTTCCTCCTGTATGTGAGTCAAAGATGAAGATATAAGGTCAATAACATCTGCATGAGTTAAATTAAATATTAGAGAAGAACGTTATTAGATAACATGATTTCTTGAAAAAGCCTTCTCAGATATTTTACTTATTACCTAAGAATACGGATTCATTAGAGGCAATATTGAATACTGGGTATAGAGGAGAGAACTAACTGAGTTAAATTTGTAACTTCTGCTTTTATAAAAATAATACTAATAACATGGGAATGAAATATCAGGCCTTCAGATATTCTCATTGTGGTTCACAGTCCTCAACATACCTAAGACTTATTCAGATACCACTGTAAATATCTAGATTACAGAACATTAACCTAAAAGATTCTAATTCAATGTGTTTTATATGCCTCATGAATTAGAATTTCATATATGTATCCCAGGCATTTCTAGTGCAGCTGGCTAAAGGAATACACCTTGATAAACACTGAACCATGACTTTTAGATCACATGATTTTATATTTACTGTCGGTGATGATGATGATGAGCACAAATTCATGGTCCAGTTCAAGCCCCTTGAAATAAGCAGAATGACATAACCATGAGCAGTGCTGTCCTTTCCCACTAGCCAAGTTAAATGGCCATTGAGGATGTACATGGAGAAGTTCTGGCTGTGGCCATCACTCTGCTCCTTCTGCAAAGAATAGGACAAGAAATATGTCCTTGAACATCGAGATAATTTAGAGAAAGAGGAATTTTGCTGACACTTGAGAGAAGGAAATAAGAAAATATAAAAACAAAGTAAGACTTTGAATTTTAAACAAATAACGGCCAGTTTGCAATCCTGAAAAGAGAGATTTTTATCATATAAAGCTCGGGGGAGAAATCAGCCTGCGACAGTCAGCCTGGGGCCACCAGACACCTGCTGAATTGAAGGGCATGTCAGGGCAAGGACATCTGTCAGAGCAGATTCCCAATGACAGCAACTCTGGGTTGCATCAGAAGTGAATGCTTTTTTTATTTTTAAAAATTACTAATGAAAAAGTATATGTACATTTAATACATTGTTTATTTTTTTCTAACTCTACTTTCTCGGGATAATTTTGTTTTCCTCTAAGCAGGGCCTTCCATTTCCCATTTCTAGAACAAAGGAGACTTCCATTTCCTTCCCTAGGTGATCAGCAGGACCCTAGTGCTTGGCCCACATTTGAACTTCTTTTCTGGGTCCTATAAGGAGAGAGGGTTGATTGCCTATGGGCCTGTCATTTACAGATATCTTAACTGTATCAAAACCCATTATATCTACTTATCAAAATGTAAACATGTATCTTATAGCAAAAGGGTTTGCATGAAATAATGTGGAAGACCATTTCTACTCCATATAATTTACTCGACAATTAAATATAGGAGATGGACAAGTCAAGTACTTGGTATGGATGTGTATATTAATGAACTCATTTATTTATTCATTCAACAAACATTACTATATACCTTTCTATGACAGCTATTGTGTTATACATATTGGTGCTTCAAGTATACATGAAAATTTTTTGACTTAAAAGTGAACAAACCAAAATCTTTTTAAGTTTAATAGACAGAAGGAAATCATTGGAAGTGCATCTTGACTAGATAAATTCTAAGGCTCTAATCTTTTCTCAGAATCTATGATTCAATTATATTTGTATATTTCCTATCACTCCTTCAGTAGTGCTAGATATGTAGGAAGTATTCAATCTGAAATTTTGATTGACTATTGTCAAGGTAGAATTATTTTTATCAGAAACTTTTATTAATTTATTCATTGAGTGCCCTCTTGTTCATAAAATTTATTATGCATGTCACAACTTTATTTTCTCACTGAGAACCATTAAATATTAGTAACAAAGATGAGTCTATTTATCTCCCAAGTTAGAACTGCAGAAAAACCCTTATTTATACTTTCCTTTCCTGAAAGAACATGGGAAATCCACAGAGACAGTACTCAGACATGCAATGTCTGCCTTCTAATGTGGTCACATTTGCATTAATGAGGTGAGTGGTAATGTTGTCTTCACCTTAAGAGAGAATCTCAGGGCAAAAAAATAAAATTTGATCCCTAATAAATATTGCTATCACTTGAACTTGAACTTGAACATTTTAAAGCAAGTATGAATAATAATAAAGAAAGGACTTTATTATTTCTCAATGTTTGTAAAATGTATAAAAAGGTTTGGTTTTATATTTCCTTTTACTGTAAAAGTAAAAAATTACCTTTGTTTTGCAATTTTGTTCTGATTTTCTCTATATGGAAACATTATAAAATACTGTAAATAGTAATAAAGTTTAGGTTTGATCAAATATTTCAATTTTTAAAATCTGTATTCGTGGAGGTGGATGGTAGGTGGTAGGTGGTGAAAGAAATTTTTACATATAAGAATTTTTAAAGACTCCAAAGGTTAAGTCCTAGAACAATAGATAAAAAATATTTAGGAATAAACCATCTATTTTCATTTTCCACATCATGAAAAAAATTGCAATAAACTGCATAAATTCTAAGAAGGCCAGTATACCATAGTGAATGACAAATAGATTTAACATTTAATAGCTGCAAAGTTTTGGGGGGAAATTCTGCCTATTTAAAAATTTTTTGCATATGTGAGAGACATCATGATTGAAATTGCTATACATCATTCACTCAAGTTGTGTTGATGGGTTTTCTTTCTGATTATTTTTACTTTTCGAGAATTCTTTTTCTTCCAACTTCTGGCAGTGGGGTTGTGTTTGTGGTACCATATCCCAGGACCCTGAAAATCCATGAGCCATAAGTTCATGGTCTCCTCTGAATAGAAATTGAATGCTTTTCTCAGTTTCCTCAATAGCTTCAATAACTTAAATCCCATTGCTTAGTCACTTGGGAATTATAAAGAAAAATAATTCATGAAATAATTCATAAAAATATAAAAACTCTTCTATTTTTCTTTTTTCCTGAGAAAGAATTATGACAACATTTATTGAAAAACCAAATTGTTCCTTTGATAATGTTTATTATTTTCTCTTCTTTATGCTCTCTGTTTCCACTGATTTTAGAGTTATTATAGAAAGAATTATGACCATTTATTCACCAGAAAGTATTGGCCATATTTTCATTCTTGTATTACGCATCAACTAATATTGATGAAACACATACTAGAACCTAGAAAAATAATGGTGAAAAACAGACATGGCCCCTGACCTCATGGAACTTACAATTTCTATAGATGTGAGTTCCATGCATAGTGCATTTTAACTTTGAATAATACCTCTACTTTGTGGAAGACATTTTGTGCTTTGAGCTACTTATGGTTTCACTGAATGTCGATTGTCTTAAGGTAATGTACTGAGTTTGGAATGTAAGTTATGGAGGGATACATAATGCACTTCTGAGCACAGATGTAGTAGATCTCTTAAGAATTTTATTTGGAGTTAGATGTGGCTTTAAGGTCTGACAACTAATATGAAATGAAGAGAGATGAGTCACTTGTTTATAGGGGTGTTTCAGGCCATGCAAAGGAATCATAATTGTTTGCTATTTGCTATCCCAATAAAGTCAGAGACTGAATAAGAACAAGATATTTTTGTGAGGCTTTGGAACTGCTGCATACCTGACAAGGTGGAAATATTTTGTTTGGTCATTTATCCTAGGTCCAGGCCACTATTAGGCAGAAATAGTTATGTGGGCAAACAGGAAACACTATTCTACTTTACTTTTTTTTATTCTACTTTACTTTTAAGCTAGTACAATTAGTACTTAAAGGCACTAACCTGATAAATGGTGAATATTGGTTTATGTCTTGAGGGCAAGAAGCTTTTAGTGATGTTATGTTATAAATTGGCTGTGAGTGCCCTTCGTGAGGACATAATCGACAAAGGTTGATCTTTATGACTCCCCATTAATAGAAACTTTTGTAATTAACTCATCTGTCTCTCAACTATGAATATTTTATAGCTTTGGTCTCACTATCTAAACCTTAGACTAAATGCATAAGACATTGTTGTCATGGCAAATTATTTTCTACGGTGAGCAATACTCTATTATGGTTCAAGAGTGTTGGTTTCCTGGGCTGTCCTTCAGACACAGCTTTGAAGAAATCAGCATCGTTCTTGCTCATAGATAATGAACAATAAAATTATAACAAGAGGATAAAGGATATATTACCTTGAGAGACACATTCATTGTGGTATGAGAAACAAGCAACTGTTTTTATTAGAAGGCACGTTAAGTGTTCACAATGAACATTTATTTGCAGTACCTCCTCTGTACTCAAGACATTTTTGCTATTGTGTTAAATGGTAAGATGATAACAAAAAATTGTGTCACTTTGGAAGATATGGTATCTACTGCAATATTAATTTTTTAAATATTGACATAATGTTATCAGTAAAAACAATAGAAAGTTGTTTTTGTGTTAAGAATTTGCAATTTAGGTAACTCACTTATTTAATGGTGGCTAGTTTGCCTAACTTCAACATGGTTTTTATTTCAATATTGTCTAGAATCTATATTTCTAGCAATATTAATAACAGAAAAATCAATGTTTAAACTTTTGCAAGTTTTCTAGACAACTCTGACCTAGAGTTGAGGTAAGAGGCATTCACTTAGTATCCATAGAGAAACAAATCTAATGTGAAATATTATATTAAATGAGGAAACTATTAAGAAATTGTTCCACAGGTGCCATACGTGGGTTAGCTATTTTCCTAATGCAGTTAGAGCCCTTCGAAAAGCTATTTTATTGACTTAACCAAGCCAAATGTATACCCAGGAGAAATAGCAGTGAGCCCTTATTCAATTTAAAATTCATTACATGAGAGGGCTTTCACATTGAAATGTAGACAGAAGAATTGCCATGGGCAGTAGTTCCCCTTTGTTTATCTGAAAAAAATCATGGAATACCTTATAGGAATTTGAATGCAGAAAAAGACCTTATTAATTTTTGTGCATCGTCATATAATAACGAATAAAAAACCATATCAGCAATACATGATAATTAAAAAAACAATGATGCTCAGTCATACCTTGGTTCTCTGAGCCACAAAAGCCAATCCTGACTTTATTTTTTCCCCATGATCAATCTTCGAGACCAATTAGAAAGTCCTCAAGATTCATCATGCCATTAACTACCAGGACCAAAATATCACGTTATTTAAAATTTTTTATGAATAACAACTTCATTAGACTTATGTTTCTTGTATGACTAGGGAAAACTATGGAATGTAGCACATTATAGCACTTAATTTTAATTACCAAATATTTTAATCATTTTTTAAATAAGTGACTTGGCCAACGGTGTGCTAAAACACTGCATGTTTGGCAAATTAGAGTGTACTAATTGATCCAAAAGCATGTTAAAATTACCTTAACCATTCTGTTTAATACCTAATTGTATTTTCTATTGATGATAGTGTTCTGCCTAGAAACGTTTGATACTTTAAAATGTTATTTTACTCTAGCAAAAAAAGTGGTAGATTGCACTATCAGCCACTCAAGGTAATTTTACATTTGAGGCAGAGATGGTGAGAACAGCAAGATAAAGGTAAAAAAAACATAATGCCTAAGTTCTGCAAATATAGGTAGTGCAAAACTCCAGAGTCACTTTTAATGTATTAGTGAATTATTTTTGTTAATTCCTCTTCAAAGTGAGTTCGTTAAGGATCATTCATTACCCTGAAGGGGTAAATGCAGAGCACATGGCCACTTACCACTCCGGGAGAGTAGAATGATTGAACTGTGGGCACTGTGAGGTGTGTGTGTATGTGTATTTGTGTATAATTATTTTATACTCAGAAAACTATTAAGACATACTCTTCTCCATACAATGAAAAGGGCACACAGAAATTAATATCCTGATATGTACATGTAGATATTTTTTTCTTAATTATCATTTAGGGATTTTTCTGTATACTTATTTATGAAGTATTATGAAAATAAATAAGTATTGTTAAAATCCGTTTTTTCATCGCATAGGATCTCTATATAAAATCAATAATTCACTACTCCAGTTATTTTTAATTCTTCAAAGGCTAGTGATTTTTTAAATTAATTTTTTAGGAGGACTATAGAGTAGGATTGATAGGTGGGCAGGTATAACGGGAGGAGAAAAGACCCAGCTCAGAAGACTAAATGAAAACTGGCAAAACCACCAGCACTGATTTAAACACTTGGGCCCTCTGGGTGACTTCGAGAATTTTGAATGACTTTTTATAACATTATGATGATTTGAAATGCTTGCCAAGCAATAGATGAAACACTCAATTATATTTTGTTTAATCTTCAGATTATGTTCTAGCAGAATTATGGTGATTAATTACATTAGGTCACCAAACGTCACCATGCCTATTATATACACATTAAGAACAAGTCAATCGTCAGTTTGTTCTCTGTATCTATGATTCTGTTTTTTCTTGGGGGGCTGTGTGAAAGAGGTAAAGGGATTAAGAAGTACAAATGGTAGTACAAAATAGTCATAAGGTTGTGAAGTACAGCACAGGGAATATAGTCAAAATTGTGGTAGTAAGTATAGTGCCAGGTGGGTACTAGACTAATCGGGGGATTACTTTGTAAGTTATATTTGTAAGTTATATAAATGTCTAACCGCTATACTGTACACCTGAAACTAATATAAAATAATATTGAATGTCAACTCTAATTGAAAAAATAAAAAAAAGAACAAGTCAGAATTTTCCCAGCCGTGCAGTTTGCCTGGTGAGTGGAGTTCCAGGAGCAGTATTCTCTCTCAAATAGTCCTGCTGCAGAGATCCCTGTGATGAAACACGGGTTAGCAGAGAATGAGTGGGTGCTGCTCGTCCTCTCTGCTTATCTATCCCAGGATCCACCTTCAAAATTGTAGGAAGGCTAAAATTATGATATCTGCAAAGGGCATTTATATTTATCCATGAGTGAGTATATATAATTGTTATAATCTCAGAGAAAGATACATTCAAATACATGGCTCCTCAAAGATAGTGCTCGCACAATTTGATACTTGTAAGAAATCTACAAGTATAAAGGTTTTCTAAGTTTTCTAAATTTTATAAAGTCTAATGAGTTTTAAAGAGAAATGAAATATCTTTCTTAACTAGTACTTCAATTATTAAAGTGACAACCCCATAGGAAAGGAAGCCTGGATAGAGCTTTTGTGTTAAAATCTTTTTTCTTTCTTTTCCTTTTTTTTTCTTTTTTTCCTTTTTCCTTTTTCTTTTTTCTTTCTTTTTCTTTTTTTTTTTTTTTTAGATTTACAATTCAGTTCACTTCATTGGTAGACCTCAGGGTTTCTTTATCTCATGCCTAGAATTGTCATTGCTATCTTTCAGTTAATGTCAAATTGCTTTCACTCTGTCACTGAAATGACCTAGAAAAAAATCCTGTGAAAGTAGATACCATAAAATAACATGTTCATGTAATCTTTTTATGTCCTGAAACTAGATAAATGTCAATAGAATATAAATCTATAATAAAACGACAATATTTATGAATCATTCTAAGGCTTACTTGTTACTGCTTTTAAATTTATTTACTTGAAACTAATTAAATAGATTTATCTGTAGTTTTTAAGATTTTGAAGACAAAATATAACTTTATTTGGGTGATTATTTTAGTAAAACTTTTATTTCAATTTGTGGTAATTTGTGTCCTATGTCAAATCCTTAAGAAGGGCATTTCATCATCTTTCTTGGAGAATAACATTTTTTTACTGGAAAGATATATGTATTTTTATTACATTGGTAATTTTTGAAAATATTTATTTAATAGGTCTTTCTAACAGTGATCATTTGTTAAAAAGGTAACCATATGTCTATTCATATTGTGTGAAAGAAATGAAGTTGCAAAGAAAACACTAATATTTAAGTTGCTGATCTATACGTATTATGACAAAAGTATTCATCCATATTTAGCCATGAGATTGGTTTCAGTATATTTTCCATTTAAGTTTTCCCTGTCTCTGTCATAATGAAGGAATATATAATTATTTTCATCCTATTTAATGTATGTGTAAAAATCAAGGAAATTTCTGGATATCCAAATTGCCAGCTAAATAAATTGTTAATGTTTTCTTTGTAAAAGATACTGAAAAAAAATCTAAGGAGAAAAACACCTACTTAATGTTCAGTTCAATTTCTGACAAGTTTAAAGGGGGGAACCCCGATAATATTTTGATCTATTTCCATTTTTCTTGCTGCTAAGGCCCTTCATGAGGTGGCTTGTCATATACAAATCTTTGTGTAGTTTGCTACTTAATTATGCTGGAAATTATTCAAAATAATCATATTATTTGCAGGAGAAATAAGCACTACTTCAGATATATAGTTTTGCATCATTCTTGGACCATTATTTTATTTTTAGTATTCTTTATTTAACTACTTCTGTTTTAGGTTTCATGATAGCACTGCTAATGAACAGTGTATACCTGGCACATAAATTAGATACAACTATTATTAGTTAAAGTTGCTGTCCACAGGATTTCAAGTGAGCTGCACAGAGCAGTATGGGGAAATGTGGGAAATATGCACAGAGTCGCATGTGAACCTGTTGGCACTTCGAACGGATATGTTCACTATCCATGCTATTACACTTATACACTGCCGTCTGCCACCAGCATTACCCTCTATGAGAGACAGTCACAGATCCTACCTCTGAAATCAAAGCTGTCTGCCAACCTAACCTATGAAACCTTTCCACTCCGTTGCCCCTCCTCCTACCAGATCCCAAAACAAGGATGTGCCAGGGTGTTCTTTAAACACCCCTATGTTGCTTGTACCTCATCAATGGCTCTGAAACCGTTCTTTCTTTGCTTATTGTAGATATTCATTTATGAGTCTCTGGTTCTTTATCAAGTTACTCTTTACATGGTCACCTTCTCTTTCTATCTCACCTTGATTTCTTTTCTCAGTATGCCTGTATTGTGGTTTCTTTGTTCCCTGTCCCTGTATTGTGACCTTCACAACTACCTCCAAGTCGTAATTAGTTTCTGCCACTGGATATTTTCAAGTTAAATGAAGGTATTTACATGTATCTTTGTAATGGCCACTTCAGAAGTCTGTTCTTTTCCATGCCAGCAGCAAGTGTCCCTATCCAGCTGTTACAATTAGAGAAATGGCTCCCCAAGTTTCATATCAGGTTAGAGCTGTCACTTGTTGTTTTGCAAGTTATGTGCAGATAAAGACTTATTAAGCAAAACATTTAAGGTCTTGGATTAGCATGCAATAGACTATGAAAGCTGTTGTGATGATTATTGAAAAATCCAACACATCTAAATTCCTACTAACGTTAATTTTTAAAGAAACTGCTTTCTCTAAATAAGATTGTATTAGTTACAAGTGCCATAATAATTTTTCTTATCCCACACAATTAAAAATATCACTAAACCCTAAAATATCATATTTATTATTGCATAAGGATTGTCTTTGTAATTGTACTTCATTTTCTCACTATTTTCTGCATTGCCGCCTTTACATGCCATTTACAAAGTACTTGGCATAGTGATGCATAGTGATAAATTCCTCACAAAACAAGTCCTTCTAGGCTGGGAGTTCACATTTTAAATTGACCATGAGGATTTATCATTGTTCTACCAAGTAATAGAGAGAATCACCTCAAATGAAAGACTTTCCTGATCTAAATCCATTTCTGTGAATTTCTGCCATGTCAGGGGAGGTGGGAGTGTTGGTCTCCTGTATTTGCAATACAATCTTTCAGATTTCCAACTTCATAACTCTGTATTCTGAGTTAATTAGTTTGGATTTGACAAGAATGTTCAAGTACACATGTGTACCTCCATGGAAATAGCTACCAAACAAATAACTGCATATGATTTACACAAATTATATCCTTCTTAAAATAAATTAAATGATAATGTACATTGAGAATATAGGGAATGATTGTATTTATGACTTAATGTTTGAGAATTATAAAAGAGGAGAAGCAAAAATGTGCTACCTATGCTAAGACCAGAGTATCATGTATTATAAAATCAGCAATTTTGTTCTGCCATAGTGCAAAGAATTTTTAAAAAGTACCTTAGCCAGACAGCAGAACTGTGAAATGTATTAAATAAAAGACATAGGGCCTGTAAATATGTGGTTATGATAAGTGAGCTTTAAATATATGGCCCTTATTTACCAGGGCTCCAAAGCAAAAAGGATTCTAAGGAAGGCAATGCTTTCATGTAAGCCTTCAAGCCAATTTCTAGGAATGATGCTTTTTAGTGAGGATGAGAGTGAGGCAAACATGTTTTGAGACAATGAGTTTATGTATAGGTGACATAATGGCAAAAAAAAAAAAAATTACTGATAACACTAGTCCTACTATGCATCTGGCTTTCCTAGTTTTAGTAAATGCCCGAAATTGTCAGCAATGCAGAGGTCTCCTGACTTATTTATTGTGACTTTAAGAATGTTTTAATGGCTTCATGGTGTTATAGATAGACTTTTAAGGCTTGCAAAAGTATGTTCATAGTTGAAAAGGCTTATACCTTTGAAACTAACTCTCTTTACACTCATTTAATATAAATTTTTTTCTTATAATTTATATTATAAAGTGGCAGGTTTTTATAATAGGACACTATAGATTAATTTTGTAAGTTTCTTATTAGGGTCCTTTCTTTCTCATAATAATTTCAAATATAAATGTAGATACTGATGTTATTTGTTTTATTTGTTATGCCCCATGTTCTTATTGTAAGTCCCTTAGATTTTGAAAGAGCCCTTTGTTGTGTGAAATTTACTCTCAATATATTTTCCTTTCCCTCCTCAAGCCATCATTCACTTGCTCTGTTAGGACATTCATTGGTCACAGATGGGACAAAGGTCACATTTCCTGATCCTCCTGTAGCCAATTCAGTTATTATTCATTTCTACTCCTTTATATATAGATACGTAATCGTTTTGTTCACTATATGTTACAGTAAGGATTTGTTTACAGCACCACATCCTCCTGTAATTAGAGTTGAACTGCTCAAGTTAGCTATGTACTTTCAACTTTGGAATAATGTCACATCACAACTGAAGCAATGTCCCCCATGTACATGGGCTTCTAACAAGTGGTGCTGCCACGTATGCATATGAGCCCGGAGTGAGTGTAGATGGGAGACAGTGGTCTGCTGCCCTTCTTTCAGACTAAGCTCTGCGAGCTCTGTAAGCTCTATGAAACTCTTGTGTACATTGGCCCTTAAACGCTAGCTGCCCGGTGCACAATGAGGGGGGAGGAGGAATGGTTGCTTTGTAGTATGGTTGGAAAAACTGGCTTTGTTGTCTTTATATTGAAAGGTTACATTAATTTCCAAAAGGTATTATAGCCCTAAGAAGTGCTTAAGAATAATTTCAACTAAGTTTAATTTCTTCCTTACTTGCTAATTTTAGACCCAGATACCCCTAATGCCAGATTCAACTCTATTGTATACCATATTACAGATGTGTAATAATTGATGAAAGCTTCAGTTATGTGTACGTCTTCATGTAGATGAATAGTAATTAGGATAATCATTTGTTTTATTTATCCCAGGGTGGTTCTGGTTCACACAGTTATTCTGGTATAAACATTTATAGTGCCCTCTTAAATGCTTAGACTTGTCCAGATTTGGAAGATCCGTTATATGGTCACCCTAAGTATAATTATATGTGGTAGAGTAAACAAAGCTTCTGTCAAAATAATAAACTGTGATAAGACTTGCTTAATGATGCTTGTTACACTTCACTCCACACTGATCAAGACAAGTCTACTTGACCTCTGTTCTCTCCTTCTCAGCTCTCTCCTTTTCCTTACCCAATGCAGAGATGAAAACCATTACTTTATATGCTGAAATAATACTCCTGTATAGCCCTTTTCTTTCCACAGAGTACTGTCAACATCTACCCAGCCATCCAGTAGCAATTGCCTTCTGACTTCCTGAACACGTGCTGACATTTATTCACCCGCTCTCTTCTGGATCTGAATTTGACCTATTGAATTTGTCAGTATTTCTGCCCTATGGGGTTCTGTGTCCAAGACCATCTTTATTACTTCATTTCTCACTTTTAAAACTAATATTTCACAGGTAATAACACTGACAAATAAAGCTTAATCTTATAAAAGAATTGCTAACGTGTTGATAAGCAAGAAGGAAGGAAAGTCCTGGA
Source organism: Eonycteris spelaea (assembly GCA_003508835.1). NCBI lineage: Eukaryota > Metazoa > Chordata > Mammalia > Chiroptera > Pteropodidae > Eonycteris > Eonycteris spelaea. The sequence continues at coordinate 1,011,565 of PUFA01000067.1, read as the reverse complement.
TATGTTATTAAGATAAAGGGAGTAGAGAAAGAGAGAAAAGACAAAAAGATGAAAGGAGGTTGCCATAACAACCATGGATGCCTGTTTTCCGAGGGAAGAGAGGAATATTGGAAGAGCTTAATGCCTTTTTTTTCCATCACATCACATTCAGGGTTCCTCAGAAAAAAGTTAGATATAAGCTTAAAACAAGGAGAAAAGAGCAATATACTCTATAGCTGAGTCACCATAAACAGATAGATACAAGGAAACTTGAAATATTTAAAAATTGATATATAGTTAATTATATATATAGCTATATTCCACCGAGTAATCAGATGGTTTACGTAAATGAGTACAGTGTGTATTCTTCTCACATGCAAAAAAGCACACTGCTGAAGTCCACTGTAAGAAAGATGGAAGGGGCACAGGAGATCTGGAAGAAGCCCAGATTCTTGCATTTGTGACTTGGGCACTCAGATGATCAGAACTTACACTGGTCCAACAAAAGGTCTGAGGCGTGAATCAGAAAGAGACTTGATAAAAATGGTAGTTTGCGTGTCCTGCAGAAAGAGGAGCAATGAGAACCTGGCCACCCTGCAACCGTTGTTACAGCATCATTATTGATTTTCTTGCTATGAGTTAGTTCTAGGGACACCCTTTACCTTTTCAATGCTCAATAAATACTGGCAACTACTTTCTCTCTCTGAATACTTGCCTGCTAGTAATCTTACTTAGGTTTCATGACTTCATAGGAAGATGCTTAATTTGTTTGCATTTAACATGATAGCATTATGTGTTATGTATGTTTAAGAGTAAATGGTATGCATGCTCAATAGTAAATTATGTCGGGAAACAAATCTACCAGCTCACATCTAATTTAAAATAGATTAATTCATAAAGTTTTTGACTTGGAAAGCAGTTTAGATTCTGAAAAAAATATGTTTGATTTTTTGAAACTAGTATAAGAGTGTATGGGCTTTTCTTATTTAGTTCAATTAGTGGTCCATTGGGGTATTTCTTGATAAACCACTATCCCCATATGCTATGCTTGCAGTGTATTCTGAGTGGATAACATCATACGAAAGTTCAAAATAAAATAAGCAATGTAATGTACTTTTGTTACAAGTCCTTATTGTATATGCAAGATAAGATTATTTTTTAACCAAAGGATAATTATTGCAATGGCAAAGATATAAATTTGCATCTCAATATCAATGGGATGGATTGTCTTTACATGTTTGAACTTCCCTTATTTCATAGTGTCCATACTAAAGAATATAATTAATCCATTACATTTCCTCAGGATGATTTCCACTTGAGGCCCACACTCGAAATGGTAAACAGCCCTACCCTTCAAAGGGTCAACTTATTACAAGGAGATCCAGATGATAATTACTCTGATAATGATATCTTTGTACGAATCCATCTTTTCTCTAGAGATAACAAATTAAAACTATAAAACTATAGTTAAAATGTTTATTAAAACATAAAATCACATATTCTTGATTGTCTCTGGGTATAGCTAGGTTTGAATACTTAAGGTTATGATAACAGAAATGTACACACCATTTTAGAGAACATGCTCTGTTGTAAGTACATATCATTTATGTGCTTTTTCTACTTTGTGTTGTATATGTACAAATACTATATTTGTGGCTATACATGAAGGATTTAAATATAGCTAGCAAATTCTGACTTAAACCTATGATTTCTTTCAGTATTATTTTAATAGTATCCTTCCATACATCTTTTACTATTAATTTATAAATATTCATTATAAATGTGTATCTTGTAACTATCAAATTTACATAATGAAGCTAGTCCCATTACTAGAAATTATATTATACCAATGGATAAAAGAGTTATCACACATCACTGAAAAAACACTCATAAATATTTATAAATAGTGATGGAAATAAAATAATTGACACTTAAGACACTTAAGATTTAAGTAATGAGAAGCTGAGGAGAAGCTGTCTTCAAGTAATAAAATAAGCTACAATAAATTAGAAATTGCTTCTCCATAATGTGTTTTAAATGACATAAAATGACCATGTTAATTTTTGTTAATCAATGAAAGGATTAGACTAGAAGAACTGTAAATTATTCCACAATTTAAAACATGACAATCCTTTTTCAATAGATATAGTCAATACTTCTTCTATAAAAGCAGATTTGAAATATCAGCAATTATCTACGCTATATTGAAATTAATTGAAGGACATTTATTTCTCATTTGCCAAGAAGAGATTTAGGCTTGGTTTTCCTTCAATAGTATCTTCATTAAGCATTGAATCACACGTGTTTATTAAACTATCAATATTAAGGGCACACAAAAACATCATTTGTTACTCGTAAGTAGAATTGATTTTGTTTTCTCCCAACTCAGTCCAGGGGAGTAGACAAAAACATCGGTAGAGTGACAAAGGACTATCTGTTGGATTTTCCAAGCTTAGCAGAAACATAAAATTTTCTTCATTTTGAGTCTGTTCATATGGTGTGATATTCTAAATTATGTGTCATATACCAAGGGCTTTCATTAATATTCCATGAACTATAATTTGGTTTAAATAATAAAAGAGCTCAGTTGGGAAAACACAGTAGCCAAAGCCTATGCTGAAGCTTTATATTCAATTATGTTTTTGAGACGATCCTAAACTCATCTTTCAGTTTGTTATGGCCTTTATTAAGCTGATATCACTGATAGTTGAATTTTACTTTAATTTTACTTGAGATTTTCCTTTTATTTCCTGAGTGTCATAATTTTATCTTTGTCTTCATTTCTAAATATCTTCTTCATATACTGAATGTTTATTTTCTATAAAATAAAAAAACAAGGCTTTCATTTGGATCACATTTGTACGTGGGCTACAAATTAAATTTCACATGGTGTTACTGCTAAAATCAACCAAAAAGAACCTAACTTTGCATTGGACACTACACAATGCAGAGAAATGGAGTAGAGAAATGTTAAAATGTTTAGATCCTATTTATAATAGATATACACCATTACTAATATTATATCTTTTATGTTAAGTAGTGCATTTCAGCCTTGGCTTCACTGTGGGCAACTTTTAAAATACCTTAATAGCTGGCTGAATGACCTGAGAATCTGATATAATTGATCTGGGATGGGGGTATGGACATTTGTGTTGATAATTTTGAAAGCTCCTGGATAATTCTAATAGATACCCTAGGTTTCATCTGCCTGTGGCTCTAACAGTAGATAAGTCAAAAAAAAAAAATTCTTTGAAAACAATTGGAAAATATAAGTTCCTGCTGCATTGATCATACATATCCCTTGGAATTTTTTGCCCAGGCATTCTTTACTTAACAACTTTCTCATTATTTGGGAGTGTTAATCACTTGTACTAGTTGCTGCTTCTCCTGAAAAATGTGGTTTTTCTGAGTTAGTTTAATATCATATTATGCCAGCAAGTATTTATGTGAGGGCTCTAATTTTGTCTGCTCTGCACACACCACAACTATCCTTATAAGAGCAGAGGGTAAAAAAACTTTTACCTTGAGGAGAACTTTTGAAGGTTATGTGATTACCATGCAACTAAAATTATTTGTGTAAGCACCCATTAGTTCTACCAGTGTTTCTCTTTCAGATATAAACTTTAATTCTGAATAGCGATTTCCATGCATATTTTGGCTCCAGGCTTCAGGATGAATCACTGTGCCCGAAGCAAAATCTTTGTCAAGGAAGAAACTGAGCATTTAAGGGGTGACCAGGAATCACCAGGGAGCCCTCTGGCTCCAGGTCTCCTCTTGAAGGAGAAGAACATCATCTAACAAAACTCCCGAGAACTGAGAAAAGATGCAGGGTCACAGATGTGCCAGGGAATATGAACAAAGTTAAGGTGAACTTTCTACTGAGGACAATTAGAATATATTTCAGAATATACTGGAGGAATTATATATAAAATGTTCTCATTTTTGTTCAAAATAAATATATCAAAATACTAATTCTGAGTTAATCCATGAAAAAATACTTTTAAAAAGTACCGATGCATGGTTCCTACCCTTTGACACTCTGATGTAGTTTCTCTGCAGTGCAGCTTGGACACTGGGATTTTTAAAAGCAAAAGAGTTACCTAATTCTCACATACAGCAAAATTTGGGCACCATTGATTTAAATCTTTTCCAAACCAATTGAATTAGATGGGTGTGGTATGTTGTAGTTTGCATTAAGAAGCACATCGGTGACACTAATATGCACTAAAGTTTGGTAACCACTGGTTTTACTATGTGATATTTTCTTCCAAGAAATTTGACTCTATCACTAGACTATTTTGTCCTTATTTCTGATTCATTTTTTTCTTATTTAACTGCTAGTTTATGTTTATTCAATATGTTTAGGTACATACATACTGGGCATTCTTATTACCACTGACTTTTCCATTAGATTAAGGTAATATGAGAGAGCAGAAGTGTTTTGTAATTTTTCCTATGCTGCTAAATAGCTTGACAGTGTTTGATCAACTGCCGAGGTACAGGGTAAGCTCCTTGAACTCGAGCTCAGAAAGTTGAAGTTAAAACCTGAAGTCTAAAGCCGAACAGTTACTCTCTAGCTAGGTTTCTCAGTTGAGCTCTCTTCATATGTGAAATGATAGTTTTTAATATCTGGGTAGTCATTTGGATAAGGCATAATACATGCTAGTACTTTGTAATTTGTGAAGTGCTATACAAATTTTAAGTATGGCTGTTTATATTTTTGCAAAATGAGGAACTTTTATGTATAAGGTCATTTCCATTTCAAAAACCTGTTATTTTTCACTTGAATATGCCCAACATATTATTTGTATACCCCCAAACAATTTATACATAGAAGGTGCTTCAAAGAGTTTCCTTGATTGATTTTATAGCTTAAAGTGGTTAAATAATTCCAGAAAATAAAGATATTTGGAATTCAAGAGAATGATTTAGTGTGAATCTTTAATCCATCGTGAAGAATTTTATATTTCCTTATATTTTCCCTTGTTTCCAGCTTTTTTTTTTAGATTTTCTTTGCTTTGGTAATGGCAGTGAGGGAAATATTTAAAATTCTTTCTTTGCCACCTTTTATGCAAATTAGGTCATCTTAATGTTGATAAAGTTCATTAAAACAATTTTTATTAGAATATATATTTCAAAAAAATGGATAGCTGGGTAAATGGGATAGTTTGGATTGTGTATATTTTATGTAATATTGCTGTTATATTTTACTTTCAAGTGTATAATGATGAAATAATCTGATTTTCCTTTAAAATCTAGCAAATAAGAGCTATACTTCTTATTTTCTCAAAGAACATTGGCAGTTTATAGCTGAACATTTTACTGTAAACTTTTCTAAAATGTGAGCTTGGTCCATGTTTCAAATATAAAAGATTTTATAAATTCCAGCTGGTAATAATTGGGAAATATTCCTTAAATCTCTAATTACTTTGGTGGTTTATAGTGTACTCATAGAAACCTGTATTGATTTTCAATGCATGTTTTTTAATATTAATGTGATTTTTATTGATAAAGAATGTGAGCTCAGATGTTTTATCTTAGCGTAAAGACATTGATAAATCAACAAGATAAGGTTTGTTGGAGTTTTATGTATTCTTCCTGTTTTAATGTAAGATTCCTTTGTTATAAAACATATAAAAATTCATACAATCCTCATAAATGCAAGCTGTCAGTGTTTTATATAAGAACTATTTGATATACCTGATATATTTTATCAGATAGAAATATAGATAGACAGATCTAGATAAAATAAATAAAGAACCTGGTCACCTGTCATAGAAATTTTAACTTACTTGATAATTAAGGCTGAATTAAAATCATAAATAACAACTGTATTTGGGCAACCATAAAAATTCACAGGATTTCCAGAATATGTTTTATTTTGGTGGTGTTTATACTTAAATGCAGTAGCATAGCTGTTCTTCCCACCTCCTCAGCCCCTAGGCAATAAGGATGTGAAATAGAATTCAGTCAGATGATAGGCCTAGGTATCTTGAGAATTGCCTCCTTTAAATTAGAGAGGGAGAGAAAGTATTTTGATCAATGGAGCATGATTAGAAATAATCCATTGTTTTCCTAAATTACTATTTGATGGGCAACATTCATTGAATATAGTTTTAAAAAACAGTTGCATTAACTTTGTACCACAAAGAAAGAAAGAAAAATGAAACCTTTCACTAATTGTCTATATTATAGGAAGTTAAATAAGTCATAATAAGTTCTTACCTCTTTTATTGCGTGAATGCCAACGAAACATATATTTCTGAAAATGTGCAATTTGTGTGTCTAAATCTATGACTTCATACAGAGAAATGCATTTCCTTATTTATTCATCAAATATTTTATTTATTAATATTTTTTACATATACATAATTGTAGATTATGTCAGGCACCATTCTTATTGTGAGAAAACATCAGTGACCAAAACAGGTATGCATCACTGTCCTTATGACCCTGAGGTACTAGTGTAGAGTGGCTTGTGCATGGGGGGGGGGGGGAGAGACACCAAACCAAAGGAAGATTTGTCTAACTCTATTCTTTTGTCTAACTCTATTCTTTGTCTTTGTCTAACTCTATTCTTTTATTATAAGCTTGGAAAACTTTATTACGTCTCTGTGTAGTCATTGCTAAGTTTTGCAATGCTTTATGATTTTCTTAGAGTTAAAATGTTTGTTATCTAAATTGATCTGGCTGGGTTAATTCAGAAGTAGTTTCTTTAATATTGAGGATGTTGAAAAAGACAAAATAAATCACGCACACACACACTCCTAGGAAATCTGAGTGGAAGCAACACTATTCATTTATCTTCAGAAACATTTATTGCCAATCCCAATGCATCAATATAAAAGGCAAATTTGAAGCTTTCTTATATTGAAACAAGAAGATAAGCTGAACATATAGATTTATCACAAATGACTTAAAGTACATTTTTTGTCACAATTAACAAAATTCTTTTTTTTTTTTTTTTTTTTTTTTTTGCTTCCAAATGTCTGTATGCCATTATACTTAAAGTTTCATTCTCCCTGTGGAGCCAGCAACAATATTTTCTGTCTAGTCCATGTGTGGCTTAGAAATATGAGTACTATTTATAGAATGTTATATATTTATTTTGACTTGATCAGGATTAGCAAGAAAGTTGTAGTACCATAAGATCTGAACAGGTATATTTAGGTCCCTAACACATTCTCATATGACTCTTGTGCTGGTAACATTATGGACTTTCATTTTTAAACATTTATTTGTGGCCTATCACAATTAATGTCTAGGAGGTTTCAATACATTTCCATTCCTGTTTTGTCTTGAATCATCTGTAAGGGGAAGAAAGAATTACATTTCATGTGGTTGTTCTGTTGAGAATAGAAATTTAAAAGCACTCAGTTCTTATCCCAGATCTTTCTCTGAAGTTCTGCTTCATGATGAATGATATTCAGTATTCTTATTTTAGTGTGGAAAATAACGCATACTGTCTGCCACTTAGTACATTTAAGTGGATGTTTGGAAAAACCTTTGACTTTATTTAATGAATGGTTGCTAAATTAATGAAAAGCCCGTATCTTTTTTACAGGTAGTACCTATTTATAGCCAGGAACCACCATATATTTGGTACTCTTGTTGTTTGATTTAGAATGTCTCCTTTTGTTCATGAATGGTGACATATTCAAGGTACCATATTCCCAAATGTTTAAATTATAACAATGCTTTAATGCAAGTATAGAAATTCCCCAGAGATAACACTATGATATGATAACAGACCATTACTAACAGAATGAGTGAATTTTGCAAAAATCAGAGAGTATATATAGCAAATAAAGATATGCTACCCACAGATCAACATTTGCTAGGAACAGTTTAGCATTTAAATTCAGTTATTTTACATCTTTCAACCTGTGTCATACTATCACTTAGAGGCATTGTTTGATCACTAGGGAGAATGTATTATTGGTTTGATAAATAAATTAGCTGTGGTGTTCTCTTTTGAATAGCACTATGTATGAATTAGAACTATGATCTTGTTTGGGTAGAACATTCCATTAAATTTCTGGATTTATGTCAAGATATAACAAAGTGCATTCATCGGTTTAGGAGGTTGCTGATTTCTGCATTTAGTATAAGTTTAGTTACCCCAGGTCTACAATTAAGCAACAAGACACAACAGGATTTGAATTTTAATGGCAATTGGCAAGATGCTGAATTGTAATTAAACCAGTGGTAATGATGAATTACTTACAGATTTAAACTGTATACAGACCTGCCAACATAAAGCAAATAGTCTGTGGTTTCCTCTATTGATGGATAGATAGATGATAGATAGATAGGTACAATGATGGATGGATGGACAGACAGACATAGATAGATACTGTTATATATTACATATTATTACATAATATATACAGTGTTGTGCTGCATAACCACACTTTGGTCAATGATAGAGCCACATAATTAGACAGTAGTCCCACAAGATTATAATGGAGCTGAAAAATTCCTGTCACCTAGTGACATCATAATGTCAGTGTGCAATGCATTACTCACATGTTTATGGTGATGTTGATGTAAACAGACCCACAGTCCTGCCAGTCATATAAAATATAGCACATATTACAGTAGTAGGCTATAGGTTTGTGTAAATATGCTCTGATGCTTGCAAAACGATGAAATCACCTAAAGACAAATTTCTTAGAATGTATTCCCATTGTTAACTAATACAGAACTGTATATATATCGATATATTTATATGCATGCTATATGTATACATATATATAAATATTTCTATATAGCCTTTTGAAAATTCAAGCATCTTATGTTTTTGAACAATTTGAAAAGAGACTATCTTCTACTCTTCTAGTAATAAATTAACAAAACTTATAGACTAATTTTTTTCTGAAAATGCTACTTCTTCATCGATGTAGCCCTAAGCATTAAATAGTTTATGCCCATAGTAACTATTCAATCAATACAGTCTATAATGTTTCTTAATTGGGAATCCTGATTCTCTTCCCTCATAAGTTAAGGTAACAGTCACAAGTCTTGCAAGTTAGAATGTGGACATTTGAAGGGTAGGCATTATTCAGCCTATCTCATCATCCTATATGGTTTTGTAAAAATAGAAGATGACAATATATGTCAGGCATTTAGAAGAGAACTAGACATAAAGTAAGCACTATATATGTTAGTTACTACTGAATTCTCACCAGAGTGAGTTATACAATATTCATTCATTGAACCGCATCTTCTATAGTATGCTTTCTGACTATTTCCTGTTGTTTAAAACCCAGGATCATTAAAGGAAGGACCTGGATTCAGGGACACTGCCATGTACATACAGGGAGATTCTGTAGGTCCAAAACCAACCTGGCATTCTATGTCACTGAAAAGTGGATTTCCCAGGGCATTCTTGGTGTCCCAATAATTTTTTGGATTGGGGAATTTATTCCTTTATTTACTCATTTAATAAGCATTTTGTTATTTATTATATTGAGATCTTTGCTTCAGTTCACCTGTCAATGAAATAGAAAGTTGGAAGATCAATTCCTGAATTATAATAAGGCCAGTTATCATTGCACTTTGCTGCCAAACTTTATTAGGCCAATTGATCTGCAGTAGAGTAAAATCTATGAGATTCTGGAAAAATAGGTAATAATCCAGTCCTGCCAGAGAAGGCTTGATAAAAATTAACTGTCCAGTGTTGAGCATGGCAGTGTTTGATTAGGCAATACGGAAGCTGTGTAGTGGCCATCAAAGATATCAGGTTCTAATCCCAGGAACTTGTAAATGTCATTTTATATGGGAAAAGAGACTTCACAGATGGGATTAAGTTATGGATCTTGACATGGGAAGATTATCCTGTAACATTCTAGGTATGACCCCAGTTTCATCATATGTCTCCTTGTAAAAGACAGGCAGGCAGAGGGAGAGGTGGCATCATAGAAGAAGAGGGAACAATGTAACCATGAAGGCAAAAATTAAGTGATATGGCCACAGGTTAAGGGATGCTGACAACTACCAGAATCAGAGGAGACCAGGAATGAATTCTTCTTTAGATCCTCCAGAGGGATCATGGCCATTTCGAATACTTTGATTTGGGCTCGTTGAAACTTATATCAAATTTCTGGCCTCCAGAGCTAAGAGAGACTAAATGTCTGTTGTTTTAAGCCCACAAGTTTGTGGTAATTTGTCGCAGCAACAACAGGAAACTAGAGTCTACTGTGAGTTAGTGATGGGGTCATTCAGCCAAGGCATGTATTTCTGAAATTCTTCCAACTCAAAAAGATTCTGATGTTTACTTCAGCCTGTGTCATCAGTTTTCCTAATGAACTTGGATTTTTTTTTATGATGCTAGAAACGAGTTTTTAATAGGGTAGACTCTTATTTGTTCCCAATACCTCTTAGACAAGTTGAAGAGTGAAACATTCTGGAGTGTTTGGCAATGCTGACTGGTTAATGTACTCTTAATTGATATGAGAAATGTAATTCACTACCGTTTAAACTCTCATTTTTAGGCTTTCATTGTTCATAGTTATGTAATTTCTATACTCTCTCTTCTTGTGATTGGTATTTCTTTATAAAAAAAAATAAACACAGGAGATCCCAATGATTGCACCTTATAATATTGCATAGAACTGATTTCACACAGATTCTGTCAAAGTTGCTATCTCCCTGCTCCCTGACACCTGCATTTTAAAGGCGCTTCCCCATTTTAAAGGTATGCATAGTAAGTAAGCTGACTGTGACTAGCTTGCTCCTTTTACAACTTACTCTATTTGTGCTTTCTATAAAGACTTTTGGATGGGAATAATATTAATTTTTGATTCAGCTTTTTTTTTTTTTCCTGGATGTCAATCCTCATCTGCAATTAGATCTAAGTCTCAGCCCAGAGATAAATAGCAAAGGTTTGAATTTGAAAGCACCAGGAAATCAGAATTGCAGACCCTGAAGGGCAGAGACAACAAATGAGGTTCTATGACCTTGACTTGTTTTGCCATCAGGAGTTTCTATTGCCCAGTGTAACACTGGTAATGAGTTTCTAATGAGGAGACAGGAAATGTATGAGAGAACTGGGGTGGGGCTCCACTCTTTGCTTTCTTTTCCTGAGCATGTGTATAAAAATAAACACAACAAAAGCAGACTAGTAGAGAATCCTTTAAAATGCTTTCCTTCATTTTAAATCCAGAGATATTTTTATGTCAACCCAGCAAGCATAATTGGAGTAAAATTAGAGCATGTAAGGAAATGAATTAATCCATGGATTAAACACATCCATTTGGATAGCATGGTTATTACGGATCTAATCTAAAAATCAGTGTTGGCCATGTGGCTGTGTGGAACTCAGTGCACTGTGCTGCATGCTAAGATACCAGATGTCCTTTTGGTCCTCATATGGAAACTTCATAACATTGATTACCAGGTGAACCCAGAAACAGTTGTTTACAAGGCATGCTTTCTGTTATTCCTTGCCAAAAAAAAAAAAAAAGTTTTTATTTTTACAGTCTTTGAAATAGCTATAGGAATTTTTCGCAGTCAATAAGTGGCATGTTGTGGCAGAAACAGTTACAAGGGACGAGTATGTATTTTAAATGACTTGGAGGACCCACTGAGGATATTCATTCTCAATATGCAGCTTCCAAGTCGGTCTTATGGAAATATTTACTATGCTGTGCTTGAATCAGCCTTGTAGAAGCAAAACTATTGGCATTTTGGACATATTAAGGTTTGCAGATTGACTTATAGTAGGTAGTGCAACTACTGGATTAAAACAAAAATAACCTGATCACAACCTTAATCCATTTAAAAATATTACTAATATACATATGAGATATATATGTGTAGTGTAGATATGTTTGTGTATACAATGTATAAATAATGCATATTATATATAGTAGATTGTCTATATATATATATAGTGTATATATGTAATATGTGTGTTCTTTGTAATATGCAAATGATTTATTTGAATAAGCTATATTTGAGATAGAGGAATAAAGGAGTAGCTTTCATAATCATACAGATTTAACACTGAAATGTATATGTTGACATTCAGAGAGTTAGTATACCACAGACTGTGTATTTTTTAGTAATTCAAATTTACAGTGATTTGCTTAAATTCACCTGTAATGATTCAGGTTAGTGTCTTTAAGTAGTTGAAGTAGTTTATAGCAGTAAAGATCTACATTGGTTTGATTCAATCAATGAAGCTAAAGTAAAACATTGTATCTTGGTTTCATGTCGACTAAGTGAGCAGTAATTATTAATTTCATAATTATGGTTACCATGAATGGTTTTAAACTCATAGACAATCTGAGTTATAAAAAAAGCCTAGGTTAAAATATACTTTTTTTGTCCAATTCTTCTTTGTAAATAAACTACACAAAATAATTTGAGTAATGAATTTCAGTTCATCTTTTCAGAGATATTTTTCATATTTATCTTATGAAGAGATTTACTCTTTCTGGAGATTAAAAAGGTATAGAAAACACTTATAAGAGAGTTTATGGAAAACAAGACTTAGATGGTTATTAAAAAGAATTATTTTATGTACATAAAATCACATTTAATTTGGAATACCAAATTATGGACCAGCAGGAGGTTACTATAACATTTTATTATCCTTAATTAAGAGTTGAATATTTGTTAATATTTGTATTACAGTCAATAACTGTTTTATCATCAGTACCAAGCTAGGTGAATTTTAAATGTAAAGAAAATCATTTTCTAGTGCTATACTAAACTTATTTTTAAAAGATTACATTTACTACCTGAACATTAACTCTCTAAAAACTAATATTTGAAACTTAGAAATTCCTATGTACGATTTTATTATATATTGACTGAAAAATGGAAAGTATTTACCTCCTAACTGCAGAATATAAATTGCTTAAGAAAATAAATTTCCATATAATTTTATTATTTTATTTCTTGTGAATAAACTTTACTGTTTTAATAAGCGTATAGGTACTCCTATGCCTAAAGACATCTGTAACTAGGAGTTATTGCTATGAATACTGAGACAACTGGTTATTTCATAAGCTAAATTCTCTTGCAATGCTGCATGTCAGGAAAGTTAGTGAGCATTGCTCCACATTAGCCAGTTAAAATCTCATTAAGTTAAAATTACATATGTTGCAGAAATATTTGAAGGTTATTCAGTTACGTAGAAATTGTATACTTAATTTTAAATGTAGAAAATTAGAAAATTTAGAATTATGACTTACATCAATTATCAAGCTTATTTGTCATCAAGTTATGCATATCATTTGAGTTAAAACTTCAAATTAATAGATTTTATTACATGAGAAATGAGACATTCCTATTTTAATTTGTAGCAAATATGAGAGTTCTGTGTTCTTTCCATTTTGCATATTATATTTTCATTTAAAAAGTTTTTGAGAGCCTTGCATATGGGATACAGGAAGCTTGAGGTGATGAATCTCTTAATTAAACATTAAGTAACCAATAAAATCTTGAAATTTAAATAGAATTATTTTAATGGTTGTCTGTTTATGATCTCACTGCTCAGAATTTGATTCATGTCTGTATGGATATTTAGCAATAGAATGAGACAAATGAGCTACATTAGATCCAGCCTTAGTTAATTTCTATTGAATTGACTTAAGATAAAGTTTTATTGCTAAGTGTTCCTCTGTGAGAAGGGGAGAATTTTGTGATAAAGTATTAAATTATTGGAACATTGAGGGAATGACAGAAAGGTAAAGGCTGAAAAATGAATAAATTCATGCTTGTATGTTTTAACTGAAAAAGAAAATGTCTAATTTTCTAAATATACAATTTCTATTCTACTTTATTTCAAAAGGAAATAGGGTTAGATTAGAATGATAGGTATGATTTACAAATATATATATACATGCACACACCTTTATGCATACTGGATTATGACTTGGTAAAAAGGATGTGTCTTACAAAAACATGGTAAAGGCATTACATAATTGAATGTCACAGCCTTATCAACCAATTTTTAGAAGACTCCTTACATTGCTTTTTAGGGGTTTATGTGTTACGATTCTTATTTCTAGAATTTCATCTCTATTTCTGGGAATGTTCAACTATCCCTTGTTCAATTCCCTTATCATCCCCATGAGATGTTTCTAGTGTGATTGATTTCTTGGATGGCATTGTCTTAAGTTCATGACCAACTTACAAATAGATTGTGACACTTTCATCATATCTTCCCAAAGTATTTTAATAGCATCTGTCCTATCTACTTTAGGTTCTCTGGATAAATAATGCATTCTGATGATATTTACACCTCAGAAACTGATTCAGTACACATATACATACTTCATATCAGAGTAATCTTTCCTGAAAGATTAACCATAGTGATTGATATTATACCATAATATGTAAGTGTGATAGGAGTTATCACAATCTATTCTAGTTTTCTAAGCTGTAGCCAAATATTGAAAATGTCAAAATTAATCATCATTAATGGACACTATATTTCAAAATAATAATTTGACTAAGTCACAGGTTCAGAATGAAGTTTAAATCTAAAATTTTAATGATTTTAATATCAAAATGATCATTTACTATAGAAGCAGATGACATTAATTTTAAAAACAAACAAAATACTAGTGGCATGATCTCAAGAAAGGAAAGAATGGAGAAGTAATCATTGCAGAGATCATGGTTGACCATTTTCCAAAATGTATGATTAAACTTAATATGAGATACAGGAAGTTTGATATAAGAAGTTTAGAGTCCCAAGGAGGATAAGTACAAAGAAAATCAAACCTAAGTTTATCATATTCAAACTGCTGAAAAACAAAGCAAAGAGGAATTTCTTAAAGCAGTCAAAAGAAAAAAAAAGGACAAAGAATCAACAATAAAAACTTAGGTTGACTTACCAAAAGAATATATGGAAACCATAAGAAAAAAATCATCTATTGAGTGTTAAAAGTCACTCTAGAATTATATAATGAACACAAATATACTTAAAAATAAATTAAAATACTGTTTTTGACAAATAATGCCTGGATGAATTCTGTACCAGCAAATCATACCACAAAGTTTATTATAAGAAATTCTTCAAGATAAAAGAAAATTATCATCACATGGACAGAACAAGAGAGAAGTAGGAATAACACCAAAAATATTAAATATGCATGCATATAATACAATACTGATTATTTAATATGAATTAATAATGTCTTATGAGATTTATATTAAGAATATATCTAAATGCATATATGAATCTTATACATATAATGAGAATAGCATGAAGAGCTACATCTTTGGAAACAGAAGGCAGTTCTTCAAATGATTAAATATGGAATAACCTGACTCAGTAATTCCACTCCTAGGCATGTACCCAATAGAAGTACAAATACTGTACACAAATGTTTATAGCAGCATTATTTATAAAACTCAAGAGTTGGAAACAACCCAAATGTCTATCAAGGATAAATGGATAAACAAAATGTTTTATATACATACAATTAAATATCATCCAGCCATAAAAAGGAGTGAAGTATTGACACATAATACAACATGGATGAACCTTGAAAAAATTATGCTAAGTGATAAGAAGCCAATCATGAAAGGCCATATTTATATGATTTCATTCACGTGAAAGTCCAGAAAAGGGACATTTATGAGAATAGAAAGTAGATTACTAGTTGTTTAGGACTGGGGTGAGCAGATGGGATAATAGGGGAATGAAAACTAAGGTATATAGATTTTTTTTTGAGGTGATGCAAATATTCTAAAATCGACTGTACTGATGGTTGCATGCACATATCTCTAATTATACTAAAGACTATTGAATCCTAAATGAGTAAATTGTATAGCATGTGAATCGTATCTCAATAAAGGTGTTACAAAAAGAAATCAGTGAAACAAAAAAAAATACATAATAGAAAATAACAAAAAAAAATACCAAATTTAGATATTTATTTACAATAAAAATAAAGATCTCTGCACATAAGGAGTGAAAAAGAACTTTTTCGTATGATATAAAACTTTCTACAATGAAATCTACAACTGACATTCCATTCAGCACTTTGGAAGCATTCAACACTTTACACTGAGATTGGAAAAAGACAAGTCTATCTAATAACGCTTTTATGCAATATTGTACTGGCAGTTTCAGCCAGTACATGAAGAAAAATTTAAGTCATAAAGATTAGAAACTAGAAGTGAAACCATCATTATTTATAATGATATGATTTTAACCATAGAAAACCCAAAGGATTCCAAAAACACTCTAAAGAATAAATAATTGAGGAAAGTTGTTGTATGAAAGTAACCATATAAAAGACCTCTATATTTTATAAAAAGCAATGGACAAATAAATAATAAAATGTTTTAAAAATGTCAGTTATAATACCACCAGAAAGCATCAAATGTCTAAGAATAAATCTAACTAAAATATTCTAGACTTATCATTGAAAAATCTGTAACACATTGCTGGAAGAAATTAATGAAGGCCCAAATAAATAGAAAGGAATCATGATCATGATAGGAAGTCAATAACCTTAAAATGTCATATCTCCTCCAAACCGATCTGAAGATTTATGATGGGCCAAAACAAAATCCAGGCAGGATTTCTGAAGAAAATTATTAGCTGATTCTTAAACCTTTATGAGAGTATCAATGTTATCAAATAATAAAAATAAAAAATTTGTACTAACAGATCTCAATACTTACTGTAAAGATGTTGCAATACAACAATTTGCACTTTTGTTACAAGATAAGATGAAAAATGGAGCAGAGTATTGATATAAAAAATTGTTTGACAAATATATAGTTTCCTTAGTTATGATAAAGTCACCAATGTAATTCAGTAAGATTAGGATAGTCCTTTTAGTAAAAAGATGCAGAATCAATAGTTTATTCCAATGGGAAAAAAAGAAACCCTAATCTCTGCCCCATATCATACATATACCAATTTTAAATGGATCATACCTAAATGCAAAAGATAAATAAAAGGGCTTCTAAAAGAAGACATAATAATTGTTTTCTTATAGTATATTAAAAAAAAAACATTTTAGATAAAGGCTATATATTACCATAAGAAGAACATGTCACATGTTGTCAGCATTTATTTTACATTTTTTAATTAAATTTTTTGGGGTGACATTGGTTAATAAGGTTTAACCAATGGTTATATGACGTTGGTTACATAGGTTTCAAGTGTACAATTCAATAATATATCACCTGTATATTGCTTTGTGTGTTCACCACCCACAGTCAAATCTCCTTCTGTCACCATATATTTGACCTCCTTTACTCTTATCTTCCTACTTCCCACCCCCTTTTCCTCTGGTAACCACTAAACTGTTGTCTGTGATTATGAGTTTTTGTTTGTCTTTTCATTTGTTACTTTCAGTTTTATATCCCACATATGAGTGAAATCATAATGGTTCTCAACTTTTTCAGTCTGACTTATTTTGCTTAGCATTATTACCTCGAGATCCATCCATGTTGTCGCAAGTGGTAGTATATCATCTTTTTCTATGACTGAATAATATTCCATTGCATATATGTACCACATCTTCTTTATCCAGTCATCTACCAAAGGATACTTCAGTTGTTTCAAAAATCTCGGCCACCATGAATAATGCTACAATGAACTTTAGGGTGCATATATCTTTATGGATAAATGTTTTCAAATTTGGGGGGCAGATGCCCAGAAGAAAGACTGTTGAGTCATATGGAAATTCTTTTCTTAATTTTTTGAGGAAAATCCATACATTTTTTCATTGTGTCTGTACCAATTTACATTCCTAACAGCAGTATACGAGGGTCCCTTTTTCCCCGCCACCATTCCAATACTTGTTACTACTTGTCCTGTTGGTGTTAGCCATTCTAACATGTGTGAGGTGATATCGTTGTGGTTTTGATTTGCATTTCCCTAGTAGCTAGTGAAGTTGAGCATCTTTTCATATGTCTCTTGGCCATTTGTATGTTTTCTAGGGAGAAATGTCTGTGCAAATTCTTAAAACTAAGAACTCATGTTTATCACAAGACACCATTAGTGAGCGTGCAAAGCAAGCCACAGACTGGGAGAAGATATCTGCAATACTTACATGTGATGAAAACTCATGTGCAGAATATATATAGAATTCCTATGAAGCAATGAGAAAATTACTGAAAAATTACTTTAAAATGGGCAAATAAAGTGAAGTAGCCTTTCACAAAGGAGGCTTTCAAAATAGTAAAAAAGTTCATGAAAAGGTTCTCAGCATCATCACTCAGCATTGTAAATTAAAATGACTAATTGATACTCCTAGACTCTGATCAGTATAGCTTAAATAAAACTAATTGAGAATACCTAGTGTTGATAATGATATAAAACAACAACAATAATAACAACGGCAAAACACTTTCATACATTGCTACTGGGATATAATGCCACATAATGCCAATTGGTACAACCAGTTAGAAAAACGATTTGATAAGGTCTGCTAATGTTAAACACACATATATCTTTAAAAATAGTAAGCCCATTCCTGAGCATATAGCCAAGAGAAGAAATAAGTGTTTATTTCTACTAAAAAGTCATGCATAAGAATGTTAATAGCAGCATTATTAATAATAGCCCCAAACTGGAGCAACGTAAATGTCCATCAATAGAATGAATGAATAAATTATAATATATTTGTATTATGAAATACCACATGGCAATGAAACTAAACATACTACTGTATGAATAGATCCCATAGAAATAATAAGGAGCAAAAGAAGCCAGACACCAAAGGGTACATGCTGACTGATTTAAAATATACAAAATTGAGAACAGGCAAATCTAGTCTCTGAATATTGAGGTCAGAACGGTGGTTGCATTTGGGGAGAGATTATTGATTATGAGGGAGCACAAGTGATTCTACTGAAGAGCTAAAAATGCTTTATATTTTGGTCTGAAATCTGTGTGTGTGACTGTGTGCTTTGGTGCATATGTGTGTATGTATCCATATATGCATCTGTGTATGTGTAGTGTGAATGTGTACTTGTGTGTATATAATGTAGCTATAGATATAACCTTAATATTTGGATGCTTTAATATATATAAGTTATGCTTCAATAGAGCAGAAAAAAGAGGTCTAAACATGACCTAAAAAAGCATTTTCAATGTTCCTTTTCACAATCACTGTAGATTGCCATAGATTCTTTCTCCACTTATATGGAAAATAAAATGACATGATTTTTTGATAAGTTTTTGGTATGATGACCCCAGTATGTTTTTTTGTTTTTCAAAATTCAAATTTAGAAGCAAACTAAATGCCCATCAACAGATGATTGGATAAAGAAGCTATGGAATATTACTCAGCCATAAAAAAATGAAATCCTACCATTTGCAACGACATGGATGGACCTAGAGGTTATTATGCTGAGTGAAATAAGTCAGGCAGAGAAAGATAAATACTGTATGATTTCACTTATATGCAGACTCTAAGGAACAAAAAGAACAAACTAATTGAAAACAGACTCACAAATATAGAGGACAATCTGGTGATGGCTAGAGGGGAGGGGTTGGGAAGGCTGGGAGAAAGCAGTGTAGGGTTAAAGAAGTATAAATGAGTAGTTGATAGATGGTCACTGAGATAGAGAGCATGGCATAGGGAATGCAGTCAGCATTAATGTGATGGCTAGGTGGAGAGCCAGAAGGGAGAAAGAATAATCAGGGAGATCGTTTCATAAGCTATATAAACATCTAACCAATGTACTGTATACTTGAAACTAATAATAAAATAATTTTTTTAAAAAACCAAATATATAAAAAATGTAAATGAGTACTGTACTTGCAAAAATTTTCAAGCCTGATCAAAATAAAGCATAAATAAAATTAATGTAGTCTCATTTTTTAAAAAAATCAAACTTAACATTACTTCTTAAATGTTCATTTTAAGTTTGCTGTGATCATTTAGCTTAGAAACACAAACTGAATGTGAAGGTTTAAACATCCCCTTGGATATGTAATTTTGGTCCTAGTTCACACTTTTAACTTCATTATTAATTAATGCTCATTTTATTTTAATCTTTTTCATTTTATTGAAAATTAAGCAAAAATATTAAAATTATATAGGACTCATCTATTTGCCATCAGTGCTATATATAAAGAGACCTTGTTGTTTTAAATAACATATCTGCTGAAAAATGGTGCTCTTTTTTTTCTTATACAATCACATTGCAGAACACACTTCCTTTATTGATATAATGTGTTTTGATAAGCATCAGAAACATCTGTTTATTGATATATTGCTGCTGTTATTTCTCTGACATTTTATATCCTTCGGGGCCAGTGAGCATCTCTCATTGGCATTTCCCTGGGTAGCTTTATATCAGTGTAATTAATTTTCATCTTAAATCTTTTCACCTGCTGTCAGCCAAGAAAAAGCTAGAGAACGATGATTTGCCAAAAGCTTGTGGATCTGAGATGACTAAAATGATGAGTGTAAAGTTGAGGCTCAAGTACTCTCTTTTTAAAAATTTTACACCCTGTGCCCTGGCACAGCTGTCAGTCACATACATCAAGCGGAACCCTCCACACCAGAGGGAGAGATGAACATCTATGAAAGTGAAGATTTAAAGTCCCAAGATAGAAGATGTAAAGGCATGTTTTCTTTCTTATCATAAGACCTGTAGTTGATCTATAATGTATCTTCACGAAAATTCTAAAAATCCATTATTATGATAGTTTTGGAAATGAATGGGGAATAATAATAGAGAAAGATAAAGATTCCAGCATCATTTTTGATGCCAGGATGAGAATTATGTAGATGATTGTCAATGCACTTACTACTTGGAAGATTCAATTTCACTCTCTTATTTTAAGTACCAGAATTATACCATATTAGCCCCTTCCTATTTATTGGCAATGTAGGTTGACTTTTAAGTTATTAATAGGTTGAATATAATGATAAAACATAGTTATTTCTTTACTAAGACTTAATTTTGATACGAGCCTTCCCTCTTCTACACATGGCTATCATAATAGACTTCTAAACTAATTTTGCCACCTTCTGAGACTTTCAATTGAGTCTATCTTATGTTGCATAAGAAAAATAACTGCTTGTAAAGGAAGGATCTTGACTATCTATCATCTACCCCGCCCCACCTTTTCTTGTTGCTCTTCTCTGAACAATTTAATTTGTCAGCAATTAATATAATAACTCAATTAATATAAGAGCTCTGTGGTACTAGATGAGTCTTAAACTCTCTGAGCTTCTCTCAATTTGGAATAAATATTCACTACTTTATAGGCTTATCGTGAGGAATAAGTGGGTGCAAATCATTTGGCATAAGTTAGGTGTTCAGCAAATGGCTACTATTTTTTGTTATATTTTTGAATTGATAACTGCTCAAGACTAGCTGCCTGGTAAGCCTAGCGGGAAGGGAGCTAAAGAAATGGATAATGAAATGATTTTTGACCTGGAGCAACAGATGGGTAATGCCTAGACAAGCTAAAGTTGGAAAAGATAGGTAGACTGTAAATTCTATTGATAAAAATAAATCAGTTAGGCTTAGCTCTACAAAAAGATCATTATATTTAAAAGGTTTATGTTGTGTTTCCTTTGGTAGAATAGATTTTTGTTCATCTTAAATTGATTAAGTTGTTTTACTCTCTGAATGCTTATAAACTATTCTGAAATTGTTTATTTCAATTATAAATATAATTTATTGGGAAATATTGATGGATTGAAATTTTGCCTAAGATACATGTTAATTAGTAGTGATATAACTCTCCAAACCATCCTAATACTTAAGAATATAGTTGTAATACCCCCAGAAAAGCCATGAAGATTTCAAATTAATGTTACAGTTGTGGCAGGGACTCTGTATTAGTTTCATTTTTGCTTGAGTTAACTCAAGCACACATATGTATCTTTTTCAATGTCCTTTTATCATTATAAGAAAGTTAGAGGATTAACAGAAGCTAGAATGGAGTGTATTTTCCAAAATATCCTGTATAGCTAAGGGAGGAACTGCTTTGGTAGGCATCCAAGCTCAATTCTTTTGGAAACTCTAAAGCTGACAGAGAAGTGAATCATTTGGTTAGAAGTGATTTCTTTATCAGAATTGCTGAGTTTGAGTTTGGTCAAAGAATCTTATCATCTAAAGAAATTTAAAGAAAATAGCAAAAGAGGCAAAAACTAATCTTCCACTCCTGATAATCTGACACAATATTTCCAGTGAATTCGAGCACCATTAAGCTTTCAAAAGTTTCTTGTGTCAGCAGATATTTTTCTCAAGACAAAAATATTGGTTACCAGCTGAAAACAAGAGCATGTTCATGGTTTATGTCTTAGTCATCTTGACTTTCCAAGAGCCTTGCATACAGTTCCTAATGTATAATAAGCGCTCAGTAAATGCATCTCAACTCAGTGAATTAATGAGCAATTGAGTGAAGAATGACAGAGGTGACCTATAATTTGTTTAGATCATCTACATTCTATACATATGTGCATAGAAATTAATATTTTTACAATCTCCGGTTCTCTGTTTCTTGTATTTTGATCACCAAGACCATAGGTGCCAATTCTCTGTGAAACCAAAGAATAAAGATGTTTCTTAGACTACTATGTTTGCTAGGCAAATTTTACTTGTTTTCTTTGCTTTATATAAACTCATGTTCATGCAGCAGCTGGATCCTGATGGCACCCAGGATGCTGATTAAGTTTACAGGAGGAAAGGCAGGCAGTTTAACTTCATAGAGCATCCTTACCCGGAAATTTAGAGGCTAAAATTAACCTCTTATTTCTCTAAATCCTTGCCAGTAAAAGGGAAAAAAAGTGAATTAAAATGAAAAATAACACATGAATTTAAGTGCCTCTTCAAAGAAGTTTCTGCCAAACCAAGTAATAACACAGGTAATGTTGAAATTGTGTACCTGAAGGTATAATGGACAGAAGGAAAGAGCATAGCTTGACTGTGCCTTGCTCTTCTAAATAACATGTCATTTTAAAAAATGTGAATAGAAGTCCCAAATAAGTAACCAGTATTTACATTTTAGAAAATATTTTTTATTTAAGGTTTTGATAGTTTTTTTTTCATTTCTTTATGTTTCAGATACTTCAAAACTTTTTTAATAAATTAAATAGAAGAAAAATTTTACATTCATTTATTAAAGAAAAGAAGCAGGAAATATGGTAGAGTGGAGGAGAAAGAAACTAGAATTATTAAATGAAGTGAGTGTGGCCTGAACATTGACAGTATTCCAGAGAGTCATTGAGAAACCAAGCCTAAGATCCAGAGAGGCGATTATAACCATAGATAAACATGTACATTTTGGGAAATAGCCACTTAAGTTCTCAGAAAATAATTAACACGAATATTTTGTTTGTCCTCTTACAAAATTTTTTAAAGATGAGAGGAGGAGGCAGGTGAGATGTAGTCTTAAACATGTTTTATTTTGGAAAGTAGATAAAATTATTTTAATACTTTAAAAACCTGTTCATTTAGTCAAACTTGATAAAGAAGATGAATTTAGCAAAATAACAATTATGATCAACTTTACAATAAATTTTTCCCATCTTAACAGTGTTCATCTTTATGTCTTAGGAATAAGGATGGTTTTAAAATATACTTCCTATGTATGAATATGTATGACTTTTATGATAAAAATAAATATTATAAATTATATGTTGGATTTCCCTGTTTTAAGCAAGAGTTTGGTAATCAGACATCTATTTAATAGCATGACAATTATGTATGAGGGTATAAGAAGGTTAATGAAGTACAAAAATAGCATATTTTTCTTTATTAAAATATGCAAAAATCATGCTGAGATAAACTGAATTTTTTCCCAGTCAAATTAAAGTATTGTTTATGCTCTATATATTTTTTTCAGATCTCTGTAGCTGTAGCGATTTTTACATAATTTTGTTTTAATAAATGACTTAGATCAAGATGGTGACCCAGGTAATTATATTTTAGAAAGTAAATTGATATATGTTATCTGTTAGTCAATTATATTATTTCACTTTTAGGTGAATTTTTAAATCCTTCTCTTTCACCATGTTTAGTGGGAGAGAAAGAACAAGAGTTCCAAAAGTCAACAAGGTAAATGTTAAATAAAATTTTTAAACCTTGAATCTCTCTTGGATTTCAGGTAAGCCAACCTTTTTATAACCTTCACATAATGCCAGAATAGTTAGTGTTTGAATTCGCCTGTGTTAAATTTGAAGAAATTGCTCTTCTCTCTAGCTACAAGAGCATATCCCTTTCCTTGCTAATAACCCACCCACCTCTCAGCTTTCTACTGCTTAGCTCTGTCCCACGTTATCCTTGACGTTTGCACACCCAGGCATGTGGAACTCTTTCATCCCACTGCTCACACCTAGTTTCTTCTCAGAAACATGCTGAGGAAAATCTATATAAGTGGGTTTTACCCCAGTGACTACATCTCCTCTTCCTCTTGCTGCAACTCGTTAGTGTCTTGGGTGAGCTGACTAGCAGACAAACATGTCGCTCTTAAATCAAAGAAAGGAGGGAAGTAACAATGTCATGTTTCTCTTGGGCTTCATTTATCTGCTTTTGCCAAAGTGTATCCAATCTGTTCTTCTTTTGTCCCCAGTGCTAAAGTATAGGGTTAAGGGCAGCTTTTCCCATATTAAGTCACAACTCCAGTAGCTGCAAATTCATGAAAGAATGCCAGGTTATCACCTCTGAGCGGATGGAGGTTCTCTGTAATTAGCTCCCTGGAAATGCCATATTGTTCAGTCAACGAGCATCCATTAAAGAGCTAAGATGGACACTCTTAGCAAACCTGTCTTTTATCTGAAAAATTACCCCCCAAGTGCCTTTCCCCTATTGCCTTTCAGAAATATGTCATTCACTTCTCAGACTTATAATTCACCCTACCTTTATATCTCCTCACCACACCAATCCCATTATTGGACTTTCACACAAATATAGTTGCTTACTGTAAGCTCTCATTTGTTCCTCTTTTCCACCATCCCAATTACCAATAGCCAGACTCATAGCAAAGTCAATCTTCCTCTAACCTTCTTGTAGATTTACACAACTCTATTCTTTCCTCCACTTGACAGTATGGGGTTCTCTCTCCACATCAGAAGATGCCCACTTAGTTGGCATAAATTCTTATTGTAAGAATAACTGTCAAGTAGACTAATAAGTCTATTGGCATCTTTTATGAATTTGTTTTGTTTTTACATACAGGTAACTTATAAATTGAATTGCTAATGGATAGTTACCAAAACCATCATGGAGACACAAAGATATATATGTAAATGTTCATTGGTTATTATGCATAGTAAGCTCCAAACTGGAAACAAATATCCATCAGTGGGTAAATGGATAAGCAAAATGTGATACATCCATACAAGGGAATGTGATTCAGCAGTAAAAATAACATATTACTGATTCTCATAGGTGAAACTCAAAAATCTAGGTGAAAGAAGTCAGACGAAAACCTCTAAATATTGATTCACTCAATTTATGTGAAATTTCTACAAAAGACAAAATTATAGCCACTGGAAGCAGATATGTAGTTATCTGTGGTCTGGGGTGGAAGAGAGGATTTATTGCAAAGAGCATAGGGAACTTCTGGGGATGGCGGAAATATTCTAAAACTAAGGTGTGGTTATGATTGCATAGTTGTACAAATTTATTAGAACTCACTGAATTGTACTCTTGACAGGTGAACTTAATGGTTCAAAAATTCTACTTTAATAAAGTTGTTTGAAAAATATGGAATTACATTTTGAAAGTCCTTTAAACTATGCTTTTGCATAGTTCTATTTTGTATTTTTTCAGTTAAATATCCCCTCCTGTTTTTCTCTAGCTCCAGTGTTCTTTGGACAGTGTTTCTTAAACTTTAATGTGCACACAAATGACCTGGGGATCTTGTTGAAATGTGCTTCTGATTCAGTGGTTCTGGAGTGGGAACTGAGATTCTGCATTTCTACCAGCTCCAGGGCGATGCCCATGTTCTTGTCTGGGAACACATTTTTTAAGAAGTCTTTAGTTGTTGCTCCACTTGCTTGGCAACAACTTAAGGGTTACTTGTCTTTCGTTATAAATAAACAGAAACATTTATGGTTTTGTCTGAAGCTTATGATTTGCAGAGAACCTGTTTGATGACTAAATTCTTTAGCTATGTCAGTACAAAGGTCCTTTGACCTTTAAAATCTTTGTTGCTGCCTTGTCCTGCTCTTAGTGTCCATTTAAATTAAGCCAATGATCATTTTAGTCCCTCTGATTCCCTTCAAAGTTCTTTTAATAGTGTTTTAAGAACAAGTCTTTCTGATTACAGAATCCTGGAGTGGCTTATCTAGCTACACTTTTCCAATAGAGGCAATGTAACTCAAATACCCAAAATCTTTAGTGTAATTTCAATTACTTCTGTATTTAAAGTCTTCTAGAAAGCTTTGTACTGGGTCAATTTGAAATTCTTTTTTTTTCTTGTCCAAATAGTATTTAAGTTTCCAAGGCTAAGGGCATTATAATGACGTCTAAGTGAGAAGACATAGCCTGGAAAAAAGGATACTAGTGTGACATCCAGGAGATCTGGGTGCAGGGCGATGTCCTGCTGCTGCCTATGTGTTCTTCTGTGAGGACATTACGGCATCTCTCTTCACCTGTAAGTGAGAAATGTTTTTGCCATGGGCCTCTCCCCACCGGCATTCTGTTAAAACCTTTGGCCTCTTCTAAGGAAAAAAAAAGACATTTTGATTTAGCCCCTATTTTGAAAGGTACAAAATAGAAGCTCATAGGATTGTTAAGGAAAACAATTGTTGAAATACAGTCTTCAAAATATAAAAAATGACATAGTGACATATGTGCTTTTTCAAGTTAACACCTTAAAATAAGATCTAGTGGTAAATCTAAGTGATGATGGGCATAAATGTTTTGAGATCTGTAACAATAAAGATAGTATGAAAATACCAATACTACCTATAATTTCTATTAATAAGAAAATGTTAGGTATTAATAATACCACTATGACTTGCTGCTTATGTTCATAATGGAAAAAATGCTGTTTAGTAATCAGAAAATGAAAAAAAATACATTATTTCTCATTTTAGTTTGCAAATCCTCTGAATTCTATTCACTAACTACTTGGCAGTCTCTGGTCCCCAGATTGAGAACATCTGCACTAGAAATTCTACAAGATCTAAAATTTAGCGATTAACTGATGATTTGAGTAATAATTTAAAGAGTTTTGATCTTGTAACATTGTTAAATAATTTAGAATGCTATCACATGTTTTCCAGAGAACAAACCTACGAGGGAAATAGAGTGTCTTTTAATTACTTTTATTGTAGATGAAGGAACTTAAAGTTGAAATGGTTTAGCAGAAGTTATATAACTGGTTAGTGATAAATCCTTTGGAATGAGATCTGACAGTCTCTGGTACTCTTTTCATATTATACTTCAATTTATGAAATTAAATAACTGGAATTTGTGTGTTCATCTTTCACCACATAATTCAAACACATAATTCAAATACTTTATAGAAAACTTCAGACTTTAGACTTAAAAGATAAGCTGAAATGTTTAGGCCAATCTTTTGATTTTAGAAATGAAAACACAAGACTCACAGAGATTGTCATGCCTAAGGTCACGCAGTTAAAAGATGGCCCAGGCTCTCTCAATTTTGCCTTTCAACATCTCATCATGAAAAGGACAAGATTCAGAGCTTTCTCTGAAAATCCAAGGAGGCCGGAAATATTCAGAAACAGGATATTTTGAAAACTATAAAATAAGTCTTTATGTCTGTAGGAATAGATCGTGAACCAGCCTAAAGAAAGAGACCCTTTGTGAGATTATTAGTGAGATCCACAATGTTTGAGCAGGTTTGGAATGTGAGGAGCAGGTGGTGAGACAGAGACTGAACAGAGCCAGGATGAGAGAGGATGATGATGTGGATGCCTGCCAAGGAGAGAGCGATCACTCCAGCTGAGTAGATTTCTAAACCACAGGGTACAGGAACAACTGTGTGTGCATCAGTGCTGTTGGATGGTCCAGTAAGAGAGCTTTATCTAATGCAAGGAACTACGTATAATATAAATTGTGGTGCTGTTCACTTGAATTCTGGGAAGGACAGAATTGTGACTATTATAAGTATGAACATTTGAGAAGTAATGATGAAGTGGGATTGTTAAATTTGTGTCTTAGTATAATCGTGGACAATGACCGAAGGCCTGCTAGCCTGTAAATACCATAGAATACAAAAATGATTAAGATGTGGATTTTGTTTTGAAAAAACTTATATGCTTGAGTAGTTAAGAGGTCAGATTGTCGATTCAAATAAAACTCTGCCTGTTCACTAGCTGAACAATGAGTTGTGTGAAATTAAGATGCCTCTTCCTCTACAAAATATAGATTACACTGAAACACCTCATAGAGCTATGGTGAGGAATAATGAGTTTATTGGATAGCCAGCCCCATTTGCTGGATTGATAGCTATCAGTCAACACTATGACTGACTTGGACAAGGATTAACCTACACAATCTTCAGGAACTGCAAAGCTTAAAGTCCTATAAAACCCTAGATAAACTTTTCACATTCTGTTATATTAAAAATCCCTAGTCTGTCATACACCTTTTTTTTTTTTTTATGTTAGATCTCGAGTTTGAGTCATCTCAGTTGGTAATAACCCTCTGTGCTCATTTGTAATGTAATTGATATAATCTTGAATTACAGTAGACAAATGAAGTCCTGTTTCATTATTGTAAGTTTTACTGTTTTTACATTTTGTAGTAAGCTCTTCATAGCCAGCACCTGGGACAGCCAGGTATGTGTGATGTGACATCTACAGATATGACATGAGACCGTTGACTGCTGTGGTGGTTATTGGCCATCAGTAAAAAGGCATATGGTAAAAAAAATTTGATAATCTTTTTTGAAAACACAATTAAAATCCTGGAATCCAAATGAAGTTTTTGTTTCTATATGAAGTATTTTTCTAAATATGTACACTCTCATCAATCATCTTGACATATTTCACTGTAAAACATAAAATAAGTGAAAAGATTTGCCTGGATTGTGAAAAAATAAGCATAACTGTCACACTTTTAATACAGGACATATACTCAAGTGAAATAGCACTGAATAAATTCTCTAATTTATTGAAAATCAAGATCTCCAGGGAGTTTTAACACATGCACTCAAATGTTGTCAACATTCTGTTAACTAATTAGATGGAAGAGAATAAGATGAATTGATGAGCAGAGTACCCAAGAATTATATACAAGGACCCAAAATACAGTTTTCACATGATTCAGGAAAAGAAGAAATTGTGAAAAGAAGAAGAAATTTAGCGCATCATGCACTAAATTCCTATATTTTATTAATGTGTTTTCCCTATGTTAATAATAAAGTAGTATTAAAGAATAACGAAGGTTTTTTTTTTTTAGTTGTCTGTTTAAGATCAAGACATTACCAACCTTGGAATATACTCAAAACCATTACTTGAAATAAGTTAGCTCAATCTCTTATTTTTTTGAATATCAACCTCCCAGTAGGTATTTTGAATTAATAGCACAGTGTAGAATCATGCCTTTCCACAAGGGAGTGATGTCATATTATAGCCACCAAGCCATATTTTTATTACTAATATCTCATTCTGGTTCTATTTGCAAAAACTGATTTGTCATACTCTTGACACTATTTTTTTGTGTGATTTATTAAGGAATCTTGAGTGAATTTCTTATTGTAATTTTTAAAGCTATAGAAAACATTAAATTAACAGCTTTGTAAAATTAAGCATGAGATTACAAAATTTCTATTAGACTAAAAATGATTAATGCATCACTTTGTTTCCAAATAATAATTGATGGAGAAATGTTATAAGTAAAGAAGCACACACAAATCCCTGTACCACAAACACCCAGCTGAAGGCCAGGAAATCCAGTATTTTCTTATTTCCATGATATATTATTGTGAAAATTATTACAAACAAAATTGCGAGCTGAGATATGTCCCTGAATTGGCAACAAGTGACAGTCTCTCCCAGCCGCCTCCAATTCATGTCTGTGATTCCAGCTACTTTCTTTCTACTCACTCTTTTGTTTGCAAGTGATGTAAAATAAGATGCACTTTCCAATTTGTAAAATTTATGTATATTCAGCATTTATTTTCCCTAGCCTAAGAGTTGTGTATACGTACCCATGGCACATTCTTCTATCTTTTTTCCCAATTGTAAAATACTACAGGAGAAAAAATGATGCTTTACTTTAGAACCCAACATAGAAAAAAGCACATTATAGTACCAAAAACTGAAAAAGAAGACTGATAAAATAAGTGGTAATTTGTGAGTTTATGGATCACATTGCTTTGACAGCTCTTAACTATCGAATAGAATATTTAAGATGAGTCTTCATCCAGCTCTAGGAAAAATCATGTTATGAAGTCCTTGAACCCACTAACTTTCTATATTAAAGTAGGAAGTGATTCTGGTTCTGCTCAGCAGAAGTGGTGGTGGTGATAAGCGGGGCCATGTCAGTTTAGGGGGTTGCTCAAGAAATGTTAAAATGTTGTTGCAATTCTAGTTTTCCTCAAAAATCGCAATGATGGTCACAAGGATGGGGAGCACAGCATAGGGAATGTAGCCTGCAGTAATGTAATGGCTAGGTGGAGAGCCAGAGGGAAGATAAAGTAATTAGGGGGATCATTTCATAAACTATGCTAATGTATAACCATGTATTATATATTTGAAACTAATAATAAAATAAAAATTTAAAAATAATCTCAGAGAAAAATTACAATGGAAATGAGAGGTGGTTATGTCTCCAGAACTAATAAAAATAAAATTTTACATTCAGCATTAGTGGCTAGTCTGCTAAAAGTGATGTATTGTATGGAGTGAATTTAAAATAAGGTCATGAAGCATAGTATTTTTCTTTTATTCTTCTATTTATTTTTTTGCACCATTTTAAAATAATCTGTGCTTCTTTCTCTTTCTGAATTTAGCAGGTTGTGTTATGCTGGATAGAAAAGCTCATGTAAATGATGATAAATGGTATTTTATTCAAGAGAAAGAAAAATAAATCCCCCCAAGGAGATGAATGTGTATGTGTGTGTAATTGTGTGTAATGGAGTTGCGATTTAAGTACAGATATTTATAAATAGGTTTTCATCTACATGAAAGGCCTATGGAACATTGAACAGTTGCGTAGGGTGCAGAATGGTTCTTTCTCATCGTTTAGACTGGCTCACCCACTATGGGGCACAGCATTCATGTACTAAATGCTGGCAGCACTTACCACTACACACCAACAGGTTTCCAAAATGCCTCTAGCATTCATTTCCATTTATCTTACTTACCACTGCTATTAATATTTCCTTGGCTTTACTTCATCACTTTCTACTCTACCACCTACTTTAATCTGGCTTCAACTACCAACTCACCTACCCAGCTTAAACTCAAAACACAAAATTGAAACCATTCTTATTAAGGACATGACAGACTGCCAGTTGCTAAATGCTCATCATATTTGACCTTTCAATGGCCTTATACATGGATCATTCATTCCTCGCCTTAACCACTTTAATGATCTCTACGGTATCACACTCTTCTGTGCTTCTACCTCCTCTCGCCTTTATTGATGGCTTCTCTTCTAGTTACACTTTACATATCATAATTCCTTAGGGCTTGATCTTAAGCTCATTTTAATTTTATTCATCTACTTCCATGGTTGAAATTTCTATCTAAATGCCAATTGCTTCTATATTTATATTTCTAGTTTAATTCTCTCTTCTGAGCTCCAAACTTGTATATTAATTCAACTGCCTACTCAGAAGTTCCACATCAATGCTTCATATACATCTGAAATGCAATATGTGTTAGACTGAACTCATGTTCTTCTGCCCCAAACCTGGCTTCCTCCAGTGCTTCCTGGCTTGGTAAATGTAGCAACATCTGCCCAATTCCTCATGCCAGAAGCCTGGGTGCCATCCAGGGCACATCTACCAGACCACATAGTCAATTGGTTACCAAGTTTTACATATTTTACCACCTATATAGCTCTTAAATCCATCAATTATTCTCCATTTCTGCCATCAACCAGGTAACCTGTCCAAGTCAACCTCTACTCTTACTAGGGTCTCTATTGCAAATTAGTTCTTAATTGTTTTCTCAAGTGCTCTCACCTCTTCTAAATACCCACCTAAACAGAGCAGAGAGAGCTTTCAAGAACATCCGAATCTCATCATATTGCCCCCTCTATTTCTTTGGTACATTAGAACAGGAGTCTGTAAGATATGATCCTCTGGCAAAATTCAGAAAGTCTCCTGCTTTTGTAAGTAAGGTTCTACCGGAAAACAGCTACACTCATTTGTTTATGTATTATCAATGGCTACATTCATGTTTTAGTAGCAAAGTTGAATAGTTGTCAGACAGACTTTTTATGTCCCACTAAACCTAAAATATTTACTGACTCTTTAGAGAAAAATGTAGCAATATAAAAACTAAAAATTGATAACTATTCTTCAAATTTAACTGCTAAATATAATAATCATCACAATTTATGTATGTAATAATGTAATAACATAGGTATATAGTAATAATAATAACAATGTATATTATAACAATCATGAAGTATATCGAAACCTCAAAAGATTTAACCAACCATTATTTGTGTTAGTGTAAAAACCTGGTACTAGTTATCCCTCAGTTAGGAGACAGCACTTGATTCTAAAACTTTCTTGACCATAATACAAAAAGTACTTCCATTTGTAAGATAGATATCTACTTCACCAAAATCAAAAAGGAAATCAAATTTATCAACAATCTCTATATCCTACGTATCTGTGCACTTTCAACTGGCATATTTTGGTGATGCAAATGGCAAGATAATTTGACTCTTTAGAGAAAAAGTTTGTGACCTCTGCATTCAACACATATTAAGTATGCAGTAAATATCTAATAAATTATTGTATATTCTGTGCTCTGAATATAGCATAAGACTTCTTGCTTTACAGACTCTACATGATTCTTTATAATTTTCCTCATAGACAAAAACTTCATGTTCAGTTTAGACTTTGTGTTCTGTTCAGACCTCAACCATCTGAGGAAAATAATTATGCGTTTAGCATCAATGATGGCAGAGCTCAAGAAAGAGTTGTTTGAAGTAGCTTTCAGATGTGTGTTGAGAGTCATCTTTCGTTTGTCTGCTATAAACTCAATGTTTGTGTCTGCCCCCCCCCCCAAATTCATATGGTAAATCCTAGCATCATAACCAATGAAATGAAATTTAGAGGTAAGGCCCTTGGTTATTAAGTCAGTAGTGCGAAGCCCTCATGAATGACATTATTGTCCTTTTAGAAGAGATCCCAGAGGGTTCCCTTGCCCTTCCAAATCATGTGAGGGCACAGTAAGAAGATAGCATGCTGTCTGTGAAACACGAAGCCCTCACTAGACCCTAAATCTGCCCATACTTTGATCTTGTACTTCACAGCTTCCAGAATTGTGAGAAATAAATATATGTTGTTTATAACCCACACAGTCTATGGGATTCTGGTACAGCAACCCAAATGAACTAAGACACTGTCATTCACTGGAACACTCACTGGCACCCTGCTTTGATATATCTTTTAAGGAATTATGCCAGGCTATTATGTCAGATTTTCTAAAACAGTTTAACATCCCATCTTCCTGGCAGTTTCATCATTAAGTAAATATTTGTGAAGGTTCAGGATGTTCCATCTTTTGATTAGGGTTGTGAAAGATGCTCTACTAAAGCACTAACTCTATATCCAAAGCTCTCTTAAGGTGGAAGATTATACACAATAGAATGGAACTGCGCTTTGTCAAATTATCTTGCCATTTGCATCACCAAAATATGCCAGTTGGAAGTGCACAGATACGTAGGATATAGAGATTGTTGAGAAATTTGATTTCCTTTTTGATTTTGGTGAAGTAGATATCTATCTTACAAATGGAAGTACTTTTTGTATTATGGTCAAGAAAAGTTTTAGAATCAAGTGCTGTCTCCTAACTGAGAGATAACTAGTACCAGGTTTTTACACTAACACAAATAATGGTTGGTTAAATCTTTGAGGTTTCGATATATTTCATGATTGTTATAATATACATTGTTATTATTATTACTATATACTTATGTTATTACATTATTACATACATAAATTGTGATGATTATTATATTTAGCAGTTAAATTTGAAGAATAGTTATCAATTTTTAGTTTTTATATTTTATATTTCTGAATCATTTTTGAGGAAATGAAATAGTCTTTGAATTATAAGTTATTTTGAAAACCACTTAATATTAAAGAGAGGGTAATCTCTTAGGAAAATAAGAGAAATTCTTGGCTGACATGCAGCTCATGATGATTTTTGAGATACTGTTTTTATTCAGACACCCTTTCTGTCTGGAAACTCTGAAGTACGAATTCATTAAAATGAAAGCCTATTATCTCATGGCACTGTTCCAGTGTCTCTGTGGAGGGCTAGGTATAGAACATCCTGAAAAAATAAACATTCTACTATTTCAAGTTTACCTAAAAGACAATTCATTTGACTGCACTAGATACTGAGGCTAATGACACCCATATGCAGGCTTCTATATATGTTATCATATAAGTACCATTGTAACATCCATGAAATGATTACTTTTGACAATTCTGAAGACCATTTTTAGGTGTTCTCTTCCTCTTGCTTTATTCTCTAAGCACTTTTAAAAGCTTTATTTTCTAAAATTTTCTTATGTCATATTTTTTCTCACTTTTCTTGCTTTAAGTAGTCTTCCTATTATCCTAGGAATAGTTTAGTGGGAAGTGTCTGCCAGGTAGAACAGAATCATAATAATGCAATCAAGACGATGAGGAAAAGTAAGGACTATTGAAGAAGAATACATACACACAATATATTTATTAATTTTCCCCCAAACATTTGACTGCACAGTGTTTTGTCAGTGGCAAATATTATTCAAATTTACCTAAAGCTATGTTTCTCTACTCTAAATCTATTTTTTTCCTCCCAGCACCAAACTATGAAAAAAGATATTTTGCTGTAGCGAAATGCCTCAGCAGTGCATGTGCCTTCACTGCTTGCAGGCACCCCTTTGCTTATCAAGAGAACAACAGCTGATTCTGGAAAGGAGAAAAAGAAGGCTTAGGAGACATCACATCAATGTCACACCAAGGCATTGATGTGACTTCTCTATCCTTTGGGCTCATACATCCTAAGAAACTTTAGATTTGAAAGACAAAAGGGATATCAGAGGGAAC
Source organism: Eonycteris spelaea (assembly GCA_003508835.1). Lineage (NCBI taxonomy): Eukaryota > Metazoa > Chordata > Mammalia > Chiroptera > Pteropodidae > Eonycteris > Eonycteris spelaea. The sequence continues at coordinate 976,422 of PUFA01000067.1, read as the reverse complement.
AGCTTGAATGTGAAATGAGAAAGATCAGACTGGGAAAAAAAATGTCTGCAAACTTCCTTCCCCAAATGGACCTGAGGTAAAGAAAAAGCCAAATAACATGAAGATTTGAGAAGATGTGTACCAATTCTGTATACTCACATTATATTAAAAATTCAGTGGAAGCTTTTGAGCTAAGAGTTAACCTTATCTATACAATGCAATCTTTACTTCAGAACAACTCTTTGCCAAATGATTAATGTTCTAATTAACTATACCTCTGTCCAATAGTGGTATAATGTAACTAGTTTTAGAAAACACTACTTGAATATTGAAGTTAGAACAAAATTTTGCAAACTTCATGCCAAGGTCATTGATTATGCTGACTTTCTATTTACTCCAACCTATACAGTCATAAGTCTAACACACACACACACACACACACACACACACACACACACACACACACCACTCCATCTTATACTATATTTCAGTATTTACATAGGCACATATCTGAAAAGCCCTCCCTTAGATACAGAGAAAAAAAGAACCTATGTTCTCACACAGTGCTTGCAATGACAGCTTGGAAGATGTACATGATTTAATTAGCCTATTCAGAGCAAGATTGTTCATTGGCCTGTAGGCATATTCAGGTTTGACCACCATTTCCTCCCTCTGAAAATACCTGTAATAATTCTGAGATGTGGAATAGTATTATTCAAATTTTAGTTTTGACTTTTTTCTTATCTATTATTTTCTGTACAGATTGTCACATGAGTTACAATGTCAATAAAGTCAGCTGTTTATGAGTCGACATAATTGAATTATTTTAATGTCAAACTATTTTATCGCTAGATACTTTTCAGAGCAGAGGCTGAGATTAAAACTGGGAAGTTTATCAGAGCTTTTCTAGCACATATCATTAATCAAAAAGCAACAAACTGGTTTGTTGGTTTTATACGACAGCATAATATCTTTATGGAATTAAATTGTCCACCACATAGTCTTAATATGTTTTATTTTTTATTATTACTCTAGGGAAAATGTTAAAGATATATTGAGATTGAGATTTGTTTGTTTTCTTCCACTAGAAAAGAATAGTAATTCAAGTCTGGGTTATTTTGTATAACAATGCAGAGGTCCTTAACAATCAAATCTGAAAATAAATAAACAAATAAATAAATTAATTAATAAAGTCCTTTCAAAACATTGAGAGGAGATAAAAGGGAAGAAATTTCAGACCAGCTTATCTAAAGACAGGAAATGCCTTTAGCAGATATATTCATAATTTTAAAAAATGCTATCATCTACAGATAACTATTATGAATTTTATTAATTCAGCCTTTCCTTTTAGGAGGGCATAGGATGAGAGAGAGCAAATAAAGTAGATACGGATGAAACAAATAAAGATAAGTTATAGAAATGACAGAGTGAATGTGGTCAGAGGCAGACTATACCAATTTCCAAGGAGAAAACTGCATGAGCTGCTGATATGACATTGGAGGTGTGTGTGTCTGTGTGTGTGTCTGTGTGACAGAGAGAAGAGAGAGAGCACATTTCAATATCCCTCAGTGTGTTTACCTATCTCTGTTCATCTCCATGAATCTTTGCAAGAAGCCTTATCACCTAAGGTCAACAGAGCTACTAATATTAGAATCCCACTAATAAGTACAGTTACTTGATCATTTTAATAAAAAAATGTAGAAGCAGTGAATCATGAAAGTCCTATTTGTGGTTTATCAAAGGACCTCACACTCAAATGCCTTTGAGCTCAGTCAGGTAAGTCGGTGAATCAGTCTGGGTGTAGGAAGCAGCAGACGATAGTGGCCACAGAGGAGGCAGCTTCTCTTCAGCTCCATTCGATTGTATGTCAAAGGCATAGAAAGCCTGAGTTGCTAAATCTTCTGATTTTTCAAGAGAAGCTAGAAATCTTGATTTTATGTGAGCTCTCCTGATTTTTAAATATAGCTCCAATTGGTTAAAAGAAAAACAATATGGGGCAAAAAAAGGTATTTGTGCATAAGCTTTGTTTTGTGACGTTGGATTTATAACAAATGACAAACCTGATTTTTGGTAGTCTTCTTGCAGTGACAGTCTGGGGCATAAATCAATAACTATTTCTATGATTTTTCTCCTTTACAAAAATGACCTTGATCTTAGCTGATCTCATGAAATAGGATTTCACTGTGTTGTTCAGAGTTTTCTTTTCTTTCTTTTTTTTTTTTTTTTTTTTGCTGGAAACTTCCAAGGCCAATATCTACAAGATAGTCACTGATGAGTTGTGGCATGTGTCCTGTATATCAATTGTCAACCTGAGCGACACTAAAATGAAAAGCTGTCATTTTGTACCCGAAACCTCTTTGCTTTATTTCCTGTTGTTTTTCCGAGATCCAAAGTGGTGTCTGGGTATGAATCGGGGCTCTTTACCTCTGATCTAAGGATTTCATCTGACAATAGGAAAATAGCTTACAGCTCACTGTAATCTCATCTTTATATCACCCTCGCCAATTTTTTTCTGTTTTTTTTCTTTTTACTCATTCTTCATGAATTGTTCTTAAAGTATGTATTGTTAGTAAGATGGTTTCTGCTTTTAATATTATTGCCTGTGACAATTCCAGATATTTCTATTATAACCATGTTAATTTACAGTTTTTCTCATTTTTCACAAAGACCAAATAAGGTTTAAATAACAATGTCTATTTATTTTTATTGGTGCTGTAATTAATAACACGCATTCTCTAGGAAAAGTTAGTATTGTGTTCGTTTTATTTTTAAATGCCAATACATAAACACGTGCAGCATGTCATTTGACATCCAGGGAACTTTACTTTCCAAATGGATGAGTTGAATTCAGTCATCTATTTCCTTAAAGCTCACAAATCCTAAAATTTTGGACACGTTTTTATACTGTGGTTTTTTAGTGAACATTTATGAACTTTACTTGAAACCAGCCATAAAAGTAATAAAATTTAACACTAATGTTTGGATGAGAAATAATAATGCTAAGGCCCTTGACCAGAGCCTAGGCTTCTAGAAACCTGCCATTTTATGATCTTTGCAGAAGCTATTGCAGAAAGTCATGATAGATTCACTAATAATAATCCCCTTTCTAATAAGAAGGTATTGGAGAAAGAGAATGAAAATAATATTAGCAAAATAAAGATGTTTACTAAAGTATAGATATGCTTATAAAATCACTTGAAACATTTATTGAACAATTGTTTTCTATAGACGGCTGTACTTTGGAGAGTTCCTCCTAAGGAGCAAGATGACGTTTCTGAACTTACAAAAATTGTCATCTAATTGGCGGGTGCAGGGGTGGGAGAGGTTGTAGGAATGGAGGAGAGTAGAATTGTCAGTTCCTAAAGTCCAGAACATCTCATATACTATATTAAGTCTCACAATACTTTACAACCCAAAATATTAATGTCACCTAATGTTAACTTTCTATTCACCTTGTAACAAATTCTCATTTAATCCTCACGACAATCCTTTTATATAAGTATTGACATTCCCATATTACACTCACAGAGAATGCAAGTTTTGAGAGGTTTTGTGTTCAAAGGCCACCCTGCTAGAAAGAGAAATTAGAGGAAGTCCCAGAAATGAGCCAGGATTTCTTTGTACACCTAGTACTCTCCTTCACTGCCACCCTCAGAAATATCTAACCTATGTGTCAATCACAGAAAATATTTTCCATGAACATTGCCATTCCTTCATTTCATTTGGCGTATTGACTAAGCAAAAGAAAAAATATACACAGTATGTGCTTTCAAATGTAAAATATTAAAGAGTTTTTTTTTTTTGGCACAAACATTCATACTAAATACATGTTATAGTTGGTATAATGGAAAAAACTATGCCAGATTACTGATATCTAAAGATATACAACTAATGGCTCTTTTCTATCCTTTGTCATTGATTATAATAATGCAATGCAAAGGCAAGTTGCATCAAAATCACTTTGGATCCCTATTTAAAATATGTATTCTCAAGCATAAGCTCAGAACTATTTAACTAACGTCTCTGTGGTGGGACCCAGGAGTAGCCTTTAACACTTTTCCAAAAGGTTTGGTGAGGCACGCCAAAGTCTGAGAAATACAGCCAGCCTATAGAATTTAGGTATTTATGTGTTAGGCATGAACTGAATTCTGAGCAAATATAGATGTTTAAAAGAAAATGAATAAAATCAGCCAGTAATATTACCCAAGTTCTAATTCCCCTTACTCAAATGTAGTTAATATAGTAAATGTATACTCTCTAGAAATTCAGAGCAGTTTAGGTCTTACATATTTATTACAAACTCTTATTGGATATAAGTATGAAAAGGAGGGAACTCCTAGATTACAAAAAGAAAAAGAGAGGTAGAGTGTATAGCTGTTTGTGAAAGGAGTTTATAGTAATAAAATAATATAAAATAAAACTTTATAACAATTATATTTGAGGGAAATAAAGGGAAAATTTCAGAACCGACCTTCATCTGGGCACAGACTGAGACAGTTATAAGAGTAGATGATGGAGACAGGGCCCAGGAAGTAGAATGTAAGGTCATAAAATCAGAATGACATTTAACATCTAGTAAAAGTCCAAAAAACAGAGAAGAGCCCTCTTACAGTGTGCATTATTTGCAATAAAGCAAAACAAATTAGAGGCATTTTATTGAAATATTAATGGAAGAATTTCTGTTAATTATCTGGTGATCAAAAGATAATAAATCTTTTTTACTAGAGAGTTAATTTTATTATTGATATGTATAAAATGTCACTTATATTGTTTTCATTTAATATGCACTTTATTGTTCCACCTTAGGAAATTAATAATATCTGTAAGGATTTTCATATGCTCATTCTCAAAATTATTCTTTTCATCTTAGTTTTTCATAGGATCTTAAGTTCCTATGATCCTTAGAGTTGTACTATAATCAAAAATTGGAGAAAATATGAAAAATGAATGATAGTTGGTGCTCTAAATTTTGAAGTGATCCAAGTGACTAGAGAAGAGTTTAGAATACTTATATGCATTGACTTTATGTTGGCTGAGAACATGTAAATGATTTGAAGAGAGAGAATCTGATTTGATGGAGAGTAAAGGGTGTGGTTTTCTAGATAGGTCACAACTTATGATTTACGGAGGGAAATGAAGATGACTTACAAAACTAACATGAAGATGAGAAACTAGAGCATAAGGATATCTGTGAAACTCTGAAAAGCCAATAATGTTAGAAATTGAAAGAAAATAATACTTAGTACTTGGTGCCTATCAAAGGTCAGGAGAAAGATAGGTAGAAAGAACTCCCAATGGATCCCAGAATTATAAGCCTAGAAATGCAGAAAGACAATGAGATGATAAAAGAAAAAAAAAAGTGGAAGAAATAATATCTTAAGGAAGAGGACTCCATTCCAGATACACTTAATTCTACCAACTGAATTAGAATAGAAAAAAAGTTCTAAGCATGTTCAACTACACCGCAGTGAAAGAGAAGTAGGAAGGTCTGAAATCAGAGATATTTGTACATCATGGTAACTGAAAATGTGGTAGTGAGTAAACTGCTAAAAGGAGAGTTTATACAGGGGAAAGGCAAACCAAACCATGGTCCTTCTGTAGAAGGGAAGAAAAATATCTTATAATAAATATATAGAAAATGTATTGTTAAAAAGGCACAGAGAACAATGGAGTCAGAATTTCCCTTAAATTGGGGTATAAACTGGAGGAAAAACAGGTGGAGAAATATCCAAAATCCCAGACAAGTGGGGTCTGTTGATACTTCTACAACTTAAAGCAAATCCTTCTGGTCGAAATTACAAAAACACAAAAGGCACATTAAAAATCTAATTAAATGTCTACATTACCTTCCCTTTGTATTTGGCTTTGAACTTGATCATATTCAAAGTAAGCAAAGAAACAAGCCTGTAATGTCCAAAACATGTTAAAAAACGTGATTAGGTCTCTCTGATAACTACATGCTTTGGGTTCATAATAAGTTACTTAAGATTCCATCTCAAGACTGCTGCCTTTTATTACTCTAGCAGATATTTCAGAATTTTCCAGTGCTTACACACATGTGTAGATTTCCTGGAGGAAAGATGGTGATTACAGTCCCCCGAATTAATTTTCCCATTCAGAGTCTTAATTACCAGTTAATTGCTCTAATCTGACAGTGGCAGCCTGGATGGGAAAATCAGAAGGCAGATATTTTAGCAACCTCAAATTAGCCGGGTGGTTTTCCCAAATTGTTGAGGCACCCAACGCTAGTGTGCCTGCGTTTCTCATGTTCTGTGTGCCAGAAGAACTGCCTAGGTGGTTTTTAGAAAGGAAAAAAAAAAAAAGGTAATTGGAAAGAGCCAGGCATTTCTGTGTGATTTAATCTCCTCAGTGGGCAGAGGTGAACAATGGGGCAAAAACAAATACCAAACCCAATTACAATACCACACACTGTGGGTGACAGTGTAAGAGCTTTGAAAGTGTGCCTAGACACCCGCCGCTGATCGACGGAGGCTGCGAGCTATCTGGAGAGGAGGAAGGAAAAAGGACAAGATGTCTGCTACCCAGAATGAGAATCAGGCTGACGGGCTCTGAAGAGATGCAGTAAATAATCAGAAAGCGCAGAATTTCTGCTGAGAACCACACAGAGTTTTACATTGAGGAAGCAGAGTGGCCTGCAGACGTGATTCTTCAGAGGGAAAACAGATGAGTGAACTTAATTAAAATATAATATAATAAACACTGTAAAAGGGTAAGTGGGGGGGTTATGAGAATACATGGGGAGGATCAACTAACTGAATTTGAGGTATAGAAATGGTGAGTCATCCATTCACTGCGCAATAATCATCACAAAGTGGGTAGTATTAGCAATCCAATATTGTGCTTGGATAGTGCTTTATGGCTTTCAAAAGACACTTATATATATTTTTACTTTCTTTATTAAAATAGTGGCAGTATTAGAAAGTTAGGGAAAGTATTATGGCTTAGTTTTACAATCTACTCTTGTATAATATGTTGAAGGATACACTATTAATTAAATTATAGTACAGTGATGCTCTACAATGTTAGCCTTGGGTTCTGGCTTTTAAACAGTATACAACGTAATGTAATTGAGAAGACAAAATATTGTATATCGGAAGTGGAGCAAGATTAAATAGCAACATGACTTGAACTATCAGTTTTAACTTCTCTGGCATGTATGTCATAAAATCCATCATGGGAACAGCTGATTTTTTTTAAGTTCCTTAAAATGCACAGCCTTGTAGCAACCTATATACATGTTATTGGGTTTACTAGTCAGCAGCCATAGGGGGGAAAAAATAGACAAATAGGGAAAAGGAAAGTGTTATGGGCTGAACTGTGTCCCATCAAAATTCATATGTCATTGTCTATATGTACCACATATTCTTTATCTAGTCATCTATTTGATGGACATTTAGGTTGTTTCTATATATAGACTGTTGTAAATAGCACTACAGTGAATATAGGGTGCATATATCTTTTCAGATTAGTGTTTTGGATTTCTTTTACTAAATACTCAGAATTGGAATTGCTGGGTCATAAGGTAGTTCTATTTTTAATTTTTTGAGGAACTCCAAATGGTTTTCCATAGTGGCCATACCAATTTGTAAAATCCCACCACAATGCACGAATGGAATATTATTCAACAACAAAAAGATGAAATCTTACTATTTGCAACAACATGATGGACCTAGAGTATATTATGCTAAGTAAAATAAGTCAGAAAGACAAATAGCATATGATCTCACTTATATGTGGAATCTAAAGAACAAAAAAAAAAAAAAAAACAAAATAAAAACAATCTCATGGATACAGAGCACAAACTCATGATTGCCAGATGGGAGTGGGGTTAGAGGGCTGGGTGGTAATGGTGAAGAGATTAAGAAACACAAATTAGTGGTTACAAAATAGTCATGGGGGTGTGAAATACAGCATAAGGAATATAGTCAATAATATTATAATAACTGTAGTGCCAGGTGAGTACTATGCTAATCAAGGGATCACGTCATAATTATATAAATATCAACCCACTATGCTGTACATCTGAAACAATATAAAATAATATTAAATGTCAACTCTAATTTTAAAATAAAAATTAAAAAAAATAATAAGACTAAATAGGAAAATGCTGAAAGATGAGAAATATATCATTAAACTACAGTAAAACTGTATAATATTGGGGTATAAAAAATTCATATGTCAAAGTCTTAACTTCCACTACCTCAGAATACAACTATATCTTGAGATAGCACCTTTAAAGAAGTAAGTTAAACTGAGGTCATTCAGTAAACCCTTATCCAATAAGACTGTTGTTCTTATATAAAGAGATGATTAGGACTCTGGAAAAGAACAGGAAAGACCATTTGAAGACATAGGAGAAAACGACCATTTAAAAGCCAAAGAGAGAGCTTTAGAAAAACACCCTACAGACACCTTGTTTTTGGATGTCAGGCCTCTAGCACTGTGAGGAAATAAATGTCTGTTGTTCAAGTCACTCGGTTTGTGGTACTTTGTTATGGCAGCCCTAGAAAACTAATAGAAAATGCATTTTCTCTTTATAGTGAGACTCAATGAAACTCTCTATATGCAAATAGTTAAATCTTTGCCTATGTAAAATCCCTGTTCATGTAGATAAGCAAATAAAACAAACAGTTCATGAAACTTTTACTGAGCACTACTACTTTTATAATTCTATGAACTGAAGCAAAAGACATTGTCTGAGCCATGATGTCAGACATGGTGCCTTGGTACAGGACGTCAGGCCAGTGATGGATGCATTCATGGCAATTGTTAGCAGCCAGTCCTGTCCAGTTGATGCAGAGTAAGAGTGACATCCAGTGGCTGGTTCTATCAGCCAGGCTCTCAGACACCAACTCAGGGAGGGTGCCAAATGACAGAGAAGGGTCTTTAGGAACACCGATCTATGTCCAGTACAAGTGTGTGGTTGGTAATAATGAAACTTGAGTAAAAAGTTGTGATTGGTCTATGTCCGCCAGCATAGGAAGTAGGATTCTCAAGCTGTTAATATTCGAACATTAGGAACATGCTGATAGCCAAATAAAAATCACTATAAATTAACTTAATCTTTATACTCAATTTATTTCCACCACCTAGAAAAGACCCAGAACGAATTTATGAAAGGAAGAAGAATCCCGATTAACACATATGTTACTGTCAAACCAGGTACCTTGATAATGGAATAGGATTGAAATATATATAAATGCATTTTAGTTTAAAAATAGATATGTTTAATTACAGTGCACAGTTACTAATCAATGTCAAGGATGGCTTGAAATAACATTTAAAGCAGCAAAAAGTATATATCGAATTGCCCAGTGCTCGAAATAGTATTGTTTTACTTTATATTTTTGATTAACTTTTTTTTTTTCTTTCACCCTGTGAGGGAAGCTGACCTTTGAAACTTTGAATATTAACTAGAGGTTGTCATCATCACCTGGAGTTGCTGATCCATTACAAACATCTTCTAAAGAAGAAAGATGCTATGCTCCCTGCTTTTGAGTAGTTTACATATCTACACATAATTAAAAAAAATTTTAAAAGATAAGTGAATAAGCGTCATATCCATGTGCACATTGCATGTGTATATTAAGGACAGATGAATTTTTATGTAGAGGATGTAATGATTACATTTTTCATTCTGCTCAAATAGAAAGATCATTTAAGGGGCACTGAAGAAAAATTGATATATTTTGCCAGATGTAGAGTATGCCATCCCTTCTTTATGTGGAACAGTATGAGTAAATCTAGACTGATCCTGAGGGCTATTCATGAAATAAAATGGTGGAGGCCTTTCATCACCCCACCTGCCCACTGCTCAGCTCTTTCTAGCATTCGGTATATCTCCTTTGCTGCACTTGGTCCCATAGATCACACGTACTATCATATGATGATTTGAGTGACACCTTTCTTTCTCACCAAAGCAAAAATCAGTCTGATTTGTTCAATGCCGTATACCCATCGCTTGCCTTAAACAAATATTAGGTGTTTAACAAATACATGCTAACCCCTAAAAGCCAAGGCAAGAATTGACAAGTGGAAGAACGGAAAGACTAGTAGGAATAGACAAGTAGATGGAGAATGAGATTATATTCAGGACATGATACAATTCAAGCACTGAAAGGGTTAAAGAATCTTCATAATGATATCAATTAAACATTGCATAGGTTTAAACGCTAAAGGAAAGAAAGGCTAATGCACCAGAGTAAAAAAGAAATATGAGCCCTGGGACACAGATATGCTAATGGTATCTACTGGAGTGGAGCCATAGGGCCCCCAATCAGAAAAATCTTCACAATAAATGCAGAGAAGAAGGAACTGCACTCCAAAAAAATGGTCAGAGTGTGGAAAAGGTCCTACCAACAAATGAATAGGGCATATTTAGAAGACTCCCCTGAACTGGAGGATGTCAAGGAACAGTAAGAGTCAGGATGAAAAGGTGTATTGGGACCACATTTCAGATGGCTACTTCCAAGCTGCAATGTGCAAACTTTAAACATAGACAGTGACTTTTTGAGAAAACTTTAAGGAATAATAATTTGTAGTGATGTACAGGATGGATTCTAATAGGGAGACACAGGAATCAGAGAAATTAGTTAAGAAGCTGTTTAATAATCCATGTGAGTCCATGTGATATTGGCAGTTAAAATAATAAAAATGAGACAAATACAAGACATAGACATAATTTAAATGACAATTGATTAAATATAACTACCTTTTGGTTAAGTAGTTAAATATGGCTAATCCATATTCAGTGCTAAGAGTCAGTTGGTGACATGGAGAAATATTGACTTTGTTTGGAAACATGATTTCTGGAACCCAAGTGAGAATGTTCACTAGATATTAGGCCATAAGGGTGGAGTTCAAATGGAAGTTCAGTCATAGAAATGCAGAATTAAGGTTTTGAAGCCATAAAAAGAATGAAGTGTCTAAAGAAAAGACTAGATTGAAAAGAACACATACCCATTGCCTTAAACAATTCAAGACAAGCATGAGATGTTTAATAATGACTTGTAATGGCATGCTGACCCCTATCATAAGGGATGCCTATATTCAAGAGAAATTGGGAAGAAGTAGAGTCATAGAAGAATGAGAAATATTAATCGTATTGATTCACTTGCTAGTTTGATTATTTTCTTACATAAACATTCATTAAATTATTTCTCTGTCATCCCAGCTTTTGAGTCAAATTTATCTTGTAATGCTAAATACTTAACTAAAAATTAACAAAGTCTACCAAGCTCTCTAAGTTTCTTTAAAATTTATTTACATCTGTGTCACATATAGACAAAATGATCAAATTTGGAATCTAAAATCCAGATCTCAAATCCTGGCAGTCACTTGCTAAGTGTATGCCCTTAGGCAAGTTTCTTAAATTATAAAATCTCAGGCTTCAGCTATAAAATGAATATTAAAGGTGCTCCACAATGATTTTTTTTATGTATAGTAAGAAAATTAAGTGTGACAATGCAGATAAAGAAAATTAAATGTGATAATGCAGTAAATATTAGTTCCTGATTCTTCCCTACTTTCTTTGAAAATGCAACGTTAAAAGGCCACTATTCAATATTTATGTGTAATAATCTTGCATTCATTTACTCATTTAATCTTGGAGTTTCCATCATGATCAGGCCTGTTCCAAATGCTGAGGCTACATCAGAGAGACAAATCCTTGTCTTCTTGAGGTTCATAGATTAGCGCAAGAAAGAGAAAATGAATAAACTGAAAATACATATATCTTTAGGCAGTGATGAATTCTTTGAAGTAAAATAAAGCAGTGTAAGAAAATGAGAAGATTTGTGTGGGAGTGGCCCTGTTTCACACAGCATGACACTAAAGGGATGCAAGCCAAATGAAGTCAGACAGAGAAAGTGGGAGAGAGAGACAATGCCCGTGGAGTGGAAGGCAAAAGTAAGGTCCATGAGGTGGCACGAGTGGCAAATAAGAGAAGCAGCAAGAAACAGAGCCTGTGGCTTGAGTGGCATAGGCAAGGGGCAGAGGTCAGAGCTGTCGGCAGTGTTAAGATCATGTAGCTTTTCTGAGCCCAAATGGGAAATTTGCATTCTTTTTCTAAGAGTGATGAGAAGCCATTGGGGATTTTAGAGCAAAGGGATAATATCATCTGCTTTGGATGAAAATTAGAGTTCCTAAATTAAGTAGGGAAATGCTTACTAAACCTTTAGGTTGTGCTTCCTAAGCCTCTCATTTCCTCCCCTGCCCCGTAGCCTGCATATCAGTGTACTGAGTTCTGTTTTGGTGAACTACAGCAAAGATCCTTTCAAGTCTGAAGGGAGGGAGAAAAGGTGCAATATTTTCAAGGGTTTAGGAAGTTTTGATTAAAATTTTTTTTCAGAGCACCACATCTTTTCCTTATTCTCCTTACACTACTTAAAACAGACAAAAAAAGAAAATCCCAGTATATGTCATTATACATGCATATTTCTCATTTAGACAAAGATACCAGTCATAATAAGTTAATAATGGAGATTTTGACTTCATGTTTAAGAAAAGTGGCAAAGACTTTAAGTTGTAGATTGGCATTCACATAATGAATCTTTTTTTTTTTTTTAATGTTGCAAGAACTTCTTTTTAAAAAAAGTTAGAGCATATGCTGTTTCACAAGTGCCTTCTGGAAAACCACAAAATCAGCAGCAATATTTCTGGCTGCTGAGATGCTGTGACAACTCCTTCCAAAGACAGAGGGTAACAAGGAGCTGAGGATGTGTTTGTAACTCCACGCAGTTTGTGGTGTTTTACAACTCATTTTCCTTTAGCTAATAGAAATAATTCTATCAATCGAAGGACTGGGACAACTTATCAATAATCATTTATCTTAGCTTTATTCTAAATTTAAATAGTAGGCATTGAGTCTCCTCTACCCTATTTATTCCAGCTACAAAAATTGATGCTCCAGGATACTAAGTGAATTGCCTGATGACCACTGAGTTAATTAGTTGTGCCAACAGTTGAACTCAGACCCGTTGGGGATCCAAAGCTTATACTCTTGATATCTTACCATAGAATAGCAGAGTGGGGAGGTTTCCTAGGGCATTATGCTTTTTGAAAATAAATAGAAACTACTTTAAATTTCCCCCCAAAATTTTTATTAGAGAAACACAGCTCATATAATTTGTCTCTCTTACCCTCCTTAACATTATTATTCTTCAGAAGAGAAGATGATAGCTTGCTTTGTAATAAATATGATAGTCAAATTGATCACTGGAGCACATAAAGTAAATTAAATTATATTGGAAATTATGTCGGCATATTAAAATAATAAATAGGAGTGTTTTCAGTGGAAGATTCAGATCAATAGCTTAAACCCCAAATACACACACACACACACGCACACATCTTCATATTAGATACATGCAAATTCATTGATTTTTATGCTCAGTGCCTTTTTCATTTGTGAGAAACACAAGAAATATTTCAAAATGGAATTAATATTAATTTAAGCCCAATTTTTTAATCTAAAGATATTGTTGAGGCACATTTTCCCTGAATTGTTATTTTCTTAAAATTTTATTCGTCCTGGAATAGATTAAAATAATGAGATTGAACCTCTCTAAGGCTTTGAGTATTAGGTTCACTATATTTTTTTATTGTTGTGAAATCATGTTCTGATTTCTAAATTGAGACAAAACTTTTATTATGGTCGATATGTACAAATGAGATCATTGTCTGTCTGACTTTTGGTCCCATCTACAGTCTCTGGCTTTTTAAAAAGATTCTTTAATGTCACATATAGATAAGGGGTTGAGGTAGCTAAAGGAAGTACTTCAAGATTAGGCGGCCAGGGTAAGAGGAAAAGATAATACTTGGACAACTTCTGACTTTTTAGTCATTTTTATTAATTAGCAGTAAAATATAATTAACCCATGATTGTCAGGCATATTTTGTGAGCACAGAAGAATTCACAAATGGGTCTTAGTTTGGAAAGAACAAAAAAAGTAAAAGCCACTTTAAGATACTACAATTTGTGTCTATCTATAGATACCATGTATTCACACATATACACAAAATACATACAACCATATTCAAAACCCATAATACAGTCCATAAACACTTTACGGAATTGGGGGGATCTTGTGGACCAAAAGAGCCATGGTTCATAGATGGAGTAGAACTTGAACTAGACCTTAAGAATGATGAGTATTTGATAATGGGGAAAAGGGAAGAAGGAGAAAGACATTACAGACAGTGAACATAACATAGGTAGATGCAAAGACATGAGTCAATGAGTGTGTTGTATATCAATGCCAATGAATCAGCCAGAAGGCTGGCCTGCCTGTAGGAAGAGGCTGCCTGTAGGAATGGTATGAATGAGCACTGGTTGCAAGCTTAGGCTGTGTGAAAGGTTTAGGCTTGCTCTGAGGAGTGGACTTTATACAAGGAGAACATGCTGGAAGTGATGCTGTAATAGTCACATAGTGTAGGTAATATTGGCAAGAAGCAGACGATTGGTTGGCTTAGCTGATGGAAATGGACATCATTAGATCAGAAAAATGCTAGTGAGATTTCAAAGGAAGGACTGGCAGAATTTAACTGTATTTGAACAGTAAGCTAGTGTAGGCAGACAATTGCTATTGAGTATAACATATTACAGCCATTTCTTAAGTAAATAATTCGACAACCTGGACTTTGCTTTGCCTGATTTATAGAAGCAAGAATCATAGCTATTTGCTATCAGCTTCCTCACAAAGCAGTTCAAGGATATGCTTCCCTTCACGTGTCTAATCACAATTTCATTATGGTATGCATATAGATTTTTCTCCTCTGGGGTTTTAAAGGGCATTCAGGGTTTAGGCAAAGTTTAAAATCTCTCTCTCTCTGTTTCTCTCTCTCCCTCTTTCTCTAACCTTGAGATTAAATTAATGTTATTTTAGGCTCAAAAGTTTCTCCTGCACATAGTAGATCATTAATGTAATTGAAAGAGATTTGAATCCCAGATGTTTATGCATTTGTGATTCCAAAGGCTTCCCTTGGGGAGTCATTCTTCTTGCAGTTAGAAACACAATGGAAGGGCAGCCTCAAAGCAGGCAAACAGTGTCAGTTAAATTCAGATGTCAACCTGGCTCTTTGGTGACAGCCCTGGAATGTAACATGGTTACGCTAGGTTTCACATCAATTTCTGAATTTTGCCAATTATGATATTATAAGGACTGCTTAACAAAGACTGGCATCTTAACAAATGACCACTTTTAATGACTATTCCTACTTTATTCATCAGTGCAGAACTAATCTTTTTTGTAACAAAGCAGGTTTCTGCTGACAGTCATCTAGAGAAATCTCAGTAGAAGAAGGGGTACAAAACAGTGGTGCTTTGCTTTAGAAGGTTAGAAGTTAGATAAAGAGATAAGACAAATACCAAGTAAAAAAGTATGTTCGGAGTGGAGATGAATAGAATTCACTGTGTCAGTATTCCCTCTTCAGAAATAAAGATGTTTGCTGTATTCTGCTGTAGATCATCAGAATTATCATCCAGCTTGTGTTACATTGTGGAATATGGTGACTCATGAACCAAAACAAACTTTTTTTCATTTCTTTTAACCACTTTTCTCCAAGCTTGGTGAACTTCTATGCCAGTCCATATGTAGGAAGGGCCATGCAAGCTCTCACACTTCTTCTGGGCAGCATTCAGACACATGGGAATATTCTGAAAAATTTGCAATGACCTGGGCATTGAACTGTATTGAGGCAGAACTTGGAACCTGCTGTTTTATCCTTGGCCTTTGTTCTTTGGCCTCTAAGGACAAATATTTCTATAGGAGTAGCGTATGTTTTGAGGCTTTGTATAAAACAGAAATTACTTAAGGGGACCTTGAAGTGTAGCTTCAGAATATATCACTTGTGACCAGAGCTTGACACAGGAATGTGATTTGAGGAAGTGTGGGTTTTGTGCAGTGGCAAGAATTTCCTTCATCTCTACCCAGCTTTCAGTGACTTTATCTGGACTTGTGGTTTTCTACATTTTGAAGAGTTCAGCTTGAAAGCTGCCATTTGCCAGCTTAGATCTGACACTGATCTGTAGAAATTGGGATGGGATTTAGTGTATTACACTAAACTGAAAATGGAGTCCCTGAATGGCAAGCTTCACGAGAAAATAAACTGATTATTATCTGTGTGCTCCCTAGACACTACCCTTGAGAAATGCATCCTAATAACTGGGCTTCCAGTTAATAACTATGGCCATAATAACACCAAGAAATGTTCATTGTGGTGTTTCACAGAGCAACTACCTTCCTGGAGCTCTGTTCTAAATTTTAATGTCTTCATGTTCTGACTGATTAACCAACAAATGCGGTTAAATAACAAGCTTTCACTCAGAGAGAGAATTCATGTAGAAAGAAAACTGTCCACCGATATTCCGCTGATGATAGTGGGAAACGCTGAAAGCCTGAGACATCTTTTCTGGACACCTGTATGTAATTTCCACTTATATTAATGGAACTGCTAACTGTGTCATGTGAATGAGAAAATGGAACTTCAGAAGGTAATCCCTATTGACTGGGCTGGTTTTTAATTTCAGGGAGTTATATATTGCTTCATGAACTTCCCTTCATCTTGAAAAAATATTTTCATGTTGTATATTTTATAATTACTCTTAGAAATACAGTGTTTCTAATTGAGAAGTCTATGTAGGTGGCCTGAGCATTACAGCTCATATTTATAATTGGTAGCAATGAATACTTATAAAGAGTAAAGTGCTTTTCCCCCTTGCCTCAGTGACTATTAATATCAAATGAAAGCACATACTGGCATCAAGGGGAACAGACTCTCTGCCTTTCCAATTTAATTTAACATTACCTGTCGACTTCCACAAAATCCTTTAGGCATTAATCGTACTTTTTCCTGAGTATCATCATCCTCCCTTAAGACTTCACTTTTTGCTATAATAATCTATGGGTGCAAGAAAATAAGTCTAAGTGCATCTCTTTTCGTTCCTAAAATGTGTTATTTAAATGGAAGAGAAAACTAGTTGGCAACTCTAACTCCTCTTCCCCTCCCCCAGCCTCTCAGAATTTCTCAGCTCTTCACAAGAGTGTGTTTTCTCCTCACAGAGATGTTGATATGGTTCCATTTATAAAAATAGCAGCTATTTAAATGGGAAAAGCTTTCCCTTATATCATCTTTAGGCCAAATGTTTTTCTAAAAACATGCACTCTTTTTTTTATAGCAGAGAAAGATTTCTAAATGGATTCAAAGTTCATCAACTCCCAAAGAGTTTTCTGTGGGTTAATGCATTTCACAACTAAATCCTAAATCCACATAAATGCCAAAATAAAATATGTGAATTAGATAATTGTCCTCTGTAATTTTATTATATGTATGTGTGTTTGCATCTATATGCATTATATAAACAAACTGTCATATTTCTGTTAATATAAAATTATGTTTAGTTCCTATATAGAATTGTATATAGTGATTTTGTTTTGGAAGGCAGAAGGTACAGCCAACATAAATTATTGCTTAAACTCTTTACTATAGGGAAGAAAAAAAGAGAAGTTTGTATTTTCTTTCCAGTCATTTTTAAGCTTACTTATTCATCATCACCTTTAAAAATTCTAGTTTCTCCAGCTTATATTCAGAGACTTGCAATTGGATGTGACCTTGAAATTCAAAGTTTAATCTCTAGCCGAAGAAAGATTCACTTTATTATTTATATTAGCTTCTGTTTAAAATTTTTCACCAACGGTGGTTTCAGAATGTGCCCTGGGATAAGAAGGGTACAGGGGGACTTCGGAACCAACATACTCTCCATCAACCCCTTTGGCGAAGGAAAACAGCCAGCTCATTATGCATGAACTGAGCTTGTTCAAGATGAATCTCTCACCTCTACCCCACTGTACAGCCAGGCTGCTCTATCTTTTAAACCCAGTTTTTAAGAAAATCAGTCACAACTGATTATAGAATACGTGCTAACTAGTATAGATTATCTTTACATTAGACATACTTGCCTGGCTAACTGGCCCCCAGTATGCCCCTCTGGAGCAATATACAAAAATGGGTCCCATCTCTTTTTAATACACTACTTCTTCAAATATTTGGAGACAACTATAACACTCCACTAATCTTAGTTTTTCCAGGCTAAATTGTTTTAGTTCCTTTAAGTATCATTAGTAGCATTTACCAACAATAATAGTAATTGCTTACATATCTATAGCAGTTTGGAGTTTCCAAAGCACTTTCATATAGTTTCTTATTTTATACACAGAGCGACAATTATAAGTTATTAATTTTACACATGAGGAAACTAAGGCTCAGAGAGGATAAGTCATATACCTTAGTTATTGATTCAACAGGTACATATTGAATGCCTGCTGTATTTAAAACCCTAGGATTTAGGAGGGAATAAAGCAAGTATGGTGTCATTCTTGACACTTTAGTGGGGAATGGCATATATTTTAAAAATTATTACAGATGATACTAAGATAATAGTCACAACTGTAAAAGAGTTTGAACTTTAGCACAATCTTCTGCTTTCAAAACGAATATAGTAGGATCATTACCTTCACTGAACATTAATGAGGCCGAATTATTCTAGTCTTTTTGGCAACCAATTGTTTGGTGTGAGCCCTTTGTAAGATGGACCTTCTGCATGACGTAGCTGTAGAATTGTGTGGGATCTACATGCGTATGGTCACCTTGGAAGAGAACTTTACATAGATTTCTATCGAATTTTATTTTTCCATTTTCTTAATATTATTCTAATTGCCAACATTCATTTGAACTCTTATTTTTCATTTCTAACAATTAGTTCTTTCTCTTGGTTTCTGTTCATTTGCAAATTTTATGAAATTGTGTTAAATCCATCATTGGCAAAAAATGTCCAAAAGTATTTGCTGCAAAAGAAAGATCATACTCTTGTCATTAGTTGCAAATTAGATTTCTTATTAGCTAAGTGACCTTGGGAAGATGGCATTCTTTCTCAGAGCATCTGATTATTCATCTGTGAAAGGAAGAAACCAGGCTGAGGATTTTTAAGGGATTTCCATGCATTAAAGTGTTATGTTCAGTTTCAAAATCCTTTTCTTCTGGGAATGGAGAGAAGGAAATGCAGAACATACACTGACATGAACTGATAGGCACCACCTCCCTGTCCACTAATGGAAGGAAGAAAATCAGCAAACACTCGTCTCAAAACCATACAAAATGGCCAGTTGAAGTATAATAGTTGCCAGACTTGCCTTATCTAAGACAATGGCTCCATGAGGTCCCTAACTATTAAAAAAAAAATTTAGAAACCAACGATGAGTAGACTGACTAAATAACTAAGCCAAATTAGTTATTTAGAAATAATCTATAATTTGGGGTGTTCTGTGAATCCTCTTTTCTCTCCTATGTAGGAAAATTATCTTTGATCCCACAGACCTCTTGCAAGCATCTGCCTAAAAAAGAGAATTCTTATTTTCTAACCTTAATCTAATGCTAAAATTTATTTATGTCTTTGAACTAGAGTAATTTTTGGAATTTTTATAGTATGCTTTATTAAGTCATATAATGTATCTATTTTACATCTTTTGTAGTTGCAATATATCCTACAATTTATTGCTGTTACAATATGTATTATAGTTTATTCCTATCATTGTCTTAGACTTGCCAGTTAGAGAGAATTTAGACTTAATTAATATAAAATTTCACCCACTTTCAACTAGGAATAAATGGCAAGTAATTATAGAAACCAAAGCCTTTTTATCCTGAGAGAAGAGAAAATAAAGGGCCACCCACTCCAAAATGTAATGAGTAATCTTTTTATGTATAAAGTCTGTCCTGATACTGTAGTTTAAATAACTATTCAGAAGGCACATCTGTGAAGAGAAATATTGTAAATATTTTATTTCTGCATTCAAAGATGACTTCATGTTAATTATATGAAGTAGTGGATTAATTAACAAATATCCATGAATTAACTTTTAGATTTTGCAGTTAAAAATTTCTTCTGTCACTCTTCAGTTTCTTAGTTCTTTGAAAGCTTCTCATAATGTGCCCAGACTGTCTCTAGTCCAGGGTGCATCCCCAGTGTTCTTGTCGATACAGTAATCCATGCCCGATTCCAGTAAGTGCCTTTTCTTTGTAGGGATGTGAATGCTGCTGTATTTGAGTATATTATTTTTTTTACCGTATTTTATTGAAATATATCAAAGGCAGTCATCAAATAACACCTGTTCAGGAGCATATTTTTAATATGTATATGCAAAGGCAAAGTGGTATAAGTACTTAATTGTTTTTTAAAAGTTGATTTTCTTAAAGCTGTGCATATTTTATTTTGAAAATCATTAAAATATGTTTGAAAGAAGTTAAAGCCAAATACGTGGAACCCCTGAAGTTCCACAAATTTAAGTTGATAAACTTTAGAGAGTTTTACCTGAAAATGCTCTGTCAGCCCATTCTCTAAATTCATAGATCAGAGAATTGGACTGTATGTTATTAGGGACCAAATAAAAATTCGATGTTACAACAACCCTGATTGAATAAAAAGTCAGGCATTTATTTGTCTAAAGATCTAAATTCTAAGTAAATATGTCACGTTCAAAGTCTTCATTTCGTGACATAAAAAGATTTACTACATACTAAGGCTTTTATGTTGATTTTTAGCCTAGCTGTAATGAGAAGAAATCTCTTATCTCAGGTCAATACTTGAAATAAATAAATAGATTAATAGATTAATAGATAAATAAAAATAAATAATGAAAAGGTCATTTCTCACATTAAATAATTAAAACCTTACAACAAGCTAAATTAACCTTACATCATGTGTCTTATTAGCCTCAGTGTGTTTGCTGAGGCTTTCTTAAACCCTCTGTGCATTGTGCATGTAGAGATAGAATGCTAATTAAATATATTACCAACTGAGGCTAAGTCTGTAGAGGCTTGAGTCTTTTGACACGGTGGGGAAATATGAAGATAAATGCTGATCTACACCAAAATATCCTTCTGCACTATAGATGTATTAAAATATTTATGCATTTCTAAGCATCCCCTAAAATCCCTTAGACTGAATATATATTGTACTAGCAATTTGAATGCTTTTGATGTGCTCTTTTAATTTAATTTTCCATGTGGTTTTAAATGTGTCTGTTTCTTACTGTTTATTGTATATTTTCTCAGTAAGTTCCTTGGTAGTTCTATGTCATTATTCGATTCCAAATAATGTTCCTGGCACACTGAATACTATTAATTGCATTGTTTAGAAATGAAGTGTATTCTGTCTTCTCTTAGCAATTTTTTTAAAGCATCAGATTTAATATCTAATTATTACATTAAGCCATTTTAGTTTTCTTAAAGCATCTTACTTAGTATTTTAGACTGCAATTTAATAGTAATTACTTATCAATATATGGTTTACATTTGTTTCTTGTAGTTACAGAAAATTTATACAAGAAAATAATTAGAGGGGTACGTTTGTCTTACTAATAATTTCACTACACAAATCTGAGTTTAGACAATAGGACTACCACTAGTATTTCAGGATAATTCCTTTAAAAACATAATATTGATTTTATTAGTTATGAAATAAAATTTAACCTGCCATGTATTATTCAAATATTTGTTTTCATAAATCCCACTTAGAAAACAATACTCAATATTCCAGTTAAAATATTTGAGTACCTATATGTTGAGTTTTACTGATATGCACTGTGATGAGATGAGATGGAGATGCAGTTAAATAGCAAAGATAAGGAAATTACTAATACCACTTATTCTGAATGTGTCAACATACATTAGTCCATAGCAAATGATTTGTACAAAAGTTATGGTTAGATTCAAGCATTCATAAATAGTTCTGCCACCATGAATAGAATGAAAACCTTGATAAAAATTTCTTTTAAAAATATCTTCCTAGTATTTTGCATGGATATTAATCACATTTTTTATGCTTGAGTCAGTCATTTTCATGTAAAATGATTTTTAAGGATGTATGGTTCTAAAAGTAACAAACATTTTATCTTATATTATATGTAGTTAGAAACTTTCCTGTTCACACCAAATGTCTACATGTTATTGACTTTTATGGTTTACTTTTATGTCCTTTTTAGAAACAACAGTGTTTTCCTCTAACTTTAATAAACAATAAAACATAAATATGAGTATTCAAGAGGAAAATAAGAAAGATATTTTAGGCTGTCAAGATATTATCTCAATTTTGTATTCAAAGTACTTCATTCGTGTAACAAAATAATTAAATATATTCACACTTAAAATTGTGAAAAAATGAGAATACAGTCATTTTTAGAACATTTGGTAACAAAAGTGGCCATTTTTTTCTTCTGTTTAGTTGCTTGTTCTGGTGTGTTTGGTCCCAAAAAGGAGATAATGGTTGATTTTTATTGTCTTTAAATTCTCACCCCTTTTTCTCTGGTACTCTGGGAAGACCACGCCCTCCACCCCCAACAGGTGGACTGCCCTGTCTCCAAGTCTATGAGACATTGCTGTCTCTCTGATTGAGGTCACATTCCATGACCTTTTGCTTTGTTTTTGAAATCATATTAATGTGAAATATTGCATAAATTTATAACAAAGGCTTAGTAAAACATAACCACAAATTTAGAGTTTATTCCTTGATTATATTTGTATTTTCAACTTAATACCTTTAGGAAGTCATGTAACACTCTTTGCTTCAGCATATCTTCTTCTGGTAAATCCTTGCTCTGTATTGGTTGTTTTCAACCCGGGCTGCACATCTGAAACCCTGGGGAGCTTTGAAAAAAAAGTGTGACCTGGTATCACACCAGACCAATTAAATCAGAATCTCTTGGGCCAGCATTCTGGCCTCAGTATTTAAAACAGATTTTTTGGTGATTCTCAACGTGGTGATGGTAACAAATTATGGCTCTATACAATAGAACAGGCTGCTTCTTTATAAACATTAATCTTAGTCTATATTAATTCATCAGTGTCTAGAAAAATTTTGAGACAAAGGGAAAAGTAAAGGTCTGCAATAATTTAGGCTATTTGAGGGGAGCTATTATCTTACCTCCTATTGATATAAATCGAAAGGATAGACAGACAAAAATCCAGGAGAGTGATAAATTGTATTTCTAGCTTAATAAAGTAAGGACTATTATGTATGATATAGGGAATTCTTTTCATTGATAGTACTACTTTACAGAATGACTTGAGAGTTTATCTTGAGGCTTTATATTAGTTTCCTAAGTATTACCACGAGTGAGTGGCTTAAAACAATAGGAATTCATTTTCTCAGAGTTCTGGAGTCCAGAAATCTGAAATCAAGGTTGGCTCTTTCTGGAGACTTTGAGGAAGAACCTGTCCCATGCCTCTCCTAGTTTCTGGTGGTTGCACGTGATCCTTGGCTTATGGATATAGCAATATCTGACTCCATCTTCACATGGCGTTCTTCCCTCTGTGTGTCTATTCATATCTTCTCATAAGGATGTCAGTTATTATGTTTAGGGACCACCCTAATCCAGTGTGACCTAAACTTAACTTAATTAATTACATCTGCAAAGACCCTGCTTCCATGTTAAATCCCATTGTGAAGTTCCAGGTGGACATAAAATTTGAAAGGATACTATTGAATCTAGCACAGTCCTTTTATATCTCTATGTCTCTGCAACTTTTGATTCTGTTCAAAACTCTTCCTAAATTTGCCCCCAAAGCCTTCTGTATATATTGTGCATCTTTTGCTTACTTCTTTCATAATGCACCTACCATTATGTTGCAAAAGTATATTATATACTTGTTTTCTCCCAGCCTGTGAAATCATAGAGATAAACCTTTCTCCCAACAATAAACCCTTTCTTCCAGGGTTTATTGTTGATAAACCCTGGAAGAAAGGAAGACAGAAAGAATGAGATAGAAGCATGTGGTCACTCACTAGAACATAGCAGCAAGGTAAATATTCTGCTAGTATAGTTTCTGGTTATAAAAACATAGATTAGGATCAATAATAATTGAGGCCTGTTTGTCAAATGGTTAAGTTCATGATTTTTGGAAATATAATCTCCATAGATTTGTTCAAGGAATAAAAGGCTTCTGTATGTGCACAAAAAGATTTGTTTTACGTGCTGATCCAGAGATGTCATCTTCAGCTCCACAACAGGAATCTGCAGGATGAAATATTTACTTGGCAAATAGAGATTCTCTCAGGGAAAGAGTGGAAACGTACAACACATACCAATTCTGATATGTTTACCTAGTCAAGCAGTTTACCTGCAGGTCTTGATGGAAACTGTCTTGGTCTTCTAGCAGGATTTCAGAGTTGATGACAAAGCATCTTTTTACTACTGTTATCCTAATCTTAAGCGGTTGTCCCACTGACAGATATTTTCAGTTGTTTGATCATGGCATTTAGAGACTTCATAGGTCTACAGCTTTGGCCAAGTAAGGATCTGCATGTAATTGGCATATATAAGAGACTTTCAAGTTATTCCCATATTTTTCTTTCGTGAGAGTTTCTGTGAACCCAAATTGTATTGTTGTTGACTCCAATTTCCTATAACTGAAATATGAAGAAGGGAGAGAAAAAAAATAGAATTAAGAGAAGGAATAGATATGCCAGAAGTAAAGGAATATCATGTAGTCCACTGTTTAGTTGGATTTATCTAAACCATTCTGTACAACTTTCATGTATAGGTTGTAGAGTGTATGAACCAAACCAAAAGGGATCAATGAGAGCTGCTGTCTCACAAAAATGCCAATTATATATTGTGAGCATAAAGCATTATTTTATGACAGCTACATGGAAAATCTAGATAGGGAAAATTACTGTTTGTGAGTGATAATATTGAATCCAGTTATATCTCTATCACTTAGTGGTATATCAAAATGCTAATTCTCATCCAAGGTCAAATTAAACTCCATATAACAATTTGAAAATGTAGGATTAATTGTCTTAAAAAGTAAATTTGAGATTATTTGGGGATAATTAAATACTTTGAATAAATTTTTGTATTCCTTTACTTTGGAACCTCTACCTTTTCCCCATCTCATTTCTAAATAGTGACATTACTTTAGAATAGTTATTAACCTGGGGTGATTTTGCCCCCCCCCGAGGGGGGTCTTTAGGTAATGTTTGGAGATACTTTTGCTTGTCACAGCTTAGGGAGGATGCTGATTCCATCTCAGGAGAGACGAAGAATGCTGTTAAGCATCCTGCAACACAGAAGACATCCTCCAGGTTCAGGCAACAGGAGATTTAATTGTCTATACAAAATTAAGAAATAATAATAATGAAACCAATTAAAAATTACTGTTTTGTAGCACCGTTTTAAACAATGTCAGGGACGAAACACAATTTTGCATGAGACAGACTTCCTCTAGCCCTCCCATCTTGGTCTGCCACCGGTTTGGGAGGATTAAGTAAGTTTCTTACCTCAAATTAAAACTAGAGAAGAAATAGGAATTCATAGCCATAAGATCAAATTTCACACCTGACTATCTCAGTCTAAATATTCTAATGAAGCAGTATATCTCTTTAGGGAGAGAATAGCTAGGCCATTAAAATACTGTTAAATTCAACAGGTTGGGCCAATTACATCTTAATGGTGGTTCATTGGGTCCACTTGAATCAACTTACCTTTTTATACCAATCAGTGATACAGAAAGCACTTTCTGCTCTTTGTTGCTTTGCCTCTGGTAGGGATGCCTGGCTAGGGAATTTTATGGATCATTTATTTTGTCACAGGTAAAATGTTTTATAACTGTAATCACAGGTCCCTTCCTATACTGTGCCTCCCATTTCTTCACTCTCACTTCTCTCAAATTTCAACCTCACCAACCTCATAAAGCCAAACACTCTTACTTCTGTGCATTTTGCAAACTTTCAGCATACTCAATGCCCTATTTGACTTTCCTTTTGATGAGAAAGAGAAATGGCAGTTGGTAAGTCTGAAAGATAGCCCTTGACCTTTTCATGACGGGACGGAAGGCTAAAGGCTGGAGTCAGGGTGTGTGTCTGGCACAGCACTAAAAGATATTCCCTACGGCTGTGTGGGCAGCCTGCCAAAATACAACTCCTTGACTAGCATGGAAATATTCCTCAGGGCAAGAGAAAAAATATGACAAGGCAGGAGGTAGAAATTGACATGCTACAGATTTGGGAAAATGAAATATAACAATTGCTAATACCATGAAGTTTAATGAAAACTGGCACATTTCAGGTTCCCAATAGGTATTTAAGTGTATAAGTATTTAACTATAGAGAAAAGTGCTAAGATTATGTTGACTTCACTATGGTTATTTCCGTTCAAGTTAGGGAACATCATTTACAATAATGTAGCCTTACGGACTAGCTGTTTTTAGTTGTGCCATTTTTTAATTTCTTCACTCATTTTACATAATAATGCAGATAAACAACAGTTGACTGAATTGATGTTATGTTTATATGTGTTACCTACAGTTCTATGTCTTGTTAGTCTTTCAGTGGATCGCTTAAAACATATGGAATGAAGAGGGCAATGATACCTGCCTTTACTTGAGTAAGAATGCTCTAAGCAAAAGCTATTTTGGTATAATTAATTATTGCATTTATTGTTTAGGATCTCAAACTCAAACTGAAATTCTGGATTTTCCACAATGGGCTTAGAAGAGTTCACTGAAAAGTTTATCCTGGTGAAGGCAAATACCACCACTTTTGTATTAGGACATGCTATTTCAAAATATTGCATTATTGGGTGAGATTTAATGCAGCATTTTGTAACTTAACTCCCTTTCAAGTAAGTGCATCTCTCTATAAGCTTTTTCAAAACATATTTAAGAGTGCAATTAGGAATCAGACAAATTGGGGCTACATTTGGGTTCTGGCTTCATCAAGTTGAGTTAAGTCTTCTTGCTACGGAACAACCTCTATGGTACAATATCTACTATATCTACAGTACAATATAGTACCTGGTATTTCTTCCTACACAGATCATCAGTACATATTGTTTGTGCTCCAAATGTACATTAAATTAGCAGAATCAAAAGAACTAGAGTTAGCAGATTTCTCCCTGATTTGAACTCCTTGGCAGTCTCTCTTTCTCTTTGTATCTCTTCTGTTGGCTTATTTCTCCAGAGATGAGATAGAGATTTCAAGGCCTTTGGGTTGTGAACTGAATATTGGCAGAGAAATGCCCGCCCCCCCCTTGCAGCCAGTGAGGAGTAGAGGTTTTTCATTGCTGTGAACTCAACCAAGAAACCTTAGTAAGCATTTGTTTGCCATCGGGCTTCCTGCAGGGCTCAGAACACTAACAGGACTCTTGATAGAGAGAACCAATGGTCAGGTGGGTTCCAAATTTTGCTTTTTCCCCTGGCTGGCCAAATGACAGACACTAGTCACTTGAGCTTTTACCCCACAATACAACATAAATTGTGATATGACTTTCTCTTAGAGTTTTTTTTAATTAGCTAGAAAATCTGTGTGTTCTTGTTTTTCCTCATTTTTAAGCATTATTTAAATTAGAATGGGGAGTTTGGTTTATGTTTTTTTCCTATATGATTTGTTATTTATTTGGATATTCATAATATATATTATTGGAATCAAAAATTATTTTTAATATAAATTAAACACAGAATCCCACAGTATTATTTGGTTGTTTTCATATAACAGATGTCCCTAATTTAAGGCCTTTGGCTTTATCAGCTTTGTTAATAAAGAGTACTAGAGAAGGAATGTACCTTCTATATTTATATTTTGATATATTAGAATTTTATATTTATATTTTGCTATATTAGAATTTTATACAAGGTCTAAATTCTTAATGGGGGTTTGGATGAAGTAATACTATATTTTTCCTTCAAGACAATAATTAATTCTACAAAGTATTATGCATGTTGACTTTGAATTTTTAAAAAATGCTTATTCTGTGTCAAGGATTGTTCTAGGTACTGAGGATACCAGTGAATAAGTCAGTCAGTGTTCTCTTGAAGTTTAAATGCTAGTAGAAGGAGACAGATAATAAACAAATAAATAAAAACACAGTGGGTATTATTAAGAGAAAAATAAAGCAATTTGATTGAGATAGGACATGTCAGAAGTGAGAGGAGGAATCTATCTTATAATGGATGATTCTAAGAGCCTCACCTTATAATAAGGATATTTGAGCATGGATATGAAGAAAGTAAGGGAGAAGTGTGTGTCTTGTGGATATGAAAAACAAGCGGTCTGGGTAGAGGAAACAGCAAATGCAAAGGCTCCTTGGTGAGGAAGTCCTGGAGGTGAATGACAGACTACAAAGAGGCCTTTGGACTCAGGAGGCCGGCATGGCTAGTTTGACTAATTAAGGAGTATTTGGTTCAAGGTGAAGTCAGGTCATTTAGAACTTTATATTAATTCCTAGTGAATAGAATTTAATGAATTTTGGGGGGCAGCTAAAGCAAAATCAAGTCTATAAAACATTATTGTGTAAAGATATATTACTATAATGCAATTGAAACTAACATTTAAAAATAAAATAAGTCATAGTGGCATTTTGTTAAAATAGGCATGTCTTTGCTTCTATCAATTATTAAAGTAACAGAGTCATCAGAAGAGAGCCTAAAGGCCACCTGTCTCAGCTCAGGCTGCTATAACAAAATACCACAAATTGGGTAGCTTAAACAACAGAAAATCACTTACACAGTTCTTGAGGCCAGAAGTCCAAGATAAGGGTGGCAGCATGGTTGGTTTCTGGTGAGATCTCTCTTTCTGGTTTACAGCTGGCTGGCTGCCTTCTCAATATGTCCAAACATGGCCTTTCCAGTGCATGTGCATGGAGAGAGGGTCCTCAGATCTATTCCTCCACTTATAGGGGAACTGATTCTATCATGAGGGTCCCATCCTCATATCTTCATCTGAACCTAATTACTTCCCAAAGACTCCTCCAAATACTATCACATTGAGGGATAGGATGTCAATATACGAATTAGAGTGAGGGGGACACAGGCATTCAGCCCATAATACCACCTACAACAAACATCCATCAAGGGCTTGACCTCTCTTTTTCTAACATTTTAATGACACTTGATTTTCTTCCATCTAATGATGAAATTCCATGACTACATGCTCCATCTCAGACAGTTGTACTGACAGAAGATCTTTTTTATTTTAGGCCAGAGTATGTTACATGATGAGTTTTATTCATTAGACCTTGCTGTTAAAGCTGTATGGGACCATATAAAATGAGAATGTTATTTTCTGTCTTGTACCCATGTTAATTTCACATCATCTGTCACCTTCTCAGAGTAAAGAACCAAGAACCGAAGGTAACAGGATAGGTATAGACTAGGCTGATTGATGAAGAATATTCTTTTCACATATGCCAAAAAAATGATGAAATACATATAGAGTAAATTATCCATTAGAACATAAATATCATTAATTACAAATATATGTTTCATTTTTTCATTGAGCTCTCATATTCTGAGAAGTTATGAGTTGAATAAGGAATAATTTTAGGTATTATTAAGAAGAGATTTCTGAGCAGGCAGGCTCAACCACCATCGCAGTTGCTAATTATCTCCCAAGTAGGTTGCCTAGTTAGTGAGTGCTCAAAGAAATGCAGTCTTAACAGTGCTTGTTACAGATAGAGCCTAAGATCAAATTTTATTGACTTGGCAGTCATATCCTCCGTTGAGTCATTGAGCCTACTATGAACTATATTCCTCTGATGTTTTTCAGATCTGCTGCTCTATGACTATGCCATCAGGTAGTTGCGAAGAAAAAACTTGGACCCAAGGGCAGGACTTGAATCTCATTTTATTATATCTAAACTTTCACTTCAAATTCTTAAAAAGTTTTTAGATATAAATTCTATCATTCAATATATTGACTGAACCTCTTAGCCTCATGATATCTTCAATGTGCTAACTATCCCATATTTTCTAGGAAAAGTGTTGAAGAAGATTGGATCAAACATGGAAGCTTAGGGTAGGCCACTAGCAACCTTACTCAGATTGAACTAGATTCAACACCCGCTGCAAGTTGTTGTTAACTTCTAGCTGATACATTCCCTAGTCAAAGGTCTTATATACTGTACCTTCCTCATGATTCTATCTACAATCTGGTAACCCTCTGGGAAGAAATTTTGAGTCTAAAATGGTCTCTTCTAGTGTATCCAGGTTTTAGGAATATTGACTGTTTTCATTTATTCATAAGCCATTGCCTTTAATAATCAATTCTAGATTCTTGCTCAGAGTATACACTGACATAACAAGTATATGGTTAAAGGATATATTTTTCTCATTTCGAAATGTAAAGCTACCTTGATTTTTCACAGAGCCCCAAAAACAGTAATGGTGTTTTAAGTTGTTCTTCTGGTAAACAAGAAATCTATAAATAATCAAACACTAGTATTTGCTAGATTTTAATTTTTCCCCCATGTAACTTTCAAAATTTAGTAGTAGGAAACTAGGAATCTATCATTGAAAATAAATAAAATTTAACAATACTTTCACTTGCTACTTATTATTAGAACTTTTAAGGGCTGTTCTAAAGTTTGTTCAAGCAATTGTTTTGAAGGAAAAAAAATGAAGTAGAATGGTTTTGGTGTTCATGATCCTGATTTTTAGTGTTGCTTTTTAACAATGAGTTTAATATGTCATCTTTACTTTCATGGACAGCAGTCATAACTTTTTAAAAATAAATGTTTAGAAATTAGGTTTCTAATTCCAGTGCCACCTTTATTTCAAAAGAAGATTTAAAAAAATCAGAAGATAAGGCTATCTTGTGTACATCAAGAAAATTAAGATATGGAGATATTTCAAAATTGATTATAGGCTACAGTTTATATAATTTTTTCCTTAGCCTCAATGGGGATGATTTTTCAAGATACCTAGTAATGAAATCAATTGCAAGCTACTATGTGCCAGTACTAGACGTTCTTTTTATAAACAAGCATTTATAACCCAGATTTAGAGATAAAACATATATATGTGGTAGTAAGTATGATATAACTCAGGACATGGCCAATATTATTATAATACAACTATAAAGTCATCATCAGGAAAATACAGAGAATTATTTGTTACAGTTAGTACATTATAGAGGGATTCATGGAATAGGTGATATGATCTGAGGCTTGAAGTATTGCAATTGTTGAAAATAAAAAGACTGAAAGGACATTTCAGGTGGAGGGAAACATGGTAATGAGAAAGTTCCCTTTTGCTGGAGTGTGAAAAAAGTTGGAAAGAATTAAAGAAAATGATATTACCAGGCAATTAACCCACAAAAATATTTAGTAACTACCTGTTAGTTATTTGAATGAATCATGGATGGATGAGGTGGTCGGTTAAGGCAGTCTCATGTCACGTGTCAAAAGATATTTAGATTTTATACTTCAAATTGTGAGCGCTGCTAATGGCTTTCGATCAAGGGAACGGCACGAACAGTGCTTTGAACACCTGAAACACTAGAAAGCCATTTTAAAAGTGCACTTTATGATTTCTTCTCAGAGATTTTGTTGCCACTTTAACTTGCCCTGTAACAGTCTTTGTGACTGAAAATTATATAATAGGCAACAATAAGCGTTGAAAGGGAGAGTATTTACTCACGAACAACCTTAGATTTTAGACAAAGGCCTTTTTAATGGAGGATAGAAGCTAGGCAAACAGCAGTGAACATAGAGTAAGCCCCAAATAGATATATTTTATTTCCCAGACTCCAGGAACTGAAATGGTTCCAAAGAATTTAATTGGAATAATTTTGCCTTTCATTCTCAGGAACTGGTTCATATTCACTCAGATTTATCTCTGTCAAAAATATTTTCATCTAAGGACACATTGTTATACTACCTTGACTAAAAAAATAGATTTTTTTTTTTGAGTTGCTAGTGCAAAAAGAACCGTTGGAGCCACCCCTATTTTGGGTGAGCTCAGAGGTTGGTGTTAGATGAAGAGACATGAGAGTTCCCTGTCAGCTGGGAAATCCTTTTTCTTCTGAGGAGTTTATTAGGTTATTTGGCTGCCACTAAATTTAGCTTATAAGAGAAGGAAGCAGCCTCTGAAACTTCCAGGCTTTATCCTTTCATTTATCTAAATTCCATTTCTACTTCTTCAGAAAAGAGCTAGATAATAAATTAGATTCTCTTTCCTCCACAGTAATAGTTCCCACCCAAAGGCATTTATTCTAAAGCTAAATAGGACAGAATCTTGAGGACTGGGAAGTGCCTTAGAAATCATTGAGTCCTTTCTCTTAAATTTATAGCTTTACACACTGAGACCCAAAAGATTAAATCATTTTCCCAAAAGTAACACCAATGGAAAGGTCCCATGTAAAACTAAAATAGGTGAGACAATTGTTTCCTAAATGATATGAACGTGCCTCTCCCTCCTAAGAGTCTGAGGTTAAGAATTACAGAAATGCATTGGCAGCATAACAGGAACTCAGAGTTATGCTGATAACCAAACATTGATGGGGCCAAGAGAAGCACAGTCCAATCAGAAGCAGTTTGCATGTGACGTACTATTGACACCATTCCCCCTGTCTGCTAGCTGCCCACTGATGATATTATGGCCCTTAGCTATGCCAATCATAATCACTCTCTGATTCACCACCACAATTTCTATTCCAGTCAGGCTCCCTAATATACTTGGTGTATACTTCATTCTCTCTAGATTCAAGCTTCTACATGTGGTGCCCTAGTAGCTAGGACTGGAAGAAGGAGTGAGGTGGGGACGCAGGTGGATCCCTTACTCTTGCCTATCTTGAGATTCCTCCCCAAGTTTGGAGTAGTCGGTATGACCAGTACCCAGTACCCCTCTGTACATTTCTTCATGTAGCTGTCTTGCACTTGACTCCTAAAGCAGTCCCAGAACTTGGCTAGAGCATGGTCAGACAGCTGGAACCAAGATTTGGCTCAAAATGGCGACCCTGATAGAAAAGGCATTTTTCTAATTATTGTCATTATTATGATTTTTCTCATGTTAGAAGCCATCAAGTATCTGCTAAATTTATAAGTCAAAATTCCTCAAAGCATGTTGAAATACTGCCTGCAGCAGAATCATCCGAGTGCTGAAAGCAGATACCTCATTCCAACTCAGAACTGCTGAATCAAAATTTGTGGGGCCTAGATACAGATGCACACTGAATTTAGGAACCATTTATATATTCAGGTCAAATATCTACATTCTAGTAGGATATTACATCCTTTTACTAACTTTTCCACCTTGTTGTCAATCATAGAGAGAATTAGAGAATTTTGCAGCTAGATCCCAAAATAGGAAAAAGTGTTAGCTTTAGATTGTTGGATGCAAAGCCCACACAATTATTTCATTACTATCTTTATGGTTACTATGTCTTTATAGTTACTATGTCTTTATGGTCTGCAAGGGCAGAAATCTAAAATATGTTAAGCTCCTACTATGCACTTATCATATTGATGCTGAAGGAATTTGCATTGCAAATGTCATATATGTATTCTAACTCTGTGCTGTGATTTTCAGAGTATGGTCTCAGGCAAGCCGCATCAGCATCGTCTGGGAATATGTTAAAAATGCAAATTGTCATCTGCTCCAGCTCTAGACTTATGTATTAACTAGCTTTCTAGGTGGTTTTGATGCATGCCAAAGTTTGAGGACTGCTGCTCTAAGCTCCCTTGTTTGTAATGCAATAATACCTCACTCTTATCCTTCATATTATTTTTTATTGTTGTTCCTAAATTAAGCTAATGGACCAACAATGCATTTGGCCTGAGGGAAGTGTTCAATACATAGTAAGATATCATTGAGTCTATATTTAATTTTTTAAAGCTGCTCCAGTTTTCTAATTGCTTAGTTTCAGGTGATTCCATAGTTTGCCTATAATATAAGCAGCTACATACAAAGGTTTTAGAAGGGATCTAGATGTTATAAAATTGTGGTAGTTAATAAGGGAAATGAGGTGATTTTTTTATTCCCCGTTAAAAAAATAAGGACCAGGCTTCCTATTTTTCTACTGTTATTGAAAGTCAAATTTTAAGTCATTCACAGGTGGGTGCCAATTTCTTGAGGCTATGTACAAAAATCTCCACCTCTTCACCTTTAATGCCCAGATAAAAATCCCTGAATCTAGACTTGCCTTTGATTTTCAGAATCGGTCATTTTTTCAACTGAAATTCATAAGTGATATTTCTTCTTCAAAAGTAAGGATTTAGGTTGAAATATGTGTCAACCCCACTAGAGGGTGACCTTTATCTGAGTCAAGGTCAGATATACTAAGGGCATCCTCTGCAGCTATCTCAAGATTAGATTCTGCTGCTATTTACTCAAGCTAGGGAGAAGCTGAAGGCACTTCTTCACACCTTCTCAGACCTGAATTATTGCCCATTTCTAAATAATCTAACAGTCTGTTGGGGGCATTTAAAACTGAGCTGTTGCATAATCTCAGTTTGTGTTTAGGGTAAAATTCCTTATTGATGAATTCAAGTCTGAAATTAAAATTTTTTGTTTCAGTTCTGCTTTGCAAATATTCACCACCCACCCCTACCCCCGGAAAACACACACACACACACACACACACACACACACACACACCTGAAATATGAAAAAAAGAACTCTCTCTCTATCTCTTTCTTTGATATATGTAAAAAAATAAGCAAACAAAAGCCTGTTGAATGTTGTTAAGTTCCATTTTGTGATTGAAAAGCAAGACAAACAGGTTCTCTACATACCAAAGAATAATGGCACAATCAGGATGTTCAGATTATGATCAGAGAGCTCAGTTAGACCCAAATGCTTTGAAATGAATACTGAACACTAGATTTGGGTTTTTTTCATAGTTTAGATTTAAGAAATAAAAATATTTGTAAATATTATATAATAGCTAATAGTCTCTCAATTAGACATCAGAATGCAATGTAATTTTAAAAACCATCTTAGTAAATACCTTTTGTAGCATGTAAAATTAACTCAACATTTTGCAACACAATAAATTCAAATAATATTTATGTTTTCTGGTTGCTTTAGATACCAGATATTTT
The DNA here is from genome assembly GCA_003508835.1 of Eonycteris spelaea. Taxonomy (NCBI): domain Eukaryota; kingdom Metazoa; phylum Chordata; class Mammalia; order Chiroptera; family Pteropodidae; genus Eonycteris; species Eonycteris spelaea. The sequence goes on along the minus strand of PUFA01000067.1, from coordinate 941,551 downwards.
CTACTTTGACTTTTAATAATTTTTAACAGAGAAGAAAAATAGTATTGGATGGTGGTAATTATTAAAACATGCAGGTTGTACTGTGTTGTAAATAATATTTTAGAACACTGTACAGCTGTCCTACCAAGAAGAAAATCAATGAACCTCATGCAAAAAAAGAATGCAGCAATTAAACTTGATTTTAAGTTTTTATCCAACTGATTTTCACTTTTATCCACCTCTATAAACCCGAAAAACACTGTCTTATAAAATGCATGTCTACACAAGAAAAAGGTTTTCTGTGGAATTAGTCTGTATCAGTTTTTTAGCTTGCATCTGAATTTAAGAGAGATTACTTTTAGAAAGAAGTCTTTCTTTGAAAGATGGGTGGTTTTATCATAATATTCTTATAGAAACAGATCGCAGCCTGAATTGAAATATTTCTTCCCAGAAGAATAAGCCTGTTGTATATTCATACTAAAATACTTTCTATGTACAATTGCATATTTTTATATAGAACTGGTAAGAACTACTGTGCTAACTTTGCAATTCTCTCAATTAATACATTATTTATCTGCAAACATTTACTCCTACGTTTAAGATTAGGTATTTTCCCATTAATTAAATAACTCCCATTTTAAAACCATGAAAAGACATTCTTGAAAATTATGTGGGTTTATGTGTAAGCATACCCTCTTACAACTGCTCCAGCCGAAGGATGATATGGAACTGAACTCTCACTTGCCAGTTAGAGTTAGAAGAAGAACATGCAATTTAATTACTTTATGATGATGCCACTCAGACTTTCCTTCCAATTGTAAACTATGACTAAACTATATGACTAATATGCTTGATTGTCTATCACCTGCTAAGATTTGACAGTTCCTGTTCATATAGAAAGCAACTAATCAGGCAGGATCCTCAGTTCTCTCCCTGGTTTAAGATTAGATTGCTCCAATTTTTCTGAATTCCTTGAAAGTTTAAGGCTTCATTTTTTTATTTTTAGTCAACTGTTTTTATTCTCCATTTTAAAGTTAAATTTTAAGAGGCAGTTGACAGACATAAAGAAAACTAACTACAAGAGAATAGATTAGGGATAAGAGGTAGGTAGTGTGGGGTGAGAATTGTCAACTCTCGTTTTATTCTTATCTTATTCATCTTTGTGAGAAAATGTAGATAACTTTAGCTATTCTAAATATTACTAGAATGTTTCTTCTGCATTCTCTGTGAACAAAACTCAAAAATAATTTCAACCATATTTAATGTTTCTAGACATTTTCATGATTTCTATATTATAAATGGTAAGGGTTTTATAGTATTCATGTAGGTTTATATGTCTATACTTAGATATTTCTTTTTACCTGTTTTTTTTTCAATATTGTGGATGTGATATATAAAATATCTTTCTGCCTACCTACTTTTAACTTCCCTTTCTCTAAAAGAGTGCAGTCCACTTAGCATTTTAACTCTAGTTCATAAATGAAATGATGAGACTCGGTTACTGATTTTTCACCAGGTTTAAGAACATTTTATTCTTCTTCATCACTATTAGTGGTATTTTGGATTTTCATTTTCTCCATTTACAAAATGAAAATTGCAGGCAATATCAGATTTTTTGTTAAAAGAAAAAAGCAACTTAATTTTATTATTAGATAAAGTGTGCTCTAACGCTGTGATTTAAAAGCATTAAAAACACTAAAAATGAGAGGGCATCAGGGAAAAATACCCTCTAGGCAGAACTATGTTATAACTCTCAGCAGCAAAGAAGCAGGAGGTTTTCCTCTACTTAGTTTACTCCATGGATGGCTATCTTGAGGCAGGAGGAGGTACACGCATGCAGATTGCTTGTATCGTCAGCCATCTGCACTGAAACTCTCACCTGCCGAAAGCAGCAGCTTGGACCAGCTCTTACTGGTCCAGGAGCTCTTCAAACACCAGGGATATGTAAGGGAATAAATCAAAGATCACGTCCCTCATGGAGGTTACATTTAAGTGGAAAATATATATAAAGACAAAAAAAAAGCGAGGGGTAAGAGTTTGGGGTGTGCTGGGGTCGCAACAATTATATAGAGTGGTCAGGGGTCAGCAAGCGTCTCCCCGTATTAGAAAATTATATGTAGGTGTGGACTCCCACATGCATTCCAAATCCAAATTATTGACAGTTAGGTTCTCCTGATATGAAATACCTAGATGAGGGATTAGCAAACCATGGCCCCTTTTCTTGCGTTTATACAGCCTAAGAGCTAAAAAGAGTTTCTAAATTTTTAAATGGTTGTAAAAATCAAAAGAAGAATAATAATGTGTGATGCATGAAGTGATATCAAATTTAAATTTCAGCATCCATAAATAAAATTTTCTTGGAACACGGCATACCTATTTGTTCAGTATTGTCTGTGACAGCTTTTATACTCAACAGAATTGAGTATTTCCAGTTAAAACCCCACGGTCCAGAGGACCTGAAATATTTCCTACCCAGGCCTCTACAGAAAAAGTTGGCTAACCCCTAACCTGAATAATCCAAGTGATCTTTCCTAATGTTTGTTCTAGATATCTAAGTCCTTCGTATATTATTATCTACTATCCTGATTACTTCTGTGTATTACCTAATGGCATTATCCTCCAATAAATATTGGAAAAAGGAAAATCCATTTAAAATGAATGCACTAATTGAATTGCTTATTTTGAAAGAATCTATCCAAGAGCTGTTTGAAAAGGAGAGTAGATAAGATTTCCATTCTTAGTTCTGGCTGCTATAACAAAGTACCATATACTGAGTGGCTTATAAACAACAGAAATTTATTACTGTTTTGGAAGCTGAAGTTCAAGATCAGGATGCCAGCATGGTAGGGTTCTAGTGACAGCCCTTGTCTGGGTTGCCTTATCCTTTCATCGTCAAATGGCAGAAAGACAGTGAGCTAGCCCTCTGGCCTCTTCTTATAAGGACACTAATCCTGTTACTGAGGGTTCCCCCCTCATAACCTAATTAACTCCTAAAGGCCCTATCTCCAAATACCATCACATTAGGGATAGATTTCAACATATGAATTTGGAGTGGAGTGGGGACATAAACATTCAGTCCATAATAAATAGTAACTATGTGGCCATAACTTTTAACCATGAAAATGTTTCATTTCTTTCAGTTGACACTTGTTTTGTTAAGCTGTATGAATGGTTCTGATTTTAACTTCATAATAGAATTTTTGCTATTATGCCCCTTATATGAAGAGAAATAAATGAGTATCCAGAAAAAATGATTCATTTTTGTCAAATTGCACAGGATGGCTAAAGAATTATCATCCTTTAAACCACTAGTAAGCGTTGCTTTTAAAATTAAAATTTCAATGACAGTAAAAATTTGCAAACCACAAAATTGAGGGGAATAAAAGTAATATTTAGAAATAAAATGCTTTAAGAGTTTAAGATGAGAAGATAAATAAAATGGAAATGATGCCCTCTTTTATCACAGTTCAAATTATAGACTATATAATATATTTATGTGCAAATGTATAATATAATGGTATGTGAGTGTATATATGTTTACATAATATATGGTATCACTGAGTTGCATTTTCATGTTGTATGTTTAAAATTGAGTTAGATCATAATAAAATCGTACCATTACATATGTATTACTCATATATTTAAAATACTGCAAGAGAAAGATAAGGCTTAAATTCCAAATATCTTCTTCCTCATTAACAGAATCCCACTTTTATTTGAGTGGCCATATGCTCTAATTCAAGAAATTAATAATACTTGGTTTAAGGCTTACACTTTACACGCATATCACAGCTGCCCCATTCCCTTTACACAGCAGTTACTCCAGGTGTGGTTATGTGCCCTTATTCTGACTAATAAAATAAATATTAAGCTCATTAGAGAATTTTTGAGAAAATACTTCCCCATCGAAAAAAAAAGAGACACAACTCTTTCTTCTTCCTACCTCCATCTTCTTCCAACTTAACTCTTCTATAAAAATGTGATGATTGGAGCTCCAGCAACTATTTTATGAAAAAAAATCACCAACACACTTAGAATGGCAGAAAGACAAGGCAGAGAGAAAGCATGAGACCTTGGTGGAAGCAGGTGCTGATCCAACTCTACAAGCACTAACCTCTAGAGACTCTTTAACATGAGAGATAAGTTCAAGTTCTACTATTTAAGCCACAACAATTTAGATAGTCCATTTCTTGTAGCTGTAATCATCTAAAATGACACGGAGACTGACTCTACCACGTACTCTTAGTTATTCATATGCGATCATTTTATATCATCAGTCATAACAATAAGCCTAGTTTGGTATTTTATACATGTAAATTATTGTTCTCTTGTACCTTATGTAACTGATTAGAAATACATATCCTAGAGGGTATTATGCTATGTGAAATAAGTTAGATACAGAAAGACGAATACCACGATATCACTTATATGTGGAATCTAAAAAACAAAATGAATGAACAAACTAAACAAATAAACTTATAAGTGAAAAAGGTCTAGAAAAAGTTATATTAAATATTTAAAATTTTATTTACATTAAATTCTAATTTTTTATTTTTACTTCTCTGAGCAACAGTTCATGAGGCCATTGAGAGGATAAACATGATATAAATCTGTTTTTTGAATGTTCTTCCTGGTTAAGCAAAAACAAATGTTTCAAATTTCTATTTTTCTTTTTAACTGTTGATACTTTAATTACAAATTTCATTAGAAATATGCTTCTATGAATTTACTAATGGGAATTAAAGTATATCCATGCAATAATTAAAATAGAAATAAAACATATAGTGGAGAATGCTGCTCAATCTATTTTATAATTGTGCTATTTAATGAATCACCATTAATACTGTTACCTTTATAGTTCAAATTAGAAAAACTTCTCCAGAATTATATGTCCAAATTTCAGATATTCTCAGAGGGCTCTGTCTACAGATGGAATTTTTTTTTTTTAATAGTTTCTGTATCTTACAATTATTCTAAAATGAGGGAATCCCCTGGAAGCTATACTCAGCCAGCCCCAATAAGAGTCTAGTACAAGGGTTGACAAACTTTTTCTGTTAAGGGCCAGATGAAAATTTTAGGCGTGTAGGTCAAATGGGCTTAATTGCTAGTAATGGGCTATTATAGTTCAAAAGCAGCCAAAAGCAATATGTAAATTAATGGACTTGACTGTGTGCCAATAAAACTTTATTTACATAAACAGCTGGCTGCATTGGCCTGCAGGCTGTAGTTTTCTCATTCCTGATATAGAGGTTTCAGTTTATCCTCACTAACTTGAGCCTTCAAATATTGTTCTTGAGAAATGTTAATATGTGTATTTTCCTTAATGCATAGTCACTGAGAATTCCTACTGTGGAATATATTAAGACATTAATGGAACCTGTGCAGAGCCTGCATCGTCTCTGCCTCTGAACTAAAATCGTCTTCCACCCTGAGTTGATTTTTTTTTTAATTTTTCTGTTAATAGGCTTTATTCTTTTTCAGCAGTTTTAGGTTTACAGAAAAATTGAGCAGAAAGTAGAGAGAGTTCCCATATGTCTCCTTGCCGCCAACACCCACTACCTGTTTCCCTTTTATTAACATCTTCCATTGGTGTGGAATAAATGTTACAAATGATGAGCTAATATTGATATACCATTTTTACTATAGTTTACATTAGAGTTCAGTCTTTGTGTTGTACACTCTGTGAGTTTTGACAACTGTATAATGACTTGTATTCACCACTACACTACCGTACTTAGTTTCACTGCCCTAAAAATCTGAGCTTCACGTATTCACTTCTCCCTCTACAGCCCCATCCAGCCACTGATCTTTTTACTCTCTTCCTAATTTTGCCTTTTCAAGACTGTGATAGAGTTGAAATTATATAGTGTGTAGCCTTTTCAGATTGTCCTCTTTCACTTAGTAATATTTCTTTAAGGTACCCCATGTCTGGATCATTTCTTTTTATCACTGAATAATATTTCATTTATGAATCTGTCACAGTTTATTTATACATTCATCTATTGAAGGCCACTTTGGTTGCTTTCAGTTTTTGGCAATAATGAATGAAGTCACTATAAACTTTGATGTGCTGGTTTTCGTGAGGATGTAAATTTTTAACTCATTTGAGTAAATAACAAGGAACATGATTGCTAGATCATATGATGTTATTTTTTAAAACACAATCTCAGTACATTTTTTTTTTTGGCTTAAAATTCTGGGGTCCTGTGGGGGTAGGTACAGTGGCACTCTATAACAAGATGTGGTGATACTTAATTTATTTTCAGTTTTCCTCCTCAGAGGGCCTACCATTTGGTTGGTTGCAAAAGCAAAGTGAACCAATCGAATGAATGGAAGAACTAATCTATAAAACCAGACCTGAAAGTTTACACAATTCAATCTAGAAAGATAAATGTGACAAGTAAGGATCAAAATATGTCGATTAATGCAGAGAGCGAGGATGGAATTTGTGTTGCTATATGGTAATACAATGTGAAAATAAAAAACATTTAGAAAGGATTAGGTGTATTCATGAATGTTGGATAAATAACACTATTAAGGAATAAACATCCTATAGCCTACCTCTCATCCTTTGTCCTAATATCAGAAAGAATAGCTATGCTTCATATTCTGAAAATGTCACAAAATTTACTTCTTTTTGAAAAGTTTTAGATCATTCTTATGTATTTAACTGAACTGACTAGGACTAGAATGGCTCCTACTTGGTAAACTTATGAGATAAACCTTTTGCAAATTTCTGCCCTCAACTCAGAAGTCTATAATAAGCCATCATCCTGTATGTTTTGTGGTTACCTGGGATAGTGGTTACCTAGGAATCATTTTGTTTACTGGCTGGAACTTTACAAACAAACAAACAAACAAACAAAAACTTTAAGGAACCATTCCCCCTAAAGTTCGGTCTTTTCCCTTCCAACTTCATTCGTTCTGTAACTAATAATAATAGTTCAACTGTGATTTGTCGTAAAGTTTTTTTAAACTAATCTGGAATTAAATACACACACATGCACACACATGCGTGCACACACACCACACACACACACACACACACACACACTGCAGACTACTTAAGGAAAAAAATTTAAATACAACATTCTAAGCAATTATCCCCTGGATACTTGAAATTATTCTATAAAAGAACAGAAAGCGCCATGTAAACCCATGTTATACATGTAAGCTTATTTTACCCAAGAACTGCAATATTTGACCTTTCAGAAACAGCAATGAACATATACTAAATGTCATATCATGTCATCCAGTTCCACAAGCAAGAAACCTACACATCGTGCTTGACACTCCTTTACCCTTAGCTGCCATAGACAATCACATAGCACTGACAGTTTGACCTCTTAAATACTTCTCCAATCTGCCCTTTTCTCCCGATCTCCATGGCCAATGTCCTTGCCTGGTACTGCAGTAGAAAAACCAGCATTCTTGTATCCAAACTGACTGTCTTCTTTCCCTTCTTCATACTTTAGTCAGAGTGGTCTTTTCAAATGCCCATATGAATTATGACATGTTCTTGTATAAAAACTTTTAATATCTTCCCGTTGCTTTTAGGGAAATACTATAAGTTTTAACATGATCCTCTGGTTTGGCTCATGCCTAACACTCAGACCTCCACTCTTACTGCTGTGTGTCTTCACACTCTGCATTCCATTTTCAGCGTTTCCATTTTGTCCTTCAGATGATCTGTATATGCTCCTGCCCCAGGGACTTTGCACATGCTATTGTCCTTTCCGGAATTATTCTTCATCCTCCTGTAAGCCTGTTTAACTCATACTGATGTTTCAGATTTCAGCTCAGAGTTTGTTTTTCCTTTCCAACCTAGGCTAGGTCAGGTTTGTTCATTATGTGTTCTCATAGAAATCATTCCTTTTCATGCAAGAACTTGTTTTATATTGTAATGATGTGATCATTAATGTACATATCTGTCTCCCCACTAGACTATATACTCCTAGAGAGGACAGACTATATCAATATTTGTTCATTGTTATAACTCAAGATTGAGAACAGTGGGTGACAAGTACTAAAAGCTTGCTAAATATTTATTGGATAAATGAATGCATTTTAGACATTATTATAGTATGAAGTATAGAATAAGTGGAAACTTGTTTCCATGTTTATAATATTCAAATTTTCAATTTATCATATAATATCTGGGATAGATATTAGTATTAGTATGAATATTAGTATTCATAATAAGGATTTTTCTTATAAAAAAGTAAAAGTCCGAGAGCAGATGGCTTTACTAGTGAATTCTACCAAACATTCAAAGATAATTTAATATTTATCCTTCTCAAACTCTTACAAAAAATTGAAAAAGAGACAATACTTCCTAATTCATTTTATGAAGCCAACATTACCCTGATACCAGAACCTGTCAAGGATTAATACACAAAAAAAGAAAATTACAGACCAATATCTCTGATGAATGCAGATGCAAAAATCCTAAACAAAATACTAGCAAATCAAATACAACAATACATTAAAAAATTATACATCGTGATCAAGTGGGGTTCATTCCAGGTGTTCAAGGATATTAATATATGCAAATTGATTATGTGATACCCCACATTAACAAAATAAAGGATAAAATCATATTATCATATCGATAGATAAAGAAAAAGCATTTGACAAGATACAACACCCATTTATAATTACAACACTCAATAAAATAAGTATGAAAGGAATATACCTAAATAATAATAAAGGCAAGCCCTCAGCTAATATCATACTTGATGGTGAAAAACTATAACATTCTCCCTTAAGATCAGGACAAATTTTAAAGAAAATAATTTTTCCCATTTCATATTGTCTTATTCTCAACCAACAACCTGAAAAGAAAGATAATATATTCAATAAATTGAATATATTGCAAAATTTTCTAATATAACATTAAAACAATTCAATGCTAATTTGGAGAGAAAATCTATAACAGAAAGGAATATAGGTGACTTTAGCTTCATCTAGTTAGAGTTATTTATCCAACAGGTCTTCTCCTTGCTTGCTCTTCTTCCCAGGAAAGCATTGTTGGTGCCTCTTTTCTTACTTTCCTGGCCCCTTTCTTCAGGGTTCAGTGTTTGTCCTTTTGTGAGCACCATGTGGGCTTCTCTCTTCCACATGTTCAATATTGTGATTCTTAGTGGATACTGACTTTTCTCTTGTTCCAGGAAGATGATTTATTTGATATTTTGAGGAAAAATTAAACTCTTTTCATTGTTTCATATTTTCAACAATGTTATTATTAATAAATATGTGCTAAGTAGCAGAATGCTGTAGGTAAAATATCAAATAGATAGAAACAAAAACATCTTAATCCATTGGGATTTGTGCTAAGACTGAAAATCATTATCTATGACACAGGATCATGCTATTTTTCTTCTTTTTTTAATACAAAAAATGTCCAATAAAAAAGTCTAACTTAAAATGGGGTTCAAAGAAAGGAAAGTGGCAAAACTTGTAGATGCATGTAGAAATAGGCCTAAGGAGAGAAGCATGCAGAAGTTGTAGGAATCATATAAAACACACTTCAAGGAGTTAAGTGGAAGAAAAAGCTGATGAAACAAGTACGCGTTCACTCACAGAATCCAGCAGAGTCACAGCCAAATATTTGTCATTTTATATTCAGTTACTTAAGTAACATGGGCTAAGGAGTACTGGGAGCTAAAAGAAAACATTGATGAAGAAGGATAAAGCAACGAGACTAAGTTTGGGTGGGACATGGCAAGACACTGCATCAATCTATTCCCACTACATGAACTACAAAATTTAAATTTTGCAGAACGAATTCTGCTCTTGTTTTGGCCCAAAAGAAAAATCTATGAAATTAATTGAAAACATTCGCTAGCGTATGTAATAAGATCTTTGTCTAGTTGGAGAGCTAAATGTTTTTGCAGCGTTTGTTTCATTCAGGAATGTATTTGTCGAACTTCGCTCCCACCCCCACTGTCACCATCACCATTAATACCCTGGCTCCAGGAACACAGGTTTTGTTGTTTTTGTTTTTGTTTTTTTCCCCAAAAAATGCTTTGGAATCTTTAACTATGCACTCATTTTTCAAATGATATCTCCTTGTAACTCTTTCTTCTATTTCTGGTACATGTAATGTCTGACAGAGCTATACCACCCAGACCATCATCGCACCAAGGTCAAGTCCTATTCCAAACTCAGCACTCAGGAGACGTTAAGGAAATTTAATGAGATAAGATTAAGGAATAAAATAGTAACACTAAGACTGATAATTTTTTAAATAATTCATTCAAATGGAATTGATAATCTTTTAAACTTCTTTCTTAAGGGTCATTCTTTGAAGCAGAAATTTTTTTTTCCTGGAACTATTTTAATTTCCACTGTGGTTGCCCTGGCTATTGTCAAGCCACATTCCTCTCTTCAATTCCCTTTTAGAACTAGATTGGGTCAACCAGCGGGATAACTAGTGATTTAGAGTCCAGGCTATATAGATTCAGACTGTCTGAGATGAAAAAGCTGCTCTGCCACTTAATAGCTATGTAAACTTTCACCGACATACTTTAACGTCATTCATTGCCAAGAGGAATAAAATGAGATGATGCATGTAAAGCATTTAACATTGTGACTAGTTTCCATCGGTAATTAAGTAAATGTCAATAATTACTATTCTCACTTTAGTTTTCTTTTAATTAGATTTATATTCACATCTGTAAATAATGGAGCTGTGTTCCCTTGACTATCTGTGATGAAGGACAGTATTTTTTTGTTTCCAACTTTTTGCAGAGAGATACTTTCATAAATTATAATAAAATTAAATTACTAAAAAAGTACTTTCAAAAATACAAAGTAAAACCCCAGAATTTTTATTTTTATATTTAACACATGTAAAAATATTTTTAAATTGCTATAGGAGTTTTTAAATTTTTTGCTCAATTTCTGTAATTGTTTCATTGCAAACAGAAAATGGGTAATTTGTAGATGGGCACAGGTTCATGAGCCATTGTTTAAGTAGTGCTGTGATGAAGACTATGTAACATATTTTTTTATCTTTTGAATGAGATAACCTCATTTCTAAACTGTTGAAATATTTACTGAAACTTTTATGATTGATATATATAAATTTGATTGAATGCAATTTTTGTTCAATAACAAGTAAAAATAAAAATCACTAGCAATCTGAAAAACCCTTAAAATAGAGGGTGGGGTTATGGGGCAGTTTAACTTTGAGACATCACTAATCTCTACTTTGATGAAGCTTCTGAGTATTTGTCAGGCTAAGAAACCGTATATCACTATGTTCATTTGTTATCTGATGACATATTCCCTTGGATCATCCAAAATTTTTTTAAAAACTCATGGCACACTTTTTCTGGATTTTATTATATACTTTCAGTCTGATTTCTTTCACATAAAGTACTAGCACTATCAGTTTTATATTTTCCTTTTAAGCAAAGCTCCATACAGTTAACACATGACCCTACATATATTGGAAATATAAATTAATATTATTAGTTTAATGTAAAGTTTAATATATTAATTTGTATTGTGTTGGGAAGCTGATATGTAACACAACACCAGAACACATTTGATCTGGGAGCTTAGTTTTTACTCACAATGCCACCTGCTATGACAACTTTATCCCATTCCAGCCTTTCCCTAGAAAATTTATGAAAACAGTTAGTTATGTTTTCCTGGGGAATGGTTGGCAACAGATGCAGCCAACCCAATTTGTTTTGTTCAGGATTCTTTAATTGATAAATGGAGGAAAAGATACATACAGTTTGAACAAAGGGAGAAGAGATTGTTTCTTTTTAAAAAAACACTGAAGAGTATATGTGTCCCTCTTAACAATTGTATTCTAAGAGATGTATCACCTATGTCGGTATGATAACATATCTCATTCATTACTGTTTTTCATCTCTATGGTTTTCCATATGGGTATAGATATAAAGAGCAACAGTATAAGTTACATATTTTCTGTTAGTTGAATGAATAATTCAGTTGAATTAGTAATTATCTCTGTCAGTTAACAATTGCCTTTTTGATTCTATGTAACAAACAACCACAAAAGCTGATGTGGCATATAATTGTAAACTCATCTTGTTTGTGCATCCAGGGTCAGGTGGACTGGCTGTGTAGACCATGGCAGGATTTGATCACATGTTGGCAAATAGGCTAGTTTAGATTGGGTCAACTTGGCTTTGCTCTACCTGGGTCTCTTCTCCAGCGAGGGTAGGCCAGGTATGCTCTCCTGGCAGCGGTGGAGGCAAAGTTAGGGCAAACCTTCCCCCTCCCCTTACCTCATCGTGTTTAAGACACATCAAATTACACACTAAAGGGCATTGAATGAAGGAAGGGTGAAGAATTCGGTCCACTTTTGCAATTGATCACATATCTAAAAATAAATCTTTTCAATTAAATAATATGAAAACTATGAGTAGTTAAATATATTTAACTACTACTAAAAGTAGTTAAATATATTTATCTTGATGTAAATAAATGTACCTGGTCAAGTTACACAAACTCATCTGTGCTGTTTCTTCATTTCTAAAATGAGAATAATAATACCAATCTCATACAATTATAGGTCATAGGATTATAGTAAGAAATAAATTAATTGATTATGTAAAGTGCTTAAAACAGTGTCTGGTTCAGAAGTATGTACAATTTAAGTGTTAGCTATAGTTATTAACATTATTATTGTTGTTAGTAATTCTTATTATTTATTATTATCATTTTGAGGTGTTCACTGTTGAGCATTGACAAATGTATGAGGATGGTATATGGTTGTAGCAATACTTTAAGCATATTTATTTTGTGATATTTCTTGCTAACATTTATAGCACAGGTACCATCTGTTCATGTTATAAGCATTATTTTAGGAATTTATACATACCTATATTCTAGAGAAAACACATTAACATTATAGAGCCAGTTGTCATGTTTTTATTTATAATTTTAAAATTTCTTAAAGTTGTGCTGTAAATACTTTACACTTAATTTTTGTTTCCAGTTTCTTTAACAAACTTTATACAATTATCGAGAAAAGGTAGCAAGCTTATGGATAATACTAATTTATTGATATTTCCTAAAATTTTGTGATCATTTATTAATTCATTCTGTATGGTAACAGGAACAAGGGCCAATTCCTCCCAAGCTCTAATGTGCATACAAATCACCCAGGGTTTTGTTAAAATGCAAATCTTGATTCAGTAGGTCAGGGATGGGGCCTGGGATTCTGCATCTCTAACAAGTGACCAGATGAAGAAGTTGGTATTGGTCTTTGAATAAATTGTGTATACTTAAATATTATATATATATACCTGTGTATATATGGTATATATTAAAGTATGTAAAAATACATCTTTATATTAATAAATTAAATAAATTAATTATTTAATATTTAATTATATAACAAATAATATTCTTGCCATATTTCCTAAAAACCATGCCAATAAGTCATAAAAATAAATACAATACAAAAAATACATTTTAATATGTAAATCAATATATCTAAAGATATCTTAAGTGTATATTTATATTTATGTAACATCTCTAAATGTTAAATAATATATTTATTGGCAAAAAAATCTTTATTTAAAATTTTGTTTCACCAGAAAACTATTGAGGTAACAGCTTCTGGTCCTATAAACAGAAGTGCTAAAAAATCTGCTTTGTTGGCAAGAATATCCATAAAATCACTGAGTCCTGTAATTAAGTAAAAGCTGTCTCTTAAACGCATATATAATAATACTTTAGTTTGTAGTATGCACACAAACAATTTACCAAACCATATTTTTTCTCCTTGTGGGCATTACAGCCCAATATTATAAATATTTGATTATGTGGAATGTCAGATAAGTAAAACGCATTTGTCAACTAGATTTTCTACTGCGTTTTTAAGTACACATTATTTTTTATTGTTTCAAAGTTTATAACCATAAAATCTGAAAGATCAGAATATTTGTTCATTTATATGTAATTTTAAGAATGCTCTCCATTTTTTAAGGAAGTAAATAGTGTCAGAATAATATCATTAAAGAATATAATTGATTTTAAAAACTATAAAAGATGAAGGAAAGTGGGATCAATCAATGCTGAATGATAAACTCTAGTAGACTACATCTCCAAAAAGAAGGGAAGGTAATAAAAGCTGAGAATACAGTTTAAATGGATCATTGGAATTCTCACCTCAAGATATATCTAATTAAGTTGAAACTTGTTAAGAAAAAATAATTAACTACTACCCTGGTCATGATAACAATTAATATTTGAGTTGTACTTTTTGACTTAATTTATGGTTTATAAATATAGCTATAGTTTACAACTTAATTTATAATTTACAGATCATTTAGCACCTCTATTATCTTATTTGATATTTGTAGGAAATCTGTGATTTGTTATTATTTTCCAAGTAAGAACTTGGAATTTGTGGCTTCCTCCTCTTCTCAGTTTAAGCCTGGGAAGGAATATCTAGAAGGAAGTCCAGGGTCATATTACTTACTGCTCTGTTGATGAAAGGAGACTGACTTTTTGATGACTCTGGAATATAGAGGTTAATAAAATATTAATAACTTGCTTATTATGGATGTATTTTGTGCTATTTGATACTATGCATCTAATATTTCTATATCCTCTCTATTTTGGAATTTCCTTGTATTCTAATAAATGCTGTAAATATGTCTGGAATAGCTGTTTATGTGTTTCCCTTTGAAACAGTGGTGGTGGTGGTACCTGTGCTGGTGCTGGGTCTGGTGCCAGGCAAACTTGCAGTTATTAACCAAACATAATTTCCACTTAGTCATAGATAACATCAAAGATGATACAGTAACTACCTAAATGGGAATTTGTGGGATACAACTTGCATATTCTTATGGGAAGCACAGGCTTATAACACACAATAAAGACTTTTCAAGGCATGAAACTGATTCAAATCGTAGACGTATGTATACATGAAAATAAGTGCAATCTAAGTTTAATTTGGGAATAGTTAGCTCATTAGGGAATTTTGAAATTAGATTAAAAACCCCTCTCCCAATTACCTGTGTTGGAAAGCCCTCAAAATTTACCTTGCATCAGGGTTGGCAACATTTTTTTTGGCAAAGAATCATACGGCACCATTATAGGCTTTGCTGGCCACACAATCTCTGTCTCAACAACTCACCTCTGA
Source organism: Eonycteris spelaea (assembly GCA_003508835.1). Classification (NCBI taxonomy): domain Eukaryota; kingdom Metazoa; phylum Chordata; class Mammalia; order Chiroptera; family Pteropodidae; genus Eonycteris; species Eonycteris spelaea. Next base: position 926,433 of record PUFA01000067.1, on the reverse strand, counting down.
ACTTTGTAGCATGAACTTTGTAGGCAAAACCTGTAATTTGACAACCACCAAGATAGATTCTCAAGATCACTTTTAGTTCTTAGGTTACAGTTATGCTAAATTACCTGAGTTTATGGCTAATTCCTTGATTATAAATTATGGAACTTGGAACTCTCTTCCCTCCTCTTCTCCTTTCATCCTTAGTCCAGAAGCTTAGCTGTGTACATGCAAGTGGCTTATCAGGGTATTTTCCTAAACAAAGACATTTCTCTTAAAAGAGGAATCCTGCTGCTACTGTTAAGATAGTAAGTACACCACAGATGGTGCTTTCATTTCAAAAACAACCACAACATAAAAGAAAATATGAAATCTGTGTTTAATTGTTGTGTTTTTCTATTCTATGGTTTCACGATTTAGTTTGGCAAGGATTCAAATTAATATTTAAGCTTTGCAGGAACTCAACTGTTGATTTTGTTGTGGTGGTGTTGGTGGTTTTAAATATAGCCAGGCAAGATGAGAGAAAGACACATCAAACTCCTTATCTATTTCTTAATGGCAGTTTCAAAGAGATTATATTTAAGCTTAAATTTAAATAAGCATTTTCATATTATCACTACTGGTGTAGAGTGTTTCACTGGCGCAATCATCATATTACCCAAATGTATAAAAACTGTAAGTGAGGCTAGGGCTGTGTCGATAAGCCACCTGGGATTCCTTCTTTCTTTATACTTCTCTTGCCACTCTACATTGGAGGTCGCAAATTGGAGGTTTGTGGGCCCCATCTTGCTTTTGTTTTGTTTTTTATATAGAAAAACAAAAGCAAAAACTAAGAAATACTTGCTACCATTAAAAGGAAATTTTATCGAGAAACCTGGATTTCTTACGTCCTTTGAAAAATCAGATCTACTAAAGATCTAAGATTTTTATTTTCACATGAGAACCATATAAAGAACAGCTGCTCCTGTTACCATTCTTTCTACGATTCTGTCTGTTCAGCACTGAGCCTGAGTAAGGGGGCATTTATACTCATACCAATACTATGTTACCCCAGCTTGCTTCTTCACTCTTGTATCTGCCTAGCCAGTATAGATATGTGAGTTTCTGGTCCCTGCTGGGTGCATGACCCCTGGAAATTTCATCAATTATAATTATTTCAAGTCCTACCTATGGGACTTTTCACTGAATCTATCTTCCTAAAGCATATTGTAGGACTCAAACATAAAATTATGACTTTATTAACTGTACAACTGCTATTAAGAGTGTTTTTGTTTATGTCGGTTAATGTCGCTTTTTCCTCGAGAGGAAGTGCCAAGAAAAAAGAAAAGATTTTTTTCTCTTCAATAATTTTTATAGCATATAGCCTTTCTCTTTTTGTCTTGGCTACCAGGAAGTTCAGAACTCAATTTAATAATGTCATAATTCTCGTGGTATTTATCTTCTTTATGCATCATGGATTATTATGTTACTACTAAAGTTAGCACACACATACACATGTTCTACAATTTTCAAGTGCATTTTACAAGAGGTCAGACTTCAACACATCAGTATGTAAGTGATACATATACTAACTTCTCAAAGCTATCCTCCAAATTAACAATAGATTTGTATTTATTGTACTAATCAGGCTATGCCATTATTCCCTTGCTTATTTATGAACCCTACATATCTACCTCTTACTTATAAGAAATCTAACCTGTTAATCAGCATGTCCAGAACCCTTTATCACATTTCTGCAACTCATCCTCCTATCTGCTTCTGCCCCATAAAGCTCAGTAATGGACTATTATAGTTCTCCAAATGTACCATGGCATTTCCCACCATTGTCGTTCACAATACCATTTATTCCATCTATAATCCCTCTAGCATTTTGAAGGGAAATCTAAGATGGCAAATATTACATTGTAGTCTAATTTTTTAAGCACATGAATTTTAACCAAATTCTTCCAGTGAAGAACGTTGTTCATTTTGAATATATTCATTGTGGTATACCTGATACTAAGCACAATATTTGGTATACAAATTGTGCTCATTGACTAATTTACTAATTTGGCTAAATTAGTAAATTGACTAATTTAACCAAATTTTGGTTTGCTGAAATATTGCTAGAATTGAAATAACTGATACAGGGTATATTTTAGACTTTAAGAAATGGGGAATGTTTTTAGAATAAGTAGTGACTATTTACTCCATGCCAGGTTCTCTTCAAAATATATAACATGTATTAATTCACTTAATCCTCCAGCCACTCTATTATCTATGATTTGGTACTCATTTTAGAGAAGAGGAAACTGAGGGCCATTAAGTAATAAGAACACACAGTTGATAAGGAATGGGCCAGGTCCGAACCCAGGAGGTCTGGTTCCACAGCTGGTGTTCATAGTCCTCTACTCCACTGCCTCTCATTTACATATTTAAAGTATATCTGTTCCTTATGAAACCAAATGAATAGCAGCTAATCTTTTTTATTATTTATTTAATTTCAAATCAATTAATTAATTATTTTTTATGGTGACATTACTTAATGAAATCCTATAAGTTTCAGCTGTACATTTTAACAGGCAGGCATATATATATTTATATTACATGTTCACCTCCCATAGTGAGCTTTCTTTCTGTCACCACATATTTGACTCCTTTTACCCCATCTACCTCCTTTCCCCCTCTCCCCAGTAATCTTAACTTTCATTGGTTTTATCAATTCTCCTTGGAACGCAGGGATTCTTTTGGGCTCCAATATTTCTTGAACAGTTTAATTCTTGAAAAGTATAGAAAAGTCTAGCAAAATATATTAGACAGTAGTACCTTTGATTATAGTATGCATGTGCACATTAATTATTTAACCAAGAATAAAGAGAGAAAATATACCAACCAGTCTCTACCATCACACACAACTGAAAGCAATAATTTTCTTTGCAAAAGACAGAAAGAATCACCTATTTGTGAAGTCACTGGCATAGCTCACAGAAAGGGGATGTGGAATTGACTTTCTTGGAATCCTAAGTTGCAGACATTTTATGTAAAAAGACTTAGTGTCAGGTGTTCTTTAGGTATACTCTGAAAATAAGTGACTTTTCCCACATTAAGATCTTCATTCACTTTCACATTCAACTGAGTAAACTTAAAGTGGAGATGATCCAGTCCTAAGTTGCTGATAGTAATGCAAGCAATGTCTTCCATGTTTCTTACATTATAGTAGTGAGGATCAGATGAGAATAAAAGTTGGCTTATGGACCTGCATTTCCAAAGCTGGAGGCCCTGTTTTCTCTAAATAAGAGTCAGTCACTAATGATGCCATCAATAAAGTGAGCCAGGCTCTGGGCAGAAACCTGAGGTGTTAGAAGGCAGGTGTCAGCTCCTCTCACCCCTGAGTAATCTCAGTTTGGGTCAGCTTTAACAACCCCACTCCCAGCTGGTTTTGAGCTAGATTTTAACTAATAAATAATATGTTTGGATGCCTTGGACTATCGCAATAAAAAAATGAGTGACATGCTGAAGTCTCAGCTGTTTGTCCTAGAAGGTGCACCTTCAACCAACATGTTATATTTATTAGTCATTTGAGGATAAGCCAGATTTGAAGCATTCTATTTTATTTTCCTCACCACAAATGTCTGAACAAGCATGATTTTATCAGTCTTTCCTGGAGGCGCGGTCTGGAGATTGACTCAGAGACTGTTATTTTTTATTAATGAGAAGAATAATAGGATATTTGCAGAAATAGAATTTAATGGAAGGAACATTTATTTTGATGGGATCTTACTCAAACCTGAGGTAACATCAACTAGAAGAAATGACGGTCTACATAAATTCCTCTGGAAGGAGGCTAAGCCTGTCTTTTGGCTATTTTAAAATCGTCGAATTAATCACTGTATGTCATCTTTGTTATGAATAGCATCTGCCATTAACAAAACCTGTTCCCTTTGGAAAACTATTAGCTTTTCAGTGAATTAGTTAAAGTTATGGGGCATTCTGGATATATATTCTGCAAGAGAAACCATTTGATAATTCACATTCTCATGAGAAATACTGAAAGAAAATTTCTACAGACAATAATGTCACATTCCTTATAGTTAACATAAATTTAATTCTTGAAAGTTTTATTTTTTTATACCTTAAAAGATGTAGTTTTTTTTAAAGAATGTGTATAGAAACAACTCTTTTAAAAAAATAATATATTTTTTCTGCAGTCATAAAAATCTATTAAGGTAAAATTGTTTTTAAGTACAGTGATACTTTTAAAAGATCAATGACAATAAACTTCTATTTTGCAACTGTATTTCATGTATATAAAACATCACAATATGTAGCCTATTTTAAATAACCATAAAAACCAGTTAAGTGATTTCCATGGTCTATAACTAGGAAGGTTGAATTCTTAAATTAACTTTAATAAAGGTCTATCAGAAATGTCTTTGTAGAAGTATGTAAAAGTCATCTATGAATATTTGTGTTATTAAGGATAACTATAAAGTACCAAAGCTTTGTGCTACTTATCAGTCAATGTAGATCATGGCATTGAGTCATTGCTTTTAACTCACTGTACTCTTTCCAAAAATGCTGGGTGATCTCAGTCAGGGCAGCTTTTGCTATTTCTCTTCAAGAGTTCCAGTGGGGCTCCAAACCATGGAATTATGTCATTATTTTCAGCTCTGTCACTATGAACAGCTAACAACACCTGGCCTCGGCTCCAATATGTCAGCTGATTGTCATGATTTTAGTTTGAGGTTTCAATTTGTCTCTTTGTAGGTAAAAATGTATCACTCTATAATATCAGTGATCTAATGAACAGCTGGCAACTGTTAAGGTATCATATAATTAATCCTATGGAAATATTGAAAACGGGTTAGCAAATACCTTAAATACATTTTTTTTTGTTTTGTTTACTGTGAATATATGATGTTGCTTTATTGTGCTCTTTTTTGTTATACCCTGGTTGAATCGTTTTCTGTTTAAATAAAAACAGTTTTGAGTTTGTTCGTGTCTTCTATTTTCTTATTGAAAAACAACTATACTTTTGCTATACATATTTTCCCAATAATAACAGATTATTCTCTATTCATTGTGTATAGAAAAAAGCGCAGGCAGGAAGAGGTATATCTGGTCATCTCATGGTGGATAGCTTCTGAAAGACAGAGAAACCACATTGAAACTCCCATTCCTCCTTCTAACTTTCTTTTCTTCCTTTTCCCTCTCCAGGAACTTTTTACCCCTGAATGCAAGTTTAAAGAATCTGTTTTTGAAAACTATTATGTAATCTACTCATCTATGCTGTACAGACAACAAGAATCTGGTAGAGCCTGGTTTTTGGGATTGAATAAGGAAGGGCAAGTTATGAAAGGAAACAGAGTAAAGAAAACCAAACCAGCAGCTCATTTTCTACCCAAGCCATTGGAAGGTGAGTGTTATGTGTGCGTTATCCTTATCAGATTTATTACACATTTATTTTTCACATTGATAACTCTACCAGGATGCAAGGAACCTTCATGTAATGCTAGATATATTCTTTATCTTGATCTGGTAGTTGTTGCATAGATAACTACTAAGTTGTGCATTTAAGATTTGTACACTTTACTGTATATATGTATGTATGCATATTAATGGGTACATATATTTATATATATATGTGTGTGCATATGCATATACACAATACACAAAATGACAATAAGTTATTGAAACCCAAATAACTAATGACCAGAGCCTATCTGGAAATGAAAAATTACATAAGAGTCTGAAATATGAGTGAATTATTATGCATTATATGATAAAGCATAAAGAAAGTTAGAATAGAAATAAGAAATTAGAGGGGTTTTCTGTCCTTCCAAAATAACGCCTCTATGATTTGGCCTTATTCTTTCAAATGAATTTTGAGACCATTGACTCACCAATATTCAAATGCAAGGGAAAAATTTAAAAACTAAGTCAATAAAGAAATCTTGATTTCTTTATTGTCACCTTGCTTTGTTCTTTACATTAATTTTAGTTTTAAATATAGACAATTAAGAATTGACTAAATTTCTAAAACCTTGTCTCTCAGCTGCATAAATGTAATGAAAACTAACAGGGCCTTTATGTTTCTTAACTGAAGCAAAATCTGGAAATGAGCAATTTAATATATCCAACAGGAAATACCTGAGACTCTAAAAGTGTGGTGTAATATTACTTGGTATTTCAATTGCACACTGAACTGTTGTATGTAATGTGTGTGTTATGTGTGTTTATACAATATGAGAAGAAACAGTATTTTAAAATAATTAGTAGACAAAGTACTTTAAAAAAACAAATAAGGAGTGTTATAATGACAGAATTTATCACATAATGTAATTGATAGAGAAAATCAATTTCTAACTTTCAGGACCCATACAGGATATAAGTTATATCAATGGAAATGTTAGGACAAATTCGGACTTGATTAATTATTGATGCTCCGGACATTCGTATCTCTTACATAACTTCGATCAAGGTTAATGCTCTGATGTTATTGTCTGCCAATTAAATTAGTTTGGAGTGAGGGATTGGAAAGAGGATTGGAAGGAGGGATAGGAAAGTGCTTCAAGGATTTGGATGAATCCCTTTTACTACATTGACAAGTCATTTAATCTAGGTCTGATGTACACATGAACTTTCAAATATGTGTGCCACTAAAAACTCACATGATGCATTGATGCAAAAGGTAAAATTCTACCATCTTGAACATGGAGAATGCATATGGTAGTGTCCAACTAAACACAAGATCTCTTTGTAAAAGACAGTAAGTCCTCACTTACATCAGCAATAGATTCTTGGAAACAGCAACTTTAAATGAAACATTTAACGAAATTAATTTTACCATAGGTGAACTGATATTAGCAGAGTGACATTCCTATGGCATATTTCTGGCCACATAAATATCACCGAACTTCTCAATAAAGACTCTAAACATTTCTAATATTAAACATTGAAATAAATGTGGGTTATACATACATTTAAGAAAGATTAATAAAAATGAGCAAGAGAATTATTTTCAAACCTGCTTATTCTAGCTCAGGGTTGCAGGGGGCGGGAGCCTTTCCGTGCAGCTCAGGGTGCGAGGTAGGACTCCCCCTTGGACAGGATACCCTTCCATCACAGGGCACACTCACACCCACCTACATTCTCTCAGACTGAGACAATTAAGGCACACCAATTCACCTACTGTGCACATCTTGGGATGTGGGAGGAAACCCACATTCACCTGTAAACAGTAGTCCCTGGAGAAAACCTCCACAGACACAAGGAGAAGGTGCAAACTCCACACAGAGGATGTGAAGAAAGCACTGTCTTCCGTTTTAGGACAGAGAATTACTGCTTTAAAGCAGGACTTCTTCCCAACGGGATTGCTTTACCTTAGGGTAAACAGGACTGAGCAAACTGCGGAGGTCTGTGTGTGTATTGATGCTTGAACCTAATCAGGTAATGTTTCCTTTTCCGCTTCCTTCACACCCTCCTTCCTGTCACTAGTTGCCATGTACCGAGAACCATCTTTGCATGACGTTGGAGAAACGGTCCCGAAGGCCGGGGTGACGCCAAGTAAAAGCACAAGTGCGTCTGCAATAATGAATGGAGGCAAACCAGTCAACAAAAGTAAGACAACATAGCCAGATCCTCACAGGTGTTGTGACTTACTCGTCCTGAGCACAGTTGAGTGATTTATCCTTGCCAGACATTTCTGCTCCCGTGGCTGAGGAGCAGCTGGAAGTAAGCGGATGCTTGCTCTTTGCTGTCTTGAACTTCTTGGTTGCAAGTGGATAAATCTCAACCTGTTGCACCCCCCACAATAAGAAGACACCTGGATAACCAGCTAAACTCAGACCATGGAATGCCCTACCAGATATGGAATGCCTTTTTAATATCTTTTCTGTGACCGTGACACTTCATGTGAATGACATACTTCACAAGTACACTCGATACCTTGCCTGCTGACAGCTACCCATAATCCTTTTTGAGTCCTGTTTCAGCGAAATCCATGTGTTTAAGTTCAATTTTGTAGCACACAAATACTATTGAGTAATTTCTAGTTAGAAGCTGTAAACCTGTGCTATTATGGATTTCCCTTCTTCCCGTTTTTACAGGGCTGCTCGCTCCACTGTCTGTGACCTTTCGCAGGGATTGTGTTCCTCTAAATCTTAAACGTTGCAGTTGGCGTAATTCGGAGAGAGATCAGGGAATCAGGAAGCCTTCTAAACCTATTATTACAAATCGCATCTATAAAGATTAAGAGTGTTGTCTCTGGCTCACACTATCAATTAAACACACATATATGCTCTAGTCAGTAGCAGGTACTGTGCTCCTGAGGTTGGCGTTGCCGGGGTGAGAAATGGGTCAAACACAGTCCGTGGGAAGTTCTCTACGATATGTGTTTGACACCCCCCTCTAGTTTCTTTGTGTGTGTGTGTTTTATACATATCACAAGCTTACTGGTAATGGTAACATTTGCCTTGCCCAGCGAGCAAGACCCACTGGTTTTTGAGAAAGTGGGTCCTAAGAACTCTGTAGGCCTTGTAGGCCTGATTAAGGTTCATTTTTCATCTACTAATCCTCATTATTTGGAAAAAAGAAAAAATATCAATAATTACAACCTACAAGAGTTGCGCTACCTAAGTCCATTTCCGATATAGTCCTTCCTGTTTTTAATGAACGGAACTCAACGCCATCCCTGGTTTGGGCTGTGTTCCACTCACACTCAGCAGAGCATGGGCAAGGCGGCTGTTGTGTTCTTTTCTGCAGCAGCAATGCAAACCTTAGTTATAAATTAGACTTTAATATTTTTGGTGTTTAACGACAAGTTTTTAAACTGGACACATTAGGAAAAAATATTTTTTTGAGCTCAGCATGCTGAGTCAGGTACTGTGTATTTCACCAGTCCATACCTCTAACTCAGCTTCATGGGCCCAGGTCGCCCAATGGCTGGAGTAGAGGTGCCTTGCCATGATCTCAGAATGCAGTCTGTTGAATTATTCTAGATAAAAGTAAAGGCAGACCAACACGTTCAAACATCAGGTTTTTGGTCCATTCAACTAATTTGCTTTCGTTTTATTTGCTTGTTAAATTTCTTTTTCAATAACTCGGAGCTTAGGGAAGACAACTACCAAGAAAGGCTATGAACAGTTGACTACACAGCGAAGAAACCATACAAAAGGTTCAATATTGGATATAAAGAGTTTCAAAATGTTTAATACTAAATTGTTTGGAAATATATTTGTTAACTCTGTGTATACTTAATAAAATTCAATGTTTTGTCCTAAGAAGAGTTACTTGAGACCAAACTGAACCTCATTTATAGAAAACTATATGTGGGATCAATATACTGGCCTCTTGTTATTATTTCCATGTGGAAGGATGACCTAGTCACCATCCCCTCCCTGCACTGTATTTACTGGGAAATTATTTTGTCACTGCTTTTCTAAGTCTCCATGACAGCCCTTGCCCAGCATTTTAAAATATTGGCCTGCTTAGCTCATTAAAGATTTAGTATAAATTTAACTGTTTATGCTTATTTCATTTTGAATTTCATTTCATATTGGATTCCATTTTAATAAATAAAAAGTTAGCATAATGTTTGAGTAGATTTGTTGTTGATAATGCTGAAGTACAAATACAACAAAATGATTCCTTTGTCCATTCTTGATTTCTTGTTGAACCGTTTTGAAGCCTATTGTTTTTAACAGGAAAAGTTAAAATACACTAGTTGAATTTCATTAACCAATTATTTAGGGAAGGCATATTCCATAATATATGGCAAACTGTGAATAATTTAACTTGAAATTCAATGAGATGGGCTATAGTCACTGCTTACTCCAACACACACACACACATCAAAATACACCACCGATTTGTTTTTGGTAATTAGCCTACTTGCAGTTTTTACTTCCCCCCTGCAAGCCTATTTATTGGTTAAAATTAAGACAATATTTTTCTAAATGAAGGATTTATGTAAATATGCACCTCTGTTTTGTTTTTTTTTTACATGAGTTGTCTATAAGGGCATTTATCACTATGAATGGATGTCAGAATACTTTCTTCTAATATATGTTTAGACATACTGCAGAAGGATCTTTGTTATTTGTAAATTAGTTTAATCATTTCCTTTGTGTCTGGTCTCACCTGTTGCATGGGATGAGGACAACACTGACGAACTGCATGTAGGACCTGTGTTTCAAGAACTGTTGGTATGTATTACTCAATTTACATACAAAGAGTTTGTCTGCATTGTACAGTTTCTGTGTTTAATATCATTTGTTGTATTCACGATACAACACATTGAATAAAATATTTGTGTAAAGACATATTATAAAACATCAAACAACTTTATGTAATGAAATGGCATTGCACCACCCACAAATATATAGAGAAATTTCATGTAAATAAGTTGGTAAACTCAATTTCCCCTTTTACCATGCCAAAGAAAAATTTTAGCTTTTTGATGATACCTCTCTTGCTATTTTTCCGGGATAACACTCTCCCATTTTTCCCCTCAAAAATTAAGTCTGCTGTTATTAAGTAAGTGCAATCTGTCGGTATTCTTGTTCTGTATAGTAAATCTGATGGAATTCATTTGTCCTTACAGACTGTGTGTTTTGTACCTCCATGTGCTTATGTCGATTATATTGATCACATTCCTTTTGCATGCATATCTGGTGTGGGAGGGTTATTTCAACTGAATGGTTATAGTAGCTGATTTCCTCACCCATACTTCAACAATGCCTGGTAATGTTAATGGTTTCGATATTTCAAGTGACATCATTTTTATTTTTGTATCAGTTTGCTCTCTAAAATGTTTTGCTACAACTTTGCTTGGAAAAATTTTAGAAGAGATGCAAATGGTCCACTCTCTATTAAGAGTAAAATGGTACTGAACATCATTATAAATCCTGCAGAATTTAGAGATTCTTGCTCTAAATGTTTGCTTGCTCTCAGTGTTTGGGGGTAGGGGTGCAGAAGCTCCACAATGGGTCCATAAGACTCCTGCTGTGAAGTTCTAATCATTTGCCTTTGGTTAGTAAGTAGAGTTTCTTTATCACACCTGGCTAGTTGCTTAAATGATGTCTAACTCACTAAAACAGGCAGATGATCAACATCAAATTTTGTTTAAAAAAACAAAACAGAATGATAAAAAAACTTCTTGTTCTTTAACTTAAACATGTCATTTAAAGTCTTTCTCTAATATTACAGGGAGAATTAAATTCAAAGAAAGACCGGAATGATTAAGAAATCCATTTTAGAAGGAAGTGAAAATATTTAAAAATTATTTTCAATTTCATTTCAGAACAAGACTATATCCAATGAAAGCAAATGAGATGAATCCAGGCATATCAAAATCCAGATGTGAACTGTTACTTTAGAGTAAAATACACTTCATAGTTTAGGTTTTTAAATTGCAAGGTGACACACAGGGCTTGTCAACTCTCAAATGCTAAGTAGGGTTTCGAAGTTTTAATGAGTCTGCAGACAAAAGCTGAGTTATGTTTTTTTTTATTTTTTTCCCCTTGGATTTCTCTATCATTCAGTCTAACACCATGTTTGCTGGCAGAGATTGTGTTTGCATTTTAAGTGGTGGAGACCTTTCCTTTCAATGGGCTGCGGGAACCTAGATTAGCTCAAGGAGCCCAGGGAGAAAAAGAAGGTATAATGATTATCCTCTTAGGTCTGAGGATCTTAGTCAAATTTTACTGAAAAGGCCTTGTGGAAAAATTAGTGATGGTTTGCCAAGTAAGTAGGGTTTGTGTCAACGCCACTTGCAAACTTGTTGCATCCTTCCCATTTGAAATTAATTCGCTGTAACTTGCAACAAACTTGAACAAACCAATGAGATTTACACATTTTCCCTCCTCCTATTACAAGTTTGTTCTTGCCCTGCCTTTTTAAAGAGGTAGTTTCTATCTTAGTAACAGAATCAAATCACATTTTAAAAGGGTAGGATGTATGTCTTTACATGTAACGACGTTTATTTTATTTTTTTCTAATTTAAACAAGTAAATTAAATCATTTCTTTATGTAGCTGTTGATGTTTGCATTGCTAGAGTCAGAATCTCTCTCTCTCACGCACACATACACAAACACAAAATATTACATCAGGTGGAAAAAAGGGAAAAGAAAGTATTTTTGTTTAAAAGAAAAGCATTCATTAGAGTTTAGGTACTATGTGACATAACTCAGTTTCAGCTCAATAATTTGTAGCAAAATGAATCCAGAATATAGCTGATTGTAATACATTTTCGGTTTGTCAAAAAGTTTGGACAAATTACATTCTTAAATTTATAATATAAACATTTCTCCATATCTAAACTTTTTCTTTAAAATCATAAATGCTGAGGACATTTTTCTTATGTTAAAATATAAAAAGAGAAACACTTCTGTTGTAATTGTTTATGTTAATGAAAAGCGTTAATAATATAATTCCAAGAAAAATAAGACACGCCTAGGGTTATGTGAAAAGACAGAAGAAATCAAGGGCAGTTACAATGGAGCTATGAGCCCAGTCTGGCTTGCAATCTGTTCTTTTTATGGCCCAGAAGCTCAGAATGAGGCTTTTTTTTTTCTTTTTTACAATTTTAAACTATCCAACATAATAAACAAAGAATATGCAACAGAGATGTATGTGGCCCACAAAGTCTAACATATTTACTATCTTGTCCTTTTTCCATAGAAAGCAGAGCTCTGCAAGAGACCCTGAATGTCATTTGTATTATGATGGATAGATAATATAACAAATTCTAATGCATCCATCATCAAGAAAGTCATCCATCTTGCTACTAAATAATTATAATAGGTGTGTTTGAGGCTTAAAATGCTTAGATAGAGAAGAGGAAGAATATAATCTATATTTTTTTTTAAGTGCTTATATTTCCTTGATTTTACAAAACTAATATATCAATTGACACTCAACAATAGGGATACAACTAATGTGGTTACACTCCTTAATCTCAGGAAAGATAACAATTTTGTAAATCCATTAAAGTAAGAGAACACTATTAGTACTATAAAACTCAATATCAGTTAAATTTTCTCATGTCATTTTCAATATTAAAATTTAAGTAACTCAGCAGATGCATATTTTCCTTATTTTTAGCGATTTGACCTATAAAGTCCAGTCCATGACTCTAGAATATTTACATTAAATAAAATTTCCAAGTAAAAATTTCCATCAGAAACAATATGGAAATAATTTTGTTACATAATTCTAGGATTTTGCAAAATACAATTCACATTTAGAAAAAAAGTGGGTCTTTTTTAGATCTTAATAATTAAAAATTGCCTAAACGAACGGGTGTAAGTAGATTTAACTGCAAATATATAAGGGAAGTCCAGATTATTGTACATTTTCACAATTCAATGTGAATTTCATACAGAGCAAAATTTCACCATTAAGAAAATAAACATTTTATTCCTATCATTGAGTAAATATTTGTAATTTCTATTTAAGCTATTTCTAGTTGGTTTTTTTTTTTTTTCCTCTGAGCTTTTGAGACTGGTGCCATTTTATCATAGTATCTCTTCTCAACTTCTTTGCATGACTTTACTTTTCCAGGGAGCAATGTATCCTTAACATAGGAGTCTTTTAAGAGAAATGAATGCATATTTCAGGTCTATCGTATAGCTAACTAGATACTGTCTTTTTAAAAGGCAAGTTACCATAGAGTAACTTAAATACTGAAAAGTCAGACTCCTTTTACATGTAACCCCTGCCCAGTTTTTAAAATGTTCTAGTAACAGAAAATGAATACTCTTAAATAACAATTCTTTTGTTTTGTTAATTTCAGTTGGTAAATACATATTGACACAATATAAACAACTACGTCACTGTTTATTAAAAATGTTAAATTGTACATTTTTCATAATTTCTTTCATCTTAAGAAATCTCATGAGTTTAAACTGAAACTAGAGAAATGACTTAACGAGTAAAAATGACCGGTTTTTTCAAAAGCCCTGGTGATCTGGCCTCTGCCCCACTCCCTACCCAGAGATTATACTTCATGTGTGTTCATCTTCATTGTCCCCATATGGAAATGCTGAGTGATATGGAAACCTGGAAAATATGAATGATAGATTTATGTAAAGATATATCTCCTTAGATTGTAGAATGTCCTTTCTTGTGTAGGGATGTGGATTTCTAACAATCATGTAATTCAGCATTTCTCAACTCCAGCACTACTGACATTTGAAGTCAGGTAACACCTTGCCACGGGGAGCTGTCCTCTGCACTGGAAGATGTTTAGCAGCATCCCTGGCCTCTACCCACTAGATGCCTGTAGCACACCGCCCCACCCTACCCAGTATGACAATCAAAATTGTCTGTAGACATTGCTAAATGTTTTCTGGGTGGCAAAGTCGCTTCTGTTGCAAGCCACCGATGTAAATTATGGAAGAAAATTTCTTTCTGGTTTTATTTACATTAGAGTTTGCTTAACTCAGTGTTAATGAGTACCTAGATTTAATTCAGGCGTTCAGAAATAGAAAAACATACAACAGTCTGTTTGACCTGTCCTCGTGGTGATTATATATGGTTTCTCTTGTATTTATATTTAATGGCATAGGAAAAATAAGAATTCAGTCTTTTCCCATGTAATTGTTAAGGATATTCTGTGCCAAGCCAGATTTCACATGCATTTCCATTCCATCCATCCCAGCATTCACAGTTGCCACAGCTACATATTCCATTCCCTGCAACAAAATGCATAAGAGAATCATTATCATGATTGAAATGCACCAAAGTATGTTATTATAAACCATAACTGTTTATAATCAAAACCATTTCATTATTCCCTGATGCTTTTCTTATTGTGTGGCCATCTTATTATTTTCTTATTAAACTGCTATGAGAAATATGATCTTTCAAACAATTAATAGCATCTATTTGGTGCCATCATCTGTGTAATAGTGATCTAATAGTGACTATTCTATATCACTCCAGCTGGGCTTCTATAGCATAATTTTGACTTTCTGTAGAAAACAAGTTATGTCTGACTTAATGAATAAATGCTGAAAAACATAAAGCTTGACATAGTATGAGGTAGGCTGATTAATCAACTAGAAGAGGAGCCTTGTAGTAGAAATGAACAGAAAGTGAATATCTAGCTTAACGGCACACAAATATTTACCTTTTGTCTTAAGCTACAAACAGAAAGAATGAATATACATGTCTGTATTTCCCCTACAACTTTAAGATGTATTTATAACCAATTAAGACTCAAGAAATTACACTCCTAAGTTTTTTGTAACTTTATCCCCGCAATATTTATCTAGCCCAATCAACATATCAACTATCTTTGAACTATCTAGTGGTACCTTGTCTGTATAAAATAATGGTTCCATTCTCAAAGTAAAATGCTTGTCAAGGGAATAATTTTATTTTTCAATATATAACTACCTATGTGTACACTGGAGGGGTTACTTTGTGAAATTTTCCCCCAAATCATAATTTGGTTATATATATAATATATATATATATTCTCCTATGCCTGGGAATAATGTTAGTGCTATTCCCAAATGCCGAGTTCCCCGAGTTCCCCTTACATAGTTACCTTACATTAATAGTTAGCCCTTGAACATGGAAGCTCTCCTGCCCTGAGATCTACAGCAGTATGCGACAGGTGTTATTTGTTTTTATCGTGAACGATGGCATAGATCAATTAGAGTAAGTCAATACAGCACCTGTGCAAATGAGCCCATCATGTTTGTCACAGTCTCTGTCGTCACAGTCACAGAATTCTCCCGAAATATACCATTCTTCAGCAGAACAAATGCATTTTCCACAGTGACAAGAACCTGAAATCACAAAGGATATTATTGGCTGTCACCACATAACTATAAAGGTTTTTGTCTAGAATAGAATACCATCAATGCACTGACGATAGGTTTCTGATAACCTCTCTTCCAAAGGTAAAAGTTTATTGAATAGCCAGTTACTCAGAGAGGAGCTTTACTTACTGTAATTCATAAAGGTTATCCAGGAAAAGCTTCATTATGGATCTAGACAGTTGCAATTAGCCTTGAGCAAATGTTTCATGGCCCAGTCTGGTTGAAATGTCAATGAGAGCAGAATGTAGCTGATTCTTATAGATGGCTTTCCAAAAAGGTGTTCAGAAGTAGATGTTATTTTTTTTATTTTTTTCTCAAGTGAATCAGTTTTAAAGGTATCTATTCTTTAAAGGAATTAATACTAAGTTCTATTAAATGAGGATGCATTTTGTAATTAAAAGTTTCTAAATTATTGTGCTTATATTTCGGAATTTTTGTTTACATGTTTTTCTCAAAGTAAAAACATCCCTGCATACTGCGTGGTTCATTAAAGTGCTAAAAGTACACACACATTTACTTGTGTATATTTGACTTATCAAATCTCTTCAGATTTCTTGCCATAATCAAGGATAGTTCTAATCCCTCAAAATGTTCATCTTTTATGAGGCTCTAGATCCAACCACCTTTCTCATTACTTCGTCCATTTCCCCTACCTAGTTAAAATATTCTGCATTGGCTATTAAAAGTATTTTGGTTTGCTGAGAAATGATTTTATTAATAGTACATTTATAAAAAAGAAAATGTATGAAATAAATGATGTCAGAAAGAGAAGAAAGTCTCTTAGTCTAAATGTCTTTAAATGATAGGCTAAAAAACCTTCACATGGCAAAATTATTTCTAAAATAGCAGTAAGGAGAACTTTAAAATTAAAAAAGAAACACTCATAGAATGGATTCCCCTCTTTCCTGTTTCCTTGGATTGGATGTTCGTCCCAAATGTGATTTCCTTTTACTAAAGATGACTATTGCTATAAGAGAATGTGAGGTAGAAAAGGTATTTTGATGCATTTAACAAAATTCCAGACTTGGCAAATTCAAAATATATTGGAAGGGGGCAGGAATCTATCATTAGTGCTTTTATGAAACAGTGATTGAAAAATGAGTTAACCACCAGGGTAATAAAAATGGTTAGAGAAGGGAATTTATATTTATTGTCGAGATCACAAAAGGATTTCTATAATCATGTCCCAGGCATTAGCATTTTATGGTATTTCATATCATGAAAATTGGTGTATGCATTTCGGTGCAAGAATCCCCAGTATCTAAATTAAACTTTTGGGATTCCTTGTCACTCCTTTTAGGGTAAGGGAGTAGTCAGAATTATTTATATGCTGAGACTATTTACATTTATTAACTTCTTGCTTAACCATAGCATGATTTCTTTTAGTCTAGACTTGTTTTCCTGAGGGTCTAGGTTAATTTGCATGCTCTTGAGCAAAATAGACAACCTTCAGTTCTAATGAGTGACTGATAGCCTGGTGATTGCTTCAGACCCATGAATTGGGCCTCCCAGGTCAGTCTGTGAGATTTGTGGTCTCATCCAGGTAATTTCTTTATTTTAGAAATTTATTTAGACTTTCTTTCAAATTTCTAGGGACGGAAATGTTCAACATTTAACTGATCATTTTGCATATAGTTAGCACTATATCTGCAAGCAAAACAAAAACAAAAACGTGGGGCATTTTATTGACTTTTCATTAACACCTCCTCAGAAGGCACCATATTTGGTGCTTTATTTCCATAAGTGGAGAAATATTCTTTGAAGAAGTTGACCATTTTTAATTGTTTCTAAAATAGTATATCACCCTTACATTGCAAAAATTTTTCTACGACAGAAGCAGAAGTAAATGACTTGATATGTCCATGATATTCATGTGTTACACCTAGGATGTCTTCTCCCACCCCCACCCCCACCCCCAATTCAAGGAAAGACCTGACATTTCATCTTTAAACTTATTCTCTAACTCTGGAATTATTTTAGTCACCACTCTTGCTTCTTGAATGCTTAGCTTCAGACTGTAGTAAAGTATTTTCCTAAAACTGGTGAGCTCAGCTAAGTTAATATGGTACACACTAATAGACCATTTGACAAGTAAAATCCACTTCCAAAAGTCTACTAGTCACTGAAATACTTAGAATGAAAAATGGGAATTGATTTTTGTATGTGCTGTGAAAAACTAGCTTTTCTTGGTCAACATTTTCCCCAGCTATCTTGTTCTTTCCTGTTTGTCAATTCTCAGTACATCTTAGAGGTAGGAAATTCTTCTACTGCTTGTGAAACTAGAAATAGCATAGCATGTAATAATAACACAGTATGATAGTTATTAGGACGACATATAGTGTCTTTGTTGTAGAGTGCTCAGGCTGTTTTCATCAATAACGGGTTCAAATTGCCCATCTCTGGAAAAGGAAAAACTTAGGGAGAGGATTCTCTCAGACAGATGTAAGCCACAAGACTGCCAAGAGGTGACCAGTTATTCAGCTTAGCTGACCGGGACCCACTCACGTCCATAAGACACAGACCACCACAGGGAGTAGCCAGCCCGTCTTGGCTAGAATTCTAGAGTGGTAAATTTATGACCACAACACCACTAATCCATTTATTTTCTTTCTCAGTATAAGGACCCTTAAGAATGCTCCAATCTCCCTTCTGTGTTTACTGGCTTTTATTCCTGGAGAATCAGTCACATTTTCTCATTTGTTTTCAGAGCATCTTTTGGGCTTAAGAAGGGGAAAGAAATGAAATTCTTCTGCCTTTACAGATGAGAAAAATGGAAGTACAGAGAGGGCAGGGAGAATTGCCCAGGGCCACCTACAATAGTTAACGTAAGATTTTAATCCAATTCAATCTACTCTTTATCTACCTATCTGCTTATCTGCTAATCTGTGATCCCTTTCACAAGAACTTTCATATAGTTTCAATAATAGGCTGTGCATTCTTGCTAATCTGAGTGACAGCTATATTGGGCGAGGCAGCAAGAACACTAGTCTATGGCCATTTTCTGAAGCATAACTTTTACCCTGTCTCTTTTCAGGCATGGAGAATGAAACAGAGTTGAGCGGAGGTGAGGGATAGTGGGTGGGTGGGTGTACTGCGGACTTATTCGGATATAAGAGTCAACATTGTCATTGTGAGAGTCTAAGGAGACATTTAATGGCATGCAGTGATAGCCACTGTAATAAGATGATGGTCTGGATGTAGGTTGAAATTACCAAGATTAAAAGATTATCAAGTATTCTTGGATATAAATAAATAAATGCCCAAACAAACAAACAGCCTATGAATTATGTGTTCTGCAAAGGTAGCTAAACTTAGGGATACCTGGCTCTAAGCTCATTTCTCTGGTTATTCACAAAAATAATTTGAGTCTAAGGGCAAGGCATCTTCGTTAGCCGCCCCATTAATAAGTGGACTTTTTTTCATTCATGGAGCCTGACAAAATGCTGCAACCTGACATCCCAGCAGGCAGTTTTCACTATTGTACTAACTACTCCATCTGTTATGAAGGTCACAACAATGTATCTTGTTTTAAATTTTTCTATGGAGTGATTTATTGTCTTGGCTATAAATTTGTAAAGAAATAAAACGCTATTTCTTCATCGTCTCCTGAGGTGATGGGCTTTATTCATAGCTCACGGAAGCTCATGTTTTGGATGTGTCTTTCGGATGGAAGCATTTAGTTGGGTACAGGCTACTAATTGCTGTGTGCTATTGTGATCTCAGGCCCACCACTCATATTTGTCCCATAGTCAGAGAATGAAAAATGCTCTGATCTCCTTTGTAATAATCAGGGTGAGGGATTTTTATTTACAAAGTCAAGAAAAAGTATATGGAATTCTGGCAAGTCCATGCAATCTATCAAGAAATACATGGCCCCAGTCAAATAACTTAAAACAGGTTTCTTTTCTGCTACCACATTGAAGACCCTTAGTCAATTTCATGTTACTTTTTCTGTGGTTTCTGAGGTACCCTCCATGGAGACAAGAATAACTGCTACATCCCCACTATTTTCCATGCCTACAGAAGAACACAGTTCCATGATCTCAGGTTTAGTTACTTTATTTTATAATCCAGCACCAATGTCTTCAGAATAAGAGGAAAGAAAGGAACACAATGATGGCAGCTGCCAAAAATGGGGTGGCCACAGTCATCACTAACGCCGGCCTCAAAATACGTGGGCTTGAGGCAGCTTTTACATTCCCTTTTGAGTTTAAAGACTGAAAACTCTCTACCCATTGAAGAATAAACAAATCATTTAGAATATATGTGTTCAATCATTCATTGATCTCTAGATACAGTTCCATTGCTCAAAGCCAACAATTCGAAAGGCATTAACTAGAGAGATTTTCTTCTTTTGCTTTGAGAAATATCATTTAGGTCAATATTTAGTCAAACCATTTTTTTTTTTGGTATTTTCTACATTTATGATGCTGAAAAATGAAAATCTCCTCGGAATGTAGTGACTTCAATAAGAACATTTATTTCTTGAAAAGGAACTCTTTTTGCATGAAATTCAGTTTAGGAAATTACAGACTGGCATTCACTACACTGGTGAGCATGGCTTTGTGTTCTCTTCCTGTACCTGAAATTGGACATGACTTAGTAAAGCCTGCTTATGAATGATAATGATTTGATTGCGTGTTTGATTTACACACACGCATATGCATGTACATGCACAAAATGGCTGCTTTTTTAAAAATGAACATATAAACGAGCACAGTAATGTTATAATACAAATGGATTTTGTCATTCAGTAAAGTTTCTGTGAAAAGCGAATATCCTTATTCCAAGGATAGCACCATTTTGAAAACCAATGAAACAGTATTTAAACTCTAGGGCTTTGTATTTGAAGTTATATTCAGAAATAAAAATCTAATTCAGACAAGTTAATCATTCTCACAACTTTTCTATAAGGAGAACACTCCCTTCCAATTTGATCACATGTATTTTTTCCTTCTGCTTCCCCCTTGAAGGTTAGTTTACTCCTAGCCCCTTCCCTGCTCTCTTTGTTAATCTCTTCCTCTGAAAATTCTTCCCTCTTCCTCTTCCTTTTAACCTCTCTTTCCTCCTTTTCAGTTCTCCCAATAGACCTTGAACCTAAAACAAGTGTTTCCAGGAGTTGAAGGCCCCTAAGGGCTGAGCTGGTGTGAGATTTGTTTGGGACTTGGAATTAGAACGAATTTAATATAACATATGTGAACAAAGTGATCGCTTTAAATTCATTTAAGTGCCACCTGGCTGCTGTAATTGCATTAGGTTGATGTTATGACCTCCTTGCCAAAGCACTGTAAACACCAGTCTCAAACAAAGAATTCCTGGAAAAAAAGGACATGGTTGTCTATTGAAATGAACATGTTTGTATCAATTTTCAGCCTTCTTCCTGGCACCATATGCGGTCACAGCATCCATCTGGTTTTATCTTTGCAATTATGTCAAGATGCTCCTTCAACCAGATAGCATTGGCCTTGAGTGACAGGTAAAGCACATCCACATGGCACATCTTGTTTGTGAGGCCTCCTCCATCACTAATCAGTGGATCCACTTCGCTGCACTGTGTCTTCTTCAGAAAGATATTTATGTGCCACTCCTTACTCAGGGTAGTGTTGAAGGGTAAGTGCAGCTTCAGCTATAGCTGCACTTTGTCTGAAAAGGGGGTAATCTGTTCTGCAAGGAGGTGGCTGAGCTGAAGAAAAGAGCTGGGAAACTCCATAACATCTAGTTCAAGGCAGGGTGGCTCCCGAACAGTTAGTGAAAATCCTGTGACTTTCTGCAATTTGGGGCTCTGCTTTTCACAGGTGGACTCAAGAACTTTTACCTTTTTTTTTTGGTCGATTCAGTACCGAGTATACCATATTGTAGTTCTTCTTTAAACAATTATTCTATTTCATTCAGCAGCAAGGTTGTCTACTACAAGTGGCTGAAGATCTTTTCTCATGAAACCTATCTTACACATTTTATATTCTTAAATACTAAACTTCAGGTGGTTAACTTTCAAGTTTAAAGGCTGGTGTAAGTAGAGGACAGAGTGGTTTTCATTCACACAAAGTGCAGTCTGAAAAAGTTGCTACGGCTGTTGCACAAACCATGTGTCACAATAAGGATCCAGTCCAAGCTCCGGCAGAGATACTCACCCTTTCCTGAGCACAATATGCCATCTGCTGATTCACACAAACTCTTACTCTCTTCCTCCGTCATGTTACACTTCCTGGGATGTTGGCAGAGCTTTCCAAACCATCCTCTCTCACAAACGCAGCGACCACAGGAGCATGTGCCATGGCCTGTGAAGCAATCACAGGGTGGGGTAAGAAAGGAGAAGGGCAAATATCCAGCCAAATCACAGTTTTTAAGAAAGAATTATATAAACCATAGGCTCTCATGCAAACACACTTTTCTTCAAGCAAACACACTTTTTCTTTATGCATAGTCAATTGGGCATGTAATTTTTTTTTTAAAAGAATTTCACAACAGAATTCTAGCTTCATATAATACATTTCTTCAATGTAGCTTAGGAGATGGACTCCAGAGAGAAAGAAATTTTGAAATAATTTAAAATGGAATTTTACCATCTATTCTTGATACAGAACACATCTTCACTTGCATTTTTATCAGTATAGAGTGTTCGTGCTTTTCATCATTGTTCACGTCATGACATTCAGACCAATGGGCAAAGCTAGTCAAGTGACCATTGCTTGAGCATTTATTGATTGTTTTCCTATTGTTTACTAATAAAAATAAAGCATCAATTTCTGCAAGAATGGTATCCAGTGTTACATTTCTTTATCTGTGTAACTCTCTACTTACTAATAAGAACAGACATAAGTTTAAATAATGATTTCTATTATTGCATAGATGTTAAAACCATCCTGAGGCTTAGATTCATATCTTTAACTTTTTTTCCTTTTGTTTCTCTCACTGGCTCTTATATTTTGGAAAGTCTATCTTTTGGTAATATGCACAATGTTTTATTTGTGACAGTTATTCACCAGCATGTACATTTGTCTAGTTGCTTGCCACCAACACCCCATTAGATTGTATCAACTTCCATTTAAATTTGTCTCCAATCAAGACCTTATTCTTTTTCCTTCATGTGCATTACCTTACAACCAGATGGCTCCAAATAGAACAAACAAAACAACTATTTGTTTGACAAAATGTTACTGAGTATCTATTATAAACAAAGCATTTTACTGGCACCAGGATATACAAAATCTGGCATTATGGACACAATTGTCCCACCCACAGACACAGGAAATCATCATTCAGACTGATCGGCCCCTCTGGATCTGTTGACACTATTCTGTTTTGACCATTTGCTCTGGCAGAACCTTCGAAAGTAAAACAATTCCATCTACCTCTTCCTTCACTCAGCTTTGCACAAGGTGGGGTTAGTGGCCAATGCTTAATTGTTTGCAATTCATTGTTATGATTAACTTAACCTCCTAGAAACCCAAGTAAGGTTTTTACATAACACATGATCATCTGGAAGTTATGAAAAACAACGTTATTGGGAGGCAAACTCACAAGGAACCTGGATTAATAGACCTATTTCCAAGAGCCTCTTTTTATCCATATGTTGATTTACTGAATTTAATCTCACAGCCTTTTGATTCAGGTATTATGCCAATCTTACAGTCAAGCAACTGAAGCTCAGGGAGATAAAGTAATTTTACCCCTTATCATATTGTTCAACCACAGAATCAGAACTTGACTCCAGTTTCTCTGATTTCAATGTCCACTCTTTCTCCATTGTGTCGCTTTGCCTCTGTATTCCATTTTGGGAAATAAAGATGATGAATTTGAGACATCTAGAAGCCTTTTCTTAATTCCTATATTTTTCAGCTGCTGCATAATTTGAAGGGATATACTTGACATTTATGGGCAGTTTCTTCTTAAAATTTCTCTCCTATATTGGTTTTTATTACATTAGACTCTTTCTAAACTTTCAATAGTCCTCTTCTATTTAGTCTACTTTTTTCTGACCTGATTAATGTAGGTATCCCCTGATTGCCTCTCTATAATTGTCTTCTTTTATCTCTCTGTAATCTCCTTTGAAAAATTCATCACATCACAGGATTTCAGATAACCACAATTATCATGGGCTATACCGCCAGCCCCTAAATCTCTCCTAAATTCCACTCCCATGATTCCATATTTTGTGTTCTACTAGCATCCAAAATTAATACTTCTAGATCTGTATATAAATTTCTTTCTAAAACTACTCTTCTGTATTATCCATTTATTTTAATGATACAACTTCCTTCCGGTCAACCAGATCAAAATGTTTTGTATCACTTTTCAATTTCCCTTACTCTCCTCATCTAAATAGTTTCCAGGTCCCGTTGAAACTACCTCCAAAATATCTACTCATATCACCATCATAAACTTTGAGAAACACTCTTATCATGTCTTTCGCCAATATTCTTGCTCACAGCTTCCTGTAGCACCACACTACTCACATCACAGTCTTGAGACCTAGTGCTATGTAACTCCCTAATATTTATGAAATGAAATTTAGCTACTTCAGGCTTCCTTATGTTTTAGGTTCCTGAAATAGAATCGCAAGCTATTTTTCCAGCCTTTCTCTCTCCTCTTCTCCCCTTTCATATATTCAATGATAGATGAATATTTTTATTTATTACTTCATATATCTTTCTACAATGTTAAGTTGGCATCTAGCCAGATAACAGTCACAATGCACTGGTATTTACATATTTTGATTTGCCATTTGCATGACTTCCTTTTAGTTGAAAAGTTTTTTTAAAGTTTTCGATAACGTCTTCTTTTTAAATTCTTGTAGTTTTAGTCATTCATTTAAGAGCTATTAATGTGCACCAGGCATCATACTAGAACTACCCTTTTGATGCTTACTGTCTGTCAGGGAAGAAAAGAAGTAACAACGAGTGAACAAACACACTTGACTGTGTAATAATTTAAAAGGGTGCTAGTATATTCATTCCACAGTGAGAACACTGTTAACCGGAGCAGTCAGGGAAGGGCGGGCTCCGTGACACCCAGGCATGAGAAGGAGCCAGAGAGGCAATGTTCTAGGAAAGCTAATGAAAATTTCTGGGAATAAGAAAGAACTTGGCATCTTACAGGCAGTGAAAAAAAAAAGGGCAATGTGTTCAAAGAATAATGAGTAAGAAAAATGGAATAAATAATAAAGTAGGAAAAATATTCAAGACTGGGAACATAGAACACTTTATTCTTGGTAAGGAGTTTAAATTTTATTATAATAGAAAAAGAAATCATAGAAGAGTGTTAAGCAAGAACAATGTGATATAATTTACAATTTACAAATTTATTTTGGCAACAAAATGGGAGAGATTAAGTTGTGCGGGGAATTGAGTATGTGAAAAGTGAGAGAGTATTGTAGTAGTCCAAGTGAAAGGCGATGGAAGCTTAGAGGAGGATGTGGCATTGCAAAAAAGGGAAGTGAGGGGGGATCTATTTTGGTGGCGGTGCCTGTGAGACTTATTGAATTGGATGTGACAGATGAGAGAGAGAAAAAAAGAACAAGTGTTCTGGATAGAGAAATATTGTAAGTAATAATGTTATTTACCAACTATGGAAGCTGCAGGATGGGGAGGTTGCAAGCAATGAATCAGCTGTTTTGAGCCTCTTGTGTTTGAGATACTCATTTTTCTTTTTTGCAGATTTTTTTTTTTTAAATTAGGCATTTACTTAAGAGTAGAATTTTGGGGTCTTAGAGCATGTGTGAGTCCAACCCTCGGAGATACTACCAAAGAGCTTCTGAAAGTGGTTGTGACAAGTAACATGCACAATAATACATGCAAGTCCACTTGTTCTCCATACTCACCAGTAGTTGGCATTTGCAGTGGTTGCATTTTTTTTGTCATTTTATTTATGTTTTGTTTTCTTTTACCTTACTCTTAAGACAACCAAGTGGAAAGGTCAAGGAAGCAGTTGGCATGAGCCTGGTATTGAGGGTGGGTTAGGGCTAGGAGTGTACATACTGTAGTTTCAAACAGTAGATAGCGTTTAAAATTTTGGAAGTGAATGAGCTCACTTACAGAGAAGTAAGTCTTGGGAAACTCCAATATTTAGGGCTAAGGTAGATGAGGAGGAGCCAGGCAAGTAGGCATATTCAGTACAGAAGGGGAAAATAAGATGATTGAGTTGTCTCATAAGGTGAGAAAGGAGACATTAAAGGAGGCTTACCAAGTGGAATGTTCCTGAAACTTGGAGTTTAAAAAAAAATGAGACTGTAAGAGTAGTTTAGTCAGCTTCTGCTGGACCAGCCCTACTCTGTTGCTACCCAGGCCTATGAGTAGAACACCTAAAGTGGCAGAATCGTTGAAATATAAAATTAAGTGAGGACATATCTACTTGGTAATAGAATCCAGTGATGTTATCTTCATATAAGTGTACAGTGGCTAATTCTAGAATGAACTTGTAAAGAGAGTTAGCATAATGAATTATTTGAAGCATATTAAATCTGCCTTCACTTGACTTTTCAGGTTCTTACATAGGCAAGTAGCTTTCAATTTATCTCCATTTTCAGTACCATTCATCCTCTCCCAGATAATTACCTCCTTGGATCTGGTATTCCCATCAGTGTGTTCCTATTCTTATTCTGTCTCACACAACAAAATATTTGCCAATTCTAGACTTGTGTTGTCCAATTTAAGTTTATTGAGTTAAATAAAAATTTTAATTCAGTTTATCAGTTGCACTGGTCACATTTCAAATGCTCAGTAACCACATGTGACAAATGCCTGCTGTGCTGAATAATGCAGATTTAGAACATTCTCATCATCTCTAAAAGTTCTGTTGGATACAACTGCTCTAGACAATATCTTTGTCCAATGAAATTCATTGGCTCAGAGCCACATTTCCTTAAATCATTGCTATGATGCTTTTCAATTAGGAAACTGAGCTATGAATGGATTCTAACTGTTTAAGATATGACATATTATCTGCCCAATAGTCTTCTCCCCTTGTTAATATAAGAATACTTGTTTTTGTTTTTTGATTTTTTTTTTCAAAGTGATACTATGTCTATCTGGAATATGTTTGATTACTCAGGCTCCTTTTGGCCAAGAGGCACCCCAAGGATAGAGCTCTAATAAATGAGATATAAAAAGAAATCTCCTGGGTTGCCAAGAAAGTGATTGTCTTCCATTGGAAATGAGACAGACTCAGTCAGTGTATGTCCTTTGTCCTTTGTCCTTTTTCCTTCCTTTCTACTTTACTGGGAAATAGACATGACTGGAGGTTTTCTATGAGCATGACGATAAAAGTTATACTGGAAAGGCAGAGTGGAAGTGAAGATAGAAGTGTGAGATGTTGACAGCTCTTGGTCACCTCAACATCCATCTCCAAAGAGACATCTAGCAGACTTATCTGTGTAATTACCTTCATCCAACGTCAGTCCTAACTGGTACACTTACGAACTCAGGAAAGATGTTTCTGATTTTAAGGTGTAATTTGGAGACAATTCCACAACTGACTATGTTGCCCAGCTAAAAAAGACTTGGCCTGAGTGAGTGGCCTGAGGTCTTCCTTAATATGAGAAACCCAGCAGTGCCAGGGATCACTGCACTCATCTCAGGATGCATGATCTCCAAATTGCAACCACAAACTAAAGAACTCCCTGAAGAAATGTGAACTGATTGTGTAATTAAAAGGTGGCTCTTCATTATCCCCTCTTGTTTTCTAAATTGGGCTCATGGGCAGCTATTCCAGGAACACAAAGAAAGAAGAAAAAGAATAAGAATAAGCAGTCCAGTTCTTATTCTCACCTTGGGTATATGCAGTACAGGGGAGAGGTCTCTGAGTAAGTTTATTTTAGGCTAAAACAATTAAACACACAAGAGCCAACATGTACACAGTATGTTTTTTTGTGGAATCTTCAAATCACATACTATTAAACAATGAATATATCTTGGGGACTATCACTGTGAACAAAGCATGTTTTTTCAGTAGTGACTTATCTGATTTTAAAAATCCATGCATTTATAGGTCACATAAAATTTTTATTGTTAATAAAGATGTTTTGAGATGGTCCACATTTGATCTATGATCATTGAACATGACTCACCAATAAGTTAATCAAATGGAGAATGGTCTTATTTCATAATAATTTTCTTTTTCCCAATCATTTTCATGACTCTCATTTTCAGGTTGTAATTTTGGTGTAATCAAAACGGAACTGCTTATAATTATGTAATACTTACATTCACCTTCAGGTACAATTCAAATTTATCACAGTCGGCCAGAATTGGTTTAATCATCTTTAGTGTTATTGTTAGGAAGATAGATAAACAACATTGGCCGTTAGTTTTCGTGTACCTGCTGATTAGGTAGGTTTATGGATGTTTTTGGTTTTATTTATTTGTTGTTTATTAAAATACTCAGGCAGTCACTGTTTTAGAGTTATGGACCTGCATTTTGCTCTCTGACCACACAGTGGATACACAGGGTTCTAGTTTATCTCTTCATCTGAAAGTCTACAGAAACTATAGCTCAGTGTTGTGATTCTTAATTTTGTTCTCCTCTGAAGCCACACCAGAAGGATGATGTTAGTGAGTTTCAAACACTCATAGTAGTAATATCTATTCACAACTGACTGCCACATGATGAAGAGACTAAATACTTTGAACAAAACTACCTACCGTTCCTTCCCTGACACACAGAACTGCTGATTTGTATGATGCCAACTTCCTTCTAAAACACCCTGTAGCTAGTGACCCGAGATACCTAAGATAGATGTATTGTTTTGTCCTTTATGGAGATAGACACTTCCATCTTTTACTTTCCACTACATCTATAGGATATTCTTCGAATGTCCACTTGGCACATAGTACCAGGCACAAAGCCAATAGGTAGACATTCTTAACCTTACTGTACACATGAGTAAACCAAGGTAGAGAGACCAAACAACCAATCCAAGTTACTACAACAAGCAGGAAATAGAGATAGAATCCAAATGTTGATTTGTCAGAATATATGGGGTTCATATTCATCTTGCTGGATGGTACTGCCTTACTTCGCTTAAAATAAAATGGTCACTTTTACTCACTTAAATCTTATATGAAAAAAATGTAGCACGTGTATACACATACACACACTAAAGCAATTGAATATACCATAGAATGTGGACTTTCTTCTAGACAAAATATCAAAATACACAAAGAAGAAGAAACATGAATCTAGATTCTAAAAAAAGAAAAAGTTCTAACCCTCAAAAATTAAAAAAAAAAAAAAACTAAAAGGAAATACATTGAAATTTCACTAGATATTATTTTTGGATGGTGGATTTGGATTTACAGGTTATTTTTATTTTCTTCTTTATATTTTTCTTTATATTATTACTTCTTTTAAGTGTTAAAAACATTAATTTAAAAGTATTTTAAAATTTGCTTATATTTAAAGATGAGCAAAGTAAAATAAATAAAATAACATCTATCATAAATGCTAAATGAGTAGTTTGAAAAAAATCTTTCCCTAAGATGGATTCAAGAGCAGCTGAGAAAAACTCAAAGTAAGAAAATGAAATAAATGTATTCCTTCAACATGTCAAATATTTTTTTCACTTCTGTGACTTTGCTTAGTTTTCCCAGGCCTAAAATGTTCACATCCAATTTTACCACCTCTAAATATTAGCTCTTCAAGACCCATGTTAATTCCAATTTGAAGAATTCTCTGATCCAAAACTAGAAAAAATATTGTGTGCATTCCTCCACTCCCCTTATTTGTGACTCCTTCAATTTATAATTTATTCAAAAAGTTCTTGAGCATCAACATTTATCCTAAGTTGGAGGTTACAATAATTTTTCTGAGAGAAAGTTTGATTATATCCATGGAAACTGTATAGACGTGAACAAAAGAGACCCAAGAACACTTACAGTAAAAGGTCATGATGTTGTAATGGCAGTATTACAGTACAAAGGAAGCATAAAATAATTTCAGAAAGCTTTCTTAAACATGATTTGGAAGAATGATGGAAGAATGGAAAAATGATAAGAACTTATTCAGAAGAAGCAAAAATAAGGAATAAAATGGCAAGCAAAAGAAACAAATCATAACACATTGAAGTTTCTTCATCTCTAATTGCCTTCTATGAAGAAATCATTTTTTAATAAATAGAGACAATTGGTACAACTAAAGCATAGTCTCCTCCATCGTCCAATTTCTGCAACCAGAAACTCAGAATTCATCCCTGATTCTACCCTGCCCCTCAATCACATCATTCAGTTATGAATTTCTACAAAAGCTGTTTGTATTCCAAAGGCAATGATGGCGGTTGCAGGGTGGGGTAAGTGGGGGAGGGGGACTCTTAAGTTCAACTAAGCATTTAGATTGACGGTTGGCACTAGTATCCTTAAAAAGATATGAAAGAGGAATCACATTCTGGCAACAGGACAGTGTCAGGCTTTCTTCTCCATGGGAGCCCTTGCAGCAGTTCTTGAATATGAGAGTTCGGCATAGTGGTCTGGGGATTCCTTTCTCTTCAGATAACACAGCCCAGATGCCCAGAAATGAAATCCATATTGCACAGTTTTGAGGCTTCTCTGGTTTAGGAGAAGCTTTATACTCCACTGAAGCCAAATTCTTTTCTAACAATTCCCTAAGTACAGCTTCCAGAAATCCTGCAAGTGACGTGACTATTGGCAGAGCCATGGCACTCATGGATGCCAAAAGATTGGCATTTCCATGAGACATTCGTAGTTCATTCATAGTCCTTTTCTATCTAGTTGAATTGTATCATTCATAGGTCCCTATTACTATGAGCAATGTTGTCTGGTAACATTGGCATGTACCATCTTTATTTATTTCCAGGGAACTGGAGCTAGTTGTTTAACAGAGAGTCAGAGTCTCTTGCAGTAAGGTAAAGGGTTTTGTTAGCCTGCTGCCCACATTGTTTCTAATACATTCAAGTTTTTCCATCTCTATTGCCCTGCATCTAGCTAAACCACCTTCATGTTTCACCAGGACTTAACTCTCAACATCCATATTCGTGGGTGAATACCCACGAACCTCACAAACTCATACTCTTCCCAACAAATCATACTTCCCCCATCAGCCAGAGGCACTTCCTAAATAGAGTGATCATGTTATTGCCTCATTTAAACCCCATCTATGGCTTCCTATCATAATTTGAGTAAAGCCCCAAATCATTAACATGGTTTATAAAACATGTTGCACCCTTTTCTCATTTGCTTTCTAATCTCCAATTATACAGGGTTTCTCTCTGGTTCTCAAATGTTCCTTAAACATGTCACTCTCTCATTCTTCCACATGCCTCGGTGCTCACTGTTCTCTGTGACTGCTGTGTTTTATCCACCTCCCCTCACCTGGCTAAGTTCAGTGCACCCAAGTGTGGTTGTTGTGATGCTTAGCTTTTTAATACATGTTAGGCAGATACTATACATCATACAGTTGTTACCCAGATGTGAAGGCATTAGAGAAGCCTTCCTTAGCATCCAGTCTATGTTAAACTTCCCTATTATGTATGTTCCTGTTAAACTTGTGCTTCTCTTTTCAGACCATTTACCTCACTGTCATTCCTTTGTCACTGTTCACCCATTGAGCTTAATTATAAGCTTCAATAGATGCACCACTGAATCTCTATGCTGGCAAATAGTGGGGAGTCAATAAATATTTGTTGAATTAATGAAGAAGTAAAAAATTACTTCGGTTTTAAAAAATGCAGAATTTAGAAGAATTGCCATATAAAAATACTTAATTAGAATTTGAAAAGAAGAGACTGAGGCCAGGGGGGAATGATGTTAAGAAATCATCCTCAGAAACACTGACCTAATGATGAAAGCAGAAGAGGCTGAGACTACTTGAAGACAACAAACAGTACACAGAAAAGGCATCCAAAGCCATTTCAAGGGGAAGGTACGCGTTATTAGTAAGCTCTGGAAGATTAGAAAGAAAAAGGAATTAAGTGGTTAAGAGAGAAGTTAGAGAAGAAAAGGGTAGGAAAGGTGTTTCTCAGGCCCAGGGAGGAGACCATGTATCATGGGGTTTTCAGAGTAGAGTAACCACAATTGTATGCTAAAACATGGTCTTATAGAATGAGAACTGGAAATAACGCAGGATTTGTGCAACTAGGAATTATTAATAAACCCAGGAAAAGTCAGTTATGTGGAAAAGCTGGAGAAAGAGCAAGTTTCCATGGATTTAAGATTGAACCAAGAAGAATGCTAGCATACAGATCAGGGGTCATGACATCACAGAAATAAAAAATATTTAGGGGCATGAGTGTGTTTGAGGGGCAGGCAGTGCAGGATTTTACCTGGAATAAACATGCAATGAGTATTTGCTGATTTAATTATTATGTGCTATATATGTGACAGGCTATTTCTAAATAATAAGAGGGTTTTCCTTATGATAACAGGTATTTTTAGATAGACTGAGAAATACAGAAAGTTTGACAATGCATATTGTAGCTTGATGAACCCTAATGGCTACTGTCTTCTTAATTGTGCTGCATGCTTGGGCAAGTTCATACAAAGCTACCCCACAGAAGGTGCTCTACTGTGTAATAGATACTAAAAATACTTCTGAGATGAGTGACGGCCACTTTGATTTAATAGGTCAGTGTCAAGTGTAAGGAGAAAGACTGCTTTATGCAAAAAGAACAGAAAGGAGAAATCATGCATGCCATCTAAAATTGAAGACCGGACAGTCATGGTTTCTAATAAATCGTTGTTACAAAAGGAATTAACAAGCAATCAGGAACCTCTGTTACATATCTCATAGAGTTTACATAAATTTCTACCTGAATTGGTTATGTCTGTCACTCTCTATATATGTACATAAAAATAATGATAATATTAGATATATCTATATCTATATCTATATCTATATCTATCTATCTATCTATCTATCTATCTATCTATCTATATATATAACACTTATTTGTCAGGTACTAAAATAGGGGTTATGTAAATTGCTTTAAGGTAGTAAGAGGAACAGCCAGGGTTGGAACCAAGAAAACCTCTCTATAGTCTTAAGTACTATACTCTATTGCCATTTCTATTTCTAACTGTTAAAGAACATTTACATAAATGTTTATGAAAGGCATGGAGCCTTGCGATCTTCTTAGCAATTAATTTACTATGTTGTATAGTACTGAAATTACTATAGGTTTCAAATGTTTTAATTAACAGTATGTCTCTTGTAATTTCCTTACAGAAACATAAACAAAATACAATACTATAATGGTCAAGGCTCATATAATTCCTTCTGTGAAACAATGCATACAAACTAGAATTAAAATCAAAGTACCTTTAGAAGCTATTGTAAAGAAATCACAATCTGAGGCCAAGTGCAAATCTAAAGTGAGAGGCCATGTTTCCAGTAAGGTTTCACGTGAATTACAGTGGATCTTCATTATTTGCAGATCCCATATTGGAGAATTCGCCTACTCACTAAAATTTATTTGTAGTTCCCACATCAATACTCATGAAGCTTTAGAGGTCATTTGAGAAAATAGGCGGAATGTCAAAAAAAAGAGAGAGAGAGAGAGAGAGAGAGAGAGAGAGAGAGAGAGCGAGCTGCCTGAGGTTCACATTTCTCGCTAAGGTCAAAAGAGGTCACGCCCTGCCTTCTCGTTTCAGTTCTTATACTGTAAACTAGTGTCTTTTCTCAAGTATATTTAATGCCACACTTTTCACATTTTGGGTTTTTGGTTTTTTTTTTATTGGTGATTTCAATGTTTAAAATGACCCCTAAGTATAGTGCTGAAGTGCTATCTAGGGTTCTTAAGCTCGAAAAGTCTGTAATGTGCCTTACGGAGAAACTATGTGTTATATAATCTTTGTTCAAGCATGAGTTACAGGGCTGTTGGCCACAGGTTGAGTATCAACAAATAAACTGTATATTACACAATGTGTCTTTAAACAGAAACGCACATAAAACAAGGTTATGTATTGATCAGTTGATGAAAATGCTGTGAACTTAGCTCTGTATTTCCTTAGGAGCAATGATTCAGTATTTACTAATTCAGTGTTCGCTGCGACTTTATAGACAGACCATAACTACCACGAATAACAAAAATTGACTATATCTTTGACTTCCCTTGTTGAGGAACACTAACAGAGTATCTGTGTGGATTGTAAATTATATGTAACTTTTCAGCTTTATGTTACATAGGGTAAACATAAACAGGCCATTGATGGGGACATCTTTACCTCTCTCTTCCTGTGCTATCCCTCTCCAAGCAATAGAACTGACCATCATAAGAGTAAAGATGAAGAAATGAATAGCAAGGAAAGCAAAAAAAATGTACTCACTGGAATGTATAAAGGAGATGCAGTTGTAACAGGTTTCTACAATATCAACCATTTCAACCAAGTCACCAAAGCAGATGGGCAAGGAGACCTATGTGAGGTAGAGGCACTGCATGTCAGAGAAAACAGCAATGATAATGAGGGCAAGACATGTATATGGTACTTTGTAGGTGCCAAGAGTGTGTGTGTGTGTGGGGGGTGGGTATGTGTGTGTATGTGTGTATACGTTTGTGTGTGTGTGTATGAATTAAATTAGTACATAATCTACTTAACAAAAAGGGACTATAATCTGCTTAGATATTTCTGATAACTAATATCAGTGAAGGGACAATCTAAACTAAAAGTAATATTGAGATAGAGTCAAAATAGTTTGATGTCACCCTGCGGAAAACTGCGATATAGGGAAAGATTTGTGAACTGAATGTCAGGGCTCAAATCCTGGGCTTGCCACGTTTTAGTTAGGGGACATTAACACCTTAAACATCACTCATTTTTCCATTTGTAAGACGAAGAAAGCAGGAACAGTTACTTGAGGTGGCTGCCATGACTGCATGAGGTAAACTACCTGGCACAACAGTTGTTAAAAAGGACCTTTGGTTCACAAAGAAGAGAAAGAAGAAATTTTTGGTCAAATTGCAACTGTTTAATGGTTGATTAGAAAGAGAATATATAGATATACATGGACATTAGACAGATGATAGTGATAATGTCCCTGCTTTTCATAAGTTGTACCTGCATTTTTTTTTTACCAATAATAGTGCCCAGTTGCATTATGTTAATTATATTGAAGAGATACAGTTATATTCTTTTAGTATGATTCCATGTTCACTTAATTTCAATTGTACTGAAAACCTGGAAGGAGCTGTAATCAGCAAGCATCATCTCTAGTTTTGCAAGACTGAAATAGGAGAATAATGTCGACTCCCATTCCCTTCCCTGGAGAAAGCTCAAGCAGATGCTGTAGATACACTCCCTCTGGGACTCTCAGAATCCCTTATGTTGACCACCTCTGGTTACCTTTGTTGACCACCATCTATTTGCCTCATTCTTTCTTTTCACTGTTTCTTACTTTTAGTAAGCTTTTATTTAGGTCTTAGAGCTGTCATGGGACTTTTGTAATTAAACTTAGGGAGTTATCTTCTTTTTTTTTTCCAAGTTTGTAGGTGATACTTACTCGCCCCATCAGTATTTATGAATAGAGTAATAAAAATCATTTTACACTCTTCAGTGGCAACAAAGCCTTTCACTATCTCTATAGAATTTAGTTTAGTCTCAGCAATCTTTTCTTGATAGCATACTGTGTACTTTACAAACCTAACTGTATATTGCTTTTAGGTCTAATTGTATATTGATTTTTGTTTATCTCTTTTTAACAGAATTGATGATAGATAGATAGATAGATAGATAGATAGATAGATGATAGATAGATAAATAGATAGACAGATAAAGTAGAATAAGAAAGGCAAGTGAAGCAAGTTGCATGCAGTAGCAGAAGGCTGTGAAAACTGTTCACCTCCACAGACCACACCATCGATGTCTTCACAGCGGCGATCATCACACTCACACAACTTGCCGTACACCCTGTGATCTCCTGGCGGGTAGCAAGTGCATTTGCCACATTCACATCTACCTGCAAAACACAAAGCATTTTCATTAGGAGATTCACAGAATCAGAAAGGCTTCAAAAAGAAACAAGCATACTATTAAACCCAGACCTTCTGGACCAGTTCTAGGTTGCGCCTGCTTATGGTTCAGCAAATAACTTTTCTTACTCACCCTAAGGTAAGCCAAAGGTCAATCAGAAATGCCACGGAGGTTGATATCGGAAGTGACAATTGTTGGTTCAGAAGTCATTCATATTTACTACTTTCTACTTTTAGTTTCATTTATCTTTGAAGAATAAATCAGTCATTATTTTGGTATTTCATATTCAACATATTTTGATGATACCGTTTAATGTAACTGAATAAATTTTATATATTTTAACATAATTTAGCCAATGTGGTTTTAAAAAATATTTATATTGGTCTATTGCTACATAAGAAAAAATGTTCATAGGTATATTTCAATGTGATATTTTGGCATCAATTTTATAGCTAACAAAACTCATTTTAACATGAACATGTTTAAAGCACATAACCTAAATATGTTTTTATTCTTAATTTAAAATTTAAATGTATAAACACTTTTTGAAATGAGTTTGGTTTATAGTTGGGAATTCCTTAACTATTATAATTATGACTTTCATCATTATTTCGTGAGCTGTAACTATGTGTCAAACACTATAGTTTGATGAATCTTATTCTTTTTTTCATAATGCCACACATCGACTAGCATTATCACTATCTTTACTAAACAGGAAACGGAGACATAATGAGGCCAAGTTACTTTACATGGTGACCCAGCTCATAAGGATAAATTCAAAATCTACACCCATTCACATTAACCTTAAAGTTTGTACACCTAACCATTAAGCTATATTGAATTTTAATATATTCATAACACAGTACTAGAAGACTATATGAGAAAGTAAATTTATTTTGTTTGAGAATTGGTAGTGATTTGGCAGAAATTCAGCTGGGTGACTACTCTGAGACATCTGTTACTCTCTGTCATTAGCCTGACCATCATAATTACACACCCACTGAAATGATCACATGATGCTTCAGGGCTGACCCCGAAATGTTGTTAGTCATTCTGTTGCTGCATTTGTATCTTAAAGAAATTCTGAGTTGGTAGATGATGGAAGAAGGGAAAATTAGTATTTAGAATCATATAATTTCAGAGCTGTAATTAAAGATAATCTAATGCAGTGATTCATAATCTTTTTTGGCAGAAGTTGGGTCATGATCCCTTTGCAAATCTGGTGAAAGACATGGCAATAGATACTGTTGTTCTGGCCGCCCTTCAACCAGTCTCCTTTCTACTTGGAGGCAGTCCCAAGTTCAGCAGAAGGCAGAGCCCCACTTTCTCACAGTGATATTCTCTCTTCCTATGCCCTGGTGGACAGAACAGAGACACACCAGACACTCTTGGCAGGATTTTGATTTGGGGGGTGATAGTAAAAGCACAAAGTGGCAAGTGCAGCAGCAGCGGTTAGTGTCCAGGAACGAAAGAGTTCAAAAGTGATGGCAGCAGGGGCTGGTTCTCGCCAGCGCCTTGCTTCCCTGAGGTGCTGTGTAAGTCAATTGTTCAACCTTGCATCCTGAGCCTAAACCCTTCGAATAAAATCCTTTTTCATCTCGGTTAATGAAGTTGATTTCTGTTGTTTGCAGTCAAGAACTTTAACGGGTAGGACCTAGATCTCTCCCTGAAAAAAATATATTAGCACACATTTATTTATTGTAACATGTCAGGAAGATCCCAAGTTACTGCAATTTAATTAATAGTTGAGGAAACTCAAGCATGCTGAAGCAAAGTGAGTTGCCTAAGGCCAGAGAAATAGACATTTGTAATGTTGGTGCTAGAACCCAGATTTCTGAGCCCCAGGTGTGCATAAACACACTAGCCATCATCATGGGTGGATGTGAAAATGACAAAATAATCCAGACTGTGGAGAGAAAGAGACAAACTATACACCATCAGCAGAATGGGTGGGTATGGTTAACTAGTCCTTCATAGATAGATGTCAGAAACATCAAACACCTCATTCCTGAGAAGTAATACAGTCCCAGTTACCAAGACAACATAAATTTTTAAATTTGAAGGTAAATGTACTTATGGTGACAATTTATTAATGTTTCAAGTCATATGGGAAATTTCATCAATATACATTATTGGTGTCTACACTTCTCTGGAAAGGATAAGCTAAATACTGGCATATGGGTCTAATATCTCATTTCATTGTTTTCGTTATAAATAGTTCCTGTCTTATATTTCTTCTATAAAGTTGCATAGTGTTAATATTCAGTTCTAAGTACATTTTTCCAAATGGATTATGATACATGTATCCTTTTCAAAATATCAGAGAATAATTAACCATTTTGCAATCTTTTGTTGGAGTTTTAAAAAGATACATTAAGGCAATTATTAGGTGAATTAACTTTATAGATATAGCTCTGATATCATTTATAGACTATATCTTCTGAAAAAAATCACAAATCAAGAAGGATTAATTTATTGCAGATAGGTACATTTTAGAGTGCATTCAACATTTTGCTGTCTCAGTTCACAATTTCAGTCCAGTCAGTACCAAGATGTATACCTGCCAGGTAAATTTCCACTTATCCTTCAAGATCCAAAGTAAATTTAACCAAATCCATGACACTTGCACCCTGCTACCATGTACCTTCAAAAACACAGCAGAATTCACAGTATCACTCATATGTCCTCACGACGTTTGAAACAATATTTATTGAAAGAACACACAAAACAATAATCATGTGTAGATAGTTTAATAGTATGCAACAATGCATGAGCTTTGGTGGTAGAACTTGAATGAATTTCGAATAGGATGTCTCGCCCAGAATGCATACACATTTCCAATTGCCTGAAAAACCTTCTTTTGTGTATCCCACAGCTACATCATTGGAAACTCCCTTAACAATTTCATCATTTTTATTCACAAACCTACTCCTCTTCCTGGTTCCTTTTATCTAGGAGAAGGTCCCATCTCCTAGATCTAATGTGTCACCAAATCTTAAAAAATCTTGATGACATTTAATTCCTTCCTTTTATTAATTAACTATTCTTCTCCCTTTGATTTGAAATTTCATAAAGTCCACTTCCTTAAAACATACCTATAATTATGTAATTCCCTTTCACATGATGGTCCCAGATGACGTTCATGGCAGAGATCAAATTTCTCAACAGAGCTTTCCATACTTAGTACAACTCAACTTTCCAATCGTATATCTAATGTTCATAGCACAATCATGTTCAGAGACTTTGCTTATGTGCTCCACTTCATCCCTCTGTTGTGCACTCGACCACTTTACAAAATTCTATCCAGTGTTCAATAGCCAGCTCAAATCTAATCTCCTCTTGAAAACTTCCCTGCCATCCTTATTTGGTTACCTGGCAGAATTGATCCCTTCTCTGATCTCATAGCACTAGTAGATCAGTGAAAGCAAATTATATATCAGCTAAGTACATGCCTGAACCTTATCATAAATGATGAGTACTTTATGGTCTAGGCTGACAGTGAGATTTGTATCCTGTCAGCAGCCAGCAAAGTTCTCTGTCGAGGTCATAGGAAACACTGACATACAGATTTGTTTTTACATTTTTTAAACAAGAATTTGAGTCCAATCTTTTTCCTTTATTTATTAAATTACATTATTATTGACATTATTACTTCAATTATTGTTTTAATGTTATGGAGACATAACTATGGTTTTTCAATAATTATCAAGTTAATATTCTTATAAGAACAAAGGTGTGATTTTATAAGAACTAATAAGTGTGATTTTATATAGTATGCTGAGAAAAAAATCTAAAGAAAGATATGCTCAAAGAAATAAAAATATCACATTGTATATACGTACCACATCTTTATCCTGTTGTATTGAAGGGTACTTCGGTTGTTTCCATATAGGGAAGGGGGAAGGCAGTAGGTAGGTTAAGGGTAAAGGGAGTCAAATATATGGTGATAGAAGGAAATTTAACTTGGGTAGTGAGTACACAATGCAATATACAGAAACTGTCTTATAGAATTGTATACTTGAAACCTATATAATCTTATTAACTAATATCACCTAATAAATTTAATAAAAAAAGAAAGAAAAAGAAACCAAGTAATATTTTAAAATGCATTCAAGGATGGATAGAAAGGGTAGAAATAACTGAGAAAAAATTAATTTAGTCAACATCATCAATATCATCCAACCGAAGCTTATCTAAATTTACTCTATGCTGAGTCTCCTTACTCCCATAAAATTTTAATAAAGTAGATAATCTTTAAGCACATATGAAAAGTCCAGTGATATCATTTTATAAGGAATTGCAAACTTTATGAATTATATTATAAGGATGATTGTATACTAGCAAAAAAGAGTAATGAAATAAAATATCTAGAAGTTCTGATCAAAATTTTACATAAACATTTTAAATTGGACACTTAACTTTTTATAAACTACAGAAAAACTTTGTCAAGACATTTACAAAAGGCACCATTTAGAGCTCTATGCTTAACTAATCATTTTAATAAATAAGATATATCTCACTTAATTTAAATCTTTTTAAATTTTCTCATAATCATTAAGATAAACACCTTCTTTCAAAGATGTGCCTTAGATTACATTTTCCATAAGTACTTGATTAAAATAGATATGGGAGTATAATGCTAACAAAAGATATGTAAGTCTGTAATTTCTGCTATTTCATATAACTTGTTTAATTCCACTAAGAATTAATTCCAAAAAAAATGTTCAACTATAATATTTCCAAATATCAAATACTTAATTGTTTTGAGCAACATTTCTGACTTATTTTTATAATAAAAAATTTAAATAAAAAGGTTATTGAAAGGTCAAAATTTTTTAATATTTGTATTAATGGAAAGTTCACACTATCAGTAGAAATGAAAAGAAGCTCCCTCTTAATCATATAGGAACTGCAAACTAAAATTACAGTGAGATTCTATCCCAAACAAGCATTTGAGTACTGACAATAACAAATTTGGCAGTGGTTTGGAAATATAAAACTGTTTTTTAATTTTTTACAGCTGATGGAAATATAAATTGGTAGAATATTTTGGGAGACTATTTATCATTATCTGGTAAATTCGACATGTATAATCTATGAACGAGCAATTCAATTCTTGGTTATATTGCCTTAAGAAAAGTGTTCACATTAGTACCAGGAGATGATCCAGAACAATCATAGCAAAACAATTCCTAACAGTATCAAAGGAGAAAGGTCCCAATGTTCGTCAGTAACAGAGTAGATGAAAAATGTCAGTTATATTCTTTTTTTTCTAGTTATAGAAATATACTTTTATTTATTTTTAAAATTAAGTTTATTGAGGTAACATTGGTTAATACGATCATATAATTTTCAGGTGTACACTATAATTTAACATCTGTATATTCTATAGTGTGTTTACCACCCAAAGTCCAGTTTCTTTCGGCTACCATATAATCTTTACCCACTTCACCCAACTCCTATCCCCCTATATTTAACCTCCTTTATCCCATCTACCTCCCCTCTTTCCCCTACACCCTACCCTCTGGTAACCACTAGTCTATAGTCCATGTCCATGAGTCTCTGTTTGTTTGTCCTGTCCTTTGTTGCTTTTAGATTTCTATCCCACATATAAGTAATATCATGTGATTTTCAACTTTTTCTGTCTAGCTTATTTCACTTAGCATGATTATCTTGAGGTCCATCCATGTTGTTGCAAATGGTTGTATTTCATCTCTTCTTATGGCTGAGTAATATTCCGTTGTATATATGCATCTAATATCCAAGATATACAAATAACTCATATGACTCAATAACAACAAAAACCAAACAATCCAATCAAAAAAATGGGCAGAGGATCTGAAGAGATACTTCTCTTCAGAGGACATACAAATTGCCAACAAACACGAAAAGATGCTCAACATCGCTAGCTATTAGAGAAATGCAAATCAAAACCACAATGAGATACCATCTCACACCTGTTAGAATGGCTAAATCAATAGGACAAGTAATAACAAATGCTGGAGAGGATGCAGAGAAAAAGGAACCTTCATATATTGCTGGTGGGATTGCAAATCGGGGTATAGCCACTATGTAAAACAGTATGGAGTTTCCTCAAAAAACTAAGAATTGATCTACCATATGATCCAGCAATCTCACTGCTGGGTATTTACTCCATAGACTTGAAAACCCATGTCCGAAAAGATATTTGCATACTGATGTTCGTAGCAGCATTATTTACAGTGATCAGGACATGGAAGCACCCGAAGTGCCTACAAGAGATTATTGGCTAAAGAAGCTGTGGTACATATACACAGTTATATTCTTAAACAGAACACTGTGCAACAATTAAAATGAAGGAAGCACCACTGCTTGCAAATCATGCTTGAATCTTAAAAACATAATGTACAGTGCAGGATGTCAGCCATAAAGAAACACATATAGTTTGATGGCATAATTTCAAAACAGGCACATCTAAACGCTTCAGTGTTTGGGAATATATACTTAGGTGAAAAGTTTTAAAGAAACAAGTAGAGGTGATTATCAAGAAAGTGAGAATAATGGTTACCTTTTCAAGGGAAGAAGATATTTAAGGAGGAGTAAGAGAGAGATCTTGGGATTTTGGCATTATTCTACTTCTACACCTGAGTCACGATTTGGTGTGTGATTACTTAAGGATTCATAATGCTATAAATTAATATGCTATATGATTTTCTGGGAATAATGGATTATTCAAAACACAAGGCTAGTAGAAATGGTGAGCCATGTTGCAAAAAGAAATTTGTCCCTTTACTTAACTCATTACAACTAAATAAGTTCCCAAGAGATTCAACATTTAGATGTAAAAATTTAAAACATAAAATACTAGACAGGAATATAGTTGGGAATTGTCATAACCTTCAGGTGGGAAGGACTATTCTAAACATGACAACAAATCAGAAACATCAAAAAAATTGATAAATCTGACCATAAAATATACAATATTTAATTTATTTAAAGCAGCAAATGCCATGACTGAAACATAAACCAAGACAAAGTATTAGCACAAATAAGATGGATAAGTAAAACTTACTGTATATAAGAGCTCATATATAAATAACAAATAAGGTACACCTGCAAGAAAAATAAACCAAGAACAAAAATGGATCATTCGTAATAGAAATAATACATGATGATCATTATTAATAGTGTATTATTTTATATCTTTTAGTAAATCCCATGGAAATAAACTGCAAATTTAAAGTACTTATACTTTCTTGAGAAGTCACCTGGTTCATAAAAATAGTTGAAATTTCTGAAATCTTTAAGCTACTAAGATTTTACCTGATATAGCCCAGAAGAAACTCACATTAATAGGTTTTTGTTTTTTTGTTCTTTGGGAATTTGCTCACAAGATGCTGAGAGGTATATGAACATAAAATACCATTATTTTAATACTGAAGTAAGAGAAAGCAGAATTTTTATTCTACATATCACTAAATTATAAGATGAGATAAAAAGAGTAGCTTGACTTTTATAAAATGTAGATACCACATTTTCATTTTTAGAAACTGAATGACCAAAGATGTATTTAGCAATTTCACTAGCATTCATCCTTATTAACTGCTACAGTGCA
The DNA here is from genome assembly GCA_003508835.1 of Eonycteris spelaea. Classification (NCBI taxonomy): domain Eukaryota; kingdom Metazoa; phylum Chordata; class Mammalia; order Chiroptera; family Pteropodidae; genus Eonycteris; species Eonycteris spelaea. The sequence continues at coordinate 883,137 of PUFA01000067.1, read as the reverse complement.
GTTATGGTAGAAATAATCATTTAATTGTTTCACAAAATCAGAGACTATTAGAGATGGAAAACTCATAAAGGATGATCAAGTTCAACCAGCTAGCCCCATGATTTTGAAGAGGAAGAAAATGAAGTTCTGAGAGCGAGATAATATATGACTTGCTTAAGCTCACACTGTAAACAAGGGATACAAAGGTTGTCTCTCAAGGTCACAGAGTGAACAAGGAATGGAAAAGGTGTTTATCTCTGGTAGACGTTAATTTTCTAATGTTGGGATAGAGCCAACTATATGAAATTGTGAAGGTAACATTTGTTTTTCAGGCTGTATATCTCTTTCTCCTTTTCTTCTTTCTTTCCTTCCTTAATCGTCTCTTGGCCCCCAATTAACCTCCAATCTCTCTCAATCTCTCTCTCTCTCTCTCTCTCTGTCTGTCTGTCTCTGTCTCCCTCTCTGTCTCTCTCTGTTTCTCTCTCCTCTTTCCTGTCTCTCTCTGTCTTTCTGTTTCTGTCTTTCTGTCTCTCTGTCTCGCTCTTCTTCTCTCCCTTGTCTCTGTCTCTCTCTGTCACACACACAGACACAGACTCTCTCCTTCCCTCTCTCTTTCTTCCAAGTTTTTATTTTCTTCCTGAATTCCTCTTTTTGCACAATTTTAACCATGACCAATCTCTCAATCTTCAGACTTTACTTTCTTTCCTTATTCTCTTCAAACTTATTTTCTTAATGTCTCATTTCCACAGGGCAGAACCTTCAATTCAGCAGTGACTAGTTACTATTGCTAGATGAGTAGATACACAAAAAGGACACTACCCCTTAATCTCATGGATTAACAGTCAGGAGAGAGTTCTTTGACTAATTGTATAAACTCTCATACCTCATTAAGTGTTAATAACCAATTGAACCTTTTCTTCTCCACTACCACCCATAATATCATTGAGCATTTGTGAAGGAGTGAAAATCTAGAATTTTCAGACACCGCACAGTAGATGTTTGGACCTGAAAAATAACTAAGACTGAGATCATCTCCAGAAGCAATAACTGAAAACACCACACACACACACACACACACACACACACACACACACACTCAGAAGTCATTTTGATCTTATATGCTCACATTTTGAAGTGTTTAGGTAGAAAATGATTTGACCTCCTTTAAACTACACACACAGAGAACATACATGTGTTCTTCTCAAGAATAGATTCAACAAGGCTTATTAACTTTGAAAAATTGCATTTATTTGATCACTCCCTCAGTCATTCATTCAACAAACACTTTTTGAGAATCAGCTATGGGTTAAATATTGTGCAAGGTGCTGAAGATACAAAATTAATTAGAACATTGAACAATGTTTTATAGTAGAGGGATTCAAGGTAAAATACATGAATATATACACCCTATAGGGTTACAGAAGTTCTCTGGCAAAGGTAACATGGGAATGAGTCTTAAAATGTTTGTTAAATGTCAGTCAGACAAAGAGGAAGGGAAATAAATTCTACGGCACAGATACAAATAAATGTGCAAGCTCTGACTTTTAATTAATCTGGATTTTAATCTTGACACATCCACTGTTAAATGTGATTCCTTGGAAAAGTAAGTTAAACCTCATTTATCATGGTTGCATGATGGGAATAATAAAAATAATAATACCATAGGATTATTGCAAAGGTTAAATATTGTAATACATTTTAAGAATAGGACAGGGCCTAACACATAATAAGTGTTCAATAAAAAATAGATAGTATTATTTATAATACAAACATGTTGGGAAGCTTGAATTTTAATTGCATAAAATTCATTCTTCTTCCTCATTCTACTTTTCTAGAATGTAAAGGAAAATGAAAAAACAACCCTGTAATTTCTGATTCAAAATGAAATTGTTTAAAAGAGCACTATATCATCAAATGCACCTGCCAGCATTATAAAAGCAGGCACACTCCCTATGACCTTATTTTCTTTCACTTTTTAAAATGGTAAAACCACACTTGCAGTACATGCTCAATAGTTGGAGAGTAATTAGAGTCTCACATAAAACAGAAAAGAGATTAGCACTTTACTAACACAGTTATACTTTGCCTAAAATAATAGGTTTACCATAGCAACCTGATTGCACTAGAAAAAGCTCCTGCCAAATGCATCCTAAGTTCCCTTGAAATTTTATGAGAAGAAATTGAACACTTGAGAACTATAATATTCTGTACCATTTTATCTAAGCACAAATATTTTCTTGTAAGAATAAATTAATCTTCCATCAGATATTTAAAAGTCAAGAGGTACCTTTCACCTTCCATTTCAAAATGAGAAGTGAAACTTCTTAAAATTAAAGCCATGTTAACAATAAAATTGCTAGCCAAGGAAGTGTTGCTCATGATTTTTAAAAACACATAAATGTCAATCCTTCTGTTTGTGCTTTCTTAGAAAAAAAAAGGATTGAAGTAATCAATCATGAACTATGTGAGGAAATAAGACATTTAAGCAAATGTACTGATATAATTTTCTATTGTCAACCTTACAGTGTCTCAAACTGAAGATAGAAAATGGGAATAACAGGCCCCACTTTCCTCTGAAGGTTTTCCAAAGTATTGAGCAGAATATCACGGAGGAAGGAGGTTTATCTATGAGACCTCTAAATGAGATGATCTCATTTAGCTTAAGATAGTTTCCAAAACAAAAACTAAATTTCTCCATCCATTTCTTTCTAACTATAAACTAGGTAAAGGTAGGTAGCAATATCACATTCATTTATCAATATAACTCAGAAACTAAGTGACAGGTCTAAAGTTAAAAGACAGTGAATGACTAAGATAGGAAATGTGGAGCTTAAGTATTTAATCAATGTGGCTCATCATGAGTAGCAAATATCAATCAGAATTCAGATTCCCTTCTTCCTAGCTCATGAACATAATAAGTGGACAGTGGGCAGTAGTTTGTTACAGAACACAGTTTTGGTATTCTACAAACATAAATCATATTGCATCCAAGCCTATCTTTGGTATTGATTTTAATGATTCCATTCTAGGTCATAAACACATGCAACTATACTTCACCTTGAAGGACTCTATGGGATAAATGCCAAAGGATAAACAGAGGGAAAGAATGCTATTCAACAGTGAAAGAGTATTCTGGTTGATATAATCAGAGAGATGTTTCTATAAAAAGTTTCTTAAAGATGAACTTTATTTGGGCAATAGAGGGGTGGGGTGAAATCAGGCCCTAGTCACTTTTAAATTCTTGGTTTTTATGACTTAAAAAATTTCAAAGTATAAATGATTACATATCACGTTCTTAATAGACATTTAGGAGTGCTAATTAAATTAATTTGAAACAAGTATAAGTTTTCTCCCCACATCAAAAATAATTAGCAAATATATTTTTTAAATTAAACAATGAAATCTGTATAACAATAAATAACAAATTTTCCATTAACAATCTAATCTTTTAAAGCTAAGAAAAATTACTCCATAAAGCAATATTTCTACTGATAACTTTATTATTCTTTGTTTCTGAATTTACCAATATTGATTTCCCCAAATCATAAAATATTAGAAAAAACATTCATTGTGTATGTGCATGTGTATATATATACACACACATACATGAGAATATACATGCATGTGTACATTTAAATTTGAGGGTGATAGAACTCTGTGAGCAACTTATTCTCAAATTATTCATGTATTTAAAGCTCTGTACTATTCTTAAGTCTTCTAAATTTGACATTATTTCAAAGTAAAAATATTTTAAAAATTTTAAATATATAAGTAAAATGACATAATTTATCTATGTAGCTAAATGTTTTTTAAAATAAAATCTTATCAATAATATATATATAATTATATATAATTACTTATATAATATATATAATTAATATATAATAAATATAATTATATAATATATAATTAATATAATATATAATAAATATAATTACTTATATTATATATAATTATATATAATAAAATCTTATTAATTATATATATATATATATATATATATATACACACCTATCCACAAATTTTACATTCAATTTTGGAGAACATTCTTTAACATCATATTCAGAATTTCAGCCAATTTTTTTTTCAATAAAGTTGTGTCAAATGTATGCAGGGCCTGGGAATTATGTAGCCAAAGTGCCAGAAATTCAATATTAAATTTATAAAATTTAAATTGTTTAAGGATATAGTAAACTTGCTCTAACTTTGCCATTTTACAGCTCAATCATGATTAATAAGTAAGGGTTATAGGGTAACAGTTTAATATACTGCAATAAATAACAGTCTACACTTTTGAGTAGTCCATAAGGGAAGGTACTGCAATGCTAGGAAGTAAGCTCCCATCACTGAAGAAACTAAAGCAAGAAGGTAGTCTTTAACAAGTATTAAGAGTTTATGCTCTGGATTCAAAAAGACTTAAGGCATAATTTAATATGCACATCTTATATGCTCCATAATCTTTGGAAATAATTAAACTTCTCTATTTAAAATTTTTCAAAATTAAGAATACCTACCCAATAAAATCCCTTAAAGAGACCAAAATCAAAATTCATATTTTAAGTATTACTGTTTGGATTTCCTAAGTACCACGGTGATATTTGTTTGTAGTACAGTATTGAAACACTAAAAATATTAAATTAATAGATAATTTAAAGGGTAAAAGTTTTCATGAATAGATCCACATATAATTTTGTACTGATATAATTTGAAATAGTATAGTATTTTTTCACAGCTAATATATTTTTCCTTCAGTATGAATTTCCACTTTCTTTTTTTTTCCTATGCCAACAATATATTTCAGATAACATTACTTTCTATATTAAGTAGTGCTAGTTCTTCAAAAGGTACTTTATACTGACATTATTTTTCAACAAGCTTATGTTGCACCTGAAAGTCCTATCTCCATGTTGTTATTGGCCTCAGAAATAATTTTTGACTAGCAAAACTCCAGTATATAAGATTAATTAAGTCAAAGGTTCCTAAGACAGCCCGGGTTTAAATGGTCCAGATTCTAAAGGAAAAAGATACCATAGGGAAGTGAATTCTGCCCTTGATGTAAATAATCCTCTTCATGCATTTGTCAAGTCTGAAATGTTTTAGGGCAAAAGACTGAAATATCAAGCAGAAAGCAACATGTAAAAGATTAATAAACTAAAGAGAGAACTTTTAGTTTTTCATCTGGCTAGAAAGATAGTAATTGGAATTCAGAGACCTTTGAGAAGGGGAACACTCATGAACATCACATAAACAGCATAGGTTTTAACTTTAGAAATCATTTCAATCCCCTGGTTAAATTGAGGTTATCCATGTATCTGCAGAGAAAAAGGAAGTGATCTCTTCAAGAAAGATAACATCATGTATAAAATTCTACCAATTTCATTAAATAATATTTGTACTTAATAAAAAAATAATAGGTATGTCAAGAAACAATAGAATCACCAAAAAATAAGATGATGCATTAAAAATTAAAAGATGTCCAAAAATGATACCATTGACCAAGTTAGAATGTTCAGTAGTCAATTTTAAAATAACTGAGTAATAAATTTAAAAGCTATATTATCAATAAATAAATTTGCCACAGAATTATCTGTAAAAAAAATCAAATGGAAATCCTGAATTTAAAAATAAAGTAACTGAAATTAAAAACTGAATAAAGACATTTAATGGTAGATAAAATAAAGAAGAGAGGATTAGTAAACTGGAAGATAAATCAGTAGCAAATATACAGACTGACTCATAGAAAACCAAAAGATTGAGGGAAAATAAAAGCAAGACAAGAATGTCCACTATCTCTATTTCTAATTCACATTATACAAACATCGTATCTCATGCTTTAAGGCAAGATAAAGAAATTAAAAGCAGTCTAAAGAAAGGAGGCACTGTTATTACTTCCATATGGCATGATTATGTTGGTAGAAATTTTTTAAAAAACTACATATAAACTATTAAAGTTAAGCAGTAAATTTAGCAAGGTCATTAAACATGCATGGTTAATATAAAAATTTTAGTCATAGTTTTATAAACAGGAGCAAACATAACATTTTTAATGATATAATTTTTAACAACATACACACAAAAAACATAAAATAGTAATATTCATGAAAAACGTCAAGACCTCTATATAGAAAACTGTAAATTATTAAGCGAAATTAAAGAATATATAAATAAAAGGTAGGGTGTACCATGTTTACAAATTAGAACCATAATACTGTTAACTCTTCAACAATTGATTTATGGATTGAGGTATCATTAATGGTATGTAAATACTAAGGGATAAATATAGCTAAGCATTGTGGAAGAAAAATGGGTGGAGAAATTATAGTAGTAGATTTTAAGACATGCTATAAAGCTATAGTATTTAAGAGTGTAATGCTATTAAAAAACCAAAGAGACAACTAGAACAGAATAGAAACACTGGAAAAAGAAACCCATATGATATAAGACCATTTGATTTATGACTGAGGTGACATTATAGTGCATTGGGGAAAGGTTGATTTTTCAATATATGGTGCTCTCTACCCTGGATTAGTCACCTTTGCATTTCATAGATTCATTTCCTATTCTTACACAAAACGGTTAGGCTAAATGCCTCAGATATAATCATAGAGTTAGATTAAAAAACCTGTACCAATTATAGCTACCAGTTCTGTTTCTAGTTAAATATTCCAAATATGTCTGGTCAAGTTGTATAATATGTTAGATTCCAATGGCAGCTACCATGGTATTACTTGTAATTTATTCTCAAAGACTATTACTGTGCAATGCACATTTTAAAATCATACTAATTTATTGAACTAATATTTATTAAAATTGTTGCCTTCCATTACATATAAAAGGCAACTGTTTATGATTCCCTTCATATCAATTTCTTTTCTACAGAACCTAAGATAGATAAATACTGCCATTGGCTACAACATAAAAGTAATTAAGTATAAAAATACAGTGCCAAGTGATATAACTTACTGGGGCCATAAGTGACTCAGATCTATGGAAATACAGATATTCTCAAATTATATCCTAATGAATATTGCCTGTAAAAACAAAAGAGAGTAGTTAATAGTCATGGAAAAGTTCAAAGACTGTGGAAAGACTTGTGAGAAAAATTCTTTGAGCATCTTTTTCACTATTTCAATTTTAGCCATAGGAAATACTATAAACTCTTTTATGGCTAAACCTAGCTAACTAGAAAAACTATGTGATGACAAAATAAATGAGGTTGTTCCACCTTCTTTGGACTCTACTGGATAAGAGAACATATTATATTTTGATAAGAATATTCAAAGGGGTAGTGTAGAGAGGGAAATGCGCTTCCAATTTTAAGGAAAAGACAAAGGAAAAGAAAGTTTTTGAAAGAAAAGAAAATGTTCAATTACATGTGATTATAGGTCTATATTGGTAATTTTAAAAAGTCAGGAGATAGAAGGATTTGAAACACAGGTCATTTGTGCAAGTCTTCATATTTTTCTGAGTATAAAAAAAGTAGGATAACTAGTCCTTTATTTGAAATAAAACCTGAGCTTACTTTGGTCCCTTCATATTATGAGTTAAACTGTGCTTATGTGTCTCTCTCATTCAAATCATCAATAACATCAAAGAAGTGAATACAGAATATAAAAACAAAACAAAACAAAAACATATGTAATTGCTAATTGTCAAAAACTTCTATGCCATTATTTGAAAAGCAATGTCTTCTTTGAAGTAAAAGGAAATTGCAATTTCAGCTCTGCAGTAAAATGACTTTTACTTTCACCTGATGTATCAAAAGAAATAAACTATTCAATCATTCCTAGCAATAATAGTTAACATCACTACTGCACAAACTATTCAGGGAATGAAATGAGGCAATAAAAGAGAACGAAGAAAGGCTAAGCGATTATATGCTTTAAACAATGATAAGCTCTACAGCACACAAAAAAGTGTTGGAGGAACCCTGATTACTTTTGTCTTGAGTCATCTTTTGCTTAAATATATCTGATTGCCTGAGAGTCCAAGGATTGATTGCTTGTCCATGATGTGTTATGTGGTAACACATTACATTAATTCAACTGAGAATTTAAATTTATATATCTCTTCTTTTTTTGCTAGAAAATGAATACTGCTTCATGGGAAGTATAGAAAAAAGGGTATACCATGTTTATAAAATAGAACCCTAATGCTGGTAATTCTCCAACAATTAATTTATAGATTTAACATTCCCTAGGTATTCAGGTATCATTAATGGTATGTAAATTCAAAGGGATAAGAATAGACAAAGCATTGTGGAAGAATTATATCAGATTTTAATATAGTTAGTAAATATACTAAACTTATTCTTTTCCAAACCTAATTTCTTGTTTATCCTCCACTTAATTTTCAACTTTATTTATTTTTTGGTGGGGAGATGTAATTTTAAATGTTTTTATTAGTTTCTACTTTTTGAAATAGCATTACAAAAGCTATATTACAATGAAGTACACAGTATATGGGCTTTAGCTTCCAGCAATATGAAGAGCAAATAATATATCATACTTAAAATAATGTGTTTGTTCTATTGCTAGGCTTATGAGAAGTAATGCAATTCTCCAAATATTCCCAAACAAAAACTATTGAGCTAGAATGAGAGCATTCACCACAAGGTCCCATGAAAGGGATCCTGAGGGCAAAAATCTGTATCAGAACTTTAAGCAAAGAAAGTAAAGAAGTTGAACCTCAGACTCCTTGAGTAATAGGGGAAAAAAAGGGCCAACGAGACCCAAGATCAGTAACAGAAATGCTTGCTGAAGTGTCCTGAATTTAGTTTTCCAGATTTTCCAGAATTTGAGATAAATCACATATATGTTCACAATAAAAAAATGGATAAATGTACCCATAAAGAAACAAATCACCATGAGTGAAAGCCAGAAAAAAAAACATTTTTTAATTCTGTGCTATGAATATTGTCTAATTACCCACCTTGCCATTTTTTTCTTGAATATATTTGTTATTGTTATTCTAATATCTGTATCTGAGAACCTGATAACTGAGTCATTTAAGCGTTTGTTTCTATTGTCTGTTATTATTTCCTTGGTCCTGATTCTTATTTACTCTATTGAATGTCAGAAATGGTATATGAAAAGATTACAGAGCCTTTGGATGACAATCTTTTCCCCAGAAATAGTTCACCTCTTATAAGCAGATAGAACACTGTGTCTCATCGCAGGGAAATTTTGACCCCAGGGGACATTTGGAAATATCTGGAGACAGTTTTTGGAATAACACAGGTTGATGGCGTTACTGGTGAGAAGGCGTTACATTTAGTGAGTAGAGGCCAGGGATGCTGCTAAACATCCTATAAAGCACAGGACAGCCCCCCACTACAAAGAATTATCCAGTCCAAAATGTGCTGCTACTGAGAAATCCTAGATAAGTGAAGGCAGATCACCTTAATCCAATTAGTGATTGAACTCACAGGGGAGGTAGAGGTCATAACTGAGTTGCATTTATCCCTTGTTTACCTACCCCTTTCCAAGAAGTTTGAAAACACTAGCATCTGCATTCATGCACACACATACATATGCACATATACATGAAAATTACTTCATGGAAGTCTACACTTCATCCTTTAAGACTGTTCATTTTTACCTCCTATAAGAAACATTGCCTACCAATCCCTCAACCTCCATATCAGTCACCACTTAAGGCCTGATAAGATATCACTATGATGTTTAAAATAGAATCCTTGTAGTGCTCTAACAGATAAATATTATTGATCTGAAATGTGCCATAGAGTGGAAGTTTTATAATTTTTTAACCTAAGCTCTTTTGCATCTTGCATTCAGTGCTATGCAGGCCATTAGCACTTTTATGCCATTTCCTAAGACTCCTATTCATTATATTTTTTAATGTATACCTCCACTACCCCTATTATAAATCACTTCCCTAACAAAAAGAACAAACTCATCAAAAACAGACTCACAAATATAGAGAACAATCTGGTGAAGGGGATTGAGGGGCTGGGAGAAAGGGGTGAAGGGTTAAAGAAGTACAAATTAGTAGTTGATAGATGGTCACAGGATTGGGGAGCACGGCATAGGGAATGCAGTTAGTGTTAATTTAATTTAATGGTTAGGTGGAGAGCCAGAGGAAAGAAAGAACAATTAGAGGGATCATTTTATAAACTATATAAATGTCTAACCAATGCACTGTATAGTTGAAAATAATAAAATTAAGTTAAAAAAAAATCATTTCCCTAGTTTTAAATCAAGATTTTAAAATATTATATAATAATAATATATACGCTTGTAATAAAATACTGAGTCACTTTTACTTTTTAAATTATAATTTAACTGATTTAAAATATATTATCATATAAACAACATATAGTAATCATAAATCAATACAGGACCAATGTAAATAAAAAGAAAATACATATGTGTAAGTCAGGAAATTCCCTACTAACTCAGCTCCGAGGGCAATTACTGTTAATGTTGCAAATTCATTCTAGTCTTTGATCTATGCCTATTTTTACATATGTGAGTAAATGACACAATATAACTGTATCTAAAATTATAACATAAGTATATTAAGAGAACTTTAAAAAGGATTCGTTTTCATTAAAATCATTCTTCCAGTATCCCTTTTCATGACCTAAACTGTTGTTGGACTTAATCCCAAAGTATGGTGTTATTTTTAAAAGGAGCAGAGTTATAATGGTACAGCCCAAACCTCTGCTACACACATTTGAATTTCTCCTGCTGACATAATTTCAAGTGTAGATTAATTTACTTAAAGCGTAACTAATTGGCCAGTCACTCCTAGTGTAGAGAGAATGCTGATTTAGTTACTTAAATCTGTAAGTAAGCTACCTCCAAGAGAAAAAAAAATGTATCTTTTTACACTATTCTTTTAAAATTGCCCATGAACTCACAAATGAGCTTCTTTGTCTTGTGTGCTACCCAAGAATAAGAAGAAAATTAAGGATCATGGGAACTCTTTACTTTGCTCCCTTCATTCAGGATTATTCTAATGTGGATTATTAATAGAGCACAATTTGTTCTCTGCTTTATTATCTATCTAGACAATCATTAATATTCAACCATGTGGATGGCATTCTAGGTATTGTACAGAATACACAGGGAGAGTGTCTAAATCTAAATCTAAAACAAACAGATGAGTCTATGAAGGTTGATGGCCCCAAGGAAGAGAAAGCTAAGCTTCAATATGAATTCCAATTCCACAGAGAGAAAACTGACTTCAAACTATTTTGTAACTGTAAAGAAAACCACTACTATGGTTTGGAAAGATTTAGCTAGTGGGTAGTCATATATAATAAAACAAATGAAAACAAGAAAGGGACCCAAAGTGGCATACATAATGGGGATAAGAATGTATCATAAGATGCTTTAATTTTTTTTTTTTAATTTTATGAGTGATGGGCAGATGAGGAGGAAGGTCGAATTACACCTTTGGTGTATGTGTTAGGCTTTGTTTATTGGCTTGGTGTATGGTTAGATTAGACGTTTTACCCAGGGTCAATATATCATCAGATCAACAGACAGGGGACATGTTTAATAAAGGCTTAAAACAATGAATTAAATGAAATGTTAATAATAAATAATATTTTATTAAACAAAAAATTATAAATTTTTATGCAATTTGAATTAAAAATTAAAGATATAGAGTTAAAAGCAGTTTAGAAAGCTCACTAATTTAATACAATAATTATGACAACTACATTTACATTTACATTTAAAACACAATGAACACTGTAAAAGCTTCATTATGTTTAAGGTCAAGTCTACACACTTTCTTTTCTGCGTCTGGGCTGGTTTTCCATCAGAAGCAATACTGGGAACATAATCTAATTGACTAAATCAACACTCTTTGAACAAAAGAGGAGACTGAATATATATATCTAAGATGTGTTTTATTCACACACAAAAAAGTAAATAAGGAATATGTGAAGGTAGATTATGTAGACTTGGAGCTGCAACAAAAATATTAAACTACTTTCAAAAAACATCTTCAATAAAGGTAAGAGTTGCTTATTTACAAAAGAAAAGAAAATATTGCCAACAATTACAAATTAGAAAATGAGTGCATTTTGAAAACTAGGGTGTTAAGTCGATGGCCTTTAATTTACATCACATTCTCTGGATGTGAAGGCTTTCAATTGCTTGTGTTAAGGGCATTGACAATGATCCCTTCTGGCAACTAATGAGAAAAGGAATGGCCATTGTAACTAGAACTGCCACCACACCAGTCAGCTCACGTACCACAGCGTGGCACATCAGTGGGAAGTTGTGACCATCTGATTTAACAAATAAGTTTTAGAGATAATAGTAGATATTTTAAACATAGGTAAAGAGATAAGATCTAGTGATTAGCCTCATAGAAAGGGGAAGTGCAAAGTGAGTTTACAGATATAGAAATATTAGTTAAGAAACAGAAAAAAGAGGAACTTAAAATCCAATTGTCAACACTTCTTTTCTTATACAACAGGTTGCTCTCAATTCCATTTCTCTGCTTTCCCCAAGTTATTTATGCTTTAATTACACTTGTAGGAATAGGAAGAGAACTACAACAGAGGTTTTCATTTTCTGAGGATAAATTATTAGTGCATTAATTTGACTAAATTTATCTTGTCTACCACCTCCCTTTTTGCTACATTTAAATATGCATGTCTAACAACTGCTTTTTGCAATATGTCCATTCCTCCCACATAAGAAAACAGATAAGATTAACCAAACACCTATTCTAGGCCATCAATCAAAGTGGTAATTTTGGTGTATCCATTTCCTTCTCTTGCACTCTACGTGTTTCTAAGTCAACACTTCTTAAACCCTCTCCTACTTTTCCCCATATAGAAGTTGATGTGTTTAATTGTAACAAAGAACTTGTAAGGGAGTAGACATACACTGAGACCTTTGTTGTCCTTAGATAACGAATTTGGATTTTCCACATATCAGTTCTGCGGCTGAAAACTACCTGCTGCAGTTGTGTGACTATGAATTTCAACCAGTTTCCTGGCACTAAATTAAATACTCCCTGTTCATTGTTTGAGTTCTTCTCCACCATGATCTGTGGAAGAAGGTCCTGATTTTGTATTAGTTTTGGAGATAAAATATGGACCTATGGGGTTTAGGTAGTTTACTCAAAGTCAAACAGTCAGTTAATGATGGAGCTGTTAGGTAGCTGGTCAGACATGAGTGACAGGGGGAACAAAGGAATACGGACCCAGACTAGAGACCTCCCAAAGTACACCCCAATGGTAGTAGAATTCTAGGTATACACATGCACAAGAGGCAGAGTTATACAGCAGCCAGGTGTCAATCAAAATGACCTCAATTGCCAATCACCTAGGAATGCCTTTGGAACTACCCATCACAGCCCAAATATAAAGCAAGCATTCCAGCTTCTGGGTCCTTTTGCCCTTCTGGGCTCTCCATTTTTTTTTTTTTTTGTGGCCTTTTTGTGCCTCCTTGGAGCATACTTTGTCTTTCTAAAATATACTTTTAATAAAACTATTAAATCTCAATGACCTGTGATTCTTCACTGCCGTCATTTGAGGAAGAACCGAGGGAAAATGCTAACTACACGTCTGCGCCATTGTTACCTCTTTCCCTCCCCACTACCATTGAGGAGTCACCGAACTCCTATTGGCCCCAATGGTGACAGAGCCAGGATTCAATCCAATGTCTGATTTATTCAAAAACATATTTTAAATCACTAGGTTATGGTTATTCTTTATTTCAGACAAATATCAAAGGTAAGTAATTAATACTATCCGTTAGCAAAAAATGTACTTCTTGCTTTTCAAAATAAAATAAGGGTCATGATAGAAAAGTTACTCTAAATACAAGGGAACGTACTGGGGAAATATCAAATGCAAATATCCAAGTATCTACTATCAAGTATAGGAAGAAAAACAACTTTATATCATCTCCTTTCGAACACATTTGCAAACTAGTTTGTTCATTTTAAAAACAAACTACCCTACTGCTTTTTAAAGAAATTAAGGCACATCTTCTAAAGCTATTAGTATACAATATAAGTGCCAATATATAAAACCATGATATGGGGCATCAATTATAGTTACCTAATCAAGAATTCTTTGAGCATTTGAGGATCTAATGAGAAAACTGAGACCCCAGGGCACTGTGAACCTAAGAGTCATGCATTTGTAGGAAAACTGTGTTTCTCAGTCTCTATCTTCCTCTCATTCTCATTCTCAATACTCTTCAGGCATCTTACACCTTATTGGAAAGAGCAGATGAGGAAGCCTATTCATTACAGCACAGTATGATAAGAATGTGATAAAAGTAGCTGAGGGAACACAGAGATCTGGAGAGCTTCTTGGACAAGGTGATGGCTGCACTGAATTCTAAAGTTAGCCTGAGCAGGTGTGGGAGAGGAAAGAAGTCTAGACTTTTCCTTAATTCTTAATACACTTAAAGCTGGAAAATTAAAAAGTCAAAAATTGGATTTTTGGCAATATTACCTTGACAAGAGTATGGAAAAACCTAAATTAAAGTGCATAAGACAAGTAATAGAGGAACCAGGTGACAGGTTCTTAGAATAATACATGGAGAGATGACGATCTGTGCTAAGTTTACGACAAAGGTGTGTAGAGAATCACATATTTCTTCATTTGACTAAAAGGAGAATATCTGAACAAATAGAAACTTCCCATGAGAAATATTATCTTTGGGCTGCTATATTAAAAATATTTTTAAAAATTTATTTTATTCTTATTTTATTTTAAATATTGTTTGTAGACAACATGAAATTAGTTTCAAGTGTATGATATTGTGATTCAACACTTCTGTATCTTAAAATGTGATCACCATGCAAAGTTATTACAATAACCAGGTATCTGACATTTCATTTTTTTCCAATCATTTATTTAGGGACACTACTTACATTAATCTTATACTCCAATTGGAAAAAGGCAAAAATATACAAGTATAAAAATAAATATTAATATAAATTTTTATATAAATAAGCCAGCCATACAAGTTGTTATTATATACTGCTTCCTCATAATAATGTGAGGACACATTTGTTTGTTTTGAATTATTTTTCTTGGTTCACAACAAAACAACAAAAAAACAACTCCAAAAACAAAAAAAATTGTCTCATTTCAGAGTTCACCATAAAAATATGAATCAGAGAAACAGATGTTTTCACATTTGAATTTCAATGAAAATTAAAAACTTGTGAACAACGAAAATGAGCAGATGTTCAAAAGCCAACAAGATTCTAAAACTAAAATTATCTATGTCCTGATTCATATGTATACTCTTCTTTATTAAGAGGAAAAATATGTTAATCATCTTAATTATGGCTTTTTTTCAGTCTTTAAAATCTTATGTAGGTGTCTCATTTGTAGTGTATTAATTTTAAAGTTATTATAATACACATACAGAAAAGTGCACGAACTATGAGTGTATGATTCAATAAATTTTCATAAAGTGAACAGACCCATGTAACACCCAATGGAAGAAATATTACCTACACCTCCAGATGTTCCTCTTCTATCCCTCTCATCAGCCCCCAAACATAACCATGAATCTAGCTTCTATTATCATAGATCAGTTTTTTTTTAATTTATGTAAATAGAATCATACAGAATGTACTCTTGTATTCAGTATCATTTCTGTGATAAAGTTATACAACTGACTTTTTTACATTCATTTTTCTAGGAACTTTCCAAATTCATTTAATAATTCAAATGTTTTTCCTAAAATTATTTTGGATACCTATATCTAGGTATAGATATATTCATGTCATTGGTTAATAATTATAGTTTTATATCTTTTTTGTTTCTAATATCTTTTCATAATTTTCTTGCCTCTAAGTACTAATTAGATTTACTGAAACAATGATAAATACATTAGTACTATCAGGAATCCTTGTTTTGTTCCCAATCTCAGGAGAAAAAGCTTTAATCATTTCACCATTAAATATGTTTTCCATTCTTTTTGACTAGTCCTCTCTTCTGTTATGCTCAATCTTCTGTTAAGTTCATTTGAGCCCTCACTATTAGTAATTATATTTTTATATTGATTTTAAATGTATATTGAAATTCTACAGATTGTCATCTTTCATATCTACTATTCCAGCATCACCTATCAGTCTGTTTCTACAGTCTGTATTTCCAAATGGTCCTAGTTGGTGGTTGTTTTTTCATTTGTTTTCATTTGTTCAATATTTCTTTTTGAATGTAGGACACTGAAGAGATAATTTTACTTATTTTCTGGCAGGCATCAAAATTAGAGGTCAGTCTCCCCAATCCAGTCAGGGACTAAGCTGACTCCAATTTGGTTACAGTCCTTGCTGGTTTAATCTGTCTCCAATTTGCCAACACTACTCGAAGGTTCTATTGAGAATATGAGATCCATGTTCTTAGTGGGTTTTGAAATTCAATGTTTGTCTCCCAAGCACCACATGACTCTCTGAAGTTCTAATCAACTAGTTAGTCACTTTTTTCTTGGAGTCTTAGTCTCTAATCTTGCACTGCTCGTGAACTAGCAAATGCCCTAGAGAGAAAGCTAGGGTGGAGTATATGGCTCACTTTTTTGCACCTCTCTTATCTCCAAGATCATAATGCCTCAAGTCCTGGCATTCTTGATAGCTTCAACTGCACGTATTTAGACACTATCCCTTTAAGAAAATTTCAGAAAATTCTAATACCTTCTCTTCTTACATCTAAGCCCTCTGCTGGCTTCTCACCCTCTTTTCCTGCACAAAATAGAAATCAGCAAATGATCTGAGGGGAAAGCACTGCACGGAATATCAGGTTTACACCTGGCTACTTAGCTTCTCTTCTTGTTGAGATCTTGGCTTCTGAAGCCCTGGCTATCTCAATAGCATTTAAATTCCTTCAAAAAGAATTTTTGTGTGTGTGTTTTCTGGCTTTTCTCATCTTTGGCCATAGCATTGCTCTATTAAAACTATTTCATCATAGTGAGAAATAGAAATATTTACTAATTTTTAAAATGTGTTTATAATGAATTTGTTCCACACAAAATCTTATATTTTATTACAAATTAATATACACAAATACTTTTTTTTAATCACAAAGGATTTTAAAAATGGAAATATTAATTTAGGTAACTATATTATGCTGAAAAATTTGCTTGATGTTAATTGATTTGTATAATTTTGGCAAATAGTGATCTAAAAAAATCCTCATAATTATGTGGCATTTTTGCTATCACTTGTCCTAAAAATTGACTTCTAATAGTTCAATTAATAATAAATATCATGTTAAAGAAGACATTTATTCATACTTTAATGACTAAATGAATTTAAATTTGGAAAAGAGAAAAAAATAATTTATAAGTTTACCACTCAGAGTTTATCACTTTTATATTTGATCAATTTATTTCTATTCTTTCTTGTAAACAGAACATATATATTATATGTAATATATGTAATATCGTGTATATGTTCTGTTTAAAAACTTAAGAATTTATTTTTTAATCTTGCTTATTTTACGTATATCATGACTATTCTCCATGTTTTTCAAGTATCCTTTGAAAACTTTTTTTTTTAGTATAGTTCTGCATTATGTTCTATTCCATTTAATAATTTAATCCTATTATAATATTTTGGTAGTTTTCCCTTCTTCCACTATAGGAATATAATTGCAAAGACTTTTTATATATGCAAATCTTTGCATTTGGGGGAATTTGCTGAGGTAAATTCTTTGAAATAAAACTATCAGGTCTAGGGGTATAGATTTTTAAGGCTTTTTAATTCACAGTGCCTACTTACTCTAAAACACTTTAAGCCAAAGAGTATATTCCTTATAGTAAGCACTTATCAACACTGAATACCATAAAAATATGCCTGTAATTTACATGTAAAGAAGTTTAAATTTCCAATTTAAAGGAACTTTTATGTATATCTTTTTAATTTTTTTCCTTGGATAAGTGTTTAAGTCCTTTGACCACAATTTTTTTGTGTAATTTGTATTTTTCATATAATATTTAGGCTTTTTCATATTAAGAATAACTTTTTTTCTACTAAACTTCAACTATCAAAAGTAGTCATACCAGTTACCATAACCATGCTTCATTCACTGAGAAACTCAATGGAGTGGTAGAATACATGCTAAAATGATACCCTACAACAAAAGGCATATTATACTCAATATGGTGCTTAAAGTTTGCACTATTGTGGATGTAAGGAAATAGAGGTTTAACGCCAATGGAAACACATCAATCTAATGGATAGTTGAGGATAATATCCAACACTTCTGTTCCTCTCACTAAGCACACATGCATCTTCTTTCATTAGAATAGCATTATATTGCTCCTGCAGCAAAATTAGACACTGCTTCTGAAGTCAGATGGAAAAGTTCAGTTGGAGGAAAAGAGAAAACTTTAATATCAAAAGGTAAATATGAATATTTCCTCCCACTTAATTTTCAAAAACAAAAAGAAACTATTACAGTAAATTAAAGATGAGAAATAGAAGATTCACTTATAAAATACACTTACTAAAAGTTAGTGTCCTTATACACATATCAGGAAAGACAATGAGGCAATCCCAGGGTCCGAATCTTGATATGGCCATGCTATAATCCAACCCTGAACTTTTCACTTTTCTACCTAAGGGCCTGTGTCCAGACTAACTCACATGGCTATTGCCAGGCTCAAACCAGAGAAGGTTGCTGCAAAGAGCCTGCCAACTATATATCAAGGTATTATTATACTTAAGTTTCCTGAATGAAATAAATGTGACGTAATGCTGGTGGTCTCTACAATATAATGGTCCCCTAATATCTTACTGGCAAATCTCTTATTTTATTCATGCTTACAATGTACCTAATTTAAAAAGCTCTATTCCAAGGCTCACTTGTATCTAGGCATGGCTAGTGTCCTTCCAAAGAGATTTAAGTCAATGAACTATAATAGAATGAGATACAGGCAGATAACCCATTGGGTAGTAGGCTCCTGAGAAAGTGCCTTTAAAGAAGTTAAGTTGGCAAGTAACATTTTTTGCCCTCGGCATTTCACTTTCATCCTTCCTGAGACAAGACGTGATGTCTGGAGTATCAACAGATAACCTGAAAGTATATGGATAAGGGCGGTCCTACCATAAAAGCCAAAGCAAGCCTGAGCCCATAATGACATTGTAGAGTTGTCATACTGGATAGTGTCATACTCATTGCACTACCTACACTCAGACTTCTTTAAAATGAGACCTCCTCCAAAATTTGTTTAAGCTACTATTTGATTGGGAGCAGGGGTATCTGTTAATCAGTGCCAAAAGTTATTCCTGATTGAGG
Organism: Eonycteris spelaea; assembly: GCA_003508835.1. Classification (NCBI taxonomy): domain Eukaryota; kingdom Metazoa; phylum Chordata; class Mammalia; order Chiroptera; family Pteropodidae; genus Eonycteris; species Eonycteris spelaea. The sequence goes on along the minus strand of PUFA01000067.1, from coordinate 863,900 downwards.
CAATTCTCTAAGAATTCATTCACGGCATCTAAGTTTTCCTCTGCTGCCTCTTTATTTTGATTGTGTTTTTGTCCCAATATCCTTCTCGCTGCAGCTAACTAAATACTCTCACCCAGAATCTAGTGCTTAACATATCACATGACTTAGAAATCTTTCTTATTTAGACAGTATAATATTTTCACCAGGTACTTTGCATCATCTAATTTGTTCCTTTATTGGCAATTGCTTATTTACATAAATGAGTAAATACTTATTACTCATCTGAAAAAGATGAGTTACTGGATTTTTAATAAACAGAAAATCAAAGGCATGGATAATTCAGAAATGAAAAAAAAAAACCACCTATAGAATAAATTAGTGTTATGATCAAGAAGAAATGTGGAAGATATAAGAGTAACTGAGCCTTTTATAAACTATTAGGTTGTGTTTACCCACTACTACAATTTACATACAAAGATGACTTTGATTTCTAAGAAATTGCTGAATCCCTAACGAAAATTTAAATCTATATCTGCCAGATTTTGTTAAAAATTTTTTTTTTCATTGTGGGCTTGGTGAGTTTTACTTTTCCTAATGCAATCTTATAGTGGGTATAGAGTAGTTAGAAATCTCAAGATATCCTACTTAATACCTTTCTGCTACATCAGTATCTATCTATCATCTATCTACTATCATCTATCTACCTATCTATCTATCATCTATCTATCTATCATCTATCTATCACAATCATTTGCTACTACTATTTTCTGTAGTAACTATTAGACGCTATTCTCAATATTTAATCTCCTTGTCCTCTCCACATAAAACATGTTTTTTACTCTGGTGGGGAAAGATCAATTCAAAAGCTAAAGTGACCAAGGCTATAAAAAAGTGAGTGAAAGCACAGAGTAAATATTTTATCCTCCGCTTGACTGTACTAAAAAGTATGAAGACATCTGCCACTAAGATTCGGGTAACAAAGCAACAAGGAGTATTAGAGCCCAAGAGGAAAGCATACAGTCATACAGTCTTAATGAGCTGAAGTCTTGTGGCCAGTCAGACTCCTGGGCCAATGGTGCCAGATCTTCTTTCTCAAGAGTTTTCAGAAATCTAGATATTGATCCTAATTTTGAAATGGAGCTAACTAGCACTGTGTGGGCCACTCTGAAGGATTACTGGGTTACAACCCCCGGAAGAGGAGGAAGAACTTGGTATTTATTAAGAAGTTACAGCATTTATCACAGCAAAACCAGAAGTGATGAACACATAACTCCAACCTGAGAGTCACCTCTACAACACACCCTTGGGGGAGTTCTGCTCCCAGGGACCCTTGGCAAGACCCCAAAGACATGAGAGGCCAATCAAGTCCAAAGCCCGTGAGACAGCTGAAGCATCCTGGCTCAGAGATCCTCTGAAGACTGTGTGAAGGCTTGGGATTTGCTCAGACTCTGATATACATCGTCTTTTGTGGTACTACAAGAGCAAAACTCTCCATGATTATAAGAGTATTTGAATTACTTATTCATATTATTGACAATTCATATTTCTAAGTTCAGATTAATTTTTCTTATATTTGTCTGTTCTGTTTTATTCATTTCATAGCTACTATACAATTTAAATTTTGTATTTTATTTATTTAATTATTTATATTTATTTATCATTTAATTTGTCTTTTTAAATTTTTGTTTTGCTTAATATAAACTAAATATTTATTTTATAAATACATATTTCTTTCCATTAAATTTAATTTATAAATTATTTTAATATGGAAAACAGACTTGGCTATTAATGTTTTTTGTAGTATCATGTTATATTTGTCATTTATTTTACATAATTATATAATTTTAACATAATATAACATACTATGTTATGTCATATGTTATGTTATGTTATATTATATTATATTATATATTAATATACAAATAGATATAGGAAACAAAGAAATGGCCCAATGAGCTAGTCATTACACTAAAAAAGAAAAGTTGAATATTTTTTTCTATGATTTCTTTACTTGTATACAAGAGAAAAAAACAATTCTTTGCAAAACTCTAAGTACCTAACTAAATTATATGAGAATGCTGTCTTTTCACATTGAAAGCTATCTAATTCATTTAGAAATTTATATATACACATTGGTATTTATTTCTTTACACAATTATTGGTCATTGGATTATTGAATATTATGTAGAAATAAACAAATCTATACATTTCAGGAAGGAAAGAAGGAAATAAGTGAGAAGAGAGAATTTTTTAATGAAGTACTATTCTAAATATTTTGTAATATTACATTATTTAATTTAATATTACAATATGCTGAAAGGAAAGGCTGCGTAATTTGCATTTCCCTATGCAAAATGAAAATGTAAGGTCTATTGTTAAAAAAAGTATTAAGAATTTTAACAATGAGAGTAGACCAAGCACACCCTTCTGAGTATTAGGAATTAGGTGACATTGATGTCTCTGATTTTTAGGTGAGGAATAGAGGCCTAAGGAGATCAAGAGACTCTCCCAAGCCATATTATAGATCTAGCTGGCTCTAAAAGAGCTCCTGTTATGCTGTGCCAAGAATTTGGGGTAATAAAAGTTCATTCTCACTGGTGACTAAAAATCACATGTGGAAAAATGAAGCTTTGCTATACCAACAGACAAAAAAAGACCCAGTAATCCCACTTCTGTGTATTTATTTGAAGAAACCCAAAACATTACTTTGAAGAAATATGTGAATTCATATGTTCATTGAAGCACTATTTACAACAGCCAAGATACAGAGGTAACCTGGTTGTCCACCAATGGATAAATGGATAAAGAAGCGGTGGTACATATATACAATGGAATATTACTCAGCCATAGAAATGAACAAAAACTTGCCAACTGCAACAACACGGATGGACCTAAAGAGCACTGTGCTGAATGGAGTAAGTCAGACAGAGAAAGACAAATATCATATGATTTCACTTACATGTGGAATTTAAAGAAAAAAGTAAACAAATAAACAATATAGAAACAAACTTATAGACACAGAAAATGTTTTGATGGTTGCCGGAAAAAAGGAAGGTTGGAAGGGTGGGTGAAAAAAGGGAAGGGATTAAGAAACATAAATTAGTGTTACAACGTAGTCATAGGGATGTAAAGTACTGCATAAGGAATATAGTCAACAATATTGTAATTAATATGAATGGTGTCAGATGGGTACCAGACTTTGGGGTGATCACTTCATAAATTATATAACTAATCACTATGTTGTACACATGAAATTAATGTAATATTATATGCCAACTGTAACAGAAAAATTTTAAAAATTATTTTAAAAAGAAAACAAGAGGTAAAAAGAAGAAAAAAATGAAAATGAAGCCTTGGACTTTAATGACATGGCAATGGAATGGAGAAATACACATAGTTATGAAGGAGTTCTGTTCAGAATTGAGAATGAAAACCAGAATTACATAAATAGATGATGGAAAAAATTGAAGGAGTTTTAGAAAGGATCTATTTTCATTCTTTTCTTATGCAGACAAAGAGGAAATAAAGAAAAATACACAAAGAAATTTAAAAACTTTTTATGAATGAATAGATGTATATATGTATGTCTACATATATACATGGAGAAAGTAAAGACAGAGTGTTACTTTATTCATGAACTGTCAAGCTATTATTGAACTGAAGCATTTATCCAACAACCATCATTTAACATGCACAAGGTACCCAGACATATATTAATCTTTGAGAAGATATTGCAAGTTCTTGTCTTTGGCATGTTTTCATTCTAATTGATAATATTTATACACACATACATATGTGTGTGTATATATAAACTAAGAAATAATGACTGGCAGATAAAGGCATAAGAAAATATACTGACTGACATGAAGACTCATGATGAAGTCTGGCAATGATGATTTTAAAACCTGTATTCACAGATACTGTGTATAAAAAGTACTTGGTAGCAAAATGTACACTCCTACTAAATAAACAAAGTAATGGATATTTCATTTATTCAGTCAGTCATTCAGTGAGTCAGTGAACCAATGAGTCAGTCAGTCTGTTAGTCAGTCATTCTGTCAGTCAGTTGGTTATGCTATTTTTTTGGGAAATCATAGTGCCAAGTACTAGTGTAGGGCTAAAGACCATAGAGATAAATTTTAAAAAGTACACATTTCTGTAATTTCTACTCTAATGGTTGAAATAGACTTTGATAAGGAAACAAAAATATATAGATTTCAGGTAGTAAAAAATGCTATTAAAATTATATACCAGGATAAGGGATAAAGAATGAGAGGTCTTGGTGAGATTTAGATTAGATTGAGTGGGCCAGGATCTTGTATATTTCTCCTAATGTGGAAATGTTTTCTACCAAATAGACACCTGAATGTTTTAACTTAACTTTAATCTGAGATCATTGGCATGTAAGTAAATCAAAAGTGTTATCACAAATAATTAGGTTTCACATATTTTATTCTTTAAATGATGACAAATAAGAAATAAATTTAACCCTTAAACCCCGAGTGCTTTGTTCTCCAAGACAAAAACATTCTCGAAGCAATAGAGTACCACAGATTTTCATGGGATTATTACCTTTTTTGCAAATTGATTCAAAAATTAGTGTGTAAAGTCCTGCTTTTAAGTATAATCATTTTCACTTGTGAATATGAGCAGGGAAGATTATAAGCTGTCAAGGATTGCCAGAGCTTCTGCCCATGACAGAATGATGGGTCTACATGCTGTATTTAAAATCCAGCTGAATGGTTAAAAATAGTATTTAACTTTCATAGTCATTATGAGCTGAAGCAATTTATTGAACCCTTCAATCAGGAAAGGAAACAAAAGACGGGAAATGGGCGAATGACTCATTTCTTCATGTGTTGTCTACAAAGTGCTATTCTGATAATAGGATGATCTGAAGTTTAAGTAAAATTGCATTAATGCATTTTAGAGAGGAGGCAACCACAAAATCATTCAAAAACAAAAACAAAATGTTGTAAATAGCTGAAAGAATCCAATGTCTTGTAATTAGAAATACATAAATATTGTACCTAAAATACAGAATAACAAAGGCATACTTTAGTAAAATTTAAAATAAAAAGCCAGGGAGAAAAGCCCTCCTTATATCTAGAAACCCAAATTGAAATCTTGCATCTATTTAATGTAGTAAAATATTTAGTTTTAGCATAAATATTAAAGTCAACATAATTACTTTTTAAATATATTTGCAAAGATAGCAACTTGAGCAATATCTGTAGGCTGTACTTTAAATAATTGACTTGATCATATTTAATGTGAAATAATTTGAAGACAGCTTACCCAACTCCCAGTGACAATAAAATATATATATTTTTTGCTTCTTGTGAAACATTCATCAGTACCTTTAAATATCACTTATTCAAGCAATTTTATCCCATGAATCTCAGAACAAAAGAAAATTTTTTCTTACAGCAACATTCCATGAGTTGAAAATATGGTATAGAAAATCTGAGATATCTGAACTTTAAAAAATGTTGTTTTTTCTATTTCAAGATAAGGCATTTAAACAGAATACATATAATACTATCTTTCAAATGTAAACATTATTTTAGGTCTTGATTCAGGAAAGAAGGATTGATCCTTACATGTGGGCTCCTAGCAGTGGGTCCTTAGAGAGAAAACCATATATTTGAATCACATCATCTACTTGCATATAGCACTGTGTTCACTTCCCATCTTCATTTTCCTGGTTGGCTAGGTTTTTCTAAAGTTTCAAATATTATGAATGCAAACATTAAATAAAAGATGTATCACTATGACTATTCGTTACTGAAAGATAAAAATACTTTTTTACTCCAAAAGAAATCACTGTGAAAGATTTTAGCTATGTCCCATTTTGCATTTCATAATAATTGTCCCAAACAATGGCTGAATTTTTGAGAAAGAAAATAAGCAGATATTGAAAGCCAGATGCGTGCCAAGCGATATGTTAGCTCATTTAATCTTCAAATTACACAGCATTCTCTTTCTTTTTACTTCAAATGCTGTCCCTTGAGGGCAGCAGCAACTTGTAATACACACACTATGTAGCAATTGCAAATATGATGCTTTTGCTTTATATGGCATTAAATTACATTTCTTCCTACCAAATTGTCTATAAAATAATGCCATTGGCTTTCTTTGAAAAGGGAAAGTTGAGCTTCCAAAGATGAGCAGTATACTTTCATCAGAACCTCTGAAAACATCTGGAAATTGTGTTATGTCACATAAAAACCTTTTATAGTAAATTTTCATTACAGATCCTTCCTTTCTTCTAACCTTACAGTAATGTTTGATAATATATTTTGCAGTGTACTAGTAACATCCTTTTTAAAAGGGCTTTATTTCATTTTAATAAAGGTTTTTGTTTAGTACTAATTAAATGGGGCAACATAAACAAGTGAGGATTTGTGTTTGTTATAGAACTAAGCCTTGCTGCACAAAATCAATTCAACTCAATCATGAGCAGCTAAATGACGTTGGATTAATTTAAGTCCTAGCAGAGTTGTAGAGTGGGAAACTGTACTACTGATTTCTAGAAAATGTATTTCTCTATAGTCAGATTTCCACGTAAACTAAGGGTAGAAGAGGTGCTTGGCATATAGTAATGGGAGTATTTTTGTCTGTATGATGCAGCCAATATAACAATAATTGATAGTCTTAAAATTATTGTTCTAATCATTTTGATTTTGCTTTGCTATCCTGCATCATTGATTTGATTTAAAAACCAACGCATGTACACATACATGTTTACATATATATGCATCTTTATGTATGTATGTAACACACATTGAAGTGTTTTTAAATTATTTTATTTGAAAATATTAACTGAATCATTGAAAAGGCCAACGTGTACTGAAAATGCAGGTTTAGCAATACCTGCTCTAAACAATTTTCGATGCATCTTCCCATTATGTTATTTCTGCTGATAAACACATAAAACTCTATGACTATAAAAAAGAAATTTTCTAATTACTGCCTATGGAATTGTCTAGATTCAGTAGATTCAAATCATAACCTTGGTGAAGATAATTTCAAAATTAAGTTGGATGTGGTTATTTATGTAGTATATATAAATTACTATAATTAAATCTTCATAAAATATATTTGATGTAATGAATGAGGACAAAATCTGCCAAAGTAGTAGGCTGAATCTTTGGCATCCAAATAAATAATATGACATGATATTTCCAGTAGAAGGTATAGCTATATCAAGACTAGAAAATTTGGAAATGCTGGGACACACTGAAGTATTAAAAATTGTCATGACCAGTTTATTACCTAGTGGAAGTGAGGAATAATTATTTCTATAGCTTCTCCTCCCAACCTCTGCAGAGATCAAGTGAAAACTATTTTTAAGTAGTTCAATGCACTTAAAAATACTCTGCTAAATTAGGGCTAGAACCCAGTGTCTCCAAAGAAAGTCAATGAAAAGTTTCCAATTAATTTTTAGTTTCCTTTTATTAAAAATAATGAGGAAATTTAAATAATAAATATATTTATAAGCCTATAATCTATAAATGTTTGAACATTCATAGTACAATCTAGTCAAATGTGAATGCTCTATATTTATGGAGAGTACTCTGTGCTAGTTCCTCTGTAAGCCCTTCATTAAACAACAAGTCATGCAAGTGTCTGATTCACTCAGCTTGAAAATGAATCATAAGATTAAATGATAATAAACTAAGGTAACTTTCTCACTAACCAGATATATATTTGATGATTAGAAGAGCAGGTGGATTTGCCACTGGCTAATTTCTCCCTGTAAAGAAAATCATCTGCAAAAGGTTTCTGATGCCTAAAATTATATTTCTAGATTCAAATGTTCTTCTATTCTGAATTGCCATTGGGCATCTCTTGGCTAACATTAGGGGCAAGCTGAAAAGGATACTACACATTCTGAAAATCGAAATGTATTACATAACAGAAAAAATTCAAGAAATAGTATCAAAATGTGGTCTCTTGCCCATTGGAAAAAACATTCTATCTTATCATCGAATAAATTATTAATTCTTAAGTGTTCTAGATGTTCTATATTTTTTAACAGTTCATTAGAAAAATATCTCTTACAACAAAAATAGCTTTTTTTCTTTTTTGGTGATGTTGCTTAGATAAACAATCATTGTTTCCTCTGTTTTCTTTAGTTACCGGTCGAATTATGCCAAAATTAAACTCTGATGACTATAAATGGTAAAGTGTTTTATAGTCTGGACTTAATACAGTTTGTATTTTCATATGACAGTGGAAAATTAACCTAGGGATTGTCTAGAGTATTTGGAAAGGGTTAATATACCCACCTTTATTCATATTTAATCATTATCATCTATATAGTTCAGTTTACATTAGTTATTGAAGTTAGTTCAAATACACAAAGAGCTACACATTTAATCTTCTCCACCTGGCTGCATTCAGATTAAGGGATGTGTCTTCTGTCCTCACCAAGGGCACTAGCGAAGTATTTATACAACAGCACTAACTGAAATGGGGCCACATTTTATGAATTTCTAACCCTTTGAGCAAATAGGACAATTATAGTTCCTTTAATAAGCATTGAGACAGATTTTTTTTTTACTGCATATAACATGGAATACTATTATAACTAACAAGTAATTTGCTTGTGATTTTATTGGAGTTTATTTCAAAGCGATGATATTCTTATCCATTCTACTGATATAGATGTTATTTTTGTTTCTCTTATTTGGTTTATTTATCCAGATTTATAACATGTATTTTATTTTCTTTGGTTTGAGATTTTTTTTGGAGAGAGATCAGGAGTGGGAATAGCCAATGACTAACTCTTTTGCATCATAGACAATCTTGCACCACAAGAGTTTGAGAAACTATTTGCAGAGGCAGCACAATTTAGCCAATCAAAATTATTATTCAAAAAGTCTGTATGAATGATATGAAACTTCCCAAATAATTTATCTTTTTGACTATACAATATACAATTTAACATATTCTCAATACAACTATTACAGTTAAGACATGCCCATAAAACTCAAAGAAAAAATTAAAAATTGAGCATTTTACTTATAAAACTAGTTTTTTTAAGAGAAGCCCAACAAAGGAAACACACACACACAGACATGCACACATTCTTGTATTCAAAAGGCTACATATCTATACCTTTTCGATCTCTCTCTCTCTCTCTCTCTCTCTCTCTCTCTCTATCTCTCTCTATATATATATATATATATATACGCACACAACAGCACTATCTATTACAGATATAATAGATAGATATAGATGTAGAGAGATCCTTTCAAATAAGAAGAACTGACCTTGATCACATGGAACATGAAGACCTCATTGCTGTCTTAAGGCATTGCTCCTTGCTGGTAAAACTCCAGGATCACTCTCCCTCCAAACTAGTATATTTGGCTTTATCAGTCCATTTAGATCTTAGCTCAAATATCAGGTTCTCATCGGTGTTCTTTTCTGCTCACCCCATCTGCCTCTCCTGCAAATACCATGCTGCTGGTAAATACTCACACTTAATTTTCTCTTCCTTTATCGTTCTCTTCACTGCATTTTGATTTCCAAAAGATTATTCTTTCTGTTTGTTTCTCCCACTGCAATGTAAGAGATCTCTGAGAGCAGGTTTATTTCCTATTTGCTGCAAATAACTCACACATAGCACACTTGGCAGAGAGCAGGTGCACTATAAACATTTATTTATTTCACTCACATATGGGATATAAAACTGAAAGCAACAAACAAACAAAAACTCACAGACAAACACAACAGTTTAGTAGTTACTAGAGAAAAGAGGGGAAGGAGGGAGGTGAAAAGGGTAAAAGGAGGTCAGAACATAGAGATGTAAATAATTTTATTAACCAATGTCACTTCAATTCATTTAATTGAAAAAATAAATATATTTTTTAAAAAGAGTGAATGAAACATTTGAGAAAGCTAGTTTTAAATGACTCAACCAGTGGATTCTCTAATATTTCCTCATAAAACATCTTTATTGCTATCTTTTTCACCTTAATAGAAAATCTTCTTACTTTTCATGTGCCTGACTTTAAACTCTTCATTAACACAAGGCCTCCTAGGCACAAACCTTGGGTTCAGGGCCTTTATTATCTCTCTTTTGAATCCTCATTGAGTGCCTAACTAACAATCAATCTTTCAATGAGCTATCAAGTTATCATGTTTGTTTACTTGACTAAACATTTCTTAAATAGGCTAATGTCTCCCTATTCATTCACCTCATAAGAATCTATCTTCCACTTTCAAACATGAAAATCGTAGCCCGTTATGATATTACCTCAACTACTTAAAAAAAAACAATTAAATTATATGCAGAGTTTTGAAGAGTAAATATTTTTACTAGAGGTTTTTGATTTAAAGAGTTAAAAATACATTTAATCCACTTTGCATGAAAAACCAATTCTGGTAGAGGAAGTTCTGCTGTTTTCCATAGTTGTATCAACTCTGCCAATTGATTAAAATATTGAGATTAGAAAGTTTAAACTAATAATATTTCTTAATAAACTTCATTGTCTTAAGATGATATAATTTTATTTACATATATTTCACCATTTTATACATTTTATACCATGGCATAAGTGAAAAAAAATCTTTTACCAATTAGTGTGGTTAACTCTCTGTAAACATTATTTACTTCCCTATAATTAGAGTAAGAATATCTAACTAATAGAAAAAAATTCTTAAGATCCGCCCCATATCTGCTGAATCTGAAACTCCAAGTGATTCTGAGGTACATTAAGGTTTGAGAACCACTGCTTTGGCATTAACAGTAATTATCAACTAAAAGCAATATTACCAAGTGAAATTAAATTGAGGGCTTAACTTAGTCTGTGACTCAGAATTTCCTCTCTTCTGAATCAATTTTTTGGAAAAGCAGCATTCTTATTTCCAGACTTAAAAACCCAACTCAGATAAAGAAAAAATATAATGTATCTTACTCCCTAAATTGTTTTTTGATGAGTGGAAATAAATCAAATTTGTATAAATATATCCATATTATTGTGCACTCTACTTGAGGTTCCATCGCATCCAAAGGCTCTTTTTAGAGCTCTTTTGTTTTGTTTTGATTTGTTTTTTAAATAAAACAATATTTTATTGACATATCCTCAAGTCTCTGTATAAATAGAATCTACATTTTGGGTACGTTGTGTATTCCCTTTTATTGTAGAGTGATATTCCATTCTATGAATTACCATCATTTACTTACTCATAACTATTTTCTGCAGACATTTTCCTTGGGTTAACACCTAAGTGGCATTACTGAGTTATAGAATATGGCATATTTTTGCCAAAGTAGGTGTTGCATTATATTCCCAATGACAATATATGAAAGTTCCCAGCTTCACATCCTCACAGACTTCTGGCATTTCTAGGCTCTTTATCTTTGTTCATTCTAGTAGTTGTGTAAAGGTAACTCATTGGGTTTTTCATTTATATTTCCCTGATAATGACATTGAGTACCTTTCCATAGGGTCATACCAATAATATGTCTTCTTCTGTGAAGTCTAATCAAGTCTTTTTCCTATGTAATTTTGTTGTTTATCTTGTTATTATTGAGTAATAAAGATTGTTTAGATTTTTTAGGTACCAGTTATTGTTACATATACATATATTTTTTACCCTATGTGCAACTCTCTTTTTTGCTTTATTAATAATGTCTTTTGATAACTAGTTTATTGTTTTTATTATGAGGCAGTTCAATTTATTAATATTTATTTTATGGTTTGTGCTTCTTGTGCCCCCTATAAAAATCTCAGCCTAACTCAAGATCGTGGAAATATGTCTCATATTTTCTTTTAGAAACTTTATTGTTTAGCTTTTATATTTGGTTGTGTATGGTTGTAGTAGGGGTCTGTTCATTTCTTTTATTGTTCCAGCACAATTTTTGAAAAGGTTTCCCATCCTCATTTGCTTATCTTAGTGGCTAGCTGTTCCTTCTTCTTCACTTTCATTTTTTTTCTATATCTTTGTGCAGCATCTTTCATGTTCTGTGTAGCTTTAAATAATGGAGCATAACTTTTTTGATACATAAAAAATAAGTCATTGATACTTTGCAATATTTCTCCTCCATCCATCAAGTTCTCCAATTGGCAAATTTAGGCAAAAACATGAGTTCACATCCTGTAATTAGCTGTTTTGACATCTTTTAGCACTCTTTTACAATAAATATGATCTATGACAGTACAACATGTATGATAAGTGTTTGCAATTTTCTTCTGCAGTTTCTCTGTGTGGGTGTCTGAAAATATGTCTATAAAAACTTCCTTAAATGATTTTCCTCCTCATTTAAAAAATTATAAGATTTGTACTTAACATCTACATTATTTTTACATAATGAGAAAAAATATTGGGAAACTCTGCATCACTTTTTCCATTTGTAAATAAACTGTTAACTCAATATAAAACCATAATAAATTGGCCTTAAAGTGAAAATGAGTAATAGAGGGTAATTATAGCAATCAAAATAATTCTCATATTAATAGATTATAAAATGTTATAAAATGACATTTTTATAGACATTTGTGGTCAAATATAATTTTATGAAACACTTGTTCTATGAGGTGTTTCATGGGGAGAAAAGTTCTAGGATCCATAAGTTTTAAGAGATTTTGGTTTAGACAGAATTACAGAGTTTTCTTACTGTGGAATGTATTGCCGCTTTCAACAAACTGATTGGCTTTGTTATGCCTAAGAATAGGACAGAGTGATCAACATAAGGAGGGTAAAAGTAACTACAAAACTAGCAAAACAAGTCAAAGTCAAGAAAACACGTGCCTCTAAAAACTGTTTTAGCACTTAAAGATTTTTTTTTGTCTATGGATTGCAATAAAAAATGACTTCAATTTTAATAAAAAGCCATGCAGGAGAGCCAAGTAATATTGCAAAGCCATAGAGGAGAGCAGGATGAGAAAAGGAGAACAAAGAAAGTAAAGAATATCGGTAACATTAAATTACCAATACAAAGGATAAAGAACAGCACTTACAAGAGGTGTCAATTTAATCTGTGATTTCGAATACAACAACATTTCCAAAAAAATAGAGCTAATGAAAAAAGACAAAATTATTGGAAGATGATGTTAAATGTAGAACTATCCAATCTAAGAATCATAGCTCTCCCCTAGAAATAATCCAGCACAAAAGTACAGAATGATATGGAATAAATTATTAAAGAATACATTTTGTGTCTAAACCAGATCTCAGTATAAAGCTGAAAACAATTTACCTCGCTCCATGGAAAGATCAATTAAAAGAAATTCACATAATGACAAATTTAAATATACAGGTGGGAATTAAGTGTAGATCATCCAGAAAGGATCAGATGTTATTATAATTAAAACATCAGAATAAAATGTGCATTAAGAGATAAAATACGATGATTCAAGGTAATGGTTTCCAAAGATAAATCGATGTTCAGGTTTGGAGACAACAGAAAAAATAATCTTGGATATTCAAGGTTTTGGAAAATAAATTGCCCAAATAAAGGTCTCTAAAAATTTACTTCAAAATGCATAACAGAGAAATGTGAAATCATAACAGAGAAATCTGACTGGTTATAAGCACTTAATTATGACTTATAGTAGTTAGATTTTATAGTCATTGTAATAGGGTTGCACAGGCCAATGAAAAAAGTCAAAAATTGTCCTTGAAACAGAAGTATTATGAAATGTCATAACAATTTTACATATCTATTGCTAAAATCCAAAGTTACATTGATAATTCCAGTGAGTAAAGATAAGGGGAAAATTAAAAGATGTTAAATCTTTTATTTTAAATAGATGAAAGACAAATGATACCAATTTGCAACATTATTAACTGCAAAGATCAATACTAACAACGTTTTTAAAATAACAAGGTAACTATTAGGAGAAATAAAAACATATATTTACTTGCAAAGCATTGGAGAGTAAAACCTACAAAATGTGCTTCATACAGGAATCGAAACAAAATGCAAAAAAATAAGAAATGGCATGAAGAAAGGATAAAATAAGTTGGCAGGAATAAAATCGAATATATCAGTTATGATAATAAACTCAAATGGTTTAAAACCCACCCTCTTAGGGATAAGATTCACAGATTAGATAAGGAATAAACAGAATCATAAATCTAAGTGTGTCATGCTCACGAGACAAACTTGACTCAAAAGAAAGAGGAAGAAAAGTGAAAGGGTTGACAAAGATTCATCAAGCATATGGAAAAAAAACAGATGGTAACATAAATATCAGACTCAGTAGAATTTAATATTAAACAAGTAAACTAAACAATATCATATGGTTTTGTTCTTTTATAATTTCAATGTTAATGAATATGTGAAGTCATGTTTTTTTGTCCTTATCATGCATTATCAACACATATAAAAACTACTAGAAACAAAATGAGAAATTGATTATTGCTATGGGAAAATTTAGTACTCTTCTTTCCATCTTGGATAGATTAAATTAAAATAGGATCATACAGGATCGAACAAAATAATCAACAGGTCTAATTTATTAACTGTCAACTTTCTTTAAACTAACATTTACCAAAATTGGTTATTTACATCATATTCCACATCACATAAAAAATCATTGAAATAGTACAAAATATGATTTCTATAAGATATATTCTGTGATCATAATACCATAAAACTAGAAAGAAATGACCAAAAACAAATGTAAATGAAAGAGAAATCCTGCACTTTGAGAAGTAGTGAAAATGAAATTAAAACATAAAACATCACAGAGATTAGTAAAAGAGGAGATAAAACTCCACAAATTAATCCTTACTTAATCCTAACTAGAGTTTTATCCACATTTGTAGAAAATATAAAGGAAACTCAGAAAAGTTACGTTATCTCTGCAAAGTCATACAGTCAGCCTGAAAGTGGCTGATGCAAGACTTCAACCCTATTTTGTCTCCTATCCCAGGGCTATTTTCAAGATACCCCCCTGACTCTCTGTTAAAAAACTAAGATCATAATTAGAAAGCAAAGCAATCCCTTGATTCTTAAATATTTTTTTCATTTTTTGTTAAGATTTCTGAAATTAAGATGAGTCTTAAAATTATTTCCAAAAAAATTTATGTAGTTTCATTTCCCAAGAATAGGCAAATTAACTCAATAGAAAATATCTACTGATTATATTTTCTTCTCATTTGAGCTATTAATATTAATAAGAATGTAAGCATTTTGATTTTAATTTTAATTCAAATTCTTCGTGTGTATTTGGAAAATCTTCAAAGCATTGAAACACAAGAAAGTTATTTTACCTGTAAAACGCTATCATAGGCAAAGCCAAAATCAATGCACTTAAAAGTAATAGAAACTGCCAGGTTTCCTAAAGTAGATGGTACTTTTTAAAGCTGGCAGAGGAAGAGATGTGATTGATTCTTCAAAAGAACCATCACTCAAGGACTAACATCAACAGTGACACTAACTTTTAAGGTAAAAAACTTATCTCTGAGAAAATTGTCATTCATTTACAATTTCATTTTTCTAAAAAAATTGAAATGCCCACAAAACTCTGTTATTCTTCTTGTACCATTAAGTTATACTGTCATTTTCAAAATATATAATAGATCAAAGATTACGAGACAGGCTATAAAAATGTATGGGTCATAGTGATGTACATTTTAAAGAAGTAAAAAGTCTCTAAGAAATTTGCAGAGACTGTCTATGAAGCAGGCTTAGATTAAATTTTATTTTATTGCCAATAATAATAGATATTTGCTATTTTTAATTTTTTAATGTGGACATTTTATGTAGCATTCCTTCTCTTGAACCTGTTATTTAAGTATTTCCAATCATCAGTATGTTTTATCATTGAATGTCTTAAATCTAGGAAATGCATTATACCAGACATATCTGGATCTTACAGCACCTTTTTGGACCACTACAGTCCTGTTCTAGACAATTGTCTTCAGAAAAGACTTTGATATCCATCCATTTTCACCTGTTTTCAAAGTTTCAATTTGTGGTTAATTTCACTGAATACTCCAACTCCAACTTTTTTTTATTAGGATGGTAATATTAATGCTAACAACAGCTTAGAGCCTAAGATATGTTTCATTTCTACTGAGTCTTCTAATAATTAAAGTTAACAACAAAACTAATATTATGAAATATTATGATTAAACATATGATAAAAATAATTAGGCTTATTTGCTGCTTTTGCACTTACTGCTTTTAGTTTCTGATAGTTAAGACTATGCACTGTTATGTTTCTTTAGGATCTGTTCAAAATACTAAATTGAAGTACTACCCAATGATAGAAAAACATTTAAAATATACTTCCGGTCTTCTTTAATAATTAATACACTCTTTCAAAAAAAAGCAACTTACTTTTTAAACATTAATTTGTCAAGTGCTTAAATATCAACCTTACTTTGTTGCATGTTGAGAAAGCATTTCAGAACTGTAATGATTAAGCACATTGTTAATGTATTTAAGATACAGTTTTCAAATTTCTGTAAAAATTTACCATTTAGCTTGGAACGGGCCAGCACACTTTCATGGGTCATTTGCCTTCATCAGGCCTAAATGTAAGTTCCTCATAATGATCTTATAAACGTGATATCAGTGAGTTCCAGGATAGTGCTAGGACATGAAATAGAGTGATTAAGAATCAAAAGATTTCATGTGGGGCCATAAGAAGAAATGATTTTGAAAATATGCTTGGGTACCTCAAAATCTTTTTCTGATTTTATCATTTTCTTTTGGGATTTCATATAGATACTTCCCACGGATCTCTTTTGCCCCTAGTCATTGAAACTAGAAGCATCGTATTCCCCACCATACTCATAGAAAAGTCTCAACCTCTAGGCATTGTTATGATTTTTCACACATCCCCCAAAGAAGACATCATAAATAACCCAAGCATTCAAAATCCTTTCTCTCAGAAATAGAAGCAAAACATGTTGGCAAACATGTAGTAAAAGAAGGATCCTTATTAAATCTCATGGTAAATACCGATGACCCAAGATGGTATTGGAATGAAGATTCTGATTAAGTAGGTTTGGGGTGGGGTCCAAAATTCTGCATTTCTAACAAGTTCCCAGATGATGCAATGTTGATACCAGACCATTCTTGGAACAGCAAAGATACAATGGTTAAATAGACTGATATTGGGGTTTAATGTAGCTGAGTCAAAGTCCACCACTTATTAGCTATGAGATTGTGCACAAACCATTCTCCCCAGTTCTACTTTCTTCTTGAGTAATATGAGAATATCTACTGCATATTTTTCAGTTAATAATTCCATTTTCAATTTGTTTAGAACCTTACATCAAAATATTGATCTATTCGGATTTATTTCATATCCCATCCATGTTCTGTCAGAAAATCCTATTGGCATTATTTTCAAAAAAATGTCTAGAACCTGACACGTCCTCATCACCCCAAGTGCCACAAGCTCATTTCAAAATACAGTCATCTCTGGCTTGGAGTATTGCAATAGATTCCTAACTGCCATATTTGTCTTCTCTTTGCCATTTTTCTGTTTTGTCTACATAATAGCTAGTATAGACTGCTAACACTAAGTACATATTGCTCATGCTCACAACCTTTAAATGGCTTCTCCAGTCACCCAAAGTAACAGCAAAAATTCCTTAACAGGACCTAGCCCTGCATGATCAGCTTTGCATCACATCCATGAACATATGCTAACCTTCTTCCATGCACTTACCTGCATAAGACACTGTAAATTTTAAAAATGTTATAGAATTTATGAAACATTTATGTGAAATTCTTAGAACAGTGTCTAACATATTGTAAGTGCTCAATAATAGTTAGCTATTACTATTACTATATAAACACTGAGTTGAACCAGAGGAGCTGTTGCAGTACAGTGTGGTTATAGAACTATATAGCCACTATACATAACTGTCAACCTATGTATGAAACATCGTCCCTAAAATAAAATTAAATCTGTCATCTCATATTTTACTGGCTAGCTGACTTTTCATTGACAAAGAAAAGATGTGTTAAGTCTTAACTGGCAGGAATATAACTAATTTTAATTTGAGAAGATACATAATCAAGAATCTATCCATTTATAACTAAACAGTTCTTCAATGGCTAAAGTCTGTGCTAAAAGTGTTACTAAGTTGATCTATACACAGCAGGCTATTGTCACGGGCTTCTGTCACTTTGTGACATCAGTCCTCGATCTAGCATGATGATTAAATCTACAACCTTTCATTTGGTAAAAGAGGAAAGGTAATCGCAAGAACTGCAATTGTGTCACCAACAAAATGTCTCTTGCTTAAAAAAAATAAGTACACTGCCTTTGCATCTACATTTATCTATCAGCAGGGGACCATTATGTGGTGACAACATTCTGTTCCAGAGCATTATCTCTGAATAATTACCTGCTTCCCCTCTCTCTGGACTGCTGTACCAGCAGAAGCTCTTTTAATTTGGTATATGGCAGGATTCACAGATTGCACCTTATTACTATAAAAAAATACCTTTTCCACCCCCTATAAAAATGAGGGTAAATATTAGCTATGTCGTGAACTGGACTGCAGTTCAGTTCACCTGCAGCCGACTAATAGGGAGGGTTTCCCTTATCTTCCAGAACAAAGGACTCTGTGGGTGGTTCCAGCTGTCGCAGTGACAAGGACTTGAAAGGAGAGGAAATCCTTGATGCTGGGATCCTGCCTGGTTCTCGGTAAAGTCACTGATTTAACAGGAATAACATGCAAAGTGGCTGCAAGCTATGTGTCGTCAGTACTGGACAAAGAGAAAGCACCCATGCTCATTCTTCTCCCTTTGATTTTGCTCTACCTTGGCTTTGCTTTCGGTTTCAATTCATGAACAAGCCCAGGTAAATCTATAATCCTGAGACCTCCCCACCCCTTTCCACGGTCACTTACTTCATTACCTTTTGGAGTGACGGACTATTTTTAAATACTTTCAGGTGAACACTTAAAGGTTCAGAACAGGAAAAATTAAAAGTATTGTAGTTATTGGAGCATAGAGTGTAAATGCCTAGAGAGGAGATGTGATTCAGGAAGAAAGGATGTTTGCTTTCACAAAAGCAAAAGTTTTCACATTTGAGCAGCAACAGCAAGAAGAAAATAGCATGAACAATTTATTCCAAGTGAAACCACTAAAAGAACTTTTCTAAATAAAGTATATATATAGTGAAATATACCTGGGTAGCAGTGGGCACAGCACAACAGATCCAGATTCTTCTCTCTCCAAAGTAACCTCTCTAGAATATCTCTAGGAATCCTGATGGCTCTGGGTCACCCTGCACAGATCGCTACTCTGAATGAATACGAGGGACTATATATATTGCTATTTTAAATAGGCTGCACAGAGACATGTTTAACCAGTCTAATGGAGAATTTATGAAATTTGTTCCTTTAGTTGTTTTATGTTTGAAATGAGATTTAAAACAAGCTCAAAAGGCTAGCATGTATATTAAAAAATATTTCATTCCTTTAAATGTTGTATATTCAGACTATTCACTAGACTGCCCTGATGATCTCATCCAATGTGAATGAGAAAATTCTTATGTCTATTGTCCATTTTTAAATGTTGCATCCCTCCCTTCCCCCTTAAATCCATGCTATGTGAAGTTTAAGTGTGATTGCAAGAGGTTTCTTTATATCTTTGAAACTAACTTACAATGACTCACAGGTGAATTCATTATCTGTCCTCAGATGAATGTCAACAGGAGACCAAGGTTTTAAAATTTATATAATCATCTTGTCAGGAAACTGTACGGAACCATACATGAGAGAGAAACTAAATATATTTATATGCCTTTTATAAAAATAATGACATAATGTCTCTGTGCAATGAAAAAACAAAACTATATATTAGGTATTTGGGTAGAAATAAGAAAACGATTTCAGTATAAGAAAGTATGAGACTTGATTCATTTAACAAACGTTTTTTGACTTTTAGAGGAAACAGTAGTTTTCACTCTACAATAACTTAAGTGGTAACCTTTAATTAATTTTTTCCAGGTTGTTGATCACATATTAAATATTAGATCACACCATCATAAGATCGAGCTCAATTAATAAACAATTTTCATTATTGTATTAATATTTAAAGGTTTCTTCAAACTTGTGAATTATTTTAATAGGAAAGATTAATACATAATTTAAATGAGGAATAAAATCCTTATGAATGTTAACAAGTGCCAATAATTTATAGAAATTGCATATTATTAATGAATTAAAGTTTTGTTCACCTCTTCAAAATATAATCTACTTTTAATTAGAGGGAAAACAAAATAATGGAAAATTCCCATATTATGATTAAATGACTTTGGAATTAAGTTACAAGTACAGGAAAATGCACACACACATACACACGCTCCAGCCTCATTTCAGATTTAATCTTCCCTTTCCTTCTAGACCACTGCTAAGGAATACAGAACTGATTCCCTGGGACAGAGGCCCTGTATTCACTGAAATCAAGATTTTTCCACTCACATGTCTCTAACTACTTAGGAACCCACGCTTAGAATCAGTTCTTTAATTATTTGTACATGACCATTTCTTTTAAATAGGAAATATTAGAGTCATCTGTGCTTTCAGTTAATCATTTATTTCACAATCATTGCTCTTTACTTTCAGCCAAGTACTTACTTAATGCTAGAATCTAGAAATACAAAGCAAAACGATACTACTCATGGAGCCAACAATAGAAGAGACCAACATTAAAAAGCAATTATAGCAGTGTATATGCAAAAATAAAAGTGTACACAAGTTTATCTATAACATGGAGAAAATGATTACATCTACATGTGACGTTTAATTTACGTCAGCATAAAAGGTGTCATTGGATATCCTAGGTAGACAGAAGGACACATACAAGAATAGTATGTATGGACTAGAATGGTATGTATGGAAATAAAAACAACAGAATTTACACACAGAGAAAAAGAGAGGCAGATGTTATAAGCTGTATAGGGATAATAGTGATACCACTATTAGGAAGTCATAAGAATATTGAGATACGCTTAACAAGCACTTAACACAGTACCTAGCACATAAGTACTCAATAAATGTGAACTACGATTATTCATTCAATTTTTAATATAGTATTAGAAGTATTGCATAAGAAAAAAGTTTAATCATACATATTTTTACATATTGAGAAAGGTTAATTCAATCAACACTTGTCAGGCAAAGGAAACAAACAAACAAAAAAAGGAGAGAATATAATCTTTGCCAACAAAAGCCCTGGCTGTATATACGCTACTGTTTTAATTCTATTAAGACATTTCCTTCATTTCTTTTTGCTCCCAACCAGCCCAGGACCTTGACCTGAGGGTACACATCTTCATAAATCTCTGTTCCCTCTTGTTTATTTCCTTGTCTAAGGCTGTCTTTGGGGATACTGTGCCAAACTTTTCCACTTCCTTATTTCAATTATCCACTCAAGCCTTAATTTGCCATGACATCAGTTTTATTCCCTTTTGACAAAGATAAAGGTCTGCTTTTCCCCCAAGAGTTAGAGTTTTGAAAAACTTTCTTTTTGTGTTATCTTCATATCAGTGCATTAAGACTCTAAAAATCTTGTGAAGAGATGGACAACAGCATTTTAAATGGCAAATAAAAACTCTAGAGTGAGGGAAAACTTTTCAATGAGCATGCAAAGCTCATTTTGGGCTTAACATCAATCTGGGATGGATCAGCTTCCTTATCTCTTTTTAAGTGAGGGCTCCAACTCTGAATTTCTATCACCAAAAATTGAGCTTTTTGTGGACCATGAAATTAAGACTCAAGTCAGTCTTACAGTTTGCTGGAAGAGCTTGATGTCTGCAAGGGGCTCAGGTGCAAAGTGACATTCCGTATGACAAATGAACTAAAATAGAGACTCCAAGCTATATACGTCCAATTTAAAAAGAAATATTTGGAAGCTGATAATATGACAAATATGCACATGTTCCAGGAATAAAATGATGCCTGGGCTGGAGGTACCAGAATGTAACAAAACTCTAAACAGATACTTTCTTGTTAACAGTTCAGAAGAATGTTTATGATTATTAACATCATGAAACAGCTGCCATGCTACAAAAGTTTCAACAGCCCCTTGGGGGCTCATCTACACAATCGCAGACAGGGTTCACCTTTTACAATGATATCAAGAACAGCTGAGGCTGCAGCAAGTGTTTCACTTTTGCAAAAGACTTGCTTATCACTTTTTTTGGAGAGGAAAACATAGGAAATCAATGGCAGGTTGTAGAAACTCAGTGTTCTCTGCTTTGAGTACAGCCCCACGTGCAGTTCTTCAATGTCAACCATCAAAGAGTCAGAAGCACATTGACCATAGAACTACCAGCAATTAATGCTCAGATTTTTTGACTTGTGGGAGTCCCGTCCACCGTGCTGGGGAGGACCCAGGCAATAGGGGACATATATATATTTTTTAAATTTTCATAAAATAAGAAATTTTAACTTAATTGATTAAAACCACTCTCTTTCTATTCCAACTTCCACTCAGCCATACTTCCCTCAGGTCAGATGGCACTGGAATGACTACAGCACTTTTGGGATGCAGCTAAAAGGAAGTTAAATGGAGGATGTGTTTACTTTAGGATTTGCATGGGTGAGTAGAGTCATTTCCATGGCTTTTTAGGGTATAGAAATGGCTTCTAGGAATACTCCTAAAGCCTTCTTGGTCATGACAATGTAATGTCTGAGATCAAGTCATAATATTGAATACATTCTATAATGCTCAGCCCGCATTTGAGAAGCTGAGAAAAAAAACAAGTTTTGAAGTATATAGAGCCATTTACAATAGATTCATGAAATTATAATTATGTCATATTCTGAATTTTGTGATGTCTGTGGTATTTGCCTGGTTTAAAAATGTAATTTATGTTGATTTCCTTTTTATTCCTAAATAAATATTAACCATAACTAATTTTATACTTGCGATTTTGAATTCACTTTATTAAAAAGGGCTCCCAAAATGTAGGTCCTGAAAAACTTAGATCTACTTACCCATCTGGATAATGACATATAGCCAGAATTAAGGCAGAATTACAATGTAGAAACAGGAAAAATTCAAACCATCGTATTAATGTCTCATAATTGTATTCATGGGCCATATAAGTAGAATAATGAATTGAATTATAGAATAAAGATGCATATTATGCTTGGTCAAAATACTTTAATGTAGTATTAGCTTTTAGAACCAATGTATCTGGACTATATTTCAACATAGAATAATTTGTAAGATTTCATATAAATGCAAAAAGTATGAAACTAGTATATTGAAATACTAGTCTCCATTATTTTAAAATAATGCAAGGGGAAAGTCAACGTGGAAATTATACCTTGGCTAATGTCTTTGTGTTTATGCCTATAGTTAAAGTACTAAAAGTGAAAGAAATAGCATTTTAACATTATTACATTTCAAATAGTCTGTAAAAAAGACTTCACTAATTTACTGAATACATAAGTCACTCATAAACAGCTTCTGATGTAATTCTAGCGACTATGCCAAAGAATATTTCCATAGATCGCTGTATTAGTTTCCTATTGCTACTACAACAAATTACTGCAAATTTTGTGGCTAAAAGTAAATATACTACTTTATAGCACTGGAGAACAGAAATCTGTATGGATTTCCCTACGTTAAAATCAAGGTATCAGCAGGACTGCATTCTTTCTGCAGGCTCTAGGAGCAATCTATTTCCTTTCTTTCTCAAGTTCCTAAGGCCAAATTTAGTCTTTAGCTCTTGGCCCCATTCTTCCATCTTCAAAGTCAGCAAAAGAAGGTTAAGTCCTTCTCATATTGAATCACTCTGATTCTGACTCTTCTGTCTTCTTTTCTACTTATTAGGACCCCAGTGATTATATCAGCCCACCCGATAATCCACTATAATCTCCTGATTAGCAATCTTAATTTCTTAGACAAATTTCCTCTTTGATTACATATCTAATATATTCACAGTTTCTGGGGATCAGGAAATGAATATCTTTGGGGGCCATTTTATTTTTTCCTCCCACAATCATTAACAGATTGCCTTGTCCTGTGGTGCTGTCTTTTGGTTATAAATCTGAAAATATGCTATATATCATATTTGCTATATATCATCACCAAGAAGGTTCTATATGTAATCAAATGTTCTCAAGATCAATACCAACCTGAAATGTAGTTATTGTCAATAAAAATCATTTTGTCTGCTCATAAGGATTCTTTGAAATCTTATAATTTGCATTTCACTACTGCAGCATTGCCCAAAGGTGGACCAAGTTTAATACTCCATCATCCCTCTGATTGACTCAAACTTTATCGTTGTTCCAAGCTAAGCCAATCAGAGTTTTTCCTCAGATTTTGTTCTCACTTGAACTGCTAGTGAAGAAGGACTCTTTCATCCTCAGTCAGGGTACAGTAAAAATATAATGCTAGATGATACTAAAATCCACGTTTCTCCTAAATGAAGAAAATCACTCTGTAGTAGATAAGACTGAGATTAAACCACTGATGGAAATAGAAATGTGTGTCCTGGGGGCAGCTGAGTGTGATATGTACATGTGTGTGTATGTGTGTGCATGCATTTGAGCGTGATTGAGAGAAAGAATAGGAAAGAAACAGATGTAAGGTTGTCTAAGTCCTTTTCAATCATCTAAAGGTCATCTTTACCCCCTGTCCTTCTTGGTTATGTGAGAACATAACTCATTTGTTTATTCTAATTGAATTGGGATTCTGCCATTTGCATCCAAATGACTCTTAATTAAAATAGATGCTGTGTAATTCTGTTATATCCTCAGTACTGTAATTAATGACAAAGAAATTAAAAACATAATCAAGAAAGCTAGAGTTCTTTCAGGACATAAAAACCAAACAACTCTTTATAAGTCTCAAACTGGAGATTGCTGTTAAGTGTGATCTGGTAGCAGTAATACCATACCTTTCTGTTACTGAGAATCTTTGATCCAGAAGAGGAAACAACCATGGTTTCTTGAGCATTTTCTACATGTACATTGAAAAACTAAGAGCAAATATTCTCACTAAAGGTATTTTCCCTCAGTGTAGCCAGTTTATATCATAGAAATAAAGCCCTTGGATTGAACCAGAAGTTTAAGCAACATAAAAAAGGTAAAATAACAGCTACTCAAATTACTTCATTTAAGTAAATATTATGGAGTTCCTCCTTGTCATGTTATATTGCTAATATAATTAATTGATCGAATAAGTAAATGAATAAAGAAATGGATGTATAATGAACAGTGATAAACCCAGGGCGTAGGCCCAGTATCATTCAATATTAACAACGAACAGTTATTGCTTGCTGCTCCGTGACCTGTTTGTCTGTCTTCTCTATTGTTTCCTCAAGTTATGTGCTCTGCCACACTGATTGAAATTTTCTTTGATAATTTAGCTCTATCCCACACATTTCCAAGATGTATATGGACCTTACATAGCCACAGTTAAAACAAGAATAATATGGCAGAATGTTAATTGGAAATAAGTTTATAGCTAAATCTTAGTTTGGAACCATATAGGAATTGCAAAACACCAATTATATTTCCTTAGTAAATTTTTATATATTTTTTTATAAAAGACTGTTTTTACATAATGAGATGGGTCTCCTTAAAACAATTCTAAATGAAACTTGATTAGCACACAAATTAAATTTCCTTCTGTTCTTATTTCTATATTACTGCTATTTCTAAAATGCCAGGTTGTACTCTTAGGCATTTAGTACTTAAAATTTATTGATCAGAATGGACACCTCTCATGTGTACAGACTAAAACCTAAATCATTACAGAAGAAATATCATTCTGTTCTGAGAGAAAAAGAGGAATGGATTTTTTTTCTCTGCTTTAACTTCTGCCTGTGTTTCTAGTTATCCTAGAAAAAAACTTTAATGACTGAATAAAATGGTGTTGGGCTTGGTCCATATTTTCATTCCAAACTTGAATCTTGCAAACACATTGTTTTAAAAAGAAGCTAAATCATAAGTTCCATACATAACTAGGTATCACAAAGTACTTATGTATTTGATTATTACTTGGATAATTTATTAATTTAATTATTAAACTATGCAGTGTATAGTTATGTCACATTTAGTTCAAAATACGTTCCTTAATAATCTCCTGCAACATCTCTTTAAGTGTTTTTTGGGTTTTATGCAGTAGTCTCTAAATCGCTGTCACCTTTTGTCAATATTATGTAACCCTTTTAGAATTTGGTAAAGAAGCAATGGTCCCTCTCTTCATAAAAATATAAATTAAGAGGTATATACACTATATTTGTGCCATTTTAAGATGTTCTTATTGCCCTGATATCCAACCATAAACCTCCAGAGTCACATGAATTCCAGGTTAAGAATCCCTGGATATAGAATTCTAGGAATTCTTCATTACAATACAAATTATTCTGGTCAGGAAACACTTCACAGATTAGTTCTCAGAAAACCATGAAGGTTGAAAGCAGGTTTAAGGTTTCTGAGCGATTAAGCATCATGGAAGGACATTTTTGTAAAAGAGATATACCCCCAGCATTCATACCCAAATGCTTCATAATTACACTGAAAATCTATTTAAAAATACAGATTCTCACTCCCACCTCAGATATATAAAAACTGAGATGGAACAATTCCCTGAACAAATATACTATATTTTTTCATATTTCTGTGCCTCCTGATGTGATTTCTTGTTTTGGAAATTATTTTCCCCTTTTCCAAGATCATACTTCCCTCCAACTCCCCAACTCCACCTCACTGTTTTCCCACCTATTCAACAGAACATCTGGAAAAGACCTCACAAGACAGTAATTTTTCTGCAACTCTTAAGCACTCCCTGAAGCCCCGTTTGCTTTGTGGGAAGTAGGGCAAAAACGAAAGTATATTCTGCTTAGTTTTTCTGCGGCTCGACTATGCCCATTACACAAGCCTGCAGAGCAGTGATTCTTAATGTGAGTGCCAGGTAAAAACACTAGGGAGCTTTTAAAATCCCTGATGCCCAGGCCTTATTGCAGACAGATTAAATCAGGTGGGAGCTCAGTCTTACTATTTTAAAAACACTTCTTCAACAAACTCAAAGTCTCCTCTATGGACTCTTTAAGGACAAAGCCTATCTGACTTTGATCTCTTCTAAAACTTGATCACCTGAGTCTGAAATTTTGTACAAATCATTTGCATTTGTTTTCTCTTTCTGGCCGTCTTCCCGCAGTTCACATTTGACCCCCTTTTAATACTCAGCTCTGGCCAAACAGGACCTCCACAGAGAGGGTCCTTGACCACTTCATCTGCAGCGGTCTCCAGCCCTCTCAGCCCACTTCATCCACTCTGTCATATTATCTTGATTTCCTTTTTCTAACAATAACCAAAATTGTTTGTTTCCTTGTTTAACTTCTCCAACCAAATTCACTAGAAGCTCTAGGAGAACCCTGACATTGGTTGTCTTATTTATTATTCTATCCTCAGCACCTAGACTGGTTCTAGGCACATAGTAGGATCCCAATAAATATATGTTGAACATAAAAATGAATTAATGAGTGAATGACTGAATGAATATTGGTTTTGTTTTCTCTATTAAATTCTATATCCTTGAATTCATCTGCTATGTCGTCTACTTAAACCCTCGTAATCCTTTACAATTGAATATTAGTTTTAGATTTAACAATTTCCTATGCATCTTCTTAATTATTCTTCACAACATTTTAGAGAAAAACAGAGCAGTTGTAACACTGTTTTTACAGATAACAAAACTGAGTCTCCATAAATCTAAAAAAATATACTTTATAGGGGCACACAAATAATAAATGTGAGCACATCTATCCTGTGAGGATGTCATAGGCCGTGTGGTCATGTCTTTAATTCTTTTTTCCCTGAAAGGCTCATGCCCTCATAATTGGATAGTGGCTGACTAGATAGGTCTATAGACCCTGAGAGGAAGCACAATATCAGCAGTGTGTGTGAACCTTTCTACCCAATCAGGGAATCGATGGCTATTGATAGTTTTCTCATTGAGCGTACAAATGAAGGATGCAAGTAACATTTGGGAATAGGGTTTAACAATATGATCATGTACCAGCCCTGTCACATCCCTGTGCAGCCATAAGACTTTGGGCCTCCTAACATATCCAAGATCTCATTTACCAATAACTTCTTTCTCTTGATTTCTCTCTTTATGTAATGGAATCATCTAGAAGAATTGATCTAGAATTAAGCATGGATTATGCCATTTGGATTTTAGTACTGCCACTTTTATAATTATAAGAAACTATACTCAAGAGTATAAGTTCTGTGATTTTTGTCTCATCATTGTGACAATTCAATAGTAACATTAACCAAATCCAGACTTCCAGCAAAGTGATCAAAGGAAGCAGTGTGAAAGATCTTTCTGGTCACCATAAACTCTATATTTACTTGCATTTTTTATACTTTGTTAAAGCTTCTTCAGTTGTACAATACAAGGCCTTAGGAAGAAATCTGGAGAAAGAAATCCTGGCAAAAGATTTCATGTCTTTGTAAAGGACTTTACATATGACCTCAAATATTTGCTGTTTCATCCCCAGGACCATTCAAATCTTAAACAGCTCATGACTGTACTATGCCAGACCATTTGGTACTATTTACAAGCATCCACATGGCATGGATATTTTGAGCGGCAAAGAGGCCAAATTTATTTAGAAACTTAAATAAGAAGCCAAAGAATCCTGATTTTCCTCCTGTATCCAAATAAAAGGCATCGTATGAGAAATAAATATTTATGAAGAACCAAAATCTCATCCATCTTAACTGTTACATTTCAAATGAAAGTATGCCATAACTGAAAAATATATTACTCTGTACCCAAAACAGTCACTTGGTAGACAGCAGAGTCAAGAACATCTTGGCTAGACACCTGATTCTCATGAGTAGTCCGCTCTCTGTATGTCTCATTAGCTACACAAAATCAGACACAAAGTCTATTATAAAAGTTACTGGAAATGAAAGTCATAAAGCCCATGAGAGTAAACATAACATCCAGGGGTCCAAATGAGTCAAAACACAGAGTGAAGTTCACATCCTGCAGAGAGAAGTGAAGGAGAGGACAAGTAGCGTGAAGAAGCTAAGTTCAAAGTCACCATTAGGGTTTTGCTGCTATTTTTGCCTGTGACTTGCTGACTCATGCACCTAGCTAGTGGTGGAGCCCAGACTAAGCCTAGAGTCTCTCACCCCCATACCAACAACCTCCAACCTTGTCTCACTGCAACATAACGTCCCTTTGCCATTTAAAGCAAATAGGTATGTCTATATGTACTCAAAACAATGTGATCCTTAATATACTAATATGACTGCTAAACTGTCGTCATTTTACTACTTTGCTAACATGAATGACTTTTAATGAAAGAGTCACTTTAGATTTGTATTTGCTTTCTCATGCTGTCAATAAATAAGTAAGGAGCAGTTGAGGTGCAAGGAGGAAGAAAGGCACATGAGAGGATGCTAACAGATTTATCTTGCAGATACCAAGATTTGGATCTTGTTAACTTTAGATATGTTAAACATGGTATTTTAGCAATGACCCAATGAAATGAGCACTAAGGAAGGAGAACCTGGCATTTCGACGACATCATTTTAGTGTATTTACAATTTGTACTTATAGTGTCTGTCCTTCTTACTAACAATTAACTTCTTAAGGTAATTATGAGAATAAAAGCTCTATAAAGTTGTTTATTCTGTCTCAAACCCATCACAGTATGGGAAGGGTAGTAGGAAGTGGGAGAGATAACATTTGCCCCCAAATTGTCTCCCACCACTTTCTTATTCATATACATATTAAAAGTGAATTTCTTTTCTGTTCTCTGCAAAAGTTATTTCCTTGTTAACTCAATGTGTCTCTCCATGCTGTGCCCTCTACCTGGAATGCGCTTTTTTTCTAAATTGTTAACTGTCTATTATTACTACTCATCCCTATAGACTCAATTCTAGTTTCGCTCACTTCATGAGGCCATACATTTGTGCCCAAATTTATTTACAAAATATTATTTTCCTCCTCTGATTCTCAAGACACTCAATCCCTTTTCCACATTTTTTATACTTACCACAAATGCTTAGCATGGGGGTTAGCACACTTTTCTTGTAAAGGGCTAGAGAGTAAATTTTCTAGGTTTTGTGTGCCATACACTATCTGTGGCAACTATTCAACTCTGCCATTATAGCAGGAGAGCATCCATATGTAAACAAAGAAGCACAGCTGTGTTCTAATAAAACTTTATTTTCAAAAACTTAATGTGGGTCTCCTATTTCTAGTTCCCTGGCTTAGCATAGAGATATATAGCAGGACGGTCAATAAATATTAGATGATTAAATTTGACAAACAATATCACTAATGAAAATAATGATACAATGGGTTAGTTTATATGGTATAGCATAATTATATATTGAAGAGATTCATTATATAAATATAATACAATAATGAGCCCTACCAATTTTTAATGACATCTCATGCATCCAAGAGGGAAATCAAAGGGTTCTGATCAACTATATGACCCTAAGGCCTGGATAAAGTATTACATTCTGCATTATTGATTTTTCTATTAAAAACAATCTGGAAAGTGCATGGTTCCATGAATATTATGGCTAACAGACCAAATTTTTTCCCAATAAATGTATCTGATTTGCTTGTTTACTGAATAAAATCAAGCAAATAACTGCTAGAACCCCACACTACATCCTTTACTATGTGTTTAGCGCTAATATATATTGTGGTAATAAAATTGTCATAGTTGTCACACATTTCATTTTAAGCTCACTTAAAGAAATTGGGATTGAATTCTTATCCAATTTTCTATTTTCATTTCAAATAGATTTTGACAATATTTGTTGCAGCCTTGACTAGGAAGTTTTCTTAGCCAACGAATTTCACTAGTTTCCAACTTACCGCATAAACATTATACAAAACGTAATAAAAATCATCTATTGATTTGGATCGATTCCTAGCTTTGACACAAAATGTTCTGTTGCCATAGATAAAACATTTAAACAAGATCCCTGACTGAAACACACACACACAAATATTATGATAGTTTTCTGGACTATGGATTAGACAAACCTTGGGTAACTCAGAAAGTACTATTCTTATTATTTTCTACTGAAATAAAATTTTTGAAATATATATGGAAGATTATTAAATTCAGCTTTTGAGTCTCTTCTCCTCTCTGTTCTGTTGAAAAAAAAATAGCAAGAAGAAAAGCAAGATAAAGTAGAGGAGAAGAAATAAGGAACATAGATAATTATTTACCTGCTGGAAGGGGAGTCCCTGAACAACCACCTTGTATGAAGCTTCTTTTCTGTGTACCTTGGCTCTTTTCAATTCTTTTAAGACATTCCCTTCAAAATATGCAAGCTATGTTTTTAGTTTAGTAAACATTGCTTCTTCATATGAATGAGAGATTTAATATTGGATTTACTCAGGACCTTCTAGAAAACCCTCAGTTCTAGGAATCTGGACCTTTGGCCTCCTCGTGAGGATAGAAAATGTTTCCACAAGAAATCCCAAAATATCATGAGGACACAGATAAAAGATGCTAAAGGCGCCATATTTAGTTTTCCCTGAATCTCAATCTTTTTGTCGCCATACTGTGTTCAGTAAAGTCATAATAAATAACACTTGCATTCATGAGGTTTTGTGAAATATAGGATGCATAAGTTTTTCTGAGTACAAAGAAAGCAAATAATGAACAGATTTTTCTAGGTACCATATTATTATTATAGGTTATTTCATGATACTAGAACATATAAAAGTCATAATAGAGAACATTGCAAATTCAAAGTGTGCTCAGAGATCCATGGAAGATTCCCTGGATCCACAGACTGTTTCTCATCATTTAATGTCTATCATATAACAAATTGCAGACTTTCGTTTTTGAGGTGATCTAACTACTCACTGATATTTTCCTCATTTGGTGCACCACTAAATCAGGAGCATTTTCTTCTGGATACTGAAGAGTAAAGAAGTTAATTTTACAGGGTAATTGCTTCTTTGGCTATGGTCCTTAATGACCATTTAAAATTCCATAATTTAGTGCAGGACTATTCTAGGGTCCTTGAGCACTGGCAAATGTAGTGGATCAATCAATATGGACACTCAGAATATAGCTAATCTGAATCTCATTTGCTGTCTCTAAATCCTACTGGAAGAACACATTGGGTTCCCTTGCCACTTGAAAACCCTGTGCATTTCCCATTCAATTAACTTACAATAAGTTGTTTAATTAGGCCACTGAGAATTTAAAAAATATAATCAAAATCACGATAGGTGGTGTGATATTTAATTTAAAATGTTTGGAGGTCTACCCTCTTAATAAATTTTAAATCCATGGTATCATATTAACTGCAGGCACTACGTCTAGATCTCTAGAAATTACTCATCTTGTATAGCTGTAATTTTATCTACATTGAATAACAACACTTTGTTCCCGCCCCCACCCCCTTGGCAATCACCATTCTATCTTCTGCTTCCGTAAGTTTGACTATTTTAGATAGTTCTCTTGTGAAGCATTCTTCGTGCATACACGCATGCTCGCGCATAACACACACACACACACACACACGAGCAAAGGGATGCAAGAACATTTTTGGAGGTAGTGAGTATATTTATTATCTTGGTTGTGGTGATGACATCAAGGGTATATGCATATGGCCACACTCATCAAACTGCGTACATTAAATAAGTGAAGGTTTTCTTTGTATATCGATTATACCTCAATAAAGCTGTAAAAAATTGATAAAAAATAAAAAGATCTTTTCCCCCCAAAATAAAAAATAAAAGTTTGAAGATCTTTTCTTTTTAAAACTTTGTATCTGTTCCAAATAATAACACATCTGCATACATAAATAAGAAAAATATTCAGTCTTCAAAAAATCTCATAGAGTGAAAAACACATAGGTTAAAAAAAAAAACATGAATCATGGGAAACATCTCTGATAAATAAAAGCAAGAAATTTTAAGAATGTGCTTTGCCAATAAAGGGAGAGATTAATTATGGCTTAAATTGAAAAATATCCAGATGGTGGGAATTTGGCATGCTATTATTCTTTGAATGTATGTTTCTAGTTAGGGAATTGAACTGACTTGCTTAATTCATTAATTAAAACATACTAATTGATAAAAATGGTTTCAATTTTGTAGAAGTTACAATATTAAATAATTAGCCTCAATTTATCATTCTCCTCCACTTCACACCTTCCCTTGTGGGGTGTATGGTTACGTGGGCTTAAGGACTGAAACATATGCAATAACTCTTAGAACAAGTCTAATTAAAAAAAACAAAACAAAAGGGCACAGAGGGCAGGCAGCAAAAACACATGGGTTTGCAGTACCAAACAAAAAGAAGGCTTAGGCAAGGACAAATGATGACCAAATAAGGCAAATACATCAACCGCGAGCCTCTAAATAATAATACCTACAGGTAAATCATTTGTTTTGATGATTATAAGAGTCAATAAAAAGTTTGATAAATGGTAAGTGTTTATAACACTAAAAGGAAAATAAATCAAGAAGAACTAATTGATTATTTAAATTGTCAGTATTGGTGGGTAAAGGGAACCCTTGTTATACTCCTGGTGGAAAAGTATACTGGTATAATTTTTCTACAGAATATGAATTGTTAGGGAAATTTTTTTATTGAAGAGCTTTAGCATATTTTTATTTACTTAGATCTATGCATTCTAAATCTAAGAATTAACATTAAGAATTTGTGCAAATTTTCAGCTATAAGAATGTAAATTATGATATTTAGAACTTGACTAAGACAAATTAGATGTCTAATATAAGAGAATTAATTAATTATTTTGTTACAACCACATTATAAAATGCTATGCAGCCATACCAATGATTTTGCATAAGGATATATGTAACACGAAAATATACTCATTACATATTGTTCAGCAAATTGGTATTAATAAAGTACCTATAAATTATCTAAAAAATAGCTCTGGAGACAGAGGACATGTAGTAAAAGTTTATATTAAATTTGCACCTCTGGTACTTACTATATAAAATAGCAAACTGTTCAAATTTCCAACTTTTTTTTTTGTAAAAAGAATAATTCTATTTCTTCCTACTTCATTGTATTTGGGGATATTAAAAAAGACCATACATTCAATGTTCTCAGCATTTTACCTATTGAATAAGTGTATATAACATGCTGTTATGCTGTTGATAGAATAACATAAATATATAATTTGTAACATATGTACATGTTTACATTTATTTTGATTTATATATTGATACTGATAAGATATATATATATATAAGATATATATATGTATATAAAATCTGTTGAGATTATAGCTATATATATATATATATTATAGCTATATATAGCTATATATAATAGATTATAGCTATATATATATATAGCTCTCTCTCTCTCTCTCTCTCTCTCTATATATATATATATATATATAGTTAGGGACTCTATATATAGAGAGAGCTATATATATATATATATATATAGCTATAATCTCAACAGATTTTTTACTATTTCTTCAGGTTGAAGTGGATTTCTGTTATGTTTGTTTGCTTTGGTTTAACTGAGTTCCCTAAATTTTGTATGTGGAAGAGAGTAGCAATCAGGAGTTCTACGGCAATACCAAACACTCTAATATCTTAACTGCTTGAAACAAAAAAAGTTTATTTCTCACTCATTATAAGTCCTTTGTGGTGTCAGCAGAGATTTCTGCTAATCATCCTCATTCAGAAACTCAGGCCAGGGGTAAAAAGAGATGGCAAATCTTTCACTGCTTCTTAAGCTTCTGCTCTGAAGTGATAAACATCACATTTGCTCACAAATTTTGGCCACAGCCAGATACATAAGCAAGAGGAGAACCTCGATAATAATTTAAAAATGTATTTGTAAGTCAAGAAGAGTTTAAAACTAATGTGTATGTTGTCTATCATAAGCCATTTTAAGTTGTTGAGCAGAACATTGGTCTAAGAATAAAAGTGTCCAAATCAAGGAATCAGAGGACAAATAGAAAATGCAAGAGATCATCTAAATTATTCCTCTGTCTTCAAGACATAATGATCAAACTTAGTAATCACCAGCAAAAGGAAGTAATCTAATTTCATTTCCAGTGAAAAAATGTTTTTTACTGACCCCTGAGGTGAACTATACTAAGGAACTTCAGTACATTCTACCAAAATAATGTATTTTTTTTCTTGCCTTAGCTGGTAAGCTGCTGAGGCTCTCCGGCTTGAGAACCGATGGGCCTTGTAATTGCTTTCCTCACGCATGTAACCACAGCTGCAATTGTTATCCATAAACTGCAAAACGAATCCTTGAAAAGTTTTCAGATTGGCTGTTTACTTTGAAACATCCATTGCCAATGAGGTTTCAGATGTAGCACTATGAGAAAGGAAGGGTCTCTGATCATTGGTTCAAGCATTGGACTGGCTCTCACAAACCCTTAGTTTTCATTTTCAAAATTTATATTTTGTTATAGTTCCCTGGGAAATCACTTTAACTCAACAATACCTCCATTTTCCTGCAGGGAAACTAGAGAAGCTTTTATTACTTATCTGTAAAGTACTTCAAAAAGATTAAATGAATTACAAAAAATAAAACTATTTTAGTTATATTTAAATATTCAACACCTATTTAATAAAATGAACTTTAAATATAATCTATTGCTTTAAAATGGTGCTGAATACATTAGTGAATCTCTAGAAAGGTAAGAGAAAAATATGTTTGTCAGAATTTATTAAAAATTGATATATAAAGTACACAATGATCTTACACTACCACTATATTAAAAACTTTAGAGACAAATGAAAACCACTGGTAAATACACATATTTAGAGTAATTTTCTATGCCTTAAACGCTTTTATTTTTCCATTATATAATTTGTTATTTTAACAACGAATGAATGAATGAATAAAAAACAGTAGTTTGAGAGAGACTAATTTTTAATTTTTAAAAGCATATTAGGTTTACTCAAGCACTATGATGACAATATTGTATTAATGCAGGTACAGCAGCCATTCCTGTCCGAGTTATTGGTGAAAGACGGGGCAAGTCCGAAATGCTTGTGAAATAAAAAAATCGTTCTACCTATATTGTATCCTCCTTATAATCATTAGGGATCAATATCAAAGCATATAGGATAAGTATGGCACAAATAATCTTGGAGACTTTGGGAGTTTTCAACATAAAAAAAAAACCTATAATCAAAAAAAGATGACAAAAAATAATAGTAAGAATGTGAGGAAATTTAAACCTTCATGCAAAGCTAGTGGGAATGTAAAATGGTGTAGCCACTTTCAGTTTCACAATACATCAAAAAGTCAAACATAGAGTTACCCCCAAAAATTCCACTTATGGGTATAAACCCAAGAGAATTAAAACACAAATCCACACAAATGCTTATACATGAATGTTTACAGAACATGACTCATGATGGCCAAAAAATAGAAATAATCCCAATTCCATTAAATGATGAATGAATAAACAAATGTTGTATATCCATACAAATACAGCCATAAAAAGAAATGAAGTATATGCTACAACATGGATATACCTTGAAAACACTATGCTAAGTGAAAAAAAGCAGGAAACAAAAAGGACAGATACTTTATGATTCCATTTACATGGGATATTCAGATTAGGTAAACCCATAGAAACAGGAAGTAGATTAATGCTTTCTGGGGGTTGATGGGAGAGGAAAACGGGGGTGTGATTGGTAAGGGGTACAGGAATTCTTTTTGTGGTGATGAAAATGTTCTGGAATAAGATAGTAGTGATAGTTGCATAATTCTGGTAATGTACTAAAAACCACTGAGTTATTCACTTTAAAAGAGTATATTTTATGGTATTTGAATCATATCTCAATAAAAATTCATTTTATAAAAAGGAAATGGCAACTTAAAATTAATTGCTGATCTAACAATAAAGGAAGTCTTTCTTCTTTTCCTCTCTCATGAATAAAATTTATAATAACTTCAATTATCAGTTCCTTTGAAAGCATATTTCATATTAACTTGGCCATTTTCATGTTAGAGGTGAAATTGTATTTTGTATTTTGATAATTCAAAAAGAATGGAACCAGCTTTCCTCCAGATGAAGTCTTCCTTCTCTAATTTGTACTGATCTGGTATCAAGAGCACACCTGAGACCACATGCCTTCTAAAACAATGCCTCTTTAGAGCTATTTGTTTATACCGTGCTTTATTCAAAAGCCAACACTCTCCTCAATACATCAATGTTATTGAGTTTCAGAAATGTCAACAGACAATTATAAGATCTCGTTCAGAAAGTTCTGAGCAAATATCTCGTTTTCTTTGTAATGTACCATGGAACAGAACTGAACTGAAAGGAAATGAAACTGAATAGAGCTCAAAGCTAAAGCAGACTGATAAAATTGTGTGTGTGTGTGTGTGTGTGTGTGTGTGTGTGTGTGTGTGTGTGTGTGTGTGACAGAGGGAAAAGAAAAGATATTTCTCCATGTACTATCACTCATGAAATTTGGCTGTTTTATTTGTTTTAGAAAGACTAATTTCTCATTCAGGGATCTTAGCTGTCTTAAATAAGATATATGTGGACTGAATTAATTTCACTCACAATAATAAGAGCCTAAGAGCCCTCACTTACCCCTTCCAGAGCAAGGCAGATCAGAACTTCCTTGGCACTTCTTGATGCTCTCCTCTGCTGACAGTGGGCAGGAATGTGGGTGCTCACACTTTTTCCCATACCAGCCTACTTTGCAGTCACATCTTCCACAATTACACTGCCCATGACCTTTACAATGAAAGCAGTAAAAAAAAAAAAATACATATATATAAAAAAATATATAATTTAGTCAGAATTTGTTTTCATTTTAACAGTGAATGTCCCAATGAGTCAGAATCTTAATTAACATAATATAAAACATTAAGGCAAAAGCTTGTTTTTCTCAAGTTCTTAAATATCTAATTTATGTTAATCGATCATGAGAGGTAAAGAAAAGCAACAAGTCCAGATAAGATAAACAGATTTGTAGGGTTATAAACTTGAATTTCTCAAAATCCAGGTGTATGTGATTCTACTTGTCTGCTGGGGCCTAAATGGAGTATTTGATGGAGCTGGCAATTAACTCATGTGGAGAAGAGCACAGGAAATGGAAAACAATTTGTTTTTGAAAACGGTCTTATCTTCTGGAGTCACTCACACTTTATTTTCCTTACCTTTTTGCTATACACTGTATGTTTAACCTGAAGACCCTTACCTTAAAACCAGTAACGTGTGGAGTTCACAATCCTTGAAGATCAATTTAGTACACAAAAAAGAGGTCAAGGAAAATGTTAAATTTCTTTACACATGGACACAGAGCCTGTAAACAACTGTAATAAGTAGTAATACAGAATAGAAAAAAATAGCCTATGTTATTAATCAAATAATTGGGCAAGTCCTGATCTTGCAACCTAGAGCAAGGCTGGTCAACTGCCAATCTCTTCGAGGTTTAGTTTCTCAATGTTTAAAAAAAATAATAATGCATATCGACCCAAATTATATCTTCAGTGCTACACAAATTGAGCCATTATTATTTTTATTCATTTGAACCCACATACGAAAGCAAGTAGGAATAGAAAGGAAAGCAAGATAATATCAACTGAGCTTTATCTAACTCCTAGGAAACATTCAGATACTCATTGCTACAGATGCAGCATAAAGTGAATTTCTATAATTGCTGCAAAAATGCATGAAGAATTTTAAAGGAAGACAAATTACACTGTCTTTAAGTAAATCAAGTATAATGCTAATGGATGAGAACCCACGCTATTTTGTCTTTGGTATCTGATATTGACATATATCACACAATTTGAAAATTGGTTCAGTGAACAGTAGTTTACTTTATCAGTACTACATGAGGTTTGTGGGCAGATGACTACCTTTTAAGTTTGAACAGTTGGACCATCCACATCTCAGGAACCTTTTTACCATCCATTAACCTGGTTCTTCCTTAAACAAATCATAATATCATAGATCAAAGTACAGTGAGATATTAAGGATCATTGAATCCAAATCTCTCATTTAACACTGAATTCAATTCTATCTGCATTTATTGGGTACCTACTATATAACAGTCTAAACAATAAATTACTGTCACCATTAATGCTCTGCTTAGAACTCATCATTTTTAAAGAAAGGAAAATTGTGATTGCTAAGAGATATGTATTGCGTGTGAAAATGATCATTTAGAACTTCAAATATGAGAATATTTATTATAACAATTTAACTTATTAGCAATTAGATTCCAGAGGTTGTGGGTTCTGGGGCTTTTTGCCATTTATCCCAGCTTAAGAAATTCTTACCCTTCTTCTCAACCCTCATGTAATTTAGAGTAAAATTTGCAAACAGAGCTGTAGAGCTGTATGCATAGAAAAGCAATAGTTTTTAAAACAAAATCTTTAACATTTAAAATACAGTTGATTCTGCTGTTTTATGGGAGCCAATGGCTTTGAACTTGAAATGAAAAGTTTCATTTCAAGAACATGTAGATCTTCCAAGAGGATACCAGGCAAAGAACAGAATGTGCTGCCATTTGTGGAAGACCAGTTGACACTTTCACAATAAAACTGAACAAGAGAGTTAAATTGAAAGGAGAAAAAAGCTTTACTTTTGAAAGTTTAAAATAACTGTAAATGTTAGAACAAGATATCCAGTAGATTTAGGATTCCAGGAAATCCCAGGCTACCTAGAGGATGCCAGCCGCTACTGCAGTTGCCTGGAACCCTCAATGCCCAGCATGAGGGTCCCAATTCCTAAGCACATAGAATGAAGCAGGAGCCTGTGCTGGGGGACACCAGTGACTGAGGGGGAGAACATTCTCAAGTTCTATAGTTGGAATACAGGTTTAAGAAGTTATTATTTACTATATGAGCATCATCTACTTGTCAATATTGAAACAATTGTGTTAGAATAATACAAATTCATGAAGATGGTGAGAAGTTATTAATAAGAGATTTTTGGAGTTAAAATTTCATCCAATTAATATTGAAAGAAGTCAGATTAATTGTGGATACATTAACACATTTTGGAAAAAAATGTAACTGCTTTAGAAAAAAAATAGCTCTATGCTATTATTGCAGCTTCATTTTTCTATCCCTTTGCTATTTCTGTGCTCTTCTATAAACGCTAGGGGAAAACATAGTCTATATCCAACACCTCTATTCCCTGTGCACTAATGCAGCATCATAGACTTTCTCAAGGATGGCTCCTCTAAATTTATGTTTTACACCCAGGCATTGAGAACTCTAAGAAAAGTTGGGAAGAATATACATAAGTGTCCTCACTTTTGCCTTGTGTGATGATTCCTAACTTTCTGTGCTTTCTGCCTTAACCTCAGTCTTCACCTAATCAAAATGCCCTCTCAATAACCCAGCTGCAGTCAAGTGCTTACAGATGAAATGAATTGATGAGGTAGTGTCATTGCTATGATTGGCTGTGGGATGAAAGGCTTTGCCTCTAAATAGAAAAGTATCAAAGTAGGAGAATATTGTCTAGTTCAGGATGGCCACTGCTCCTCCTCAAATCAGCTGTTTAGGAGTCTTCTACACTTTTCCGTCAGGTGTTGACATCAATTGAACAAGTTCAAGCTGAGGTAATAAGGGTTATTAAAATATGAGTGACCTAAGTAAACTACTATAATGAATAAAATTCCTGAGTCAGTGAATATACAGTAACCAGTTTAATGATGAAATAGTGGCAAATAGGATGTTTTTTTAAGGTTTCATTGTTTTGAGAAAGGAAGAATATCTAAATCAAATGTTGCAATTCAAATTATAGAAGAAGCAAGTTGAAAGCAATAGAGAAAAGTTTTAAATAATTTTAGTTTCATATTATGAAAAATGGTTTGACATTGGTATTGCCTAATCTGTTTATTAGAGGTTCATGACAAGTTAAAATATAAAAATGTTTTGCTTTCACAGTAATGAAAAAGTACATTCTACATCTTTCAATAATCAAAGTCATATGTTGTCAAAATAAATTTAAGAATGTTATGGATCTTACTTCAAACAAAATTTAAACCTAAATGATATGTAATTGGTGTATTTAGGAAATTACTTAGAAATGTAAGGTATTGATACCACATTCTGAAGTAGATGCTGAACATTTCAGAGAATATAGGAAATCAGAAAATGAAACTGAAATTTTTCTTCTGAAGTTATTAGTCTCTCTATTCTAGTATAAAAGTTACATCAACGAGAGAGAGAAGCAATCATTTTATAAGGATAAAATGGAAAAGATGAATATGTGTGATTT
Organism: Eonycteris spelaea; assembly: GCA_003508835.1. NCBI lineage: Eukaryota > Metazoa > Chordata > Mammalia > Chiroptera > Pteropodidae > Eonycteris > Eonycteris spelaea. The sequence goes on along the minus strand of PUFA01000067.1, from coordinate 822,734 downwards.
TGATATATGCAGAAGAGTTAGAAAAGATGAGATCGATTTAGCATGAAAATCCTTTAGACTGCCATAACATACTACATCGATGTCTTTTATAAACAAATAATAAAAAAAGGCATAACAAAAAAAATTAAGAAACCTGTGTCTTAAGTCTAAATTTGTCAGTAGTTACCCTTTCTGAGCCTCATTTCACTTGGCTCTATCTTTAAAAGTGAGAGAACCAGAAGGAGTAATTTTACCACCTTGACCTGAAACTATGCTTCCATGCTAGTTTGTCAAATCTATGTGCATGTGTGTGTGTGTGTGTGCATGTGTGTGTGTGTGTATAAAGCCTTGCAGGAGTTAATTTCATTGCTTCTAATAAGTATTCCTTTAAACTCTATAGGCAGAGGATCAACAAAATAGAGATGAAAGATACAGAATGTTGCCATTTATTCTTGACATCTTGACATTTATTCAAACATAAGGAGAATGTACATTAGAGAATTGTTTTCAAAAGATCTATGAGCATACATTAAACACACACATTTGACAATGAAAAAAAAATGGTGCTTGGTGTTGGCATGTAAATGGGATTGCAGCCCAATCTGTACCTTTGGCCATATGAACAGGGAGTTGGCAGCAAGACCAGACATCAAGTGGCATCACAGTCATGCTGGGCAGGTAGAAATTATAAAGGCTCTCAGGCCATTATAGTAGAAGAGGTTGACTCCAAAACTTATTTTTTCTTTGCAATCATTCTGCTCCTTTGGGTTAAACTATCTAAACTCAGAGACAACAATTGAAGACAAAGATAGTTTAATTCATTCTAGACACTCTTCTGCTATACAGGATATTTCTTCCTTTTAAAATGATCAAAAATACTCATGAATTGGAATTGATGTTTACAAGTAGCTTCTTATAAAGAAATATAAAGACCATCAATATGAAAAAGTTTGGGGGAATAAATGAGATCTAACTGGTACTTGCTATATTTTTAAAAGTCCCTTCAATACATTGATTTTCCTTCAAGATAATACAAACTGAACAAACTTAACAATTTCCTTCAGTTTCTTTCCTTAACACTTCGGTAATTCACAGTGGTAAATTTTCCCAACTGGTATGGTTCTATAAAATGTATCCATTTTCCAAACAACTGGAACTCTAAGCCAGGGCTAACCTTATATTTTCATCCTTTTGATTGATAGGACAAGCTGAAAGATAGAGTTTCAGGTCACACTGCAGCATAGTTTTCCAACTATGAGAATTTGAGAAATAGACCAGAGAATCAGGAAGTAAATTCAGTGGAACAGCTCACAGAACAGCTCACAGTAGTTGGTACACTTCAAGATGACTGGTCAGGTGCTGGTCATTTAGTCACACTCAAATGTTATCACTAGTAAAGTCTTTGAGGGTGGGGGGTGTGTGGATTCACCTTTGTGTGTATGAGTCATACTTGTGTATGAATAAATGCATGCACACACTCACACACACCATGTGGATGATGAACAACAGATAGGAATAAAAATAAGAAATAAATAAAGCAAATTTATTTGGAAGCAGGGATCATGTTTTAAAATATTTGTATCTTGCATACTCATGATGGAATAGGTACAAAATATATATATCTAAGTGTATCATTGGACAGATGAGTGGACAAAGTGAGAATGAATAAATAAAATGAGAATATCAATTAAAAGAGCCACCTTAAACTAATTTATAGGGAGGGTTCCCTTGGATTTAAATAAGACCAACACTCTCAGGATGGCAGGAATAGGGGCTAAAAATAAAGTAGCATTTCATTTGAACTTTATTACACTCCAGCCTTGCGTAATCACTTCAGAATGTCGAAGTAGTTGGGTTACTTCTGTCCTGTAACACTAAGGTATTGGCATATACCCAATAATCAGTTGTATGTGCAACTTAGACTGGCAATAAGAAAAACTGTGAAGACTAATAATTCACTAAGCACATCTAGAATTCTAAAGATTTAGTAAGAATGAAGAAATACTTCCAAGATTTGTGCCTATCCCAGATCATAATGATGTTCAGAGAAGCTTGGTTTTATAAGAATTTTGAGCACCCAGAGGACAGTTTTTTCTTACTCAAATAAAATAAATTGAAGAATTTTATTTGCATCACTTGGAGATCAAATTTTATAAGTACTTAAGCTATATGTGTTTTCAAATGACACTTAAAGGTAGTATGAACTTTGTCAAGTTACTTAATTTCTTTGAACTTGTTTCTGCTGTTAAAATATAGATAATAATGTCTCCCTCTCTGAGTTAGTGTGAAATAAAATGGAATGAGGTGTGTGAATGAACTTGATAAGTGTCTAACAGAGTAAGATCTCTGTTAATGTATGTTTCATCTTTTCTAAATTCTTCATTTTAAGTTAAGGAGGCAGGCTGTGGAGAACTGGACACTTTCAGTTCACTTCCACAAACAAATAATAAAATTACAATTACAGATTTTATGTCTTACTATTCAAACTACAGCACGTTACTCCATCACTTCTGCCCACACCTACCTGTCTACACCCACAGTACAGAGACCACATTTAAAAGTTAATCATTCTCTCCCAAACTCCTCCCATGAGAAACACCATCAACCATGCAACCGAAATTGCCCAATTACTTAATTTTTTCTCTAAAATACCAGAGGAAGAATGGAAAATGTGAGAAGAGACAAATAGAGTAGAAAGAAGAAGGGAGGGAACAGATGAAGTGGAAAATTTCAGAATCCAAGGAGTCCTCCTTAATGGCCTTCACCCATTAGGCCTACCCAACCTAGAGTAGTAATCCTAAGCCTAAATAACATGAAACAGGAATTGTGACCTTATAAAAAGACTGAAGTGTTAACTGAAGTGTCAACTGCCCATCTTCACCTCATGCCTCTAAGTCCCTCACAGTGAGATAGACCAGCTTACATGACCCTGAATTACCATTATAATGTAGTTATTTTAAAATTTTCAAACTCACTCCAAAAATCAGGATCGAGATAGGATCATGGGTTTAACAAAGAGTGTACCCTATGCTAAAAAAAAAAGTACATATCAGAAAGCCACAAACTTAATTTTTATATATAGCTTGATTAGCTATCTCCTTTATTTTATAATTTAAAATGTTTTCAATACATTTTCAACTCATAATCTTAAAATGACATTCTTAAACGGTGCTCTCCGAGTCCAGTATATGTTAATTACCAGCTCTGTGCTATGACTAAATTCTCATGTTCAGTCCTAACCCTTTAGACTCACATATCCAATAAGCTGGGACAAAAAAAAAATCAGCTTTGGGTTGCCATTGGTCTTTTTTGCTAAATACATCTAGAAATGAATTTTACAACTTCCTTCTATAATTCCTATTTCAGTAAGTGGCAAGAACATTTGCACTGACAACCGTACTAGAAACCTGTGACTTCAGCACTCGACTGCCTGAAAGCATCACTAACTCCTCATTACCTTTAGAACAGACTCAAATTTTGCAGCAAGGCAAACAGCTTGCAGCTCTTGTTTCTCACTTGCTTTATCCTTTGTTACTTGTACATTCTGATAATAACCAAACTTACTGTAGTCCCCAGGACAAATTGTATGCCTCTACTCCCTCTGCCTGGAATATTCTTTTCATGACTCTTGATCTGCAAGCCTACCTTTCAGGACAGAACTGTACACGTATTGTGATCCAAAAGCATCCAGCAATGCATGAGCCATATATCACCACCTCTGTTAAAAGCTTTAGCACTTAATTAAAATGTCAAAGGAGACCATTTCCCAACATTCTCAACTCCTTTCTTTTTTCATTTTAATCTATAGAATTATGCTCATGAAAAAATAAATAGCATTGACCTACAATATATTTTATTTTTTTATTTGTTGTCACTCCAGGCCCACTAGTATATAAACTCTATGAGGAGAGTGATCTTACCCATTGTGTTCACTGCTTTGTCCCCGATATCATGACTACATAAGTGAAAAAATTCATTAATATGCAAATCTCCCATACAGTAGTATATTTAAAATATTTTGTTTACATGGCAGTTTTCTTTGTTAAATAGTACAATTCTTGAGAGCAGAACCTATGATTTTAAAAATATTTTTATATCCTAATATCATATACAGTGCCTCTAGCATACTTGGATCTCAAAAAATGTTTATGTTAAAATATTATATTAAATTGAAGTTTAAACAAAGATTTGTTCAGTAAAGAAAACACTAAATTTCTTCAGATATGTGGACTTTATTAAAATTTGGATTCTATCTCTTAGCTGCGGGGCCTTTAGCAAGTTATGAGACTTCTCTGAGCCTCAGTATCTCCAATTGTAAAATGAGAATAAATATAATCCCTTTTATGAAAAATAAATGAAACAATCTGGAAAGTGCTTCACACAGTGTCTGGCATATAGAAGCTTCTCAGTAGTTGTTAGCTATTTTATTACCATTGTGTTGATAACAATGGTAATAAAGAACATTCATATACAATGAATAACAGAAAAATCTGAAAAGGGCACCCCCTCAAGAGAACGGTGTTCACAAAATGTGTAGGAAATCCTCCAGAACACAAGGGCTAATCAGAAGAGGGACACCCCCTACTGCAGGAGGAAGTGTTAGCAAAAGGCTTTCCTCAGCCAGGCCGGAGAAGCCTTTACAGTTGCATAATCATAATTAAATAAAGCAGCTCTTTATCTCCCTTTGCTGGCAAACTTTCAGGAGATCTGTGGAGTTTCCTATCTGTCTACATACACCAATGAAGTAGTCAGGCTTAAGGAGATGTTTATATACACATGTCTCTGCCTTCAGGATTATCAAACATAACCGGACTGAAAATCCACAAATCCATTTTTGCTAAATGACACTTTTTAAGATAAATGACTGCATTGTTTTTTCATTGCACCATTAAAAGTCCTGGAAGATCAGATATTTCCCTTTGCATTTAGATGGCATATTCCACAAAGTCAAGAAATGTATTTGTCTCTTCAAATGCTGGACCTAGTGGCCCAGTTGCAGTTCAGACTCTGGCAAAACTATCTGCTCCATAAATATTTATAAAATAAAAATTTAGAATCCACTAATTGATATTCAATTCTAGACAAAGTTGCAGAATAATTTTAGGATACAAATTACATCAAAGAATTAATGCATTATAATAGCCAAGGGAATTTATTATCCTATGTTTTGTAACATTAATACAGTTTGTCATAATGGTACTTATCTTGTTCATTGTCATCAGATCTGCTAGTTTTGCATTCTCAGAGTTGAGCCATAGATATCTAGAGCCAATGGTTCTCCTTGGTGAGGAATTAGACTAATTTTAAGAGAGCGACTTTTCATTTCTAGTCTTGCCCAATGTGTGAACTCTTAAAGGTTTTCGAGTGACTAATAATAGAAGGGCTGTGGATGGCTAACGCTTTAGAATACACATTCAGTTCTTTGACAGTTTCTGTGAGAATCAGAAGGAATGTTGAAAATAGGAAAATGAATATTTTTCTTTAAAAATAAGAATTAAGAGAGCACGTACCTGAACAGAAGTCATCAGAATATCTGTCATAGACAGCTCTGCAGTCCCTTTCATCACACTCACAGGTGTCTCCATGAATATCTCCCCAGTCTCCAGTCGGGTCAACATCATGGCAAGAACATTCACCACACACACAAGTCCCTAGAAGGGAAAAAAATAATTTTAGATAGGTCTAAGTGATGAAAAAACATAAAAGAAAGCATCTTACTTTTTGATTTTTAAAAATGCTTACTTTGTATTTGGAAAACACATGTACTCAAAAAAAAATTCTACAACAAAAAAAAATATCCTCTAAAGTTGATAGTAGAAATTCCTGATAAATAAAAGTTATTGTCTATGTCAATAATTATATTTGTTATGAACTATGTCATTAGCACTGTGTTGGTTTGTCTCAAAGACAATACCCAATAATTAAAGCAAAGGTAAGATAAAATCCATGCCTTCAAGGAGCTTATAATTTACTCGACGAAAATAAAGCTAATGAAAGAAAAATTAGCAAACAGTAGATGTATGAGTGCTAACCTTTTCTAAAATAAGACATAAAGACTGTAAGAAATACTGTAAACGCATGGAGAAGAACTCAGTGTGGGCTGAAGTAATCAGGGAAAACAGTCTGCAGAGAGATGAGGAAATGTTCTAGGACTGATTGGAGGTAGGACAATGAAGGAAAGGTCAAGAAAGCAAGAGAAAGCAAAGAAGAGTGGGGATGGGTGTGGGGATCCTAAGGAGCCTTGCATCACTAGAGCAGAAGGTTCATGTTAAGAAGATCTGAGAATAAGGTTTCCTACATCAGATGAGCTCAAGTTATAGAGGATGTTGGAGATTAGGTAGCGAGATGTAACCTTGGTCATCTGGAGATTTGCATAGGAGAAGTGCCCAGTTGTAGATCAAATTTATTTTGTGTAGATTATTAATCATCATCTTTAGGGCAACAAGCTAATAATTTGGGGAAAAGGTAAAGTTGAATCCCCTTCTTACATCTTAAAGTAAAATCTAGTTATATTAAAAATGTAAGAAATAAATGAAAACTATAAATTATATAATAAATCTCTATTTTGAAATTTCTGAAGCTGACAGAAAATTTCCAAATCACAAAAATAAATAAATAAATAAATTAGCTAGATAAAAATCTAAAATTTCAGTTGGCAAGCAAAACACCAAAAAAAAAAAACTACAAAATTTAGAAAGTTAGACAAGTAGTCATATGTGTGCAAAAGACAAAGAGATACTTTCACAAACAGAAACAGTTCTTAGGAATCAATGTCTATAGGACAAATATGCCTAAAGAAAAATAGACAAAGGCAAAGAATACCGATCAGAAATTTTGGAGAGCAAGCAGTAATGATGACAGATAACATGAAAACTGTTTATCACTCAGCCTATGGTTACTAAGGGTGAGGTCAGGGACCTATAAAAAACCACAGTGAGTTAGAATTATTCTGCATGTCAGATTAACAGAGGTAAAAAAAGATTGCTAGGATGGAGAGTTGCTGAGGTACAGAATACAAAATGGTACAACTTTCTAGGTGGTAATTCCACAATACGTACTTTGTAAATGTGTGTTATTATTTAGCACATGTGCCCATTTCAACTAATATATCCAAAGGAAACGAAAAGGACACAAAAGTACAGTTCAAAAATATTAAATATGGTGACACTTATGTTATTAAAAAATAGCTATGACATAAATATCAATCAATGGAGAGTTAATGATGTGTAGCTTAAGCAACCATCAAAATCAAAAATCAGGTTTTTGCTCTGTGTGCATGGAAAGGTACCTAAAACATATGATTAAAGAAAAAGAAGCAAATTACAAATTAGTATGTAGGGTATTTTTCAATTTTTGTATGAAATAAAAAGAAAATATATGCCAAGGAGCACACAGGTGATAAATTTTTAAAAATAAATAATAAAAACATTGAAAGGTCATGTACTAAAATTTAAAAGGAATTTATATCTGTATGTTAAGATTATGAATCATTTTCCATTTTACTATGTGCATTTTTAAAGATAAATATTCATGGCTTTTATAATAGTATAAATGATAATGGAGGGATGGGCATGTGTTAAAGTGGGCCAACTGGAAACTGTGCATAAATCAAAGTGGGCAACAAAGAACATTTATTCTATCGCTGATGAGCTATACCCACAACATTGGTATTTTAGCCCTGAAGATGAGCTGAAACGGAAGATGAGGCAGTTACGTGCAGAATTAGTGTCTCTCTCCTACCTAGGAAGCAATGATGAGGAACAAGCTCCAGGATAGACATAAGTGGTACCATCTGAGAAAAAGCGACTCATTTCAGTGGCTGTCCCTGGCTTGCCTTCATGTACCAGACATCATAATGTTGACTACTGATCTTACTGAGTAAAAGCACTGAAGCAGACATATGTCCTTATATATTAAAGACAAACATAACTTGAATTAGCATGATGTATAGTCAGATCTATTTTCTATAAACTAAAAAGAGAATTTTTTAAAATGATTTTTGTTTCAAGTTCAGGCCTTTTACTTTTTTTCTCTGTGTACAGAAATGTGACATATTTCATTTTTCTGTGTCAGTTTTTAAAAGAATAAAATTGGTTTCTGATAGGATTTTACTTATCAACATTATGTATTAAAATGCATCATTCATTTATAGAAATAAAAAAGTAGTTTTGTAGCTTTCTAGATCTTTATAATTTTATTAAAGGAAATATGGCCACTTATTTGCATTGTCAGGTAGGCAAAGAACAGTATAGCATGGCTCTCTTTTTATCTACCAGTATAAGCTGACAGAGAGACAAAAACAAGTATTTTTAAAAAGTATTTAAAACCATTTGATTTGATATCAAGTTAGTTAACTCATTTTAAATTATATTTGAGCAACAGTAATACATTTTAATTTATGTCTAAGGTCAGTCTAAATTTCATATGGCTATTTGATACATAGTTTTTATATATGTTGTGTTCAATATTACATTTTTATTATCATATATGAAAGTGAAATAATTCTACATCAATTCTGTATTTCAACCAACCTTCAAATTACTTATAATTAAGACAAGAGATTTTTTTTGAATGCTCCCTAGATAATTAGATGCTCATGCTGTAGATGATTCTGTTAGTCGAGAAACATTTAACAGCAGTATCTATAAGAGTGCCTTTTAGCTGTACTATGCTATTTCTGTATGGTCACCAAAGAAATTACAGTTCTATGTTAACTATTTGTTCAGGGAAGCTTAAAGAATGACAGCAACTTTCTTATTTTTTTGTTTTCTACTCAATAAAAAAACAAGAAAGAGAAGATTGGTGGTATGGTAAATGTTGATTTACATCAAAGTCAGAGACTATAAAAGATGACTTCCTCCCACACTGAAGGAAATACAGAAAAAAAGGAGTGTTAACAATTAAGAGCTTTGTTTTCCTCCCAATTACGTAGTAATGTGTATGAATGACACACCTCTGTTACTGCAGATTTTGCCATCTGGAGATGTGCATCTTCGCTTGCTCTCCCAGGGGGTGATATCGCACTGGAATTCGCATTTATCTCCATGCCAACCAGCCTCGCAGTAACAGTTTCCACAGTAACACTTTCCATGGCCTTTATCCAAAATGAATTTTATACAGTGAGGAAAAAAGGAATTTCAAAAGCAGAATTAACTTTCTATCCCTTTGTAATCATTTTTGTCTTCTGAAATAATATACCTGCTCCATAGTCATTGTTTAAAATAATAAAATTATGTAGGTTGCCCCCAAAATATTATGGTTGTGGCTTTATTTACATAATTATACACAGAGCAAGTCAAAGTCACCTCTAACTTGTCCTAGCCAGGTAGCTGATTAAAATGAAAGAATTTTTAAGAAACAATATGAAAGACTGTGAAATGCTATTACTGTCCAATGTCAAATGTATGCATCCAGCTCAAATGTATTTAAGTATTTACTCTAAGGGTACTTCTTGAATTAGTCATTAAAATATTTCATTTGAAATCAACTGTTGAGAAAGCAATGGTGCGTATTTACTTAGATGTACATTATTAATGAGTGAACCATTTCTTGAACCAGAGAAAATGTTTCATCTTTTCATTCAGCTGTGTCCCACAAGCTGTTGTGTTCCACCATGTGGAAAAGAGGTTTTCAGCTAAATCAATGTTGAGTACTCATTTAGACCAATAAAATATCATGGACCCTGGGTCTCACAAGGTCAAATTCCCATCCTATTTGTCAAGAGAACATAAATGATTGGTAAGGGCATCTCATTATTTTGTGTCTGGAAACCATGACACCCATTCATTTCCAACCTCTCTATAAACTGTTACCCTACTAATTTGTACTTATGTACGAGCAATCTGTAATGAATTTCACATCATCACTCTCTGCATCCATGCTTCCATATCTGCATCAATTCTTCTACAAATTCCTGAAAGATGGAAATTATATTGACCTAAAAATCATTTCTTATGTTCTCCCTTTTTGTAGTTATCCCATCCAAATGTGAATGTATCTTCTCATTCTTCTAAACAAGATAAAATCCTGGTTGCACTGGATTTTGGTTTTTAGCCTATTCTTTCTGTTTTATAGGAATTTGTGTTTTACCAGAGTCTCGGCTAAAGTCTTTGTACTTCTCTCTCTCTTCTATAGCCAAAATCCCAGAGGGTCCATGAGAAACTGATTGTGAAGCAATTTTTCTTTTGAATACTATGGCAGTTCTGGCCAATGGCAAGAGCATCAATAGGGCCTGTGAGACTCACATAAGAGGAGGAAAATGCAATAGAACACTGGTCTCTTATGTTACTGTTGTCCATCAGATGAGATTTCCTTCAAGCAGACATCCATCAGAGAGACAAAGAGAAAGACAAGGAGAAAGACAAAGAGAAAGGCTGCTATAATGAGATGTAGAAGGACAGGAACCCACACACTCGATGCCATGTTTTCTGCCTAAATAAGCTATAACTGGGAAATCCTCTTCCTAACCTGAGAGACAATGATCATTTCTACAACAAATTTAATTTTAATTTGTTCATTTAAACACATATAAAGGCTACCAAGCTATATGCTTATATTTATAATTATATGTTAGAATTATAACATGTATACATATTATACATTTTATTTATGAACTTAAAAATATCTCTACATGTATACACATGCAATATATCACATCCCAGTGCTTTATCACAAGCCTCAGAAATTTGAAGATTACACTGAAAAAAGCAAGACAATTGTGTACTCAGAGCATTCCAAGGAGTCAGTTTTTTAAAGACTTGATTAACTTTTTAAACCAGAATTTATTTCCTCTGTAATTTCAGGAAATTTATGTAAGGTGCTATATACATAAGGATTAGCATGATATTAACAAAGTATTATAAATCTAGATCCTTCACATCCAAATTCTTTGTCTATTTATAAACTTCAGTGTTCGATTAGGGTTTTACTGAAAAATCACTAAATAGAGGTAAAAAAAAAAATCATGTAAAATTCCACCTGTCTGCAGGTATAGAAAATTAAGCAGATATCCTTATAACTCAAATGAAAATATTATAACAAGACATATCTGAATAATTGAGATAAAATAAAGCTTCAAGAAAATACACATTCCAGGCAATAAACATCATTCTTTGTTTTGTGCAAACTGATGGAGCAAGATATCTCATTTTGAATTGCTTCACTGGTGGGCTGTAGAAGCACCTCTCAACAGATTGATTTCATGTGAATGACAGGTGGAAAGATCTACAATCCCAGTCAATGTCACCCCTGGAGGATGTTTACCAGAGCGCTGGTGTCTGTGGTCAGAGACTTTGCACCATGAAATTGCTTAAGCCTCAAACAAATGGAAATAATAAGTGGAAAGGTTGAGAGTTAAACATTTCCTGTTGTGTTGTTTCAAGTGAAATATTTATATTTACACATGTGAATAGACTTTGCTTTGGTAGTCTGCAACAGAACACACTGGCCCCAAGCATGTTCTCTTCCTCTTTTTTGATCTTTAATAATTGGAAATGAAATATCAGGAGGACAAACACATAATATTTGTGGATGGATTTATCTAATTGTACTAATTATTTTGGACTGAGCCCCTTTGCAGAATTGTTTGAGCAGCATCTAGCTTAGGTCATTGGCTTGAAAAATGAATGTTTTTGTGTTTGTTTATTTTATCTTTGTGGGTTGTACAGCTAGGAAACCAGAAAGAAAGAATCAAGTAGACCTAAAATAAGAGTATCCGATGACCATAGGAATCGAAGTTACGATTTGTTTTTGTAAACAAAAAGACAGCTTGTCATATGTTATTGGCATTTTCTCTATAGTTTAGTTCCTTCTGGCCCCATTTGTCCCCCTCCTTCTAGGAAAAGATACTCTTCTGAAATTCCTCATTCTGCACGAAGGATAGAATTCCGTGCTCTGGAATCTTGTCAGAGATAAATGAAATAAATAACTGCTTATCAATATTGATGAAGCCAGACTAAAACATTTAACTAAAACTCTTCTTACTGCTCTCTATTTTCCTCTCCTGTGCCAGACACAGTTGCAAATTGAAACTCTGGGAACAGACTTGCCGATAGGTTAGAAGGTGCTCTTCTCATGGAGCTCCAACACAAGGGCACGATTGTTATTTTCTATGGTGAGGAATCAAGAGCAGTCTTTGGTGTTGGGCAGACAGGCATCTAAATTCTACTATAATTACTGGCATGATTTCAGCTAAGTTACCTAATGAATGTGAAGTACTTATTGCAGTGCTTGGCACTAGCAAGCATGCAATCACTAGTATAATAGAAAAATGATTTGAGTAATGGTACACATAGAAAAGATCATAAAAATAATATATAAGTGTGTGCACATTGAGGGGAGGGAGGAGGAAGGTTGGATAAATTCTAAGCTGATGATCCTATTGACCTTTGTGTCCCCAATAGGACATGAGTCTATTTAAAGGCTTATGGTTTAGAAAGGAAAAGAGAATGAAATTGAAACATGCAATTGAAAGATTGGGAGAAAAGAAATAATAAAAGCAGCTAAGGTGAGCAGAGAAGACGGGAATCCAAGTAGGACCACTTAAGAACTATTCAGTTGGCTTATTGGCCATATGATCTGGCTCTCCTATGGCAACAATCTGATTCTGCATTTAAAAAAGTACGAGTTACTCTGAATGCCTTACTCTAATTCTCCACATGAGAAGTGTTTCCCAAATAAACGTAGGTTCAGACTAAATAAGTGAACTTAGTGCAGAAATCTATAGGGATAAAAGTACAATGAAACAGGTCAAAAATTCAGTACTTTATTAATTTCTGCAAAGTTAACATACATACCTCCACATATTTCTTCTGTTTCATCATCTATGCATTCTCTATCATCACACTCACAAAATTTACCATAAATGAGTCCATTTCCATCTGAATTATCACACTTACACCTGCCACAGTGACATGTACCTAAACCATTAAAAAAAAAGCAAAAATAATTTGTCAAAAGCATATAAATTATAATCAATGAATTTTAACCTCTTTCAAGGGGATGGAAAATTCAAATCAATTTAATATTCCAGCTATGTATTTTTGTGGGTATGATGAGACAGATAACAAGACATTCTTTTTTGAGATTATTGTAGCACAGTAATTATATTTTATAGCACAGCTATTATGATTGACCTCTAATAGTTTCACGAATGTAAATTTGACCTTCCAAGTGCAAGGCTGCCTTATACATGTCCCTCCAATCAATGCACGAATGAAAATCTTCTGATTACACCTGGCTGTGAAGTGAACTAAAACAGAAAATTTTAAGCTTTGGGAGGGAAGTAACCTTGCTTATCTTCCTCACCAGTATTTATTCAATGCTTTGCACAATATTTGAGCATGCTATTTATATAATAATTATCTGTGAAATGCATTATCAAATGCATAAATGAAAAATTTAGATGCACTTAATAATTTCACATCCACAGTGTTAAACTGATACACATATTTTAATGACAAGGGACCAGAATGGATTTTTTCTTAGGCATAATGACCTAGGACCTCATCAAAACCCCAGGGTGTTAACAGACACATTGAAATCATCTGGTCTACCACATACCACATACTCAGCCAAGTTTGAGGATTTAACTGTAACACCCAAGATTGATTTTACTGACAGTAAAACATCAGTCAAATGATATTGAGAGGTAGAATGTCCATTCATAGACCGTGCTTTATAATACTTTTCAATTTTTAATTGATCATCACAGCAATCAACACAAATTAATTGAACTTTACCACTCACCAGACACCACCCTAGACTTAAAAATGTAATAGGAGATCAACTCAGCCAAATTCTCCTCTCAGAGTTTTATATGAGTAGAAATAAATGTGATAAAATAAATGGAGAAGTGCGAAGTATTGCAAAAGCACATAGCAAGGGGATTTTACTAAGACCTAGAGGTTAAAGATAAGGTGTCTGGAGAAGTAGCTCTTACTTAAGCTGAGAACTTAAAACCAAGGGGAAAAAAAGGCAAGAGAAATGAGAGATTGTGAAGAGGTCTGCTTCCAGGAAGAGACAACAGCAAAGGCTTTGTGGTGAAAGAGGAAATAAGAGCGAAGAATCAAACACGGCTGGAGTATAGACGATAATGTGGAAAGCGGCGTAAAAAGAATAAGGCAACTAAAGGTGCAGTTTATGGAGATCTTACAGCCATGTTAAAGATTTCCAACTGTAATCCAAGAATAATGAGGAGCCATAGAAATATTTTCAGCAAGAGAGTCATGTGATCAGTTATGGTTTTTTACCAGATTATTCGGAGGATGAACTGAAATGAGGAGCAAGTGGATATGAGGAAATGAATTATATCTGTCTGCAGGCAGAAGATAAAGCTGTCAGGGTGATGGCAATAAGTTTAGAAAGAAGCAAGTACACTTGGGGATATTTTCAGGAGAAAGAATAAACAGAACTTGATGACCGATTGGATATGACTTGGTGAAGGATGGGGAGCAATCAAAGATAATACTGATATTTGACTTGAACTACTGGATATTGAAGAGGCTGTTGTGATATACTGGAAAGAGCATGGATTTAGGACAAAAATACTAGGTACCATTAAGGTACCTAGTATATTAGTTATATTCTCAAATGTTTTCTCCAGACTCACTTTATATTTATGGACTCCATAATATATCATGTTTTCATACCCTCTGAATGATTCCATTACCTCAGTCACTTGCAATTTGTTACTAAGAATTTTTTTCTCTCACAGTCACATAGAAATAGTGATTTTACAGAATTTGAGCTTGTTATTTTTCTTCCCCAAGAAGACTCGTGTAAATTTTACTTTTATTAAACTTCATTTTCTTGTATTTTTCTGAAAACTATTTTAAACTATAAAAGTTCATTTCAAATCTAATGCTATGATTCATGATATTGTCTCATCTGCTTTTTTTCCCTCTAATTATCACCCTTCTTTTTCATTTTCACATTTATTGATGATATCTTTTAACCATCCACATACGCATTCATTAAATCTTCTGGTTGGCTGTAATATTATTGGCAAAGTGGTAGGTGCTATAGGAGATAATAAGATTGATAAAATTAAAACTAAGTATATCATAGGTCAGGAAGAAAGAGACTAGATGATTGATAATTATGCATATATATACAGATATAAATACCTATATAAATACCTATATATATAACCAGATGCTGCAAAGGCATTTGCACTAGATTTATGACAAATGCTTCATAGAAAGTATAACCCTAAATCTTAGTCTAGTTCAGTGAAGGAGGAAAGGCACAGTTAAGGAATAAATTCTGGGGTTAGCACTTGACACATGGACAAAATTTCAGTAAGTGGAGACGAAGAAGAGACTTGAAATGTTGAGGAAAGAGCCTGAGCTAAGGACTAAGGATGGAGAATTAAAAAACAGTGAAGCATCTGGCTTGAGTTTGGAGAAAAGGGTAGGTCAAAGGCAGATAGAGGATCAAGAATATTGGTTAAGGATTTTAGAAATTATCTATTGAAATATGTAAAGCAGTCATGTTTTGAGAGCAACATGTATCATAGGACTGTGTGTGTAGTATATTTTCAGGAAAGATGGGAAGGAATTGTCTCTGCCTCTGAATTCTATTTCTCACCGATGTCTCCCACAGGCAGACTCACTCCCATCCACACATCCAAACCATTCCTGGATGATGTGGGAAGTTTACAACAGCTCAGAGACTTCCTGTCTCACCCCACCAACTGGAATTCACAACCAAGGCTCCAAGATATGGCATATGGAAGCCCAGGCAAAAGTGCCAGACTCCGTGTTCATGCTATGTCATACTGCTTCTCTTTCTTGATTGCCAGTTAACTTATTCTCTAGGATTGGTCTTCTACATTATGCTAGGTAATTTTAGCTTTGACTTTTCATTTTTACTAATATAGCTGTCTCTCTCTAGGACGTTTACCATGTCGTGAACATCATCCTATACTCCTGTGCAATGGTGTCAAGGCTCACGTCACTCTGCAGACTCTGCCTTGCCCTTCTGGGTCCCTAGAAAGTGAGCTTCTAGAACTTCTTTCTTCCCCAGCTCCAACTCAGCCTGTTCTTTAGTCTTATGTCCCACTCTATTTACCTTCTCTTCCCCTTTTTTCCAAGCTGCTTCCAGCAAACCACTCAGTAATATGAAGTAGAAAGATTATTAGGTAGAACTCATAAACTAATGCAATTTGGGGGAGTGTTTCTGGTCTAGGCTGTTAGAAATAGACGTTAAATGAAAGATAGGTGAGAATGAGATTGTCAAAGTAAAGTTGAAAGGCTTAGATATTGAGTGTAAGAGATAAAGAAAATATTAAATATAATACTGAGCATAAATTTACCTTTGGGCCCAGCAATCTCACTTCTAGCAATTTACCCTGAAGATACGCCTCCAAAAACATGAAAATACATATGACCCAATTCATTTGTGCATTAATATTTGTAATTTCAAAATACTGGAAATTGCTTGAATGCCCGAGCATAGGAGATCAATTGCATAAATTATGTTGCTTGCATAGAATTGAGCCCTATGCATTTGAAAAAAGAATGAGAAGTTTTCTTTAAATTTATATAGAATGAATTCCAGGAAATAATGCTGAGTAGAATAGGCAGAATACAAAAGAGCACTTACAGCAGGCTACCTTTCACATAGGAAAAATGAAAAACTGAAAATAATAACACATACATATATCTATCTATCTTTACCAAAAATAAGAACATACATCGATAAAGCAGAAACTAGTAAAAACTAGTAAAAATGGTTACCTATAATAAGTATGAGGAGAAACAGGATGTATTATTAAAAAGAAAAAAAAATAACCAGGATTTAATTTAAAAACAAAACCAATAAATAAATTAACCCAAAAACAAACAACACAGAAACAAAACAGAATTCAAATCTTATTGTTGAAAGAAATTTAAAGCATGACATTTTCAAAACAATAGAGGTTCTGTGTGTGAGGATGTCTGTGTGTGTTTGCAGGTGCGAATGTTATGAACTGGAAGTAGAGAAATCCTACTGGAGTGCAGGAGAGAAGCAAGGAGAATACCAAGAAACATAGAAAGTGATCTGACTGTTAAGACCACTTGCCACGGTCCCGATTAGCCCTTCACACTTTGCATTGTGTATGGCCCTGATTCCTACTAGCAAATCAACCTTACCCTTAATCTAGACAGAGCAACAGGTCGCAATTGAAGACTGTGGGAAGGTCTTAAGGGATTGCAGGACTCTACAACAAAGTGAGCTGCAGGATGAAATCCTCACTTTAGCAAGAAGATGAATGTCTCACACCCCCAGATCTACATAAGATTACAAAGAGAGTTTTAAAAACCCACTGTAGCCCAGACCACAGCCCAAGACAATTAAATCAGAGCCTCTAGTTCAGGACAGGAGCATTCTTAAATTCGACCAGGACTGAGAAAAGCCGACTTTGAGGCTCCACATGCCCAAATGTTAAGAGTATTTAATTATAGTAACGCTGGCAAAAAAAAAAAAAAAACCATTGAAACTGAAATTGTAGTTTTTTTTTTTTTTTTTTACATATGGTTTTGGCAATTAATTTTAATAGTTTCTCTGTAAATTTCTAAGAAATGTTTTTAAATGATTTCTGTGAGATATAAAAATATTTTAGTCAAACAAAAAATCTTGCTGCCACTATTTTCTTCAATGAGTTTCATATCCAGCACATCTGAAACTTCTATCAAGTTAAAAAGGTTTGGTTCCATTTGATGCTAAAGTATAAATTCAAAGCACCCTTGATCTGTAACAGAAAATAATTAAGTCAGTTTATATAAATCCTTTTTAAAAGATTTAATTCAGCACTCAAAATCATGGCTCACAATTTACATAAAATGTTATCGAAGTGTTGTTTCCAGTGAATATCCTATTTGAAGGAAGCATTTGGAACAGCTGGAGAATATCAAACTTGCCAGTCTCAGCAAGATGACATTTTTTTCTATTGATTTATCTGAATTTCATCTCTTAAAAAAATATACTCAAAAGCAGTCTCATTCAGAGGTTCAATATTTCTCAACACCTACATAGTTCCATTAAAAACCAAAATTTGATTATTTCACTTAATAATTTTCATAAGATGGAATTCTTACCTGCATTAGAGCAGATGATATCTTGAGAATTTTTGCACATTTGGTTACTTTTTTTCTTTGTCAGGTCACAGTTAGTTGGGTACTGGCAAGCGTCCCCAGACCATCCTTTGTCACATTTGCACTTTCCACAGTCACACTTACCATGGCCTGAAGATTTAACAAGATCCAGTTAGACTCAAATTGTTTTCCAAAGGAAACCATTATTGTACCTAAAAGTTTTAAGGGTAACATTATTTCAAGACCTCAGCTATAATAAATTTAAACACACACACACACACACACATATTATAGTGACTGTGGGATAACACTATTATATACAGTACAATAAAATGTAAATTTTATTTCAATAATAAACTTTGGTAAATTATGCTAAAAATGTTAAATTAATGTATAGAGACATTACAATAGATAATCAACCAGAAGTCCAATAAACCACACCAGAAAATTTAGCATAGGAAAAAAAAACCACTTAGCACTTCCACATTTGAGAGACAAAAGCCCATTTACGTACATTTTATAACACATAAAACCAGAAACTCTGAGTAAGAACCTTACATGAAACCACTAAACTAAACTTTGGCCTTGTGTTTATTTGAATTTAACATGTAATAAAATTTTATGGATCTATTAAATACCACCTTGGGTAAGGTCGACATGGAAAATACATATCTTATTTCTCAATGAAGAAATCTAGTTCCAGAATCAAAAGGATAAGCCGTATATTCATTTACTTTCACAGCAATTTCTCAGTCTTTCACGCTCACAATCAACATTTTGCTGTTATTATTATTGTGATCAGTAACTTTATTAACTCCTGCTTGATGAAGCCTACTAATGTTTTTATCTACTACATATTAGTCTGATGGAAGTGCAAAACGCGTACAATCCTTGGCCTTTGTCCTCAAAGAATTTATGACTTCAAATTGAGGCTGATATATAAAGAGGATTGTCAGACTTTGTATTAAGTAGAGCGATACAGTCTATGACCTATAAAAATAAGAAGAAAAAGACTTTCTGGACTTCCTTGACCTTTAATTGCCCTTGAAAGATGAGAAAAGTTTGAATGGAGAATATTCTTATGTTACTCAACATAATAATACTATGCCTTAATGTCTGAAATTCATAGGCCACAGTGGAATGGAATCATTGATGTGTTGCCAACAGTCATTCAATGTGGCAGCCAAAATCCACATGATGAGGTCCAGATGGTCTGTCAGAATGAATGGCTCAGAGTTGTCCCATTTGAGCATGTTCAGCAGAGCCTGTATCTGTGATTGGCTGTGACTTTAAAACTCCTCTGCATGTGCCCAGTCCATGTAAATGTTTCCATTCCATTGCATTTTTAAAATTAATTATTCTATTTCACAAGAAAAACCTTGCATATGCCCTAATTGCAATTCACTTCATCCAGTGCACATTACTTCATCAAATTGATTGTATCGTTTTGCATTCCTGTCTGGCCCTACATGATAATGTTAATCTAAGCCAATTTGGTATCATTTACAAGTATAAGTGATCTCTCCTGACAACCGTCCAGTCTATTTATAAACATATTATGCCAAATTCTTGAAGTGGCTAAACCTCTTTGGTAAATGAAGTGTCTTGGTAACGGTAATGACTCTTTAATAATATTAGTGCATTAGGTTAACCACATGAAATTGTCACTTATATAAGCTGAATATCAGCTATTTTTATGATTCAACACCATTAAAAGGCTTCATATCAGCAGCAAAGATAATGGAAATTATGTAGAAGATAAAGGAATATGATGGTAATGACTTGCTGAATCTGGAATGAAAGAATACTCAATGCTTGTTTTATATTGGATGAGACATCTTAGACTATAACTTAAGGTATACATAACAGAGATGGGTAATGGTGTATGGGTGAACGGTTATAGATTTTTAAAGGAGAAGATATTAAAAATAGGGGAAAATAAGGGAAATGTACAAATCATAGGGATTAATCCATCCCAAATTGACCCAATGAAACACCAGTAGAAACAATACCCTAATTTTAGCCCACGGAAACCCAGGTTCAGAAACTCCTACCATAAAAGATGCTATGGTACAATAAACATATTCTTTTCTTAATGTGTCATGATATCTATTAGCACACTGTAGCCCCTCAGGTGTTCTGTCATAAAAAAGCTATTTAACTTTCTTGGGCTCAGAATAAACAGTTTTTGTTTGTTTGTTTAATCACAACATGTATTAACATCTTAGCACATGCTTAGACTGATACTGTGTCAAGTAATGTGTCTTCAGCTTTTCCTTTAGCATCTGATCAGAGGCAAATATAATAGCCAATGTAGAACTGGATCATCTGCCTTTATATTGTTTCTAAGCTTTATGCTAGTAAAGCCTCCTTGATTTACTTTCTGCCATAGAAGAAAGCAAATTGACTTTTAATTGACTTTTATTTTACTGTCAAGAATTATCAAGTAATAGCTTGTACAACCTTATTTGGGAATACATAATTTTTTTAGAAAGAAAACTATCTTTACTCTTTATCCAGAGATAGTAAGAGCTTTAGCATACCTAGGGGAACTAGTCTGCTATATTATTGAGGCGAGGTAATCTCCATTACAATGTCAATAACATGGCTTTGAAAAGCATCCAATTTTTCAAAGTAATTTATCCATTGTGTATTAGCTCCCTGGGGCTGCCATTCAAAGACCATAAACTGAATGGCTTAAAACAACAAAAATTTACTCTCTCATAGTTCTGGAGCCTAGAAACACAAAATCAAGGTGTCAGCAGATTGGTTCCTGCCGGAAGATCTTAACAAGAAACTTTTCCACGTCACTCTCCTAGCTACTGGTCTTTTCCTACAATTTTGGTGTTTCTTGGCTTGTAACGCCTTAACTCGAATCTCTGTTTCTGTCTTCACGTGCCTTTTTTCTCTATGTGTATGGGTCTCCACATTTCTCTTCTTATAAGTGCACCAGTCATTGAATTTAGAGCCCATGCTACTCCAGTGTGACCTCATCTTAACTACATCTTCAAAGACCCTATTTCTAAGTGTTACATTCACAAGTACCAAGTATTAGGATTTCACATACCTTTGGGGAGGGGGGAGAAATAATTCAACCCATAACAGTTTGCAAATAATAGATTTTGGTTATTCTCTTTCATAACTCAAATTCATGCAAAGATGGGGGCAACTTCTTCTCTGAGATATGAAAACAAACTGACTAGGGCTGGCACCAAGGCCCTCCTCCTCATTTCTATATTACACTGGCAGGGGCCTAAGAACTACAGCTTGAGGCTTGGATCCACATTTGGTTCCACAGCTCTGCCAGTCCCTCCTCCCCACTGCTCCTCCCAGGACAGTTGCTCCTTAACCACCAACCCAGCCTAAAGACATATGCACTGCCACAGACCAGAAGGAAGACAGCAGACTCTGGAAGAGAGTTGGGGACCTTTGGGACAAGGCACCTCAGTCTGGAGGAGTCAAGATGATAAGCTCGAGTTCCAGGTGGCCATATACCCTTGGTCTCTTAGACCACCCCACCCTGGCTGCGGGAATAGATAGCCAAGGAGAGTTAGTGTAGAACCCCTAAATCATGAAGCCCAAAACAAGGCCCAAATTGCACAGGTCAGAAGATGGTCCTTGCCCAGGGCTACCTGAAGTCCAAACAGTGAAGCAGTCACCATTCCTGGCTGTCTAGACCATTCTAATTCTAGAGGTAACTCAATTTCCACAACTACAATATAGGATCTTAAAATAAACAATCCAACATGCTTGACATTAAATCTGTTGTTTTCCAAGTAAGTTCCCAAGGAGTCAAGAGAAAACAAACACACAAACCAAGAATGTCAAAGAAATGTCAAACAGCCCCACCACAGAAACAAAAATGAAAAAAGCAAAAGACTGTTCTTACTGCTCCCAAGACTGTCAGTGGTGTAGCCAGTCACTGGAAAGGAAGGAGAAGCTATGGTGGAAATAAAATCCAGTAGGTCAGCCTCCTTTTCGGGTGAGAATATGGAGGCCTGGCTGGCTTTCTTTAATGCTTCCCTGGTAAGCTGAGGCCTTGATTTCCACTGATAAAAGAAAGGCATTCCAACAAGACAGGATAAAATATTGTAATCCTTAAATAAACAGTACAATAGCAGCAGTGCTACCATTATTTCATGATCCCTTTTACCTTGATAATACAAGGCACTAATCTATTCCAGTTCCCGATGATGAACTTGTTAAACTACATTAGTGCACAATGGAGGAGAAGTTGATGCTCTTTATTTTTAAATATAAACAAAGCGTTTCAAAGTGGAAATAAAGATTTTACTAGTATTGAAGAACTTTTAAAAATTAATTAACCATTTGCAAATACCCATTAAAAATAATTTTACTTTTCTTTGCCAAGCACATGAATGAATGAATGAATGAATGAACGAATAATAAATAAATAAACAAACAAACAAATAAATAAATAAAGGGGTCAGCCCTTATCTCTCTCTTCCAAGTCTTCTGATATTTGGATAAAAATAAACTGCCAATGCAAATGTGCCTACTGGATTAGTTAGACACCTTTGGTTTCAAGTTCTCTTGAATTCTTAAAAAGTTGATGATGGATGGATAGATAGATAGATGACAGATAGTTGACAGAGATCATAGATAGATGATTGATAAGTAGAAAGATGATAGACGGATGATAGAGATAGATAGATAGATAGATAGATAGATAGATAGATGATGATAGAGAGAAAGATGATTGATGATAGATGATAGATAGAGGTAGTAGGTAGGTAGGTAGGTAGATAGATAGATAGATAGATAGATAGATAGATAGATAGATAGATAGACAGATGGTAGATAGGTAGATAGATGATAGATAATTAGATAAATAGATAGAGTAGGTATAGGCATAGGATGACTGGATAAAGAAGATGCGATACACACAGACATATGCACTCACACAATGGAATATTATTCAGCCATGGGAAACACGGAAATCCTGCCATTTGGGGCAACATGGATAGACCTTGAGAACATTATGCTAAGTGAGATAAGTGAGACAGAGCAAAACAAATGCTGTATGACCTCAGATGTATGTGGAATCTTAAAGTGGATGAAGGGTGTCAAAAGTATCAAATTCCAGTTACAGGATAAATAAGTACTAAGGATGTAGGTACAGCATACTAGTTATAGCTAACACTGCTATATGGTATATTTGAAAGCTGTTAAGAAAGTAAATCCTAAGAGTTCTCATCACAAGGAAAACAACTTTTTTCTTTTTTTTGTATCTATATGAAATGATAAATACTAACTCAACTTATTTTCAAAATATTTTCACAATATATGTAAGTTAAGTCACTGAACTAAACACCTGAAACTTAAACCATGAAATATATCAATTATTCGATAAAATAGCAAAAAGAATCCTGATTAGAAATTATCATTCCTTGATTATTACTGACAACAATTTTATCATATAGAAGAGGATATATGTTAAAAAATGATTCTCTCTGAGGGTCTAATTATCTAGATATACGACTGCTAGAGCCTCATCATGATCTTGAAATTGATATTTAAATTGAGCACCCAGTTGGCCCTGCTTTAGTCAAATATGTAAATTCCCAAGACCTATATTGTGCTCTATTTTTCAGTAGATTCAAGCATGCTCACTTAATAAACACATTCATCTTTTTCTATTCTTTCTGAGTGACTATAGATTCCCCAGTCTTTTTTTTTTTTCTGTTCAAGAAACAAAAGAACTAACTATGCCACATCTAGAATTCTGAGAAAAGATTGTGAAAGGATCTCTTACCTAATATTACATTTATCACAGTTTGTGATAGAAATGACCATTTTCAAGACGGAGGCACTAGTCTCTTGTTTTCTTCTCAAGCTAACAAAAAAACAACTTAGATATATCTGCTTCCCATTCCTGAGAAGATTACAATGTGAACAATGGACAAATTTTGTGTGGAAGAGACCTTTGTCCTAAAAATTAAAAGGTCTACACTCTCGTCCTGCTTGGACACTGATCAGACCCGTGACCTTGATAAGCAAAATGGGGGAGTGGGGTAGAGAGAGAGAGAAAAGAGGAACTAGTAATAACTGGATCCCAGGTACCGTGGTAAGTACTTCATACAGGCTAGTCTGTTTAATTTCACCAATAAGAGGACTAAAGCATAATTAGCTTACTCCAAGTCACATATTTTATAAACTGAAAAGCTATGTTTTCTCCATTACATCTGACAGTATCTGTCTAGTTGCAATGTAGCAGACTTGAGAGGATCTTTGTGTTCTAGGAAAGGTGGGGCGAAGTAAAAGCTACGACTGGTGGATTGACAGCACTGGTTTAGTTTTTGCTGTTTCTTTTCGGAGCTCAAAAGCCCAGAACTGGATTATTCATTATATTTGGTGAAAGGACTCTTAAGAGTAAAATTATCAGACTTTATTTTAAAATTAATTAACACTAAAGCTGGCAGATAAAACAATTTAGACTTCATTATGTTTATCTGCAAAAGTAAGAGCTGGACTAATTAACTACAAGATTCCTTTCATCTTAAAAATTCCCTACTATAGCCTCCATTATTTTCCTTGTCTCATAACAAAGCAAAGTAGTTTCTTCACATGAGACAGTCAAGATATTAATACAGGGTAAGGTTAATAGACATTAATTGTGCCAAATCTGGTTTGCTACTGAAAACAATCATGAACAGTTAAAATCCTATTTGTTTTTAAAAATATATTGGAGTTATATTGGTTAATAAAATTTGATAGGTTTCAAGTATACAGTTCAATAATATATCATCTGTATATTGCATTGTGTTCACCACCTAGAGTTAAATTTCCTTCTGTCACCATATATGTGATCCCCTTTACTCTCAACAATCGCCTCCCTTCCCCCCTTTCCCTTTGGTAACCACTAAACTGTTGCCTGTATCTATGAGTCTCTGTTTGTCTCATTCATTTGTTGCTTTCAGTTTTATATTCCACATATGAGTGAACCCATATGGTTCTTGACTTTTTCTGCTGACTTCTCTTAGTTTGATATTCTCAAGATATATCCATGCTGTGGCAAATAGCAGTATTTCATCTTTTCTTATGGCTGAGCAATATTCCATTGTATTTATGTACCACATCCTTATCTAATCATCTATTGAAGGGCACTTGGGTTGTTTCCATTTCTTGGCCACCATGAATAATGTTGCAATGAACATTGGGGTGTGTATATCTTTACAAATAAGTGTTTTCAGATTTGAGGGTAGCGACTCAGAAGAGGGATTTCTGGTTCATATGATAATTCTATTCTATATTTTTTGAGGAACCTCCATACTGCCTTCCATAGTGTCTGTACTAATTTATAGTCCTCTACCCATTTTTTAATTGGATTCTTTGGGTTTGTTTTTTTTTTTTTTGATGTTGAGTTCTATGAGTAAATGTTGCTGGGAAAATTGGAAAGCCACATGCAAAAGAATGAAACTAGACTGCTATCTGTCACCGTAAACCAAAATTAACTCAAAATAGATCAAAGACTTAAATATAAGAAATGAAATAATAAAATCTAAATTTTATAGAAAAACTCCTTTATTGCTCCTTAAATAAGTGTTTCAATGGTTAAACCAAAGATTATCTATGATCATTTCATGATCTTCAAACATTATATAAAGCAATTCTTTGCAAAGTTTTTTTTTCTTCCAACTGAAAAGGAGCAGATGGCAATTTATTTATTTTTTTATTTCCTTCTCATTTCAAAAATTAACAAATATTTATATATTTGGTTAGCTTTACTGTAAATCCTCTATTTGCAGTGACTTTCTATTAACTTAGTAACTCCTTAGGGAACCTCTGCTCTAAGCTGTCATAGAGCGGGTAGTTAATAAAAGTTGTGACAGTTTAGTTGACTTGACTGGGGAAAAAATGAAATCATTTTCTCGCAAGTAGGCAAAAGGACTTTAAGTCATGACATTTTCTATAATACAAAGCTCTGTCACCTGAAAAATATGTAGTTGGCATAGAGACTAAATTGAGCTCATGACTATTCATTTACAAAATTTTTTAGTAACTCATGAAATATTTCATAAAATTTAAGAAGCAATTCATGGAAAAAATTTTAAAGTAAGTTGTCACTTTCTATTCCCTGTTAAAAAATGAAAAATTTAGATCAGTGGACAGAAAATTTTAATTGGGAATAAAACTGTTTGGCAAGCAATGCTTTTAAAGATATAATACTCTGTCACTCTGTTCTGATAACCCTACTTTATTTCTGAAAGAGTTAAAAACTAGACACAACTTACTCAACACGTAGAGCTCTCATAGAAATCATGTATATTATAGAGAAGAGGCAAACCATGCTGAGCAGTGCATTTAGGTGATCGAAGGAAAGGAAAGTTTGGCACAACAGCCAGTGCACTCAGTTGTCTTGAAACCATTTAAAGCCAAAGGATTTGGAGAGTGAGAAAAGGGCACGATAACAGTAGTGGTCATTGCTTCAAACAGAAGGAACATCTTCATGCAAAAATATGATTAGCTCAAAGCTCACCAACCCTTATCCAGGATATCCTCTTTGACTCATGAGCTGTCATTCCCATTCTGAAAGTCTAAAGTTATTATAACTCATGATAGATAAGCTTTACCTATCAAGAAATTTTAAAAGTATAAAAATTTTAATCATCCTAGATAATGTATCTTGTCTTCCTTCCTGCATTAACATACAGATATTTACTTTGAAAATAACTTTACCAAGCTATACTATCTATAATGCATAAAATAACATATTAAACTCCTGAGTTACAAGTCACTTTAATTTATATTATCTTATTTGATTATCAAAATCGCATAGAAAATAAAAAAATAAATTTTACCTTCCTGATTATAGAAGAAGAAATTCTTGATTAATGTCTTTAAATGATTCCTCCAAATTTTTAACCAATCTCTCAAGTCACCCACCCAGCTTGGGTACCCTCAAACTCAGCAGTAAGAATGAAATCCTTAAGTTTTTACCCTTCTTCTTACCTTACCCACATCCACTTTCCCTCCTTTTGCCAGCTTCAGATTTCTTAGCCATCTGATACTTATGGGGCCTTACTAGAACCTTCTCTTTACACCATAAAATTGAACAAGCGTCTCCTGTCTTTACAAAATATAATCAATATTTCTTCCATTAAACATAGGTTCCTATTTTTAGTCTCCACCCTAAGTCAATTCTTTTCTTATTCAAATTTCCAAAAAGGGAGTTTCACTCCCAGTCTCACCTTTTCTCTATAATCAGATTTCAACCTCACCATTCTACAGACATTTAAGTCCTAATCTTATTGGTTGTTTCTCTTTCCTTTGACACCTTTTTCCTCCTTCTCCCATCCTCCTCCTGATCCTACTCTGCCTCCTTGACAACCTCCACCACATCTAAAAATATATGTTCTCCAATGCATCTTAGAAAACATAAGGCAAATAAAAGAGAAAAAAAGACTGAAGCATTTATTCTGAAGTAAGTTAGTTAACCCCAAAACAATCTTTACACTACTGAATCACACTAGGTTGTAAGCAGGCTTGAACTAAGTTATGTTTTATTATATGTTTCATCTAATTTCCCCCCACCCACCCCTGGCATTCAATGAGTTGTTGGAAGATAGAAAGAAAGCACATAAGGATCATAAAAAGGGAATTAAAAACAATATTTCCTTTGCATATCCAAATATCTGTTTCAGGATAAATAATGCAAAGTTGAACCTGTCATATCCACACTTTTATGAGTTTCCTTAAAATAAGCAATACATCACATACATTGTTCTGAGACTTAATTATTTTTCCATTTAAAATATATCCTAGAGAACTTTTGTCAAGAACTGTGAAGGTGGGCTGAGATAAAGTTTCCCTTAATTTAAAATTAACAAATTAACCTGTAAGTTCCTTCTTGAGTACTTGCATCTCTCCTTTGAGCTCTTATTGCTTGAAGCAATATATACATTAGCTGCTTATAAAGCACTCTTTCTTTTTAATTTTGTACATGAAAAATTGTTCATAATTTTTATCAGCTCCATAGTAAGAACTTTCAAGTGTTGATTTATTATCTGAGTTTTGTTTGTCCTATTCTGTATTTCTTTCTTGTATTACATTTTCCATAAGTCTCATGCTATTTTCTTTATTATTATTTATCACTAAACAAGATGGATTTTTCCTGTAAGAATTATTTTTGAGAGGATAATGTGGAAAGAAACCAGATAAGTAAACTTTTCTATGAACATTAACTTGCACATGTGTGCAAATATTTTGATTAATTTCTAAAGGTAAATTTGATTAGTTGAATGTTAGATAAATATGTAAATTTAATAATTCTGGTCATATTATTCTCTAAAATTATTGTGACTTTTATTTCCACTAATAATTGTAAGTCCATCGAACTCCTTGATTTGCATTGTTTATGTTTTCCTTTCTGTTTGAAATGCTACTGGACTCATAGCTAGAAGAAGAATGTTTTCCAGGCCCTCATTATACCATATACTCATTATACCATATACATATCTATTACCTCACTGACCCTTAATTATCACTTTATACACCTCTCTCCTCCACTAAACTGTTAACTTCTTTAGGACTGAGACTGTGCTATCTTAATTTTATACCCTTGGTTCCTATCCAGTTTTTTGGCATATAGTAATTGCCCCCCAAAAAAGTTTGATAAATATATAAATGATAACGGCAACATAGAATTACTGTCCATTGGCACACCACTGGAAAATAGCAAAAAAGAGTAGGTTATAAATCCAGCTTTTCTCCCTACAATTCATATTTTTTACTATACCATTCCTCAGTTATATCAATATAAATTAAAGGACTCAAGTGTAGGTCAAAAAACTATTTACATATGTTAAATTATAATTATCCTTCAAATGACTTGCAAATGACTCATTCATTTTAATACTGGCAAAATTATGGTGTATGGTATGCATAGACATTAATAATATGCTTTAATTCATATGAGATTTTAAAGCTTGGTCCAAATATAGTTTCTATTTATGTAACCAAAGTTTGACATAGAATTAATAAACTCTCATAAAAGTATTGCATAATTCTATTGAGTAAGCTGCAACTGATCAACTACAGATATCCGTGACTAAAACTCAATCTCTCTTCATGCAAACAATCTTATAGAATCCCATATTTCTTTTTCAAGTGAAAATACAGACTATATTTTGAGGCCATTCTAAGGTAAAATGTTGAGAGTTGATAATTGTAATTTAATAGGTTGTGATCCACATAACAACTTTAATTCTCTAGGAAAGGAAAGGAACGTTTCTGATAGATATAAAAAATGTGTGCTTTAAAATTATCAGTTTTGCTTAACTAGGATTATTGAATCAACATTGAATCTAGGAAATTCCGTGAGATTATTTCAAGAGACCAGTCATGGAATGTGACAGCCGGTGCCACTTTAACAGTCAGCTCTCCGTGCTCACCACTCTAGTAACATGTGTGATCACAATGAGGGGAGACACATTGGATGCCAAAATAGTTTAGAAAAGAATTTATTGAAATGTAGTTTATGCTCTGAAATTCAAAAACATCTACATCCATGTGAAGATAAGCAAAGAAAGTTTTAAGTATTAAAAGCTCATTAAATATCATCGGTTCCTTGAATATGTACAAATATCATTTGTCCTAGACATTTTCTAAGGAACAATTATACACATGGTATTCCAATTAGCTAATCTGAACAGAAATCATCCTCTGTATTTAAAACGATATTTGCGAGTAAGATGACCATAGGAAAATGATGGAAGGCTTGTGTCAATTTGCTTAGAAATTTTCATGAGGCAGATAACATAAAAACAAGGGCAAGAAAAAAGAAAGGTCACTTTCATTGAGTAACTATTATATGTCAATTCCCATGCTAAGTCTTTTACATTCCTTAGCACAATGAATTATTTAACACAACCTTACTGAGTTGAAAATAAGAAAGCCAACCTTAGGCTGAGGGAGACCAATTGGTTTGTCCCAAATGACAAATTCTGACTGCATGACCTTGTCTTTTCTACCACACTTCTCAATTTTGCCTTTTTCCAACAAAACTTTCAGGAATGCACATGCCTCCGTGGTTAGTTATTTTGGAATAATGTCTGTTAAGAAATTGTGTTACATAATCTTCCCTAGATGGCTTTTGCTAGAGAAAATGATGCTTATGTATTTCCTCTTCTGGAAACTAAATGTTTCTAGAAGTTAAAAAAAAAAATGCAACCTTGTTCTGGTAATAAGCCTGACTTTGGAGAAAAAGGGCAGTTAGTATTGCTCTTAGAGGAAATATTAAGCTTGGTCTTCTGATTATTTGCCAGGCAGATTTCTTTTAAATATAGGACCACCATTATCTCCCAGTTATCCATATTTAAGAACTGGGAAAAAACAGAAGTCCAAATGCAAAATCTGTATCAAGAGGCTAAAATACTGAACAAACAAGAGAAATACACTTTTAAAAACCCTATCCCAACCAAAATAAGCCTATTTTCAATGTTTGATGTTTTAGTTCTCTACTAAAGTTTTGAGGATTCAAATTGTTTTCTAGTTTGTGAAGATTATGACAATTAGTGTCAATTTGTTTCCAATCCTGGACAGATCTCAGGTGTTCAGAACTCTTAATTTGTCGAGAGATGAGTCAGGATCTACCTAAAGTTTAGATAAAGTTTCCAAAGAGAGACACTGTGAATCAGCCTAGATTCCAACAAGTCAAAACAAGTTGAGAAAAATTTCTTCAGTTGTATTTTCACAGGGATTTGAAGATATTTTTAAAAGAGGCTAAAAGTTTGAACAAAACTAATTAAACCAGATGTCTTTTGAAATTTGATCATTAAAACTTTTAATGATGAAATTAATATAATTTAATTTTTAGTCAATTTTCACATTTATTCGTGTAATTCTAGAAGTTTGTTATATTATGATGGTATTCAGCTGTGGCTTAAACTCAGTGAAATAATGAAATTAATACCTAGCCATTGAGAATATGATATTGTTCATAACAATTATGTATTGTTAATATTGCTTCCAACAGGAGTTTTTATTTTCTATTCCAAATAATCTTAGGTTGGTTTAATTACATGTTTTTTTAAAAACTGTGTATAAAAATTGGACCTAATGTTAGGAGTTAGGACCTAATGCTTCCAAGCTTCCACTGATAACTATAATCATCCTTATGATAGTGAAGGGCTATTATTTAGATTCATTACATTGCTCAATCTTTTCATTTTATTAAAACAATGTTATGGAAAACAAAACACTTTGCAAACTAATGGTTTAAAATTGTTTTACATCTGTATATTTTCATTTTATAATTTCATGTGCAGAGAAGAACTTCATATGTTCATCTGCTTCCTTTCTTCTTTCTAACCTTAAATGCCAGGGATTGAAAAATCTATACTAGAAGAGACACTATTTAGAAAATCTGTAATAGGAATGTTGTTTATAAACTGTGGAGCTTATAATTTCAAAAGAAAAAAAGAAAGATTAATGTGCAATTAGCATCTAAATGCACTGATATTGAATTCTAAAAATATACATTAACATATTTTGTTTCTGCTAAAATATATTTAAGCATCTATTAAGCAGAACAATTATGAACTTGATGATTTTTAATTTGCGATGAATAAACACATCACTTGTCAAATAATGTACTGAATATTTACTCTGTATGTTCTTAAAATAGAAATTAGCTTCTTAGAGAAGTAAAGAAACATCACAAATTATTTTTGTACTTATTTACTTTTTGTTTATAAAAATTCACTTAATAGTACCCAAGTCATTTTTAAAAAATTAACATCTCACTATTTTTGCAACTCTTCTGTAAATATAAAATTATTTCAAAATAAAAATATGAAAATTTAAGTAAAACAAAACCGCTTACTTCTAAGGAATAATTTGAGAGGATCAGTTCTTTAAATCGAAGTGTATACCTTATTTTAAAAGTACACCTTAATTCTCTTGAATCTCTGAGAGTGAATTGAAAAGTATAAAACCCTCAAGAAATGTCCAAATCACTAAGTAAGTGCCAAAATGACTTAATAGATACGATAGATTCTCAACAAAACTAAGAAGCAAAAGGATGTGGCATGTTCCAGACAAAAGCATTCCCTGTTTCACAGCACGTCACCTCTCCAATTCAGTGAAAACCCACTCAATGAGCTTGACTTCACATAATATTGTTAATAGCTAATTTTTACCCCTTCCACAGTATTGTTTTAAAACAGCGCAATGCCTAACCCAAAGAAGATAGGAGGACCTGGATAATACTTAACCACTGAATAAGTGAATGAATATTAATAATTATGAAAAACTTAAACCAAAACTTAAAGTTACAAGAAAGAATTTCAGTCCAGTGGTGGAGCAGCAGAAACATCAGAGCACTGAAATCTTATCACATAAGCAGCTGTTTGTATTTCCTGTTTCACTGTTTGTATTCAGTGACTCTTTCAGTCACTTTTTAGTTATATGAAGTAATATTGAAAACCCTCGATTTAAACCAACTAGGATAAGACTGTAAAAAATCAACTATTAAAACTAAATATAATTTAGATATTTAGTTGAATTTATACTTATTTTAGTTGAATTTAATGAACATGGTCATCATTTAAAGTTTATCCCATATACCTTCAAAGTTTTTAAATCAATAGCATGTTCCCGTAAAATATCTTAGAATGAAGCAAAGCTCCTATAGCAGTTCCAATATTTTTTTTAAAGGAGAAAAAAAAAAAAAAGAAAGAAAGAAAATCAAAAAGAAAAAGAAACCTCCAGAGTACTTTCAAACATGTGACGTTACTTTCCTCAGTCTTTTATTACATTAGCACTCTCAGTATTCTACTCTACACAATACCATATTCCATTTTTGAGTAGTAATACTGTACATCAATTGTTTTCAGCTCAATAAAAGTAAAAGCTTTTTAATGGCCAGACTGTTTAAAATTCATTGGGCTTCCCTTGTAAAGAAAGGTTTCTATGTTGCTGGAGGTGTTCAAAAAGTTTAGACAATCCTTTCAAAAACAGACTGCACAAAACTCTAGTTAAAGGTTATTAGTTCATTCATTCATTCTTTTTTCTCTTTTTTTGTTTTACTAAATTTATTGGGGTGACATTAATAAAATTATAGTTTTGATTCTATAATACATCATCTGTATATTGCGTTGTGCGTTCACCACCCAAAGTCAAATCTCCTTCTGTCACCACATATTTGTCCCCCGTTACCCTTTTCTACCTTCTCCCCACCCTGCTGTCCCTTTGGTAACCACTATACTGTTGTCCGTGTCTATAAGTTTTTGCTTGTTTGCTTGTCTTATTCGTTTGTTGCTTTCAATTTTATATCCCACATATGCATGAACCCATATGGTTCTCAATTTTTTTTTTGTCTGAATTATTTCCTTTAGTGTGATTATCTCAAGTTCCATCTATGTTGTCACAAACGGCAGTATTTATCTTTTTTATGGCTGAGTAGCATTCCACTATATCTATACCACATCTTTATCCGATTGTCTATTAGAGGACAATTTGGTTGTTTCCATGGTTTGGCCATTGTGAATAATGCTGCAGTGAACATAAGGGTACATATAACTTTACAGATAAGTGTTTTTAAATTTTCTCGGAAGGTACCCTGAAGAAAGCCTGTTGGGTCATATGGTAACATTATTCTTAATTGTTTGAAGAACCTCCATACTGTTTTCTATAGTGGCTGTACCAATTTACATTCCCAGAAGCATTTATGAGGGTTCCTTTTTTTCCCACAACCTCTCTAACACTTATTATTAGATTCATTTATTTTTTAATTCAACATTCAGGTGTAGTGCCAACTCTGGGTCAAGGGCTGTGTTAGGTACTCTGAAAGTAGTGATAAGCCTGCATATCTGTGATTCCTGTCTTCATATGCCTTATATTTGAGTAGAGGAGACAGATATTAATCAAGTAATTATACAAATGCATGTAAAATTACACTAGTGATGATAGCTATATAAACAAAATAGATGGTCTAATGACATTGATACTTTTTCCAAACTTGGCATGGATTCATTTTTTGACAGTCCCTACTTTAGGTATCAAGTTATAGTGTCATGTTTTGTTTTTGATTAAAGAATAATTGCAAAAAGAATGTGAGAAGATGCTGAGTTCTAATAAAAAAAAATCTCTCTAATAAAAAAACTGAATTATTTCCTACATAAATTAAATCATAATAAAGGCAATGTGAGAGGATTATACGTAATCTGAAGCATATAATTAGTGGAAGTTTTTTATTTTTTCTTTGAAAGAAAGGCTAGGCTTTTAATTGGGAGAAGTTCTAGCAAGGGAGCTACCATTCCCTGCTATATAACTTTTACAGAATATGTTGTTTAACTCACAGCATAAAGGAGAGCTGGTAAAAAAATAAAATAATAATAGAAATCATTTTCCCCTTAATCTCATTAGGATGGCATAAATTAATCACTCTTAACTGCAGTAAAATAATTCTGGCACGTTCTCTTTCTCACCCACTTTAGAACAGGGAGTGACAACTCATTTGGCTGCCGTCCGTAATTCTCAGACATCACATTTCACCTCTACCTCAACAGATTTGGTCTGAGGAGCAATGAGTAAAGTTTTTAGGAAAGTCATTGTGGTCCATGTGGCAACTGCTCATAGCAGCACAGGATGACAGTCCCTCCCACAAACTGGTTCTGAATCACTGGAAGTGACGCAGTCTTGGTCTGGGACAAAACAGAAGATTACTATGACGGAGCAACACGTGAACACATGGTTTTATTTTCTTTTCACAGTCACAAATACTCTAAAAACTGCCTCATGTGCTTCCATTTTAAGTTCGAAGCGTTGTCAAGAGAATAAAAATAAGTGACCCTGAACGTGAACAACACATATTCCTCTAGTGAATAAGCAAAGTGTTTTTGGCATTTCAGAAGTCACTTGTATATGGCTTTCTAACATAGAAAAAAAAAAAGCAGTCTCAGATTAACATTAATCTAGAGCAAAAGCCTCACTGTCAATAAAGGTGCACTGTATTTTTGTCAAAATATGCTAATAGATAGTAAAATCTCATTAATTTGACATTCAGCGGGCAAAAACACTTTTAGCTTCCAATATAGTGAGTGGTAAACTGCATGCTCCAGGACACACTTCTAAGCCAACTCTCATGGCCAGAAAGGCAGAGAGCTGGGCTCACAAAGAAGACTGGGTGGTTTGCCAAGGAGAGGAAGTCATGAGAAAAATGAAAAGGCTACTTTGTTTGTCACCTAGCCCTGGCTTCTCTTTGATAAATAGGTAATTTAGAGTTATTCAGAGATTACTGAAACACTTCCAACAATAAAATTAATTTCCTAAGAAATCTTGGATTACGACCAAATATATTTTTCAAGAATAAAGGAACTAGATGGGCAAACACTTTTGTCACAGAATTGATATGCTCTAGGAAAGGTAATTAAAGTGACTTCATAAAATAACATCATATTCATTTAGTTTACATTTGGAATTTACACAAAAGGAAAAAATTCCTATACGATCTGAAGTGAAATCTTTGGATGAGAAGTTAATGTGAATACAGATGTCTGTCTACTAGAACAATTTTTCCTGCAGTAGGCCAACCAACTGTTCTCTTTACCTATAAAGACATTTCGTCATTTTCCTAACTCTGAGACTTTATGTCATTGCTACTCTTTGCCCTTGTGCATTGCCATTTGCTTGCCAAGATCAAAGTATGTTTTTTCATGTCTCAGTTGAAAGCTCCTCAAATCTGACTTTTTATTATTCTCATTAAATGTAAATACTATGAGTGCAAGGAGCCCTGGCTTGTTCCTGGCACCTAGAACTATGCAAATGGGACATAGTAGATACTAGTACATAGTAGACATTCAATAAATATTTGCTGACTAGATAATCCTCCATCAGTGTCCCACTTAAGAGTCTCACATTTTTCTTGAAGTACTGGAAAAGTACTGGTCACCCTGCTCCTAATCTTTCTGCCTCCCACAGAGCAGTTGTCTATGTTTATCTTCCTAAATCATGATTCTGATGAAGAGAAAATGATGAGAAAATCATGAAAATCTCTTCTTGGTTTTGAGACAGCTTTAATGGCATCACAGCTAAACTCAAATTCCTCCATAATATGTTTTAGGAGTAACAAAAATCACAATCTCCACGGTTGGGACAATGGAGATAAATTAGATGGTATAGTCTTTCGTTTCCCTTCCTTCCTTCCTTCCTTCCTTCCTTCCTTCCTTCCTTCCTTCCTTCCTTCCTTCCTTCCTTCCTTCCTTCCTTTCTTTCCCTCCCTGCTCCCTCCTTCCTTCCTTCCTCTCCTTCCTTCCTTCCTTCCTTCCTTCCTTCCTTCCTTCCTTCTTTCCTTCTTTCTTTCTCTTTAGTGTAGTTCTCTAAATAAAAAATAACTGGAAGGGCAGAGGTAATCAGCACAGTTTTTGATAATGATTTTACTTGAGCTCTTTGTGAATGGATAATGTCAGAAAAAGGGACTGAGAAGGTCTTCTGCATGATTAGAGAGAAAAGATCTTCTTAATGTTTCATGGGTGGTGAAGAAATCATCCTTTGTCCAGGTCTTCTGGTGTGAGTCTGTGAGTCTTTCCTGCATTTCTTGCTCCTACCACTGCTCTTCCAACCCCAACTCCTACTTCTCTTCCCCTCATTCCCTCTATTCCAGCCACATTGGCCCCTTTCTGTTCCTTGAATGCAAAGGCAAGGCCTTTTACATTTGCAGGCCTTTCCTGGCTACCTTATTTAAAATTGAAGCTCTCCTCTGCCAATAATCCATATTACCTTTCCCCATCTAATTTTTCTATAGTATTTATCACCATCTAACATATATGTATATATTTGTTTCTTTTGTGCTCATTGTCTTTTTTCCATTATTTCTATGAAAACAATATATGAACAGAGATTTTTATCAGTTGTTATTTGCTGCTGTATCTTCTAGTTCTATAACAGTCCCTGGAAATTAATAAAAAAGTGAAAGAATAAATCTACTAATAAATGAGGGATAACTTCCAATACTATATCGAACTATATTTCAGCAAATGCAGTTTCTACATTAGCAAAGTTCCATTCTTTTGAGTCCACCCAAAGTTTGTAAATATTTTTCTGTTCTAGTACTGTTTATCATTCCTTTGTTTGGTAACCTTTCTTATTTTATTTCTGCCAAAATCCTATCTCTCAAAAGTGGCATTTTCACTTAAGACGGGTGTCAAATACAAAAGGATTACACCAGTTTAAAAGAAGTGAGTTCACAACTTCATCACCTGCTTGTTACTTGTTTCCACTTTTTTTTTTTCTCAAGCCCTTGCCGCAAACGTGTTTGAGAATAAGCACAATTTAGCCTGTAACCTTCTGCATTAACTCCCCCAGCCCCACAGGTTTGCGATGTGCTCAGAAATTTTCTGGTTTTATTCACTCTTTCTGCTTTGGCATCTCAGTCAGTCACCTGCATTCCCAGCTTAAATTTATTTCCTTTCTTGCCATTTGCTAAATCCCTGGGTTCCAGAGAGCCAGCCTTGCAGGGTCTCTCACATCCTGCTAGTTTGCTCATGAAGTCAGCAAGACGCCCGGTGCGAAATAATGATTATCCTTTAAGAACATGATTAGGTGCCATCAACTTAAGGAGCTATGATAATGGTAGAAGATGAAAGTTGATACCTGAATTGGTATGTTTCCTGGCTAACGGATTACTTCTTTCATTTTTACTCCTTAGGACACTGGGTTTCCTCTATCACTCACCACTACTGCTCTCATTTCAAGTGGCTAAAACTATCCAAGAGCAAGATTAAACAAGGTAAATGCTGCCTTCTAAAATGCAATGCTAATGGTCTTTTAAAAAAGAGAAGACATTACTGAAAAATAATTTCATATGGGAATTTGATCATACTACACCACTTATTGTAATACATTTTTAATTTCATGTCAAAAGTTTTTAATGAGGTCTCACAAGTATTTATATTTTTCATCGAATTTTAGAGTCTTTCATATTATTTTTTAAGAGGCAATATTATAGTGCAGAAAGAAGAGCCAGAAACAGAAGATGGGAATTTGAGTATGAGTTCTATGTGATTGCAACAAATTCTCTTGCTAGGTTTTGATGTTACCACTAGGAATATAAGCCTAATATTTTAACTCTTGCTTCAACAAGCACATGTACATGCTCATGGATGAGAAACTGCTCCATACTTATAAACCACTATATACACACATGGCATTATTAACATATGGAATATTACTATGTTAATGAGGAAATTCATGACTTAGCACATGAGATACTGATGTGCAAATGAGGACCTTCTTTCATTCCATTTGCTAAATGGACACACCATTAACATCAGCATCACCATCATTATCATCATCAACAAATCATTTACAAAAGAAATTCTACTAGATGCTTTATATAGATTATTTCATTGGTCCTCAAAATTATCTTATAAGTAGGTATTATTATTTAGTGTGCATTTAGAAAGGAAAAAATCATTTATTTATTCATATTATCACTAGGAATTAAACTTTTGTCTGACTCCAAAGCTTGTGTTTATTCCTTTTACTCAAGAGAAAACAAAACAAAAGGGGGGCGGGGAAGGGTGGAGAAGAAAAGAAAAAAAATAATGTGGAGGTTAGCCTACACTTTACAATATAGTAGCCACTATCCACATATGGATACTTGAATTTAAGTTAATTAAGATCAATACAAATTTGGGTCTTTCTCACCAACTACTTACAAAAAGAATCTTGCCAAACCGTGGCTTTGTTAAGAACACTCGCCCAAGCAATTAGCACACAGCAAGTTCAATCAACCTCAGGGAAAAGAGGGTTGCATTTGGTGTATGTGGCGCACTTTCTTAGGGTGTCTTTTGGTTCTTTTTAATCAATAACCCTCTTGTTTGAGTTTTAGTATTGCAACCTTCTGTTCTTTTTGAAATCATTATTTTTGATAATAATATCTCTAATAAGTAAAAAAAAAGGTCAAATGAAATGAAAAATTCAGTTATTTCTTTGCATCAGCCTTATTTCAAATGCTCGATAGACTACCATATTGGACGATGCAAATAAAAAACATTTCCATCACTGCCATCTATCAGGCAGCTTTTTTTGTGTTAGGGCCTTGGTCCACCAGTGCAGTACCCTGTATCAGACATGGGCATCAAGACACTTTTTGTGTAGGCTGAGGCAGCATTATCACATAAACTTCAGTTTATCCCCTAAATATTTAGAAATTTCCCTTGATATTCCATTATGAATTTGGATACATTTATTTTCAGTGCATACTACTAATTTTCTAAGTTACTATCTGTTAACAAAAGAAGCATTTTATGGTGTGCGTATGGTTATGTATGTTTATAATAATCAGTTTCAAATGTCAAGAACCGCCTTCAATTTATATGTCTAAATATAATTGTTAAGAGCATGAAGCAAGTTGTAACTGCTATTAACCAGATGAGTGAACTTGGCAAGTGATTTGAGCAGTTTAGTTTCCTCATCTGTAAAATGAATATTGTCAAGTTAAATAAGACGGTGTTTATAAGGTATAAAATGATATCCAACACATAACAAGCACATGATTGATAAATATTATTGTTACAATAATAGTAACATAAATGCTATGAGTATTTGACTTGGACTTTGTAAAGGAAAATCATATTTTATTATGGCCAAGATGTGGAGGTTCTCTAAGATAGACAAACTGAGAAAATGTACTCAGTAAGAGTACTAACAATAAATTGTTCTTCTCCCTTTGAATCACTAAAATAATTAATCCAAATCAATACTTAAGGGGAGGTTCTGAATGACAAGAGAGGTAACATTAATAGAAGACAAGTTTGCTCTGTCCTACTGGAGAGGGCACCAGTTGAAACAATTTTAAAAATGATTCATACTGTTTAGAAAGGTAACAAAAGTACCCGAGGAAGACAGAGACAAATTAGATTTATTTAGCAAAATGATTTGGCTTTGAATATCTATATTAATTACTTTTTAACAATAATTTTTAACCAAACAATCCTATGTTAAAAAAGTTGTTTTAAGACAAGTCATAATTTAATGGTTCTTTATAAACTAAAAAGGAATTTATAAGTTTTATGCCTAAAGAAGAAGAGGAGACAATGTTTTTGTTGAATAGAAGTTCCAGTTTACTACTGGTTCATTTTCTTAACATTTCATTCAACATCACACCATGTCTCTTAGAAACACAAATATGTAGCCATTTTCTCTAGTGTAGAAAAGATGAGGGAGGAGAAAATGTTGACCGTGCCACAAGGGAGACTCAAATCAGCTCAACTCAGTGTCTCACGCCATGACATGGCACGGGAGAAGGAAATAGCCCTTCAGGTGCGAGAGAACTGGGTGGAAGGGAAGTGTGGCAGAGACGCAACACAGCACTGACCCATCCTGGGACACACACTATGGCGTACATTTTGTCAAAGCTAGTGCAAGTAGGTAGCAACTCCAGTCACCTCAAAATACTGTAGTGTCATGGAAGTGCCTTGGAATTCACTTACAATCCTAGAAAAAGAAAGAATCCTAAATTGGCCAAAATCAACTCTTCACCACACTGACTGAATGACAGAAGCTGGAGTGTATAACTCATAATTAAAATTAAATTAGGTTATTTAAAAAATGTATTTCTGAAATATCTGGACCTACGGACTAGGATCCTCATCCACTACAGATGTCAGGACATATGATTATATCATTGGGGGATGTCAGTTTATACAAGTAACTTTCAAACATGGCTCCATGAGTAGTCACCTAGGGGCTTTGAAAAAAACTGATGCTTGGTTCCACTACAAACATTCTGATTTAGCTGGTCTGTGATGCAGTCTGAGCATTGGCAACTTAGAATTTCCAGATGAGTTCTGTGTGCAGCCAAGATTGAGCACCAGTATTTTAAGATAACGTTTATATTTTATCTTTTTTGTTAAAAGATATCCCACACTTGGGGAAAGAATGATTTGCACCAACAGCTTGAGAAAGGAAGGTCTCTAGGTACCAGTAATGGCTTTAGAAATAGGTACTTGTGTCGGCTTTAAGAGCTGAGCAATGGAGTTTCTCTCCCTGATCACTGTTTCCCTGTGCTGGGACTTGAGATTTTTGGTCTTTTTGCCTGAAATATAAATATCAACTATTGCTAGGGGCGGAAAGAGGCAAACCAAGGCTGGCATATTCTCAAGTATCCTTTCTTCTCACATCCAGAATGAGTGAAAAGCCACATTTGTCCCCGGTGACCGATAAGACTTAATACCACCTCCGTAGCAGGAATATTGGCCATAGAAACCTTTGCAGATAAATGTCAGAAATTTTTGAAACAAAGTTTACTTTATACCAATTTGATTTCACATAGTTTAGATAGGAGCAAACTTACTTTCTAAATAGTAAATACATACATTGGAGCAGTATCTAAACAATCTGACTTTCAGAATAGAAATAATTATTCAGAAACTAGAGACCAATTACTTTACATGAAATTGTTTGGACATATTAATTTTAAAAATTCCCAATATTTTTATTCTTAAATAATAGAAACCTAGAAATAGTATGGCAGTTAGCAAACACCTCTATGAATATAATCTACCTAACCCCCAAAATTTCCTTAATTTTTAATTCAAAGACTTCCATAAAACAATATAATAATCTTATAGGCTAAAGTAATATCCAGTCACTATAAAAATTTTTTATCTTTTCTTTTGTTTGTTTATATTTTAAACCAGAGATTAGTTATGATCTTAAAATGCAGTTAATTACTGGTTGCAGTATTGCGGGCTTCCTGAAGTAGAAATGTAGTCAAACATAAATCTGGTGAATCATGAGGGTGAGCTGGACAACCATGTGATTGTAAATACAAGTAACTCTACTTGAATTTGAATAGATTTTACACTCTGATATTTTCATAACTAAGTTTTATTTAGACATGGCAATCTAAACTTAAGTATTAGAGTGTTGTCGTTTTTAATTACCATTGTCTTATAAAGGCAAAAACAATGGTTGGGATGAAGAAGGATTCAGAGAAAGCCTGCATTGAGAAATAGCACTTCAAAAAAAAAAAAACAGATTAAAACAGAATTCATAACACTGCTTTAAAACTATTTCAATAAGTACAAGATAAAGCAAAATTAGCTCTATTTTTAAATTATCTTTTTTCTAAAGAAAATGCAACACAATTCTTAGACTAGAAGAACATAATGGATAAAAGGGGGAACAGATTGTTTTATTTTCTTCTGTAACACAATATTTCAGTCTTACAGTCAAAAAGACAGCATCTAGGTGTGGGTGTATAATTGAGTTAATCAGGCTTTCCTTGTTGTCTTTCTCTTTGATGCACATTTAAGTGCAGAAATAATAACTATGTATTCTAGAAAAAAGTAATTGAAAAAGGTAGAATGGTTAAATAGCATTTTCAGTTACTGATGATAAACGAATTGTGGTTTAAACACATCACAGAGAAGATCAATCTGATGACTCATTTGAAGTGCTTCACCTGGATTCAAAGAGTTCCTAAAAATGTTGTTTTCAAAGTTTGTCCTGCTGTGAATTATAACATTTCCATTAACTGCTGACCCTACCCTCTAACTCATGGCAGAAATGTCCCTGCATACGTAAACTCTATGGACAGCAACTTGGTTGTCCAAGTCAGACAAAGGACAATAAATGGAAGAGAAAAATGACAAATGTCCTGGACACTCTTAGAGTTACCCTGGCAAACCTCAGGTCCTCGTTTTCAGCTAACAGGAAAGAGCCACAAAGGAAGCAATCCTTTCCTTCCTCTCCAGTGGAAATATCCATAGTTTAGGACATTATTTTTCTTACCACTAATGCACACCTAAAGAAACCCCATCATCTTGTTCTGTAAATTTTTGTATAATATCAAAACCTAGGCTAATAAAAATATCCAGGGTTTTATTTCAGGATAATCTATATAGCTGGCTTGTGATCAAAAACTGTACTCCAATGTCTAAAATCAGTTATATTTTATATTATTCATAAATGCGTAATAGATTTATACCCAAGTTAACTAATATCAATAGTTTTTAAACAGAATCAACAAATAATAAGTACCATAAGTCTGTACCATGGTCTCCAGAAACAAAAACAGAATCAACCACACAATTTAATCACTTCATTTTAGTAAAAGTGTTTAGCTCCTCAAATTTGTCCATTAAAAGCATATTGTAAATATGTAAGGTGGAAAAAGGGAACTAGATTTAGTGGGGTAATCACTTTGTGAGTTATATAGATCTCTAATCATCATGCTGTACAAATAAAACTAATATATTATTGTATGCGAACTATACTTGAAAAAAACTCATTGAATTGTGTAATATAAATATGAGCAGCTAATTGTTTATTATATTTCAATAAAACTGGGGGTAGAAAGGATTTTGTATAAAAACATCATAGGTTTGGAAATTTTTCTCCTATAGATAACTATCTCATAATTCCTATGATACTTTTTTACTCGATGGTAAACTTTATGTTAATTGCACTATGGATTTTTATACTAAGATGGAAGGAATATGGGAGCCCTCTGGTGGCCGGTATTAAAATGCTTGTTAGTACAACCCAGATTCCCCTAGCCTGGGAGCCTCAGGAAGGAACTGAAGTCATCCAAGTGCAGATAATTGAAGGTGTGCACACACCACACTCACAGATCTTCAAGTTTTTAAGATAGTATTGAGTGGTTATTTCAAACTCAGTGCTAAATGTTCATATAAAAGAATAGCAGAGAAATTAAAATTCAGATACTAAATGCAGGTGATTTTGACAACAGCTGCAGGGGAAACTGAAAATTCATAATATTAATAAATATAATTCATAGACATAATTTGGCTTTATATTTATCATCCCTTATACATGTTTATCTCTGACTACACAAATGACATCAAAAGATTAAATAAAAAAGACTTTAGAAAATTAATTTCTAAAAATGATTCTTAACTAAAAGAGAAAAAAAAAAGATGTGATTTATTAAATAGCATCTTGGTGACCTGAGAAAGTTAATGCGCTAAAAGTGCTAAAAGCGATTAGTTTTTTCCAAGAGAGGCA
This sequence comes from Eonycteris spelaea, assembly GCA_003508835.1. Lineage (NCBI taxonomy): Eukaryota > Metazoa > Chordata > Mammalia > Chiroptera > Pteropodidae > Eonycteris > Eonycteris spelaea. The sequence goes on along the minus strand of PUFA01000067.1, from coordinate 778,680 downwards.
TTTATTCACTGGAGGGTATTAAGTCATGGTAATTTCAATGATGAAATTTAGCAAGAAACAAATGCTGACTACATTTGACCACTTGCAGATGCTCATCTCCCTTTATCTTTAATCTAGTAATAAATGTATACAAAATGCTAATTTCGTATAAACCAATCAATATGTCATACAATGCAAAAAGATGGGAACTTATAGAATGGCAGATTTAGATGTAGGCTAAATGGCTTCTAAGTTAGAATGTGTCCTCATTTATATATTACCATAAAACACAGCATTAACATTAGAAATGTTTAAAATCTTGTGATACATAGCAGTATTAATATTGCAGAAACTATTACAATTTGGGGTATTAATATAGTTAATATAATTAAATTCAAACATTAGACAAATGAATGCTATGTATGTACATCTATATATGCTCAGGGCAAGTACCTCATTCCCAGTTATCACAGAAAAATAAAAATGACTATACATTATTCATTATTAAGCTGTGCTTTGAGATCAGGAAGCATTGCATGTGAGATATTTTCCAAGATCATTTTAATCTAGAATATTATTAGTCCAAAATAATTACTTCAGATGTGAATAATACATCCTTATTAAAAATTCATTACTTGTAGGTCAATTTCAGAACTTGATTTCACAGGGTCAATGGTTCTCCATTAATCTGAAGTATAATTATGAAAGACCTTATTAAAAGCCTTAGACTTACAAGTACAAGACAATTACAAAGGCACAGAAATTCTATCCCTAACCCACATGCTAATTTTGATTAATGAAAATAATTTTAAGGAGTATATAATTTCTCTTTTTGAATTATAATATTTTCTTAAAGACATAATAAGAAACTAGGGAATTTTTGATATTTTACCTTATCATCATCAACAACGACTTTATTTTGGTACCAGGTAATAATGTTCTTAAACTTTAGTGTGCATAAAAATCACAGGGGAGGCTTTTTGGAGCCCCAAGTTCCATACCTAGAAATTCTGATTTAGTAAATCTCACTATGTGCCAACCTTATATCACAGTAAATGTATATCCACCCGACATCGGTGTCACCTTCCCGGTATATTTTACATTTGTCATATTTTGGAGGGGAAAGACAACTCTTTTTCTGTCCTCTATAGCTCTCTGCACGTTCTCTGGAAATCGTAATTACTACATGTTTGTCACGTAAGAGAATGAAAGATTTTTAGTGAAGGAAGAAGTCCCAAATCAATGAATTCACCAGCACAAATAAAAGTATTTTCTGCCACTCAAATGGGCAGGATGCCAAGCCACTGCTATGTCTGGGTGTAGGAAACATACAAGCAATCCTTATAATAAACTCTGTCATAATACTTCTGAATCCAGATTCAGAGAGAATGACACAGATGAAGGAACTGAAGGAGATCCTGGCACAAAGTTCAACTTAAGGGAATATAATCAATAATAGATGAGAAGCCATTTACCTCAGAGCATTCAGAGCAAAAAGAGATCGTCTTAATCTATTCAGGCTGCTGTAACAGATAAGCACAGACTCATTAGCTTAGAAACAATAAAAATTTATTTCTTACACTTCTGGAGGTTGGAAAGTCCAAGATTAAGGTACCAGCAGATTTGATATTTGGTAAGGACCCACTTCCTGGTTCATAAATGGTTCTCTTTTCGTTATCTCCTTGTGTGGCAGAGGAGTAAGGTTGCTCTCTGGAGTTTCCTTTATGAGGGCACTAATCCCAATCATGAGGGCTCCATCCTCATGAACCGATCACTTCTCAAAGGCCCCACCTCCAAATACTATCACATTGGGGACTAGGATTTCAACACATGACTATTGGAGGATGAAAATATTCAGTCTATAGCAGGTGTCCTCTGTTCGAAAAATAAACAAATTTTCTCTGCAAATCTTCTGGTTCTAAAAGGATCATATATCCACTGGGAATGGTCTTTATGCTTGCTAACAACCTTTGAATAGTAGTCCCACAACTGTGACTATAGGATTTATGACAGCTTGCTTCTTCAAAGACAGCAAAGGAGAGAGAGAGAGCTCTGTTGCTTTGAATCTCTAATTTCAATAAAGCCTGGACATTTCTTAAAAAGACTCACTTGATTAGGTCAGTTCTACTTAGTATATCTCCCTTTTGATCCGTTCAAAGACACACACTAGGAATGGAATACATCAACAAAAGTCTTTCACTCTTGTCATGTAAGATAACATAATCGCTGTAATGACATTCCAACCCTTTTGCAACATTTTACTGGTTAAAGGCAAAATAGTTCATGTGTTCAATACAATCATAAAAATAATTTATTTCTAAGTAAATAGTGTCCTCTCTGTGTGAAGCACTGTCCTTAGCATTGGGGTTAAAGAGGAGAGCAGAACAGGCCATCTTTCTTCCATCAAGGAACTTCCAGCAGGAAAAGCAGAAAATAATCAAATAGCTCCTACTTCACAACAGATTGATGAAAAACCAATGTCTTCCTACAGATTTCATGTATATTACGTGGAAAGATTACAGGGGCGTGGAGAGAGAGTGCTTTTTAAATATATTCCTTTAGCTACCAGGCTCCCTTTATCTCCTCCTGTAACCCAGGAGACAGTCTCCCACCCAGACAGTCTCCTCCTTCTCCAGATCTCTCCCAGTGTCTTTATATTTTCACTCATGCAGAAAAGCTTAGCTCTCCTCATCACACCTTCAAGCCCATAACCTCTATTGCACAAACAAGACACCCTCTTCGAAATCCACAATCCTTAAAAATTGGAAGCCTATCTGAGTAATCAGTTCGAGTCAAGAGAGATCTCGAGAGACAAGAATCCTACATGTGATGAAAGTCCAAGAAAAAAAGAAATAAAATGTAAGTCATAGGCAAAAAAAAAAAAAAAAATTATCTCAGAAAGTCTCATGTTTCCTCTCAAGTCAGGAACCCCTTCTGGTTTGGGTACGTTTTGTGGAGCCTACAGGCAGAGGGTGGGTAGAGGGCATGAAAGCAAAGCATCCGGCATTGTCTATCTGAACTCACCGTTTGCCTACTTATGCACCTGCTACTTTTCCCTGGATATTTGGCACATCTTCCAGGTGTCCCAAACCCCTGCTGCAAGTGGTCTTTCACAAATGTTATGAAAAAATGCTACTATCAAATTCCCATTGCTATTCACACAAATAGGACTCTAGAAATTTACCCAAGAATGAACAAAATGAGAAAAAAATATATGGTACTGTAGTTGACATACTTTGATTTTGTCCTTAACAATTAAATAAGTTTACCATCTCTTCCCTCTTCAGTGTCACAGAGGCTATATAAAAGCAGAAAGATATGCCTCCTGATATTTTGTCCTGAATCAGACCAAAGAGTAAAACTCAACACATCAGGAATGTCCTGTTTAGCTCAGCAGTACATTATCGCATTTTAGGACATCTGAAATATTCTCAAATGTCTTTAGGTTAGTTCCACATTGAGCACACTGCGGTAAGCTCATCATCAAAAGAATATTCACTTGGTAGGAAAACCCACCTCTTCAGAAGTAGCTGAGCCTCTTGGTAGTAGATCTCTCTCATGTCGCTACTGCACTGTCATCCTGGGGCTGACATGAAGCCAGAAAAGGGAGCACGGACGCTGGCTCTCTGCCGCCAAAGCAACTTTCAAATTTAGAGACCTAGTTCCAGCAAGCCCGGCTTCTTTTCTGATGTCAGTTTAATTGTTTTCGAAGAACTGGAAAGCTGCCACCCAAAACTGTCCTTGTCCATATGTGCAGTGGTTGGGTACAGCAGTGGTTGGGTATAATTGCTTTTGTGAGGAGGAAGAGGATGGTACTGATGGTTCTTCAGGGCCAGGGAAAGCCCTGAGATCAGACCTTTTGTTAGCATCACAGGTGTTTCAGAGGTACCAGGAAATTAAAAATGTGGGTACTGCTGTAAGTCTGAGCACACAAGGAAAACTCTCACTTTTTTAATACTTTATACATACTGTATTCTATTTTGTTGTTTTTTAAAGAAAATACAAGAAGAAAAATATTTTATACATTATTTTTTAAAAATTGTTATACCTTTTCTAAATCATCTTTTACTGAGAACCACCTTTCTGGACAAACAAGCAGGTCATTTCCCTGATCACAAAAGTCTACTCATGAGGGCAAAAGATAGCATAGAAATGCCATCCTAAGCATTCAAAGGTTTAAATTCTCTATTTGGGTACATCAAAGTCAGCCAGATATTTCATACATCAATTGCAGCCTAATATACACATTAAAAAATCAGTATACAATGAGATCCATAATGTCAAATGATTATGAAGTAAAAACAAAAGAATAGAAATAAACTAAGTCTGAAATTAAAAAAAAATAATAAAAAATATAACACAAAGCCTTAATAAAAGCAGAAAAATTTTTTTAAATTAAATTGATAAAAATTAGTAAAAGTGATCAATTAATTCACTAATACTTATTTAAAATCTAACCAAAGGAAATGTAAAACTCAGATATTTATGAAGAAAAATTAAGGCTATATGAGATAATAAAATTATTGTTGAAAATACATGGATGGACCTAGAGAGTATTATGCTAAGTGAAACAAGTCAGGTAGAGAAAGACAAATACCATATGATTTCACTTATATGTGGAATCTAAAGAACAAAATAAACCAGCAAACAAAATGAAAACAGACTCATAGATACAGAAAACAAACTGGTGATTATCGGATTGAGGAGTTATTGAGGATGGGATCTGGGTGGAAAGGTGAACAGATTAAGAAGTACAAACTGGTAGTTACAGACTAGTCATGGGGATGTATAAAGTACAGCAGAGGGAATGTAGTCAACAATATTGTAATAATTATGTAGAGTGGCAGGTGGGTACTAAACTAATCAGGAGATCACTTCATAAATTATGAAAATATCTAACCACTATGAAACTAATATAAAATAATAGTAAATGTCAACCCTAATTGAAAAATAAAAATTAAATAATTCAAAGGGGTAATAAAAAGAGTAAATGTAGATTAAAACATTTTCACTAATAACAAAGAGTTACATAGTAGTTAAATGGTAATACAATTTGAAAATTTTAATGTAACAAATAATTTTGAGATTAAGTATAAATTAGTAAGATATATTCGAGAAGCAGAAAATATGAATTCACACTTCTGTACACAGCATCCACCTGTACCCACACTGCAATACCCCATAAGATTTGTGGAAAAATAAATTTACATGAACATGAAATTTATGCTGCCTGTTGTGACATGAGTGATGTCACACAGAAGCGTATAGAGTGCTTTGTCTCTGACCTAGGAATCTTTTGTCTTCTGTTGGCATTCATGAAATTGCCATATTACTTATTAGCTTGCAAGCTGGGTAAAAGTCTCAGACCCTTTATGTTCTAAACAGTTAAGTTTTGTCACCAATGTATTTACAGCACCAAATACAGTGCCTAACTAACATGTACTAAAGCACTTAATAAAGATTAAGTAAAATTATAAATATCATAAAATATATATTTTAAAATATTCATTATTTTAGTTATTATGATTCCCCAAAATCCTGCAGGCAGATTTAGCCAAAACCAACGTAGGAGCCCCAGGGCACAGAGAACTCATTTCTCTAAAATATGTAATCATACTCTACTCTTTCTACTTATGTATCTTCTGCTAGATACTTACGTATCTTCTGCTAGACTCTGAGCTCCTCAAACAGCCACACATTCAATACATAGTAGGCATTTAAAAAGTGTTCAAGAAATTGGTAAAAAGTACATTTATGTGCACACTCCTACTTCAGAAATTTTTATGTTCTTGATTGTTAAAGCCAAACAACTTGAAGGGAAGCACAAGTGCCCTTTCAGATGGTTCTACTGACAATTCATTTAACAGTATAGAAATCTCATTCAAAAATATTTTCTTTGTGTGAATGCACTCACTGTTAATTTTGGCCTTTTGTGAAGGTCTCAGCTTTAAATGTTTATAATAAATAAGTAGGCAAGCTTGAGAGTTGGTAACAGCTTAAAACACAGCATGGACGCTCAAAATGCCTCAGTATTAAACACTTCATGGAAAGATTACCTGCTGAACATTCTGTTTTGCCCTCACCTTCTTCCACTTACGTAGAATTATCCCTAATTGTACACAAAAGGCTGTGTGATGCTGTTTTTCCTTTGAAATTATGCAAAGATGTCATTTTTTTCCAAGTATAGTGCAATGCACACTAGAGAAATTTGCCAGGTATATTTTCCCCTTAAACATAGACAAGATAGAAGCAGCAGCTATCAAAAAAAATTAAAGCAATGAGTCAGCCAGTCAGCTATCATTTGCCATGTACTATTTTGGCTTCTTTAAATTATCTTCCTGCAAAACAGGTTCGAAAGGATTTTGGCTAAGGTGAAATGTTCACTCAACATTTCTAATTTCAGTATTTATTTTATTAATACTTTCCTCTCTCTCTCTCTCTCTCTCTCTCTCACACACACACACACACACACACACACACACACACACACAGGATATACTTAGATTTGTATAACTAAAATTAATTTTTGAAAACATTGATTATAAACACTAGTGATGCAAGCATAATAGCATTTCGATGTTCTTGATGAATACTTTGACGATATTTAAGAAAATGAACAATGTATTTGCTTTATTAGTTAATGGTATTTTACATGTGTATAATGTTATAATGCACTCTTGTTATCTTATTTAATCTTCAGAATAAACCTGTGATGGAACATAAAATAGTAGCTAAGATATTGGGCTTGGAAGTCAGATTGTCATGTCCACATCCCTCACTAAACTGTGACTCTGTGAGAGGACATGAGTCCTTTCCAACCACTTTGTGTCACTAGTAGCTCGTGTTGAGTCCTGAAGGGATGAGCTGTTTTATAACAAAAAATAGATATTGTCATTTTTTTTTAAAATGGATCTATTCTAACCATCAAGCTTTTGGCAGCTCTCCTGGAAATATATCTTTATAAAGCAAATATTTTTAAATTCTTCCAACATTTAGCAAAATTATGTTTTCTTTTAAAGTCATTTTCTTTTCAAAATGAAAATTGGCTTTATCTTTCACATATTCAAGAGCACTGCATTATTTTAGCTACAACTTGAGTTTTCGATGTAATAGTCCCTTTACTAAGTCATATTAAGCTAAAATGACCATCAAGATTAGAGTAATAAATTCAGGATTTGCAGATACCCAGATTTGAATATTCCGCTTTCCAATGACCATCTGCCTCAGTATATCATGTGCTGCTGTTTAGTTATTGATGGTTCTGATGCCCTAAGACTCTATTCTGTCACCCTTAACAGAAAAAAAGCAGTCTCAGTCCTGTCATTTATCACCTCCCTATGTTTTAAGCTTGTTGAAAATAAGGGGGAATTTTTCCCACTAGGAACTAAGCTCCTCCACACTTCCCCCATCCCCCCAAAATAACAGTTTTCTCAGTTTCTAGTGGTTCCTCAATTTTTACAAAACGTGAGGTGCCCTCCCCACGGGCTGTGTTAGAGGTCATTTCAGAGATGGCCATTAGTCACATTCAAAGGCATAATCTCTACTAACCATGAATAAACATATTGCGACCATCCAGCTAAAGAATGAATTGAATTCTTGACTCACCTGGAGGTCTTTCCTTGATCTCAGCCCCCTTGTAGAAACATAGTATGTTTTTCTTCATTATTTCAGAATAATATTTCCCATTCCCTGATGCTTGACTATCAGCTCCAACTCCTGTCGGCATTTCTTCAAAAGTCCTGTAGCCCTTTGGGGGAGTAAACACCTGGTAAACCTCTATTATGTCCCACAGTGTCTGAAGTGGTCATACAGATAAGAGCCTCCACCCTTGACCCTGACTACAAATAGTTTAAAGAATAGTGGGTTACAAATTTACGGGAAAAAATGCACGTGGCTTAGTAGATGACTTTATTTCTTCTGGTGTTCTGGATCCTTCTTCCTGAATCCTGATCTTTACATCCCCAATTTCACAGTATAGAAAGATCCTGGGGAGTTTAAAATTGATTATCCCATATTTCTTTTACCAAATATGACATTGGGAGGTTGAAAATAGCACTTGCTTTCAATTTTGTGCCAGCTTGAACAAACCACTATCAGATTAATGTTGTTTTATTGGTACATATAAAATAAGTTCTCAAGAGCATTGCATTTAAATTAGAGAAAGGAAATTATTAGAGGGTATAATCTGCAGATGGAGAGGTATAATAGAATAAGACTGAGGAGAAATCCAATTCATCTTGCCTTATTCTCTCTTCTCTCCCAGGGACTAGCTGGTGGAGAAAAGAAGCATTCTAAATAATTTTCTTTCTTCTTTCTCAAATGCTGTAACCAGGAATATGAGAATTTAGGGAAAAAATAGTCTCTGATGTTTTTACTAGTAATATTTCCTTTTCCTTATATCTGTTGCATTTATAAGTATTGTAGAAATAAATATGATTTATTCATATTTGTCTCTCTCATAATTGCAATACAAGGTGTTGAGTATTAAAAGTTAACAATAAAAAGGTATTTAATTAGTAACTATTGAACCAGACTGTCTATGCCTAAGTAATCAGACCATCCATTTAAATGGTAGTTTTTAAAATAAATTTCTAGGCAAGGGGAATTAAATTTATTTAGAACTCTGCCTTGGATACCTAAAATGCCATTCTAAATATTTCAGATGGAAGAAAAAAGCCTGGTATATGCCAGGCACTCTGTAAATGCTTGTTGAACAGTGAATTAATGAATGAAAGAAATGGGCACCACACAATGATAACTTTTGAAGAGGGAGAGGGAGGTCAGATTTGGAATGGGACACATGGCATCTGGCATGGCTGCAGATTTCAGTCTCTGTCCTGAGTGTTCAGCCTTCTAATAAATCATTAAATCATACATGGTATTGTGTGATTTTTCTTAATCTGTGTTTTAATAACACAATTTTTTTAAAATTAGAGAATAAAAATACTAATTTACATAGAAATAAGAATTTAATAGCTTTAAGTGTTTATCTTACATAAGGATATCGGTCAAAGATCATCAGTTGTTCTTTTTTCAAGTGTGTGCTTATGCCTATGAAAATCCATTTAATCCTTAAACTGGGATGTCTCCTTGGGGGCCAGTTTGCATTCTCATTTTGTTTTGCTTGCATCCATTTGCTTCTGTTAATGGAGCTTATTCAAGTGGCACTTTCTGGTCAGGCAGATCACTGGAGCCCTTGAGGAAAGAAATATATGCAGAGTAAGCAGAATGTAACTGGCTTACATTTGATCCTCTGATCCTCAGTTTCTTCATCAGAGATTTCAAAAATTAAATCATGAGCCACTTTGGGAAGCTAGTTAAGCAGCATAGGCATACGCCCCCATAGTTTATTATTGGTCCAAAGGCTGATTCACGGGACAGACCCTGCAGAAATCTTGACCTCATGAGAGCCAAATGACAAAAAGCAAAATAAATTTTATGGAAGAAACTTAACCCAATGGAGGGTAGAACCTAAAGTCACATAGTACTTACAGATTTTTCAACCAGAAACATTAAGGTAAGTGACTTTAAGGGCCATCATGGGTCATTATGATTCTCTGGAACACTATGGTTTCTTTGCTGTGTAATATCTAACAGTCATTTGTTTTTTCACATGATTTCAATTTGTTCTACTGCAGCCAATGTATTTCAAGTGAGGATATCAGTGTCAGACAATTGGACTCTGAATGGAAAAGCTCTTTCTTGGTTTTGCCATGAAAGAAAATCAGTAGAAGAGTGAAAGGGCACTGCATGCCACAGTGTCACTTCCCAATGCTAGCCAAGTACAGTTGGCAGCACTAGCAGTAGATGGCAGAGACAACCTAACAACTCACGATACCATGTCAACCATCGCGTGTTCAGTAGAGGAGAGTGATTCAGGAGTTTCCAGAAGGTTGGGCTGCCACAGAAAGATCAGGAATTATGGAAGGACTTCCTACCACCTCCCTGTTTTACCCTATTTTCCTCCAGAAGAGTAATCAAATCCAGGCTTCTTGAATTTTTCCTAGCACAGATTCCAAAATTCAAAATACAATCCACGCAGGACAGGCCAAAGCCATCAGGCCAAACAGCAGGAGCCAAGAAGCGAGCTCAAGTTAAACCAAATTCCATCTCTGCTGTGAAACAGAACAGGAGGTACCCAGTCATAATCATAATAATAACCGCCAATATATATACCACTTTGCTGTCTAAAATTAACTTTTTTTTTTTTTTTACTATAAAGAGGAAGAAGGGAGAACAATTAGGTTAGATAAATTGTGAGTGTCTTCAACTGGCATAGAGGTTCCAAGCTTCTTTTGGTTTTTGTCCTATAAAAGTCCAAGGCACTTCCGGACTGGATATTGGAGTCTATTTGAATTCTTCTGCTAGACACAGGGTTCCCAGAGGACTCAAACATATGCCCAAGTAGTTTTGACTATTACTTGTTTAGAAAAAGCTGATTGAAAGCTATAAAATGCCATTTCCCACCAGGATGTCTCTCCTGCATCTATGATGGATTTACATGAACGATAAGTGTGGGGAAAATGCAATAACCAACACATCATTGGAAAAGGGGACCTCCCCATTCCCAAAGGGTGGATCTGCTTGAATTTGCTCTACTTCTAAGAGATTTGGAAGGACTAATTAATAAATGATTTTTAAATTTTACGTAATTTGGAAGAATAATACATTTGACTTGTGGCAGTTGTTTAATAGTCAGAGAGAACATTAAACTCTTTAGAAGAAAGGATTTATACAAATATAATAATATAGCATAATGAACCTTACTGACAAAAAGCGACATGATATTTTTAACTTGGCAATGTTTTAATTGCATCCTTATAAAATAAAACTTTCATTTCCAATATCAGTCAGCAGAAATTTTAACTACATTAAACTCACTGTTATAAATAGGAATCCAATGGAAATGAAATCTGTTTGTAACTATTCAAAAAAACAATTTATAAAGAGATACTTCATGATACATTTTATTGGACTTTATACTAGTTATTCAAAACTTGCAGGCAATGATCAAAAATATCCCAACCACGACCAATCAAACAAAAGCTATTTTGAATTTGCTGTCTTTATGTTTTTATCCTGAGAGACCACAAAGAATGAGAGTGCCTAGTTGGCCACTTTGATAAGCAGAACTAGTGCTGTGGGATAAACAGAGGCAATAAGAGATAGCACCTGAAATAGGGAGTGGTGACAGGTAGGCCACATCAGTCAGTGGCCATTGGGAAGGAAATCTGAGAGCCAATGGCGAGAAGCTAAAGTAGCAGAAGGTAAGAATGTGTCCCAGGCCCAGGGTTCCATCTGAGGAGCAAATTAGGAGACACAGGCACCCAAGCCCTGAACTAACTCCCATTTCTTCTTTTTCTTTTTCCCAATTATTACTATAAAAATTTTGAAATACGTAGAAATTTTGTTCCCTTTTTCAAGTCATCCATTAACAATTGCTATAGGAGCATGTAATTCAAGTAGAAAAATCAATTGCCAAAGTCTGTTCATTTATATGTGACTCACATTAAGGGGACAGGGACAACAATAAAGAAAACTTTATTGTTCAAGCCAGAGAACCAAATCTAGACAACATTTCTTATTCTCTTTGATACAGTTTCAAAATTGAGTTGAGGCATTTTACAGTAAAAGTTAAAGGGAAAATATGAAAATAAAGAGCATGAAGAAAAGAATATTTCAATGCTAACAGTCTCTTTCTTTCCCCAGAAAAAAAAATCACACAAAAAAACTGGTACTAAACTTATCGGGGTGATCACTTTATAAGGTATAAAAATGTTTAATTACTATATTGTACACCTGAAACTAGTATAATACTGTATGTCAATGGTAATTGAAAAATGAAAATTTTAAAAATAAAAACATAAAAACTGTGCAACCTTCCACTGTAATCACTATTTCAGCCATATATATTAACAATATAATAAATTTTACACTAAGTGCCTCTGTGTAATTGCAAATGCAAAGACATGAGGTCAGGATTGACAGAGTTAAGAGAAAAGTGGGAACCGAAGGTGTAATAGACGGTGACAGCTATTCTTAACTACATGGAGCAGAGGCTGTGTGTACCACAATAAAAGGTTATGGGGTAAATGCCGAAGGAATCTGAAGTTGGTGGGGGAGGAGGATTGTTTTGTTTTTTTGTTCTTTGTTTTTTGTTTTGTTTTTGTTTCTTAGCAGATAACCAAGAAATAACCAGCAGGAAGTTAAAAATACAGGCAATGCAAAGCAAGACTGTCCTGGAAGAGGACATTTATAAAGCAAGATGAAACCCCCATCTGGGGCCATCCACATTACTAGGCTCAAGGAGGTAGGATTGGCTGTTGAATAAGCTGACTAATATATCATACTCAGGTATACAGGTACATATCTTAATAAGTTATTTAGGTTGCCTGTATATATTTTAAACAGACTAATGTTTCATCTCTTTCTAATTCTTTTATTTTTGTAAAATCCTAAAGCCTTGATGAACCCAAATTTCTTGAATCCTAAATGAATTTCACTGAATTCTTTGCTATAAATCTCTAGACATAAGTCCACTAATAACAATTTCCTAAATGTCCTGAGGAAGCAAATCAATTTACAAAGATATTTCACAGGTATTAAATGATATATAAAAATGATTACATATGTATCTCTATAGAAAAATATGCTGCATATTTCTACCCTAAAACACATTGTTACAGATTATTTTAACAGTCTTGGCGATGCATCTTATTTGAGAAGTTAAAAAAAAGTATGTTCATCTGCAAAGGAAATACATGATGAGGCTTTACATAAGAAACTTCTCATCAGTACATGTGGAAACTAAGGTCAGCCAGTGAAATTTCAAAAGAGATGTAAGTTGAACGTGGAAACTGCTCCCATTGGAAGTCATATGAGGTCTCAGGTAGGAGACATTTTTCTCAGGACCAAATTAAAAGGATAAGTACAATGAAATTTTTTTTAAGTGATTGGTCAGATATATTAAATTAGGACATGAATACCAGGAGCACCACATCACGTGACTGAACAGAAAACCTTACTGATGGAAATCCTACCACAGAACCAAACTCTACTATTGGAAAAACATTCCAAATAGAAGTTAGCATCAAAATCTCCCCTCCTCTAATGAAACTGTCAAAGTATTAAACACTATATAAGGAACACTTGTCTCTGAACTTGACAGCAAGGAATTTGTGCCTGCCTGAAAGAAAAATATACCTCAGTTGAATTACTTAGAGAAAAGAAATGAATGTTATTTCTTTTAAGGACTCCTTAGCATCAGAATCCATTTCCAGGTAATTTCTCTAGAGACCACTCATCGTTATCCAAAGGGATTGTCCTTAAGGGGAGCTATATGGTCACAGGGAGAGTAGGGGCATGACAAGCTTCCAGCTCAAGAAAATAAGTACCAGGCCACGTAGGACATGGAGCACTTTTTCTTAGGACTCCAAGTGGTCAATTTAAATTAAAATATGCCAACTTGAATCCACTTTTTGTTTGTTTGTTTGTTTGTTTTTGTCTTTCATATCCAGCTTCAGTTTTCGACTAGTTTGTCCATTTATATAGAACTTTCAGAATCTCGATTCCTTTCTGGTTTAAGTATACTGGCCCAATTCGACAGGAAAAATCAATATCGAAATTATACATTTTGGGGACAGGAGTGAGTACTATGAGGTAAGCAGAAAGGGAAAGAAAATGTCTTCTCCTTGTTCCTAAGCTGGCACTGTCACGTGCTACACGTGTGACTGAACCCAAGTTTCCTAAATTCTCTAGGCCTTAGATCTTGACTTGTGATTTAGGGATTAAAAAAGCATTCACCTAAAAGGTATAATACGAGGAGTAAAATAACAAGTACTTTTACAATACGTATTATGATCTTTTGCACATTTGTATGGTTAATTAATGTTCATTAAAAAAATAAATATGATGGTCATCAGGTAAATTTACTTACAGAGCCAGAATGCTGCTTTAGATAGACTCAATTTTAACTTTTCCCATCCTGAAAGGCCAATCTCCCTCTCTTCTTCCCTCTGACATCAGAAGTCTCAGTTATTTAGGGAGGCTCCAGAGACTTTCTCACTCCGGGTGCTGCCCCATGCCATGTCCCTGACCATGGTGATCCAGATTCTTGATAATGCAATCCCTCAAAATGTCCACAGGAACCTGTTTCATAGATTTTATTTTCTTAATTCCTCTGTGCTCATCCTGGATGTTTAAGGACACTTTTGTCAGGATAGGGCAGGAAACTAACACTAAAGGATCCTCACGAAATGAGAATGAGGGACATGGGAGAGGTCCACTCTACCATAAAATCAGAAGAAGCCAGCAGTGTGGGAAATAGTATTCAATATAACGGTCTTTAACATATGTGTGTACATGTGATCACAAGGGCTATAATCATGAGAAAACAATGGAGAGAAGAAAGCTGAGGATGGTAATTATAAAAGGATGCAAGTCATCAAGGGTAAAGCAAAGGCCATTAGTATTGATTACTGATAATGGAGAAACCAATAAAATGAGAATAGGAAAGACTTGAAAATAGATTTGTCTCTGTAGATTATAATTAATGACAGCCATTCATTGTAAGCCATTTATGTTCATGCCTAATTATCATGCAGCACAAGTACAATTACATATATTGTTAAATATTAAAATTATAGAACCAAAATTTTTAAGCTTGAAGAGGCTTTTGAGATCACATAGGTCAAGCCATTTCTTTCACAGACAGGGAGTTTGAAATGTGAGAAGTTAAATAATTTACTGGATCACAGAGCTGTCTGTCCTCAGGCATAGGGAATCCCAGTCCAGATCTTCTGACCGCTGCTGACCACTGGCCTGAGTAGGAGCTTAGCTACCTTTGGAGTAGATGGGATTTGATTAGAGTGTGAAATTCGATACCTAGTACTATCTGTTGTTTTGCAACAAAATAGCTTTTGAACCCTGACTTTAATATGGTCATTTTCAGATACCAGCAAGTAGAAATGTTAGATGAATTCAAGCAGAAATGTTTTCCAAAAAAATAATTCTGAAGTAATACAGACGAGAAATCTCGATTTGGAGCAGGGATATCTGCATGCCGACAAGTCGGAAATAGGCTTGTGGGAAAATTAGAGTATTAAGAAAACCAATATGAGGTGAAAAAAGCTTTGAAAATGTCCCACTTTATTATGAAATACATATTGTTAAATATTGACATTAATTTGCATCTCAATTAACTCCTTTTACCTAGAATCATTGTCTCAAGATAAAAGGAAGCTATGTCAGTTGTGTGAACTGTGTAAGTTTATCTACTCAAATGGAAAAGCTTATTCCCCTTCATGTCCCAGACAGATGCCACGAAATCCTACACATCTCCCTGGTAGCTTCAAGTAAAGACCCTTTTAATCCTCTTCTACCTCCCCTACTTGGGTCTACTCTATGTGAATTAGGCAACTCAGAGTATTATTTGAGAAGAATAAAAATCATTTCTTGAAAAAAAAAATTTGTACCCAGACTATTCCTATGCAAATAGTAACTATGCTGTTGAGGAGGGTCATTTATACATGGATTAAGTCCTGAAGGTCCTTGAGAGGATGGAATGAGGACAGGTATGTTTTGACAAGAGAACTCTAGAATAGAAAAAAGAAATTACTCCTGGGGAAGAGGTAACTACGCATATGTCTATTGGATAGAGACAGGGAATTATTTGTGCAGGGGCCGGAAACAAATATGGGCTACTTTGTGGTTCTACCAATGGCCAGCTCAGTTCTCAATATTCCCACACGTTTCTAAGTAACGAACACTAGGAGTTTGTCCCATTCATCATTTCTGATACTTATATATTTTGGAGCCTCTTTAAAGTCAATAGTTTTCTAAGAAATTTATTTGGAGTATATAGTTAAGAATTGAAAATAGTTAACACCTGCCATGCTATCTTGATCAATTTATGAACCCAAAGTCCCAAATGAGGATTCACAAGCCTCTCTGACTGGTTAGGAATGTGGGTCATGGGTACTAAAGAAGTACAGAACTTTTGTCATGTCACTGTCATCCCTTTAATGTGTTCCTATTTCCCGATATAGCACACTATTGAAATCATGTTGTATTTAAACCAATATTAAACTACATAAAATTTTTAAAGTAGGAAAAAAACATTTATACTTTAGTCAACTCCACCCTGTCAGTATTTCACAGAATTTTTCACATTTGTCTTTATGCATGCATACTTTTCCCATTGGTGAAGGTAGAGTGGATACACAACATTGGTTATGGCTTTTTAAACTCGAGTTTATATTTTATGTCCACATAGAAAATATTTATATTCACCCTCTTAATGACTATAAATTATTACTAATTTATACTGTAATTTATTTCATACTATTGGATAAATAATTTATCTACAACTTTTTGCTATTATAGGCATCAAAGGATTACGTATCTTCATGTATATAGCATTTTACTTCCTCTGGATTATTTCCTTAGGATAAATTTTTAGAAGAGAGCTTATTGACTCTTAGACTTTTGTAATGAGAAAGTTTATATGAAACATATGTAATATAACATAAAACATAACGTAATGTAGCATATGTAAACATTATACTTATTTGGAGAGAGAGAAAGGAAGTTACTTGTATAATTATATATTCTGACCACAATATTATCATATGTTTTTAGCCTCTTTCAAATTTTTACTAGAAAATAATTTTCAAAACTTTTAAAAGAATAACCTATTAATCAAGAATCAAACAAAATCTGAGGAAAAAACTTCAAGGTTATAGTTAATTTAGAACTTGAAGGCAAATTTCATCTAAAACATAAGCTAATTCTGAGACTTTGATTGGAAGCCACATAAACTCTCTGGGTTTCAATTTTCTCATTAATAAAAAAGGAATATCTAAATCCCCTGCTTGCTTTTTTGGCTCTCTATTCATGTGCATTATTATTTTATAATTACAAAATAGACACATGCTATATATTATGTCTAATCATAATAGATGGCAGGTAAACAATATGTTGCCCCCTAAAATGGCAAACTAGTGGAATATATAGGTAAATGATAATGAAAAGACAAACCTAAATATACACTTCTGAGTTAAGTGTAAAAAAATACAATTAGTTAAAACGCCTATATTAATCTAGCCTGGCAAATCTCTTAAATGGATCTGAGATTAGAAACTAACAACAGATGGCAACATACTTTGCACAGAGCCAATTTCTCTATAACCTTGAAATTCTGAAAAGTCCCCAAAGAAGAACAATCAGATAGGCTCTTAGCTGGGATTGTCCTCAAGACAGATGAAGCTAATGGACTTGTGTCAAAGAAAGAAGATGAGATCGATGTTCTACGGGCTTTCATCCCCCAGGTGCAAGGACATTTTGCCATCAGGCATCTAGAATAAATCTTCAGATGACTGGGAGGACAGATGTGGAAAATATATTGGCAGAATGAACAGGTGATGAAGGCCCAATTCACATATCACTCGGAGGAGAGTTGTGCGGCGAAAGCATGTCCTGGACAAAGAGGAGCTAGATGCCAATGTCATTTCTACACCCACAGATCAAAACCACTCTAGACCACACAAGTGAATGCAAAATATTAGCTGTAGTCAAAGACTCTCAAAAGACAATTTCCTGTGATACTGAGAAGCATAATAAAGAATACATGATATCAAGTATATTAAAATGACTTAAAAGGGAAATAGCTTAATTTTTTTTTTCAAAAAGTAAGTGAAACTTAGTATTATCTTAAAGTTTCCCCAGCCTTCATTAGATTTATCATCCTTCATCAAATTGTTGGGATACAGGGTAAAAGATCAAAAGGCAGCAGCTCCATTTTCACTAGGTATGAAAGTAGAGAAGTCAGCCTTTAATTTATGAACTACGGGAGGTTTTCTTAGCTCTAAATATCAACTCTTATGAGTCAAATTTTGAAAAGTCTAAGGATCATTTGAAATCTGTGTATTCCATAAAATCTGTCATCTCCACCTTCCCTTCCACACATTTACCCACTCACTTACTTATTTACTTATTCATGCAATAAACTTTATAGAGCATCTACTATGTTCTTAGCAAAGGATTTACTCCCAGAAAATGCCTGCATAGAGGAATTATTGTTCTCTTCATAAACGTATTTATCCTTAGCAGCCTGAGGCTTTTCCATTAGAACATGGAAGATAAAATGGAGTGAGAATGTTTAGGATTATTATTTGGCTTCTGACATTCAAAAGAGGATTGTACATCAAGACAATATACTTAATAGCCGGGCTCCAGTGAGGAGGAGATTTTCTAAATTCTGTCTAACCTATTAACAGCTGTGGCTGGTGAATTTAATCCCAGTGTTTTACATAATGGATTTCCCAGGAACACAGGAAGAGGAAGTAAAATAAAATCTCATCCTTTCAAGCTCTGAGGAAGTCTGGGAAAAGAAAGGCAAAGAAACAGGGACCAGAAAGAAGGCAGAGGAAGTAAAACCATAAGGATGAATCAGGACCACTCCTCTCAGGTGCTGCTCTGCATAAAACTGCCAGCCCTGGCCTCCTGTCTTACTCAGTAAGAGCTGCAGGTAGAAACCTGAGTAGGAAATGAGTATCCACTGTAAATTACAAAGAGGCCCTAAAAACTGCAATGAGGTATGTCAGCTCCATTGAGCCAAATGGATTTCTGGACTCTACAAGCAACCCCATTCATTCCATTTCCCTTTTCTCCAAAAATAGTAAAATCACCTCCTAAATGTATAACTGCTGAGCATGACCACAAATACGGTTCTATATTTCAAGCATTTGAACTTCAAAAAGAATGTGCTGTGTACATTCCAGCTTCTTCTGTAAGGAAATAACGTTCACTCAGGCAACTCAGAATTCATCATCTTATAAATCAGTTTAAAACCAAGTGAAATATTTAAAATCACCAAGGAATATGTGATGTAAGTAAATGGCAACGCATGACAGAAGAAAAGTTGTTAGAATGAGTGTGAAGACACGGGCCCTCTACCACAATTTGTCTGATCTTAAGATCTCTTCATATGTAACAATATGAATAAAACTTCAAAGCTTGTACCTGCTTATTTAAACTTTCTCACAATGGAAAGCAAAAGGTGGGTTAGTTTGGAAGCTATCACCTTTACAAGGTAAGTTGCTGCTGTGATGGGAAAAGTAAGATGATCAGAGGAGGCAGTGAGAAGAAGAGCTTGGACCTGCCAAACTCGGCCATCTGCTGACCTGGAAGAGGAGAATGAAGCTGCAAAAGAAACCAGAGCATTTTTTTTTTCCTCCACAGCCTTTAAGCAGAGACAGAGAACCAGACAGTTTCATTAATAACAAAATCCAAACACATTTAACTCACAGTAATTTACATATTTATAAGTTGGAGATATTACAAATTACAGAGCAGAAGAGTCATTAAAACCTTTTGAAAAATCATTCCTATTGATTTTTCAGCCAAATGGTTCACTCAGAAACCTAGAAAGATCTTACACATGCAATATGCTAGTATGTGCCACGTACTAACAATGGAGCCAATATGAAGAAGAAATTTTAGAGGTCTTTACTAAATGTCAATAAATGTCTTTGGCATTTGGGCAATGCCAATGCTGAGAACATTAAGGGATTCCCAGCTCAACAACAGGAAAAGTTATTATTCAGTGATCATTTCTCTAATGACTAGGGAACTCTGCTCCCTCTCTCTGCAAATCTGTTAGACTAAACCTGAAATAAGTAGATAAACAGAGACAGAGCTATTACATTTGTCTTGGCCTACATTCATTAGGGTTGGCATATTTTGTCAACACATTTATTTGTAGTGTACCCTCTTCTCTATACTCATTTGCAATTTCTTGCCCCTCTGAAGCTATCATACCCCAAGTTTACAAATCCCGCTCATTCTTCAAGACCTGGCTCAAAGTGCACCTCTTGCATGATACTCCCAGGGAAAATAAATGACTTCTCACACAGCACATGAACAGCAAATTACTAACATCTCTGTTTATAACATTATTTTAATCTGTCTTGGCTTCATTGGTTGCAGGGTTGAGCTGTTCCTTTTTGCTTTAGAAGACTCTGTCTATAGTAGTTGCTCATTAAATGTGTCATAACTCGAACTGCTATAACATAATACTGTAGACTGGGTGGCTTAAACAACAAACATTTATTTCTCACAGTTCTGGAGGCTAAAAAGCCCAAGTGGCAGATTTGGTTTGGGGTGAGAATCCTCTTTGTGGCTTATGAACATGGGCCTTCTCGCTGTATTCTTACATGACAGAGGAGAGCTCTCCTGTCTTTTCCCCTTCTTTTAAGGGTACTAATCTCATCATGCGAGTTCCACCCTTAACCTTATGTAACACTATTTACCTCCCAAAGGCCCCACCTCAAAATGCCACCATATTTGGGGTTAGGCTTCAATGTATGAACTAGAGGGGCGCAGCACAAACTTTCAGTCTATAACCAAGGGCTAACTAAATTGAATGAAAAACAATTACCCTTATTGAATGCTCTCATCACTACAAGTAAACTAAGACAAAGTCTAAAATGAAAACGTTTTGTTTTTCAGTTGTTCTAAAAGCTAGTAATCCTCATACCAAGACCTTCAGTCCACCTCTCAATGGTTTCTATTTTTTCACCAATGAGTCAGGCAAACCGAATGCTTTTTGTCAGCATGCATCAGTATTTCAATGTCCTTTTGTGTCAGTGACCTCATCCCTAGCAGTGTAAAAAAAAAAAAAAATTAAACAAAAGTTCACTAACTCCCATCATTCAGAATGGATCTGACCAATGTTACTCAAAAGCATGCTATTCTAACATTATTTACATTCATACATTTCAAAAATGAATCTTTCTCTTTCTGCTACAGATGTGATGATGTAGACTTGTATTTACAAAGAATTATTCTGCACAATGTGATTCAAGTGTGATATTTCATTAAGATATTACCTAATTTTTGTCAATCCCTATAATAGGTCACCTTACATTATTTTATTTAATCTTCATAAGAACGCTATGAGATGATGCACATTCTTCTAATGAGAAATAGACTTAGAAGGGGTTAAATAACATATTTATTTTTGCCCAGCCAATCCAATACAAACAAAGTTTTATCCAATATTTTCTAACCCTGAAGTCCATATTTATTCAACTACGTCATCTGGTATTTCCAAGTTATATGTATAAGCATTGAAAGGGAACTAAAATATATTGAGCATCTCTTATATGTGTTTAATAAATGAGGAAGAGTTTGAACATAAAAATTTAATGGGTGGGAGTTGGGGGAAAAAGCTACAATTTCAATGCTGTATACAGTTTATGTCTCAAAAGAAGTAGAATTTAATCCTTACTTTGGGACATAATTTTTGTTTGTTTGTTTGTTTGTTTAATGTGTCTAATTTCATTGATTACTTGCAAAAATCCTATAAGCAAGATGCATCATTATTGCTATTGTCAGAACACAATAATGCCTATCTCAAAAAGCCATAGTGGGAATACCATGAATAATAAATAATAAGATATCTAGCACAATGCCTGGGCACACAATATATGCTTAGTAAATAGCACCTTTACTAAAATGTCCTAGTTTTCACTTTATATGCAGGAAATCTGTCTGGTTCAGTGGCTTTTATATTCTGACACAGCTCTCATGGGGTAGAATAAAGAGTCAGCTTAAGTCTTTCTGGTTACAAAGTCTGTGACCTGGAATCTCCTCCAGTGTCAAATCCTGGAGGCATCCTGGTTTTATAATGAACATGGAAAAATCAAGCAGGCATTTGTCTTTAATCTACTTAAAAGTAAAGGAATGAACTCTGAAATGCCATCGACTCTTTTATGTCAAGATAGAGTCCGCTCAATGTATATGTCAAGCAGCTAAAAACTAAACTCCTTTAAAATGACAATAAAGAATGAGCAGATTGCTGTGGAAAAGACCATTCCTTCTAATACAGAAAGCAATGACTCATTCGACTTCCCCAAATGCCAATGCAAGGGCTAGCTCTTTGGTTTGAAAGGCATGGCTTATGTAATCCAAACATCCTTTGGAAAATATCAATTTCTCCGTTTGCTGGGGCCCCAGTCAATTTCCTCCTCTGTATTCCCTCTCCCGTCATAGCGGAGGCACATTTCATGTCCTCCTCAGAAACCCAGACTTCTATTGTCACCACTTCTTTGGCCTCAACCTTTCTGCACAGCTGTAAGTAGCCCCTCCTTCTATGCCAACTGCACACTGAACACCAACCTGGTTAACTCTTAACCTATTTTCCCAGGTACCGTTTGAGTTAAGAAGGTTAACCCTTCTTTCTGATCTAAATGAACTGTATGAATATAATTTGTAAACTGAGTTGGATGTATTTCAATGAGCTCCCCACATTCATTTCCTTGAAAAGTACACAAATTCCTTACTTTAGGCCAGTGTTTTGCCAATATGTCTGAACATACAATTACCCAGGAAACCAGTTAAATAGACACATCTATGAAATGTACATATCCAGAAGAGGGACACCACAGCTAATTCTTGTGATCATCCAAGGTTGAAAAACACAACTGAAGTAATATAACTCTACATAAAATATTTATTTTAAAATGTTTTTGCAATATATAATCATAATTGCCAATTTTATCTGTATTTTCACTGCCAACTTTTCAACAATTGCAACCATATTTTTAAATCATCCTAATTTTCTCCTTTTAGAGATGTTGGTTAAAAAATCTCCAATCTAGGCTTTCGATTTTAACAAGAGGGTTGGTAATGTGGTAGGTTTGGTATTATTTTAGGTCACAGTACAAGGACAAGCTATTATCAACAGGTTCTATATAATTTCCTGTGCTCCTCAAATGTCTCCCAGCAACAGACCTGACATGACTCAAAATTAGATTGAGCAATCTGACAGGATCACAACTCCTGCCCTGGAGCTATAACTGCACATTTCTCTTGTGAAACTTAATGTGTTCAAATGATACAATCAATTTGGGCATTTTTACCACAAAAAATATATATATATAATAATAAAAAAAATAAGATAAGTTATAAAATTACTGGGGGTAACTAGAAGCAATAAAACAAATTTAAGGTTTATGAAGTATTATAAAGAAAATTTTATTATCAAATATTGACTTTAGGAAAGTATTTAGGTTATTCTTTACACAATTCCAGATTTTCCCCCCATTTTGCCGATGCAATTTAGAAAGTATTAATTTTTAAAAAAGATGACACTTGTAATCTACAGTATAGTCATCTTTTTGTGTGTGTAAAACAAATCTAAGTAGACTGAGGAAAACTTGATGTGCTTACATACCTTATAGTGCTAAATAAGCATGAATTGTTTGAATAAATGAATAGTAATATAGTCATAGAGAATAGCAATTAACATGAATGATTAAAAGTATCATTATTTTATAATACTAAACAAGACATTTAAATAGCTAATGAAGTTTTAAAGCTGCAAGGGGTCTAGTTTGTTAAAATCTAAAACCCATGTTGCATATCTGCACTATTTCCCATTTCCCCCGATTTCTCAGTCTTTATTATCTCAGTAACCTAACTCCTGTTTTTCTCCAATACCTCATCCCTGATTTTTGTCTTCTTTGTAGTCACATGCTTCTCCCTCTGACTATCTCTGTTAAAGAGATTTGAATACAAGAAAAATATATCATATGTATTGACCCATATGTAGTTACCATTTCTAGTTTTTTTCATTTCTTTGTATAAATCCAGATTTCCTTCTGGTATTAAATACTCAAGTCAAGGTGAAATCATTTCTCTTGTCCACTGGACAGGGTGATGTGATATGAGGTATCTAAAGCTGTCAATGGCCACCATGTGAAGCCTAGAAATGGGGCTATCTCAAGGGTAGCAGAGCCTACATTTAGATCCTGGTATCCTTTGAGCCCTAAATTGAGTTACACCCAAAGATAAATTTAGTCCTAGACCACTGTTTCTCAAATTTTAATATGTATCAGAACAAGCCCGGGGGCTTGTTAAAGCAGATGGCTGAGGTCCACAGCCAGAGTTTCCAATTCGGTAAATCTGTGTTGGGATCCCAGAATTTCTAACAAATCTCCAGTTGATGCTGGTTCAAGAACCACACTTTGGGAACTACTGGCCTAAATATTACAATTAAGTAAATTGTAATTTTTTTCTTAGGCATGTTTGGTTTTCTATTACTTGGACCATAAAAAAGTATTTTACCCAATACACCTATGAGTATCTGAAAGACACACCTAAAATAAGCCTAAATTAATTCATCTTATTTATTGTTTATACATTTAAAAGTATAGGAAGTCATGAGGAAATTATTACCCAGAATAAGACACATTTCATAGTATATTTAGGGTTTTACCTACTTCATGCTATGCTACAATTAAATTTCATAGAATTTTATAATGAAATATTGGAAGCACACAAAAACTAATACTTAGATTTCTTTTCCACATAAAAGAAAGTAAATTTCTGATCTTTTCATGTGGAATTTCATTACTGATGACTTTAAATTGAAGCTATTTTTATATAATGAGTATAATTAACATGACAGATCTTATTTTGTTTTGGATAGAATAAAAATAACATTATACTCAAGAGTTGCAACTAGTGTTTGCTTAACATACAACCTATAATTTAATTTCTCGTTCATCTGTTGCAACCCTAATAAGAAATGGTTACCTATATCTAAAGAGTCAAAATGTCCCAGACATCCACAAATAAAAATATGTATTTAAAAAACTAGAAATTTATTTGGATGTGATATTTAAGAGAAAATGAATTGAGCTCAGGAGTTGTAACTTTTTAAAAGCTTTTCAGCTGCTAGTGCATGCTCAGTATGTGATAAATTAGCAATCTTTGAAAGTTGATGTGTTCTTTGGTCACCACCTGCCACCTTTAGATGGCTGTTATGAACAACTGTTCCTCATCCCTTTGCTCTCAAAAATATTGCCTTCTCAACTTCCTATTTCCGGAGCCAACATATCCTCCTCCACTCTCCCAGTGGGAGATAGTTGAGCTATTTCATCCAAATCCAGATGAGGAAAAAGTGCCAGTGCTTAGCACCAGAGCAGGGCAAGGGTTCTCTAGGTATGATGGAATTTAACCTTTTTATTTTAAATCATGAAGAGGCCAAGGTGTCTTTGGGGTGGAGGTGGGGCTGAGGGTGGGGGTGGGAGATTGCAGGACTTGGACTATTTGAAAACCAGTATGACCATAGCAGTTTACATTTACCAATTAAGTCTTGCCCCCATATCCCCAGTACCATTTCCTATTCCAGTAATTTCCATCATATTACAATGTAATTAGCATCATTCTTTCCCTTTCTTCTCTATAGTCACCAACATAATTCAGAATATTATTAGTTCATTCCTGGCTATTAAAATAACTTTCTCATTATTCCTCCATTTAAAGACTTTTCTTTTCCCATTTATCCTAAGATCAATGTCCCTGAAATTTCTATCTGAAAAGCAAATTCTCTGTTTACTATTACTTAGCAAGTATGGTCCACAGTCTTTTTTTTTTTTTTTTTTGGCATTGAAAGTCTCCCTATGAGCTGCTCCCACTTGTCTTTTCAGGCTTCTCTTGGGTAACCCTCTGAAAGAAGCCATTGACCTAAACAAGCAAGACTACTATCCATGATGCTCTACTTTCAAATGTTGCTTATTTTGTCCCTTCAACTGAAATGCCAATCCTTTCAAACCCACTAGTTAATTAGTTACTCATCTTCAAAATAGCTAAAATTCCTCATGTGCAAGGCATTTTGTACCTCTTTAGTACTGAAGTATACTATATTTTAATCATATATTTTAATCTTTATAACCCCTACAGCTACTAATGCAGCATCTTATCAATAGTAATTGCTCAATAAATATTGGTGATTAAACAAATGATGATTATATAACTACAACACAAATATATGCATCTCTTCTTTTATATCTACATCTAAGTTCTTTGCTCTTTATATATGAGAATACAGTCCATTTTCAGAGTTTAACTCTTAAAAATAGTGATTAATTTGTATCACCTTTCTAATAATTATACACATATTTTTATCAAAACTATACTCATAGGGACTTCCAATAAAACTGTATTTTAAATTTCAAAATCAATCAAAATTTATGAAAAATTAGTCCCCAAAGGGCCTACAGTTTCTCATTAGAAACAGGAAACATATTCTGCATTCAATTAATGAACTATACAACGTGTTGTCAATTAGTTTGCAGTGGTTGACTAGCCAACCAATGGTTGTATTGACAACTCACACAATTTAAAGCTGTTTACATTCTCCTTTATTCTTAAGTAAATTGAATTCTATTGTTTAAAAATACAAAAAACAGAAATCTGAATAATACTAAATATATTGATTGATTTCAATGCTTTCTTAGGTTCTCAGAGATAAAACAAATTCCAAAAATAGCTTATTGAATGAACCAAACATTACCTACATAAGATATTCTTTCAAGGTTAGAAAAGTGAAAATTAAAGAGAGTAATTTAACAAAAAGTAGGTAAACGGCTTACCGAATGTGCGCTTGAAAACAGAAAATTAGTGAACCTGTCTTGTCACGTGTATCAATAGTGACCATGTTATACAGTGGTACCAAAATCTATGGTTTTCAACATTTGGAGCACACAATCTCTGCTACCAGGAGCCCCATATTGGCCATTACAAGCTCCTTAACACCACCAGTGAGGGCAGCTTTGCCCAGATGAGGTTGGGCTGGCACATTTTGATCAGGACAGAGGTAGCTGTCAAAGTGATAAATCAGCAGAGCTCCTCGGCTTCCAGTCTTCCACTGCAGGAAGTCCACTGTGTGAGGCCTTGGATCATCTGAATATAGTCAAGGATTCAAGATGACTGACACCAACGAAATATTCTTCTGTGTGTTAGAGCACTTTAGTGGAGGAAACATGTTCAGTTACCTGTAGGACCACGGCCACATGCCCGAGAATGAGTCTGGAGGAGTTTTCCTGCAGGTGGTATCTGCTGTGCAGTATTGACACCAGAAGGACATTGTCCCCAGGGACCTGAAGCCAGATAACGTACTCTTTGATGCTCAAATAAATATAAAAATTTTGGACTTTGGACTCAGCATTCAATTTAGTGGCAGTAAGCTGAACACATTCTGTGGCATCCTTTTGCTGTTTCTGGAACTTTTCCTGGGTAGAAACTGCAACAGCCCATCAGTAGATACGTGGAGCCAAGGAGTGCCGCTATATAACATGGTCACTGGGACCTTGTGTTTCAAGGGAAAGGACTTCTGGAAGCTGCAACAGCAGATACTGAGTGGGAAATACCATGTACTTTTTTCATATCTCCTAGATGCAAAAACATCCCAAAGAAATGATGACCTTTGATCCCAGTGACAGAGAATGTTTAATAAAAACAATGCGTGACTCATGCGTAAAACAGTGACCAGGAGGAGGAAATCAGGCCTTATAGTGAGCCACCTTGTGATAACATGGACTCTGGATGACAGGAAATGATGAATCTGGGGTTCAAATGGGACTAGATCCAGAACTCAGTAATAGGTAAGAGATATAACAGCGTGATGGCACCTATCTCATCTTGGGCACCAAGAAACCCAAAGTGGCATGCTGCACCATCATGGTAAGGCCCTTTAGTTCCCCTGTCCCCAATAGGTGTAGTCCCTCCCCCACTCAGGAAGTTCAGCCAGAGTTCTCCAGATTCTGTCAGGCAGATCAGCAGCCTGAAGATCAGGTGTCAGGACAAAAAGCCAAACAGCCTGGCAGTCCGCCAGCCAGTCTGTTGCCAAGGATTGCCACCCCTAGCCAAGCCCCTTACTGTGGCCATGAGGACTCCCCTCCACCGACAGTACCATCAGCAGCAGTAATAGTAGCAACAGTAGCAGAATCCAAAAAGGATCTAGCCAGAGCCAGCAGGGGTTAGCTAGGAGGTTCTTAGGCTTTGTTTTAAGAAAGCTCTACCTTAGGCTGCCCAAGAAGCTGTGTGGCAAACAGAACAAGGTAGAACCCCTTTAAATTATGGACGGCCAAGGCAGGGCTACAATCAAAGACATCGGGGAGGTCAAGCCAAGCTCCCTATGTTTTAATGTTGGACTCAAATATCTTGAGTTCCAGAAAGCCCAGCCATATGCTGGGGGTGAAAGGCCAGAGGCTGGATGCAAACCACTGCAGGTGGCAGCAGTGCCTGAAGTACACACCGTGTGTGCAAGAACCCCTGGGAGAGGGGACTTGGTCTAGAGGATGATGGAGGTGTGCAAACTGCTGTGGTGCTCTGCACCGATTCACATCAAGACGGTACCTGGCATCTCTGTGACCTTCAAAAACATGGTATACAAAATACCTGGTGAGCTTGGAAGGCACCCTGGAGCCCCCTGGAGGACAAAAAGAGAGCCCATCTTAGCGGCAGGTCCTCTACTTCACCCCCACCTGGGCAAAACTTCAGAGACCAAACTGTGTTTCCTGAGGCCTCTCTTCCCTCCCCTGCTCTTCTTTTCTTCCATGTTTGTGGGAAGGGGAAGGTTTTTATTAAAGTATGTGGTTCTTCTAAATCTTGTAATAAACTTGATGCTTTAGAAGAATGTATTAGATACTCTGTCTTGCATCCTCCCTGCACAGAATTGGGCTGTTCATCTTTGAATCTGAGAAGTATGTAGTGGTGGAGTAGTTGGACTTAATCAGAACAGCTTTGCACCTTTGCATCTTCTGCTCCTCTTGCTCATCTGTTCCCTTGGCTTTGAACCCTTAGCTACCTTGTCCATGTCCCCTTTATGGCAGGTTGGCGTTGGCTGCTCACATAACACACTGACTTCTTTCTGGGTGCTCGATGATGTCAGCAGGAATCATCTCTCCTGACTCCTTGGCTCTGCTTACTTCCCTGTGTTCTGGTGTTATTCTCAGGTGGTCTTTCCCTTTATGAAAGCAAGATGGTCTCCTGTTCAGTTCTCTGTTTTCTATAGACCCCTTTCTTCCCTCACCATGCATTTCTGTTTATTTGCATCTTTGTTCTCAAAAAGACTATACGTTAAAATTTTCATGTATTTGGATTTCTATATTTCATATTATGAATACTTTCACAAGAGCAAAAGATAATTTCTAATGTGTTTATTAATAATACTCACAATATGTAATATATAAAATAACACTAGTTAATATCAACAGAAATAACAAATATATTCAACTCTCCCATCTACCTTTTCTTTCACTTTTACAGACAAGGAAAACCAAAGGTTATGAGAGTTTCCCCCATTGCCTACTCTAAAGAATCCTTATTTTGATAACAGTTGGTGCTAAATGCAGTCACTCTAAGAATTTCAATTACAGCTGAAAGAAATGCTCTTTGTTGGTATGAGAAGTAATTTAGTCCCAGTGATTTCTGTTACCTGGACTTCTTTTGATGCTAAATAATAAGGTGTTCCTCTGCCCAGTATTTGAGCTTTTATGGGCACTTTTCTCATATAAGACAGAAATGAGAGTCTAAGTCTGCTTTTCCATGAAAAAAAAAATCAACAGAATAATATATGTCAGGACTCCAAATTCATAAAAATATTTTTTCCTAAAGTGGTTTCACAATTTTAATGCGCTTGAAGAGAAGCTGTCTAACGATTTAAGGGACAGATTTCTTCTCAGAGTTACTTAGTCCAGTAGTTGAAGAATAGTCATTTTGACTATCTCTTAAAAGTTATATGAGAACTGAATAAATTCATATATGAAAATATTTTCCAGCAAAAAACACTTAAATATAAGAGACATTTTCCCATTATTTTTTGTATTACTAATGCAGCATTAATTTTAAGGCTCAAATCTATCCAAGAAGGAATTGAGAGAAATCTATCCAGTACATAACTAACAAATTAAATCTTGTCTTTCTTAAAACAGATGAATTGTTTTTGCAAAGATTGCTCTTGGAGTTTATATAACGAATGGTGTTGACCAGGAAAGTAAAAAAAAAAGTCTGCAACTTGTCTTTTGTGTTTTGCAGTGGAAAAGCTTAAACGGCCAAGTCATTTTGTTTAGAAAATAACTAGTTTTGTCTACTATTTTGCACAGCAGAAAATGATAGCTTTGAAAGAGTAGTGACCAATTAGGAAATACACTTACCATGTTTTGATTTTCTGATTTTGGCTCTTTACTTTCCCCAATTGACTAAAACACAAATTTTGAGCCTGCCATTCTTAGGAATTATGCAGAAACAATAATAAAACAGAAAACTAGAGTGGGTAACTATTCACTTGGAATAACTTGATGATTAAACTAGTGACTATGTACAATCAGGGTGATAGTGCTCTTGGCAGAGGAACTTATCTTCCCTCACAACTTAGGACTGGGGTGACTCAAGGTCAAGCCAGTGAGCACCTTATAAAGTCTTATTTTTCTTATCCCTTTATAAAGCCATCATTCTTTTACCCAGCCTTAAGTAAGATGACTTCGAATAGATGGAAGAATGAGTTCTATTACAAAATATAGTTTCTTGTTTGCCAGGAAATGTGATCCTTGAAAAGAAAAAGCACTCTTTTCCAAAGAAAATGAGATTTGCAACCTTCTTACAGCTCTCTATCTTTATCAATTTAAGAGTTAATGGAAAATAGCCTGAGAATTTAGCACGCAGGGGCCTAAAAATGCTATGGAAAATCCCCTGGTACTCTCAGTGCCAATACTACACTTCTACCCCTTCTCAGATGTGACTCTTGACCTTAAATCCCAGACCAGGCTTGGAATCTAAATTTCCCTAAGGACAAAGATGTCAAATATCTCAGTTCCATCTGATTTGAAGTTTCCCTTTGCCGAGATCAGCAACTTATGAAGACACATTTATTGGCATTTCTTTTGGCTGGTGACTCCCTTCCTTGTGCCTTGGAACTCAACTTGCTCTATGGCAAGTGCCAGAGGGCTAGGAGCTGTGTGCATTTATGTATATGAATGTATGTACACAATTTTAAATTGGAGTTTGAAAATACTGTTTAAAGCCTTCCTATATCAAAAAACAAAGCAACAATAACAAAAACTGAAAACAACCATAATGTTCAGTAATAGACAGACAGTTTAATAAAGTAATACTAGGGAACATCATATTCCTATTAAAATTCTTAATCCTACGTATTTTTTAACTAGAATGAAGGCCACAATATACTTTCAAAGAGAAAAAGCAGAAGAGGACAGAAACATAGCTATGTGCGTGCCTGTGTGTGTGATTATAATACACATATTATATAATCATTGGAAATATGGAAGTAGACACCCTAAATTTAGTGCTGATTAACTCCGGAGGCTATGATTAAGACTAAGACTAAAGGGGAGTCACAGCACCCACATATTTAACATACTTGAATTCAATTATATATGCTTAGACATCTAAGTTATATATTAGCCAATAAAGAGAGACAGAGTGATAATTTCAATAATGCAGAGATTCTATCATTCCATTTAGTGAGTGGAAGCCCCAAGTGGGAGTGAAATGGGAGTGTGAAAGTGATGTTATCTCCATGGGCTGAGGCTCTTGGTGTGTGTCTGCTAGTGCAAGCGTCTCACCAGGCTGAATGGCCCCCAAAGAACAGTCCAGCTAATACTAGTCTACTAGCCAGCTAAAAACCAAAAATGTCTTCCAGCCATGAAGTAAATGCTCATTTATTAGCATTTACTGTGCTGGAGTAACTGGGAGATAATGGACTCAAACATGGAGCCTTCCTTAGAGAATTGTCAGGGCAATATTTAAACTTCACACATCTGATCTTTGTGCTGATGTAATGTTCTCTGCATACAATGCAACCCATTATATTAATTTTTATTCACACATATATCTATTGTTTGACTTTTGTAATAAACATATTGTTTGAATAATTTTTAATATGCAGATAAATATTTTTTAATTTAAATAGTTAAATAAACAATTTTTATATTCTCTCAGGTAATTAATTTCTGGTAACCAGATTTTTAACTATTACACTACCATTTCTTAGAAATAATAATCTCCTAAAAACTGCTAGTCAAAAGTATATAAACATAATATTAAGAGTACAGGGAATATATTTTTTTTTTTTAATGCAAAAACAGATTTATCTGTATGCACAACAATGAGGATTAGGATACTAGAAAAGGAAAGCAGACTTCTGTCAAATGGAGACGATAAAGATTCTTAAGTAGCTGACTTCGGACCTGCTACAATGGGAGGACTTGCTATGTTGCCTTCAGGTGTTAAGTCTCTTTATCTGACCTGGCAGCAGGCTTTTTAAATACATCTTCCTGGGCCTGCTTTTCTAATTTCTTATGATATCGAACTGTTGTTCCAGATAGCCTATGTTCCTCTTCTGTTTATCCAGGTATTTTTCATGAAGCATAAGAGATCAGTTTCACTGTTCACAGAAGCCAAGGTCTTCAGGTCTTGCAGGAACTTGGTTAATTTGTTCTCCAGCTCCAGAGCAGACTCTAGAGCTTGTATGCCAGTTCCCCAGTTATCTAGATCAGGCCTCTTGATCACCGAAAGGCAGATTTTACCCTCACGTTTTCTTAGTTACTAGTAAAAATACATTTAAAACAAAGAGGTATTCCCTTTTTTCTTAGAATAATGCCCTTAAAGATGCTAGATTTAATTACAACAGTAATGATAGCTATCACTTAGAGTGAAAATTATGTGTCAGTTATTCTAGTAAGTGCTTCATGTGTATTTTCTTACTTAAACTTTGCAATAGCCCTCCCTAGAGTATTAATTATTATACACTATCTTAGAGATGAGAAAACTGAGTTTTGCAGAGTTTACCCAAACTGATAAAGTACATAGCAAATAAACTGGTGTGGAGCCCAGCCCTATTCGTCTTACAAGCTCAAGCTCTCAACTACTCTGCATATTCTAGCCTTGCCTTATTTTAATAGATTTGAACTTTTTGAACAAAACCGATATTTTAAATGAGGTTACATTTAGCTGCCAATGACAGAAAACTCCAAAATAACAGAGGCAAACAAGATAAAAGTTTATTATGCTTATATGCAAAAAAACAAAGTCCAGAGGCAAGCAGTCCAGGACCGGTGTGGCAGCTCCACAGTGTCTCCAAAAAGCCAGATTCCTGTCTTGTGGCTAAGCCATCCTCATAGGTGGCATCACCTCTTGCTTCAAAAAAGCTACTGGAACTCCAGGTGCATTCCAGGCAGCAAGAAAGGTCGACAGGCAAAACAAACACCTCCTCAATAGTCAGCTGCTCCCTTTTTAGTACCCCCCCACCCACAGCACCTCTGCTTACACCTTTCTGGCCAGAGAGATGGCATCATAAAAAGGACCTGGCACCCTATTGCTGGTTCCAAGATGTAAGGGTGATGTGCAAGGACCCAAAAGAAGCACCTAGGAGATCAGGGAGACCCCACCTGACAGTCAGCAAGAAAACAAGGACCTCAGTCCTATAACCACGTAAAATAAGTTCTCTCAACATTGAATGACCATGATATGGATTCTCTCTGAGAATATCCACAAAGGAACAGAGCTTGTAAACACCTTATCCTTGGGAGACTCACATTAAACATCTGACCCACAAAACTATAAGAAAAAACATTTGTGTTCTTTAAGAAACAAAGGTTATGGTAATTTGTTATAGCAGCAGCAGTAGCAACAACAAAACCCTAATACAACGGCAGAAAATGGAACTTAAGAAATTTCCTCGTCTTTCTTTGTAACTCCTTAGACAGGGAATTCTTCAGATAAAAGTCCATATCTGGGATTTCTGCTCCTTTGGCGTTGATCACCCACTTCCAAACCCTAAGCATCATGAGTCACAGGTCAGATTTAACAATCAGTGTCTGTAGTCCAGAGAGCTGAGTAGCTTCTGGGGGCATTATGATACCAAGAAACAAAAGATGTCAGTTTTAGAATCGTGTCTCAAAATGTAATGAAGGTTTTCAAGAACCCTGTGGAGGTTTATGCTTTACAAATTTAAATTGTAACACATAGGTTTGTTCCCATATGTTCTCCTCTCTTTCTGTGGAACTTTTACTTAAAAAATAACTGCTGAACTGATCACACTGACACTATTTGATCTAAGCACTATAATATTATAAATTTATTCTAGACTATCAAAATGTGTGAATGACCTGATCCGAGGCCAACATTTTTTGGTCTTTATGGTAGAGATGCAGAGTGTGTCCAAATAAAGCAGCACAATGAAGAGAAAGCAGTGTATAGATCTAGCACTTTCTTGAGGATGGAAATCTTTAACTTTTACATGTCACTTGGGGTAAGACAAAATACATTGGTCCAAAATAAATGGATCTAGAAGAGTAGAGCTCAAATGAGAGGCTTACATGAAATGGATGAGCTAGTAGCGGGATACTCCAGAATATGTTCTCCAAAATTACAGATGTCAGGACCACAATGAAAACCCACGAAAGGAAGTGATCAGAGTCTGCCTGCCCAACCCACAGAGAATGGGATATAAAAAAGCAAAGCATAGTAAATACAAAAGAGGGCTGGACAGAGGTAAAGGAGTGGGTAACTAGAATAGAATAAGGCTTGTAGGAAGGTAGAGAAATTGGAAGATGGAAAATGACTGAGAAAAAAAAAGCCAAAGAGTGATGCCATGAAATGATCTTGGAGGGAGTTATTCAACCACTTAGGAAAAAGTAACTGTGGGGAAAAAGCAAGTCAAACAGTCCTAAGACAGACTAGAAAGAGCCAGAAAGTTCAGCTCTTGTGAATAATTACATACAAATCTCAAATTATTTACTTAACAGCATAATACTCAGAAATATTTGGAAAAAATACTAATATTTATATATTGAGGAGTTTTTATTTTATTCTTATATTTCATGTGTTTATGTATATACAAATCAATGTTTATAAGAATATTTTTATATATAGTCTAAATAAATATATAAGTGCATAAATTATATGGATATTAAATATATTTATACATAAATATAAAAATTATTCTGAATAATACCATGCAGGATGTTAAGATCCTTTATATTCATAAAGATGTTGTTCCATTCAGAGAAACCAATGACTGGCTCAGGATTAATGATACAAACAAGTTAACCCAAGTTAACAATTCAGACTAGTTTCCCATCTAGCCCCAGATCTGCCAATGAAGTCCAGACTCTTATTCTGCTAGCAATAATTGTTCATTTTACAGAAATTCCAGATAAAAATAAATATCCATTCCCTAATAAGAACTTTTAGCCGTTAATTCGGTGTCATATGGTTCTTTCTCCTGACATCTTCACTCCATCAGTTCTTTCATATTCTCAGTCACTTACCACCTTACTCATCCTTGGGTACTAAAGTACATTGATTCTATCCTTACTCTCTCTCCATTGGACTACAATTTAAATGGTATCTAAATTGAGTTCCTTGCAACCAAGTGTCTACTCCAACCTGCTGTACCTCAGGCGCCCCATCACTTTCCATGAGTCAGAGCACTAACCATGGCACCCAGGTTCAACCGCTTCATGGTTCTTGTATGCTGTTTAACTGAGTACGAACTTCAGAGTCCTCCAAGTTCGAAGTCCTCCATAACATGCCTAACTGTAACTTTCAATAGATCTACTTTCCCCTAAAGTCCAGCCAAGTCAATCCTAGAATCCCTCGCTATTTCCCAAACACACGTTTTTCTGTCTCTAAACCTTTGCTTGAATTTTTTCTTCACTCAGAATTCCAACAGCCCACCTTTTGGACTAAAAACTTCCCTAAACTTAAAGATTTATGTCAAGTTCTACCTCTTTCTCAAGAACTTCTAACCACGGTATTTAATTTCTGTCTTAATAAAACCCTCATAGAAATTCGTAGAGATTCTATTCTGTACTGCATTATAAGTATTTGGTATTTCTCTTAACCTCCCTACTCAGTGGGAAACTGTCATGTAGTCCTCACCTTTATATCCCCTTCAACAGCAGAGATACACAGCATTTCTTGTTTGCTAAATTGAATTCAGTTAGCTCTTCCCAGTTACTAAAACCGAAACTCTTTTAAGTGACATTATATATGTATAATGTGTATATATATATATATGTAATATATATATAATGTGTGTGTATATATATATATATAATCTATATCTATATCTATAAATCTCTATATACATTACAAAAGAATTTTAAGAAACCAGTATTTTAAGGGAAATCATAGCTATTTAGATGGGTTTCCAGGGATGCCTTGAAATATAGTTTGTTTTTATATAACCAAACATTTTACTGTTCTCAAAGATTATTTCACCAAAATTAAGGTTACTCCTTATTAGAATTTCACATCCACAGGACTAATCGCTGGGCCAGGCTTTATGCTATTGAAGTCTGAGGGTGATGCATGTGTCATGAACAAGTGGACAATGGAAGAAATAGACCACTTGTAATAATATAAATGTAATCACTTTCAACCAGCTCAAACTAAAAAAAGTATACTTCTTGTGATCACAGTATTAGTCCCAGTGGAGTTTAACTTAAAAGGGCATTGTGTATCTAATACAGCTGTTCAGACCATGGGCCAAAATAGCTATCCTTGCTCGACCTTTTGAGCTTTGGATCAATAACAACAGGACTGGACTACACTAAGGAAACTAAATTGCTTTTACTGTGTTAAATGCCCAACAAACACTAAGTAAGGCTGTCTCTCTCTCTCTCTCTCACTCTCTCTTTCTCCCTGTCTCCCTCTCTCCTTCTCTCTCGCTATCATTTATCTTTTTATCCATCTAGCCGTCCATACTACCTGCTATCCATACTAGCTCACCTTTTGTGCATTGCTATAATAATATGTTATATATGTGTGTGTGTGTGTGTGTGTGTGTGTATATATATATACACACACACATATGTATATTCATATGTATTGAGCACTTTGTGCAAAACACTATTCTAAGTGTTTTACATATGGAAAACCTCACAACAATTTTGAAACATAGGTACTGTAATTATCCCATTTTATATGATGAAATCAAGGCTCAGGAAGTTTAAGTAACTTCCCAGGTTCACACGGCTGTTAGGTGGTAGGGCTGGGGTTTAAATACTGGAAAATTTCCTCCAGAGCCTATAGTCTTCACCATTCTGTGATACAGTACCAGAGGAGGATTTTGTTTTCTTCACAGAGGTCTGGGAGGTCTCTGGAAAGTATTCTATTTCTAGAAACTACCTACAGGAACTTATCATAGAGGCGGAGGCTCAGATGCCCATACAAAAATAAAAGACAATCTACTTTGTTTCTAGCTTACCAGCTATAATATTGGAATTATTTCTTGAAGATGGAATTGAAAAGCTAAATTTAAAGCACAGAATAAGCAGGGAAGCTGGAAAGGCAGCCCAACGGGCTGTGAGTAAGGATTTCTTCACTGGCCCAGCAAACATAGGACATTTGCAGGGGCAGATTCTGCACCAGGCCCTGCAGTGTAGGCCTTGAAGGGTGTCAGTCGGAATGATGAGAATGGAAAATGAACACAGTTATTCCATTCAGCCTTGAAATAAAGAGAAGCAGTTTGCCTTCTACAGGAATGCACACATAAGCAAATAAAACCATGGGTGACTCAGTGCCGCATTTTGTATCAGGGAGGAAGGAATGCAGTGACTAAGATGTTACGGGTAAACAACAAATCACTTTCCATGGGAGATAAACAAGAGCACTATATACCACGACAATCTCTCTGTATAATTTCACAGAAAGTAATCAGAGAAGCTTCTTCAATAGGGGAGTTTTATCTGATGGCACCTGGCACCCATAACTACTTCACTGGTTGAAGAGACTACATCTTACTCCTTTTCCAATAAAAGAACAATACAAAATGCCCTAAAAAAATGTGCTCTGAACTCATGATATTGAAGAGGCCTTGCCAGAGGCAATAAAATTCAAAGAAGCTAGGTGGAAGTTGAATTTGGAATGAAATATTAGATGATATTTAGCTTTCATTGCTAAGGGTTGCCCTTAATAATGCTGCAGCT
This sequence comes from Eonycteris spelaea, assembly GCA_003508835.1. Taxonomy (NCBI): domain Eukaryota; kingdom Metazoa; phylum Chordata; class Mammalia; order Chiroptera; family Pteropodidae; genus Eonycteris; species Eonycteris spelaea. The sequence continues at coordinate 740,896 of PUFA01000067.1, read as the reverse complement.
TACGAGACTGACGAAGTTAAAATAACAAGTTGTGGCATTCACTATTTTTCAAGGGTCGAGCTGCATGCAGTCTTCACAGGGTAAACAACCCACATAGAAGCACCTGTGCCCCTCTGAATTACTTATATGACTATTTTTTCCACTGCCAAAGTGCCTGCATATTAAGTATTCTCTCTATGCACTTCTGGGCCCAGGTGCCAAGAAAAAAATTTGCTATAAACTCATTCTTGATCTCTGCATGTTAGTGTTGGACTCTCATTCTTAGCTATGATGTAGGTAAAATAGTTGTGATTTTTTTTCCAACAAATTTTCCAAACCCTGGTTGGAATGCATTGTGTTGTCCTTTTACTAACAGAGTGTCTATATCATTCACGACGACCTAATTGAGGTTCTTGGCCTGAAGTAAATGGTTATGTGAAACTAGTAGAGGTTGGGAGTGTTCTCTACAAAGAATATCTTGACCCTCTCCAACATCAGGACTCTAGTCACTCCTTAGAAATGTGCAAGGGAAATGAATTTATTTTTCACTCCACCCTTACAAAATACCAAGTTTCACTGTAGCTAAAAATTTCAAGCACCTAAAACAATACAAAGGCAACTTCCTCTAAGTAGATATGAGCCTGCTTATTTTCTCCTTGTTATGGTTTCTGATATGCACTTATGAATGTGAACTATACACTAAGTATGAGGGCAAATCAGATTTCAATACACGACCTGCCCCCTGGAATTTAGGAAAATAATATTTCCCTGTGTTTCCTCAATGAAAATAAAACACAGGCTTATGTTCTGCAAATATTATGATTAACATTTGTGTTCGGGGTAGGAGAGCTCAGCAAAATAACTCCATTTTTGAGGAAGTTGTAAGATTTAGTCTGTAATAAGGAACTAAAATAGAGGGAAGTGAAATTTATAATTAAGTGAATGAATCTTACAAATATTATTTTCACTTAAGTTTGGACCCTAGGGTGGAGGAAAGTATTATAATACATGATTCCAGAACAGACTAGCCAAAGAATACCTTCGCGGATGGCAGCAATTCCCTTGAGGGCCGTATGTGGAGAGGTCTGTCCCCATACTTCTCTCCGCTAGGAAATGGCAGAAACCTCAGAAGGAAGTTCTTCCCCATTCCCGTCCGTGTCATGAGGGGAGACAGAACCCTCCCTTACCTGCACAGGTGCTCCCATCGTAGGTCTCGCACACCCATTCGTGGCACTCACAAAGGGGCCCGAAGTATACGCCTGGCTCTCTCACGTGACAGATGCAGACCCCACAGTCGCACCGGCCCCGGCCGTGGCACAAAGCGCCCCCTGGGGGCTGCCCTGGTGCCCGGCACCGGCGCTCCGACTGGGCCTGGGAGAGCCTGCACAGGGCGCCAGGCCCGCTTCTGCATGGGATGACAAACCAAGGCAAGGCCATGGTCAAGCACAGACAGTGTCCCTACTGCTCTGAGCCCACGTTTCCTCCCAATGCCCACTCAGACGGAGACATAATCCCTGAGGCTCCACGTTTCTCAGGGAAACAACCTCTGTCTAGAAGAGCTGTTATCCCAGATGAACAGTACCACCCAGGGGTTATCACCTGAGAAATGACTGTGACCCAAATGTCTAAGCAGTGACCTACCCACCTAGGAAATAGACCATCTTTCAGTTGCATAAAAGTGACTCAGCCCTACCCCTTGCAAATGTGTCACTGAATTTTACATGCACATTTAGATTAAATGCAAATTAATCCACTTAGCTGACTTTTCAGTTCTCTTTGAAAAGTCTCATTGATATATGATAGCCAGGGGTTATTTTTATTTAAAGAGAGAGAGAGAAGAAAAAAGAAAGAAAAGAGGAATATATAGAAAGAACTATGCACATTATAATAGCATAGGACATAATGAAAGTTGCATTAAGCAGTGCTTCTAAACTATGCTTTTTAAAAGTTTAGCTTTGCAATGCGCCTCAAAATCTCCTACAAAATGTAATACAAAATGTAATACAGATCCATGAAATAATTCTGCCTTATAGGCTATGAAAACATATAGATACACATAGAACTACCTTTTAACTAATGGCAGAAATCCCTCATGTATGCATTGTCATAAGAGGAAATTATATATTCATTAATGCTTCTATTTTTCTGAAGCAAAAGCTAAAGGACAGAAGTGAAGCAATACACAACATAGATAATAAGGAAAGGAACAGAAACAGGTTGAAAACAGTTCATCCCGTGTCCAACTTTGTAACTGCTCTTGGCTTAGGGCAGCCATCCTGCAAGCTTGAGCCCTGCCACGCAAAGCAAGGCAGGTCTGTTTTAAAGAAAAACAAACCAAACTTACCTCAGAGAAGGCGAGAAGCTTTGAGGAACAGCTGACAGTCCCGAGAAGAGGAGGGAGGAGGCCAGCAACAAGAAGTTCCTGAAGCCTGCGGGACGCATGCTGGGCTCCCGGACTGTGGAGGAGACCTGTTCCTCTGCAAGGTGGGGCTCACAGAGGGAGACTGCAAGACGGCGAGGTGCCACCAGCAGATGGCCAGGCAGAAGGACCCGCGGAGGCTCAAGGAGCGCAGGTCCGGGGCTCTACCCGGAGCTGCAAGTGCGTCGATGAACTGCCTGCGAGGATTTGGGCAGCGGCACCGCTCTGGGCGGGGTGCTGGTGCCAAACTCCTCAACTGGAGAGTCTAGGCAGGAAAGTAATTAGAAACAGTTGTACAAGCAGATGGTTTGTTTTGACATTAAAAAAGAAATGTCCTGCTCACAGATTTGAGAAAATCGTTTCTTTCTTCAAGTACAAGCCCCAGAAATATCTGACAGAAGATTTGAGCTAGCTGATATTGAAGGGACAGATAAAATAATCCCCAAGATGTGAGGTAAGGGAGAGGCTGGTAATGTCAGCGTGAACACTTGGCCGGGGAATTATTCACCACATGCTTTTTAAGAATGCACTCTTTGGGGTATGAGTTGTGAGAGGCAAGCAAAAGTGATAAACAAAACTTTTTCTTGTACGTTTTATCCTTTGTTTTAAATTGTGGGTATTAAATTTCTTAAGGCTTTAAAAAGTGTGTTGATTCTAGTTGTCCGAGCCAGTAGTTTATCACATCACATTTTTTCTGACTTGGACAGTTCAAATAGTGGTTGTCCCAAATTCACCCTACTCTTCCCCATGAATCAAGTATGAGGAAACAAAACAGAATGATTACGGTATCAATTACACTGAAAAGTCATTAGTGTCCTTTATTAAGCACCTACTATGTGCCAGTCACTTAGTATATTTGATCTCTAATTGTGACAAGAACCACACATTCGTTTATTTATTTTGCAAACATGAATTTGGCATTTATGAGGTACCAGGCTCTGTGCCAGTTAGAGAAGACACAACAGGGAATTAAGGAGACATGATCCATACCCTGGGAATCCAATTTGCTTGCAGATATTAATCAAAACAAAAATGCAAATATAAAAGGATAAAAAGTTGCAAATGCAATGAAAAAGGAGTGCAGTTACTTCCAGATTAGCTAGATGTACCTTACCTAATCGAGATGATGTCATTTGAGTTAAAGAATAAAAAATAAATAGAAGTCAGTTGGGCTGCAATGGGGAAGGGATAGAAGAGAGTCGGGAAGCATTCTTATTTTAAAATTCAAGAAACTGAGGGCAAAGAGTGACCCCTTGCTCAAAAGTAACTGAGCAATCTGCTCAAAATCACACAGAAAGTTCAAGTGAGATTTCAGCTGAAATCTGTGGAACTCAAACGCCACACATTGTCCCATACATCGTGTGGTCCTTTGGGAAAAGTATTACAGAGGGTTATATGGCAAGGAAGAAAACATTCTTCTTTCACTTTAAGAAAAGCACCTTAGATACAATGGTTCCTCATGAAATAAAATCATCCATGCTGTGATTCCTGTGACCTTAAAATCAGAAATAAGCTATACAGGATGGGACTTCTCTCTGTTTACATCAACAGATATAAGACCAGTCCCAACATTTGCCTGCTGGGGCAAGAAGGCAAATGAGCATCCTCTGAGCAGAGCCTACAGCTTCCACAATCTCCATCTGCACCAGGAGGAGCTCTGCCTGGGGCACATCCCAGCCTGCACAGCTAAACTTTCTCCAAATGGCTCATCCTTTATCAGCCCTTAGGACCAGGCAGGTAAATGCTGGTGGCTGGATCTATCATGAAGTGGACATACTGAGGAGAGATGTACATGGGAGTCCTGGGTACCTAGAAGACTAGGTTTAGAAGGAATGACATAGGCTCTGACTTTGGAGGTTCCCTGGATCACATGAACTACTCATCTTGTGGGGAGGGGGTATATCTGGAGGCGAGACAGAGGGAGTCACTAAACCAGTCATTCTCAAAGTGAGATTTCTGAACTAGCAGAAGCAGCAGTGCCTAGAAACTTGTTAGAAATGCAAGTTTTCAGACCCCAGCCCCAGGCCTACCGAATCACAGTGTGCATTTCAATAATACTTCGAGAAGAGGAATCTATTTGCACACTATAATCTGAAAAGTCTTGCAAAGCCCAGGGCTAAGGGCTGGGACCACAGATCCCTGCCTCTAAGGGTGGTACTTTACACTCACTCCTAGTTCAGGTTCTGGCATTAGATGACTTCCTAGCCATGTGTAACACTATTTAAAAAATCTCAGTAACTCAGAGAATATAGAAATAGTAGAAGGGAAGCATCAATTCCAAAGCCTGAATAGTAATTTATAATGAAAACATGGAGCTTTTAATAAATGAGTCATACTTTTTGAGAGAAAAAAATCGCTGTGAAATAGGGACCTGATTTGAAGATTTCTTTCATACATTAAAACATTTTTTAACTTGCGTTGTTTGCATACTGTGTGATATTCAGTGAGGAATATTGTCATTAAAAGCGTGCTTCTGTGAAGTAAAGATAGTATGTACTATGTGACTGAAAGTATTTAAATATTCAGATCATTTTATTACTGTGACTCAGAGAAAATATTCCCAGAAAGTTGAAAAAATTGTGGCAATAGTTAATACTGTGGCTGACTTGGTGACTCAGGAGAAAGTCTTGGATCCATAAAAACTCTGTCAAAATAAAATGAAAACTTAAAATTTTCTCCTTTTAGCAAACTTTTTTTTTTTTTTTTACCAAAGTACTAAATGCCTTGGAAATACCGACTTCCTCAATTCTCAATTTGCAGAAACCTCAAGGGCACACATTCTAATGAGAGCAAATGTAGGGTCCAATGGCTGTTTGGAAGGCCCTGAGTTTCTCACTGATGCCGAAGACCCACATTTGGGGAAAAGGTAGTGGGTTGCACGCACAGATCCCCCCTCCAGGGCTCATGAATTCACCCTCTTGCTGATGGCAGTATGGGCTGCTGATGGCCCACAGCTGCGCCCCTCACCAGGCATTGCCCTATACATCAGGAACAGCCTCCCCTAAGGCTGATCGCTCATATCTAAGACAGTCCTTTAATTCTTACTTGCAATAGTATTGACATCGTCATCCCCTTCTATGGAAAACGTAGAGCTGGATAACTTTATCCTGTACTTCACGTCAACAAGGCAAGAAATTTAAAAATTAAAGGCACCAAGATGTGTCACATGTGAAGCTGAACAAGAAGTTTTTGAGAAATATTTATTTATTTATTTATTTAGGAGTATTTATATATGTATGTATGTATGTATGTATGTATGCATGTATGTATGCATGCATTTTTCCCTTTATTTATTCTTTCTCCTTTCTTCCTCCTTCTTTCTTTCCTTTCTTCCTTCCATCCTCTGTCGAAAGCTGTTCCCCTGACCAAGCACCCTTTATTCTGTTTTTTTCTTATCAGGCCTTATCAGGGTCTAACATTCTGTTTTTCTGTTTATGTTCCTACTGTTTATGATCTTCCATTCTCCATTTCATGGCAAGTTCCATGAGTGCAGAGACTTTTGCTTTCTTGTTCTTACCTATAATTCCAGTATCTGGCACAGGGTAGAATCTCAACAAATATTTGCTTAAGAATAATTAAATGAATGAATGAATGAATGAGTGACTTTTAAAAGTTTGATATACTTTGATTAAGTTGAACAATTTCAACTTAAGAACAGTATTTCAGGTTTAATGGAAGAAAAGAATCAACACATTGTTATAAGATAAATTTAGACAACTAAAATATAAAAATCAGCAAGAAAATTATATTCATCATGAAAAAATTAAGAACGCTAATCTAGAGTCAGATAATCAAGAGCTCATCCTAAACTCTCTCTCTGTGTGTGGCGCACGAATTGTTCACATAGACTCCAGTTGAAAGTAAAAAAGATCTCAATTTCACTCAAAACCCACTTGTATAATATTTTCACCTAAAAGGAGGCTTCCAGGTTTTCAAATAGTAAAAAGTACACCAAAGCTTTCAGGAAGGCTAAATATTCCCAGGCAGCAATAAAAATAAGTTTAAATTTCCAAGAAAAAGAACTTTTCATCTGGGCCAGAGCTGTGGAATAAAAAGGTGTTTAGTTAACATCTTTTCCAGACACTAGTGCAGAACCAGAAGGCATTTTTTTCCTCCCACGTAGTAAAAACACCTGGAAATATTAGGAGCCTCTGGGATTAGAAATAATCTTTCAGTGTTCTGAATATTTTTGCAGCTCTAGTTGATGTTGAAAGGAAATTTTAGGAAAAAAAAATCTAGAAGTTGTTTTCATTGACTTCAGAGAAAAAGAGATTTATCATTTCAAAATTATTTTATTCTAACTAATAGTCTCTTAATTCTTAAAGTGATGCTCAGCTGTTAATCAATTAATAACAGCTGAAAGGATGTAATCAGGAACAGACAAGTGAAGAGAACACTGAACTACCTGTTCAAAGAAGGGTTTCTGATGCTGGTTCTGTCTTCCCATAACTGCCTGATCTTGGCTGGGTTCCTTAATCTTCTGAATTTCAGTTTCCAAAATGGCATAGTTAAAGGGAACATTAACTTGACTCTCTAAGTTTAAATTTCTGTGTTTATATTTTCTCTAAGAAAATATTTGCCCAATATCTTCCCGTAATTAAGAGAGAAATAGGAATGTGTGTGTGTGTGTGTGTGTGTGTGTGTGTGTGTGTATCCCACTTATCTGCAATACCTCCAATATGCAAATTCACAGAAACTGAAAGGAGAATGGTGGGTGCCAGGGGCTATTGGGAGGGAATGGGAGGTTATTGTTTAATGAATACAGAGTTTTGGTTTTGCAAGATGAAAAAAGTTCTGAAAATGATGGTGATGGTGGCACGGTAATGTGTGTATACTTAATCCCACTTGAAATGCTTAAAATGGTCAATTTCATGTTATGGATATTTTATCTCAATAAAAACAAAAATGAGTGAAAAAATAGGAATATATACATATATAAATATATATTTATATATATAATATATATAAAACAAATATATGTATAAATGTATATATATATATATATATATATATATATATATATATAGTTGTGTGCATTAGTGCCTACATTAGGGAGGAAATGGTGAAAACTAGTAATTAGTATTTTGATAATGGGTATTTATATAAAGCTGTTTTATATAGCATAAGTTTTCAGAGATTAAAAATGATTTCATTCATGTGCATTGTTATTTAAACATTGTTCCAGGGCCTTTCCCACTACACAGGCTGGTCTGCAAAGCTGCACTCAGTAACGTTAGCCACTCATCTTCCTCCACATTACAGCACTACTCAGGTATTTTGTGCAATGTATATCAGATACTACCCTACTTTAAAATTTTATTCATACTATTGTGTCCGTTATTTTTATTAGTAGTATTCCAATATTAGTAAGGTCCATTCTACATAAATTAGGGGGGAAAAAAACAGACTGAAAAAAGACTATCTAGGGGAAGAGAGATAGTTGGCAAGTTGGATGCTAAGGGCAGACATTACGTTTTCTGTTTATGCTTATGAGTCAGGAGCCTTGCCCTGAGAGTGTTGTTTTAGACACTAATAAGCATGATAGAAATAATAATAGAGGTATGGGAGCCCATAAAAAAGTTAAACTATTTCCCATAGTCATATGCAACTTATAAAACTCAAACTCTAGCTATAAAAGATATCATATGGACTTTGATGCAATTTATTTGATAGGCAACTTGTTGTAAACATTTTTTTATGGTGAAAATTGTCAGCAAAACTTTTAATTTTCATAAACAATGAAGAAATTCCATATTATAGAATATTTCATTTAATAAAGCTTGGTAACCAATCTAGATAAATTACTGTGAATAGGATACGAATTCAATTACTTCAGGAAAAGAGAGAGGGGTAAATGAGGCTAATAATCGAAAAGAAGAATAACTGAGTAGCTAAGAATTGGAATGATAGAGCCAGTTTTTGAGGATACAGCAGCTTATCATCTTGTCTGTGAGTAACTCAATCTATTACCACTTCTTCCTTCACCTCTGCTTTTCTCTTGACCACACAACACCAAAAATTACATTTACATTTTAAGCTCTGGTCAAATGGTCAAAGAACTTGTTTGTTTAGGTAACTCGGCCCCTAAATCAGTTGCTTTGACATTGTAGAGTCAAATTATGCTTCATATTTAATAATTGTTGAAAATCTAAATGTCTTTAATTGTTCCTGGTGAGCTGAAAGGGTATTGAATACAATGGGAAAATTGAGTTCATTGTTTCATAATTGTCATATTTTTAATTAACTCTCTTCCTGGGATTATTTATAATTGATTTGATTTAACTGTGTATAGAAAGAGAGAGATAGCATATATTTTTTTCAATTAATGATAAAACTATAAAATGGAACAAAAAAGTTATTAATTAAATTATTTAACTTGTATATTTTATTGTGTTAATTCTACCAAAAAATTATTGTAATGACTTAAATATCTAAGTTTTTTAAACTTGATGAAACAACAAATAATTGAAAAATCAATCCATTCTCTTTCATTTAGAACCTGTGATGTGTTAGTCGCTTTCCATGTCATATTTCAAATAGGAAATGCAACTCTATGTAAGATTCATTTTCATTTTATATGCCACTGAGAAAGAAAAATTGTGGCCAGTACACTGGACATGTGTTCTTATCAATTAGATTTTTAATTTTATGTTTATTGAAAAAGATCTTTTAGGCTTATTTAGAAGTACATTTATTCTGATTTCTCTATATAAAAGGAAAAACACAAGTGAAATAAGTTAGTTGAGGTATTTCTAAAACTCCTTTGCAGAATCTGATATTAACTACTCAACTTAGAGCTATTGACAATTTTTCATACCACATCATCCTCTGTGTCTGCAAGTGTTGATGATGTTAATTTTATAGATTACTTATAACAAATCTACAAAAGAAGTCAAAGCCCTTTGGTACTGATTTATTAGCATATTTGTATAGCAAGTCAAATTTGAGCTTCAACTTCCAGAATTTTGCTAAACTCATTTGAATCCCCATGATCCAAACCTGTCACCCCAACAATTTGGTTTCAAGATTGCTCTGCTAATGTCTCTGGGATTTTATTTGAGGAGGTTGACACCACTTTTACAAGTTTCAAGATCAGAGCGGTGGACCTTTGTACATATCATGACTGCTTGGCCAATCGACATTGCGAGATGCCGTCAATTGCTATTGATCTGATTGCAGAGTTGTTAACAACGTGAACAAAATATTTGCCTCTGAGTGTCAAAAAGATACTTAATCTTACTTCATCATTACAACAACTTCATAAGGTAGAAATATGTTGCTCACCAAAGTCAGGCAAATAAACCAAGATAATAATGCTAATAAGTTATAGATAAGGCATTTGTGCATAAAGTCAATTGCTTCTTTTGGAACAGAATTGATCTTAGGTCAAGTGACAAAGAAGGCAAAATTTGTCCTGTACTCCTACATTTTCCACTTCAGTTATTTCTTTCTCCTTTTCTGACACTTGTTCTTAGGTAACTCAGAGGGGTTTTATTATTATTATTATTATTATTATTATTATTCAGCTTGAATATTGAAGCATTCTCATATCCTTCCTTTAGTAACTTTTACTTGCCTGCAATCATTCAGCTAGTCATTCAAAAAGCATTTAGTGTGTATCTATTAAGCATCACCAAGAATGATATCAGGTTTGAGATGCAGAAAATAATGCCCATAAGGAATACAGAACAAAGGAATATTTCTCACAATTTCCAATATATCTTATTATTACAAAGGTGATTCCTATTCCATTCCTAGAATCAAGGATATTGTTTCTCGTGCATCTATAATTTCTGAAATTTTGCATTTAGTCATGAGTGTAGAAATAAAGGTACATTGTGTAAAACATCCTTCAGGAAGGAGCTAGTTAATCAGCTAGGAAAGTGTGGTCGCCAGAAAGCTTCAAGCTGTTGTATTCTTCAGAGACTACGTTAGCTTTCTAGTCAAGGTCATTATGGTCTTCTCAGGATGGGCCACTGTTGACTGGTTAAATGAGTAGAATGCGAGCCCAGCAATATCTGGCCAACGTAGTATCCTCTAAGGCAGATTCCAATCCCCAGGACCACAGGCTGGTACTGGTCATGGCCTGTTAGGAACCAGATCTCACAGCAGGTGAGTGAAGGACTAGCCAGCGAAGCTTCATCTGTATTTGCAGCTGCTCCCTAGCACTGGCATCACCATCTCAGCTCCACCTCAGATCAGGCATCACATGCTGATAAGAGCACTTGTCCCCGGTGCCAAAAAGGTTGGGGACTGCTGCTCTAAGGGATGATCACTGAGCAAGAGTTGCCCTTAGGGCTGGCACAAAGCATGTCATGTCAGCACAGTAGTGTGATGGCTCCCCTTGCTCAATGTTGCTTCCTCCTTTTCCTCTTTCCAAATGTTACTCCCCTCAAAATTGTCTGTACTCCTAATTCTTAACATCTGCTTCCCAATATGCAACATGTTTCTTTTCATCACTTGAAATGCCCTCTCTTATCTTCTATGCAGTTAAGTTAAATCTTCTAGTTTTAAAGATCTACTTTAGTTTAATGCCTTCCATATGTTTAGTTTTCTTTAGCCTATGAAAATAATCTTGACAGTCTCAACTTACGTTGGACTTATAGAGACAGTTTTTAACTAGTATTTACATCGCACTATACCTGTCTTATATGCCTTATATTGCTGTATTTTCTCAATGTCTTGAAATCACCTACCATAGGTGGCAGACATCACTAGTGCCCTGAGCAGGTCCTCTCAGATTCACAATATCTGTATGTATAAGTGGAATTCCTATGGTGTACTTTCAAAGACCAACATCTGCATATATTCTTCAGGCACTGCCCTCAGACTATTGGAACCACTTTGTCAACAAATACAAAGAGTGAAAGTGCCTAGAGTTTATCCCACTCTCTCTTCTCCTGACCTCCCACTTACTCTCCTAAAGCCATGAATCAATGACAGTTGGGCAAAAGCTTAGAAAATTTGCCTAAATTTAGACAGCCTCTGAGGTGTAAATTATAATCCAAAATTCCCCTACACAATCCTGCTAAATGTTATTCTTCATGGGTCTTGAGCCTAAAATTGCACAATTGCTTATTATCTTCCTCTCCCTGTATTACTTCCTCCACTTCCATGTTGGCCTCCCTTAGGAGCATTTTTTTAAAATTAACTGCACATAAATATTTATCCTGGCATTTGCCTCTAGGAAATTCAAAGTAAAATATCATATGTTTTTTATGTACTGCATGTAGCAAGTAATATTATGTAGGATATGTTAGTTTGAATCATATAAAATTGCTGTTATTCAACTGTTTATGGCCAATAAATATGGTCATTTCCAATAATCTAATAGTCGTGGTTCAATTTTGAATGGTTGATCAAGAGAGAATGAATTACTTAATTTGGAGAAAAAATAGGCTACATTCAGCAACTGCCACTGTAAATTTAAAAAATTTTATATAGATGCAATAATAATAATAATATATAAACATATACACAAAAACATGGTAGAATTCATGATGAGCAATCATTTCCATTCACTTGTAAAGGGCAGGAAATAGGCTTAAATTGAAGAAGATTTCTGGTGACTATTTTTGAAAATTAATATACTCTTGTATCACAGGGTGACTTTTGAAAATAAGAAAATCATTGCTTGAGCTTACAAATTCAATTACAGAGATTTATTACACCAACATTTGATGTTATTATATAAACACAACAAGGAAATCATATTCATAACTTTTTGTTACATAACATAAAAATTTATAGAAAAACCATTTTTCTAAAATTTTTTACTGGATATTTTGTGTAAGAAAGGCAACAGTATATTTGATATAATTTAGTTATCATCCTACCTAGATATAGATGCTAAATCCAATGGCATCTGAAGACTTTTTCCAGTTCTTCAGTGTGAGAATGTTTTGAAGACTAATGAGGATATTCTCATTCAACATTATCCTTTATTTTTTTTACACTAAAATAGGAAATTTCCGTTCCCTGGTGGCTTAGACATTATTATGGCTATATTTTGAGATTGATTTCTGATCAGGAAATGGAAAATCTTTAATTCCTAAAATACAAATATTTGAGTATATCACCAAAATACATATTAAATAAAAGAGATAATTATTTGCACCAAGCATTTAAATCTTGAACAATTGAATTCGTGAACTAATTGCTATTTAATTTATTAAATAAATACTGATTAAGCACCTTACTTACGGTAAAAAAAGTACTAGACAAAGCAAAATAGATATGCAAAGGTTTATAAGGTTAGGTTACTCCCTTTCAGGGCCTTAAAATCTAAATAAGAATATTTATCATAATTACCACAATTCTAAATGTAAAGAATTACCATAAAAGACAGTGTGAAAAGAATAGGTCCAATTTATCCATTAGAAAATATTAACATAGAATAATGAATCAGGTGAATAAGTTTTCGATATCTTTGAGAAATTCTCTCAACTACTTAATAAATAGTTGTTTTGATAGATTCCAACTGTAAACATCTCAAATTAAATTTTATTTTTTAGCTTACAATCTATTTTTTTATTTTTTATTTTTTACACCTACAGCACCTGGTCTGCCTAGGTGGTCTCCCATCCAAGTACTAACCAAGCCCAACCCTGCTTAGCTTCCGAGATCGAAGGGGATCTGGCTTGTTCAGGGTAGCATGGCTATAAACTCTCAAATTCAATTTTGCAGATTACTATTGGAGTGAGTGAGGTTAAATAGATGAACCACAGTACATATTTATTAAAACATCTTTTATTGACTTGATATGGCTCCAAATGGCTTCATTTCCTCCAGCCCCCACCCCCACCACCACCACCTTGAAGATACATTGTCTCATTTCTCTTTTTTCCATAGATACCTTCCATGAACAGAAGGGCTATGCAGTTCTAAGAAATCTGATTTAATAAAAATTCAATGACTTTAGAAAGTAATATAAATCTGACTTTAGCGTCTTAAATTATGTATTTTATTTTTAGCTCTAACAGGTGCATACTTTTTAATACCTGCAGAAATAACGTGATGTGAAATCAATGAACTTCCACAAGAAGCCTCACTATCAAGGTACTGGACTTAAAGATACTGTATTACTTGCCAGGTTAAACTACAAACTACAACCCTTGGAAACACAGATTATAGTCATTACCTTCACTCATGCAACTGAACAAAGTTAGGAAAAAATATACATGTCTCAAATTACATTTGTAATCAGTAATCTCAAGTGAGTCCTTAAGATTACCAGTAATCATGATGTTTCTTTCTCAACCAGCCACTCCCCCACTCTCTTAGTTGATAATTTCACAACTTATTTTTTCTCAAACTTCCAATATGTCTTTCCTTATCCTTCCCCTTACTGGTTGAGTTTCTCTCTATTTCATTAAAATAAAAATAAAATCAATAAAAAGATGATTTCCACAATCTCACGCCACCAAACTACCCACCTTCTTGCATCTAGGACCTTACGCTATATCTTCTTTTGTGTTAATAATACAAATGGATGGATGAATCATCACTGATTCTATGGCAGGCGATCCTTGCTTTGTATGCTGGATCCCATCCCATCTTGCATCAGAGACATGCTCTCTTCATTCCATGTCATCCTGTTTTATCAAGTTTTCCCTATCCACCAGATCAGCATAAAATGTACTGTTTCATTACTCATCTTAAAAAAAAAAAATTGTCTTTGCCCCACTTCCTCCTTCAGTTCCCACACCATTTCTCTTTTTTCGATTTATAGCAAAATTCCTTGAAAAGAGTTGTCTGTATGTAATGTCTGCATTCTCATTTCCCTGGCCTCTAAATGATTGTGTGTCCAAGGCTCAGTCTTGGCCTCCTTCTCTTTTATGTTTACATATAGAAAAGAGACATCCTAAATGATTTCATCCCATCTTTCTTGCTTTTAAATACTATTTCTATATCGAAGTCTACAAGATTTATAACTTTAGCCCCTCTCAGTTCCCAAAATGTTATCTATCTATCTATCTATCTATCTATCTATCTATCTATCTACCTACCTACCTACCTACCTACCTACCTACCTACCTACCTACCTACTTATTATCTATTTATCTAAAACAGATGCCTGTGCATATATACAGATATACATATACCTGTATAGATATAATACACAAAAGCCTACTTAGAGTCTTCTCTTTGATGTTTAATTGCATATGAAATGTTACCTGTCCAACACCAAGCTCTTGTTTCTCTACTTCATACTAATAAATGGTATGCTCCTCTTCATCTCAATAAATCAAAAGTTATTCTTCTGGAAACACAGGCTTCAAATCTCAGGGGTTGTTTTAGCTCCTCTTTTTCTCTCATAGTCCATATTATCAGTAATTCCTGTCAGATCTTTCAAAAAATATTTAGAATCTGAGCTCATCTCACCATCTCTACTACCATCACTCCAACCAAGCCAACATCGTCTCTTGCCTGGATTGAAGAAGGCAGCTAATTAGATGTCCCCCCCCCTTTTTTTTGTTTTTATTCCTCTAATGTCAATTCTTAACAATTTAGACAGAACATACCCTACAATGTAATTAGATTATAGCACTCCTATGCCGAAAACATTTTCATTGCTTGAAGAAATATAAAACCCAAAGTGTTTGAAAGGACCCACAAGCCCTGACATGATCTGCACCCCCATCCACTTACCTCCACGCTCACCTTGTTCCAGTCACATTGAGCTTTTTGTTCTTCCTCAAAACTGCCAGTTGTATTCTTATTTCCGACCCTTTGCACCTTGTGTACTCTCCATCTGCAATGTTCTTACTCCAAATGTCTTCCTCTTTTTAAAAGCATGTGAAGTTCTTTATTTCCTTTGAAGGAATAGAAAGCATATGAAACAAGACTGAAAATGTCTTTACGGTTAATATGGTAGACAGGAACTGTTTATTTCATTTAAGATTATTTATACTTCTAAATATCATTTGTGTTCATTGGTTCATGAGATGTTTTCAATTGCTCATAATTGAAAGCCTAGTGAAAGGTGGTATTAACATTAATTTACAAAATTACATCAATAAACCAGGTTCTTCTCTTTTTGCTCCACCTCCTTCAGGTTGTTGGCTTTGGTCTCAGACTTACTCCTTCAGATGGCTACATCAAGTCCACGTCTCAGCAATTCATGCAACTCACTGAGAATGTCCTCAGGAGTAAAGCATGTTCTTATGTTGCTTTTTAAGAGTAAAAAACAATTTTTATCAAAAGCTTTCAGCTTTTCTTTAATTCTCAATGACCAGAAATAGGTTGTATGCCTATGTCTAAAGCAACTATTGGAGATAGAAATTGAATTAGCATGGCTGTTAATCAGAGGTGGTGATCGGCCTTTGCCCTGAGGACACACAAGAAAAGAGGGAACTAATTGGTCAGGCAACCAAGTGTCTGCTAGTATGTGTTTAGAAGGAATGTTTATAGAAGTGGCAAGAATCTTTGCTAGGAAATTTTGGATAAGATTCACTCCAAAGCCTTCAGATTTTTTTTCTCCTATAGACAAATGCATTTTTCAATTTTTTATTCAACAGTGATAAACAGATATTTGTTGAGTGCTGCCATTTACTAGTCCTGTCCTAAGTGCTGGGGACACAGAAATGAACAGAATAAGTCTTCTTAACACCTACATTAAAGCTGATATACAATAAGTTGAAAACTTTTATGTCCAAGTATTTCTCTCTGACAATCTTTATATATAACAGGATTAAAATCTCCCAGGAAATTTTTTTCTGTCGAAACATTTCTTCATATCTCCCTCTCTCGTGTCCAATGGTTCAACTGATGATGGACAACATCTAAATAAATTCCCTGTCAATCCTTCAACATTCTCCAAGGTGCATGCAAACCTCAGATAAGTGTATGGTTTTGGAAATAGTTTTTAGCTAAAGTATACCAATGTTAGAACCACTCAAGAGAATAACAGATTATTCTTCTGTGCACCACATTAAACTTAGTAAAACAATAGCAACACATATGAATTCAGAAAGAATTAAATACTTCTAAAATACAGAAAGAATTTAGAAATATAGTTATGTATATGATACACTTACAAGACCAGATCCCTTTCCTAGGTAAAGTAATAACAAATTTGATCTATAATGGGGGAAATCACAAAGCTGTTGATTATTTAGATTTTTAGAATTCTGCATGAAATGTTCAAAACCTACATATGGAAAAATACATAAACTTCACACAAACTATCAAATTAGATATCAATGAAAAGAGAGATATGCCATCTTTGTGGAAGAAATGACTGAATATTACAAAGAAAACTGCTACTCTGAATATAAGTCAAATGTGTAATGAAATACCACTCAAAATCTTAATTTGTTACATTTTTAGACAGCATAAAATTTTTCTGAAATTAATTTACAGAAGTATTTATAATACAGTTGAGAAAGTATAAAAAAGTGTTGTAATAATGAGAGTTAGCAAATGAACTTTTCCTTCCAACTATTTAAACACATTTTACAGGGAAAATACTTAGAATAGATTTTGTGCAAGAGTAGACATTTACATAAAACCACAGAAATAATAGCACAAAATCAGACCTTAATTCTAAATTCAAGAAATTTAAATGGTGATGATGGAATACCTAGTCACCTCTTTTTTTAAAATAAAACAAAGTAACCTAACTCTTTACTTAGTATATAACTTTACATAAATTCTAGAAGGAACAAAGATGTAGATATATTAATAGATGTTATAATAACAATGTGAAAAATCACAAAGAGAAGGGCTGAGTTCATTGCACTTCTGATATATCACTAACAGAAGTAAAAATCATAAATCATATCGAACTAGGGAAAATATTTACTTTATGAAAAAAATCATTGATAATTTCTAACAAGAGAAACTTTTACAAATTGCTAAGAAACTGCTGATTTCTCAATTAAATATAGCAAAATAATAGCAAAAGTAGTCATAAAAGTAGGAGATACATAAAAGTGTAGTTTTAAAGAACAAGCTCACTACTAGAACCAAGAAATGTAAAATTGTTTTGTACTGGTCTCAGACTTCCAATAACCATTGTGGCTGCACCAGCCCTTGTGGTTCTTATTGTGATTGCGATACCCTTCAGCAATAACCATCGGAAAACTGGAGAAGAGACAGATTTATAACTTATAAGACCTGGAAATTATACAGCACACCTCGGGTCACAGAGCAAGGTCATGAGGAGACAGAGAGAGAGACAGAGCATGAGAACAGAGTTCTACTTTTATTGGGCTTGAAGGCAGGGCTGGAGGGTTTCCCCAGGGCTCACTCTTTATTGGTGAAAAATCATAAGAGCAGGAATTTAAAACATGGGAAGTGAAAACAAACAAGTAACCCAAATGGCCAGTTATTAAAATCAACCGCAATCTCTAAAATAAAGGAGCTTCAGTGGGAAGAGGTGGCTGGCTCTTTATCTAGCATAGTGGCTGACCATACTTTCATTGGTAATAACCGCACTCACTTTGAAGTAGAGGCCTCTTGAAATGGATGCCTCAGCAACCAAAACTTAAGTCAAGCACTTGCATTACAAAAAAAAAAAAAAAAAAAAAAAGTTAAGGCTTATCCTACAAAAATAAAACAGTGAGATATGGTTTTCCATCACCCGAATTGGAAAACTATTTGAAGGCAATAATGTGGACATGTGAATTGACACATTCTGGAAAGCAATCTGCACACAAGCCCTCCACATGTGATTGTGATGGCTGTGGCCTACACAGAGGCATATGGCTGAGTACATGAGTGGAGGCCAGAATCCAGACCTCACCTCATTTGCCCCAAGCCATGCATTGGGTCATTCCATAAAAAGTGCAGCCTTTTTCTTCACACGCAAGCGAGACTAGTTGTGGCTCCATCTAAATATACATAGATCATAACTTTTGCTACAGTCAGTGACTTATAGATAATCATTCTAAATTATCCTGATGTTAATCGAAGACACATAAACACAAGGGTATTCATTTTAGTGACAGTTTTTGTATGGACACCAGACTCCACTTCTCTTTACACATTTCTGATTGAGTTTTAACTTCCGGTGACCCATCTAGATACCCAGATACCATGGGTTTCTCTGACTTGCCCACAAAAGGATCTGCTGAATAAGTCATGATAATATTAACATCACATCATATTCATAATTTAATTTATTCAACAATAATGGCATCAATATTCATAAGATTATTTATTTAACAAATGAATATACAAGTTCTGCTTTCAGGCTGAGGATATAGAGTGAGCATATATTTTAGATTTTTAAAAATAAAAATCTGTGGGAGAAGTATGTAAGTCTTCTGAAAGAATATATTTTGTGTTGTTTATGCTTTCTTCTTCAAACGTAAGATACAATCTCTTCTCCAACTGACTTGATTGATTGCTATTCTGTATAACTTCGTGAAAGTATTTATGTACCAAGATCAAAGCTTAGCAAAGAATTTGACTTTAGTTCTGATTTAAATTTGCTATTTCCAAATTCCCATAATGACACAATTTTACTAAGTCATGTGCATTTCTATAATCAATTATACTATTCTATTTCTAAGACTGCAGGATCCAAGACTGTAGATATTATTTCATTCATTCAACAAACATTATTAAGTTCCCAGTATGTGCTAAGCACTGTTCTAGGTGCTGAGAATAGATTATGGGTAAACAGACAAAATCTTGCTCTCATGGAGCTTCTATTTCAAAAGTACAGACAATGAACAAGATAAATAAGTAAAATACAGAGAATAGTAATATATAAAAGAGTTATGGGTCTATTGGGCCTGAATATGCCCAATCTAGTCTGATATGGAAAGCTAAGCAGGGTCGGGCCTGGTTAGTACTTGGATTGGGACCACCTGGGAATACCAGGTGCCGTAAGTGTCAGGAAAAAAAAAAAGGCTATGGTAAGAAATATTTTGAAATAATGGAAATAAGAAATTTGGATTAAGGGCATTGAAATTTTAGAGTAGACATGGAAGTTTTCACTGAGAAGGTGACACAGAGGAACTGAAGGAGTGAGTGAGCCAGGTTCCTGAGAGGAAAGTACTTCAGACAGAGGTAAGAGCAAGTGCAAATGCCCTGAGGTAGAAGAATGACTGATAGTTCAAGGAACAACAAGGAGTGAATGTGGCCATAGAGGAATTCCTGAAGGGCAGTGGGAGGAGAGGTCAGAGTGGGTAGCAGGGCCACATAGTGGCCACATCGTGTAGAGCATGGTAAGTCAGAGAACCTCGAATTTCATTCTGTGTGTAATGGGACTTTCCCTCAATGTTTTGAGGAGAGTGACATGATTAAATTTGTTTATTGCTTTGGTTGGCTGTGCTGAAAATAGACTACAGGGGCCAAGAGACTAGTTAGAAGACATAGAAGCAATCCTAGCAAAAGCTGGAAGAACTATGAGAGTAGGAAATCATAAAACTCTGGTTATAGTTTTCTTATAAGTTTATTATAAACATTTTCAAACAGAAGAAAAATTGAAAGAACGATTCAGTGTTTTCACATGCACCCAGAACCTCATGCCACCATTAACAGTTTTCTTTACTTGCTCTGTCTTATGCCTACCAATCTAACCTTCCTCCATCTATCCATCAACACAGCTTAGTGGTTAATGCATTTCAAAGTAAACTGCAAATATCCTTACATTTCTGCCTAAGTAAGTCAGCATGCATATCAGACTTCTCTCTCTCTCTCTCTCTTTTTTTAGAGACAAAAGGAAGATTTATTAGAGAAGGAATAACACTCCACAGACAGGGAAGTGGTCTCTCAAAGCCAGAGGATGAGACCCTGAGTGTTCAAAGAAGAATTTGGTTTATATCTGATTTTTAGTTTCTATGAAAATTACAGCTTAAAAACTTTATTTTCCTGTTTTCCTTTCATGTTATAGGTGAATAGTTGTTAGCAATCTCAGCAGGACTCTTCTTTTGTTCTGTAGGTTCCTTGAGATCTGGCTATATGGCTGATCTTTTCTATGAAATTGCATAAAATAGAGAACCTTTTTAAAGTTATAAAACATTCTCATCATGCCCCCAAAACTACCCTCATGGCCCCTTCCAATCAATTCTTCCTCTACCCCAGAATTAACAACTATTCTGATATTTTTCCACCACTATATTTCCCATTTTTGAAATCCATATTGATGAAACCATGCAGTATTAACTCTTGTGTGTTTTCTTAATACGTTTGTAAGCTTCATCTGTGTTGTTTGTACCAGCAATTTATTCATTTTCATACTTTTCCAATTCATTGGACTAGTCTAACTCAGTAATTACAGAGAAATCTAATTCATTTTCCAAACAGATTTGGTTACCTAAGCTAGCCTGTACAACTGAGTCATCATGTTTAAAAAATTACACAAAATTACACTGTGCTTAAAAACACATAGTTGAATTCTGGGAAGCTGTCATTTGTGAAATAAGTAGTGAAGGATTGGTAACATTATTAACTTGTGTCCCTTCAATGTCTTGTGTAACAAGGATTATCACAAAATTTACTAAAATCATGCCTATGTATTCTCCACCTGTGACCTGTTGATAATTATTTTCATAGATTTACCAGCTGTTTGTTTCCAAAGTTCTGAAGGCATAGAATCTGGGTAACAGTAGGGCCTGTTATCTGTATTGACTCACAAACTTGGGAGTTCCCCAGGCGAAATTTAAACCTGGCCTGCTTACTCAGAGGATAAGGAGAGACCAAAGAAAGAGACAGACTACTTAAGATAGCAGGTGGCAGATTTAAAAAGCAAGGAAACATACTTAAAGGCTTGTCCTATGTGGATAATAAGGTGAGTAGCTCTCAGCACTTGCCCATCAGAATCTTAAAAGTTTACAGAGGCCTCAAAGAGGTTCAGGCACATATTCAGCCCAGATGTTTCCAACAACACCTTACTCTCTCAAGGCTGCAACCTTGAATATGGCTCCTATTGAGGGAACTCCCACTGTACATCCCAAGGAAAGAGGAGGGTCAAGGAGCCTCTGATCGCCTGGGTCCAGCTTGCAGGTCAACTGGCAGTCATGTCCTCTCGACGGCCTCTCCCAACAGTGTAAAAGGTCTTGTCTTCCTGTAGCATTCCACTGACTCTACATAGTGAAGTACAATAACTTGAAACACATTTGGCTGTAAATGGTAGAAAATTATATTTGAAATAAGCCAATACTTTTATTTAGAAGATGATTTCAACATTAAGAGACACTAAATATATACAAAAGCACACATGCTTTTCTATTTTCCAGCAAATGGTATTCTGGGAGGACTATGAATGTCTCAGTGAATTAACAGAGTCAAGAGCATAGACCAAATGCCCTGATTTGATAGTCTGTGATGACAATTTCAGGGTTCTGTGAAGTAGCAAATTTAAGCTATAATATAGGGTAGCTTGAAAGCGCTCATAAGAAAACTACATTTTAAAATGTTTTCTGATGTCTCCAAATGAACTTGTTTTCCCTAAATGTAAAGGCCTTGTTTCAGATGACTGCTGAGTACACCACCCCACATGATAATGACTGTTAATCATCTAATTAGAAGTTTACTCTGAAGAAAAAGTTATAATATTTTTTTATCAAGACATATGAAGTCGTTAATAAATAGTCTTTTTTTCTAGTTGTCCATTTGCTCTAATTGTCTGTATTCATTTTAAGGCCATAACTTAAGATAACACTAAAGATCTTTTGGTTTTGTTATTCACGACATTAATAGATTGAAGAAGAAATATGATATGTTTATCTCAATGATGTAGAAAAAGTATTTTTAAAAAAAAGTCATTTAATGTCAATAAAAGAAAACTTAGTAAATTTGCAATATAAATAACCTATCCAAAAAAATTACCAGTCAAGAAACCTATAGCAAATATCATACAGAGTGTTAATCATTGGAAGCTGTTCTTTGAAATCCAAATCAGCTCTGTGTCCAATATCTCCAACATGGCCAGCAGAGAGAGGCCAAAAACAAACAAACAAACAAACAAACAAATGAATAAATAAATAAATAAAATGTATAAGTTTGGAAAGAGAAAGAAAAACTGATTTACCAGAGATAAAATAATTATGTATACAGAAAATGTAAAGAACCCATATTACATTTTTAGAATTTGTAGGACTAGAATTTTACAAGGTTTCTGGACTCAGAAACAACTAATAAGAGAATAAAACTTAATAACTGTTTTATAAAAGCACCCAAATAGAAGCAAGATCCAAGACAAGGATTCAGTGGCACAAGATTTATTCAAGAGGTGCTTTCTGGAGAAAGGGAGTGAGGGTAGCAGAAGAGAACAGGCAAACGAGCCAAGGAAGGGTACAGGTCTCAGCTGGAGTCCAGCTTCAGCTGGGTCCTAGAGATGCATTATGCCAGGTTTGGTTCAACTGCAGGCAGGAAGGCCAGCTTGTCCATTTATCATTGGTTTCAGACTGTCCCCTCCTCTGTGTGGGAGTGGGGTTATATCTTCCCAGGTGAGGCATCTCCTGTTCCAAAGAGGGCCATTTTCTGAATAAGGGGAGTGTTATAAAAAGTTAACACTAATCCAAACAGCAGCTGAGCAATGGATGCTTGGCTTGGTAAAGAGGCTCGATGACATCAACAGTATCAAACACTGTCCACCCCTTCTTCTCAGTGCTACTCAGATCTTCTTGTTTCTCACATTCAGTTTATTCTATCGAGGCACAGCTTCTCCAGGATTCTGGTTGGTCCCGATTTCTGGGCAATTCATGAGAAGAGTTAGTGAGATGAACAATAGTCCCCACTGCTACTGCTGGCCCCAAGTTGATAATTGATGCTTATCAGCCCTCTTCCCTGTCACCAATTTTAGGTCCCTCTTCCCCTCAGCACTTTTGAGTGGTTTGCCTTGATGAGTGTCCCATCCCATCAACCTTGAGAGGTCTCAGTCTTTGGTTATTATAAACTTTTAAAGATATTTTATACAATAAATTAGATCTTCAAGGTTAGTTTTAGAATTCAAATATTTACTTCTATTTGGTAAGAGCTTTTATTATTAGTCAAAACATGTATCATTTGATTACTGACTGATTCTCTTGAAACATGACTTTTGTTTTCAGAAATTTACCAGTTCCTTAGGGCAATCGGCTCAGCTGCTGCTCAGTACAATGAAACCTCTGTTTTGCTCCCAGCATAAGTGTTTAATTGGTATTATTTATTCTTGATTTCACAGTCTACCTTTTTTTTCTTCTAAAACCTAGTTTCCTCTGAAAATATAATCTAAAGCAGACAAAATGATGAGCTAAAATTTTTTGCAATTAACCTGTAAAGTATGCATAGTTGGAGGGCTACGCTTATTTCTACACCCTATGATTTTCCAAGTCTAGTTTGTGCTCTGGAATTCCTCCATCATTAGGCAGTTTATTTTTCCATAAGAGAAATCAATTGCATTTCTTGCTCCAATGTATTTCTTCCCATTTTAAGAGACATAGCTTCTGTCTGAGGTGTGCACATTTTTTCTTCTTTTATTTGCTGTTGAAGGATATGTTAAGCCCCTATCTATGACTGATTTGAATGCACATAGGAACTACTTAAAACATCAAATGGCCATATGACAACCTTGCAAAGACCTCCAATCTGAATCAACAGATGGTCTTTTATCACCTAGTTGAACTCACACATTTTTTAGTGCTTCAGAAAACACAGCTACAACTTAAGTGCAGGGTCTACTGGGATTCTGCTCCAGGGTTCATATGATGATGGAGGTACATGGAGCTTGTAGGAGAGGAACGAGAGTGGGCAAATCCAGTCTGGTCTATGAGAAAAGGAAAGCTTATGACTAAGTACCAAATACTGGAACTGCTCAAAGGGATGTCTGTTTCATTAAGACAGAGTCTCCACAGTTGCATGTACTACTCTAGAGGTGCCGAATCGGAATCTCCATGGAAGATCACCCAAGTGATCCTTATTATCAAGAAAGTTTTGGAAACATTGCCTCAAGAAAAAGGTAAAATGAGAGTTTTCTTCCAAAACCTTGCAGTATTTAAATGGTGAATCAATGTTTTGTGGTTGCTTGGAAAGCTGATACATGAGATGACAAGGACACCCCAAACACACTCAATATTATGCTTTCTACTGAGAAGTGTAGGAAACAAGCTATATTAAACCATCCCCAGGCCCTCCCTCATCAAATTGCATCTATTCTGCATAAACTGAATTCTGTTCGTGCTAGTCTATGCTAGTGAGTTAGCAAGCAGTGGATGCCTCCTGGTTGGCCTATTTATGTTTTTTAAGTAGGTCTTCTGGACCTTTATTTTCCCTGCTGAAAGTATCTGTAACAGGGGAAATTCAGTCATACCCACATTTGGTGGCAAGTGACCCTGAAATCATACAATATTAGCAAATGTGTACAAATTCAAATCAATCTTAACAAGGGATCTTTAAAAAAATTGGAAAATCTTGAGTAGTTAGTTACCTCAGCGTAATCTACTGATAAATCTAATTTGACAGAATCATTCTGGACACAAGCAAGCTCTTATATGCCCATAGAACAAACACATGGCAATTCCCCCATGGATTTAAATTTTTCTTTTTTAGCATTGTTATAGTTTTCTCAGCTACTCACTATGGTGTCAACTGAGATACTAATTTTAGGTGGAAATAAACAGTAGGGACAGATGAATTAATGAGAAACAAATATCCCATTTTCATCAAATTCTTACTAGCTCGCATTTCATAGTTACTTCCATTCCAAAGAACTTGCTGGACTATGAAAGCAATTTTCTCTGATTAATAGTTTATTGTCTTGGTTGTAGATTGGCCTGCCTTCATTCTCTGTATTATAAAATTCCTTGTATTTGACTGTTTCTCTCTGTTTCACAATACCCCTTCCCCAAGGTCATACTGTTAAATACAGATTTATTTATATGGCCTCACCCCCTCAAATGCTTTCTGGAGCTGGGCATTGAAGTGGGTTGGGGGCAGGGGAAAATAGGAAGACTGTACCGGTCTATGAGAGGCACAGGACAGCTCTAGCTACTCTTTGCCATGCAGGAATACAAACCTGACTTAGCCGGATCTTATTTTTCATATTAAACTAAAAATCTCATGGTCTTCAAATGTTGGTAATTGATTTTAATTTGTCAAAAAATATTTTGCAAGCCGAACAAAACATACCTCTGAATTCTAATAAACTCAATAGGGCAGCAATTCACTTTCATTAGTTATAGCAGTGAGCATAATTATAGAGCCCATTGGACCTGGAAAAGATGTTTTTCCATCTTCCCTAATTTCACTGATAGGAAAATACTAGGATGATGAGCAGGTAGAAGGAATACTGCAATATTTGGGACATTAGTACCTGCTTTTTACAATGGTTGTTTACTCCCATATACAGTGAGTTCTGACAGTTTCCAGGATGGGTGTACTGAGTTTCTCCACAGCTCCTTCATTGAAGTCCACAGATTTTCCACAACTTTCTCCATCATCTATGGTATTGTTTGGTTCAAGCATGAATTATAGATACTTACATAGGGGCAGTTCCACCACAGAGAGGAGTGTGAAATGCCTGATGAGAGGAGCAGTGCTAAGGTTAATAAAATTGCTGCCATTATCACTCCATTCAAAAATGTTATAAATATCTTTGTCTTTAATTATTTCGTGAATAGGATTTTCTAATTGATAATTCTAACTTGATGCATTCCAAAGAGTGATACACAGCTATGTGTTTTAAAGATACAAACTGAAATAAACTAGCGGTTAGAGCAAACAAATAACAGTGACTTACAGTAATTAAATTGCTAAATAGTTTTTCTAAAAAAATTGTTTATAAATTTGCCATCGTTTAAATTATTTTCCATTTTGTGTTAATATTTCCATATGATTTCATCATTTGTTTAAATGTAGCTTTGTACATCGTTGATCTTTCTGTAATCTTTGGAAATTTGAAAGTGATTATTCACATGTATTTCATAAAATGCTGATTTTTTTTAATTTCCTTTAAAATATAAAAAAGTGTTAATATGGACAACAAAATGCTCTAATATAGGCCCAAAGTGATTAGATTATGAAAAGGATTTTTTTTAGACAGTAACTTAATTAAATACACATTGTAATGCCTGGTTTGGAACTCCACGAGCCAAGAAGGAAACTGACCAATGCAAGCGCAAAAGGGAGTTTATTGACAAACTCGAGTGTGGACCCCACCGTTCACTGACGCAGCAGTGGTTGAGAGGAGCCCTGCCCGAGGGGCAGGGACCTAATTTAAAGGGTAAAACCGCAAGCCTTGGGGAGATGCCTTGGCGTTACCTGATTGTGGGGTTAGGTTGACCTTTAAAGGGACTGGGTGGTAGGTTGTTAGGTCTGCGTGCAAAAGGGGGTCGTGTGCAGTTGGGGCTGCGTATAGAGGGGCGGGCGCGTGCTGCGAAGAGCCGTGTGCAGAAGGAGCCGAGTGCAGAAGGTGCGGGTGCAGTAATCAGACTATGTGCAGGAGGAAATAAGGGTGGGGGTGCCTTCAGGGCCCACCGATTAGCTGGCTTAGCTGGTTTGGCCAGGTGGTAAGGCATTGTTCTTGACCACTGGCCTTTGGGGAACTTTTCGTACAATTCATCTTGGGATCACTCAGAAAAATGGAATCATTCCAGCCTTTCACACATAACCAGAAAATACATCTTAAAAAAATGTGCGTGTCCCTTGAGCTTTAAAATTTTGTGATAGGTAATTGTTCTTTCTTTAGGAGTTCTGATTTCTCTTTCAGAGGAAGCTTCCTTCAGTTTTCTCTCTACCTCTCTGTTTATGTACTTGTGCATGTATGATGTCTAAATCACTGTCAAGGGTTCTTTGGTGAGTTTAATATCTGACTACAAGGCAAAATGCCAGCCCCAGAGTAAATTTTCCAGGGAATGCAACTGAGAAGATAGATGTCCCCAGCTCACAGTGCTCAAGATTCCAAGATCTCCCTAAACCTGTCCTGCTAGGAGCCCCACAAACATCAGACGCAGCTTCCTTTTAGGATAGACCCGCAGTGCACGGAGGTAACTATCAATTTTAGAGTAGACATCCAACTTCATCCACATAACAAAATATTTTAATTTAAGGAAAAATGTCACTGGTACATTCATTATTTAGCAATTTCATACTAAAGGGTGAAATTCGTCCACATCCTCAGATACTGTGTCCAGGAAGACAAGACCATCACTCCCCACCCCCAAACCCACCACCACACACACGCACACGGGCCTTGTCACCTCTCTGCGTTGGCCTTAGTCTTGATTGTACCCGTTGCAAGTGCACACGGGCCCTGCTCAGAGTATGAGAGGGGCTGGCAGAGGAGAGCCCAGCTGTTGCTGTGAGACTGACTGCCGGTGGCAGCCAAGAGAGAAGGAACCTGCTAGCACGGACCCTCCTACTCCCCACCAACTGCAGCGCAACCCCCTCTTCAGTTTCCTCCCTTCAGCCAAGGCAGCCCCCGCGGCAAAGCCAATTCTGATTTTAACAAACAAAAAAAAAAAAAAAGAAAGAAAGAAAAAGAAAAAAAAAGGCAAAAAGAAAAAAAGCCCTAGCACCCTAAAAGCCGCTCTCGCAGGCCCCGCCACCCCGGTGGCAGCAGCGCACGCCAGCACGCCGAGCGCTGAGCCGCGGCACCGGCTGGGTGGCGCGCGCCGACGGAGCCGCGGGAGGTGAGGGGCCGCGTCCCCGCGCGATGGGCGCCGCGCCCTGCCCGCTGCTGCCGCCGCCGCCGCCGCCGCACCCGCGGCACCATGACCGCTCTGAGCGCTAGGGTTACAGGTTGGTCACGGGCCGTCCCAGGCCTGGGTGCGCGCCAGTTCCCCTCGCGGGGACTGGGCCCAGGCGGGCGGGTGGGGGCCGGGCACCAGGGCGGGAGGGGCGCCTTCCACCCACGGCGGGAAGGGGTCGCGGGCGGCAGCGATGCGTCTCCCAGCTCCTAAGCGGGTGCGCCTTCCCGGGCTTCGGCAGCGCGCAGGTGGGCACTGGAAACCCGGGGCTGCCAGACCTCGGCCTGCCCTGCCAGGCATCAGGGGTCAGGAGGCTGGGGTTGTGAGGGATGCATGGGCCACTCGGCGTCTCCAGGCGAACGCGGGTGTTGGGGGCCGACCAGCTCCAGCAGGTTTCAGAAAGGGCCGAGGGCCTTGCCCACCCCACCCCCATGCTCCTGTGGATGGCTCTGGGCTTTATATCCCTCCTTTTATTAATTGGCCTGGCCGAGCAGCTCTCATTAGGGTGGCCACCCTGCAAGTAGAGCAGTGTCCTGCCAAAGCAACACCATTTTGTCATTAAGCTTTTAAGAGACTAGTGTGGATCTCCAGGCTCGAATCTAAAGGTGGGCCTAGAACCCCGAGCAATGGGTTATCCCTCTCTCTCTCGAATTTTCCACTTCCAGCATGGTTGATGACTCTGAACTCAAATCTTGATATATTCTTGGGATATCATAAGATAACTCTTACAATTTCAGGCATAATTTTTCAGGGAATATATAATTAAGGATGTGTATTCAAACACTCACAGATTCAGGCCTCTGAAGGTCACAGTCTTTACCTTGTGTTTGTGTGGTCATCAATAGGCCTGGATTTCCCTAGTGGCGAAATGGGAGGTTGGTACCAGTGACTGCTAGGTATAAGGTCAAGGTTGGAGGAGAAGACCTTTAATAGGAATCAGAAATTAACAGGTGGCTATTTTTTTAAAAAATTTATGATTCATATTTTCATAACTACAAATGTAATTTGATTTGAAATTAGGTAGAAGAGGAGAGGGTGGACAAAGGAGCCCATTCCTGAAACACATATACAGCTGCAGTGTTTTATTTTGTATTCAAAAATTGTTTCAATAGTTCTAAATAAAAATCATGGCTTCTCAAACCTTCACAACAACAAAACTTCATTTCCTAACCGGTCAGCTTTCATTCTGTGACCTTTCTATGTTGAATTTTTTGTTTTTCTGTAGTGTATTTTGAGTCTGCTATTGCTAAAACCAAGCAGAGTGAAGGAAAAAGCAGGCAGGGGGAACAAATTTTTAAATAAGCAGGCTCGTTGGACCCTCTTATATGTTCATAGAAAACTTGACATCTTGGCAGAATAGATGTGCTCTGTAGAAGCTGAAGATAAGTCATGTCTTGTGAGCTGGTGGTAATACAGCTATAACTCTGGATGTAATTTGAAAGGTATTCAAAAAAGGAAAATGGTATACTTTTAAAAAAAAAAAAACCTACTCTAGATAGTATTATTTGCTTGTGGTTTAGAAAACAAGATTTAAGTAGCATTTTCTTCTTTGAGAATGGCATTTCTTTGAAATGTGTTCCGTTTGCTTCTCTTTTCTTTCCGAGTATGTGTATGTGCACGCGCACCTGGTCATGCATATATGTATTTATTTTATCATTTATTAATGACAATTTCTGAATCTTCATGGCTATGTAAATTTATCTCAGGGGGAAAGGTCATATATGTGGTTTTAGAGTTTGTGAAGAAAAAAAATCACACCCACCCACAGTATTATGTCCTAACTGTAAGCCAGGCCCCGGGCCAGGAGCTGGGAATTCAGTGAGGAAAGAGGTAAACTCCAACCTTAAGAATCTGTCAGGAAAGACAAATCTGTAATCAAGTAGCTAGGCAGTGAGATGTCCTATTTTCAAGTTTTGGTTTGGAAACTATGACCTTGAATTTAAATAAATTATGACTTGCCCCTCAAAAATGGTATCAGCATTTTAGAGTTTCATTATGATATATGATTCTTACCTGCCTCGACCTATGCAAGAAGTTTGTACACCTTCAAAACTCTTTGTGTACGAACACTTAAAAAATTTAAATTATCCTTTGACTTTTAAAATAATCAGATGTGATAGAAATGACAGAAATTATGGAGAAAAGAGAATAAATACCCATAGTCTTAACAACCTAACACAAATGATTACAATATCTGTATTACTATAGATAATAGTAATTATCTTTTAAGACACATACTTTATATAGTTGTAGTTATGGTATTGTAAAATGTTTATACTGGTTTTTATATTTAATATTTACCATAAGCATTTTTCATGTTTCTATATGTAGTTTTCCTGCTTAAAAATTACATATGGCTATTTATAAGACCATACCCCATGAATATAGCCTAACTTATATAGCCATACCTTTATCATTGGATATTTGCTGTTTTCAGTTTTTTGTCATTATAAATAATGTTCTGATAGGTAGACTATAGGGGGTTATTTCTATTGGATGTTATTTTCTTCATAATAAATTGCAAATGGATATTTCTGGAAAAATTGATTATTAAATTATTACAGATAGATACTATATAAAAATTATTATGCATATGTAATTTATATTATGCATATATATTCAGGTTGGTTAAGAAAAGATTATAATTATGAATAAGAAGCTTTATATGCTTTCTGAGGTAAATCATCTTTCTATTTAGTATTTGTGGATCCCTTCCCTCTTACAGGAATAAAAGAAGATAAAATAATAGCTTGGACTTCAGAGCTTTGCACTATGTAAAGACTTGACCTTTAACTAATTCATCTGAAATCCAGATGATAAAATATACTTCTTAGAGTAAAACCAAAGAAAAAAAGAGTAAGTAAAAGCCTGAAAAAAAGAGTAAGTAAAAGTAAGGTCTTTTAGGAAAAAGGAATCTTGAACTCCAGAATATAATAATGCTTTTTGTTTTCTTGTTCAGACTTCAAGTAAATGATCAAAGAAATTTATATAATGAGAAACTTGTATCCCACAAATACAAGGAGAAAGAGACTGTTCACTCCTAGGCTATAGACTCCGAGGCATTTCTCATAGGTTCAGTACAGATGGAACTGGGCTAATGGAAGTGGTGGGCAAAACTAAGATTCTGGTCACAATTCCCTTTCTCAGAGAGTTGTACAAAAAATAATGAACAGAACTCCTGATAGAACTGCTTAATTTTGAAGCAGAGTTGTATCATTCTATAAGAACAGAATTACTTGACTTCTGAAGCAATTCCTCCATGAACCCCCGGGCAAGCACAACCACACCAAATGAAATATGCTTAGATGACAGGGACTAAGTTCTCATGTACAGAAATGGGGAGGAGTTGGAATTCTGGAGAGGGAGCCAAGGAGAATTAGAAGATGAATGGTCAGAACACTGCAGTCAAGGGAATCACTTATGTGGAGATCAAGAGTGAGACTTATCTTCAATTATGCAAAGGAAAGAGATGAAAAGAGGACTTGGTTTGGGGCAAGGATGATGTGTTTGGAAGAAAGTCAAAAAATACACAAATAAATGCTCTTCCTGACAGGGAGATCAGAGAGAATGGAATACAAGTCATGTTCTAAGTGAAATACAATCATTATTTTCTTTGAGATAAAAACAAACAAACAAACAAATACGCAGGTGAAGATGAGTTATCATAACCAGGAAAAATTAATAAAAAGTAGTCAACATCAAGATATGGCTTGATGAATACTTTGAATTTGAAAAATTTTTAAAGGAAAATATCCCATTGGAATTCTGGTCAGGTTTCAAAAGATTTTCACTTATCCCCAAAGGGGATACACCTTCTCCAAAATGAAATATCAGCAAGCAGAAAAATTATATTCTAAAATGTACAATTCTGAAAAATACTGGGAGACAATTCTCTTACAATACTAATATGGGTCAAAGAGGGAATATAAAAAAGATGAAGAAACACATATTAGACAGATGCTACTAAAAAAAAGGTGAGGTAGAAATATGTAAATATCAGAACAATGATTCAAAAGTAACTAAATGAGAAAAAATGTAAAGTAATAAAAGTTACTATCTTTAGTAAAATTATAATTATAAGTCTCCTGTATATATTAATTATCATAGCATTATAATATGTATAGCTGAAAGTATTCTTGTGTTTATTTATTTTGGGAACATGGTCCATAGATGCAGTGTTTCCTCAAAGTGTCATAATCCTTAAATTATATTAACCTATAGCTATCTATAGAATGTATCAACATGCCAAGAAATAAGAATGAAGTCAAGAAGGAGAAAAATAAGAATGGGGGTCAGTAAAGAAAGGTGTTGGTAAAATTGGGGATGAAATTCTAAGTATGAGTAACTGAATCAGACTACAGTAATGAAAATGGAGAGGTAAATGATAGAGATTTATCAATAGAACAAATGCTAACAGATTTTGGTGACCAGACCAAAAGAATGAAAGGGAGGGATGAGTAAAAATAAATCCAGGATGTCAAGCTTGAGTGATAGTGGCTATTTTAATTCTTATTTTGTTCTGCCTAGATAAAATAACTACTTCTTTATCATTCAATTAGCTGTAAATCTTTTGCTTTATTATTATTATTATTATTATTTTTTAATGAAATCCATAGGAGATCAGCTTCACATATTACTTCTGGAGTAGAGAAAGGATTTTTTTTTTTTAAATAACTTCTTATTACTAAAAAGTACAAATTATGGAAACTTGTATCAGACAAGATACAAATCTTTGATGGCTGAAAATACTATTAAATATATGTTACAAAATTTGCCTGAGGATAAAAATAAAAAAGAATCCTAGGTAATGTAAAACTGGGATGGGAATCTTTCGAGCATGAAACCTTGCTTAACTCTTCCTCCCAAGAGCTAAGGCACAGAGATTAAGATAAATATTGTAAATAAGGGACTTAAATTTCCAGAAATAGAGCTTGCTGGATTGAAACATCTTTCTGTAAATGATTCCTTCCATTTCCTCAATTCTACATATGTCAATACTTATGGAGAAAAAAATATATTAAACTCTGGAGAGCATCAAAACAACTTTCTACTTTTTATTAAATAACAAATTAAAGCATTTAAAAAATTGACTTAGCTGGACTAAGTGATTTGTTTTCATTTTCTTCCTTTTAAGAAATGAATAGCTATTTTAAAGGTATATTCTAGACTAGAAAACTATAGTAGGAAAATCAAGGAAAACTCAAATTTCTTAGTAATCTCATAAGACAAAAACTTATTCTTGTATATAAGATATTCTTGTATATAAAATACATTCCATAAAATTATTTTTTGAGAAAATTCTGACGTTTTCTTAGGAAACCTAAGAATAGAATATACTATATGTACATGCAACTATAAATCAAAAATTATGTCTCAAATTTCTCTTTTGCCTGTGTTGCTTATAACTAGTTTAATTTCCCCCCTCCCCCATCCCCAAAATGAATCTTGACTATGAATAGTAAACTCTGTAGGTATTAAAATGCTCTTCTGAGCATCTAGACCAGTGATCCCATCACCAGTTGGGACCACTGCTGGGAATGTATAAAATCATCTGAGGACTGTTTCTTAAAATACCATTTTCCATACTTTAGCTCAGAATCTTAGAAGTTTCCGATTTAGTATATCTGAGGTGAAGGGTACCCAGTGCTGAGAAGGTTTAAAAACCTCCCTGGATGATTTACATGTTACTTATCTTTGGAAACTACTATTTTAAATCATTCAACCTTCTTTGTGCAAACTCTGTGGATTCATATTACAAAGTTAAACAATCAAAAATCAATAACTCCTTTTCAATACTATTTTAAGTACAGTGTGGAAAAATTTTGAAAACTACTATTTTAAACCATCCACCTTCTTTGTCCAACCTTTGTAGATTCATTACAAGATTAAGCAACCACAATAACAATACATAATCTCTTTTTCTGTTTTTTTTTTTTTTTTTTTTTTGTAATAAAATGCCTATCACTGAATCGTTAAATGATAAAAGCCATCAAAGAGTCTGCCACTACCTGGAAGATGGGAAAACCTTTTAAGGACTACTCTGAGTTTGGTAAACTTGACCTGCTTACAAAATCATGTGATCAACCCATGGTGTTTTTTAACTCTGACATTTTTTTTTAAATTTTCTTACACCTACGCTGTACCCAGAATAATTCACAAAATTATAAACATATCATTTGTAGTGAAAGACAAAGACTTGTTAAATGGATTGACTGATCTTCTCAGTAAAGGTTGGGGAAAGGCTACTCAGCCTACATGTGCGAGCTGATCACCTGAATTTGTAATTAATACTACAGTGATTTAGGTGGCACAAATACAACTTCATTCTCTCTCTTACTCCTGGGCTGTTTTAGTTCGGCATGCAGGGTGCGACATCAGATATGTGCTGGGCCATCGTAGTCTATTCTGAATTCCTTTACTAAATCTGATAATTTTTAAA
Source organism: Eonycteris spelaea (assembly GCA_003508835.1). Classification (NCBI taxonomy): domain Eukaryota; kingdom Metazoa; phylum Chordata; class Mammalia; order Chiroptera; family Pteropodidae; genus Eonycteris; species Eonycteris spelaea. The sequence goes on along the minus strand of PUFA01000067.1, from coordinate 706,437 downwards.
GGCCAAGGAAAATTCAGTTTTTGCAGTTAAAAAAAAAAGAAACAATAGAATCGTTGGTGAAGTAATGATACTGTTTTGAGGTATTTGTAGAAAGAATCAGAAAAAAAATAATCTTTTTTTTTTTTTTTTGGATTTAGTTAGTAGACTCAATATAAAATGTAGAGAACCATTTTCTGTTTTTGATCAGCGTGTTGAACAAAAGGAAAAGGGAAAAAGAAGAACCTGTGTTTGGAGATGGTCCTTTGAAATGTTTGGCATCTTTTGTTCGGTAGCTCATCTTGGGTGGCCCTTACAATCCTGTTGAGAAGGGACTATGCGTGTAACACTGTTTTTGGAGGACTACATCCTGATTTAGTAAGGGCCAAGACATAGACACGTAAGCACCCAGATGAAAAGTGTATTTGGAGGGAGAGAGGCAGAGAAAAGTGAGAGATTGATGCTGTGATCCCAGGGGTCAAAATTGCTGCCATGTCCTTGCCTTGTTCTCCTGCTAACGTGATCTGCTCTGCATTGTGACTGGGGCAGACCTAGAACTCAGGCTGCTTTTAAGGGAGAAATCAATGCAGCAGCCTGGTTTTCCCCCAAGCAGAAGCCTTATTAGAGGGGAGGATGCATGTAGTCCATGAAAGTTCATGAGCAAAGGGGATCTTTGAGAGGTTTGCTTGAGAGATCTTGAAAGGCCTGGCATTGTAATTCTAAAGGTAGCCATACTATAATTTAATTTCAGTGTGTAGACTGGGAGAGGCAAGAATTGGAGACTCCCTGTGTCTGATCTCTGGGAAAGAAGGTGCTGTTCACAAAGCTGTGGAAAGGTCAGATTGAAAATGTGGACAGCTGAACATCATAGAGGTAAAGGCCAGAAAGTGACCTCGGGAAGGGCACTTACATTCTCTAAACCTCAGTTTTATCGGTAAAATAGGAATAACAGAACACCTGCTTTACTGGGTTATGGCAAGAAGTAAACGAGATAATCCACACAAAGCTCTTAGCCTCATATATCACAAACTTTCAGTAACTTTTACTGATTTGTTTAAGCTTAAAATTAATTATTTTAATATTTTACTTGTTTTAAAGAAATTACAAGTGAAAGAGTCGTTTCAAAATATTTGAATTTTACAAAAGTTCTTGAAATTAAAAAATAAGAATCAAATTCTCTGTGTGCTCTCTCCTTCCCTACCCTACCTCTGTTTTCCCAACACAACAGACTCCCTGGTTCTAAACTTACTGCCAGCTCATGTGGATCTAGGCAAGTGTGTCTCATATTTTTAATCTGTACAGTGGGGATAATAATAAAAACTTGTTCAGAGAGGTATTAAGGCCTTGCAATAGTGCTTGGCACAGAGCCAGCTTTCAATAAATGTTGTTCACAATTTCAAGTGAAAAGAAAGACTGTGTGTGTGTGTGTGTGTGTGTGTGTGTGTATCTTCTAAATCTGTGTATACTCATTTATGGGCCATTATCTTACCCTAAGAATTGATAAAATACATAAAATTAGAAGCGACTTCAAGAATGTGTTAAATTTTATCACTAGAAGTCTTTTGGGATAGAATCTGTTGCAAACTCCTACAGTCCAGAAGTTCTTTCTGCACACTCCACAATACATAGTCATTTGTTCTGAGAATATCCAGAAAGGAGCTTACCACCTCTCTCTGCTAGCCCAACACATAATTGGGAACCTTTAGATAAAACAGTTCTTTTTGTTCCATAAAGAGCTACCACTTACTAACTTCCACGGGTAACTTCATTTAGTGTGGATTTTCCTTGCTGGAAGAACAAGCACTAAAAACAAAATGACACCCTTGACTGTGTCCTGAACTCTGGACTTTGAGTATGGCCGAAGGACTTCTCTCAACGACTTCTTTCTGCTCTAGTACATTCTGTGCAGAAAAACAGATTCTTTGACCCATGTATGATAAGTGGGATCTGTTTTCTAGCTTTCACATTCTCAGCATATTTAATCAAGAATTTATGAGACTTAAAACTAACTCTAGGAAATTACGAAATCTGTCATTTTTAGGAAATTAAGACAACTTCTTACTGTGTGATATGGGATTATCACATGGGAGTTAAATGCTTTTATTTCATCTATTTTCAAAATTCAGAGTAAAGATAATAGGAGCATAAAAGAATATTTTTAGGATTAAATCTAAATGAAAAGGCTGGATGAATGCATAATGACTTTAAAAACCCGAAAGTGATATTTAAAGTAGATTTGATGAGAAGTTTGATGATTTCTTGCTAGAAAAAAGTAGACACATTTTCATAAATGTGTGGCTGGGAAAACTATAAAATGAATCATATAGTAAAAATGGATTCAATTTTAAAAGTTGAGAAATGTCTCTACGATTTCACAAACAATAATTGATGCCAAGAGAGTTTATAATCATGAGGTTGAATGATAAGAATATGTTGAAAAAGTAGTTTTCTTTTCTTTTTATAATACAATAAAATTTTAATTTAATAGCTCTATAAACTACTTGTCTTGATTCATATCCTGTCTCATCTCTATGCCTAAGTTTTATCATCTGTGAAATGGTTCTAGTAAGACTTAAATGACAATGTATGTCACGCTTAGAACAGGCTTGGCACGTGAGAAGCCCCGTAAACATTTTTGTTGGAAGGAGTTTGTCTTTACATGGCAGTCAACAGAATTTGGGAGGATATCGGTTGATGAGCTCACTATTTTACCATGGGAACTCCTCATCTTCTAGAGCATTTCATTATGTTTTTGTGGGTTTTTTGGTAGGGGTGTGTGTGCGTGCGTGCGTGCGTGTGCGTGTGTGTGTGTGTGTGTGTGTTTGAGGATTGTTTTCCTTTCTATAAAGTAGTTGGACTAGAGAATACTATTCATTTTTACACCAAATTCTGTCTTTAACACTTTCCCTTAATTGGTGGTGTTGATTAAGATCAAAGGCAATCACTGAGCCCCACTACCCGGGAGACACCGGGGTTGCTGGAGTTCAGATGTGCTGTGGAGGCTGTAAGAGTACGCTCATGGGAGGGAGTGCAGAGTACCGGAAGAGCACAGGATATGGTTCTCAGTATCCTTAGGAGGGAATGAAGATGATCTGAGCTTGAAGAATGAGGGGGCTTTCAGCCATTCAGGATGGAGCGAGAGCTTTTGTTTTTCTTCAGATGAAGGACTGGGAGTGGAATGGGTTGTATGATAGTTCTGTTCTTAATTTTTTAAGTATCCCCTCATACTGTTTTCCATAGTGGCTGTGCCATTTTACTCATAAAGGCCTCAGAGTCTGTTCACATAAGTGGCCAGAAGAATAGCTGTTGATTTTGATGTGTTGCCCATTGTAGTTAACACCTAATGATTCAAAATAAATCAGAGACTTATGTCTTCTTTTTTTTGAGGGGGGAATAAAATAACTGCTGTGAGTCTACTAGAGTAGTATGTTTCTCTTGGTTACACTTTTATTCCCAAACATTAAATCTTTCAGTTGTAACAAACAAATCACACACACAGACAAAAACTCTTCATGAGTTTAATTAGGGAATAGAAAGGACTAATGTGGGATTGGCAGCAGCAATAAAGAGGACACAGCTGGAATAAGGGAGCTGAGGTAGTTGGGAAAGCATGGAAGATAGTGGTTAATGGTATGTTTAGCCAATTCAGGCATGTGGGTCTGAGTATGAAAGGAAGTGCAAGTAAAATTCAATGGGATTCAGTGTCCTTGAAACATCAGGTTAAATAAAGCAAGAAGTCTGTAAGCTTCACCAATGCCTTTGCTGTTCCATGCTGTATACCCAGCACATGTTATCATAGTGTATGCATAATATTTTCTTTGTGAAGGAATAAATGAATGAGAAACAAGAAGATAAGCTGAGGTTTTCTGAGTTACAAGAGAGACCATATCAATGTATTGGGAAGATAATTTCTGACTTAAAGAATAGGACATATTGAAAAGGCTGATATTTGTAGCAGTTCAGACCTGAGGTCCCATGGCCTAGCAAGGGCCCTGGGAGTAAAGTGAAAGGGGCCTTGCATATCAGTGGAATGAGGAAAGTAAAAAAAATCACCAGTGAAAAGAGAATCTGCGCAGTCCTGCACACGCGGGGATTTTCATATGGGTCCTAAAAAGCTCAGGGTAGTAGAATCTGGGACTTGAGACTGGTATCAAGTTGTCCTGCTGATTTTTAAGTGATGATGTTTTTGGTATGGCCTATATCTAATGGGGAGGCAGCGTAGATAAATGACTTAGTAATCGTAGCTGGACACTAACAGATGGTGATGGAAACCGTAAGAACAGATGCTCATTTAGGGGTTGAGTATAGAGAACAGACACATGGGACAGCAGGTAAAGGACATGTTGTAAATCATAATTAGAAGACAGAAGTTTCAGAATTGTTTAATGCAAACCCAAGAAGGTATGGAGGTATGAGGTATAGTTGCAATACCTCACAGTTAAAGAAAACTGAATTTATTAACTTTAACTTGGTCAGTAGAGAGCCAGAATGACCTAAGAAGAGTCTATGCCAATAGAAGTAAAATATAACTCTCCTAGATTACGAAACTGGATTTTAACCATTTAAAAGAGCAATAAACCAGTTTCTTTTCTGCCAGAGTTGCCATTAGCTGCTTCCTAGTAAAAGATTTATCAATGAACATATTGTAACTGTGCAGCCTCCTCCCACTATTGAACTATTTAAATACCAACTACTTTTACTAAGTGTGAAAAGCTACTGGAACCATGCTTTTCAATTAGTGCAGTGCCTTATGAAGGACACATTTGTAAACAGAAAAAAAAATTAGGTTATAAATACATAATAGTGATAAGGCTAAGGTACATGGAAGCAATTTCCTGTCAAAATAATAAGCTTACCTAGGATACTTAAATATCCCTGCTGGTCTTTATCAGAGGAATAATAGATTTGCTGCATTCAGTCATATTGATTCAATATAAATGAATGGGTAAAACAATTTATGTAAAGGAAAATTATAACAATCAACTGACTAAATTAATTTTGGACTCTTTATATGTTTGTAACAAACTTATTTTGCTACTTGCATGCCTTGCATAATATTTAATATTATAAATCAGTCAAATTTTCAGTGATTCAGGAGCTAGTTGTTAAGTTTTAAGTTTTCACATATGTGTGGATTAAACAGGTTCCATCGGAGTTTGGACAGAGTTTTCTTCAGCTGTTGATTTGGTGGCACTTTTGTAGTAGGTAAAATGAGGGTGAAAGTGGATGACAACTAATGCCATTTGTTACAGTTGCATTGTTTTCGTGGGCCAAATAATAGTCAACATGGAGAGTTTTAACAAATAAGTTCTGGATGTCTAATTCTCTAGATAAGCAAATCCGTAGTCAGACGTTGGTTTTGCCTCAGATAGGATATTTATAATAAAAGGTGCATGGAATTAATATGTGAAGGCATTATGTTTATACATTACAAATTTTTCAGCCCGTAACTTATGGTCAGGTCTTAAGAACAATAAATATGGCTATCCATAATTTTCCACCGGTTCAGTGAAAAAGGTATTATGGCTAGTGGGTAGGTCTATAAAAATTTTCTTGAATCATTTTTGAACAACATTGTGAAACCACTCTTTATTTATATCTCTTTTGCACTATCTAATCTTGAAGGATTTCTAAAAGATTCTGTATCCAGTTTTGGGTACATAAGAGACTGTCATTCAAGAAGCACCCTGTATCGAGGCCACCAGATGTTTCCCCCCCACAGTAAATCAGAGAACAGGCATAATTTGAATATTCTGCATATATTTACATATCGATGTCAAGAGTCCCTAACTTCAATTATGTAAAATAAAATTAATTAGTGCAGCCTACTCAAAGCACATATTCAAATCCAATATTCAGAGCAAGACAGCTTGGAAATACCTAGCACATCTTAAAGCAAATTAGTTTGATTTCTTCTGGGAATAGGAGGGTTGGGCAGATGTATCCACCTAGATGCATCAAGGAAAACATAGATGCAGAGGAAGGTGCTCAAAAGGGAATCGGGCTAAAGCTCATTTGTCCTGAGTTTCTGTGTTCTTTCCCAGTGAAATTTGCAATTGCACAGATTTACATGTCCTGTGAACACATTCTTTTCATCTGGTGCTCCATCCAGGATGGAGTGGCACTCATTGTTCTTGGTTAGGGTTCTTTCTCCAGCTCTGAGGAGCAGCAGATATGAGAGCCAGTGCACCTTCCTGGTGTTAAAACTATTGCGTTTCCCTGTCTTGGCATCTCGTGGCTGTGCACTGCCTGGAGGCCCAAATCTATCCTTTACCTACCTTTAGACATTCTCCTCATCCGTCCTTGACATCAGCATGGTCCACTAAAAACACCTTAGGTTTTATAGTTGAACAGAGCTGCTTTTATATTTCAAGTTTGTTTGGGTGGCTTTGGTCAAGTTATTCGCTGCCCCGAGGCTGGAATTTTTAGTGCTTTCATAAGGAGACAAGATGTTTCCTTTCTTCTGTGAGCTGTAAAGATTAAATAAAATATCATTGCTAAGTGCCCAAAACAGCATATATCCAAAAAATGTTAGCTCCTCTCCTTCATCTAAGAATCAGTCCAGGTGTTAATCAAATGAGAAGTCTCTCTGTGGACTCACAGAGTAATAAGGCAAAACCTGCCTTTTTGACATCTCCATTCTCACTAAATTGCACTTATTTGCTTCATGTGTCCTGCAGGCAGGATATATAGTAGGACTTTTAATGGCCGCTGGATTGTGGAAGGGTGGTAGCAATGGCTGAAGGGAATTGACACATATAGCCAAATGTAGATGACTCAGAATTGTGGAAATTTAAGTGGTAAGTGGGCATCTCATCTTCCTCTTCAATGTAATTCAGATTTATTCAGAGTAGCTGGAAGAATTGATGTAGCCACAGCATTCATAGAAGAAAAAAACAACTCCATTTAGAGTGGGTTCTGCCCCATTCTCTCTGGCCCACATCCGTTAAGGCAAGGACAATTTTGGGAGATTAACATGGGACTGTCATTGGAAACAGATGTCTATGAATGTCATATTAAATTAACTCAAGGGAAAATCTTGGGAAATATTTGAGTATTTCTCTGGGTTGGTCAGCTGTTCTCTGGCACAGACCACCTTAAAGTGGAAACAGCTCTAGGTATATGAACACAGACCTTGAAAAATTTCCTACTAATATGTGCACCCCAAGAAATAAAGCCATTTTGTCCCGGTTAATCTAGACTAGTGGTCTCCAAACTGACATGCAGATAGTTTATGAAATGCACAAGATGATGTGTTAGGCTGAGAGGAAAAAAATTAAGCTTTTATTGATATTATTCATCTCATTCTTTTGACATTCCTATTTGCATGTGTTTATCATATACAGTATAATGGAATGTGTGTATAACTAACGTGTGAATAGGTATACATTGGGCACTTGTTTTTGTGATCGGGATAAAGATGGCTCAGGTTACAAACACAACTCTCTCTTTCTTTTCCCAGACCACCGTTTTGTACTTGCTCACCGGAGCTAACTTCAGCATGCTCAAAAGGAAACAGAGCTCCAGGGTGGAGGCCCAGCCAGTTACTGACTTTGGTCCTGATGAATCTCTGTCAGACAACGCCGACATACTCTGGATTAACAAGCCAGTAAGTTTCTTTTTTGAAGTACGGAAAAGCACATGCTGTTATAAAGGAAATTTGATTCATATATTCAAAAATCGTGTACCTTTGGCTTTGAAATGTCTGTTTGAGCTGCAGTAGAATCTGGATGAGTCCGGGACTCTGGAAGTTGAGAACAATTGAAATAATGAAGTGCTGCTCTGAGTTACTTACATAGGAAGAAGTGCTAGGTGGCCTGGCTTTCTCCTTTTCACCTCTGTGCATGCTGTCCTCAGAGTCACCTAGATAATGCCACTTCATGGGCTGATCCAAAGCTGGAGTCCCATATTGGTGACCTCTTTTACCAGGAAACGTGTATGAATCTATGAGGAGATAATCAAATGGTAAATTAAAAATCTCCTTCTGAGTTGCAAGTTTTGAGTAAAAGTAAAGGTTAATAAGACAATACATAGTATCTCTGAAGAACTTTGTCACCTTCTCTTCCTAATTAAGCTAAGGAGAACTCGAGAAGATTTACTATACCAAGTATCGTTGTATACTAGACAGTTTAGCGGCCAGAGCAAAGGTGAAATACATATTTATAGGTATTGGAAACTCAGCTCTGCAGGCCAGTATAGGGTCAACTTTATTATTATTAAACTCATAGTGCAGGCTGAAGTAAGAGAATGAACCATTAACTCTCACAGTGCTTGTCTTTCCCTTGACCATGAAAAAGGTCATCTGCCACAGTCTCCTTGACCTTTCCAGTCTTTCTTTGTCTAATCTGTTTCCAGACTACTTCTCCAGCCTGCTCACATTACTTTTTACATTTCCATTTCTGTTCACATTATCCTTCTTATTTACAATCACTAAAACATCCCTATTATCTACATTACAAATTAAAATACATATTACATTCAAGGAGCTTTCTATTTTGGCTCTAACTTGTTCATCAATGGCCCTTTCCCATATTTACACATTGTCTACTTGAGCCACATCGGCAATTTCCTGCTCCTCCAGAGGAATTCCTCCAGGTCACATTGTTTTCCTTGCCCAGAAGCCCTTTTCCAGCAACCCTGATGAGTCCAGTTCTCCTCATGCAGGGAGGGAGCCAGGCTCAGATGTCACCCCTACGCCCAACCACTCTGAAAGGTTCCTCACTTGACCCTCACACCACAGACAGAATAAACCTCTTCTCTTTCCACTTACCCTATTTTATATTTGAATAAGTATACATATATACTGAGTATAAATAAAATATTTATGTTATGTATATCGCACTGCAAAGTAGTGATGAGTCAGAACTGTGTTGTTTCCATTTTTATGTCCTGAGAGCCCAGCATAATTTCTGACACAAAGTAGGTCTTCTTTCATGTTTAAAGAATGAATAGAATAGAGGACAAAGCACTCACTAATTTCTTTTTTCTTTAGTGTCCATCATATACCAAGCTTTCTGAGAACTTCTGAAAAAAGGTAGTATTATAGATGGAGCCTCAGAAGCACTAACTAAAATGATTAATGTTTAAGTAGACTTTCTTCTTTAAATCTGAAACAGATTTGTTGTAGAATAACCCTTCTTTTAGAGCTCTTTTGTGTGATTAAATACTTTGTGTTGGAAGTCCAGATGGGGCTAGATTCACAAACTGCTGTTTATTGAAACGCTTCCAAATTGCATGAAAAGTGCATCAATCCTTAAAATAAATTTAATCATCAGTGACTTATATGGTATGGAATTAGTGGCATTACGTATTCATGCAAATATAACTGTCAGATTAATATTAAAACCTGTTCACCAGCTTACAAATGTCTGAGTCTCCTCAAAGTTCTGACGGTCTTTTCTGTCTTTCATCTTGGGTGCTTGCTAGCTTCTGTAGCTACAGAACCTATCTACTACAAAATAGATTTTTTTTTCAGGGGGATTAAAGGATTAATGTGGCTGCATATATCCAGGATAGTCAATATAGAACATATTTAAATTATATTTAAGAATTGTCTAATTAATTAATTAGATTAATATTAATTGTGTGGGTTTAGCATGAAAATGCAATATTTTTATGATAGGTTTTATTAATTTTCATAATAAAAGTATCTGAATGATTGTTAAATCCTATACATATGACAGGTAAACATACACATGCACACACACATTTCCTTTTTTACCTTTTAATTTCTACTTTATGCTGGGGTTAAGGAAAATAGTCACAGTGCATGCACTACTAGATTTGCACAGAAAATTGTTTTTTGTGTGTGATTTTAGAAGATAAATCTGAACTAAATTTGTACAAAACATGTTCTCCAACATAAAGAGGGACGTCTATTTATTATCTTTGGGAAAAAAAATCTGATACCAGTTTTTAAAAAATATTTTAATATAAGGATGCTACATAAAAGAGACATATGGAAAGAAAACCCTACACATGGGAAGTGTTATATAGTAATTCATTTTAAAAAGCATTTGTGATCTACAAAGTTAAGCCATTTGCTAGATAGTAGGGAAGTTACAGTAAATATAATGTGGTCTCTGATTCCAAGTGCTCGTAATAGATGAAAAAGTATAAAAGTAATAGTACATCAAGTTTCTAGTTACGAACACATTTTAATTACATCAGAATCTCCCTGTGTTGTGGCTCATTGCCCTGGAGAGTCTCATTGGTATTGGAGTAGCCTGACCAGGTTCACATCTGGGGTTTGGCTGTTATCAATGCAAGACTGCAGAAAAGCTTTTTAATCTTTCTGAGCCTAGTGCGTTCATGTGAAAATTAGGCTGATTTAAGAATTAAATGATATTAAATGTGGAAATAGTTTATATGCACTTAACAGACATTAATTTCCTTCTTCTTTTTACTAGTGAAAACTTTTGATCTCAGTATCATGTTTTCCAAATAGTGTAGCTCCTAATACAAGTTTAAGATATCATTATATGATGTCAGATAATAACTTCGGACCATTCTTGCAGTGGGTTCACTCTTTGCTGCGCATCTGTGCCATCATCAGCGTCATTTCCGTCTGTATGAACACACCCATGACATTCGAACACTACCCCCCTCTTCAGTATGTGACCTTTACTTTGGATACTTTATTGATGTTTCTCTACACGGCGGAGATGATAGCAAAAATGCACATCCGGGGGATTGTCAAGGTGAGTGTTTGTTTCCACGTTATTTAAGCTAAAAACCAAAATGCATTGAAAATCTAAATCAGTTTATTATTTTCATATTATTTTCAGTAAAGCTAAACATCTCTTTATTTTATCTTTTAAGATAGGATATAACTCCAAAGATTAATGAAAATATGATGCATAAGAATATTTTAAAAGTGAAATCAATTGAGTAAAGCACCGAGCCTTGGAATATCTGGGAAGGAACTAGGTGGCCTGACCACCAGCTTCCTGAGGGCCAGAATAGGGTCTATCATGCCGCCTATGGGTGACCTTGAGCAAAGGAGGCACATGTTGATTTACAAAATGCAGAATAATGTTACATGATAAATGTCACAGTGCGATGCTACTTAACAGAATGTCATTAACCTAAGGCATTTTGAAGGTATAAAGGGATTAGAAGAAAGGACTTGAGGTGGAAAGGAATTCTAGGACTATAAGAAAAGGAATGTGTAGCATGAAATTGTCACCAATGGGAAACCAAAAATAAGTAAATAAAAGAAAAGGAAGAAAATCTCTGTTGTGGGATATTTCTTCCTTCTGTAACACTAATCTTCACAGAATTAAAAATAAGTAGATGTTACTGTCTCTAATGTATTTTAAATTGTACTGTTTACCGAAACAGAGCATGTAATGAAATAGCATCATGGGCGTTGGGAGTCTCTGCCAAATGACAGATTTGACTCAAATCCTAGCTTTTTACTGGCTGTACAGCACCTCAAGTTGGGCAATTTTTATGGAAAAGGGACTCATTCTGGACAAGAATTTCAGGAGTTTAATGAGATGATGCATAACACGTGGTTATGGTCAGTTGCTTCTCTTTTTACATAGTTCATTGTGCGCTATCCTTAAAGAGATATATCACAGTTAATGTATTATTCTTTTTCACTTTTAACTTTTTAAAAACTTTTTGTTATAGAAATTTAAAAATTTACTCAAAAGTAGAGATGAATTGAAATGAATCTCTATACCTTAACATCAGCAATTATCAATATTTAGCCAGTTCTACTTCATTTTAAAGCAAATCTGAGAAATCAGATAATTTCAGAAATAACTCCTTATGTTGCAAACTGATAATTTTTTCATACCCTAATGCCATTATCACATCTAGCAAAGTTAAAAATAATCCCTTAATATAAGCTAATATCCAATCCATATTCATGTTTTCCCAATTATCTGAAATATTTTCTTTTACAGTTATTTTCCTTGAATCAAGGCTCAAACAAGGTTCACAAAGTGTATTTAATTGCTATATTTTAAAACCTCATTTAAGTTCCAGCTACTGGCTATTGTCAAAATTCGTAAGTAGCTTTGAAAAATATTTTCTGAAGTTTGTTGGGTGACTCCAGAAAATTGGGAATAATAATACAAAAGAAGAAATTTAATTCAGTATAGGAATTAAACATGAATAGACCCATCAAAGCCTCAGCAATCTTGATGCAATCACTTGTCTGCTAAAAAACATTTTTTTGACATAGTTTTATACTTTTTTTTTACCACTTCATGTGCCAACTACTGAAATTTTTATCTCTCAATCAATTTTGTAGTCTCTCTACCCAGAATAATTTGCAAATATATGCCGTGTTCGTTCACTTATGGAACTTACATTTTTTCACGCATATAAAGACATTATGAATTTATATATATACATTGTGTTCTATTTTAAGCATCAGGTTACTCATATGTTTCACATCATTTGGAACAGAGCTATACATCCTAGCTGTTCAAATATTAAATGTTTAATATGCACTGATTTTTAACTGAAATATTTCTAAATAACTAAGGAGATTTAGTTATTAAGCAAGTAACTCTATGTCATATGTCTTCTGCATGGAAGAATATGTGTGAGTTGATGCACACATATGTTAGAGATTTGGGGATTGCTGGCCTTTCATTTTTGGGAGAGTATTTTTCATACATAAAACTGTATTAGTCCATAATAAAATATTTATAGAAGCAAACCAGTGTATTCTTGCCCATCCAGCATACACAATCTAAAATTATACCTAGCCTGGTTTTGCAATGTTATGGCACATCTAAAATTCATACCTAATGCTTAAGGTAATGTGATCTAATAATATCTAGGTTATAAAATTATCTGCAACAAACTAAACCCAAAAGCTTTATTTTTCAAAATGAAAGTACTGAAGCTGTAGTTTTCTAGTATTGGCCACTAAATTTATTGACTCAGTGATTTGTCATATGTATTAAACTATGTGTACATTTTAATTTACTATATTAAAATTTTAAGATACTTAGGATATAGGTATAATATGAATATAAGAGAGTTATATTCTTAAACCCAAGTACAGTTTCTAGTCATTCAGCAAACATGGATTGAACACTCACGATGAGCTCATAACTGCCCTGGGAGAAGGGACAAAACAAAATAGAGCCCCTGTCCTCATAGAAGGCCTGGCCCACTTTTGTGGAACTGGCTTGTAAAGTACATGTAGGCACTTCTCGTTTTTGCATCCAATCTATTCTGGAAAATATGTTAGATACTATATTTTCAGAAAACAGGAGACTGTATTCCATTATTTTAAATGGGAAAACTATGAATGCATTACAGTAACCCCAACCAAAATCTCCAAATATCACAAAATAGTCTTAACACTAGATAACTAGATAACCTGTATATTTCTGTATAATAAACAGCACTTAAACACCCATTGCTCAATTTTTGTACTTACCTAATTCAGCAGTGGATATTTTGTATACACATAACCAAAATAGCAGTATGTTCTCTTATAAGCAGAGAAATATGTGCTCTTATAAGCAGAGAAATAATAGGTTAAAGTACTGTCTACCATATTTTGTTGAATCTGTGAGGTAATCAATTATAAGATGCAGCATCATTTTATATATCCTTAAGAAAGAAAAAAATGCTGCTAATTACAATTGAATTGTAAAATATAAGATTGTAAGTGATGCATCAATTATAAAATGCACTCTAATTCAGAAATGTTAAACTATGTTACAGGGAAAGATAATATATCTTAAAATTGGTGAAATAACAGCAAATAGACTGGGGTTGATAGTCTCAAGTCTTGAGAAGGCTAAAGGTCAAGAAGAAAATAGGAAAATAGGGAAGGGAAAGTAGTGATGAACTTAACACTCATCCATTGTTAATAGGTTAATAATGGCAGCACAAGAGTTAGCCCAAAAGAACAACAAAGCTATGCCTGCGTTTTGCACATTATACCTTCTTGCAGGGTTCATGGACAACTTAAATACTTCCACTGGCACACGTGCAGATTCATTGTAGTGATTCTTTTGAGGGTAGATATTTTTGCAAATATAAATAGCAAATATTTATATAGTGAGAATTCAGGCAGTGAGAAATAGAATTTTAGTATTTTGTGAAAATGCTGTGGTGATGGTCAGTAAAAGGTATGTGGGGAGGTAGCGCAAAAAGAAATGAAACATTCTGCTTGGGGATATCATGGAAGTCTTGAAGAAAAAAATGTGATGTGATGTCTTAAATGTTGACAGGCAAGAGGGGAGGGAAGTAAAGGATTTTGCAGAGAGATAAAAGGAATACTCTGAGACACAAAGTTGTGGGAACAGCCTGGTGCTTTGGAGAACACTAGTCAGGGAGAGCAGATGGGATGTTCACAGGGAGCACCTGGAGAGGATTCTGTGCAGACAGGCCCAGCTGCACAGTGAAGGGCCTTGCATGGAGCTCAGACTGCATTCTGTGGTCAGTAAAGATGCCTGGGGTATTTGAATCCAAGAGCGACACGATCTGATTTGTATTTGAGAAGTTCTCTGTGGGGGTAACATGCTGATGCATTACGAGAGAGAGAAATTGAAGTAGAAAGTCCTCCTGGCAAAAAATGTCTTTAAAAATTTTTGTTATAGGAATGTATTTGTTATAAAGATTTCACATTATAAAGATTCTATAATGTTTCTTAAGCTTGAAAGTATCTGACAATTAATTCCCACTTTTCAGTAATTTGTTTCTAATTGCTTCCACCACTAATTCCTGTTCTGAGAAGCATTCTCATTCACCAAATCCCTTAGAGTCAAAAATGAACCACTTGGGAGATGTATGTTTGCATTGTCACAGAGTGTCTGACGTATTGCAGACTGTGAGTTCTTCAGACAATTCTCTGTAGTCTGTTTTTTATCTGACAAGAGACCTAAGTAAAAGTAACATGCATCCTCCGAGCATTCTTGAAGTAATAAATAATAGTGTTAAGACACAGTGACAGATGGACCCTGGGAACTCAGAACCATAAATCATGTGCTCATGAAACTTGACCAGTGCCTATCATTTTATAACTGCAGACTATATCCCTATAAACATCTTCAGGTAAATGTGTTTGGTTTCTCTGCTTGTTAAATACTTGCATGGCAATTTACGTTACTTTCTTACACTGTGTAATTGATTGGCAGCCTCCGAGTGTTTACCTTTATATAAATTGACAGACAGCTCTTGAATAACCTATCTCCCTAGCCGTTAGCATGCTGATTTCTGCCCACAGCTCAAGCACTCTCTGCCCTCCATTTCCAGTTGATGCAAGAAACAAATTAAAACCTTTCTTTCAGGTTAGAAACATGTAAATTAAAAAAGATACGATAAATATGTCAGACATAAAATGTAATATGAAATTATATTTCAGAGTGCCAGGTTTTAAAGTCTGTCTTCTATTTATTAAAAGGTATTTGAGACTTGTGGAGCCTTAGTGATTATTGATTGATGTATCAATTTCAATTTGGTTATATTTACAAGTACATTATAATGCACAAATTATATAAATCTTGACCTGATCCCTGTCTGCATGGTATATAGGCTCTGCTTATTTAAACTATACTAATCCAGAAAACATCCAAAAGTTATTTCATAATTCCATATGTGGTCTTTCATGATCACATAGGAAAGGGGTTTAACTTTAAGGTACTAACCTTTAAAGGTGTTATGTATAAGTTTCTCTTTTACCAAGAAGCAAAAAATCATTTCTTTGAAGGAACAATACCAGGAGTTTCTGTGAATGAATGGATGACTGGGTACCTTCATATAGCATATGAACTGAGTTCTTACTTTATGCATTATAATGTACGAAAGCTCTCTAAGACATGGTTTATGCGCTTATCTTGTCATTCATTTAATATCAGTTGTATGTCAAACATTGTACTAGGTGCTGGGAATACCACCAAAAACAGTTTAAAGTCTCAAAGTGCTAATCATTTTCAGAACATATTCAAACATTTACAATGGGTGATAGACTTTTTTTTTAATGTAACACCAGAATATACGCTTAGAGAAGATTTAAGTAGGAAACCCAAACTTCACAATTACATCCGATAAATCAGAGGGACTAAAATATAAATTCATTAAACCGTCAGATGGGGACTACAAAGGACTATTCTGTAAATTACGCAATATGAATATTATTTAAATACTTGAGCTGAGTTGCCAATTGTTACATGACGTGTGAGTTAAAGCACTGGTCAGAGTAGGGTGTGGTCAGATCAGAACGTAGAGGAAAAAGGTGGTACAGACTTGGGAGAATTTTTAAGGGAGACAGAACAATGAACACTAAAGAATACAAGCTTTAAAAAATAAGATGAGAAAAATCTGAGTGTTACTGGTCTTTGTATGCCAGGTTTCCATAACACTGCTGTTTAAAGAATTTTTTATTAAAGATTTTTATGAATAATAAATGACTCAAAAATATAAACCAAAAAATAGTATGTAAAACTTATGCCCAGAAATTATTTCACATATTTAATGAAGAATGGAAAAAGAAGCCAGTTCTAAATAACTATTACACACCACCAAGCAGGTGGTGGTCTCACTGGCTAACAGGTAAATGCTACTATGAATTTCTTGAAAATCTAAAGGAGACAACATTCCAAACAATGCAACTAAAATTACATCCTAACTCAAAAACAGTTTTCTATGTTACACAGTAGAAGTTTCGCTAAGCCAGTGTTCATAATATGAGGTCATTTAAAATTAGAATGTTTGCATGCTTTTGTTGTATTCTGCTTCCCCACCAGGGCATCTAAAATTATTTAAAATAATCCATCTGTTTATATAGTTCAAAATATACTTTGAGTCAGCTTTGCAACATCAGTTTTCTTAGCAAAAAAATATGTATAGTAAATAAGGAACAAAAATTCAGCCAACTCTGTTATTGATAGCTTTACATTTTGAGTTTGTGGGGCCCAAATTTTTAAATATGATTTTATTTGTGCCAACTGACAAAATATTTATTGTTCAAACTAAAATGGTACCTTTAAAAAAACAATTTTGAAAATTCATTGAAAAAAGCGTAACACATGAACATTAATCAGAAGAGATATGTACAGATACACTGTGAAAAGTATGTCTCTCTTCCACCCTCGGCTCTTGGCCACTTCTGTTCCCCTCTTAGGAAAATAGCGCTGTTTGTGCTCATTTTTTTTTGCATTTTAAATAATCCCCAGCATAATGGAAGCTCTCATCTTACATCTTTTTAAATATAATTTGTTACTAAAGCAAATGAGACAATAAAAGAGGTTAATTATAGTGACACTCATGTAATAATGTTTAATGACATAAAAGCAATGAAATAATAATATTGTTGGGAAAAATACCTTATAAATTCACCCTATTTGGGTGTCTGCACTCACTGATTTTTACTTGCTCTTTTTCCTGCCTAGCATTTACTTTTAATTGTTCCTATTTTAAAATTGTTCTCTGCCGAGTGCCATAAAATTTGTTTTTACTTTTAAATTTCTTTGTTTTTTTTAAACAATCACAACTATGCTTATTAGTTCTTAAAGTAAAGATTGATATTTTTCTCTTTTTTGCTTAAAATATAAGTAAAGAACACATTTACTTAATCAAATTCCATTTAAAAATATACATGTTTATTTTTCTTCATAATACTTATCAATATACTGTATATTTTACATATTTTAAAACTAGTTTTTACTGAATTAACATTTGACTGTTTCCTCCACAAATATTTTTTGAAATTATTTATTTTGCCTGATAATACCATGTGAAATTTATTTTTAGGGGGATAGTTCCTATGTGAAAGATCGCTGGTGTGTTTTTGATGGATTCATGGTCTTTTGCCTTTGGGTTTCATTGGTGTTGCAGGTAATTAAAAACTTTTTAATTAAAAGGGGATGTTTTCCAAAGTGGGCATATTTAGCACTGAAAATCTAAACAGAATTATATTAAAGAATATATATCAAATGTCATTGTGTAATTTTCTATATCATGTTATTTAAATGTTTGTTAATAAAAAGCCCAACAGTTTCATCATTGTCAGTCACTTTTTTGTGTTTTTTATTAATCAGAAGTGAAATTCAATACAATAGAAAATTATTTCTTACTGAGCAGATATAAAGAATACAGTTATAAAGAAAAAAAGGAAAGAACATGGGTGAGATTTCTGTATTTGTAGAATAAAAATATTGAATTTAAAAATGAAAATTTCGGTCTTATGTGACTGAACTCCATTAAGTGCTGCTAAAAACATATAGATACATTGGTATACATATTGATTAACATAAATGCTACATTGCAGATAGAAAATGCTTTATTGTGAGAAATAGGGAATGTATATTAAAAAGCTCTAAGGGAGGAATTTCATTGGAAAATGATAGAATTTATTTCAATAAGGGTTAATTTTACATTTTATTTCAACTGAAGTTACTATATTCTTCATTTAAAAATTCAGAATAAAATAAATTCACAGTTCCTCCTGCTCATCCTTGTGCTTTTGATAAACTATCTTTATTTTGATTAAACTCACTTCTCCAACAGTCTAATTTATCCTGCATGTAAATGTGCTTTTCTTCCATTTAATAACTATTGTATGTTTGACAAACATGTTCTAATTATTATTTTGCCTCATAAATGGTGCAATTATTTTTCACATTTTTAATATTTTAATCTTTTCTTTATTATACCATTTTCCAGATATTCAAAAAGTTACACCAAAGAACATGTATGGTTAGTGAGGAAGACTTAGCACACTTATTCTGTATTTTAAGTTGACACTGTTTTTATAATAAAAACTGTGCCTTGATGAATCAGGCAGGAAATGAACACAATTAATGGCGCTTTCATTAGTTTATGTATTTGTTTCTCTTAAGAGAGCTCTAGCTTCAAAATATACTCAAAAGAAAATTAATTTCAATAGAAAATGAGGTAGAGCAAAGTTCAGGGTGCAGGATCTAGCTCCTGAAGCTGTCTGTATATGCCATGACTACGGACAATGCTAAGGGAAAGTCTAAACTTGTTTATTCTCCTCTAAATTTACAGGTGTTTGAAATTGCCGATATAGTTGATCAGATGTCACCTTGGGGAATGTTGAGGATTCCAAGGCCACTAATTATGATCCGAGCATTCCGAATTTATTTCCGATTTGAACTACCAAGGACCAGAATTACAAATATTTTAAAGTAAGCACTTTTTTTACCTATGTTAAAGGGGAAAGTTTATGACACTTTTTTTTAAGGTTTACTTACTTTACCTTTTTTTTCCTCCTAGGCGATCAGGAGAACAAATATGGAGTGTTTCAATTTTCCTACTTTTCTTTCTACTTCTTTATGGAATTTTAGGAGTACAGATGTTTGGAACATTTACGTATCATTGTGTAGTAAATGACACAAAACCAGGGTAAGTTTAACTACTAACTGCATTTTAATCTAGGTGATTAACAAGGATGTTTCTGTAATTCTCATGAGAAAATCTGTGTCTAAATTTTTTTTAAAGTAGTTAAGTACTCTCGGTTCTATATTCTGTGCTTCCTCAAAATTGTTTTGTCCAATTTTTTAAAGACAACTATTCAAGAGAAGCCAGCTTGAAAGATGTAACCCTGTGGGAAAGTAGATAAAGCAAATTCAAAGTGTATACTTAGAAATTGTCCTCAGTGTGTAGTAGAATGGAGAGTGGTCTAACCTAACACCATCAGAGTAAAATCACATGGGAATGGTAAATGGTATAAATACTTTGAAAAACAATTGGGCAGTTTCCTAAAAAGTCGAACAGATACCTACCATATATTCCATTCATTCCATTCTAGGTATTCAACCAAGAGAAATGAAAATATATGTCCATACAAAGACATATACATAGTGACTTTATTTGCAATAGCCCCAAACTGGTAACTACTCAAATTTCCATCATTAAATAAATGGATAAACAAATTGTGGTATATCCAAATAGTAAATACTATTGAGTAATAAAAAAGTATGAGATATTGATATAAACAATATCTTGGATGAACACATCACAAAATAAATTATGCTGACTAAATGAAGCCAGACTAAAGAAAAGATTGCATATTCTGTGATTCCATTTATATAAAATTTTAGAAAAGACAACGTTATCTATAATAATAGATAATATGCCTGGGGATAGGAATGGGGTAGGAATCCCTAAGGGATCACCAAAGGGCACAGGAAAGCTTTGGGGTTGATTCATTATCTTAACTGTGGTTCTGTACACATGTCAAAATTTATCAAATTGTACATTTTAATATGTGCAGTTTATTGTATGCTAAGTATATATTACTGTTTAGAAATGTTTTAGTGTAAAGTAGAAATTTAATTTTCTTCACCTGGTCAGCCAGTTGTTCTAATAGCACTACTTATTGTGTGCTGTTACCTACCGAAGTCACTGCTTCTTTCCTCATTTATGAATTTCTTGTCTATATTTGGATCGGTACCTATGGTCTCTATTGTGCTTGATTGATCTACTTGGCTGTTCTTTCACTAATATTACACTCTGGAACACATCTAAATTACAACTTGGCCTTGTGCATGGGTCACTATTTCCACCTCCTAGCCTTACATAGGCTCAGGACTCTGTCTTCTGCCTCATGTGGCATTAAAACCCAACTCTCAGGTAATGGATAACGAGCCCCCATTTATACCACCATTTTGCCAACTTATGTACTTCCCTACCTCCAGTTTTTAGCTCCATCTTAAATTTTGAACTTTTGGAAAGTGTCTTTCTTTTTTGTGAGCCTAGATATATTTTTGAATGGTATTGTTTATCCAGCAGCCTAGTTGTTTGTCGTGGAAGGAGTAGAATTTAATGTAGCCCTTCTTGCCAGAACTCGCACACTGGTGCTCATGGCAATTTTTTCCCCCCCGTTTTCCTCATTTTACACTGTGAGTTCCTTGAGGACACATATGGGAAGTTGTGGAGAATATTCATCTTCTTATTGCCGGTACCTAGAATCCTACCATAGAGTAAGCACTTAGTAACTATTTACTGAAGGCATGGTTGCTGATATATTTTATTTAGACAGATAATAACATTATGACACATTGATAAGGAAGAGGAAATTAAAAAAAAAAGAACAGAGAAAGAAAAGCAAGTCAATAAAGGGACAAAGGAGAAATAGTTAAAAATATAGAAAAGCTATGTTAAAATTGGAGAAAAACTGTGGTACAAACGAACACAGGATAGGAAAGTCGAAGGAAATGGTGAGTAAGGGAGTTGACTGAGTGGGTGACAGAGGAGACAAATGCATGAAAAAAACCTGTAGGCAGATTTTTTTAAAGTATATGTAGGCTGTAGAATATGTCTAGATTGTTCCATGAATGAATATGAAGATGGAAAAAGATGTCGTGTGGGCAGGAGACAATAGATAATAGAAGTGAAGAACAGAAAAAAAGCTTCTGGATAAGAAGGCAACTGTGATAGCAGCAGTGGGTAACGGAGGCTGGTTTAAAGTTACCGTTTTATTAAAAACCAAATCAGAACGCAAGAATTCTAAAGCTTGCTCACATGGCTAGGAGATCAGATATCATGCTGACAAACTACACTTTGAGACATAAAATATGATACAAATTGGGAAGACATGCCTGAGTGCCTCCTAAACTCAGCCCTTGAATCACTTTAGTAAGTACTCTTCACCAGCTCCATCCTATACTCAGCATGAAGAAATAAATGTCTTCGAAAAAAATATTAAAAACCTTTGCATTCTGGATATTAGCTCCAGCTCATTACTTCATCCTAATACTGGAGTTCACTTTGAAAATTTTTGTAAATGTCGGCAGAATTTTCAGTTACCGGAGACTAGCTGTTATGGGGGAATGTCTGCGTTTTCTCTTTCTCCCATTTGCAAAATGTTCAACAGCATTATGTACACATACATACATTTTGCCTTCTCTTTATGTGATTCTTAATTTACTATTTGAGAGGAAAATGCGTAACTAGCCACATGGTAGTAATGTTGCTCATAAAAACAGTTTATATCATTTTCCTTTTAATTTTCAGTTCAATATTAACTGGATTTTAAAGGCTTACTCATAACCAGTAAAATTGTTGATGCCATTTTACCATTATTTCCAGTGCAGACCTTAATTTATCTTATTTTTAGAGACTCAAAGAAAGTCAAAAGTCAAAATGAAACACATAAAAATCCCAATTAAAATTTTTTCCAACTGTTTTTCTTTTGTTGCTGCTTAACTAGAAATTTCTCAGAAACATCTCTGAGTCAGATGTTAAGCTGCAGTATGATGGTTTTGTTTCCAGCAATCAGTGTTGCCAGTGCAGTCCTGACCTCATTTTTCTTAATTGTTGTCCTTTAAGAATTATTCCAGGTTCTGCTTAATTGATTTGCATGTACTATATACCCTAAAAACAGGAGTGTTTTCAGGCAGAGAGGTGTAGTTCAGAAACCTGTATATCCTGGGTTTCACGACTGACCTCTGGAATTGATTATGTTTAATCTGTGAGGCAAACAAGATAAATAAAGAAGCAACTCAATATATGAAGTTTCGCTTTTAAATGGAGCTGATTTCTTTTAAAGCAGATAGAATGGAATTTAGCTATGTCCTCAATAGCATTAACTAGTAAAGCTCTAGATTTTTCTTCAGTAAGGAATGATGACCTAAGACAATTATGGAACAAGTAAGGAGATTTGACTAAGCAAAGCAATTCATAAGCTAAAGAAAGCTGAGAAGCGCAATGGCCTGTGGCAGAAACAGGTGTGGCAAAATGCCATATGTAATGGCAGAAATCTCTCTGAAGCTAGAAGAACAAAGTATAAAAATGAGTTGGTAGGAGAAATAGAAAAGATGAAGATTACCTGATACCTCATTATCAATCCTGAGAAAGAAGAGAAATTTATTCATAGCTTGGTGTCAAATAATGAGATATTATTCCCAAGAGTGAAATAATGAGGAAAACTTTAAGGTAAGTAAATGTTTACTCTATAAAAGTATATAGTATAATTTTATACTATTCTTTTAGTGTAGTATAGTATATATGAAAGTTTACTATACAGAGTGTAGGTTTTAACCAGTTCTGGTAAATATTTATGATGGCCGGAGCATTTGCTTTAAGACTCAGAGGTATGGGATGACATGTCACAAATGCCCAGGACAATTCTGGTGTATCCCTGTTGTTTCAGAATAATTACCCACAGCTTCCTTTTTCATCTAAGGAGAGTCTCAGTATGGACAAAATATTCTATGCTATGGTCACCCTGCCCAGAGGCAGCTTATAGGACTTGGTGGTATTTTATAAAATATCACTAAGACTTAGACCAGAGTCAATAGAACTTAAATTTTAGTCAGTTTTTTGTTGCTGGCCCAAATAACATTTAAGTTTACTCTTTAGCATACTTAGAAAATGGAGATATAAGAAGTTTGGATAAATGCATATTAGAAACATGTTCTTTAAAATATTTAAGTAAGAAATGATAATATTCTGATGATTCATGCAGATTTCTAATTAAATTAGTAGCACCATTTGAGGAACACTTATTAAATCTCAGATACTTTGCTTAAAAAACTAATTTTTAGAACAATCTGAAAGGAATTATTACCCCATTTTGCAGATGAAGATATGTCCCAAAGAGGTTAAATATGTCCATGTGCTAAATGAGAGCAGGGGTTTGAAGTCAAACCTAATTTCCAAGCCCATGCTTGTTCTGTCATTTGAGCAACTTCTACAATATTATAATCACACGTTTGTAAACCTGTGTGTACATACATAGCCACATGCATATTCATAAACTTTTTATATGTCATAGAGAAAATTAAAGTCCATGTTACATCTGGTTTCTATCTCTATGTAGCTCATCTGAATCTATAAAATAGTGATATGTATTATATTTGTGTTACTCCATTTACTGCTTTTAAAATTGTGTGCATGTCCATATTAAAGATGTGAACCACGCGAGCCACCAGTTAAATCAACTGTTCATTTAATAATTTTCAAAAATTAAATATAAGAAAATATTTCAGAATAAACCAAATTCCTGTGTAAAAATTAATACCAGCATGATTTCCATCAGAAATAACAAAAATATTTGCAGGAATCCTTAATATAAAAATGAAAATCCTACAGTTTGAAAAAGGGTTTAAAAGAAATTGAGTGATTTCTTTAGATCAATTATAGTATATCGCTTCTATTGATCTTATTTATGTTTACTTCCCCAAAAGAGGACAATGTACTAATATAAGTTATAAGACTTTTATTTATTATTAATGCTAAATAACCTTTATTGAACAATTGGTATTAGTTATTTTCTTATTTAATCCTTATAAACACTTGATAAGTTGGTTCTATTTTTACACTTTATACTATGACGAGGAAATTGAAGCTCAGGAAGGTTAAGTAAAATGTCCAGATGAAACAGCTTACGAGTGGCAGAAGCAGGGTTTAAGCCCTCTTCTCTCTGACACCAGTCTCTATGCTTTTAACCATTCAACTGTCATTGGGTCAAATTATGTGAAATGAACAAATACATATCCAAAATGTTTTAATAAAATGTTCAGTTGCCCTTCAGTTACAAGGAGCCCGTGCTCCAAAGACAAGTTTTAAATGACGAGTATGAGTAAATGTTTCAGACTGCTTATTTAGGACTCAATTCTGAAATGACATACTGGAACTTCTGAACATTCTATGCGAATGTGGAATGAGAGCCCTGCAATTTCAGCCCCTTGCAATCAGGTTTATCGGCATTGTCTCTGTAGAAATCATATATGGGATCATCTTGATTTCTCGGTTTCAACCAAACCAGCCTGCTTTTCTGGAGCCGTCGTGACATGGGGTGACTATAGCAGCCCTAGCAGCACATTTGGGGAATTCTATTCTAGGATGAGGTCTCTTTGCTAGAGAAATTGCCTGGAGAACTCGGTAAAAATGCAGACGCCTAGCCCCATCGGTGGATTCGTACCTATAGGGCTGAGCTGACAGAACTGACCAGGTTAGTAGTCAGTTTTACACTTAGTTTTACACTGAACTCCCAAAGATATGTTATAAAGTAGAACGCAAAATCTGCATGGCTTTTAAAAAGATAAATCTTGAGTCTTCGAAGAAATGTTAAGCTTTTAACCAACTGCTACAGCTCCACCTTGGGGTGACTTGAGTTTCCTCTTACCTTAAGGCTATTTCCTTGGAAAAGTCTAAAGAGCACCAGACTTAAGAGTCTCTTGTCATTCTCACAAATAGCAGATTATCCAAGTGTTCTGGGAACTGCAGGGCAATCATCTCAATTTTATTAATTCAGTGACTCATGTATTTTTAGATCTAGAGATTGAATTGGGCAACTTTCTGGTTGAGGGTGTTTGGAGACAGAGGGTTTGGTGCTTTCTAAATTCTTCCCTGGCCTTCACTTTTTTTAAAAATTAACATTATTGAGGTGGTCTTGATTAATAAAATCATATAGGTTTCAAATGTACAATTCAATAATACATCATATGTGTGTTGCATTGTGTGTTTGCCACCCAAAGTTAAATTTTCTTCCATCGACATATTTTTTACTCCCTCTACCCCTATTATCTCCCCCTCCCGCCTTCCCTCTGGTAATCACGAACTATTGTCTGTGTCCATGACTCTGCTTATTTGTCATGTTCATTTGTTGCTCTCAGTTTTATATTAAAACACTTAACAAAATGGCTATTGAAAGAAAGTACCTCAACATAATAAAGGCCAACCATATATGACAAACCCTCAGTTAGCATCATACTTAATGGTGAAAAACTAAAAACCTTCCCTCTAAGATCAGGAACAATATAAGGCTATCCCCTATCACCACTATTATTCAGTATAGTGTTGGAAGTTCTAGCTAGAGCAATCAGACAAGAGAAAGAAAAAAGGCATCCAAATTGGTAATTAATAAGTCAAGTTGTCACTTTGCAGATAACATGAATGATTATATAGAAAACCCTAAAGACTCCACCAAAAAACTATTAGAAACAATGAACAAATACAATAAAGTTTCAGGATACATATCAATGTGCAATAATCTACAGCATTGCTATACATTAACAATGATTTTTCAAAAAAACTAAATTTAAAAAAACTTTCTTTTGTAATTGTAACAAAAAGAAAATACCTAACAAAGCATGTGGGGGACCTATACACTGAAAACTGTAAGACATTCTTAAAAAATTGAAGAAGACACAAAGGAATGGAAAGATTTCACGTTCATGGCCTGCCCTTCACTTTTAATGTAGCTACATGTCCTTATTGTGGAGGCTGTGGCTTCATCTGACCATCCCAACAGGATGGAAGCCTGTTGGAGTGGGAAAAATTGCTTCTCTCCAGCCATACTCAGCCAAACCACATCCAAAAACATAAATATATTTTGAGCTCCTCATAAGTATGAGACACTTTACATTCATAATTGTTAATTCATGATGTGATCTTACAGATTGTTTTTTATGATCCTCATGAAAGAGAAGAGGAAATAGCTCCTTGCCATACATTAATTAATTGGTGAAATCACCAACTGGAGTCCTGTATGTTTGGCCTCAAATTCTAGTGCCTGTTTTTCATCATGCCAACTCGTTCCTGACAGGTAACTCCATGCCCTGGATCTTTTAGTTCCTGTAGCAGAGAGAGGAGAGTTACTGCTTGAGGAGCTCTTGGCCTAGATTTGAAATGTCAAGGGTAGTAGACTTTGTCTTGTAACCTCAGAACAGTTCCCACATTTCCAATTTGGTGCTGGTCAGTTTATCTTCTGTGTCCTAATACTTTACTTTTCTAATACTCTGTTTGAATACACTTATTGCCTGATCCTGCCTCAGTGCCTGTCTCCTGGCCCCCAATCACATGGGTTATCCCTTATTCATGTTGGCAAAGTAGTGAGTGATTTGGTTAAGGGAGTAAACTTGGAGAAAATATGTACTTAATAAAACTATACAGGTATAACAAAATAAGATGACTATTTACAATCTTTTTAAAAATAGAATATATTGTCATTTAAGTTTTGTTCAAATTTGAAAATATATTTAATTTTAGGTGCATGATAAATTCAGTTCTCTCTGGCTTTGCCTGTATAACCATTCAAGGAAAGGATGAGAAAAAGGAAAAATTACATTAAAACACTCTGTTTAATAGTAAGGGGAAATTTATTTCCTAATTTCTTAGAAAATGTGCCAGATTTACTTGTTTATAAAAGGAGGTGTGATGTCAATATTATTTTCTGCCTCAGACTATTTATCTTGTTTTGTAGTCCCTCTAAAAGTCCAGACAGAGTAATTAAAAGTTTTCAAAAATCAATAAATATTATCATCTCTGCAAATTCCAGAGGGATTAGTTTCTCAAAGCATCCAGCATTAGAATTAGCCAGGCCAAATCATAGGCATTTTTAATTAATCCTGAAAGAGCAGGCCAAATAAGAGTGAAAACAAAGCCAGATGATTTTATGGAATAAACCTGAAAAGTGAGTAACAGCCAGAGCAGGTTCCCTGCGAGCATGTGCCGTGAGAGGGACAGTTCATGCCCACCCCTAAGAGGGAGACAAGCAATGATCTAAGCAGGTATCAAAAGCCATATTCACTTCTTGCAGATGTGAAGTATGTGTGTGACCCTGTCTTTTTCCCCAATGTGCAAATCTCAGAGTGTGTAGTTTAAAATTTGTTTGATATGGTAACAACTGCTTGTTTACAGCCCTTGAGAAAAATCTGTGAATAGCTACACCCACCAATGAAAGAGTAAAAATGTTTTCTTTCTCTTCCTCCTCTCTCTTTCTCTCTCTCCTGTGCACACACAGGCTTTGACATTTCTCCTTTCCAAATGCTATTGTGTATCCAGCTCGAGAACTAGTGTCTGTTGATCCCTAATAGTCATTCCAAGCATCATCTATATTGGAAGGTTTTTCTAGTACTACTCACCATTCATCATTCATAGTCATATATGATGTTTCTATTCATGTGCCTTTGTAACACCATGAGCATAGAGATAGCTTTAAAGCAAGCATCATGCTCTACTGTGGGCATTGCTTTTCTTTTCTCTCTCTCACACTAGGCAATAAAGTCTCTGAGCTGGAAATATCGCCGTAGTTATCTCTATTCCCAGCATGTTGTGTGCATAGAAGAGATCTGTCAAAAATAATTATTTTGCATTAATAAACAGACAAATGAAATAAAGTGGTCCCACTAAGAATATGAGAAAAACAATTTGTAAAAAGGGGACTGATTAATAATAGGCATAGTTATGTTCATAAGCGACAGCAATTACCAAAGGCCAACACTAAACTTGTTGCAACAAGCAGTGACAGAAGTTCGG
Organism: Eonycteris spelaea; assembly: GCA_003508835.1. Lineage (NCBI taxonomy): Eukaryota > Metazoa > Chordata > Mammalia > Chiroptera > Pteropodidae > Eonycteris > Eonycteris spelaea. Next base: position 678,252 of record PUFA01000067.1, on the reverse strand, counting down.
TATCAGTAGGGGACTATAACATTGAGTAATGAAGAGAAAAATCTGAACATAAAGTCTCAGAGCTGTTGCATTTGGCATTGGTGAGTCTTAAGGGTGGATGAGAATAGAACACAATGAGGCACATTGTGTTCATTTGCATTTTCTTTTATATGAAAGTATGATGAAGTCATTTTGGAAATTGTTTTTAAATGGCTGAAAAGTTTTTCATTTTACAGATGAGGAAACTGAGGCTCAAATAGTTAAAGTGACTTGTCAGAGGTAATTAAGATGATTAATTGCTGGACTGAGATATTAATCTTTGTGCGCCAATATACAGCTCAATGCTCTGTGCCATCAGGAGTAATAATTAACTTAAAACTGTAAAAGTATAAAGTACTGAGGTATTGTTTAGAGCTGTTATTAAACAGTTTTAGCAACAAGCTGAGGATACATTTTCTTAGATCTCAAACTTCTACATATGTTATTTGTAAACAAGATATTTTGTTGAGAATTACAAAAAAAAAAAAAAACCTGCTTATGCCAGGCAGATAATTAAAGCCTTTTGAAAAATAATTAACTGCTCTGAGGGATTCCAGTACTCATTTTGAAACATGGAAACTACTGAAGCCAGAAATTTAAAAATTGAAAAAGCATGCCAATTTTCAGATGCCATGCTGAAAAACTACCTAAAAACACCAGGATCCAACTGTTGAAGAGTATCTCCTGTATTTACTTACTTACCTACTTAATTCACCATATATTTAAATGATGGTGAAAGAAAAGACACATTCATTCCTTTATTCAGAAGATAATTATTAACCTTCTACTGTGTATTAGGGTTCTTCAGAGAAACAGAACCAAAGGGATGTATGTAGAGAGCAAAAGAGATTTATTTTAAGGAATTTGGATTGTGCGATTGATTGTGGGGCTAGGAAGACCAAAATCTTCAGAGCAGGCCAGCAAGCTGGAAAATCCAGCAGAAGTTGCTATGGCAGTCTTGAGTCCAAAGGCAGTCTGGAGGTAGAATTCTTTACTCTCCTGAGGACTTCAATTTTCTCTCCTAAGGCCTTCAGCTAATAGGATGAGGCCCACCTACAATATGGAAGGTAATCTGCTTCATTCAAAGTCTACTGATTTAAATGTTAATTACATCAAAAATACCTTCATAACAGCCTCTAGACCTGGATTTGACTAAACAACTGGGCACCATGGCCTAACCAAGTGTAACCAAGTTACTCTGGGGAACAGTCAAGTGTAACCAAGTTACTCTGGGGAACAGTCAAGTTTGGACGACATGTAATGAATACATGACCACACTAACATGAATTACACATTTCAGTTTCCAAAAATGAAAAGTGTGGGTACTTTGAGAAGTTACAGCAGGGAGACTTAACCTCATCTGAGAGACTTGAGGTGACATTCAGGCTGAGAAAGTGATATTCGGACTGGGCCTGTCAGCTAAAACATGGGGTTAACCAAGAAAAGATGGGAGGAACGATTTCCAAGTAGAGAAAAAGGTCTTGAAGTAGAAAGAATACACAAAGGGCTGGCAGAAGGCCAACATGATTGGATGTTAGGACATGGAGGAAGAGGAGGAGCCAGATTTTTTCAGGGTCTTATAGATGATGTTAAAGACTTGCCACCGACAGACTTAATTAAAACAGTGATGATGGAAAGTGTCTATATGCTCTATGGTGAATGGATTGGAAAGCTCCAAGTGGATGCAGTATGACCAGTTAGGAAGCTAGATAGTGGTGCGTGTAGAGGCGGAGACAGAGAGAGCTGAATCAGCTCAAAAGATGTTTTGGAGGATTTTTAGGGGAATGTGATTAGTTATGAGGCTTGATGGAAGTAGTTGTGAGGGTTCATGGAAGAAGTAGGTATCAAGGGTGATTCCAGGATTTCAGACTTGCTAAATGCTTTGGCTGATAGTGCTGTGCTGAAACTTGTTACGAGAGGGAATAATGGTGAAAGAGTTGGAGTTTTGTATAGGCTATCTAGAGTGGGAGGTATTTGTGGTGTCGCCAAATGAAGAGATCTAATAGGCAGTTCGACATGTAGCTCTGAGACTCTCTGCAAAGACAGCTGGATGACAGAGAATAGGAACTATGAAAATGGATCTGATTGCATAGGGAGAGAACATCATGAAAAAGAGAGCAGCCAAGGACCAATCTCAGGGCAACTCAGTACTTAAAGGTCCGTTAAAGTAGAAGGAGAAGGAAAAGGAGAATGATCTGAGAAATATAGACAAAACTAGTATCTTCAGAGCCAGCATCTTATTGCATCTCTCTGAGCTGTCCTTCCATAGCTACATCTCTCTCTAACCACAAGTGGAAAAGGTTTTACATTTTTAAGCGTTCATGTGATCAGGTGGGACCACTTAGATAATCCAAAATAATCACCCAAACTCAAGATTTTTAGCCTTGTTCACATTTTTGACCTTAATTCCCATTTGCCAAGTAACATAATATGTTCACAGGTTCTGGAGTTTAGACTGCGGACATCTTTAAGTGGGCATTATTCTGCCTACTACAAAAATAACCATGTGGAACGCTGCTGAGAGAACACAGAAGATAAAAACTAAAAATTTTCCAATTTGATGTAGCACGTGAAAATAAATAAGAGTAATTCCAGTGGATTAGAGGTCACAAAAATGGGCTGAAAAATTAAATTGGGGAGTATACAAGTAGACCCTTTTTTCAAGAATTTGATTGTAGAAAATGCAAGTCTTAAAACCCCCTGAAGCATGAGTAGATGTTTACTGTGACTGGGAGAATCTTTTTCTACATTTAGTATTTGGCAAGTTGGAGCAAGAATTCTACCCCACTGACTCCAGAGAGCTTCTTGTTCTATTATGAATATCAGAGGGGAAATGAACAAGGAAATAATTAACATTAACTAACTAACTAAATAACTAAAAAATAAATAAATAAAATTAGAAGATTCTTGTTAACTGAGAATAAAACTAAATAAATCTATATTCTGAAACTCTTGACATTCATTTTAGTTTTTTAAAAAGGGCTATTATCATGTGGTTTAAGATACATCTGTTTCAGAGCAATTAATCATCTAATAAATACGTCTCTAAAAAGCATTTGCTAATAGCTTGATGTTGGCAAAAATAATGTGTTTCACATCTGCTGCCTATGAAGCCAAATGATTTCAAAATAATATCTGTGCTGATGAGGGTTGTGTTTAAAATGAGAATTGGTGTTAATATGAAAGAACAAACAAATGGAATCAAAAAGGAAAAATACTCTAATATTTATAAATCAATGAAAACATAACCATAGTAGTTAACAATTAGCGTGGTTAACTTATTCTCACCAAAATTCTGGGAGTTATACATTAGCTCACTGTACATTCGCTCATTTAATCATTAAAATACCCCTCCAAAGTATGTGCAGTTGCTGTCTCAATACACACCAGGGCTAGGGTTTAATATAGGCATTCTACGAAATTCAAACTGTCGATTATACCGACTACCCATTTTAAGTACTTTACAGATGTAAATAATTACTTGTTCACCACAGCCCTATGAGAATGGCATTTTCCTGTCATCTAACAGATGAGGAAACTGAGGCGCAGATAGGTGAAGTCATACATGTAACACGTGGCTGAACTAGAATTCACATCCAGCAGAGTGGCTCTAAGTCCAATTTTCTATTCAAAATTTGTTTTTGAAAATGTTTTTTGAAACTTTTTCATGTAAATAGAGTGTTTTCTCAGAAATTGTTGCTATTTTTAAAGTATTGGATATGAAAAAAATTAATTTTGATAGGCCAGTAATCTTTACTCTTTCTGAACTTCTCCTTACCTTGCTCAAGTATAAATGAAGAATTAGGTGAAAGTTTCTTTCAACTGCACAATTCTATGAATAAAATGCTTTAGTATCACATGCCAAAATTCCTCCTATTCTTTTGACAATTATTTATTATCATGTTTTTACATGCCAAGACTTATGCTACATTGTATTGTTGTAATGATTAATAGTTATTTATAATAAGCATTTATTGAGTACTTGCAGCTTGGTAGGTATTATGCTGAGTGTATTACTTGGTTTGTTTTTCTGAATCCTTACACAAGCTTCACTTTTAATTATAATTACTCTCCTTATATTACAGGTGAATAAACTGAACTTAGAAAAGTTTAGAACTTTAATTAAGTCACACAACCAGTAAATGGCAGAGCTTGGGATAAAACCCAAAAAGGCTTACTCTGAAACTCAGAAGTCCCCTTACAACTTTGTCCTAATGCGTGGGTACACATCAGAAACAGAGTCAGATTAGACTTAAGTAAAAAATGGCCTACATATAAAAATGTGAAATGAGAAATAAGCAATATGTCTACCTAAAGTCACATCTTTCTGACACAACCAAATGGGAATTTCCACAGTTTGAGCCTTTTCCTTGGGTTTTGCATGTGGAGTCCAGAGGAGCAGCCTTAAATGTGACCAGAGGGAAAACTTTATTTAAACACTTATGTCAGAGTTATGTGTCAGACATTAGAGAAATCATATTAGAATGGCCAGTTGAATGTAAGAAGGTATTAAAGAACAGAAATGTGACCCAACAAGTCTGCCTCAATTTGGCCATAAGCTGTCCATAAGCTGAGACTCTCTAAGGTTGATCTCCATTTAAAAAATACCTAGAAGCACTAATGTAGTAGGAAATGACTTATAATAACATCATGGATTTAGAAAGCTTACAAAATCTTTTAGCTTAAGTTTGACCTCTACACAATCTATGTGAATTGCCTTAGATAGCAGCTGTTAGGGGCCCATTTTTAAGGTCAACCCAGAATGAGATTCCACAGTCACAATTCCAGTGATTACCTGTACCTGCTTCTGAGAAAGCCATTAGATACCTAAATCCTTCTACATCAATTTAATCTCCTCCTTGTTCTCCAGAAAGATGAAAAAGGAGTTATCAACATCCACCCCAAAAAAAACCCTTAATGTTCCTGGAGCAATCACTAAATCATCCCATAATATCTTTTTCCAATGTAATACCTTTAGTTCCTTCAATCTTACTTTATTCGTCTGTTTTTTTTTTCTAAATTACACATCTGCCAACACAGCAGCAGGCCAAGTGTCATTTATGAGACTCATAGTATTTGCACCATATGGCAAATGGCTGTCATCCTTTAATATTACTTAGAAGTAGAGAAGTAAAATTTGTTTCCATAATAGGATAAGGATTTTGTGAATAACAGGGAATCCCCAGACAAGTTAACATTCCTTGCAAATATATCAGAAAATTCCTTCTTTTGTTTATTTGGTTCTTGATCTTTAAATTAAAAAAAAATAATAATAATGATAATATTTTTATAAAGACCTAATGTAGGATGAATCAGGTATCGTTTGAGAGTGTTTAACATGGCATTAATGTTATGAATACCATTTATAAAACGTGAATCTCAAATCTGTGTCCATATATAGCAGTTATTAATGAAGAGTGATTACATTATTTAGTCAACATTTATAATTGTTAAAATTGTTTGACTCTTTCATATGTTGTTCACAGAAATGTAACCTGGAATAGTTTAGCTATCCCAGATACACACTGCTCTCCAGAGCTAGAAGAAGGCTACCAGTGCCCACCAGGATTTAAATGCATGGACCTTGAAGATCTGGGACTTAGCAGGCAAGAGCTGGGCTACAGTGGCTTTAATGAGATAGGTCTGTCTTACTGGTAAAACACATTTTCAGTTTCTATTTTATAATGTTTGTGAAATTGAGAGAATAGTTGTATAATTGATGTTTCCTGTTAAGACTGGCTATAATAAGGAACATGACTGCAAATTTTAACTATAAGACTGTGTTGTAATATATTCTACCTTATAGCCTATAATATAAGTCCGTGTGTATGTATATTCAGCAGTGTCTGTAGACAGTTAAATATCTCTCATTTTACACAATCATGATTCTTAGTAATAACAGTTAAAAGAATTTGTTTGTTGAGCAAAATTCAAGGGTTGTTGCCTCAAGATGCGGTTTCCTTCCACATCTAGGTATACCCTTGTAGTTAAGGTAAGTCTTAAATAGCTGGAATGCTTCGCATTGATGAGTAAGAACTGAAAAATAATTTGGAACAGAAGACAGCTAATCAAATAATATATAAGCATCGACTATATAATAGATGCTCGTAGGTGAATATAATGTGCTCAATTGTGTAGATTTGTTAGTGGCTTCTGCCAGTAAGTCCTGAAATGTCCCATTTAAACACAGTAATGAAAGAATTTAGCATCTGCTTTTTAGTTGATATCATTGCATTTATTACAGTATCATGCAAGTTTAACATATTTCATTACTGAAGCAAAACCCAGAGAAACCTAAACAATTTTTTATGTTTTGAGAATTTGTCTTAGTCAGTCCAGGCTGCCATAACAAAATACCATAAACCAGGGCATTTCGGCATAAATAACATAAATTTATTTCTCACCAATCTGGAAGCTGGCTGTGGGAGATCAGGACGCTACCACGGTTGAGTTCTTGAGGCCTCTCTCCCTAGATTGCAGATGGCTGTCTTCCCACTATGTCCTTACGTGAATGGGGGTGAGAGAGAAACGGAGAGATTGAGAGAGAGCTTTCTGGTTTTTCTTATAAGGACACCAATCTCATCATGAGAACCTCACCTTCATAATCTCATCTAAACAAAATCACCCCCCAAAAGCCCTGCCTCCTAATGCCATTACACTGGGACTTAAGGCTTCGACATATTATTTGGGGCGTGGGGACACATACAGTCCATAACAGAATTGTTATTGGAATCATTTAAACATAAAAAGAATTAATTTTTGCTTAAAGTTTCAGGGCCTAAGTGCATTTCAAAGAGTTTTAGATACTTTTAGCCAGGGCCTAAACAAAAAATCAATGTATAACACAACAGTGGTTGTGCTCTTTCGAAAGCCAAATCAATTTCCCATGGTTTCACATCTCAATGGGCCAGCTGTAGAAAAGGAGATTTCATAACCAGGGAAAAGAGCATCTGCCCCTGTCAACCCTGGATGGTAACTGCTACACACCCAGCCAATCGACTTTCACACATCAGAAAAAATGGCTGATAAATCTGTTCCCAGACTAGCCTTTGTCATTGTAGCTCTTGGTTGATGTTATGCAGGTTGGCATAATAAACTCTGGACTAAATATTGGAATTTCAGAAAGAATATGTGGAGGTCTTGCATTGATTGAAGAGTACTTTCCTGATAGATGAAAGGCCTTTGGACAGAAAATAATAGTAAAATTGGGCTGAAAAACACAAATAGTTGGTATTTTTTAGAGTGACTTTTGCAAATAATATTCCTAAATTTTTATTCTTATATTTTAATAGGCCTTCATAGTGGATTTCCAGCATTGTCGTTAGATGGGTATTCTTTCATTTCTTTTGACCGATGACAGTTTCTTATTTTACAAAAATTTAGAGGTTAGAGATGTAAAGCATTTCAACTTGCTGTATTTTCTTAAATTTATCTGGCTTTGGGACCAATCTTACATCCTTTCCTCATCTCAAAAGTACACACAAGCCTTTCATGGATTATGCCAATGCCTTTCAGGGATGAGCAGGAAATCACAGGTGTGGAGTGGGACCAAGGCATATAGATTTGGTAAACTGCGTGCAACAAGCTCCAGGGGTCCTAACAGCTGGGACACAACTAGAACACATGATTAGATAGAGCCTGCAGTTCTTCTTTGACAGCCAACTGGGTGTCTATGTCTTGCTGGAGAGTGGCCAGCATTCAGGTGTTAGGCTACCCTTGCACAAGAAACATTCAATCCTTTAAAGTCACATTGCTATGATTTTAACATCCACTCTTTTAAAATGAAACCACACCCTCACCATTTTAAATGCAGCCTAAACTTAAAATGCTGCATTATATTTAAGTTGATTCACCTTTCTTCACTGTGACTTATAATGGCTTCAACTAATGGAGAGTACATTCTTTCTTTGAGACAGAAAGTCATTCATCTTATAAAGTGCATTGACTTGAGAAGTTCAGTTCTAGGAGGAAATCGCCCCGGGGCAGTAGACCCCCACTAAGGCAATAATCTTACTGTAACTCTATTGTTTATTTGCACTGCTCTTTTTCAAGGATTTAAGCTCCTTGAAAACAGGAAGCAGGTCTTTTCATCTTCATGTCTCCAGGGCCTACCACAAGGCCTGGCTCATAGGGGGCCCTCTATAAATATTTACTAATGGACTGAACAAAGTATATGTCCTTTTTTGGTAACAAGTCATGTTTGTGTTAGGATATAGAGCCATACTAAAAAAGTAAATTATTTTCTTGTGTTTTTTTTCTTTCTGATTTTGTCTGTTTTTGTTAGCAGTATTTACTATCCTTCATAACTTCCCTTTCTATACAAGCTTAATTTGGTTTGTTTGCTTCCTTTTCTCAAATCATGGTTGAATTCAATATCATTGAATAACTAATGGTTAGATAATGAAATGTTGAATTTGTTGACTTTGTATTATCATCAGAAGATTTTTAAATGGTCACTAGTTTAGATTGAAATAGATAACTATTCCCTGATGTTGTATATCTATGGAGATACACAAATTATAGTATATTAGATTATTTTTAAAGTTTTTCTGGAAACAAAAGATAGTGTTTCTCTCCAAATGAGGAAAATAAGTTATTGTATTAGATGCATGTCATTATCTCTTTCTGCATGCAGTTGAATTTAAACCATAATTAGGTGCCTAATTGTGCATATAAATTTGGTCTATGTACTTTATATATAAATAATCATGATTAATTAAAAAGGAGTACATTTTCTTTTCCTACTAATCAAGTTATCGTGCAATACATTGAATTTCAACTTATTTATAAAATTTTGTTTATAAATGGCTTTAGGTCTCATTAAAATTTAATTTTGATGATGTTGAAAAACTCAATTTTTAATTGAGTCATTAAGAAGACAAAATTACAAAGAGGTCCTCTTGTAAGATTGTATAGTAAAGACACCTTGGCATCTCTAAAATCATCCAAACATCTTGGAGAATGAGATACAGAAATACAATTTCTTTATTTAAGGATTCTGAAAAACCTGGTAGAGAGAGAGAAGAGGACAGATACACTGGGTGCCCCATGCTGCTGCTCCATGTGTACTAGGATAAGGAAAAGACTCAACTTTAGGTTTGCAGATCTGGCTATACCTTAGGATGACCTAGAGAGCCTTTTAAAACTCACCAATTTCTAACCACCATTCTCAGGCAATTAAATCAAATTTTTAGAGTGATCCAAGGCATAGATAGATGGGTTTTAAAAGTTCTCCAGGTGATTCTAATGTATGTGCAGAGTTGTGAACCACTGGATTGAAACAACATTCACACACCCACACCCACACCCACCCCCACACACACCACCCACACACACACACAGAGAAAGCTTCACTTCAGTCCTCTAACATTACCTCACCCCTCCCCTACATGAAACAGTGACAGATGTCTGGGCCTCTAGAAATTGATGTCAAAGGTAAGTAATAACAAAAACGTGTCAGAACCATATCTATGAAAATGTACCTTTAGATATGTTTAAAACTGAAAAAATGTTCAACTCAAATATAATTGCAGAAAAAGAAGACCTGAATATATGGATTAAAAGGGTACAACTTGTCTCAGTAAATCAATATATAACATCAATGCTGAGGCATGTCTTAGTATAGATGCTGGAATTCACAGCTGAAGAAAGCACCTGTTGGTTATAGGAAAAAAAAAATGGTTGAGTCATTTCTAAGGAAGTGAGAGAGGACTGAAATTTCACATCAATATTTAACTCCAAGATATAATGACACAATGCTTACAAAGTCCATAGGGCAAGAATGTGTCTAACTTTTTTTGATTATTTTTGAAGAGGTGAGAATGCAGAGATTTTATTTTACGTGAAATCTTCTTGAAGTCATTCAGCCCATCAATAATTACCAGTTTCTAGAACCTAGTTTCTAGTATCTATTCACTGTAAGAACAAAATGGATATAGCTGTAGAATTAACACAATGTAGTGTAAATACTACAAATTATTATTTATAGAGGAGAACGTAAACAGGGGAGCTGGTATAATGATACTGATGTTCTTAACATTTATACTTAGCAGTAAAAACAAGTATTTTATATATTAGATGGATCATACAATGGAGGTGTGCTTGCCATGAATATGCATTACAAGTCAAAAATTATTTTAGAAAAACTTCAGAACTCAAAATGATGATGCTGGTGTTTGGATCATGACTGTACTACATCCTAGTGTGGTGACCTTGGGAAAGTATTTACTTTTTTGGTCTCAGTTTCCTCATCTGTGAAATGGGTAAGTGATAGATCTACCTTATAGGGTTGATATAAGAAGTGACTAAGAAATTACACTTAGAATAGTGTCTAGCACAGAGGAAACACAGAATGAGCCAGAAAAAGATACAGTGGCAAAATATAAAAGTGTCTCTGTGTTATTTGAGGAAAATGACAACTTTAATAATGGAGGGCAAGACATAGATGCTTTTAGATTAACACACTGCATCTGATATTATTCTCTTTTGTTTGCAACAGTTTTCAACTCAGGTTGTTCAGAATCTAATGGCGAGGAGAAAGAATAGAAGGGATGGAAACAAGGTGCTCTTAACATTGCTCCTATTAACTAATATCCCAAATTTCATTCATTCTAATTAATGTATAGAATTCTAGAGGGCTGATATTGGTTGATGTTTGGTCTTCATTAATCAATTATGCCTCTCTTGCCACTCTCAAAACTATGCTCTTGTGCTTTATCTGCCTCTTTAAAATTTCTTTAGAACCTTTGGAACTGTATCCATATTTAGCCTATGCCATTGCATTTTCTATAGTCTAATTAAGCCTCACACATATAATTTTATTTATTCCTATATGTTTGAGTTTGTGCCCTCTGGTTTTGAGCTACTCCCCATCTTTAGCAGCCTTTCAACAAGTGCTTCTTCTGCAGACCTAGGAAAATCACCTGTTGAGGCACTGAACAAAAGCCCCTGCCAGGCTGTTTCCTGCATGGCCTCCAGAAATCAGTGGTTTCTTTCCCCTCCTACCCTATATCTCTGCATAGATCATGACTGAGATGCTGGTTTCTTCTCTCTCTTTCTCTTTCATTAAGAGCCTTTCTGTCTTTATTTCAGGAAACCTTTTTTTATAGCTCCTTCTTAAGGACCCTCAACTAACACATTTTCTCTAAGACATTAATTAGCCTGTGCATTTACGACATCACACACTCCCCATGTTCCAGACCCACTGAGAATGTACGTTATTGAAAGGACATATTTGAAGATCACAGAATCTGTATAGTGGACGTTCAGATTCTGTGATTGAAGTGAATGTGTGGAGAGGTGGATCGGAAGCACACAGTGAAAGGGTTTGGAAACACACACGACACCCAAAAAATCACTGTAGAGGTGAAACCAAAAAAATCACATCAACTTATCCTATTTAGAAAACTTGTCCTACTTTCATTTTCTGAGTACTTACCCCACTTTCAGCCTTTCCTTCCTCTTTGTTACCATATGCTTATCAACATGTGGTACATACAATCTGAGACATAAAAGAAAAGACATTTCAATTTTTTGTAATAGCCCTGAACATGAAATTAGAGGAATTTTGAGTTGAAAAAGATAACACAGTCATGTGGTTTACTCACACAGTTTTACAGGTGAGGAAACAGCATCAGAGAGAGTAGGTCAGCGTTCGGAGAACTTCACACAAAAGCAGGACAGAACTCACCTCTCGGGATTCGCAGATGCTCACTATAACTTACTGTCTCCCCCAAACCTTGTTACACTTCAGATTAGTGTTTAAGGAAAAAGAAAACTCAAAAAGGACCTTGCAAGTCTTAGTTATATTCCTAATTTTGTAGTAAAAAGTTAGTATCACTCACACTTGCGCTAAGATACTGGTGGAAAAGACAACTATGCAACCACATGTGATGTGCCAGTTAGAAAAATAAAACAATTCTGTCACACATGGGAAGGAAATCACAGAAAATACCATTAAACTGGCAATCTTTTGCCACGGTCTTTCAAAAGAAGGTAAGAAATTAGGTACAGGAGATGAGTACAAAACTATTCAAGCGGTGGTTTGAACTCTCCATTCTTTGTACAGTCAGGTAAAAAAGAAAATATGTTTCATTTTGATAAAACAACCCAATGGATGTCATTTAATGATAAAATTCACCCTAGGAAGTCACTTATGGACTGAATAGCGATCAGGTGTATTTTTATTATTGATCTTCTGAATCATAAGAACAAAAGACAAAAACTCGATTTAAAAAAATCCATAATAAGCTAAACCTGATTGAAATAATTTATATTAGATAAAGGAATCCCATTAGCAAGACCAACCTATAAACAGCACGTTCTGAAAATAATAGAAGAGACATTTATTATACGTGCTTTTACTGCTACATGGACTGTATATAGTGCACCATTTTCACTATTCTTTATATACAACAATCAAAGATAAAGCCAGGAAATAACAAACACTATGTTCTTATGGTGACTAATTGTCCAACAGACAGTCTTTTCTATTGTAATTACTATCATTACTTATGACAACTACTGATGTCCCTTAATCGATTGCTTATTATGTATCTGGCACCAGGCAAAAGGTTTTCCATTCACTGTGTTTTTCTTCCTCAAAATAAACCCATAAGGTGTCATTATCCTCAATTGATGTGTGAGGAGAATGAGATGAGAAAGAATTGATTAGCCCAAAGCTACATACTGGCCACAGTTGGGAGCCAAGGCTTGCTGCCTGTGTGCTGAGCTCAAAGCTTGTGTTCTCAGCTACAGATTCTGCAATGTCTATGAAGTCAGCATGAGTAGCCACCATTCCTTATGGCTTGTCAGGACAGCTGGACTATTGTAGAGTCTCATTAGGATAGAGGAAGAGACATGTCCTCCAACATAATAATCCATCAGACATCTTATCTTGCCTTTTCCTCTCATCCCCAAGTCTGTAGGAGAGAGGGATGAGTGAAAAGAAGAGTAATGTCCTCTGTAAACTGAGGGCCACTCGAGACTAGTCTCTACCTTTGAATCTACTTCTTCATAGGGAGAATGGGAGCATAATATATGTTAGTTGTATGTAAAAATCTAAAACTTAAAAAATTATGCATGGAAGGATATGCAGCTTTACAAGATAAGTTTTTTGAGCTATATATATTTGGGTAAGAATTAAAAGCAATGATGGCAAAAATGAGTAAATACTTTTGACACACAGTGAAATGGTAGACATACAGGTTAGAGATGTGAGAGATTGAAAGCAACAAAAAAAATGTGACTTGGTATGTTGCAGTCAGGTTCACACTCCTTTGAATTAAATTCAAAATTCTGTTATGTTACATGCGTTTATGTAATTTATAGCTACATGCATTCATTTCTCCTGTGTATTTGGATTTACTTTCTCTTTCTTTGAGATATGAGTATTTAAATTTGCTTTCTAAATACTGCAAATTGACCAACAAGTAATTCAACATGCTTTAAAAAATACATATTAATTAATTTCTGTATTAGAGATCTGACATAAAGAGTATTTAATTTATCAGTTCTCTTTATACAAAAATCATAAAGCTTTCCTTATATGCCCTCTTTAAAATATTGGGTCTAAAAACTACAGTTAGTTCATCAGCATTACAGAAATTAAAATGTAGATTTTGGATGCAAATATAAACTTAAGGCAATGGCTTATAATCTTTGTAAATTTTTTCTGGCAACTATAAGTTAATAGGGTATTTCAAGAAAGTGAAAATATTAAAGAGTAGACTGTAGCCTGCCAGATTCACTTATACCTGTAACTCACTTCTGGGACTGGTTTTTTTTTTTTTTTTTTCAAGAGGAAACATATTTTTGCTATTTACTTTTGTGGTATTTTCCTTGTTTGATTTTGGGTAGTACTGGCTACAGACTCAGCTCCTTGTGTGAGTCATAAATCAGTTTTATTAAATATTTATGAGAAATAACAGTGGTAATTTTCATCACTGGTGGTATTCCGTGCTTGAAACTACCTCCATATTTTGCTGAAATAGGATTGACAATGAATCCATCTACACAGTCTAATGTTTTAGTTTTAATACAGGCTTTGCTTTATTTTAAAATTCTTCCTTATGTTTATTTGTATTATTATTCTATTACTTTTATGATTTGTCTATTATATCTGATATTAAATATGGACATAAAATGTGCTGAAAGAAAATTACTTTTATCCAGATTATAATAGAATGTAAATTGAACTTTGTTGGTGGTGCTGCTAAAAATTGATTCATCAGAATTAAATGGTGTTAAACCATCTCATGTTGCTATATATAATATCAGATGAAAGCCTTACAAATGAATAGAAAATTGTTAAATATCTATAACTATGTTTTATTGCAGAATGTACATTTTTACTGTAGTTGCAAAAAAAAAAAAACACAGTAAAGGCTAATTTGTAAATACGTAATTGAGATTTATAGCACCTTGTGAAAAAGCACTTTTTTCCCTGCATTAATCTTTATGTTTAGCCTTGCTTCTGGAATTACTTATTGATTTTTATGAAAATATACATGGAAGAGAGAACTAGGGCAATAGAATCCAACGACAACAAAAAAAGTGTACTTTGTGATAATTCTATACTTACTCTCTGAAGGAATTCCTTTATCATGGTGCAAGGAAAACCTGACATATTTTTGTTAAATAGAGTACAACATCATGAAGCTTCAACAAGAGTAAAAGTTATGAGTGTCAAATGCAGTGGTTTTAATTAGGCATCAGTAAATGCCCTTAGGTTGCATGCAAAAGTGTGTGTTGGAAGATTCCTAAAGGAACTAAATCTTAGGGTTTCATTAGATTCTCAAACAGTGTCACAGACTTGTTTAAAGTGAAATTAGATATGCAGATATTATTCAGAATATTAGAAAGAAGGCAGGTTTAAAGATAGAAATTGCAGACATGATTTTCTAAAAAGGATATCCACTGACTCGTGTCTAGCAGGTGTTCTGGAGCTCTTGAATGAATTAGAAAAGGTACCTCTTGCTAGAGTGACTTTTCATCAGACAAGAAAGAAGGAATTTTAAAAGTGGATTTCTGCGGGCATAAAGTGATGGGTTTTTTTTTTTTCATATTATACGTGGAAGATAATATTCACTGGATGTATTTATTAATTTCCAAGAAATTAGCATGTTTATAGTTACATTTTAAATATTTGTACATTATGAAAATAACATTTCAAATAACATGAGATTTAATGAAAGAAATTAATAAATTCTGCCATATATAGTTCTCTCCCTTCCTCTCTCCTTTCCTTTCTTCCTTCCATCTTTCATCTTTATCAGTTTCATGATAATTTAATAAAATACTTTTGACTGCCTACCATTTAAGTGATCTTCAGTGTTTTACTGCAATATGTAGAACTGCATATTCAATAGGTAATTGAATACACATACTCACACACAGATACATATATATCCTGTGTATGTGTGTGACTATTCTTTAAAATAGATTTCTAGAACAATTTCTGAGTCAAAGAGTATGCCTATTTTTAACATAATAGTTCTTAACTAATGCTTGATTTCTCAAAAAGATAAGAATTCATAGTCCTGCCCTTATTGTATGAGTGAGTTTTAAAAAATATAAGGTATTCTTTTTCAATATGCATAAATATCAAAGTAAAAAACAAATATAGGCCATACTGTATTCTACACTCTTTTGAACACCAGTAGTTCATTTTCTTCTCCTTGAATTACTTTGCCCTATTTTTCCTGGAATGCCTCCCTCCTACTCATCCTATCAATATATGACTCGCCTTCTGAGGCCTATTTTCCAGTAGCTTCCCCCATTGTACCAGCCACATTTTTCTCCCTTCTTGTTGGAACTGTGGCACCAAGGTTTGTGCGTGAAAGTTGATGCTTCATTCTATTTGTTTCCCACTGTCAAGTTGTATGTGTGTGTCTGTGTGTGTGTGACTGTGTGTACTTGTGTGTATGTGTTTTACCCTTGTCTTCCCAATTAGCTCCTGAGTGCTTGAGTAGAAGTGAATTTGCTGTATTTCCTGCCATGTCTTTTCTAACTCTCAGTGAGCTCATTGTACATTTGAGGACCAGTCGATAATGTTTAGGAGAATTTTATATTAGATACATTACTTTTTTAAATAACCATTCTGTGGAAACTTCGTGAGTGAAAATTTAAATAAAATGAAAATACAACTCTAATTTTTAAATACATTGTTCATGTGAATTTAAATGTCTTCCATGTTACTTCAGATATGTGAAGCCAATGTGAGCGAATTAGCACAAAAGTCTCATAGGGACAGTCAAGGAAACATTTCTTACTGGCAATGGCAGTCAGTGGAACATAACTCCTTTGACACTCTATGAAATTATTTTACCAACTAGTAAGTTGGAGTAAAAAGAAATAATGTCATTTAGAAAAGCCCTAACACAGCTCTCCGAAACTCAAGGCCATTAAGGCCAGAGGAAGGCCTGACCTCTTCCTTTCCTGGGCTGCATGTTCTAATATAGGAGCCTGTTTCTAACCTGAGCCACACTAACCTGTGAGATAGGAGCTGGCGCCCACCCTGAGCAGGCATGGGACTGTGGAGACAAGGAGTCCCTTCCCTCTTTCCCTTTATTCTCCTCTACCCCTCACTCCCATCCTCTTAGGGCTAGGATTCAGGGATTGTGAGAGCAAGATATGTTAAAGATACTAAAACATACTTAATATACTAAGGTAAACACACTAAATAAAATTGAAATAAATATACTAAAATAAATCCTAAATGCCTAATATTAGCTGCCACTATTAAAGCAAAAACAACACAACTGCTATTAAGGTTATTACCGATTAGATTTATTTCTACATAAGGAAAAAGTGAGATGTATTCCATTTTTACAAGGATGTAAGAATTTTTAGGAAATATAAGATGCATTCTCATAAATAGAAAATGAAATGCATTCATAAATAATATATTCAACAAACATCTATGCATTTATTTACTCTATCACTTTTAATTTTTGCAAAATATGAGTACATTAAAGTGAAGCATGAATACTATTTACTACGAGTTTCATTTCTCCCACTTGCCTTAGATCCAGCATTTCTCACATTAATGTAATCTACCTAACCTCTGAGTCAAATAGTTTTGTGAGGTCTGAGAACAGGCTATATTGTTTTGAGTATTATATTTTTATTTCAGCTCTTGTTAAATAATCATGACATCGATTAAGTGTGCCATCTTCATTTTGTTCCTAGTTAATATCCCTGCCTCTTATGCACTTCTCTGAAAGTGCGTTTATCTTATTTTTGATTAATAGTTTGATTGGTATAGAATTCTTAGTTTATATTTATTTTCTCCAAAATGTGAAATTATTTTATTATGTTCTGGAATCTATTATTGCTGATAACTACAGTTTTGTTTTGTTTTTGTTTTTCAACATAATCATCTTTTTTTCTGATAGTTTTTAGGATTTACCCTTTGCCTTTGCAGTTTTATGGTTATTATAACGTGTACATCTTTATTTTTTTTATTTGCATATAACATTCATACTTTTTTTTCCTAGAATATTTTCAGATACTCTTTTCATATCATATCTCATCTCCATTCTCTCTATTCTTTATTTTCTGGAATACTAATAAGTTATTTGTTAAACCTTCTTAATCTATCCTCCATCTCCTGGTTTTGTTGGCTGGAATTCCAGGGATATTGGTCGTTCTGGATTATCCCATGTTAACTTTGTGGCTTGGGAAGGAGAGGTTCTTGAACTCTATGTATTGCAGAGGACAGTGTAAATTTGGACCTACACTTCGGTTGGCTCAGGTATGGGGTTCTGGTTTCTTTTAAGAGACACGTGTGTCCCCTCATGGATTAGACAAAAGTCAAGCAACTCTCTGCTTGCATGGGCTGGAGGGCAGAGTTTCTCTAGTCTTCACTTAAAATTCAGAGCAGCCTTTATGAAACTCTCCATTTTGCTGACACACCTCAGTCCAGTGTCTGCCTCCTCCTGCCTGGGTAAGGGTGCACTGCAACTACTTTTTCTGGGCAGCAGATGCCCAGCCTCTGGCCCTTATATTGACTCTGAATGTATTTGTGAACCACTTTGTCTTCAGCTTCTGCTCACAGCTCCCATTCTGTGTTCTCTCATCTCTGACCACTGAATATTTACTCAGTTTGGGGCTAATTTGGACATTCAAAAAGTATTCTTTTTTATTTCTTTCTTTCCTTCTATTGATTGGCCATGGAGTAGAGAAGATAAAGGAAGGAAATCTCTAGGTAATCTTAATCCAGCAAATTAACCTAAAGGTTTATATTTTCAAATATTTTTTAGAATTTTTATGGAACAGTATAGTTTTCCTTTCTTTGAGACACACCTCTCATTTTATATTTAAAAATATACTTTATGCATTTCATTTTTAGTCTTAAGATTTGGTAAGTATATATTTATAGGAATTTTTAGTTTTACAAAGGTTCCACTTCAGTGTTATTATGTTTTTTATTACATTTTACTGCTAAATTATTAAACTGGCTCTTTGTGACTTGAAAATACAAGACCCCAGCAATTATTTTGTGTAAAGACAAAACACATTCGATAGAGATTGAGAGTAGACTGCAAATGAGCAATGACAGTTATTGAGCACTGCTAATAATTTTGATGGGTTAGGATTTGAGGCTCTCAATCTTCTTAATATTGATTTCAGCAAATGTTTAAATGCTTTCATTCTTCATATAAGTACTTTAAATAAGCCGATAAATTAAAATAAATCAAAACTCTAATCAAGAATTACCTAAATATAAAAGCAAATAAATGTTCTTAGGCAATTCTTACCACCATATATCTGATAAAAAATAATCTATATTTGCACATGGAAATATTTTATATAAAAACTAGTGGTGACTACAAGCCTCGACAATGAGTTGAAGTTGAACTGAAGGAGACCTGCAAGTAAAGACTACTTGGGAGCTAGCTCTTTGGTGTAAGGGATGTCACCTTGTCATCACATAACCTCAGGTGCCATGTCATTAACTCTATCTAACCGTATAGATGCTGAGATGCAGACAAGAGAAACAGCTCATAGGTAGCTGGGACAGGACCTCGTGGTGATTGTATTCGCAGTGTCTACAGTGTAGAACTGCAGTAGTGAGTATTCTGTGAGTACTCAAGCCTGAATAAGAGAAGGACTTAGTTTCAGGATGCCATCTGTATCACACTCTGGGGTGACATAGAACACATTACTTAACCTCTCTGTGCCTGTAAAATTGGATAAAAATTATACATATCTCAGTGGGTAATGGGAAGGCTAAATTAGATTATTCTCATTCCCTTGCCTAGTGAGTCCTCAATAAAATTTAATTATGATTATGATTTTTTACATATGTAATTATCAAGTAAATGAATGAATGAATTATAGATAAAACTATGTATTCTGAGGTTGCAGAGTTAGAAAGTGTAGGAAACAAGTGCCAAATGCCTTCAATATCTATATTCTTTCCATGGCACCAGGTTACCTACTTTTAGTCTTGGTAAAGCAATCATGGTCATACAGCATAATTGAATAATGTACTCACATTTTACTGTGCTATATAAACTGCAGTCACTGGTGTATTCTTTCCTCCACATAAACTTTCATTAGGAATAAATGTTAAAAATCGTTTTCTGTTTCTCGCACTGCTTTGAGATGCCATAGGCAAACCTACCCTAACTGAGATGTTTTGTCCTTACAAAGCTTCTTAAGAGTTAAAGCAGCATTGAAGTTGTGTGTTTATAATTGACTAGAGCAGGGGTGAGCAAACCATGACCAGTGGGCAAAATCGTACTTACCACCTGTTTTTGTAAGTAAAGTTTTATTGCAACTCCGTGTCTAGAACCCTTGACAGTTCTTCTATTCAATTCTTCTTATATCCCTTGAACTTAGAAAGCTCAGAGGCCATAACATAGCTCTAATTTTGTCTAAATTTGTGAGAATCCAACTCTGGCCTCCTTCCCTGAGTCAAAGCTCCATAAGCTCTAAACGTGAAATTTGAGGAGAAAAAAAGCTTGTCCTGGATGTGTACACTCTTGAAATTTACCTGCTTCCTATGTCTCTCACAAATCCACAGTCTATGTTTCTTGAATCTGTCATTGACTTTAAGTAAGGAATTTTGAAAAACGGGTGATAGTCTAGACATAGAATCCAATGAATATTGATTAGATTTAATCAAATTGGTAATTCTTAGTGTGGGGATAAGAACCTCAATGGTCAAATAAACCACTTAGAAAATTAGAATCAAAATACTAAATATTATTACCAGTTTCTCATTTTAGAAGACATTATGAAGATGAGTGGAAAAATGGAAAAAAGATAATTCTATTTATAAAAGACTAATAAAACAAAATAAAATACTGTTTATAGCCTGTTTAAAATCTTATCTTATTTAATATTCAGATAACCCACTGATTACTTTTTCTAGTGGATTATTTGCAGGGTGGAGCATGTATACCATTTGCCCTGTGACTTTGCCACCCCTCCCATAAATAGATGGAATCTTTCTTCTCTACTTGAATCTGGCTTCTGTGGATTTTTTTTTTTTACCCAAGAGAATGTGGAGACTTGACATGTGTAAGTTTTGGAGGCAAGGCCCAAAGTTTTCTGTCTTGTCCCAGAGTTTTCTGTCTTGTCCATTCGGATAATGCTCTAAGATGACAAGAAAAAGTAGTTTACAGAAGAATGAAAGGCCACAAGGAAGAGAATTGATGCCCCTACTTGACAATCAACCCCTATTCAATATTTGAATGAAGCCCTCTTAGAGTCCATGACCCCAAATGACATGCTAGACTATAGCCATATGAGTGACCCAGGTGAGAACAGCAAAAGGATCACCTATCTGACCCTAACCCAGTTGCTTCCCATTGAATTATGAACCAATAAATGTGGCTATGGCTATTTGTATCTACTATATTTTGTGGTGGTTCGTTAAACAGCAACATATATTTGAAAAACCCTCATTTCACCAAATAGGAAACTCGGGGTCATGATATAAAGCAACATGCTTAAGCCCACATAGCATGTGGCAAATCAGGGATTCAGACTCAAGTCAATTCAACTAAAAATTCTTACTCTAATACAATCCTTTCTACTATGTTCCGTATTTTCCAAAAACTAAGATTGTGCGATGAGCATTTCTAAAGACAGAGATAGTAAGGGAGATACGGTCTTTTTGCCACTATGTTGTACTTAGGGACCTTTGAAATCAAGAATGTTCTGGAAGATCGAGTTGACAGTCACAATCTCTGAGCAATGATTCAAGTAAAGACTCTAAGTAGTCTAATCTTCACTCACTCATTCATTCACTCAGAAAATATTTCTTGAAAATGTACTGTAAGCTAAGCACTGTGTTTAGCACTGGACAGTACTAGGAAAGCACTAATACAGAAGCATCAATGGCTGGCATTATGTTTTCATTTTATTAAAATTCATTCTTGTTAATAAGTTGATTTCCTTATTAAGGGCTGACTTGTTTCTGGCTTAAGAACTCTAAATATGTACTTAATTTTTTTGGCAAGCCTAAGAAAATGTTAGATTTCAAGAAATAAATTGCCAAACAGGATTTTCTATTGAGTTTTTTTTTTTTAAAGGAAACCTGTAAGCAAAACTACAATCTAAACTATGTTAATAAGAAAAGATAATTTAAGCATATCAGAGTTTGATCAAACTCTCAAGTTTCAAGCAAGTTTCTAAACAAAACTGTTTTCTTCTCCTAATCAGTTTAAAATTAATGTCTTGTGTTCACTTTTGTTGGTGGCGGGTAACTGATTTTTATAAAGCTCTGTAAAATGAGCTAGAATGAACAGAAATTGAGTCAAAATAATGGATGACACATCTTAGATATTCCTACCATCTTGTGTCCTTACCATGCCATAGTTTAACCTAAGGGGAGACACCTGGAAGGGTTCATTAGCTTGCAGCTGTCAGCGATTAGTCTGCACAGGCTAAAAAGAAAATCAGCCACAAGAAAACAGCTAACAGTGGCCTGGAAGATGAACAAAGGAAAGGAGCAGCTGGTGGGGAAAAGCACATTTGGCTGAGGCCTTTACAGAGGGGTCGAGAGGGTCCTGTGCAACTGGAAAGGGAACCTAGGAGGAAAGTCTTGATGGCAGACAGCCTGGAATTAAGGGGCAGCAGCTGGCTGTTTTGCCGGGGCCGAGAGGGGGTCGAGATTCAAGAGGACTTATGAGTTGTTGTATTGTACAGCGACCATTATACATGTTAGTAAAGGAAGAGAAATTAGCACTTATTCATTGCCAGCATTGTGCCAAGGACCGCAAGAGAGGTACTTTTGCCTGGGTCAGCTAACCTAACATGCAAAGCAACACTTCAGTGTGTTAGCTCCTACTGGTCAAGTGCAGCTTGGCAAATATAAGTGCCTTTGAGCACCTCTGTTTATGCATTTGTTGGGATAATTCATAAAATCTACCTATTTGTTCATTTCTTATCTGTAGTCCGTACTGTTTCATGTGGAAGATGAATGCCTTTTGATCATATTCCAAGTTCTCAGTCACGTACCAACTTAAGCCACCATGAAGCTGTGGAGAGACAGTGAGGTGTTAGTGTTGCCAGAGAAGAGCTTGTACAGCAGTTTAATCCTTTGAGGAGGAGAAAGCAAGCACAATAGTAGTTGTCCAAAATAAACAATCAAAAAGCCACTGAAGAACAAAATGTATTTAAAATGTATTTGCTACAAAGCCTGATAAAATATTTTAAATTCTCGTTGTTACTAAGTTTTAATGGTTCTTTTTTTTCCACAAAGGGAAACTATTAAAATATTACTCGTGATATCATTTTTATTTGCTTTCATCAAAGCTCAATATTTGTTGCAGATAGTATGAGTTCTCTATCTCTACAAGCTGGTTGAGATGTGTTATGAGTACTCAAGTTTTTTGAATTAATGGTAACTAAATTTATATAATTATGAAGTCTGAAAGCCATTTTATCCCTGAAAGTAGAATTTTGACCCTCTGCTTACATAATGATATACAATTATATTGATAATGCATGTTTATCAAATGTTAATATCATATGGAATTATCAAATATTAATGTCATATGGAATTATTAAGGGTCACTTCCCAGGGTTTCCTGGGCAGTGGAGCATTTTGAAGAACTCAGTGTTACAGTGTTTATACAGTGAGGACATGTGACTCTACATGATAGAGGTTGCCTGTCTCAGCAACTTCTTTACCACCTACAGCAAAATGGCAGAACACAAAGTTGGGGATGTGGGAAAATGCCATATTTTATCAACCATGCCTTCAGACAAAGAGCCACAAAGCCAGGATCCTGGGAAAAGGATCACATGCTATCCTCTCCCTAAGAGGATTAAACTGCTCTACAAGCTTGTCCCTGGCTGCACAAACACCTCACCTGTCTGTATACTGCTTCGTGGTGGCCTAAGTCTGTATGTAATTGATAATAGATATGTTATTTGTGTACAATAAATGTTACCATTCCCCTTTTTTATCCTCACTAAACTCATGGAAAGTCAGGAGACTTGTTTTTTCTTCCATTCTAGAGTCCATTATAAAAGCACTGCTTTTATAGCTTATGAATTCTAACCAATAATTGAACTAACTATTATGGCTGTAGGTAGAGGATCAAATTTACATGTGAGACTTTATGTTCTACTCTTTTGACTAAGCTAACATGTTTAGGTACTATTATTTTTTTTAGTTTTTGATTTTTAAAGTTTTTTTACAGCTTTGTTGAGATATAATTGACATATAACATTGTTTAAATTTAAGGTGTCCAAAGTAATGATTTGATGCGCCTAGATATTTTAAAATGATTACCCCATAAGGTTAGTTATAGGTGTTATTTTTTAAATTATTAATTTTAAAACAATCATCATACACCAAGGAAATACAACAATAAAAATAAATTTTGATAAAGACGAAGTAATAACGGGCCTGTGGTAATAGAATCCAATAGCATTGTACATTTGCTGAGTTAGTAAGTTGCACTGCATTGTTCATATCAAGAATTGTTGAGTACAGATTGGTTAATAACGCCAACAGATTATGCCATTAAATTTGTAATATGTTGACAAAACTTGACAATGCAGAGACATTTATTCTAGTTAAGACAAATGACTGAGGTGTATAATTGTCATCAGCTAAGCAATTTATCATTATTTATAATTCTCAATGTACTGCCAACTATACCAAATTGTTAGTTGATGAATATTAGGTATACTGATATAATTAATAGTAAACTATTTTATGTTAAGTGAGCATATATTAAATGAAATCACAATATTACTGAATTATAAGAAACTTAATAAATATGGTGGATCCATATTGTTATTTTGTTGGAACATATATTTTAAATATAGAATTTTTAAGATTTATTGAACAAAAAGACTTATTTTTAGAATATGTACACTTAAAGATGTTTTCACTAAATTATTTTGAATAATTTTATAGCAGTTTAAATAAATGGTTTCTACATAAATCATAAGTGATATAAATTAGTGATGAAACTAAATCTATTAGATATCAATTCTAACCTTTTGCTAAGGCATATTAGACTTCAAATAAAGGCACATTAAATATTAAACAGATGATTTCTTTGATAGTCTATTTAAAGATAATGAATTAATGAACTGAAAATATTTTTTAAATTACTGTTCTTTGGGGTTTGGTATAAAACCATCCTTTAAGTAATTTTACACTGATACTGATGAATTTATATACTATTTAGCCTAACTTTTGTATTTTACATAATTTAAAGTATGTGTTGTACATTGTCAGGTAATTCATTCATACATTTTTACCATTCACATTGTTTTACTTTGTATAATGTATATTTCTGCATTGTCAATTTGTACACTAAGGAGAATCAAATATATAATTAGAAATCTATTTCTGTGAATTCCCTATATTCCACATGCAAACATGCACTCATATACATACACAAACATACCCCATGAAACTAGATCCAATTAATGGATAGAAAAAAATGTCATTTAAAAGATTAATTCATTGGGAAAAAAGTTCTAAAAGCATATAATTTGTCCTGATAGTAAATAAATCTATGAATAGATATTATATTTTTTCTATGTGTTTTTTTATAAAGTGAAGAGCTTCTATAATACTTTAGTAATAAAGAATGTCTGACTTACAATCCATATATTTTATGAATAAAAAAATATTAAATCACATAAGAAATAATTATATTCCTTTTTAAAAAAATGTTAAAATAAGAAAGTTTTATTTTTTGTATATAACTAAGTCCAGTTTGGTTCCCTCTCTAGTATCTCCAAGATAACATTTTTATGAGGTTGATCTGTGTCTTCTTAGACTTCAGATTCATCTATATATGCATATTCATATGTATGTTTATTTAGAATATGTACTGTTGTTTACATATTATTCACATGCATAAATATGCATCTGCTTCATTTTATTTAGTAGTTACATAACCTTTTACTCTATCACACATTTTATTTGGTCATTTATAATCAATGCACATCTTTTTTTGTGTGTAATTACTAACACTAGAGTTTTAAATATTCTTGCTTGAGTCTCCTTATACACAGTAGGAATGATTCTCTATAGTAAATATCTGGAAATAGAAGGGCTGGGTATGTACATTTTAATTTTTAATCAATACTTGCTCCTTTATACTCCCACTAGTATAGTGAGTGTATCTGTTTTTCTTTCAGCATGTCTATACCTGATATTATCAAACGTTTAAATTGTAGCCAATCAAATGTGTGTGAAAAGGTATTTCTATACCTTTCTTAAAACTAGCATGATTTTAATCAAGTAAAGCATCTTCTCACATGTTTATTGACCAGTCAGGTTTTTTTTGTCTGTGAATTACCAGTTCATATACTTTGCCCATTTTTCTCTTGGATTATTTGTCTTATTGTTATATATGTCCTGGATACTTACCTTTTGTCTGTTATTTTTTTCAAGCTATAGTATTTTGGGTTAATGAAAGTATGAAATGCTGGGAGCCTAGAATTAAGAAATTTACATGAAATTCTAAGCAGAAGCCATGTTCTAAATAAGGATTTGGCTTTGGGTAAGAAGGGGAAAAAAGGGAGGGGAAGTACCATGAATGAAGGACTGAGCCCACATGGGCAGTGAAGAATCAGGAACGACTTTGACATAATATGGGCACCAAGGAATGATATTGTCAACTATATCATGATCAAGAAATTAACAGTGCTGCTCTGTAGACTGGCAAATCTCATTACCCTTTCTTCCAACCCTGGGAAAGTATTACCAGAGTGGAAAAAGTATGTGACAAGAGGTGTTAGAATAAAAAAAATATGTGTTAAGAGAGTGTTAGAATCAAATAAAAGAAAGGATAGGTTTAGCAAAAGAGGCAGCTTTGAGAGCTTCTTCATTCCAAGAATGAAAAACAAATAATAATGGGTAAGTTCATCTTGTACATATGTCAGGACTGAAAGCTGACAGTAACAAAAAGCCTTTGAGACAGATTCTCGAAACCTGAAAGACTAGTAATGGGCCATTCCTTACAATCGGTCTCTTAAAAGGCAGTTAAACCACCTAATGGGATGCAAAAATAGAACCTTTTTTCTTTCCCACCCTAATATTTTCCTATAAAAGACTAACTTTATATTGCACTGGAAATAATAGCACACAGGAAGAGATATACTTTGTGGCATTATTGAGCATCTTGAGTGTCTAAGAGGTACAAAGCTAAAAACTAAATGACTTCAGCATGAAAAAATGCACTAGAAAGTTGTGATTTTACTTTTAAAACAAATGCAGGGGGAAAAAGCAACCTTAATTTAAAACTTAATTTAAAATCAAAACTAAAATGGCAAATACAGTTTTCTCCAATATATTTTACTTAAAGAATGTTGAGAACTAGTAATTTCCTCACTTTTTATTAATTTTAATGACTTGTAATTTGAGAAAAGTGGGAAAGTCTTGTAAAGTTCTTCAGAGCTAATAAGTGGTCACATCTACATGTAAGACTGCTGTGTTGCTGTTGCTGTAAGTTGAATACCTGAAGGCAGATTTATTATACTGTAATAATTTAATGTGCACTCAGTACTAACAAGCAGAAAAAGATGGAAAATAGATCTTATTTGGATGCCAAGAAATATTCTTATCACATAGAAGTGAGAAATGAGATGGGCAGAAAGGACAGCAGCCAGTGACTGTCATGGCAAACAAAAAGAATTTGACTTTAGGGATTACATGCCGAAGATGAATTTCAAAAGAAAAATACCTGTTACAAATCCACAAATGCTTAGGGGATATAATAACGTTTATGAAATTGTTAATTTTATATTGGTAAATATAAAGTAGGCTATTGAATTATATAAAAGTAAAATTATAATTAAATATTTTCTGATATTGGTAGAGTCCACATTTTAAAAGTCATTTAAATTCAGCCTTACTTGTTTGTTACATATACAAGAAAATAATTTTCTACACAACAAATGGGTATTTTCTAACTAAATGAGTGCTAGTATGCGTATAAAAAATACATGACTGCTTGATTTAAAATGTTTTATCTCATTACAAAGATAAAACATATGCATGCTAAGAAGTTTGAAAATGTGAAAGTGTATAACAAAAAATCATTTAGAAAGCATTACATATTTACATATTTTTCAAAAATGAAAATAATAAAATATATTTAAGGGAAATATTTTGAACACTATTAATTCTCTTTGAGTCAGAGAGTAATATACTTTCTGGGCATTAAAGCAGAATGTTCAATTTCAGAAGTGTCACATCAGCCCTAATACCATCGTTGGTCTGACACAGGGTGAAGCAAGATCAAACCAGAGGGAGCCAACAATTACAAGCAGGAGAAGCTGGAGGAACTGTGAGATCCTGATGATGAGATTTACTGAATAGAGCAGGTTAGGACAGAAAAAGCCCAGTTGCCAACAGAGAATAGTGTTTCTGAATACTTCATTTATCTAGTTGTACTCTTGAGAGTTCCCTTCCCTTGCCTGCTAAAAGACATCTCTGACAGCCCTGTATTTCCCATTCACGTTCAACCTGAGGTGCATTTGATTGCAGGTGCTTCCCCTCTAATTGTACCCATTTTATGACTTCCAATCTATATGACTCATAGCAATATCCACTAGCACTTTACCCACAGTCGTGCATTTAGTAGGTTCTTATTGAATTATATTTTCCTATCCTTTGGTCCAGGTTTATTGAAGCAGAGATTTCTGTTTTTATGGGTCCTTTGCCAACTTTGACGAAGTCCCGTCCATGTCAGAACAATCTTGCCTTGTGTCATATTCATTCTACAAATGCATTACGTTTAATTGTACCCAAAACGGTTTTAAAAATGTAATCATTAGTTTTGAATTTTAGGGATCTCTTATTGATGAGTTATTGAAAACCGTAATGTTTTCTTGAAGAGTTTTCTAGACTGGACTTCCTTACTTGCATGCAATTTTTGTCTTTTTATCTTACTAAGGGTAAAAAAGGATCTCAACTACATAGATCTTGGATTTAATTGCATTTTTCTGCTTAAGAGACAAGTCATAAAAAAAAAAAATGATGTCAGATCTCCCTAGCTAAGAGTACTCATTGCTTCTTCACATAGTTAGGTTTCCCTAATCAAAACATTATTTTCTGGTGAAAATGGAAAATGCGAAATATGTCAGCTTCACTGTGTTTTAACAATATTTATACTTAGGGATTCTTATGATTTTCAGGATGAGAAAATGGAACAATAGGATAATCTTTATCTATTGTTGATGCCAACATAATCTCATCTTGCTCTTCATGTAATGAGCTGTCTGGGAATACACTCTTTCATCTCTTAGGTTTGTAAGACATAGACTGAGCACTGCGTGCAAGGCACTGTCTTAGGAATGGACAGAGGAGTAAGGATGGGGTAGAGCAGATTAAAGAGTTCACGATCTAGTTGGGCAGACGCAGATAAATTTGTAAATCACGTACTTTTTTATACTGCAGAAACACAAAGAAAGAAACATATTTTCTTCCTCAGCTATCATGGAGTCAT
Source organism: Eonycteris spelaea (assembly GCA_003508835.1). Taxonomy (NCBI): domain Eukaryota; kingdom Metazoa; phylum Chordata; class Mammalia; order Chiroptera; family Pteropodidae; genus Eonycteris; species Eonycteris spelaea. The sequence continues at coordinate 649,288 of PUFA01000067.1, read as the reverse complement.
CCCAGAAAAATCGACATTTCAGTGACCTTCGAGGAGGAGGAATTTTTTTAGTTTTTTTTTTTTTTAAATGAGACAACTCATACATATAAGAAGAATAAACATAAGTAGCAGTTATGCATGTTGTGTAAACATAATGGTAAAACACTCATTATCCTACCAACCAACTTAAAATACAAACTTCCTAAAACCCTGAGGTTTCCAGGATGGTCCCTGACCGCTCTATAGGTAACCATGCCAGGAAAAGGTGAAAGACAAATGGAAGAAAGATAATTCCATGTTTCAGTGCTCACATGGCCATAGAAATTAAACTGCTGAAGTCTTAAGTGATTAATTTGATCAGTTGTATCATAGGGAATCTTGGGTGATACAGGAAAATATAATAGACCAGCGGAGGCAAATCATAGATCATGCTGAGTAGTAAAATAGTAAATTAATCAAGGGGCAGTCACTGGTTATCAGAGCTAACCAGACCACGTCATGTCTGGGTTTATCACATGGGTTTAAACCAATGGTGTGAGAAGTCAGGTTTTCTGGACAGTGACTCTGGTGCTGATTCATCACATGTATATTGGTGAGCCAATGCTTAACAAGGGTGAAGCAGATCAAAATTCTTAGCTTCATTCATTCTGTAGCATCTCCAGAGGGTATCTAGTTCATGATTAAAATTTCTTACAATAATCATCTCATAAAGTTATTTTAGTGCATCTTTATGTATAAAGATTTTCCGTAACAAACATTATTATTTAATAATTTAATAATTTAATCAATTTTAAAGACCAGAACAATCTTTTAAAATATTTGACTACACAATTTCGGTGGTAATAGAGCGCTCTTTAAGTTCCCCCAGTCCACATTTGACTTTGATTAATTTATAGAAAGCCCTATAGTGAGACTGAAAGGAGGAAATACACCGACTATTTTGCATTTTAATTAAGAGTTCAAGAATAACTAGAAACATTTAGGTTAGTTATGGTAGGTAGCTACAACAGTTTATTTTTAAAAGGAAAGGGCACTAACAATATAAAATTACTCAAGTATTTTATGTTTAGTATTATAAAATAACATTTACCTGCATCTATTAGTGAAACAATTTTTATCAATTTTATCTATTTATTTTATCTATTCTATGGTAATTCACAGAATGACATAATTTTAAAATTAGTAAACAGTATAGTGGTCATCTAGCTCAACCATTGAGATCTTTAGAAAAGGAACTTATAAACTGAATGTTTTTTTTTCTCTTGCAATATATGTGAGAAATTAAAACAAAAATTTTCCAGGGTACAGGTATAAAAGGGTATATTCTTTACAAGAAAGCATAGTGCTGACAGATGGTTACAACTGCCATCCAAGAAAAATTTAATGTTTGAATTTAAGAAAATGGAAACTTTCTTTTCTGGACCTCACATATTTTCATATTTTCAATGCTTATTGAAAGTCAAAAAAGATGAATGTGGAAATAAATGTTTTTGAAAAAGTGGCATAAATAGATAACTTTGAGAAATCACCAGGAAATATCTGTTCAATTAGATATGGTAGGCAGAGCCAGAATTCTGTGTAGATGGAGAATAAATCTAGAATTCTTGGAAGTTGTTCTAATTAGTCTCTCTCACTGGTTCATGTGAAATGCCTGGGTGCTTTCTTAAGAGCTCTACTGGGCAATTAATTATATTAAGGGTCATTCAAATTTAGAAAGATAGTATATAATGTGATCTATTTGCTAATTAGTATGATGAATTAGGCTGTCATCATCTATTGCAGTGTGGGAGAGAAAGGGGATGTGACATACAAGTTCTGGTAAGAGGAAAACGATTGGGTGATATTTTACACTTTGTAGAGTGCTTTTCCATATATTATCTACGTATCTTCACTGTATAGACTAAACTAAGTTTAATTTGTTAATTAATGTCAGAGCTATTGCTGTAACTTGAATTTTGGGTGGCTTGGGTTATCATCCAATTAGAGTACACTGAATGACATGAAAGAAGGAGAGGAAGAAAGGCAGGTAATAAACCCTGTCCCATCCATCAGTTATGTCAGGGGAGATGCTGGGACTTAGGATAGAGGAGGAGCATATCAGGTAAGAAGGAAAACATGGGCAACTTTAAAAGGAAGGGTCAACTGTTGCCAACTCTGGGTACCTATCTCTGCAGTAGTTGTTTATTTTTCCTCCTACACAGAATCTGCATGAGAAATTTTTAATATATGCTTTGTAGTCTCTGTGTCTATTATATTTAAGAAACATTATCATTAGATTAATTTATATTAGCAATTACTTGATATTAATCCTCACCATTGATTAATCATTATAGCTACAAATCAGTTTACAATGGCTCTCAAAAATACAGCCATTAATTTTCTTAATGGCTCTTTTTGAGAGATTATATGTTTACAGGGTGATATGTAAATTCTTACCAGGATGTTTTCCTCTGTATATCTTAAATTAATGTAGAATTTCTTCTTTAACATCTACATAGAAACTTACTATAGATAAGATTGTTCGGTTATCTGTGAATTCCTTTAACCCTGCTGTCATTTAAGACAATTTTTACATCTTTTCTGACGGGTAAAAAGTGAAATATCTTGTTGAAATTAAGTGCTACCAGATCTTCTCTTCTTGTAATTCTATCAACAATTGATTAGTTAATATCTAAATAAAAATTTTAAAAAGGAAAGCTAATGACATTGGAATCGATACCTTCTTTTTGGGTTTTGTGGCTCTTGGTAGTTTCTATTTTCTTTTCTAAAGGTGTGCAGAGTATCCAGATTTTCTGGGATTAATGGTCATATTATAATATTGGCAGTTTTTCTTTCTCAAAGTTAAGGCTACTTTAGCTTTTCATTGATTTAATAATAGTTCTCATTTTTACGAATTATTCTCAGGGCTTACAACTTCTTTATTTACTAGGAATTTATTTGATGCCTATTACGTAGTGCTCTTGAACTGCTGTGATTTGGATACCTTACCCATCTTTTCTTTCCATTATATTCCTTAATTGGCCATTCCCTACTAGCTATCTCGACTGTGCCCCATTTAGTTTAATGATTATCTTCCTCAGTGCATTAGAGCAGTCACTCCCATGTTTATCGTCATGCTTCACGTGGCCAGAAATCATTATTAGAAATTTTGTAAATTTCAACCTCATTTAATCCTGGCCTTCTTGACACATTACACGTGAAGGCCTGCCAACAAAATGTATGTTTTTAGTTAAATACCTAGCCTTTTGCCTTTTGTACCTGTTGTTTTATACAATATGAGATTCTCAGAGGATCTTCAGTTAGTTGGCTTGGTTTCTTCAGGATTTTTTTTTCATTTTCTTTGTTTTTGTATCAACTAAATGTTATTCTTTGAAGTCCCTCTTTATCTTTTACCCTGTGCCCTTTTCATTTGAAAAGCTTTTTTTTCCACTTCAAAAGCTCTTCCTTGGGTTTTCATCGGAGGCAGTCTAGGAAGCATTACTTTTTCATCTACCCATCAGTGTCCTCCACCCACCAGAGAAGCATGAGCGATGAATAGTATAATCTCAAATAAGAATGCAAGTATAGACATTCGAACAGATCTTACAGGCATCCAAATGACATTAAATGCAAAGCTCTGCCTACCTGCATTTGTATGGGATCCCCACTGCTCTGGGTTTTAATGGAACATAAACAGTGGGTCCAAACCGTATTAGTGGATATGTGACTAATGAAAGTCATTTTGATCAGTATAATTTGTAATTTGTATTCAGTTGAAAAATTCTTCTGTGCATTTGTTCAAATAGAGAGAGTAAAGAACTGAGTAATCCCTGGGCATATGTGGGTGATAGAAGAATAAGAAATGCTATCGTGTAGATACCCCCTGGATATAATTGTGTTTTACTAGAGACTAGAGAACTCACAGTGATGAAACTATGCAGGCTGTAAAGTATAGACACCATCTGCTATGGAAGGAACACATTAGAAAAGTGCCACCTGTCCCTACATTAGTCTGGCCCTTGCCTCAAAATTTTACATGTACTCATTTTGTTTGCTATTTTTGATTCATGCAGCTAGCTAATGACAGAGATTCTTACACATTCCATTCATGAATGGCCTTTATCTGATTTAGTTCTGATTTTAATTTCTTTCCAGTGTATGTGTATGTGTTTCTCTACTATATTTCTATGAATTCCATTCCTGTCCAATCAATTACTTGAGAAAATGTTTGTATTCAGTCAACATTCAAAATTATTTATTAAGGACCTGTTACAATATGGTGAACAAAATAGACCAAAAAAAAAAATTCTTGCCTTCATAGCGCTTACAGATTCTACAAGGGGAAACAGGAAATCATCAAGATAAGTAAAATAAACAGTTTGCTATGTGGCGATAAGCATTAAGGAAAAAGGGAAAGCAGACAAGTGGGGAAGGGATACTGTGAGCAGTGACTGTGATTTTAGATAAGTTATCCATGAAGACTTTCTTTAAATAAAATTGTGATGGATATGAGGGAGCAAGCCACATGGCTCTCTGGGAGGGGTGTACAAAGCAGAGGGAATAACTGTGCAAAGGCACTGAGAAGGGATCATGCTGTGTACTCTCTTGAAGTGAGGAAGTATATGTTTTGAGACTAAAAGAGAATGTGGTCAGAAAGACAACAAGGGGCAGATTATATAGAGCCTTACAGGTCAATGCAGTGACTTTGGCTTTAATTTTAAGTGAGATGGGAAGTCATGGGGACATTCTGAGCAAAAGAGCAACAAAACTGATTAGAAACATCCTGCTTGCTGTGTTGAGAACAGACTGAAAGGAACAAACAGCAAAGAAGGGGTACCAGTTAGGGGAAGGATCTAATAATCCACATGAGAGATGGTGATGGCTTAGACTAAGCTGGTACCAGTGGAAGTGGGGGAAGATTCTAGATATATTGTGCATGACTCCAAGCATTTGGCCTGAGTGATTAGGTAGAGTTGTTATTAACTTCCAGAAGACCATGTTTGGGTGAGACTCTGAGACTCTCAGCTTTGTCACATGTTACTTTTGAGAACTGTGATTAGATTGAAAATGCTACAGCTAATGGAATTTCTTCACTTTTTTATTTTAAAACAGAAAACTTGATTGAATAATGAAAAGTACACATAATTAAATTTTAAAAACTTACAGTCTTTGACTCAACAGTGGATCAATGAGACTTGTTTAGTTTTGGTCAAAAATGCAAAGTCAACAATGGCTGAGATGAGAAGAATCTCTAAAATAAAGTGGTCAGATTTGCAAAAGCTTGGCTACACAATGTGAATTTTCCTTAATCCACATGACACTATTCTACAGTCTTGCTGAAAATCATCAAACATTCTGCTTTAGGAAATTTGTGCTAATGGATAAAATGAATGTTGGTTGGTTAATGTGCTGAAGTATCCAGTGAGTGCATTTTGATTGACTGTTAAGGAAATGCATATCTACACTTCATCAAACTATGTAGTATAAGATTTATTTCTCATGGAGATGGCCATCATTATGATAATCAATTTTGAGTTTGAAGCCCTTGCATTGGTTTGCCAAAATATTTCCTATTCCAGTACTAAAGATTTATCATATTTCTTTGCCTAGAATAACAAAGTTGTGGTCCTTTCAAGTATGTGAATTTCTGCTGGTGCATCTGAATAGAAACGTTGGAGTGTGTGTGTGTGTGTGTGTGTGTGTGTGTGTGTGTGTGTGATTCTTAGGTCTTTGCCTATATCTTAACATTTTTCAGTAAGAAATGACACTCTTTTGGCAAGTCTTCTAGAGCATTAAAATGAGATAAATGAAGGTCTATCTCTTATTTTTGAGAAATATCTTATTGCTTCATATTTTGAAGCATACCATTAGTCATGAAACCCAAACCCTGTATTTAAAAAGTCATATGTTTAAAGTATCTCTTTTGAACATTTAAAATAATCTTAAGCAAGTCTTTATGTGGCATTAAATTGTTAATTTTACCTTGTTATTTTAGATCTATGGTTAGAATTCATTCTTTGGGCTAAGATTATATGTGGAATATAAATTCCTATGGTTTAGCATGCCAGTAATTTAGGGCAAGGTTACTAGAGTGGTTTTTGTGAGGAAAAAAAAAAGAGTTATTTTATGAAAAGCCTTTTAAAACTTTGCCTTGTTTTATTTCCCTGAACTATCAAATCTGCTTCAGATATTTATAGGAGATCCTAAAATGTCTATATGTTAATTTTTAGATAGCATATTTTTCCAGACTGACATTCCCCTGGACGCTTGCCATTTCTGAGGACAGTGCCCATGCAGCATAAGCTACTGTGAATATTAGTCTATGTAATAGTGGGGGTAAAGTAAGCTTGTAAGGGAACAGAAAAAAACGCAGTGGTGAAAGCAAGACACAGATTGATTTCTTTCTGAAGTAGTAGTCCTGGGTGGGTAAGGGAGTGTGCTCTGCCCGTGAAGTCATTCTGAAGTACGGGCATGTGTCGCAGCTCTGCAATTCTTAACACATATTTTCCAAGTTTGGCCACAGCTTCTCTATTTCTAGGTGGTGAAAGAGAAGGTAAAAACGAGGCCAAGGAAAGGGTTTTTGTAGATGGCTTGGAAGTTGCCCACATCAGGGAAAACTGTCGCAGGGCTACACCCACTCACAGGAAATTCCAGAAAATATATTCTCCAGCTGAGGAGCCATATGCCCAGCAAAAAGGGGAGAACGGGTCTGGAGGGATAGCTAGCAGTATCTGCCACAGACTTAAATAAGCAAAAGACAAAATTCCAAATTTTTAATATATTCTAAAAATCAGTCTTTAATGAAGTCAAAACAAATCTATTTTACATAAATATTTTTCAATTTTATGGTCTACTTATCAAATGATAAGTAGACAATCATAGAATTTCAGTTAGTATTCCTGAATGACCAGAATGCACCGCAGAACTAAAGAAGAGTTACTTTTGAAACTTAGTAGTTCTGGTTTATCTAATAATAGATTCTCCCCGTAAGTGAAAGTAATTAAAAATTTGCTGTATTTAAAATTTTGATCTGGGGTTAAAACTATTTCCATTTACTCTTATTAGACAATAATTTGAAAAACATAGGGGGCAGATAAATGTTTTTTGCCCACCCCAAACAGAAATACAAAAGAACCATTGCTAATCCAAAGACACAGGAATTTTCAACTCCCATCTCCTCCTTTTCCTTGGGCTAGCCTGTTTAATTTTAAAAGCAGAATTTTGCTTTTACAAAGTATACCAGACAGGAATTTGTTCAAATTCCTCAAAACCAAGCCAAGAAAAGTTTCAGAAAGTTCAGACATGCGTGGCCGAGTGGAAAGAACAGATTTTGGAGGCAAGCACAGATGCATGGCAGTACCGCTCCAGACGCTTAATTCCCAGTGACCCTGGGCAAGCTTCTTTGCCTCGTTGAGCCCGAGCCTCCTCATTTATGAAATGGGAGCAATAAGAATGAACTTGCCAGTGTGTTTGATACAAAATTAAACCAGATAAAGGGCCTAGCATGTAATAGGATGGTTTGCTCCACCTGTGTAATCTGAGAAAGTACCAGGGAGCTCAAGTTTATTGTTCCTCTGGCTTTGTCACCAGGAGTAGCCCATGATTTCTTGGGTGGGAACTGTCTGATCCAGCCCCAAATCGAATTATCCTGAGGCATGGGTTTTTGCCTATGAGACAAAGGAGAGCCAGGCACCCAGAGATCTTTATCATGGAGGCAAGAAAATGGAACTGAGACTCTGTTCTGGTTGATAGCCCAGGACATGCTGCTCACACATTGCTGGTAATGTTTACAGAACAGCAGGGCTCCCCAGTCTGCCCCATACTCAGCTCTTCCAGCAACTGGTATCTCCAGCAAGAGGTATCTCCCAAAAGACTACCTTTTACCTCAGAAATGTCAGGGGGTAGCCTGAGTTCTCAAAAGCCAATAAAATGCATCTCATAACAGCACTGGAACCTCCCCCCTCAAGGAAAGTCTGATAGGAAGAAAGGGGAAAGCGTGAGTGGAGGGGCAGGGTCCAACCCACAGTGCCCCCCACCTCTGCAGGAACAAGGCGTGATCCTATTGGGAAGTGCAGCCCCCAGGGGGCTTTTCTTACCTTTTCCTTGAGCTGAGAGGTGGGAGATGAGCCTTCAATGTCCTCTCAGTGTGAGGGCGATATGGTCTCACAAGGAGAATAGCAGGGACCGGGGAGAAAAGGCGTCTCTTTAGACATCTGAATTGTGACCACAACATCCAGAAGCCTCCGGCTTCCTGGCAGCCAGGGCTGTGGAAGCAACAGGAAAAGGAAGCTTCCCCAGAAGGCGGGAATGTACCTTCGGGTGGGAGGCTGAAAAAGGTAGTGGTAGCACCTGCGCCTGGGTAAGTCAAGTCAGAAACAAGACAGCGCAGTGGTAAGAAGGGCGTTCAAACTGTGTGTTCAGATCTCACCTCTGCCATTTTCTCGCCACTCAGCCTTGAGCAGATGGCTTAACTTGCCTTAGCCCCAGTTTCTTCATCCGAAAAATAGGGTTAATAGTACTAGGGAGACTGTGAGGTATAAGTGAGCTAAACCTGACCAGCGCAAACTCACAGGTCTCAACCCCTCCACTGAATAGTGATATTATAATAGAGATTTCTGGTATCCTGCTGCCCATGGATCCCATGTAAACTCTAAAGCCACAAAAGCAATGCCTCTACCATAAGGACCAACCTAAGGGAGTCACCAAGTTACAGGCAGAGACACAAGGGCTGGGACAGGCTGGAACAGACCTTTGAGCACCAGCAGTACCAGACCTTGGTATTTACCAGTGTTGGGAGTAAAACAATGGATTTGCCCACCTCACTGAGCACTCATATGGGATCACATGAGGCAGCAGAACACGGGTCTGTGGGGAGAGCGGGAGTAGAGCCACTAATCTAGAGTGATGCTCTGAAGGGGGTAGTGAGGATGGGCAACACCTGTGGTCCATGAGGGCCACAGAGCATCTTTAGGCAGGCAAAGCAGGTCTGCAGCCTAGCATCAGGAGTCCTGGCAGCTGATGTGAGTCACCAGTTAGCCCCAGGCACTATCTCTTCATAGAAGTTAATGCGAATAGTCCATGTCTGGATGTCCTCCAGCATGGCAGATGAACAGCCTGGCCAGTTTTCAGTCTGCTGGCCTCTGTAATTGATCCTCTTCACATTGTCCAACACATCCCTGTTTTCTCTTTGACTATTTCCATGAGCCCCTCTTCCTGCCTTACTCTGTGCTTTGTTAATTTCATTTGCTCAGTTGATCTACATGTATTGTTTTGCCCAGACTTGCATACCTTTATGTTGTAGGCTGGGCAGTGAGCACTAGGAATATGATGGTGAGCAAGATGAGGTCTCTGCTCCTGTGGCACTTGCAGTCTACAGGGGGAGAGAAAATAAATAAACTGTAAATGTTAAAATTTGATCAAGCTTTTTAAAATACTGCATTCTATAGATGTACAAGTAATGGCATGTCCCACATTGCAGAGGATTAGTGCATCCCCTAAATTCAAAGCTTTTATGAAAAGGAAGGCAAGAGATATTGTTGGGAGTGAATTCGTCACATAAATAAGGTTAAACCTTGAAGATCAGTCTTTTGACTGTTTTCTTTTTTTAAAGTAAGTGGTATTCAAGAATTCTTGGTCAAAATATAGGGATTAAAAGGCTAGAAAAAGTAAATGGGCCAAATGAAAAAACCTTTTCACTAAAGTGGCTATGTAGGTGTTAAAAGTCCTTGTGTCCCCTTAAACTTCGGTAATTTGTTCTGGAAATGTCATATAAATCCAAAAAAGGCAACAGGAAATTTATTCAAGTTTAAGAGAATTCAAAAACACAAGTATCAGAGTAGGTACTTATTTTAAATCTGTAAGTATACACCATTAATGAGAAGGCACAGAGCAATGGTGTTAATCAGATAAGAGATTTGGGTAAAACATTCCACTACATTTTCTCACCTGCTTTGTCCTCTTATTCCTAATCTGCAGAACCATTGAATGAATCTGTTATGGTGGTTCATGAAAACCCTCTGTCAACCAAATGATGCTAAGTTAATGGATAACAATAATAATTTTTCTTCAAAAATTATTTTAGGTGTTTCTTTATATCTTTAAACTGAAGTGATTAAAGCTCATACAACTACCTTAAAAGTGATTTGCACACACATATACACCCACATTATACAAAGACTTATAAATACCCTAATTGATAGATGAAGAAGAATAATGACTGTAATTATATACTTGTTGAATAATGAATTAGATAAAAAATTGTTAAAGCTTCAAATAATTACTCCATATTCCAGACATAGTTCTTCGTGCATTGTATGTTAGGCAGTGTTTTCAGGAATTATTTTTCTATAGTTCTTCTCACCAAGGATAAAAAGTTAATGTCACCCCATCGGGCACAGTGCAAATGTCTGATTGCATTCGTAATGTCATAAGCGCAGATCCTTGCTAGAAAGGTCTGATTGCTGACCAAATGAGCTCTGGCCTGGTGTGGCAGTCTAGCCAATGTGTCTAATGAGAGTGTGAAGAGACACTCCATTCCAGGCGTAAGTAGACCAGATCACTGCTGCCCAAAGCTCTCTGGCTTTGGTTAAGTTTGTTGTGCTATTATATAAAAAATACTTGAACTGTGAATGACTGTTTTTTAATTCCTCCTCCTCCTCTGTTTTATTTGCAATATGTTGTCCGTGTGCAATGTTGCCTTAGTATTTGTCATGAAAATCAAGCAGTAAAAAAGTCAGATATTAAGATGTAAAGAGAAAAACTTATTAATGGGGACATGGCATATGGCACAGTAAGATTCTGACATGGTGGCTTGGGGCTAGCCTGAAGAAGCTTCACTATCAAAATCTAGCCTTTGTGCAAATGATGGCCTTTTTGTCCCAATTTTGTTGTTGGTACATGAACCAAATTGTGACCAAGCAGACTACATGTGAGCAAAGAATCATGATTTTGTACATATTAATTTAAAATTCTCATTTTAATCAAGTGTGCTTACTTATCTGTGCAATTTCTGAACCATATCTTAAATTTAAAAGAAGTTAACAATCCTGTCTTCACAACAAGAAAAACTAAACAAACCGAAGATCAACAATTCTGAAAGTTAGTGATTCTGAAAATTAACAGTGTTTCTTAAATCTAACAGAGAATTTGCAGGGCGAGCTACTGCCTTGATATTTGGAGAGACAGAAAATATAGAGAATAATAGCTCCCCAGGAGACGAAGCCACTAAAGTCAGACTCTTAAACGATAACTGACTGATTTCTGGAGGCTGAGCATGGATTAGCTGAAGGGTTACAAATCCCTCTAGTCTTGGGAAGAGGGGCATGCTTTCACAAGTTTTACTCCCAGGAACCCTACCAGGTCTTTAATGGAGACCAAAGAAAAATTCTCTCACGCTTCCTTAAGAGAGAGAGGAACAGAAACCATTTTAAAATAAGCCCAGAGCTCTCTATTTTTCATGAAAAAGCCATACTCTGGAAGACATCTATCCTAGAGCCTCATCTGACCTAGGGGAAGGGCAGTTAGATGACTGGAGCCCACCTCTGGCCTTCCTTTATCACAAAACCCTAGGGGAAAAAAGTTAAGAAACTGCTGAAGGTCATAGCCTAGGACTCGGGCTGGCTTAAAACAAAACAAAAGGCTTCTGGTCAAGATGGTGTAGAAGGGAGATGCTTTGCTTACCTCCTCTCACGACCTAATCGGAATTACAACAAAACTAGAGAACAACTATCATTGGGAGTCACCAAAGGTATGGCTGAACAGAAGTCCTACAACTGGGGACATACATAAAAGCCCACCTCTAGACTGGTAGGAGGGGCAGAGATGCAAAACAGGCCTGTCCCACAATCACATGTAGCGGTTGAGAATCAGAAAGGATATCTTGGCTACAGAGGTTCCTCCATCCCCAGAGGAGCAAGGGGTCCTGGCTCAACGCTGGATCTCCAGCCCAGAGTTCCAGTGCCAGGAAGAGGAGTCCCCACAACCTTTGACTGTGCAAACTAGTAGTGATTGAGGCTGACTGAGACAAAAGGCCTCAGGAGTTGCTGATACTTATCTTAAAGGCCCACACTTGGACTAACTCTGTGACAGACTCACTTGCTTTGAGCTCCAGGGCTGGGCAGCTACTCAAAACGCACCAGGGACATGTGGGGAAAAATAGACTTCAGGGCAAAGGCTAGAGGGATGGCTTTCTCCCAGACATAAGTGATAGCAGAATTTGTTTTTCCTTTTTGAGCCCTACCCCTTTCTGGCATATGGACGCAGGCAGCTGCCATATTTGAGTCTCCATCAACCTGGTTAACACAGGTCACCCTGCCTAGATGAGTCCCTGAGAACCCCGCCCCTCCCAATTTATGGGCCTATCCAAGCTGCCTCCGGTAGTTTTTTCCATACAAATAGCTTGTCTTTGCTCATTATGCAGACTTTCCTAAAGTCTCACAAAAGTTCACAAAACCCAGAGAAGTAGCATCTGGCCCCAGCATGCCCTGTACCTCTTGCTGAGCAGCCCTAAGCCTGGCACTAGAGACAGCTGGCCTTGGTTCCTGGCATGGCCTTTCGAGGTACCTATAAGCCCGCATGGGTGGCAGCCATTTGCAGATTGCTTGGCGACTCTTGCCAGGTGGCCCTGGGCAATAACAGGCTACAGCTGAACTTGACTTGCAGCTGGGCCCCTCCCAGGAGACCCTTGGACCTGCACACTCAGTGGCCAGCTGCAGCTGGAGCCGAAGCACTACCCAGGGCTGCATCTGAGGAGGATACATCCAAAGGGCAGATGGGGCAGGCACCAAAGCCCTGCTAAAGTGAATCTTGCTCCATAAGGTTGGCTGCTCACAGGTCAGTACTCACGACCAATTAGCCTGAGGGTCAATCTTTCCCATTAACATGCAAACAGGAACCAAGGCTCAACTACAACAGGAGGGTACACACAACCCATGCAAAGGACACAGCTTGAGCACCTGGTTCAGGTGACCAGGGAAGACTGTGCCACTGAGACCCACAGGACACCTACTGCATAAAGCCACTCTACTAAGACTGGGAGACTTAAGAACCCTACCTAACACATAGAAACAAACACAGGGAGGCAGCCAAAATGGGGAGACAAAGGAATGCATCCCAAATAAAAGAACAGAACAAAGCTCCAGAAAAAGAACAAAACAAAATAGAGACATGCAACATACTAATGCAGAATTCAAAACATTGGTTATAAGGATGCTCAATGAACTTAGAAGAAGAGTAGATGAACTCAGTGAGAACTTTAACAAAGTGGTAGAAAACATAAAAATGGAGATAGAAAACACAAAACAGAACCAGTCAGAAATGAAGAATATAACCGAAATGAAGAATTCAACACAGGGAATCAACAGATTAGTTGAAGCAGAGGACAGGATCAGCAGTTGAGAAGATAAAGTATCAAAACACCCAATCGGAACAGCAACAAGAAAATAAGTTTAAAGAAAATGAAGTTAGTTTAAGGGGCCTCTGGGACAACATCAAATATAACTACATTTGCATTATGGGGGTAGCAGAAGAAGAGACAGAGCAAGAAATAATGATGGAAAATTTTCCTAATCTGGTGAAGGAAATAGACATACAACCCACGAAGTTTAGAAAGTTCCAAAAAAGATGAACTCAAAAGGCCCACATCAAGACACATCATAATTAAAATGCGAAAGGTTAAAGACAAAGAGAGAATCTCAAAAGCAGCAGATAAGCAATTAGTTACCTACAAGGGAACTCCCATAAGACTGTCAGCTGATTTTTCAACAGAAACTGCAGGCCAGAAGGGATTGGAACAAAATATTCGAAGTGATAAAAAGCAAAGACTTGCAACCAAGATTATTCTACCCAGCAAAGCTGTCATTTAAAATTGAAGGACAGATAAAGAGCTTTCCAGACAAGAAAAACTAAGGGAGTTTATCACACCCCAGCCAGTAGTACAGGAAATGTTGAAGAGATTTCTTTAAGAAGGAGAAAAAAATACGTAGCAAAAGTATGAATAATAAAATGATAATAACTACATATTTATCAATAATTCAAATGAAAAAAATTAAAAGCTCCAATCAAAAGATAGGATGGCTAAATAAATAAGAAAATAAAACCCTTACATATGCTGCCCACGAGAGACTCATTTCAAACCAAAAGCACACACAGACTGAAAGAAAGGGATGGAAAAAGGTATTTCGTGAGAATGGAAATGAAAAGAAAATCTGGGTAGCAATACTTATACCAGAAGGACTTAGGAATCCTACTTTGGATATTTAACCGAAGAAACCCAAACTACTACCTTGAAGGGACATATGCATCCTTTTGTTCATTGCAGCATTATTTACAGTAGTCAAGATATGGAGGAAACCTGGGTATCCGTCATTGGATGAATGGATAAAAAACAGGTGGTGCACACATACAATGAAATATTATTTAGCCATAAAAATAAATAAATAAGAGAATGAAATTTTGCCATCGGCAGCATGAAGGAACCTAGAGGGTATTGTGCTAAGTGGAGTAAGTCAGACAGAGAAAGACAAACACCATATTATTTCACTTACATGTGGAATCTAAGGGCAAAATAAACAAAACAGAAACAAACTCATAGATAGAACATTTTGAGGGTTGCCAGATGGGAGGGAGGTTTGGACAGTGGGCAAAAGGGGTAGCAATTAAGAATTTGGTAGTTACAAAATAATTATGAGGATATGAAGTATAGTATAAGGAATATACTGAATAAAATTGTAACAACTATGTATGGTGTCAGATGGGTACTAGGCTTCTTGGGGCAGTCACTTCATCAGTTATATAAATGTCTAATCACTATATTGTACATCTGAAATTAATATCACATTGTATGCCAACTATAATTGAAAAATAAATATTTTTTAAAAAGTTAAAAATATTAAATGGAAGAAAGATATAGTATATAAAAATATACATTAACAAAATGTAAAATGTAATTAAAAATGAATTTTAGAAAGTCAAAAAAAGATTTAATGATAAACTTATAGAACATTTTTCTTTTCTAATATGTTATCATAGTAGCAGTGCTCAAAAATAATAGTTGGATTACAACTTCAGCAGCTGCAAGACACAGATTTTACTTCAAAGAAATTTCTAGGGAAACCTCAATATAGCAGGAGAGACAGAAACTGGGACTCTAGAAGACATTGAAGCCTCTGACGCCTGGATACAATATACATTAAACTCAGCCTAAATCTGGGGCAGAAGAACATGAAACCTCACTTTGAAGGCCTACCTTCCTCAATTACTATGATATAACAACAACTCATGTCTGGCTTTCAACAAAAAATTACAAGGTGAGGTAAAAGGCAAATAAAAATGCAATCTGAAGAGACAAAGCAAGCATCAGAATCAGATTCAACTATGACATGGACTTGGTAATTATTAAATAACTTGGAATTAGTTTGGAATTTAACATATTTTGTTTAATATGCTAAAGGTTCTGAAGAAAAAAGTGGACAACATGCAAAATAAGATGGCTGAGAATTTTCCCAAATTAATGACAGACACAAAACTACAGATTTTACAGACAAGCAGAATAAGTACCAAAATATCTATACCTGGGCAGATCATAGTCAACTGCAGAATAAACTGTCGAGGAACAAAGATAAGAATAATATTGGACTTCTCCTCGGAAGCCATGCAACCAAAAAGAGATAAAGTGAAATACTTAGTGTTGAAAAAAAATAAACCTAAGATTTTATATTCAGAGAGATTATCTTTCAAAAGTGAAGAGATATAAAGACTTTTTAGACAAAATCTGAGAGAGTTCGTTGCCAGGATAACTTCTGTGAAATAAATGATAAAGTTTTCTAGAGCAGGAAAAAATGGTGTAGATCAGAAGCTCTGATCTACATAAAGAAGAGTGTGGAAAAAGGGACAAATGCAGGTAAAATAAAATATTTTATTTTTCTTGTTCTTAACTGATCTCATAGACCAGCTGTCCCCAACCTTTTTTGGCTTCAGGGACCGGAGCTCCTATGAGCATCTAATGCCTGATGATCTGAGGTGGAGCCGACGTGGTGATGCTAGCACTGGGGAGCGGTCGCAAATACAGATGAAGCTTCGCTGGCTTGCCTGCCGCTCACCTCCTGCTGTGTGGCCTGGTTCCTAACAGGCAGTGGTGGACTGGTACTAGTCCGCAGCCCATAGCTGGGGACTCCTTAATAGATAACTGTTCAAAATAATAGTAGTGATGTATTAGGTGATTATAGTTTATAGATAAGTGAGATGAATAATAACAGCAATGTTATAAGGAGTAGAAGGAAGGAACAAGGAGTGCTTTATTATAAGGTACCGATATGATCTATTAAGTGGGACAGTGTAATTTGAAGATGGACTTTAATTGGTTGTAAATGTATATTTTTAAACACTAAGGCAATGACTATTTTTTTTAAAAAGAAGTGTAAAAATATGCTAAGTGAGGAGTAAAAATGAAATTATATAAAATAATTAAAACCAGAGAAGACAAAAACGAAACAAAAAACTAGTGCAATGAGAATAGTTATAAATATGGTAGATATTAATTCAAGTGTATGACATTTTAAGTGTGAATAATATCAATATACCAATTAAAAGACAGAAACTAAGAGAGTAGATAAAAAAGAAATACCCAATCATATGTCGTCTACAGGAATCCATCCATAAAGACACAGGATGATTAAAAGTAAAAATATACCAAGCTAACACTAATGAAAAGAAAACTAGAGTAGTTTTATTAAGTTTAGACAAAGTTGACTTTAGAACGAGAAAAATTATCAGAGAGAAAGAGGAATGTTGCATAATTATTTAGGGGTTAATTATCCAATAAAACATAACAATCCTTAGTATGTATGCAACTAACAACAGAGCATCAAAAATATTATTTCTTCCCCACTTGAGGTTTAGATTTAACACAATCTCAATTAAAACCCCAGCAAGTTGTTTTATAGATATTGACAAGCTGAGTTTATATGGAAAGGAAGAAAAGTATCTGAATAGACATCTTACCAAAGAAGATATACAGATGGCAAAAACTCAAATGAAAACATTCTCAACATTGTCCATAATTAGAGGATTTACAAGTAAAATGAGACACTGTTACATACCTATCAGAATGGCCAAAATCCAAAACACTGACAACAACAAATGCTGGTGAGAATGTGAAGCAACAGGAACTTTCATTCATGGTTGATGGGAATGCTAAAACTAGTACAGGCACTTGAGAAGACACTTTGCCGTTTTTTTTTTTTCTTTTACAAAGCTAAGTCTTAATATATGATCCAACAAATGTGTTTCTATGTATTTACCCAAAAGAGTTGAAAATGTCATGTATCCACACAAAATCGGCACATGAATGTTTATAGCAACTTTATTCATAATTGACAAAAACTGGAAGCAACCAAGATGCCCTCCATCAGGCATAACTTGAGATAAGCAAACTATGGCACATCTATAAAATGAAATATTATTCAGTAGTAAAAAGAAATGAGCTGTCAAGCCATCAAGAGACACAGAGGAACAGTAGATACATATTGCTAAGTGAAAGAAGCTTGTTTGAAAAGGCTATATACTATAGATTCCAACTCTGTGACATTCTAAAAAGCAAAACTATAGAGACAGTAAAAGGATCAGTAGTCATCAGGGGTTCAGAGGGGAGGGATGAGGGTTGAGTAGGTGGAGCACAATGGATTTTTAGGATGATGAAACTATCCTGTATGATACTGTAATAGTGGATACATGATATCATGCATTTATCAAGACCCATCTAACTGTACAACACAAGGGGTGAACCTGATGTAAACTACAAACTTCAGTTAATATTATATCAACATTGGCTCATCAATTGTAACAAATGTTCCACCCTAATGTAAAACATTAATAATAAGGGAAAATGCATATAGAGAGAGGATTCTCTGTACTATTTGCTCAATTTTTCTGTAAGACTAAAACTGCTCTAAAAAACAAAATATACTGATTTTTTAAAACTGACTTTGTTACTGTTCTGTCGCATTCTTATCTCACCTATGTAAAATTCTAGTTTACAGTGGAAACGGTGGCCAAATAGAAATACATAGTATTTCTCGCTTCCTTAGTAACACAGCTTTAAATACACTGAAAATGTTTTTTCAATCTTAATAAATCTAAAATTAAATCTGTGACACATCCAAAAATAAATCCAAAGCATGTTTTTGAGCTTTAGGAATTTGTGGAAGAAAGTAGACAGCAAATACAGGAAAAATTCTGTGAATATTTTTGTGTACATAAATAAATGTGAAGATATATGACCCAAAATCCCCATGTATAGTTTTAAATTTTTAATAATTAGCTTATATTTTCTATTCATTTATAACTATTAAATTATAATATTGATATTTTAACATCATTGTAGTTTTATATCAGTTTTTAAATTGATAAATTAAACCTTTCATTATAAATCATGGAAATTTTATATTTATCATAACACAAATAAAAACTTTACTTCATATGTTATTTATATTTCTTATATCCTATTTAATGTAAATCACATTTGGTCAATATGACCAGGTATCTCTTTTTCCCACTTAGACCTGAATCAAATTTTAGTATGCCTCGCTAAACAAAAAAGTCAAATTATTTATTTTCAAACTTGATTGATCTTCTGATCCTACTTACTAGTTCAGTCAGCCTTGATATTAAAAATAAAACAAATTCTTGCTATAGTGGCTATCATGAGGTAGACTAAACAAGTCTAGCTTAAAGTTCATCCTTACTTCCATGCTTGTGCATGATCATGCAGAAATATGAATTATGTGTATCCCAGAATATGAAGAAAAGAAAGTCAGTACTCTTTTCAAATACTGTACTTGGTTCTAATTTTGGACTATTGTGAAATTTTAATGTCATAACTATTAACTCCCTTAAAATTACATGAAGTCTGGCCTTTTTGCCTTGATTTCTTTTAATTGTAGTTTCCAATAAATCTTTCAAAATTGGATGATGAAGCTAAAACATTCTAAAACAAACCATATTTTAGACATGATATCTTTGCTTGCTTTATGAGAAAATAACATTTATTTCGTGTTTTAATGGTTACCAACAAATATCATCATTGTCTTGGTCTGTCCATGGTAAGCTGAGACCCTGAATGGTTAATAGGCTGACTCAATGTGATATAGATAAGATGCAGTAAACAGTTAGGGACAGTAACTGAAAGATAATTGTGATTAAGTGTATTTTTTTAAGTCAACTAATAGAAAATAAATTTCCAAGAAGCTCTTTTAATCTGAAATAGCTCCTCAAAAGCAAAGGGCTAACTGGTATCTGTCAGAACCTCTCCTTCGCTATTTTACCCCCAACCTACATGGAAATTGCCCAGCCAGAAGCGAGGAGTGTTGTAGTTGGCATGTGGGCTCAGTGTCCTTGGAGTTCTACTTTAATACTTAAACTTTCCTGCCAATGTCAGCATCCGGCCTTGTCAACACTTTTTCCATTTGTGAACACTATAGTTAAAGCTTTCAGCTCTCCTTTTCTAGAAGTATTTTATATTTAGAACTTGGAAATATAGATTTTCTGCATCTAAAGAAATACGTCTTAACTAAGAATATTACTTATTTAAAAAGTTTAACTTAGATATATAAATAAATATATGTGTGTTGTTATGTGTGTGTGTATATATATATACATATATATATATAAATGCATATGTATGTATATCTATATATCTATATATCTATATATCTATATATAGATATAGATATAGATATAGATATAGATATATTTTATTATATGGGCTTTGATATTATTGCCAAACTTTGGTGCTATAGACAATGAGGTTTAAGGGAACAGATAAAATGACTTCACCATTGTGGTAAGGGCGCATCAAAAGAACACATAACGGTACAACACAAAACGAAACGAAACAAAAAAACAGGTTTCTATTCAACACTTTGTTTCATGGTCCTGACAGAACCAGATCCATGAACATTAACTACAGATGAGTATATCTTCTTCTGTGTCTCGATGAATATATCAACTGCCTCATTTTGATTCACACACAAAACCTGGAAAACTTGCAAAATGTGTGTTTGTAGTTTGTCTCGGAATAATTCAGAAACTACCAGTATAATTTTGGGTGAGGAAAATTTTGTGCTTTTTATTTTATTTAAAATATGTAAGTTTTCTTTAGAACTTTGTTAATATATTTGTAATATCTATTCTGAAAACTAAGATGCTTCCCTGCCCCCTCCGGTACATGTATATACAGTCATCTTATAGAATTGCAGGAAGCAAAAAAGAAATAAGATATTTCTTCCAATATGTAATGGTCGAAACAAAAAATGATACAAATTAATATAATGGTACTATTGAGCTATCCTCTGTGTGGTAAATACTTTATGTAAACAAATGATATCTTAAG
The DNA here is from genome assembly GCA_003508835.1 of Eonycteris spelaea. Classification (NCBI taxonomy): domain Eukaryota; kingdom Metazoa; phylum Chordata; class Mammalia; order Chiroptera; family Pteropodidae; genus Eonycteris; species Eonycteris spelaea. The sequence continues at coordinate 628,944 of PUFA01000067.1, read as the reverse complement.
GTCTAGGCTTTTAGCCTTCAAAAATCTTTAAATATAAATAAAATGTCAAATTCAAATGCATCCTATTATAAATATAGTTTGAAAATGCATTTATAGGTCTCTCCTTTGACCCAAAATTGTTTAACCTCCAAACAGTGTAAGATAAGCCAAATTTTGATAAATCTCACAACAATTCCTTTTTCCCTTATGTTAAATGAGGAAATTCAATTTAGTTCAAAATAATTAATACAAATCATATACAAGGCCTTGAGCTAGGTGCTGTAGGACAAAAGCTACGGAACCAGAAGAAGACTATCGAGTTAGAAAAGGGGCTCTTTTACAGTGGCAATTTTGCCCACCAGGGATACTGGGCAATGTCTACAAATGGTTCTGGTTATCACACTTAGGGGTGCTATTGAAATCTAGTGGATAGAAGTCAGGGATCCTGCAATGCACAGGACGGGCCCCCACAATGTGGCATTATCCAGCCCCAAATGCCAGTAGTACCAAAGTTACTAAGCCAGTGCTGCCTTTTGACTTATGGCCACTGACACTTGAGGATTGAAATAGCAGTGAGTTCTACCTAAATTCAAACTGACGGTATAACTTACCTTTGAGTAGCTTTAACACATTCTTTAAACTATGCAAGCTCGTTTTTTCTGTGACTTCTGTGGCTTAAAAATATTGCTCCATGGAGCAGTTCTAGAATTTAAGAATAAAATTTAAGTGGAGGACAAGTTATATGTATGCAAATATACCAAAACAAATGAAAAACAATGAAGCACACTCACCCCATCTTAAACAGGTTATATATCTAATAATGGAAATGTGCAAAGGTAAAGCTCTTTACATGTGTTCTCTTACTGATCACCCTTCAGAGTTGAATATTTAGTCATTGCAACTGTAGTTGAGAAAATAGGCACCTATTTGGAGTTTAGATGGGGATTATATCTTCCACAGTTGAATCTACTGATTAGGAGCAGTTCATTGAGGCACCAGTAGGTCAGACATTCATGTGTAGTGGTGGAGGAACATGTCAGTTTCTTTTCCCTTCCAAGCGAGGGGGATGCTCAAACTGGAATGTAGTAAAGGTTAAAGTCTATCAGCCAATCTTCAAAAAGGGCAAGAGCTAAGCAGAGGCAGCTGGAGGAACAGAAAGAGCAACTCAGAAAGGTTTGAGGGAAACTGATGTTCTCAAGTGACAAAGAGTATTGTCATTGTGCCCTCCACAAGTGAGATTCTGTTCCCAGGTAGGAAATGAAGTCCAAGAATCAATCCAACTTTATAAATTGTACATCAAGTTAGAAAGGTTAAAGAACCAAATAAGAAGACAAGCATCTGTAGCAGGATAACCTAAGTAGAATGAGGGTAACCCATGCAAAGGTGCTATAGGGAGTAATTCCAGATTCCTGTAATTTTCTGCGCTTTGCAAAGCCAAGACAGATTCCAAAGGAACTGAGCCATAGCCGCATCCAATGAGATGAGTTCTTACCTGCTGGAGAAGGTAACTAAAAGCTATTTGTGACTAAATATATATATATTTTAAGTCAACTAACAGAAAATAAATTTCCAAGAAGCTCTTTTGATCTGAGATTGAGCTGCCGCAGGAGGTGGTGTATTCTATATCATTGGAGCAGTTAAAATTCAGGAATACTGCCCTGAAAATCTAGACATTGAGAGAGGATTTGTCCTAATACAAGTTCTGAGTGTGGAGTAAAGGTTATTGTTCAGACTAAGGCCTAGTGTACTTACTCATTCAACTATCTCAAGTCTACATCATCAACTGTAAGTTCCCAAATTCTTTCACAATAGATCAGGTGTTGCCATCATTAGAATAGCACTACAGACATTTTGTGTCTGGAGAGGAATTTAATGGTGGAACCCCAGGTTAGTAGCTTGTTATTAGTTATCATCACAATTTTGCAGCTCTGTCATTTGAAAGTTGAAGTCAGTGGTATTTTGTAACCTATGACTAGAAGACATAATAAGTAATATTCCCAGGACACAGTCAATTTTTGGCTTTTTTCGTGCGTAAAAAAAAAGTCAGAAGACAGCCAAGCAGTAAATATAATTCTAAAGATAGTCAAAACAGATGGGAATATAATCTTGTTCAGAACTATAAAAAAATCCTCTACTGTGTCTCAATACATGCTGTCTGTAGAAGGTTCCAAGGTGAGTATTTGTCTTCTAAATGTAGGCTTGTGGGTCTTTTACCCAATAAAGTCAAACCATCATTTGAAGACATAAGAAAAAATGAATGAAATTAGGAGAATTGATGAGCCGAGTATCATTGTTGTGATTCTATTTCTTACACAACTTACATTTCTGCTTTGAGAGTTTGTGGTCTAAGAAAATAGTGCTACTCCAGGACTTCCCAGAGATATTTTTTGGAGCAGACTTTATTGTTCTCTAGAAAGAAAATATATTCTACTCCTAGGTGCTATTGTAGAAACATTATTTACTTAACAAAAATGTGGTCTTTTCATTTAGAAACTTTAGTTCCATAATTAAGATGGATTAAAAGTATTCTGTAGTGTATTTAGAAAAAATATTTTGTATGTATTAATATATATATTTTTTTAAATTTCCCATTATGGAGCAAACAATGGAGAAAGCTTTCCTGTTTATATGTAGCATGGGCTTTTGAATTTATGTGTATTTTAAGTGAATTCTGAAAATCAGCAAGACATAACATCAGTTATAAATAATGTCTTTTGTTTTCAAATATATAATTGTATAATATCCACAGTAAGAAAGAACTAATAAGAAATCAAATAATTGAGAAATGTTGTCTTAGTATGATAATTGTTTAAGTCTTCACTAATTCTTGAATGTTTCTCAATACCAAGTCCAGATGTGAAAGATACAATTTTAACTTAAGAGTGCTAATACCTAGTGAGGAAGGGAGACAAGGTAACAGAAATCAGTGTGATAAGTGATATGATACAGATGATCTCAGGGCTCTTCAGGGGCACTGAGAATGGGCAATTAGTGCGGTTTGCAGGCAGAGGAAGTAAGCCGAGCTGCAGAGTGGTCAGCTAAGAGGACCAGAGAGAAGCACAGCCAGAAGGGTGAAGGGGATTCAGAGAGAGCAGGGTGTGCAAAATAAGTTTGAGCAGTTGCAGTTTCTTTCTCAAGGTTTTCCACTCCCCAAGAAAATAAGACTATCACGAATTTGATTTTTGTCAATTTAAATATTAGTCAACAATTTGAAATTCTTTTCAAAATTGATTTTCTTTTCATATACTTTGCAAAGTCAGGAGTAGAAAACAATGAGGAAAGACTGTTCTCTTATTCAATTGCCTTTTCTCCTGCAAGTTTTAGTAAGATCTTCAAAGCCTTTGACCCAGTGTAGTTCATATATATGGCAATCACTTTCTTCAATAGTCAGCATTTTCCTGGGGAGCTTTATGGTTACATTTTCATAAATATCTCATTCTTTTTATCAACAAACTCTACTCTGTGCTGCACTGTGCATTCCTATTTCTTTCCTTTTTCTGTGTCAAATTTAGGGAAAATGGAGTAAAACCTTCAAGATTAGAACATAGTACTTTTTTTACAAATAGCATCTTCCCTGTGGATATAATAAAGATCTGAGAAGATAGAGGAAGGATAATTTTCAAAGTTCCTCTCAAATTTAATGTTATACTGACAAGCCCCTTATATTACCTGTAAATACTCAATTAGTAAAGTTATTAAACTTTGATGGTAATTCATAATGTATTTCTGTAGCCACATTTCTGTTTTAGTTCAAATAACTAGAAGAAAATAAGGTAAATAACTTGTTTTATGTTAAAATTGTCCATATCCAGTCCACAAAAGCAAGATTTTTAGTGTATTCGAATCATCAATGGAGTCACTTCTCTTTTCTGTTGACATTTTATTTTTAGTACATATTTTTCTTCTCAGAATCTTTTTCTTAAAAGTCATTTTCTTACAGGAATTCCTCAATATACTATAAACTAAGCCACCATAGTCCCTTGGGGCAAAAAAAAAAAAAAAACAAACTTTATTCAAATTAAGGCTGATAAGAGAAACTATGCTCTTTTTAAAGTCCCAGTCTTGAGCAGGAGAAAATATAAGTAACATAGTAAAGAAAAAGAGTTTAAGATCTGGACTCATTGATACGAGTTCAGTTCCTTGTTCTATCACTATCTACCTCAGGCAAATTCATTAACTAGGGACCTTCACTTTCCTTTTCTATATAAAGAAAATATCTGCCCTTTCACCCACCCTCTCATCTGCCTGACTAATTAGACAGAAATTTCTTTGGCATTTAAGTATATATAAAAGAGCTTTGAAACTAAACATGTTTTACAAATATTAGTTGTTATGGCAAAGACTTAATCAGTGTACAAAATATTGTTTTTAAAGTGAGAGGCAGTACATTGTGAAGTTTTATTTCTACAGTTACCAAGTAGGAATATGGTTCCCTTCTTCCTCAGCTTTTCTTTCAAGCCATTTTTTTTTTTGTCCTCATTTACTGCTAGACCTTTCTGCTGCTCTGTGTGCTGTGGTATTCACTGATGCTCTGATCATTTTTCCTGCAAGCACAGGCCCAGAGAGACTCGGTCCTCAGCCAGCTTTAGTAATGCCCTTCTTAGTCTAGACATTTTATCATATGCATGTTCTAGTTTTAAATTTCTATGTGGTTAGAACATATATAGGTGGATATTGGCTTTATATCCTATAATAATTTAATGCATTTATAGCAGTGGAATTTATTGAGGTGCAAATTTTACCAGTTTTATTAATAATGACACAGATCATATTTGTCTTACAAGTTTAATTAGGTATTATTATTTCTGTTTTCTCACAAAATAATATCAAGCAATTATTTCCAATTTTTATAATAATAATATCTAAAATTTATTAAGTACTCATCATATGCCAACACTTTACAGAAATGAAATTATTTAATCCTCACAGCACTATGAGGTATGTGTTGTTATTATTTTCTTCTTTTACAGATGGGAAAGACAAACCATAGAAAGGATATCAGGAGACAGGATTTCATCACAGTTAAATATTTACATCCTTTTTTTCAGAGTGAATGGGTTAATTCTCATTCACCTATTATTATCTGTACATCCTTAGACAAATCAATTACCCATATGTGCTTTCGTTTTCCCATGTGTAAAATAGGGAAATGGTAGCACACACCTCATAATATTGAGAGAATTAAACAGTCTCTCCTCCGAATGACATATTAAGCTCTCGTAAATATATTTTCAAAAATCTGCTCACATATTGTTCATTTTCCTTTTTTTCATTATCGGTAATATGTTCAATGAGACAATTCTCTCAGAAAATACAAAGTACTATTTTATCATTTAATACCTTACATTTTGCTGTTCAGCAAACTATAGCATCCAAATACAGGTTTCAACGTTTTAATTTTTGGAGCCTAAGTAAGACACTTTGGTCTCCCAATGAGAAAGTGATTTCAAATGAAACCCAGTTAAGTTCCCAGATTTATTTTATTCTAGTTAAAACTATAGCAAATGCTTTTCAGCATACTACAAGTATTAAGCCCCAAGAGGCAACCTTACATGGGACACATTCTTTTTTAAATCTTTACTTTGTTTGAACATTCATTTCCTTTTCTACATTCTTAAATTCATTTAACAGCTAAAGATACAAGATAAAGTTATTTTATTGCTAGAGCTATTAAAATTGCCCTGGCTTGAAGTCAAAAACAACTTTTATCAGAATCCTAAGAATAAGAACAATAAAACGTTGCATGCCACTTCAGTCCCTAGAGAAGGGCTTTTGTCTTTGAGAAAATGACATGAATCAATATTGATTGCTTTTCTTGAAAACGATTTCTCATTTCAAAAGTTCACTGTCACTCAGTCTGCTCTCCTCTCCCTTGACAGGCACCAGTATATTCACAGTCTACGAGGCTGCCTCCCAGGAAGGCTGGGTGTTCCTCATGTATAGAGCGATTGACAGCTTTCCTCGCTGGCGTTCCTACTTCTATTTTATCACTCTCATATTCTTCCTTGCCTGGCTTGTTAAGGTACTGCACAAAAATTTGTCCTCATAAAATCTATATTTTCTGACAATTTCTGCAGAACTTTTGTTTTTTTTTTTTTTTTCAGTTGCCCTCTGCTTCCTCATTTCTAGTCTTTGGTAAATGTGGTTTGTATTTTCTTTCAGAATGTGTTTATCGCTGTCATCATCGAAACATTTGCAGAAATCAGGGTACAATTTCAACAAATGTGGGGCTCGAGAAGCAGTACTACTTCAACAGCTACTACACAGGTATAGTATCAGGAGACGGTGTTGCAACCCATTCTAATGTGGACACACCATCCTCACCATCCATGGGACTCAATGGAACTTGAGGGAGCCCTGTTATAATGTCCTTCTACAGTCAGAGTCACTGAGGGAGTTACTGAAAAATAGAAGTGCAAGGGTCCAAACCCAGAATAAACAAATCAGGCTTTCTGGAGGATGAGGCAAGGGCACCTATATTTTTATCAGCTCCATGGATTTGATACAAAACTAAGATTGTCCCATTTTTATTATGCACTTTTGATTTGATTCTGCCATCACAAGTCCTCAAAGAGCTTACAGATAAAATATGGAAACTGCAATCTCCTGTTTTTATGAATGCTTATTCATGTAATTAGAAACCAATACAATGGCCCCTGGTATAGGATTAAAATATTTGGAATGGAAAATATTTTCATTCAGAATGATTCAACCCCAAATGCAAGCCTGTGATTTTTAAGGAATCACTATATATTCAGGAGGGTTCTCCTCTGCTCCCAAGAAATTGGAAGTGCTGGGGAATTTGACTAAAAGCATCAGGGCAGTTATTACATAAGACAGCAATTCGGATCCAATGACTTTGTTTTTATTTTGGTTTAGTTTGGTGTATCTGGTTTATTTTTTATTTATTTTTTGGTGTTTGGAAAGAAGGGCAGATTTATATATCTTCTAGTATGAATCTTTATAAAGAGAAAATAAAAATTCATGAATTGAGAATGCCTTGTAACTATTATTTTAACATTACATTTTAAGAAAAATATAAGTTTGTAAATATTTATAAAGGTTTATTGGTAGAAAGGAATTTGTGAAAGATCCAAGGTACAAATTTGATTTTGAAAATCTTCAAATTGAACTTTTAATAATTATATGCTAAAATGTTATTAAATGTGCTAATATTTGGAAAAGCCTTATGTAGCATCTTTATGATGTGAAAGTTTGAATTGTTTAGATGAAATTCATTATAGATTAAATAGTACTAATATTCAGTTTAGACAAACAACTTCATACTTCCATGAAAAAATTTTTAAATATTATCTAGGTTATTTTACAGATAGCATATAGGAAAACCTTCAAAGAGTCAACCACATCTAGTTCTTACTTCTTCACTCATCTCTTTTCATGAACTGTGAGAAATAGTAAGTTCCAAGTTCATTCTGACATGTCTTTTAATAAAAGTAGGGTGACAAATCTCTCAAAGGTGTGTTTCCTGCTATGTTTATATATACTGAGAACTAAATGGAACATAAAACTATTAACTCAGCAACAAAGTTACATCATGTTCTTGAGAGATGACCTAAAATGGCCATACTATGCTTTAAAATTATATTATGCTTATTAAGTAACTCTTATTTATAAAACCACAGCTGGAAAAGTACTGTTTGGAAGTGCCACCAAAATCAGCCAGCAGTTATAATAGAAAGAAGATGTGAAGAGACTGTTAGCAGAGTTATACAAAGTTGTTTTGATGCAAAATTGTACTTAATCTGGAGGAATAAGTTGGTAATTCAGAGGTAATGAGTCTAGGTATTCAGCAGAGGTAATCACACAGAGAATTGTGAAAAACCTTCATTAAGGAAAGTGCTGTGGCTGAGGACCCGGTTGCTAGGCAACTGAATCTCCTGCAGCAGCCTCTTGGTAAAACACCACTTGGGCTGCCTGGCAACAGGCCCAGGCCCCGCCCAGCCCCTCCCGCCACTTGGCAAGTGGCCCAGATGCTTTTATGTGTGTGGAAGGGAGAGACATCATTTGCTGTGATTCTCTTACATTTGTAAAATTTGACAGAACTTGGTGCACAAGAACACCTTGCCAAATGGTTTAAAATACTAAATCACAAGTTTCTAACTCTAATAAAACAGATAGACTTTAAATAATTAAAGTAAGGATTGTTATTGTATTGTGAACACACAGCTGTTCAGAAATGAAGTCAGTTCTTGCCTTTCTGTAGTATTTGGAACATTTGCAGTTTTCTATATAAGTTTTCCTTATAGAAGTGCTGAGAGAGTCCTGGGCTTGGTGAACCTGTTGATGTCTATGGACTTCTCCAGAGGGTTGTGTGTGCAAAAAGAAAATGATACACATTAACAGGATAGGGAAGAGGCTCTCTGACATTTTAAGCAGTTCAGTAGGAATCAACTGATATGGACTGTTCAGGGGCAAAAGAAAATCAGTTATGAGAACTATTTTTTGTTTAAATAGGAGGCAACCTGCCTCTGAGTCACAGCATCGAAACAAATTACAGGAAAAGTAATGCTAGACATCAGATGGAGACCATGATACAAACTGTAACAGGAAGATCAAAGGAAAATAATGTAAAAATTTTCAAATTAGTAATCATTAATTTGCCTGAATTCTGATGGGGATAGTGATTTTCATACCCGCATAATTATTAGACACAGATCGCTGTTGCCACATGCTCAGTTGTATGTTGGGGTAAAGTGCAAGAGATTCGTACAACTATGATATAATAGACCCCTGTGTCACTCAACAATAGGACTACCTATGCCACAGGTTTCTCGGGATATTGCCCCAGAACTGGATGTTGGGATGTGCAGATGTGCTAGTAGATAATGTTCTGGTTATAGTATCCTTCTTGTCTAGACCTTTACTCTCATTCCTTAGATGCTTCACCTCAGATATCTACTCCCAGTCATATGATCTTCTGATCTAGCCTGATTCATGGTAAAGATGAGCTTATCTCACTTTGTCTGGAATAGACCTGAAAGAGCTACTAAACTTTAGTAGTAGGCTACGTTTATATTTACAGTGATAAGAGACACAAGGAAGACTCTGGCAATCAATGCATACCTAACTTTTATATATGGATTGTGGTCTAATAGACTACGTATAATAACATAATGCTCAAAGACAATGCTTTAGCAAAAAATTTATTTACTGTATTCTAAGAGCGTTGATTTCCACATAAACATACACCATTAAAATAAGTGAGAAAGCAATTTAATGAAAGTAGTTTCTGGAAGGACTATTCTAGCATGGTACAGTGGTGAGCTCCTTCTAAGAAGAAACCATAATAATGGAATAACACATTCATCATAGGAAGCCATATATGAGAATTAAATTTTGTGAAGCTGAGTGATTGAATATATCATTGAATAATGAAATCAAGTCAAAGTGCCCATTCTCATTAGTTTGTGTAATAATGACTGCTGCCTATTTTTAAAAGGACAATTGATTTTGAAAGAATCCAAAGAGCATAACAATTTCAAAATAAATTTTAGATTTTCTCCACATTACTGTGTGTGTGAGAGAGAGACAGAGACAGAGACAGAGAGAGTGCTCCAAGAGACAGAAAGCCCAGAATAAGTGGCTTATGTAAAATAGAGTTCCTTTCTTTCTCATATAAAGTTGGAGGAGATCATTTGGAGTTGGTATGGTGGTCTGTGTTGCCACGGATCCTGACTCTTTCTACCTATTTTATTCCACCTTGCATAACTTCCATTCCCAAAGTTACCTCTCAGAATAAGTTACCTGCTAGAACCCTTTCCTTCGCATCCATGTTCCAAAAAGTAGGAAGGAAAACAATAGAAAGTCGCTGCTTACATCTCATAGACCAGGATGTAATTACGCGGTCAAGATTAGCTTCCAAAAAGGAAACAATTAGTTCTTTTGTTTTGTTTTGTATTTGTTTTGTTTTGTTTTGGTATCCTAGTGGTCTCATAACTTTTTCTTACTTTGGAATATGGGAACAAGAGATATAGAGGGAGACGTGGCAGCTCCTGCCTCTGCCACACTCCCCTGAGAGCTTGAGTCCTTGAAGATTCCTGGCTTCAGATATCCCATCATCTGTGTCACGTAGCTACTGTTACATTAACCAGTCTAAATGTTGTTTCATAATTTGGGGAACTAAAAAGAAATTGAACATGTTTGCATTTCCTTCACTTCATTCCATACAAAAAAGTGACCTTGAGAGAACACTTTTATTAACAATTAAATTCATGCATTTGATTTTGGTCTATTAAAAAAAATAATTTAGTAGAAAAAAATTAGTCTGCTACTGATCAAAGCAAATATATGCCCAAGGGATCTTTCGTGCCATGATAAGAGAGTAGAGGATGCTCGTACAGAGAGTTTTTAGCTATGACTGACAGAATTGCTTCTGTCCTTTTCCACTTAAAAGGAGAATCCCAGAATTTTGACAGGAACTTTAGAAGGCACTTTAACAGGTTTGCTTTCAACCAATGTTTGTATTCCCAGAATGAGATTATTCATGAGGGAAGTGCTTCATTCTACCACTGAGAATACTTTTTAAAATTTATTCCAAAAGGAATCAGAATCCTATAAATGGACACCTGACAAAAACAATTTGTAATTGGCATCTTTAATCAAAGAATTTTTGTGTAAATGTGTACTTCCATTATAAAAATAGTATGTGGTCTGTGAATTTTGGCTCTTGTCTCTCACCCCCTTGCTTTTATAGAGAGCAAGCTTTTTTTTTTTTCCCCCTGCAAATGATTCCCTACCTCTACAACCAGGAGTTTGAAATGATAAATCCTAGCTAATAGGATTTTTGTATCATCTCATATTTCCATCAACAGTTACTCTTTTGAACAGAGTCAAACTAACACGAGGGCATAAATAAATATGAAACAGTGACCTCGGACAAAACAGAGTGCTTATAGTTAGTGTCTTTTCTCAGAAAAATAGAAATCTTTATTTTACCTTACCCCACTACCGCTCTAATACACACATACACACACACTGCTAAGGAACTGGAAAGAAAATATATTAATAAGAAAATATAAGTGGGAAATATCTTCCAGCTGGGAGTAATATTGACAGATGACTAATGTTTGAGGTAGCAGAAACTCAGTAAGATAATAACATAGACACACAACAATCTAGATATCCAATTCAATGAATGTCAGATTTTAGTTTCCTATACTATATAGTATCCTATCCTGAATTTCACTTATGTATTTGAAGCCAAAAGAAACTACTTTAACCCCTTTGTAAATATGTACATATTTCTGCTGAGCAGATTAATTTGGCCTAGTTTTAAAATTTTTCACAAAATCTATTAAGCGATGTGTCAGTTTCCTGTCATTTAAATAACACCAGCCTCTCTCTCCCTGTGCCACATGCACACTTCTTACATTATTTATCCTGAGAATATTTTTCTATTGACTCAGGGAGAAATGCCCACTAAATAAAGATGAAAATTCACCACTTCTAAAAAAATACACCAGACACAATGCTTTGGAATTGTAATTTTCATTTTCTTTCAGATCTTTAATCAATCAATATAATGGAGATTAAATACCCACTTAAAAGCCTTGTGAAGAAGAATAATTGGGCAATTTTATGCAAAACATATGTAAGACAGAGGACATGATACATAGCAAGTGCTCAATAAATGCAAGCTATTACCATTATTGTTACTATTATTCGCTTAAGTTTTCAGTGTTAAAATGAACATAATTGGAATGACTCATGTTTTAAATATAAATCCATAAGAAGACAAGTCTTTGATACCATGAAAATGTAAAAGCCTGGGGACATAAAGTTATGGTTCTCAGTGTTCCTTATTAAGTGTCTCTGACTCATCCCCCTCTTTGTCTTGAAGATGTTTCATGAAGATGCTGCTGGCGGATGGCAGCTTGTTGCCGTGGATGTCAACAAGCCCCAGGGACGTGCCCCAGCCTGCCTCCAGGTGCAGTATAATGCCATTTTTAAAACTCACCCAGCAAAGGTCTTTGACATTTATTTTATACAAGGAAATCCACAGCCTTCCAAACTATAGATCTGCCCAAATTTATGGTCCTGGAGTCAGGGACAGTACTTTAGTCTCTTGCATTCCCAGGACCTACCACTGTTTTAGAATATACAGTAGAGATTTGGTAGCTGCCGAATACATGCACATAGGTAATAGCATGCCAGGAGTATTGAATCAGTGAAAAATTTTGTTGTCATATTAAATCTTATAAAAATATTCGTCTACAAAGGCCAGAATTATTTGTAGGAGGGTGGTCATGACACATTTCAGTTGAGTCCCTCAGTGAGTACCTGGGAAGGAAGGTTCTTAATAGGTAACGTGGTTTTCTGCATCTGCAAGCTCTCTGAGCAACGTGACACCATAAAGTACTTCCATAACAAAGTGCACCTGCAGCAAGCACGAGGCAATGGGATTGCAAGTGGCCCCAGAGTCCTGGGAGGTGACCAGGGGATAGGCAATCGGATCTCTGGCCTGTGGACTTTCTGACTTTTTGTCTGCTTCAAACTCCTTGTAAAGCCCAATGAACTTTTCTCCAGTGAACCACACTGGCATTTCTCGTGCTTTGTTCCCCCTCTCTGCATCCAAATATCAGTAATTCTTTCACATTCCCAAGAATGGCACCCCTACCACTCCATGGCATCTTCACTATTTTCATTAACCTCCTCTTCAAGGGCAAAAAGGCACACAGCTCCACCATGGGGACAGAAAACCGATCTTTCTCCTCAAGAATGTTATTACACACTCCCTTTTGTTTTCAGTTACAAATCCTCTTTTTATAAGGGATGCTTTTTATAGGTCTTCATATCCCTCCCATAATTTGGAGAAGGGGTTTTCATCTGCTTCAGGATGAGGACACACCTTCTTTCTTTCTTTTAGATCTTTCTCCAGGTGGTGACTTGTGTATTTCAAGGATTGATACCTAAGAAGCAAAATATTGCACTCTGAACCATTACTGTGGGCTGTGTTTATATAGCTGTTTAATCATGTACTTATTTTGTTTCTATTGGTTAAAAGGATGGCAGAGGAAAAGAGGAAGGGTTTTCAATGAGTATTGATAATATTTGATATTATTTTATGGCTCTCAGTCTGTTGTATATTTAATGGTGACAGTGCTGCTAGTAATTCAACCACTGCAACTACCTCTCCTACTACTATTCTCCTAGTAGTAATAACAGTTGTAGTTGCATTGGTAGCTTCTTGCTTAAAAAGCACTTTCACTTACTGTATCTGACAACTGATCCATCAATTGATATTTATTGACACTAAGATCGTCCTTAATAAGACAAGCGCAGCCCCTATGCTCATGGAGCTTACAAGACATTTCCGGGTGGGAGGAGAAAAACCAGCATTGAACTAGCAATTACAAGAGCAATGGTGATTTTAAAGATGTAATGCAGGGTACTATGGGAATATACATTTTGGAGTTCACTCTCTTCAGCTGAGAGGTCAGGGAAGGTATTAAACTGAGACCAAGAGAATAAGGGAGGGAGTGACTAAGCATGAGGCTCAGTACGGCCCTGTGAGGTAGGAGGACTGGCATGTTCTCCCCACCTTCACAGATGGGGAAGTGGAGACCCAGAGGATCTGGGAAAGTCTCCTGAAGTTACAATTATACCTCAACCAATGGGGAGGCCAGGACGTGGACCTGGGTCTTTCAGTTCCTAGACCCATCCTTTTACCAGCTGAAAAAAATATGCCAAGGAAACATAAGTTTGTAATAGAAATAAACCATCAGGCCTGCTATGAGTATCAAGTCAGAGTCCTACTAGACCCTTAAAACACTGCTTAAAAATCTGTTGAATTCGTGTTAATAGATGCCTCGAGTTTGCAATCTGAAATTAGGAAACCACTTAGTGTCCTTATCTCATGGATTTGAAATGACAAAAGTAAATGCAAGGAGGGTAATTGGAGGGGACAGCACTGAGCAGGGATACAGGACAGTAAAGGTCGGTGAAGAGATAGAGGTTGGGCCAGAAGTGTGTAGTTGGGGCATCCAAGACCTGCATGTCAGTCATGTGTTGTGAATATGGCAGCTTGATAAGTTTTATGAATGATGATACATTTGTATGAAACTAGGGGAGATGGAAGGCAGACATTTTAGTGTGAAGGAGGTTCCATTCAGCTCAGCTTCACACGTTTCACCCTAAGCCATGCTTTCCAGAAGGATCTGACTTGAAAGAGTATGGGCGAAAAGTGGTATGGCCAAGAGATCATCTATTTATAGTGGGCATGAGCTGTAGGAAAAGAGAGTGCATTTTCATGTCTGAGTGAAAAATTAATGAATCATTAATTAAAAGAGCAAGAAAGAAAATAATTAGGTAAAAAAAAATATTTTAAATAAAATGAGCATGAAATACTCAACTTTTACTAATGATTAATGCCATCTAAAACTAAATAGAAAAATTTTCATCTGAACTATCCACTTATTCAGTGTCTAGGATTATAATGATATCTCACTCTCAAGGACAAACGGTAGCATATAATCACTTTTCTTTTTTTTTAATGAGCAAAAGGTGTATATGTTCTCCTAAAACACATGTTAAACTATAGAAATAAAATGAAAAGTGTTTACTTTAATTCTTTCCAACTTATTCTTCCTCATTCCTTTTCCAGAGGTCACCTAGAGGTTAATGTTAACAGCCAGTTCTTCTGAGATCCTTTACTCCCTTATTTACACATAATATCCCTTATCAAACAGCATCTCTACCTTCAGGAGGCACTGTAATTTTCACACTGTAATTTTATTCTTTCTAAACACTCTTCTCTCCCATTTATTCCTTTGGAATTCAGCTCAAACATTGCCCTCAAAGAATAGATCAGAAACCCTGGTTATGTGTTTCCATATCATCCTATATTTTTCTTTTGTGCTTTGTGTGAATGAATGAAATAAATTAAAATAGTATAATTTATTATTAAATATCTGTTTCTTTAACCATGGTTAACTCCACATCAGTAAGGAACATAACAGTCACGGTCACTGCCAGACCCATAACTAACATGTAGAAGATGCTCAATTGGTGTTTGCTAAAAGAGAGAACAATGCCAAGGATATAATGACTCAGAAATTTCTTGACCTATGAAAGGACTTACCTGACTTCTCACTTAGAAGCAGCTCTGTTTTTCCTTGTGGTCTTGTCTCTAGGAACTAGAAAGTAGTGGATTACGGCAATAACACTATTTCTAAAAAGGCATTTATTTCTAGGTCTAAATCAAGTAGTACATTGGGAGTTCATTTTCACACAGTACTTCTCAAAGTTTGTTTGGCTTTGGATAACCAAAAGGTTGGACATTTTTGCCAGCATATCTCTTCTAAAACATGGTGGCAGAGGCTTGACAGGATATAACTGTCACTTCTTTTATGTCTCAGCATTTTCAGAATTCTCTTTATCTTCTTCAGCATGTAAAGTAAATAGGTCTATGTTTAGAAATGCAGTCTTAGTTGAACATATAACAGAGTTGGGAAAAAAACAAAGCAATTCCTTTCTTAACCAAAAAGTAGAATATTGGAATGAAACATTTGAACAGCTGTAATTAAATTGAGTTAGTAATTTTGCTATTGTTGAAATAAAGTAGAAAAATGAGGCATCAAGTGATGGCAAACTGGTGGCCCAGATTCCCAATTAGAATTTTAAGAATTGTGGATTTTGTCCTGAGAGGGAATTTTGTTTTAAAATTTGACCCCAAGTTTAAAAACAGATTATTTTATATTTTCTATTGCTTTTGTAAAATAGAAAGATCTGGCGACAGGACTCTCCCTCCCACATGGTAGAATTTGCCAGAGCGGGGCAGTGCTGCCCCATTGGCCTGGGCACAGAGTCTTTATTTTCCCTCAGTCTCTCAACAGTCCATATTGTTTCCATAGTACTGGAAATGAGTGGTTTATTTATCCATGGATTTGTGCAATTACTTTTTTCAAAGTAGAAAAATATTTCTCATAACTCATGACTCTACAGTGGGAAAATAAACAAAAAACTTGTAAGTATATAAATATGTAAATATACAAACGAATGAATGAATAAATTGTTTTCAGAAAGGAGAAATGAACCTGTTTCTTTGTAGTAGTGAAGGTTATCCCAGTGTGTTTAATTCATGACTCTGGGCCTGCTTTTTTCATTTATATTAACTGCTGGGTCCAGGAGGCATTTGTTTGGATGCCCATGAAACAAATTATAGTCATGTGACTTTAGATCACAAAGATGGTGTAAAAGTAGGGCATGAATTTCAATTATTCCAAAATAGTCTTTCCATAAATTTTATGTTTTCTTAATTTGAATATTTTAAAATCATAACACAGCATAAATGCAGACTAGCTCGAATTCCCTTATAAATAAAGGACTATTAAAAATCATCTCTGTCCTCATTTCAGCTGAAATTGCTTTGGATTCCCTAATTTTCTTTATTGGTACTGTGTCTTGTATTGTGACTTTTTTTTCTGTCTCTGTACCCTAGTCTAGTTTATGATATGAACATTTTTATGTCTTCCCTACCAATTGCAAGTAATGAAGTAATTTAATAAAATAAGGTTGATTGATGTAGCTTAATTTACCTACTATTGTTAAACTAAATGCATGATGTGATCTATGCTTCTGTGATTCTTAATGTTTGATGTGTAATAGTTTTTGTCTCTCTCTATGTATGTATGTATCTATCTAAAATATATATATATGGGTGTGTCTGTATTTCTCTAATGTAAAAAATATGTATTAATCAAAATTTACATATATACATATATACACACTTTTTTTTTAAATTGTAGAAACAAGTGTACTAAGATTTTATATAGTCCAGTATATAGGATCTGAGCAATAGGAACAATTCTTTATTGTTTCCCTACATTCCTACATACACACACACATTTCACCTTATTTCATTGTTGCAATCTTTGTGGTGTTTCTGCTTCTTCTTCACATGTGTTGATTATGGAGCTATCAAATGAATTAGGACACTTAGAGATATTTTTACTCTTCTACAGAATAATAGGCTCTATAGGGCGGTTTATAGAGGAAAAAATAGGCACCTTTGGTCCATGTTTTAAAACTACAAATTCCATTCTGTGTTCTGAAACACAAATTTTAAGTATTATCATAGCTATAATTATAACCCTAACAGGAGTCATATGCAAACACGCAGGGAAAGGATTCAATTTGACTCCCGTAGGGTGGTCTTTTCTGTTTTTAAAATAAATGAAAAGGCATATGCTCTAAAATTTAATTGCATAACCACAGTTTCAAGCAGGAGGATGAGCAGAACCAGATTGTCGTCCTGATAGGTTATGTGTGGTGAGCTCTCTGGTGACATTTGTTGAAATTTTAGTTAATTAACTTAATGTTAATGAAGTTAATTTTGCTAGCACATTTTTCACGTTTATCCAGTTGTTAATGAACTTTGTATAATGTTTAATAAGAAACAGCCATGGTAAATCTATGCAATGCCTAATAAATTTATTCCTAAGTTAAGGACAAATAAGCGAATGCCTTATAATTCCTGAAATATCCTCTCCCACCCTCCATCCTTCACTTCCCTGTGCACTACTGATCATCTGGGTCCCTCTCCTTCTTGTATTTAGTCCCTACATGGAGAAAAAGATGGCTGGAAATGACAAGTAAAAGCCTGAGAACATGTCTAAGGCAAGCCCTAGACCTGGTTTCCTTTACTTTTTGTGCTGCAAGTACCTCAGGCACATGTCTCCTAACACAACCCCCTTACCTCGTGCACATGCTTCCACAGCTACAGACATCCTTACTTGTTCTATGAAGTAATACCCAGTACAGCACCTTTCTTGAGGGAAAATAAATCATTCTATTGTAGGCTCTTAGAGAATAGGCTCTGGAAATACGTATTTCAGCTATGTTACGTATTAGTATGGCCTTGGACATATTTTTGTAAAATGAGGATAATATCTCCATCTTCTACTGTGAGAATTAAGTGATATATATGTCCTCATCAAGAATCATTCGGTTGCAAGGAACATACAGACCTTAGGCTCACAGAGAACATTTGTTGCCAGTCTAATCAGGCCTGCCAGGTGACTGTGCTTTCTTTGCCTTTCTCTCACTGTGTTTGGGCCACATGGTTTCTCATCTTTGTTTGTCTATGCATCTGTCTCTGTTTTTCCCCTCAAAGACCAGTTTTATTCTGTTTCTTGCATACTGCCCAAATAAGACAGATTGTGACTGAGTTTGGTGATCTTCCATTCAAGAGACTCACATAAAAACATCCAAAAATGAGTGTGAGGCTGGGAGAAAATAGTTTCATATTAAGCCACCCAAAAGGAGAGATTGGCCAGAGGCAGTAGGTCACAGGAATTCAATGGAAATAACAGGCCTACTTAAGCAAAATATTGGGGTTTCCTACAGTACGAACCCAAAGTAAGTCTCCTTTCTTAATCCTCTCTCAGAACCATGCCCCCAGGTCTCTGTCTGTGGAGCCACTATTCAACACACTCATGAGCTTCATGGTGTGGATTGAGAAGGGATGTAGCTCACCAATCCTATGACTAATGAGACTTGACCTCAGGAGTTATTATTACTCAAGGATAGTTTTCCTATTAAACTTGTTAGTTTTATAGGACTTGAGAAGTCTAGTAAGGACAAAATAGGCTATTATAGTCTAACCTGAAGCTCAAATCACCCTGTGTAAAATAGTTTCTTTGGAGAAATACCATATTACGATGTACTTACAAATGATTAATTTGTGAATTGGAGCTATTTCACAATATAACATTCAATCATTTCCTTGCATTAAAAATATATATAAAATAAAGTAGAAACACAGATAGGAAGAATATCTATGTATCCACTATTAGAAATAATAATAGCTAACTTATTGACCACTCACTAGGTGTCACATTCACAACATCATGACTATAGGCACGATGAGATTGAAGGACAGAGAACTTAAATATTTTAATGAAGGTCACATAGCTAGTTACTGACTGGGAATTATATCACAAGTAGTCTACCACAAATTTTTAACCACTTCATTTTCATCAGTAGATATTATCCTACCATAAAAATACACTCCAGTTTGTTCATTTATTCATTCATTCTCCTATTGATAGACATGGAGGTGGTTTTTTACTGTTTTGCTGTTGCAAACATTTTAGGATCCTTCTTGTTCATGCCTTTTTGTGCATGCATGTGTGAGAATTATTTGAGTCATGAGAGCAATTTCTGGATTAAAGGACATGAACAAACTTAGTCTGTATGACATATTGCCTTATAGCCACCCATATTATAGTGCCGTTTTTAATCCTACTCGCTACTTGTAAGAGTTCTTATAGTTTTGCATCCTTGTCCACACTTGATATTGCCAGACTTTACACCCAATAGTGAAATGATATTTCATATTAAATTGGATCTCCCCAATTACAGTCTATGGATGTTGAGTATATTTTTATATAATCATAGGCCACTTTTCTATAGATTGATTATTCGTGTTTGTTGCCCATTTATCTGTTAATTTTTCCAAATGATTTTCAGAAATTCTGTGCATTTGTAAAAGGCATATCACTTTGGTTTAACTGTAAAGACATTAAAATGTTAGAGAGATAAATTCAAAATATTAATGCTTGACGTATAGATGCACATTTTACACATCTTCCATCTTTAAGCAATAACACAATTATTTTATGTAGTATTACTAAAAACCATTTAGAAAGTTTCTTCAGTATGTACTTATGTGTAAGTCTCAGAAAAGTGAAAAGTTATAGTTGACTCTTTTAGCATCTGCCAGTTACTTAGCTGTTTAAGCTCTGTTTTGGCATAAGCAGCAGCTGCGTGAAGAGGTCACCCTAACGCGTGATAAATACAATTCTGTTAAATTGGAACCTCATTCCTCAGCTGCTGCTATGACAGGCCATTTTTCTGCTGCCTCTCAGGTAGGAGTTTTCATCTCTTGACAATTTGACAGATGTGGCTGCACGGTTTTGAGCCAACTTCCAACACATACTCAGTGATCTATTATCGTGAAGAAAGTTACTGACAAAAAAATGAAAGTACGTATGAGACCTGGCATTCTTGAGCTCAATTTTTCTTTGGTAACATCCCACGTGGGCCTCATTCTATAAAGAACAGAGATAATAGGCTCTTACCATAACTAGGTCAAATTGTAGCAAAATTATCACTATAGTGTGTTTTAATGCTTTTTGAGAAAGTTTCCATTGAAGGTGAAGATTGGGGGAGGTAGATTGTGAAATATGTATGTTTCAAGTGATAAAGTGACATTGTAGGCACTTCTTAAACATCTGTCTTCTTAATGAAGCTTCCCACACACTGGCAGGTAATTTTAAGAACTGGTTGAGCCCACGAGAATTTAGGTTTCGTTCACAAGCCAGCTTCTTCTATGCTTAGGTTCCAATGTGAGAAGACAGCATAGTCCAGCTAAGACTGTGATCCAGGAGAACCTGGGATGATTTGTTAAATCTTCCAGAGCCTCAAGTTTCCTGGCCTGAAAAAATGAGGATAGTAATATCTGTCAGTGGTTTGTAAGAATTAGAAATGATGCACAAATGATGCACTTATTTCACCATAAGTCAGAATCAGAGGATCATGAGGAATGATCAGCCCAGGTAATCATCAGTGACAGAGGCTGATTGCTGGAATACGTGGAGTGGCCTCCTCAACAACCACCATGGCTCTAGGTTCTGTAGTGACGAAGACTGAATGGGGCAGCTTCTTGGAATATGCAAATGAAAGATTATGTGACTTGAAACAAGATTATGATACTTGACTTTAGGTGTCCTAACTTGTTTTACTCACTTTGCATTAATACATATGAAAAATAGGTCAAGGCTGAGAGGGCGTTGGGGCCATCATCCAATTTGGAGCATCCCTCTTATTAGAGACCTTGCCAAGCCACCTTGGGGGGAGCTGCCCTTATGGAGCTTGGCTTGTGAACCAGCCAACTGTGTCCAGAGTATTGGTATAGCTTTCATTTAATAAAGGAGAAATAGAGAAATGTATAGAAGAGATCTCCTGGAGCCTACTTTCCTTCAAAGGAAGCAGAAAAATGCTTTGTGACCAATTCAGTACATGGGGAAAATGAAGTCATGTCAAAAACTATTGTTGAACCTACTGTGTGTCCAACATTATAGGAACCCATGACTGAAGTCTGTAGGAACACAAAGCTAAAAAATAATACTAGCGTGCTTTAATTTCCCTCTTATGCTACTTTTCTTCCAGACAAGAGGGAGCATGAAAGAAAAATATTGTGGAAGAACTAATTTGAAATGGGGTAATATCAGTGGTTCTCATCAATGAACTAACTAATTTATTATTATCCATATCCAGCAAACTAAGCAAGGTTAACACTTTGTTGTTGAAAAAGCAAAGATTTTAGCATTTTAATTCCTGATTTTTTTTTTAAATGTCAACAATGAAGTCATGTAGGAACATTGACTTCTTAATCTTTAAATTATAATTTAACTAATCAAAAGGTTTTTGTACATGTCTTCATTTACTTCTCCCACTAATCCATAAATGCATGACCACAAAGTATAAGGAACCAAGCAAATATTAAGTAGTTTTCTGTAAGATATTTCAAATTGTGAGTATTCATTGTGGCATTATATGTCTTGTCCGTAATTGAAGCATTTATAAACAAAACACACTGTGGTTTAAATCAATTCAAGACAGACAATTATATTGGCTAGGTAATAGAAAAGGTTTCATTTTTATTATTCCTTCAACTTAATGACAGTCTTCCAATGCCCCCAAAAGGTTTTTTTTGTGTGTGGGCTTTATGAAATGCTTAGTAGGCCTCATATATATATCGGTGAGTGCCCTGGCATTATGGGTTGTGATGACTCTCTAAGTATCAGAATGGAGGAGTCCTGATTGCTAACATTTGCTAATTTTCATGGCTAATTTTAGGTTAACAACATTACGGAACACAAAGCCAGAGAAAGCAGTACACAATTGCAGCTCCAATACACCACAAGTGGGACCAACTGTATTCCCCACCACTTTCAAATGGAGATGATAGATATATATATGTAGATATATATACATATATTTATACACACACATATTGTAAAATTTTGCTTGAAAAACTTATCTTTTGATGACCCCATTTGAAGCACGTAGTTTCCAAGATCACTTTAGAAGGAAAGGGAGAGTTTAGAGAAGACACGTCCTTTCTCAGCTACCCCTTCCAAAGTGACACATCACTTCCATTTCTTTTTCATTGATGAGAACCACTTATATTACCCCAATTCAATGCTAATAGGCTCAGTAATGTAATTTAGCTATGTGCGTAGGTGAGGAAACAGGCTTGGTGGGTATATTAGTTAGTTTTTGGTAAACAACAAGCCACCCTAAAACTTATGTCTTAAAAACAGATTCTGACTTTTACTCATGAATCTGTGGGTCAGCTGAATAACCTTGCTAGTCTAAGCCCATCTCAGCTGATCAGGAGTGGGCTTGCTTTTGCATCTGCAGTCAGTTAGCATTATCATCTAGCTCATCAGCTAGCATTATCACCTAGCTAGCATCTTTGCTTCTGGGGCATGGCTGACTGTTGGGGTAAAGGGAATGGGGGGTCCATGGCCACCACACAACAGGCCAGCCTGGAGTGTTACTGTGATGGCTCGGGGTCACACAGGCTGCAAGAGTTAAATTGCAACTCTCAAGTTTTTTCCAAGACTATACTCACATCACCTGTGCTATTGTCTCACTGACCAAAACAACTCACATAGCTAAGAGTCAGAGTTGGAGGGTACTGCCAACGCTCTGGATACAGGGAATGGGTTCAATTTCAGGCAATTTCAGGCTCTGCCATATACAGTAAAAGTAATTTGAAAATCACTAACTTATAATAGTCAATTCTCCCTAGCAGCATTTCTTTTCCTCTGGGCATGTACTTTTTCTTGTTAAAATCTAGTTTTTGTTGTAGAGTCAGGAGTTGGTATTTGAAAAATATTACTGACAGTAATAAGTATTTGTATGGCAATTTATGACTTAACATCTAGCCTTATTCTTATAGAGTAAAATGAAAGATACACTCATGTTGGCCAAAAAATGAAAATATCTTACTAAATCTCTCTTCCTCTTCCAACAATTTTTGACTTCCACTTGTTTGGGATTCTCTAACCCAGCTTACTATCCAGGAAAGAAACACCAGTAGGACTTGAGGGCAGGCAGGGTTTTCATGAGTATCATAGACTCTCAGTGTCTTTATAGGAAGTCACTTGTGGATTTTCTTCTATCCTCTGGCTCTCCAGGGACAGGCAGATGGGAGGGCAGAGTTTCTAAGAACATTTGTTGGTTCTGTTTTCAGTATTAATATAAATATATTTCCTTTTAAACATAAGTTCTTTATATTGGACAGAATTATTTTGTGTTTTGATTATAGAAGTAATGAATATCCAGATGTCATCCTAATAAGGGAAGTGAAAGATGCACCACTGGCAGATGAGAACTTTATTCCAGGTTTTATGCACTTGTTTTTTTACATTATGTTTTTGTTCTTATGCTCATGACTGTTATGCAGGATGATTTTTGAAAATTTCACCTTGTTTTTGTGTGTTTTTTGGAATATATTTATTTTAACATCTAATTAAAACACAACTTTTAGCAAGACTGATACAATATCCAGTGCATTGTTTGTTTACCAAGGTAGGATATTTTATTCACTCTAGTAGAAATTTAAAGAAAGATTTGATTTCTGAACTGCACTATTCATTATCCTAATTTAACTTTCTTGTGGCCTCCCAGGCCACAATTTTGATTTGTTTAATATTTGCCTACAGAGTTTTTATCATCTCTAAAGCACTATTTTATAGGAAAAACTAAACAAATGAATAGAAATAGCTCCTATAAAGTACTTAAGGAATTATACCATAAGATGCCTGCAATGGGCTAGACTAAATAGTCTCATTTATATTTCTGTTACAACTTAGAGATGTAGATTTTATCACACCCATTTACTGTATAAGAAAGTGAGTCACAGAGAGGTTAAAGTGTACACAGTCAAGATCTGAACTCAGCTCAACCTGTCATCAAAATTGCTGTTCTTTTACATTATGGTGATCTTATATATTCTCTGTAAAGAACAAATCATCTTCAACTTTCGAATATAGGATTTGCAGACTTATACCTTCTAATCTTAAACACTTGACTAGGGAGCGGCTTCTCATTCTTTTTTAATATGTGGAGCAGAGCCAGATACTTTTGACTGCCCAATGGGAGGCAAGAGAGCACCTGCTGGACTCAAAACATCTGAGATGAATTTCTAACTCTATGAGCTTGGAACCTATTTATCCTTACCTGTTTCTCCATATGTGAAAGGGATAACGAAAGCACCTGTCTCACAGGGTTGAGGATTAAATGAAATCTTTGCATCAACATGCAATATACTTGGAATGAAGCTTGCACAAACCAAACACTAAAATATTAGCTCTTATTTTGATAATGCATCTTCTTAGTGTCAATTTAAATTGAGTGAGGATTTCTATTCATGTTTCGTGTAGACTTCACAGATTCTTGAGAACATTTCTTTCATAGTAGGAGTCAGAACTAATATAAAGACAAGTGACATTCTTGTTCCACTGCTTGAGGTTGAATTTCGTATCACTGCTCCAGACCCATTGTTTCATTGCATGTTCTGAAACCAAGTAAGGTAAAAACTGTAGTCAGTATAATGAGTTTACATGTGTACTAATGAATTTTACAAAGGCCCTTTCTGACAAGTCACCTTAAGTGACACCCTTTGTACAGGTAGAATTTTGTAACATTGGGCACTTGTATATAATTATGCTTCATAGGAGAGGATTTGAGCTGGTATATGTCAAAATCAAAATGAATAATGCTTGTACTAAATCCTTATTGTGGCTATAACAAATTACCACAAAGTTAGTGACTTAAAACAACACAAATTTATTGTTTATAGCTCAACAGGTCTAAAGTGGGTTTCACTGGTATTACTTCTGGAGATTCCAGGAAAGAGGCTGTTTCCTTGCCTTTTCTAGATTCAAGAGGCCACTCACATTCTTAGGCTTTATGAAAGAGTCTGTGATGGTACTTTTGTAATGCCCCTTGCCAAAAAATAGTTGAAAAACCAACACATAATTTTGTCTTTATGAAGTCAAACTGGTTTAGTTCATTTTTATCTTGGAGTTGGAGACGAGGGAAAGATAGGCATCCATTTTTGTGATTGTGTATCCTAATATATTACCACAATATTCCAGCCAGTTTTTGTATATTTTTTCAGTGATTATAGATTTTTAGAATCATGAAATTATGAATTTGTAAAACATTTTACAGGTCACCCAGTTTAACCTGCTACTCAGGGATATCTTCTACAACAGAGCCTCTCAAACTTTAACATGCACATTAACCACCAGGGACATTGTTAAAGATGCAGTTCTGATTCAGTAGGTCTGGGATGGGGCCTGAGATCCTGCATTTTTAATAAGCTCCTAGGAAACTGCTGGTCCAGAACTCACACTTCAAGAAGCCAGGATCCGAGCATTCCTGACAGATGTTATGGCCTTGAGGATGATTCCGTTTTAGTTTCTTCTTTGTATTTTGGTAATTCCAACTGTCACATACAGAAAGCAGTTGTTCTTGGATCAAAGCCAAACTAAACATATCTGCAAAACTTCTCGTATTTTTTTAAAAATATACACCAAAATGACACGGCAATTGAAGGAAACTTTAAAGAATTGAATGTGATGCAGGATCTAAGGAGTCTTTACTTAAACATATATTTGAGAGAGAAACAGATATATACACATATGTATAAGCACACACATATATGTATGTATGTGAGTGTTTATATATAAATTCTACATCCATGTTAGATAATACAATTTGGGAAATCTCAAGTTATATAATACTATTTTGTGTCACTGCCTCAACTTTAACATTTTCCTTTACATTAATTTTTATAAGAAAATTAAAAATTGAATGGTATAAATTTGGACCGTACCATAGATACAAACATGAGTCTAAATGTAATGTTGCCAGCCCTTCTGCATTAAGGAAACCAATAGCCAATTTCAAACATCAGTTGAATTGAATTGAATTGAAGTGATTCATGTCACTAGTTCTGACTTTAAAGCTAGAGTTACTGGTTTTAATATTTAAATTTAGCTACTGCATATACTGATCACCTTAATTCTTATTTAATATTTAAAAGTTATTATTGGAGAAAGCTGAGTAATGGTGATTATAGTGTATCAAAATCCATTGTAAGTGATTATTTTAATGACTCTGTACCAATAGGGACATGTAGACATTCAGACAAAAAACAACCTAATTATAATGACAGCACCAAAGTGAAGCTGTGACAGTTACAAAACCAATTTTAAAGTTTTTTGACAGCCATGCCTAAAAGCTTTGTTTAGACCTTTCAGTAATAACGGTTTACTTAAGACATAAATCCGCAGCTAAGGAAAATAGAGAGAAAGTTGTGGCTTTTCTGTCATGCAGATAAAGTGGAAATCAATTGAAATGTTTTTAATAGAACATTATATTGAACAGAGTATAGAAAAGGAATAATAGTTATGAAATTTAACTCTCAAGATGCAAGAAAGACTAAATAAATAACAATGAAAATTCTAATGAGAGTAGAAACTTGCCAACTGATTTGCTTATCTGTGTTAGGAAGGTCAGTAGTTCCTGCAAGTAAATTGATGTACATTTAAATATGTTGATTGGCAGTTCTGGAATTTGATTTTTTTATTACCTCTAAAATAAATTCAAAAGCAAATGGACGTAGGAATGCATCAATAGCCGTGGTGACATGAGACCTTACTATATATCTGGTTTTCTAATGGCTCTGTCATCTCTCAAATTATTAGACTTTATCTCACTTGGTTGTGGACTCTGTCAAATATACAACATAATTAATTCTTTGACCTTGAGCAATTTATTTCTCATTCTTTAACAGAAAAATACCTTATTCACAAAATGGCACTTCTTTTTACTGCCTATATTTATAGAACACTTACAATATGCAAGCACTGTTCTAAGCACTTTACAAATATTTACTTATTTAAAATTGATAACAACCTTTGGAGTAGCCACTATTATCTTCACTTTACTGATGGGAACTGAGGTACAGAGATTTAATTAACTTGTTCACGGCCACAGAACTCATTGGTGGTAGAGTTTCAGCCTCATGCAATTTGTCTCAGAGCTGATGCTCTTAATTAATGAGCAGTGCAAGGTAATAAAGGCCATGTGAAATCACGTATGAGGATGCATGAGACAGCGCTCAGAGGCACTGCTTTTTCTTTTTTCCCATCCTCAGATTCTGCTTTAGTTAGCTTCTGTTAGTTGCAAAGGCTAAAGAAGTCCCAGGTTAGATCACAAGTTACGGGTACATACCCCTAAATACCAAGAAGAAATGAGGGCTCAGTAAGGGGTTGTATGGTGGCATTAGTCCCTGGGCAGTGGGCACCATGGGGTGTGACTCAGCGGTTTGTTGTTATGTGCTCAGCTTCTTTCCATAAGTCAGCTTCTCCCTTCTGCTGCCCAAAACCTTCAGTATGTACTCTCTCCTTTTATGTATTATCTACCCCACAGCAAGCAGTGGGTCTTTAAACAGTCCTGCGGACAGAGTCCAGCTCTGCTGTATACTTGCTATGTGACCTTGGACAAATGACTTAATCACTCCAAACTCACTGGAAAGAGTGAGTAATATATCCTACTGTGTAGGGCTGTGGTGGAGATAAAAGGTAAAATAAACGACATAGTATGGCCTGGAACATAGTAAGCATCCAATACATGTAGCCATTATAATAATAGTCATTATTTTTGAATGCCTAATTATCTCACTTCGATATAGGCAGTAGATTTGGACCAGACTTGGGTCCAAATTATGATTTCACTTTCAAAAGTTATGTGACAGTGAAAAAGTTATTTAACTTCTCTGAGCCTCAGTGTCCTTCTCTATAAAAATAGAGTAACTTTCTAGGGCTATTATATTAAATGGATTAATTTATGTAAAGCAACTACAACAGCTTCAGGCACATAGTAGGTATAAACATAGATGTCATTGATTATTAGTTGTATAATTTTCAATAAATTATTTATGCAAAGTGTACAAAGTTTAACTTAAACTTTGAGATAAATAAGTTCTGGAGGTCTACTACATAACAAAATACCTGTAGCTGACAATACTGTATTGTATACTTAAAATTCACTAAGAAGATAGAGCCTATGTTAAATGTCCTTAACACTAATTATATAATAAAGGAGCTGAGGATATGTTTATGACATCGATGGTGGTGACGGTTTCATGGGTGTGTGCTTATCCCCAAACTCATTAAGTTGTTTACATTCGATATATATATAGCTTTTTTATTTTATGTCAATCATACCTCAATAAAGTGGTTCTAAAAATAAATTATTAATAGAGTGATTTAAATAAATAATTTACAGAAGTGAGAAAGTAAAAAATACATAGATCTTAGGTTTCACCCACTTTTCCAGTTTTATGATCATCTCTAAAATGTTCTTATCTGCTGTAGCTTTTACTCTTAACAGAATAAAATAATACTTGTTTTGCAGTATCAGCTTTTTAAAAATCATTTTTTGTATACAGTTACCTAACTAAGCAATGAAAATTAAGGTACAAGCTGTTCACACATTAAATGAAATATATTTTCCACTTTTAACCAGAAGTCTCTGGAACTATCTCCTCAGTCATTTTTGAGTTGCCTGAAGACAAAGATTCCTTTGCTAACACTCTCCGGCATTGATTGACATCCATTAAGTTTATCTTAGAAGCACTGTCCTGCACAGCAGCACATTACAACAATGTTGCAGGTCCAGGTCTAAGCAAATAATTGTGTTTACCTGTAAGGTTGAGTTCTTTGTTAAGCGTTCATCTGTTTTGCCTCCTCAGCAAATGATGCGGTCATCAGTTTTCCATATGTTCATCCTGAGCATGGTGACTGTGGATGTGATAGTAGCTGCTAGCAACTACCACAAAGGAGAAAGCTTTCGAAGGCAATACGACGAGTTCTATCTCGCAGAGGTATGCTGCTCACTAGGGTAAAGGGTAAAGGTGGACCTCGGCCTGTGCTTTTAGAAATGTGGAAATTATTTCAATTTTTTAATTATTTGAGTTTCACCAAAGCTGCTTCTTAAATGTTCCCTTGGTCACTATGTTGCCTGGTTGATTTTCTGTCTCCCAAGGTTTGAGTTTCTTCGCAGAGTGAGTTGTATTGCCAAGGTAACCCTGGGTATTTTTCTTGCCATCTTGCTCTTTTTCTATACACCTCTCATTTTCTCTTTCTTAGTTGTTGTGCATTAGTTTATTTCCTACTAAGTATAAGCAAGCGCAGATCGAGAAGATTGTAAACAAGCAAGTCACCTCAATAATACCATAAACAGGGCTGGAGGGAAATTGAAAGATGTAATAAAATAATTTCTGTACTAAAAACTAAGCAGTTACAACCTGTACTAAAGATGTCAAGCCAGGAGCAGATGTTAAATAAGCATCTTCCAACACCCTATATATCAGCTAGAGCTTTAGAGTAGTATTTCTTATTGATTCAGTAACTTCTTTAATATTTTATTTTTAAATATTTTTAATAATTTCCAGAGACCACATTTTTTCATTGTGAAAAATTATTTGTAAAATATATCTCAGAATTCAATGGTTATGTATTTATGGAAAAATTGATTGACATAACTTTTTAGAAACACATTCATCTTATAAGTGAAGTATACATATACTAAATCCAATATGTGAAAAAGTAAACTTAAAAAGCAGAAAAATTGCAATTTGTTTATTTTTATTACAGAAGCATTTTTCATATAAAAAATTGATTTCCCATAAAGTTGAGTTCTCTTAGATATCAAGAATTCTCCCAATGCATTTAAAAATGGATTCGGTTAATAAAAATTCTATCCACCCACACAGAAACTTTTCAGAAAAAGAATTGATGGCATACACCCACTGAATATAAATATCTATGTGGATATCAAGAAAATTTTAAGAAGTCACTGATGAATTCCCTTCTTCCTAGAGGCTTGTTTTCTATACAAAGTATCATTAGTACTAAACTTTCACTGGAATAGTCTTTGTGATATGATACTGCCTAATTGCTGCATGGTATATGGAG
Source organism: Eonycteris spelaea (assembly GCA_003508835.1). NCBI lineage: Eukaryota > Metazoa > Chordata > Mammalia > Chiroptera > Pteropodidae > Eonycteris > Eonycteris spelaea. The sequence goes on along the minus strand of PUFA01000067.1, from coordinate 598,876 downwards.
CTTAGAGTTTAGCAAAAAATGTAAACAGGAAACAATAACAAGTTTTTTATGCTATGGATAAGCAATGTTAGGCATTTATGAAGAAATTATAACCAGCCCAACACTTGGTATAATTTTCCTGCAAAACTAGCACACGAAGACTGGATTGTCATTAAAAGCAGAGGAAACATGGACCAATAATAATATTTGCAGGTGAATTTCTAACGCAAGGATTGGACATTGAAGAAATTGCTGTCAAATGATTTCTGTCTGTCCTGTGAAGTAGGAAGCAAGGTATACATCCAGCCTAATGATGAGACAATAAAGTGAGCATCTTGTGCAGAAAGGAGAGAGAAAGTGGGTACTGTGGAGAATGCAAAAAAAAAAAAAAAAAAAAAGCTAATTAAAGATATATCAAGTGCAATGCTGAGGATCCAACTGAATTTTGAGGCTACAAATTTATGATAATACAAATTTAGACAGGTCTGTGACTTTTTAGGCCTTACATAGAGGAGAGCAAGGTGACATTTAGATTGATCTAGGTTTGGAACTTTTTTCAGCCTGGTAGAGCTGAGAATCAGGGAATATGGGTAACTGACAAAAAAGTTGAAATGATGACCCCCTGGTCTAGGATAGATGTGAAAATAAGTGAAAATGAGAGGAGAATGAAAGAATAAAATGAAATATCAAGGGTCTCTAAAATTTGGTCAAAGAAAAGGTATAGGTGAGGTGATGAAATAAGAAAGCTAGAAGGTAAGGATTGTGATCAGAGTAGGATTCAGGATTTAGAATTTTAGAATAATTCTGGGTAACGAAATACAAAATCTAAGGTGTTACATGGATACAGGTGGATTAAACATAATAACGGAGTCAAGACAAAAATGCCAAGGAACTATCAAGCTAACGTGTTAGCTAAATCTTCACAATGACACTGAAGTCATTTAGCGTGAGGCCAGTTCTTGGGGAAAGAAGTATAGGCAGGGACATGTGGGAGTGACACACTGATGGAGAGATTAATAGAGGGCAGCCACAGGGAGAGTGTTGTAAGAGGATGTTTCAGCCCGATGGAATTCATCAAAATGGTGTTGAAAAGTAATGAATGGGGCATCTCTTACTCATCCCCATATTATCCTACATGGGCCATATGGAGCATTGGAGCATGGGCATCCTCTTCTCAAAAGGACTGTGGGCCAAGTTATGCATTTGGGACCAGTCAAGGCAAGAATACAGGGAGCAGATTGTGTGCGAAAAGATTGATGTAGAAGAAATTGGTTAACATAGAACAAGAGACCTGAATATTAGTTAAAGGCTCTGGGTGGAATGAGATGGGAGAATTGTACAAAGGTATTAGAACCAGAGGTTAAAGGGCTGATGACAAAAATGTCTGAGAATAAAAAACAGAAATGATTACACATGATTGAGTTTTTGCCAGACTCTCTGGAAGGAACAGTCTGTATCTGCTCCTGAGGTAGTCCAGATGACATTAACATTTCTTTTGTAACCCAGTCCAGGATGGGTACACAGTCATACTAAATCAATCCTGTTGAATAAATACGTATGCCGTCCACTGGAAACGGAATTCTCCAGTGAATTTTACCTAGTTTTTTTCATGTACAAATTGATCTTTTTTTCTAATGTTTATATGTATGTTAGCTGATTTAATATCGTGCTGTAAGAAATTCCACCAAAATTTCAAATAATTTAATATTGTAGAGTTCACTGATATTATTTAAGTGCATTGGTAGAGTCCAGTGGAGATTTACTTCATTTGATTATATAGACGTCACTATATTCTTGAACTACCAAAACATTCAGAATTTGTTCCACTTCTGTTGGTTGATTTTGGGTGTCTGAGTTTTCCAAAGTGTGTTTGGTCTTTATTCAAACTACATTATCACTTCTCCTTCTATCAGAAATTTGAACACAAGTCAAAGTGGTTTGTTTCAATGAGTACAGATAAATCATTTAATCAAAGTTAATTTTTTTAATGAAATACTCTCTTTAAAAAGTTTATAAAGATGGTTTGAGTTTAAGCAAGTTGATCATCAAACTTTTCTTTGAAGAGCCAGATGTAAACATTTTAGGCTTTTCAAGGCATATGCTCTGTGTCTCAGCTACTCAACTCTACCACTGATGTGCAAAAGTGAGTATGGTTTCAGAATGATCCAGTAAATCCTTATTTACATATTTTTTGTGAGTTTGATCTTGGTTTAACCTATAGAAACACAGAACAAGTCAATTAACTTCCTCATGTGTTAAATCCAAATATAGTAATACTAATAACAATAATAGCTACCAATTTTTTGGAGTTTCTATTATGTTTCCAAGTACTTTAAAGGAATTTATTATCTTATTTAATCCTCAAAATGGCTGTAATAACAGCAATTCAAATTTATGGACTACAATGATATAATATTTAAGACAATAACATTACATAATATTTTGGAAAGTTTATTTTTAAAAAGATATCAAAAGGACATGAGCTTTGAAAGAAGTAATTTCTTGATTTCACACATATTCCAGAATAAATTATTATGAAACTCCCAAATAAACCTCTCAACCCGTTAAGAGTCAACTTACAGTCTAAAAAACATCCTTTAAACATAAATTAAGCTGCTTAGCTTCTGTTGTGAAGCTGGGAACTTTTGTTACTTTGGATTAATTAACCTAAATTTAGAATTAGTTAGGAAACAGAAAAAACTTTCCTTTGTTTTCCAGGCTATGCATAAACATAAAAAGGTAAAAATTTGCCTTCTTTTATGAGAGTTTTTATTTTTCATTTTGATCTAAGATGGTATGTAACTATTAATATTATAAATAAAATCACATTTTTATAAAGAACATAATTATATTTTAAAATGTGTAGTCTCATTTTCTTAATAAATAAGAAAACTTGAACAATACTTTTCTATTGTTATATAAAAATATCTATCTACAGCCTAGACTGTACATTTAAGAGAAATTTATCACCACAGTGTTATGCACAGATTAACAAGTTTAACAAAATTCTTTTTTTAAGAAACTCACAAGTTAATGGGAAAGATAGAACAAAAAAGAAAGTAATTCTAACAGCCTGTGTCTCTACCACATTTCTGGTCAGAAATTGTTTAGAACTCCAGGACGTCTCTTTGGTTTCCTGTTTTTCTGTGATTGCTATGTGTTTGAAAAAGAAAAACTTTCAGAAAGTTTAGACTTATTTTTCCATCTTGCAAGAAACAATCTTTTCTAGAAAAGTAATTTCTGTGTTCCTCTGAAGACATTTGGTTTTATGATATTTATTAAAATTAAATTAAAGAGCCATTTATTTTAGTTCCAACAAAATCTGACACCCATATTTCAGCTCATTAATCACAAGACATAACCAAATTAAGAAAGTAACTCATCTTGCCATAATACCAGTGTTTTATATTACCATGAAATTTAATCTCATTTTCTGAGAAACTTTAATTAAATAAGTTTTCTCTTCTGACAGTAACTTTTTTGTGTATTTCTAAAGGATTTGGGCAATATCTTGTTAGGTGAAAAATAATACAATAATGACATTTTCAACTATCAAAGATCCATCTCAAAAGTTTGCTCTGTATCTGTATAGAATACTGAAGGTACATTGTAGACTAAGCGTAGGTGATTTAAAGACACTTCTAGAATGATGCAGGTAATCATTTATTTTGGTATTGTTTCATTTGAATTTTATTTAGAACAAATGGGTTACTTGAATTGAGTTTTTTATAACTTTTGTCCTATAATCTTCTTTTGTGATAAATATGCATTCATTTTCTCATGAATATTTATTATATTTATTTGAAATTATGATATAAAGACTGCAGTACAAATCATGGGTAATGTATTTCAAATATCTTTCCTCATATGGGCAGCATGTCTACCATTTTACCTTCTCAAGCTTGCATGGCACAATCAGCTCATTTATGATTTTTTTTTACCTATAAAAGATCATACATTATTCATTAAATTAAAGGGCAGAACAATTTCCATTGTTCCACTTATGTTAAGCATGTCATTTTCCGTTCAGTTATTTTTTTCTTTAGCTTCAGAAGTTTGGCAGTCATCTGGTTTTACCTGCTAGCCTTACAAATCCAATTACTAGTTCTTTCAGAAAACAAGCATTTTAAACTTTCTCACACTTTTCATTCTAAAAAAATTTTTTTATAAGTTATGTGCTATTTTGAGAACAAATATAATATTGTTCTTAGAACAATAACTCCTTTGATTTAAAATCTGCATTTCATTATTAATCTTTTTCTTAAGGACAAAAGGGTTGGTTATAGCATATATTAGTATTTATATAGTATAGTGTCATATATACTAAATATCATATGTATTATTATAAAATGAAAAATTGGAAAAGAAATAAAATGTGGTGTTTAAAGAACTCATATAAACTGCATTCGTGAAAATATTAGTTAAAATCTGCTGTGGACAATCTATTCAGATATATTTCAGGCATTTATTAGTAAAGTTGACCCTTGAACAACACAGATTTGAACTGCATGGGTCTACTGCTACACAGACCTTTTTCAATAAATACTTGTATTGTTTTTAATCCACAATCTGCAGATAAAGAGATCTGACTACATGCATTGTTCTAAGTCATTGTATATAAGAGACTTGAGCATCTGTGGATTGTGGTATCTATGGAAGTCCTGGAACTAATCCACCATGGACACTGAGGGATGACTTAAGTTTGGGGAGTGTCAAAAGTTATATGTGTCAGGGGTCAGCACCCCTAACCACAACGTTGTTTAAGCATCAACTGTAGTTCTCTACTTAAAAACAAACAAAAATAGCCACTTTCGTATGGATTACATTTCTTCCTTTGGAATGAAAGTGTCTGAAAATACAGGTGAAGGGAGGGATGGAGGGGTGGGTGCCCATAGCTGCTCCCTCTACTAGTATGACAGCCAGGTCAGGCGAGAGGTGGAACTTTTGGGAAGGTTACATCTGAGTTTCAGTTTCTCCAGAGATCCCCCAGGATGTCTGGAGGGCTTCTTATTTTTGTAGAGCCTAGACTAAGAAGCCAGGGCTAAAGAAGAATTGTTTTTGTTCTGACGTGTGGCGGAGATTTGGGTCCTCTTGGTCCCCTGAGGCTTCTGCTCAGGCACAGGAAGCTTTAGTCCCCTGCAAAGGAGTTGCACCTGCCCACTCTGTTGCTTGTGCTCCAGGGAGACCTGACAGAAGCCCAAGATCTCAGAGAGCTAGGAAGCTGAATTACTTCCAGGTGGGATGTTTGGAATGGATTCCACCAGTTGGGAAGGAATCCTGATATGGAGCAACTTCTCCCTTCCTGATGCTTAGCAAAGGGACTGACAGTTTTTAGTTCATTTACTACAAAAATCACAGTACCTTCTGCCATCCCTTATTTGCTCACAAGATCATAAAAGACAAACAAAGTCATGAGCAAGCAAAAAAAAAAATATATGTATATATATATATATATATATAAAATATATATATATATATTCTCATACAAAAGGACTCAGAAAGAGAGACACAAAAATCCAAGACAAATATCTAGTACAAGTTTCCCAATCAAGTAGAATTGATGGAAGAGATATTTGTCTTGGATTTTTGTGTCTCTCTTTCTGAGTCCTTTTGTATGAGAACTAAAAACCGTCAGTCCCTTTGCTGGCACAAAATAAACTTTCTGAAACTTTGACTAAAATTTTCAAAAATTAACTGAAAAAAAGGATGGTCATTGTCGAGAACTAATTATTAATATGGGAGATCAAGTGTGGGGGGCGGTGTAGAAGTCATGAGAGACTAGCCACCCAGATGTGAATAATAAGTAGAAGAAAAAAGTAATAAATGAGATAATTTTTTTTCCTAAACCAAGGAAAAGCATAAATTTGTAAATTGAAAGGATTGGCTAAATCTCAAGGAGATTAAATGAAAAAAGATGCATTTCTAGGCATATCCTGATGACCTTCTATGGTTGAAAGCATAAAGAAAACACCTTTTCAAGCCTGTGAATGGGCTTAAACAACCTACAAGGGTAAGTGTGTATTGTGTACTGGATGACTCATATACAATATTGGAAAGTAGAAGGCAGTGAACCAATAGTGTATGCGTGTATGTGCGTATGAAGTACAGTTCAAGAATCTGCATGCAGCCATAATATTCATGTCAGTGTTCAAAATGCATTTAGATAGCAAAAGATCAAGAAGTAGGCAACGCTTGATGTTTCTTTGAGAAAACTACTCAAAATTTTGCTAATCATAAAATAAATTCATCACAATCCACAGGACTAGATTAGAGAACATACAAAGGAAAGAAAAGTGGTTGTAGGTATTGGATCTAAAAGGAAGATGATAATAAAAAAGTCAAATAATTAAATTTGTGACAGGTCTCAGAAAAAGTAGGACTTAAGAAAGGGTGTGATATTGGTGAAGAATAGGGTGATAGAAGTGTACTATGAAGTTTATAGATTGGTGGGGTTGTAAGGGATGAGCAAACAAGCAAATGTGTGGGAGAGTTTACAATTATTCAAATTTGATGCAATAATAAAGTATAGGTTGATTTATGATCATTGTGATAAACTGGAAGATTATAAGCAGAGTAGAATGTCAAATTAACAAGGAGGGAAAATAAATCAACAACAATTTGACCAAGCCAAAGATAAGGTTAAAACATAAAATAGGAATGATGTTTAATACACAAGAAACATAAGACCAAGTAAAACTTTGGTACATTAAATATGAGCAGGTCGAATTTTCCTATCAAAAGGCACAGTGAGACTATGTTTAAACACAAACTCAAGTAGTATATTGTTCATAGGAAATACATACAAAGTGGCCCCAAAAGGTGGCTGAAAATCATCCCTCTATGAAACAACTGAAAATGGCACCTAAATATGCAAACATTTAAAATGTTTAGCGGAGTATTTAGGAAATTAAGGAATATTCTTGAAGCCAAAAATTAAGCGTGAGATGGGTGCAAAACACCCACTGGGCACTAAAACCAGTGGCTGCATATCCCTGTATTTGCATATCCCTGTCAGCTAGAACTTGCAATTACAGAACAAATGAAGAAGAGGCTGTGCGGAGCACGTTGTCAGAACAGATTCCCACATAATATCAGAACACACAATGGTCTGTACCTATTGAAAGAAGGAAAAAAACTCCATCCCTCAGAAGGAAGTGATAAGGAAAATCACAGTCTTGACCTTGACTCTAGATGTATAGAAAAAGAGTAAGCTGCACTAAAAAATGTGTAAACTCAAGCCTGCCCTTATATGGGATTTGAGTTCCAAGCACATTACTTTCAGGGTCCTAGAAATATCAACCACGAAATTGATTTAAAGGGGCACCAAATTTATAATGTACCCATTACTCCCAGAGAGAATCAATCCTTTCTGGAAAAAATGTACGCTAAACAAAATCTAGAGGAAATTGATGATTTCCTGGCAAAGCATAAACTACCATATTGATGGACAAGGTGTGAAACTTGATCAGAACATTGGAAAGCTTTGATTTATCCTTACAAAGAAGAATGGATCCATTGGTTTTCCTACTAGATTTTACCTACTTTTAAAGATGAGATATTTCTTATTGTATTTAAGCAATTAGAAATTATACAAATAATGAAAAACTACAATAAGTTTGATAAAACTAGTATAAGTTTAACTAAAAGCTGATAATGATAGTATAAGTAGGATTATAAACCAATTTCATTTATGATAGTAGCTACAAAAATTATAAATAAAATATTATCCAATGAAATTAGCATTACTATTTAGGGTTTATATACAAATAGTCAGCATCAAAGGCTCTTGTGGTATATTTCATTATCTCAATGAACTGAAGGCTAAAATCCTCTAAGTAGAATTGGAAGAGAAGAAAAACACTAAAACATGGTAGAATTAATTATCAAAACTCAATGCAACCTTTATGGATGAATTCTAAGAAACTTCCATTGAAAATAAGGAGCAAATTATGGATTCCTCTTATTCTCATTCATTATTTAGTATATTACTATACAGCTGTACCATTATACTGAATAAATTAATCCAATTAACTCCAAAGTCAATGTTTAAAAACTCTTATCTTCATTTGCAAATGAAATGTAGGTTTTTACAAAACTCAGGAGACCTTATTAAAAATATTAGATTAATAGAAAAATCTAGTAAGGTTATTATAGAAAATGATATAGATAAATCAATAGTTTTTCTCTCCACTGGAACTAAATAGGTAGAAATGGTAAAATAAATAAATAAAAATTTTAAAGATAAAGAAAAATGCATTTACATTCATGACTGAAATATTAAATTTTACAAACGAGCAATAATATCTTTATGGGGAAATATATTCTTCCAGAATATAATCCAAACAAATAGAAAAAACTGTGTGTCTGAATATGGAGACTTGATATTAATCCTTAAGACCTATTCTATATGTAAAAGGTAAAGAAAAAAATCATAAAGATAGAAATATGTGACCATATAAAATTTAAAGTGCTTATAGAGCAAATGCTACCAAAGTTAAAAATCAAACTATTCATCAGAGAAAAAACTATTCACAGTTTGTATAGCAGACAAAGATTAATGTCTTTAATATCAACAACTCCAAAAAATGATAAGAAAGAATAAAGACCACTAAAGAAAATTGGCAAAGTTATGAACAGAAAAATTGTTTTAAAAAGAAAATAAATCTAAATGATCAACACCCATATGATAGATAAGCAAACGTTTGATTGAGTAAGTTTAATTATATCTGGTGTTGGTACAAATTAGAGCAAGAAGCACTTTCCTACCCTACTGGAAGGCAAATGATTTCCTATAACAGTTTGAATGTAATCTCTCAGTATTTTCTAAAATTTAAAGCTCACAAACTTTTCCTTTGCCCCAGAAGTGCCAGGTTTGAGGATCTACCTATAGATATGAAAGCCTAATAAATATAGGTATGGCATACAGATGGCTATTGTGGTCTTGTTTTTAAAGTACCAAAATGCTTAATTATTTTTCCTGATGATTCCTTGTCAAGGAAGTAGCATTCTTCAACTAGTCATTAGGGAAAATGTTGAATTAAATAAACATTGAATTCTATAGGAAATTATGCAGTTGGTACGAAGAATAAGTAGATCCCATACCTCTTATCCTGGAGGAATGTCTATGATTGTTAACAAGAAAAGTAAGTTTCAGAGTGATATATAAAATGCAAACCCGTTTATGTGGTTATGAAGTAGAAGATGTTTGAGGAGAGAATATACAAAACAGTTATTATCGATCACTTGAGAAATGTGGGCAAAGGATTTTGTTAATTCTTTGTATCTAGGATTATTTCATAGTTAAAATGTATTGCTCTTTTACATTTTTTAAAAGAGACATGCTAATTTAAATTAAGAAGTAAACCCAAGTTTACAGAAATGCTAGATTGAGAAGTATATTAATTTCCCCCCCACATCTAAATTAACCATTTATAATGCTTTTAGTGTTTTATTCCTAAAAATGTGATTATTAAAACTCCATTTTTATCAACATTTTCCAAATGTGAATGGAAGAAAATCCCTTCTGTTTTTCCATGTCGGCCTAGAAAAAGAAAAGCAAGCTGTTCTGTATTCCTTTCTTTTAATAAATCATCTGGTATCATCTCAGAGGGATATGTTATGACTAATTGTGTTCTTTAATTATAAGTTAATCTTATGTTGCACATTTTAATTCTAGTTGTAAGCTTCTTTATGAGTTTTCGTATCCATAGGATAAGTAAAGAAATAATACATGTTAAGTTTATATTTGTATTTTATAATGTTGGAATTTAGAATAGCAAATTTATAGAATAATGTGGTAGGTTAAGAGGCTGAGCTAATTTATTAATATAGTAATGTCAATTATTAAATTTAATAACTAATAATGTGGACATGTATTAATATATTAATCAATGTGTGAATATACACACGTATATTCGTGTGGAATCCAAATTGCTCATTTATGTGGCCCAAGGCATAAATAATATTTAAACTTTTTAAAATTTAATTATGCTAAGTAACATGCGTTTTATAATATACCATGTGCATTATAGAAACTTTATGTTTATATTTTTTTGATTGTTTAAGATATATTTGGTGTGCTATGTTCTAGTTGGTGTGTTTCAAACTATTTTTTATAAAATTATTCTAGATTCTTGTGAGCTTCTCATTTTATATAATAGTGGCCAAAATTCATGCACTGACAAATATATAAAATATTTTGAAATAAATTATAGTTTTAGATTACAATTCCACTGTCTCTTTGTTCCCCTAGGTGGCTTTTACAGTACTTTTTGATTTGGAAGCACTTCTGAAGATATGGTGTTTGGGATTTACTGGATATATTAGCTCATCTCTCCACAAATTTGAGTTACTACTCGTAATTGGAACTACTCTTCATGTTTATCCAGATCTTTATCATTCTCAATTCACATACTTTCAGGTAATACAAATAATGCCTATTTATCTTTAGAATTTTTTTCATTCCAAAGAAAATACCAGTCACATTATAACAACTATATATAATTATATATGTATTATAAGTATTTGTATTAAACTTATATATATTATGTTATATAAGTTATATAGTAAATACCAACATGGGATAGGTCCAACGACATCTTAAATACCCCAGATAATGTGTTTATAAATTGCAACATTGTTTGTAAAACTCCTGAAAATTCACAGCAATAAATGGAGATGTTTTACATGCAGTTCATAAATTAGTGAAATGTAAAAATATACATATTTTACATATACATGATATTATCCATCTATGTATACATATCAAATTATAAACTACATCAGATGTTGACACACATTTTAAAGAGTAGTAAATAGGTATTTAATTGCAAGTGTAGATCTGTTCTCAATACATATGTTTGCTCAGCAATGACTTACAACTGAAATAATATCCTAATAATATCCTAATTTTTAAAAATTTCAAATATAGTTATTTTTGACTCAAATTGGTCATTTATATAATTCATCATAGAAATATCCCAATGTATTATTTTCTTAATAGATATTTTTTTAAAAATAGTTGGAGAACAAGACAGCAGTAAAATTTTAAAGAATTCAGAGAAATGAGATTCCAACTCTTTAGAAGAAAGGAAATAGATTCCAACTTTATTGATTTTTTTTTTATTGCTAATAAATACCAAAGCTCTCATTTTCACGGCAATAACTTAAGATGCTAGATCACAACCTGAAAATCAGTATTTCTGATACCTGGAATGAGAGACATGAAAATATAATTCACAAAAATGAAAACACAGCTGAAACTTATTGGATTTTGTTAACTAATGTCACCATAAAAATAATTAATTAATTGATTAATTAAAAAATAAAAATAAATAAAAAATTTTAAAAAATGAGAAACAAATACCCTACGACACAAATAAAAGGCTGAGTTTCTAGTACTCACAGCCAAGCATAGTAAAACCACAGAGGATTGTCATGGTTCAAGCTTTCAGTTCCATCAATGTCTTTGGACATAAATCCTGTGTCATTTGTTAGGTTATATACCTGGGCTTGGTTATCATAAGTGAGATGTCTGGGGCAAGAGATATGCACATGTTTAAAACTCTTTGTACAAAATGTGCCTCCCAAACATGCATGCATTATATACTTTTTATGTTCACAAAATCCACATGAACATTTAGTGGCTACATTAGAGAACCATGTAGAAACAGAAAATATGCCTGATAGTCAAAACTATGAGAGACTTTTATATAAACCTATTAAATCAGACAAATTAAGAAAAATGTCACTGTCTATTTCAGCAAAGATATACTATAAAATATATTCAGAGTTTAAAAATTCTTATAGTTTCTCACAGATAATTTTTCAGTGAAATTTAGAAATAGATCAGAATTTTGGAATTCTTTATAAGAGAAAAAATAGGAACTGTTTAAATGGTAAACATCTGAGGAATAGCTTAGCAAGTCATATGCAAATTTGACCATAAAAATAATTATTATGATTAATTTACAATAACTTAGAGACATGATTGTTTTATTTAAATACAAAACAGTATAAAATTATATAACATGTAAAATACATATAAATGGAAAAATGACTAGAAAGAAATAAATCAAAGTGTTACAAATTAATAGTCATCATCTCTAGCTTTTTTCTATTAGACTTTTATAAAACATCTAAAATTTATATTCATGGTTTTAATTATTTTATATAGATATAAATAGAGATATAGTCAGTCACATACAGTCTGTGAAGTTTGTAATTTTACTGTTTCTCTGATTCTGGATTATAATTTCTAATAGTTTAATTTATATTAGTAGTTAAGCGATTTTTATTTCTGTTTCTCTATAAATAGCCGCAATTTTACTTTTCAAATGAGATACTTAAAAACTACCTCAGTCATTTTGTGGCTAAAACATAAATCTCTCAAGAAGATTAGGTGTCACAGAGTTTTTGCAAATTCACATACAGAGAACACACTGTACCAAACAGATTGGCTCCTTATGGGCCTACTTTCAGCTCCCTTGTTGGTCTTCACACTTCACATTTCAATGGATCTTCACTGTGTCACCAGTAAGTCTTCCTTTACTGAATTTTATATTTCTCATATTTAAATGAAATCAGCGGTTTAGTACAAAATGACTCCCTTTAAAATGGTAATTATCTCTGAGACTAATTATTGGTGTTATTCATCTAATTATTTAAATATTTACTGAGCACCTACTCTCTATCAGGTAATGTTCCAGATACTGAGAATAGAGAGATGAACAAGGCAGCAAGGATCCTCACCTCAGTAAGCTTAAACTCTAGGGGCCAAACAGACAAGTCCACAAAAGAATATAGAATACAAGTACCAGCAATGGTTTAAAGCAGAAACAAGTAGGGTAAAAAGTAAAGCGGTTGTGGGGTGAGATGCTATTTTAGATAACTTGTCATGGAAGCCCTCTGTGAAGAGGTGACATTAGAGCAGAGACTGAAAGAAGTGAAGGGATGAGCCCTCAGAAGGTCTGAGGATAGCATTCCAGGTAGAGAGAACCACATGGCACCTGTCCTGCAGTTCATATATTCTTGATGTGTTCCAGGAAAAGTGCAAAAAAGCAAGATGGTTGGGCTTTTTTATGGGACTTAATAAAGTCTTTAAAAAATGCTATGCTTCTGACATACCGGGTATTCATGACGTCGGCTGGTATTTATTGTGCATTTACTATGTGTCGGGCACTGTGCCAAGTGCGTTTTTCATTTGTTCCTTATAATAATTCTGTGAGATAGAGATGTACTTGTAAACTGAGGTCTCAAGAGATCCAATTATTTTCCCAAGACCACATAACTACAAATGGTGGAAACTCATTCCTAAGAAGTTTAATTTCATAGCTCATATTCTTAACCACACAATTTCTACAATATCTCACTATTAATCAACTGAGTGATCTTTAAGAGACAGAAATGTGACCAAGAAAATGTGCTTTGGAAACAATCACAAGTTCTACAGTTCTTATCTTTGAGGGTATAGTTTATTTTGTATCTGTAGGAACACAAAATCAAAAACACTAAGTAGAAAGAGTGAAAAGCATACATATCCCCAAATAAATGAAAAGACATAATTACAGTCACTGATAAGGATTTTACCTTTCCAAGGATGCAAGGTTAACCCTTAAAATTGCTGAGCAAATCACCAATGTGGGAGTTGTGTTAAATTCTGTTTCTTCCAGCTAGTGAAATATTAATTTACCAGAATTGCACAGATGTGCATAGGCTGGTTTTATTAGATTTGACACAGGACTCAAATTACTTAGGCAATCTTTTAAACATGATTTTAACACAAGTGGGAAAAACACAGTACTGAATTTGAGCTATAAACCAATTAAATCATTTCTTTAAAATTACCTAGATTTAGCTGTGAATAATTAGATACTTAATTATTTATATCTGAGAATAAACAAATCTGTTAAAAATACGAAATCTTTCCAGATTATTATTCTGGGTATTAATATGAACATTAATATCTTAATAGTTTTTATGCTAAAGCTGTTGGCTTATTATTTTGAAAGATGACCTGAGTATAATATATTCTAATTTGGGAATGTATCAAAGCAGGAAAAACTGGTAACTTAACCATAAATGTGATATAATGTATAATTTGAACAACTTGATTTTTCATGTAAATTTTCTTAAGTATTGTGTTAAGGATTTTAAATTACTGTGAAAGAAATATGGATTTCCTTGACTTATGTAAACATTTGCCCATTAGTTTACTAGGTATGAGCGACTAAACATTACCATGTGTGTTCTACGAACAATAGAAATGCTAAGCTAAGATTACCATTAATATTTCCTGTTAATTAAAAGTTTAGGGGGCATATGTAGCTTCAGGTACAGCAAAATTTAGAGGCTCAGTCTATTTCTTCACTCATCTTTGTTCTGTGTTGACATCAGTTCGTAAGCTGACCTGCTCCATGTGGTGGCAAAAATGGTCCCAGCAGCTCTAGATTTATGTGATTCTTATAGTAATGCCAATTAGGAGTAAAAGGTGGAACACCTCTTATAGGGCCAACAAACACTCTGAGGATGACTTAGGTCATTGTGAATACTTTGGCCAGGCCCGGATCATGGGGTTCAGGGATCCCTTCTGGACCTCATGGACAAAGAGTGGAGTAGGAATGATTTGCCAAAGTGAAATCAGGAGGAAGAGAAAGCTAGGGATGCTGGAAAGGAAAGCCCAAACATATTTTATTTAATTTTGTACATGTAAAAATTCAAAGCTAGGTTTTTAAAGCATTTCTTGTTTCTCACTGAATTCAAAATAGACTATCTTTCTTCTCCTGAGAAGCTTTCAAAGACAACTTAAGCTCTTATTGATATTAAATCATCTTGGACTACCATCGTACTTACCATATTTCATTTATGCCAAGATCACAATTTTTCTGTTTTAATATCTCTAAATTTGGGATTCATCTCATAGGCATTGGTGTGTTGCAGTTTAATTGGCAGCATTTTTGATTTCTCAGATGTGCATTAAAAATGATGACATCTTAGACTTGATAAAATGTTGTTTTTCCATACTTTGTACTTCAACTCTTAATTATATTCCAATTTATATTTTTAATATTATAGATATGCCCTTAAGAGCTGTGTCTTTGTTTTAAATTCCTTTTGTAATAGCAGCCATTGAATGTTATTTGTCCAACACAATTTTGGCACATAACAAAGAATCAGTATTTGTTAAATGAATGAGAGTGAATTTTTAATTAATTAGTTATGGGTAGGGGTTTTTGTGTGTGTGTGTGTGTGTGTATATGTGTGTGTGGTACATATATATTATATCTGTGCAAAACGTCTAAACATATGTGTGTGTTTAGATAACCAGCTAAGAAGATATAAGGAAGATCTAAAACTACAAGGCTTACATAAGATAGAAGTTAGTTTCTTTCCAGTAGTTGGTGGGTGTCCATGGCAAGTAGGTGACTCTGCTCTATATGATCATCCAGGAAGCCAGTTTGTTGTGTTGGATTGAATCTGTCATCTTCTATACAAGGCTTCTTTTTCTGGTCCAAAAGGGCTACTCCAGTTGTTTCCATTTCCCACCCAGAGGAAGGTATAAAAGAAATATTCAGGACAGGTTCTTTTAATTTAATGTGCTAAATGTTGCAAAAATCACTTCCTTTTATATTCTATAAATCTGAACCTAGTTCACTGGCTGTACCTAGCTACGAGTGGGACCAGAAAATGGTGTCTGTAACCCTCAGTAGCCACTTGGTAGGCTAAAATTTAGAAAGTTCTGTTCTTTAAAGGAAGGAGAGAATGAATATTAGGGTTGCAGTCTCAACTATAAGTTAAGGCTCCTTGATAAAGAGCTTTTTAATTCCTTGTACAAAAATACATAGGAAATTTTATTTTATAAACCAATGAGTATAGATAATATTGAACTAAATGTTTTCTTCAATATTTAAACATTAGAAAAATATCAGTTTTATTTCAACATGTATTAATACCATTTTGAATTATATGTTAAAACAGTTGTCACCATTTCTCTTCATTCATTCATTTGAGATTTATTGAGTTCTTGTCATATAATGGGCACCGAGCTAAACTGATATCTCAGTTATTATATTGTTACTTTTCATCTGTAGATGCTCAAATAGAAAAGTGTGTTTTAATAAAGAGCTATGAAAAGTCAGGTTTTAATATGAACTTAATTAAGAGTCAGTGTAAATAAATGATGGAGTATGTATGTTTTTCTCTTCCATGACAGGTCCTTAGGGTAGTTCGGCTTATTAAGATTTCACCTGCATTAGAAGACTTCGTGTACAAGATATTTGGTCCTGGAAAAAAGCTCGGGAGTTTAGTTGTATTTACTGCCAGCCTCTTGATCGTCATGTCGGCCATTAGTTTGCAGATGTTCTGCTTTGTCGAAGAACTGGACAGATTTACAACATTTCCAAGGGTAAGAATAAAAATGTGGTTTAATTCATTATTCTTATCTTACTAATAATGATTAACATCAAAGTAACTCCATTTTAATGATATTTCAAAATATTGCCACATTTTTGATAACTTGAAGTAACTCAATTTTAATATTTAAAATGGCTTCTTCTTTAAAAAAATGGTTTCTCCTTCAGGTGCAGGTGTTTGACCCCATTTTCAGCATTGCTAGATTATGCATCAATTCTGCAATTCTGGAAATAATATAATAGAATGAAAAGCTGAAACCAGTAAAGGTGGAAATAGTGTTCTTAGCACCTATAAATAAAAATATAGTAATTTTAAAATAAAGTTTACCTTTTTGTGTTTTTGAGAATTAACATTTTCAAATCTGTTTTATGGTTTATGTATTTTTATGTCATGCATACTCTAAAAGGAAGCTTTTAATTTTTAAATTCATAAACACTTCAGATTTGAAGTATCTTTATATCATCTAGTCCATGCCTCTACATTCTTATCAGAATTCACTTAAGCTAAAAGAAGTTAAAAATCAATTAATTAAAAGAACTCATGTAGAAGATAATAGCCTTTTACCAGAAAAATTCTGAAATTTAACTCTATTTGGATTAAGAAACATGAACAGTATAATAACCAACGCAATGTATATATTTTCACCATAAGCTGAAATAGTAAGCCCTATTATATAGGAAGAATAATCTTGGGGTAAGAAAGCATTTTTTAAAAAATAAGCTTTGAGGACAAAGATGCCTGTACTCATATAAGATAGACTGATATAGCCTGGATCATTTTTTAAAAACCTTGTGCTAAATTTATTATCCATCACTAAGCATTTGTTGAATGCCTATCAAGATCCAGGCAATTTTGGTGATCCTGGAATATAAACAACTAACTCCCCAATCCTCAAGAAACTCTTGATTGAGGGAGATAATGAGTAAGTAAACATAAAACCTTGATAAAGGCAAGCACAAGGTGCTGTGGGAACCTAGAGATAGGTCCATAAACAGAAATGGAAAAGTCCAAGAAGCTTCTTGGAACAGGAGGTTACGGAAGACCAGTTGTGTGTAGCCACATGAAGTGTAAGAGCACATTGTTCCAGGTGGTGAGAACAGCAAGTTGTGCTAAAGGTCTGAGGTAAGACATTTCCTGTTACAGAACTTAAAGGAGAAAGAATGGTTAAAGACAGGAGGACATAAGGCCAACGAGCTTTTAAGTTGGACGAAAGTGTTATCATGTTTAAATTCCAATGAGAAGGAGGAGGTAGAGGGTGAGGTTAAAGATGTATGAGATAAAAAGGGCCATAGCAAAAGGTTCCTGAGGGTGGCATACAGGGCACTGGCACCAAGACCAGTCTTAGACAGGTGCTGAGCTGTCAGAGGTTGAGGTGGTTATGTAGTTCAGCAAGCCAACCAAAAGTCACAATGAGCCTTTGTTTACTTACTGCCACAGTGCAAGCAACGGGCACAACTAAGCACTGGCTCCTCTCGAGCATTCCATTCTCCCCACTGAACAGCACTGGGTGAGTGTCAGGTGTGACAGCACAGAAGTCATGCGGAGCGGGGATCCCTGTGTTTCAAAGCCTCATCGTTGCCTTTGGTCAGGCCACAGAAGATGCCTACTGGCCTTGGAGCCAGACCTTTAACATCAGGGCTTTTTTTTTTTTTCTCCAGGGATGCAGGCTCAAGCAAGAGATGACAGTGATGTTATTCAGCCCACCTTCTCTTAGGCTGCTCCCTCACTGTCTTCTCAAAGGGCAGATAGAAACTGCAGCCCGCCATCTTTCACAGTAACACCGAGACTATTATAACGGTCCATCTCTCAGGCCAGTTTAATTTGGCACGGTGTTGAAGAGCCACTTTGACAAGGTCCCCATAGGTCAGCCATTGTTGTAGGTATGGGGGATACTAGAAGGAAAACGACTCTCAGTTTCCTCCTTTATTTGCCCAGTCTGACCTTAATTTCATAGCTTCATCTTTTACCATTTTCTCTAATCTCGCCTCACTGCTTTGATATCCCTTACCAAAACCTCTTTTATCAGATGATTATTGGAGTTGTTCCTGATGTTATAAGGGTGATATCATCCTGTGAAGTTGTCTGAATCAGCACCCCATAATAACACATTAATATTTCTGTAGTAAAACATCACCTTCAGACAAAGGATAGATAAAGACAATAAGTCAGTCTTAGGTCAGGTCAGATTTTTGCCAGTAAATGAGCTACGAAAAACAACAACAAAAAACATACCTTTGTGTATTTTCAAAAATATTTGAATATCGAAGTTGTGAATAGGACTGTAGGCCAGTATGAAACAGCATTATTGCAAATAAGATTCTGCACTTCTTGTTCTACAAGTCTGGTTTCACATCACTGCTCTTTCCCTTTTATCTATGTGACACTGGGAAAGTGATTTTTTAAGCTTTTCCCCACATCTAAAATATTGGTAAAAATAGTATTTTTCTCATAGCATTGTGTTATTGAATAATATATACAACAACACAACTCTAGGCTTAGCTTTAAAATGTTATATCCTATATAACATGTCTAAAGTTGGTATATTAGCCTCTTTATAAAAGAGAAGGCTGATCCATCCCTGACTTAGCCCCTTGGGATTTTCTCTATTTTCCAGCCATAATAGTAATCAAGTAGCATTACATTTTCAGATCTCCAGTTACTCAGTTGTGTCTCTCTGCCTGATTACTTTGACTATCTTAATGAAAGCAGCCAGCAACTGTGGGGCCTTCTAATCAGTTACTCAGCAGCTGACAGTGTTGACAGCCTAAACATGTGAAGTGACAGGAGTAGGCTTTTTCTTGCACATGAATGTAATTAAGAGTTAAATTCCCGTGCAAAATAATCTTATAAAAATGTTTAAAATATTACAATTACAAAAAGTAGTCATTATCATATCCAGTCAAATATAGCACCATCAGTCAGTTGTACTTTCCTGATAAGAAATCATCAGGAAAGATGATTAAAAACACTTTCCAGCCACACTAGATTTCTGTTCAAACACTCGCCTGTGGATCTCTTACCATCTTCCCTTCTCGTGCGATCTCCCTCATTACCCAGTGCTTAGTGTTGTGGTAGATTACAGTATGCGCCAAAGCATAGGAGAACAAATTTTCTGTAAGAAAAATTACCTCCCAAAGTAATAGGAACTTTAAGACTCCGCAATTGTTTATGTTATCCATACCTGGATCTAGGTCATCCTGAAGGCTTACTACCACCAACATACGCAGAGCTGTGAGACACAGGAGAATGAACTTGAGTGACTCTGGGAGAGGGCCGGCTGTGAAGAAAGGACTGCAGCACAGGCAGGACAAGCCTGACTTGGCAGAGGGAACTCGGTGTTTGTGCCAGGGAAATAATTTTCCTCCAGCTATTTTTCCAACCTGATCTTGACCCACCATAGAGGCGGCATAAACTCTCTAAGAAAATAGGACTAGTTGTAGAACTAAGCACTGGTTTGGTTAGATCTGATTATATCTTGGGACTGAGGAACCCACTGTGAAACCCCACTAAGAGGACCTGACATGGATGCATGGAGGTGGATTCCTCCATCCAAATTCCAAAAAGAGAATCCTGGCGAGGCAGAGGGCCAACAGAGAAAAGAGCAGCCTGGGTACACTAAGTGACTCCCCAGTGCATTGACCTCTGACAGAGCTCCATCCACATGGAAATACCCCAGGTACTTCTTGAAATACTAAAAAAGTGCAGGGTATCTTAAAGGGATCTCCTACTTGCCTTCCACGGGTTCCCCCCAATGCATCTCCCTGCCTCTGTTAGGGCATTTTAATCAATTTTTTTGTTTCCTGTAAAAATAATCTTTCTAAGATGTCTCATCGCACTCTCTCTATTTAAAATGCTTCAAGGTTCTCCTTTCCCTCAAGATAACAAACTTTTAAATATGATTTTCAGTATCTTTTCATCACTGGCCCTATTTACCTCTTCAGGCTCATATTTCAGGACTTCTTCTACCATACCTTTCAAAGACAGACGATGTCTACTTGCTCATTAAATTCTCTGTGCTTAGCACAATACCTGCCACAGGGTAGCTGTGAATAGGTTTTTGAAGACTGAATGATAATGCTGGACCAAAACAAACTTCTACAACCCTTCCACGCTATATCAGGCTCAACAAGCCAGATTCCATCTACTACTACTACTGTCCATTCCTCCAGGACCCCCGTTTGCCTCATCACTGTCCTTACCCTTACCAATCAGAAACGTCTCATAATTCTCTCAGAATGCTTTGGCTGCAAGTAGCAGAAAACCTCCCTCCAACTGACTTCAGCAATTAGGAAATTTACCTCACAAAATTGAAGAGATTAGGTGGACTTCAGGAGTGAGGACTCTGGATCATTCACTGAAATTCTCTCTCAGGTGTTGTTATGGGTTGAATTATGTACCCAAAATGATATGTTGAAGTCCTAACTTTCAGTACCCCAAAACGTGACCTGACTTGGAAATAGAGGTAATCAAGTTAAAATGAGGTCATTTGGGTGGGTCCTGATCTAACATGGCCGATATTCTATAAAAAGAGAAGATTTGGACACAGACACAGACATCCACAGAGGGAAGGTGGTATAAAGACGTTCTTGGAGAAGATGGCCATGCGATTGGAGTGACATCTCCAAGTCAAGGTCCTCCCAGGATTGCCAGCCAACACCCAGAAGAGGCAAGGGAGGATTTCTTACTAGACCCTTAAGAGGGAGGACAGTCCTGCCCACACATTGACTTCAGACTGCTAATCTTCAGAACTGCAAGATAATAAATTCCTGGTTTTTTAGCCACCAAGTTTTTACAGTTACCTTTTCTGTGAGTTGTCTTCATGTGTTAGCAAAATGGATGCAACATTTCCAGGCTTCATGGGAAAATCTAGAGGAAGAAGGGAGTCATCTCTGCCCAGGTCTCCTTAGGAGCAAAGACACCTCCCCAGCAAGCTTGCTGTCATCTCTCACTGGCAGGATTGGGTAACTTGGTCATTCCTAAGTGAGTCATTGGCAAGATGGCTGGAGTCAAAATGATAGGCTTAGATTAATCATATAGAAAGGGATGGATATTTCACAGACAACCACAAAACCACTACAATGGTCAGACTCAAAACCTGGACAAGATTTGTCTCTTTCATCTCTATATCAAACCTCTTACATGCCCAGTGCCAACAGTGTGTTTAAATAGACATGTGGCAGCAGGAAGGCTGGTGTTTAATTTCTGTCACCATTAGCATCTGGGCCCCAGCTCCTTCCCAAGGTGCTGAAATAGTCCTGCAAAGCAGCCAGCATAGGGTCTGGCACATAATCAACTCTTGCTCCCCCTCTTTTTTTTTTTTTGGCAATTGTCTCTGTCACTATTGACATTTATGCACAGGTCTTACCACCTCTACTAGACTATATGTGTCCTGAGGTTGGCACCACTGTACTCTCCTCTCCTGACACCTCCCAAAGTGCTTAACACTATGCCAAGGGATCTGTAAAGCTTCAGGGTAGAAACAGTCAGGGGGTGCTCATTAAACAATCCCGTGAGATGGAGAAAGGGAGCTTGAAATTTTTTCAATGGCAAAAAAAAAAAAAAAAAAAAAAAAAAGGATGTCTTGTTAGAATTTAGTAAAACAACTTTGTCATTTCAAGCCAATAACTTTCTCTTCTAATTTGGACCGAACAGACCCACTGCTAAGTAGAAATAACAAGGAAGAGCAGGCCCTGCTGTGAGGCAGTCCCCTGCAGTTCCTGTTTTGTTGGGACTAATAGGTTTTTAAAAGGAGAACAATTTAGAGTAACTTTTCACAGTGGAACAGCCCGTACAGGTTATGAGATTGGTGGGAATAGGCAAGAGCCAGCCACCAGTTTTTCTGTCACAAGGACAAAAACAAATTGCATGTGTCGCCTAACAAACAGCGGCACTACAGTCTAGTTCAGTTTACCCCTCCCCTTATTGTACAAAGCAGCGTGGCTCTGCGTTACTGAAATGCATGCAGTAAATTTCCACTGCACATCTTTAATCAGCTCAATATATTTATTCCTTTTAATTTCTCATTAAAATATAACAATCAGACCTCATTTGTTTTGCAGTTCTACAAGTGGGGATCACTCTTATTCATAAATAATACACTACCCTCCATAACATGAAGTACTTGAGTTTTAATATTATTTACTTGATGTTTTCTTCATTTGCATTTTCTAAATGCTAATTACTTGCTCTATTGAATTTTCGCTTATGAAATCATGTCCAAAGCAGTTATACAGTAGATGCAGTAAACACTATAAAATAATTACGAATTAATTTCCCCCTTTCCTCTCACCACCAAAATGGCTAAATTGTGCTTTTAGTTGTGCTTAAAGAATTACTGAAAATTTTGAAGGAAAACTTGCTCCTTAATTTTTTTCATTATTTGCCAGATGTAGTTACAGTTTGACTATAATTTTAATAAATTCAAGGCCTATTTTATCTTTAGAAGTACAATTAGTTCAATTAATATTGCTGAAATATTTATTAATTTTTATTTTGTTTTGCCTTTTGTATATTTTAAATTTTTTTCATGAAGATACTTCAGACATGGAAAGAGATAACAAGAATAATAAAGTGTGTTCTTCTGTGGCCCTACGCAGCTTAACGAGCACGTTAGCAGAGAATCTGAAGTCCCAGAGTGCCTTTTGCTTGTCACCTCCTCCCTTTCCCATAGAGAACAATGTCTCTGAATTTGATGTCTGTGTTCTTAATGCATTCCTTTATCCTTTTAGTGCATATATAGGCATTGGCTGAAAAATCACATTGCTTTTTACATAATTTAAACATGCCTTATATGGTCTCATACTGCACTATTTCTTCTGCTAAAATTTTTTTTTTTTTTTTTTTTGCTCAACACTATGTGAGATTTGCCAGCATGAGTACATGTAGCTGTATTTCATTTATCTTCCTTGTGGCATAACATACAACTATGTATTGCATTATGTATGATACACTATTCATCTAAATGCTTCACACCTTACTTGCTTTCTTATTCTTCTGTGTGCTATGCAAATTCTAAGATAGGCCTCCAAGATATTGGACCCATTGTATAATCCCTTTCCCTTAGGTTTGGGCAGGACTTGTAAATACAATGGGATTTTATTCCTGTGAATAGGTTGCTAATCGCTTAACTTGGAGTCAATCAAAAGAGGAGATATTTTTAGGTGGACCTGACCTAATCAGAAGGACTGGGCCTTTCCTGAAGAGAGAGATTCAAAGAAAGAGTGAGTCTCTTGTTGGCTTTGCAGAAGTAAGCTGTTATTTTGAAGGGCTATGTGGCTAGGACTTGAGGTTGGCCTTTAGGGTCTGTGAGCAGCCCCCAGTCAACTACCATCAAGGAAGCAGGGTGCTCAGTCCTACAATCTAGTACCCATAGGAGCTGAATTCTGATAACAACCCGAATGAGGGTAGGAAAAAAACCCAGCTCCAGATGATACGACAGCCCGCCTACACTTTGATTTCAGCCACGGGACACTAAGTAAGAATCTAGCTACAAAATGTCCACATCTCTGACCTGTAGAACTGTGAGATAATAAATTAGTGTTATTTAAAACTGCTAAATTAATAATAATTTGTAATACAAAAATAGGAAAACTAATGCATGCAGGTTTGGAATGTTTGTTTTTAAATATTTGTGACTCCAAATAGTGCTGCTCTGAACATTATACATTAATTTGTGCACATGTGAAATTTCTTTAGGGTATATAGCTGGGAATAGCATTGATGAATTTTACAATAAAGGAAGAAGTCATCTTATCCCATTGTAGACACGTGACACTCAAATAAGCCAAAAGGTGATATCAAAGATATCCTGGAGCATATTCTGGAAACCTACATGTGCTTCCAAAGACCATCTCATTTTAATAGTAAGAGATTGCTTTCAGAGAAGAAGGTCTGCAAAGCATTATGACGAGTTGTCATTAGGGGTACCTATGATTTCAACAGGTAAGGATGTGGGTGATGGCATTAATAAGACTTTCGTATAAGGAACAAAGAATGTGAAAATCAAAGACATGGAGAATCACAGGGCTTGGAGGGATGTATGAGAAACAAACTGCAGTGTTGGTCTGGGCCCAGACGATAGAGTATCATCAGAGGTTGGGACTGTGACACAGGCAGGGGAGCCACTGAAGATTTTTACCTTTCTTTCTTATTTTTTTTTCCTGGAGAATATCAGAAGAGCTATTTTGAAGAAGGTTACACTGCAAGAAATGTTATTTCTCTGAGGAGGTATTTTCATTGAACAAAATTTATTTTTATTGACTAAAGACAAAAATTTATGATCATTTGGGGAATTTGGGGCATCTTCGGGGCAAGAGAGGAGGTAATTTTTTATTTTTTCTATCTGGCCATTACTGTGTCAAATTTTCCACAGTCTGAAGCTTTAGGCCAAATTGTCATCCATGCCTGGACGTGGCTCTGCAATAAAAACTAGCAATTTGCTTTAAATTTTCAAGTAATTCAGTGATATAGCTTGATATAATCATCTCCCCCCCCAAAAAAAAGCTATAAAATTAATTTTGTTTTGTTCTCCTATAATATCAGAGGATATTATTTTTTGCCCCTGTTTGAATTTATTTTTGTGATTTATTTTTGTGATTCATCAGTGGCATGGTGATAGAATAATATCTCGTGCATTTCCTTTTAATGGATGATTTTAATGCAACATGAATCACACAGAGATGGCCATCTTTTCCTGTTGTGCATTGATATCACTGGTGTATTGAACTGCAATTAACGGAACTATTACATTCCTTGAATAAAGCATTTTTATATTCCAATTCCAGATGTCCACTATTGTGGGAGAACTTTTTTCGCACCTCTTTATATTTTGGTAGTTTTCTACCAATCATCTTATTTATAGTTTTCCAGCTATCAATTGCTATATATCACTAATATTATTTTAGTAATCAATCCACTCCACTGCACTAACTTCAAAAATAAATTAGAGCCATTAATGAGGAATATTTGTCTTAGTTAAAATAAGCTTCTGGAATCATATTTTCACTGATGAAAAGATAACAATATTATTAAATATCTTCTTGAGTCTTGCCTACAAAAAAATATAATCTATAGTCAGACGTTTCAATTGTTCTCTAATGACTCCATACAGTTTCCCATCAATAAAAACAGAATAAGAGTACATCTTTTAGAGGATTATTAAGAGAGTCATAATGTGAACTAGCTAACACTCTGCCTTCATCGTAACAGGCAAATATCAAGTAGTAGCAGCTAATGTTGTTCTTAAATGGCATGGAAATACAACTTCTTAAGTTGCACCCTGAATTCCTAGCAATAATCAGAGAACCCAATTAACAAGGGTCTCTCAGTAAATCATTGGGACATTAATTTAACAGTAAGTACTCCATTTTCTGTATCGCATTAAAGTTTAAAAATAGACCCCAATTCCAGTTTAGAATATTTTTTTTAGTCATTCCTATGCAACTTTCCACAAAAAAGCAAAAAGTAAAGCATTATATTACAAAGAAAAAGAAAACAACTGCCGAATCTGAAATAGCTTATCACTAAATATTTCACGTATATGGGACGAAACTGTACCATTTAATGAGTCATGTATAGATTATTTCCCCACAGCCCGCCGCTGGGTATAACATTCGAGAGGCTCAGTGATCCATAAGACTGAACTGCCTACCTCTGCAGAGGGTTCTTTCCATCTCCTCAAACATCTTTTCTATACATCAATTTTAAAACCTTAATTTCCAGGAAACATAATGGGATAAAGTATATGTGTGCACATGATAAGCATGCATCTGAGTACATGTATGTGCAGACCAAGTGGTAAGGGGGACAGGGAAGCTGTACTAAGCAAATAGAAGTAAATAGGTGCATGCTATAATATTGAAGTGTGCAATACAAAAGCAGGAATATAGTGCAAGTGGAGACTATAGATGAGAACCCTTTAGATATATAGAGAACCCTATAAATACAGAAAGAACTCTAGTAGTTAGTTCAGGATTAGGTCTGGAGTATTACTTCTGTTGTGTTTGTTATTATTTTTGTTTTTCATAAACCATTAATTCAATTCAGAGTCCCCCCAAAAAAGACAGTGGGCAAAGAACAAAAATCCCACCTTAATCCAACAGAAATGTACCAGAAACATTTCTGCAAGAAAACTAGAAATTTGACAATAAAGTGTGTATATTAATATGAATGACCAATAAGAGAATTCCACTAACAATGCAGACAAATATCACATTTCCTGTCCTTATGTTTTTCTTTAATTTAATTTAATTTTTTAAATTAATTGATTTGTTTTTATTATGGTGGCATTCGTTAACAAAATCCAGTAAGTTTCAGGTGCACAATTCAACAGTTAGGCATATATATTTGCATTATGTATTCATCATCTATAGTTAGATTTCTTTCTGTCACCTCATATTTGACCCCTTTTACCCTATCTACCTACTTCCACCCCCACCCTCTGGTAATCACTAGTCTATTGTCCATGTCCATGAGTCTCTGGTTGTTTGTCCTGTTTGTTTTCACATTTCCTGTCTCTTTGGATAAGCCATGTGGTTTCAGATTGAGTGAAAAGAGGAGGTAATACCAAGAGGGAGATTATGAAAAAGTACGGCAAAATAAAGAAGACACTATCTTGGAGTGTGAGGAATAATGTTATTCAACTAATTAAAAATTATTAAAATTGTCTTAAAATTCTTGCCAATTCAACAGTACATGAAAATAAATGTTTATTACATGTTGCCCGATTCTAAAAAGAATGTAATGTGTCCATAAAGGATTATAGCCAGGTCAAATAAATTTAATATGAAGACACAACTTCATTTATAATGTAGGTCAATAAGATTAGAAGAATTAATCTAAAGTGAAAACAAAATCAAAATTATGATGGAAGCAAAAACGAGACCCAAAACACAAAAGCTCACCATGACGATATCTATGTTTCCTGGAGTTCGAACACAAGTGTGACTCTAATTTTTCTAGCAAATACACACATAGATAAATGATAAATAGATAGCTTAGATAGATGATAGATGATGATACATAGATGATAGATAGCTGACACATAGATTGATGCTATATAGATAAGCAGTGATTATTAGGTAAAAACAAACTGGTCCCTAGAAAGCGTAGTCTTGATTAAATCTAGAAACAAATTTCTCTAGAGGTTATTATTATTAACAGTAGTAATTACTGTATATGAGTACTTTTTCCATGTGAGGCTCATATATAGAGAGATATATCTATATATCTATATCTTTATACGCATTTATATAGAGAGAGAGAGTGAGAGGGAGAGGTGCAGATATCCATATGTACCTAATGCAATCCCCAAAACAACCCTCAGAAGTATATTCTGCACATTATAGATCCAATAAAGAAAGAAGCATGAGGAGCATGGTCAAAAATTGGTGAGAACCAACAAAAAATATGTGAGGGTACAGTAATTAAAAGAGTATGATTTAGGGTTAATCATACTCTTTTAATGAATGGTCAAACTCATATATTCACTTAAAAAACGTATGAAATGGTCAAACTCATATATTCACTTACAAAACGTATGAAAAGAAAGTATCACAATGAATGATCAAAAGTCTAATTATTATTAAATAAGTAATGTTGGGATATCAAAGCCCCATCATACTATGTACCAAAATACTTTCCTAATGAATTAGAGCAAAAATATTTGAAGTGTGAAAAATGTAGAAAGCAAAAAGAAAATACCATCTTTCATTCTGGATGGTCAAGGACTTTTTAGGCCTAAAAAAGAATACATTTTAATTTTCAAAAAGTGAAAATTACTACCATAAATAATTTTTAAAAATAAGAAAATATGAAGACACGACCTCATTTATAATGTAGGTCAATAAGAATATGTCAAATGGACAAACTTTGTTATTTTTGTTTTGAATCAGTCATGATGTGCACTGCTGGCAGGAAACCCTTCCACACATTGCACATGGCAGTGAAACTTTTCTAGGAAAGCATTTTATTATATATACATATCAAGACACTAAAAAGCATTTTTACTCTTTGATCTAGTAATTGGCATTTCTAGAAATCTACTTCAAGAAAATATCCAGAGCTACACACAAAGATTGATCTTCAAAAAAATACTCTTTTAGCATTATTTACCATTGTGAAAATTTTGAAGCAACCTTAATGTCCAAACAGAATGTCTAAATAAATTTTTTAAGTGGTGGCATATTACACAGTTATGAAAACTATACTTTTACAGAATAATTAATGAGTTAAGTCATAAGTGGCATAAGTGGTAATGATAAAAAAAGATTAAGCAAAAAAGCATAATGCAACACCATTTTTGCAGCTGAATTAAATTTTGTCTCAAGTACATATATATGCCTAGAAAAAAAAAATGGTAGAATTTTCAAATTCTAAAACAGATTTTTTAAAGTATATACAATTTGTTGTTTGAATTATAAATAACTCATTTTATTCTTTATACCTTTTGATATTTTCAAATTTCATACACAGAATGGCTTCTTAGTTTAAAAAAGGGAGATAGGTAGGTAGGTAGATAGATGATAGATGATACATAATAGATATGAAACCCTAATTTATAATTACACATCAGTAAGAACAAACTAGTATCTTATTTTTTTCAATGATGAGGACATGAGCATGTAAAATTTTAAAAGAATAAAAGATGACAGAATATATTAATAGATAATATTATGTATCTGTAAGCCTATATTTATATACTCAACACATATTCAAGTTGTGTAAGACTAATATTAGTTTATGACTTGTAAATTCAACTTTATTAACATCAGATCATTACAAATAAATATTTATTTGTAAACTACTCAAATTATATATTTTCTAAGTATTTGAGTGCTAAATAAGCAGTATCAAAATCAGTTATGAAATTTGTTTGTAACAGAAAAGAACAGACCATATAATTTTCAGTCAAACTCTGTGAACATAGATAGTGAAGAGAAATAAGAAATCAAAAGCAATTAAAAGAGAGCAAACAATAAACAAATAGCTTTTTTAATATGCAAAACTATAAACATTTCTTGAACAACTGCTTTCTATTTGAAGTAAATAGAAAAGTATGTTCTTGAGCACAGTTCTACAAATGGATAGTAAGAAAACACTGAAATTTTTCTATGTAGACTCTGTTGTTTTTTAGTTACAGAAGATTTCTGAGTAAATCTTCAGTATATTGAACAATGGGATATACATTTGTGTTTTTAAGAACACTATTTTGTATGTGTTACTAAACCTTTATTGCACCAAAAGTAAAATAACAACTTTTTTATCTGCAATTTTATAACACATATTTGCCAATGAAACACATCATTTACATTATGAAAATTTAATATGACTGACATTAACAAAATAGCTAATTAAGAAATAAGGCATAAATCCTTCAAGAAACTTGACAGTCTGTTCTATGAAGAAAATGAATTCAGAAGTCCCCTATTTGCATAAATCTCCAGGCCTCATTTTCACAGCTGTTTGTTCTGTCAGCTAGATGCTTGCATTTCAATATTATTTTAACATAATCGGTGGGAAGTATACTTTCAACTAAAAATATCATGCTCTTCAAGAAAGATTGGTAGGGGAAAATATAAGTTCATTCAATTCATTGATATTTTTTTCCTTAAAATTAGTGTTCCAAATATAGGAACTTTAACATTTCAGTCTTTAATTATTAAAATATTTGTAATAATAAAATACATTCGGCAATTTTAGATTCTTATGAAAATGAAAAGGTTATGCCCTTTTCATATGGAAAATGTTAATAAGTGGAGCTTATTTTAGCAAAGAATAAAACATGCTGGCAATATCTATTTTTCATTAATCAGTTGAGCATAATATGGAGTTTCAGATGTGTACCCAGGACTGTGCTGACAAAGGAGGTTAAAATTTTTAAATAGTACTTAGGCTAGGCATGTATAATGTTTGTCTTAGTAATTTAGGTAATGAAAGGATATCAGTAGTTATTAGATCTCAAGACGTCTTGTACCTGTAATGTCCAAAAGGACAGCAGGAATTTGAAGTCAGCAGGTTCTAGCCTAGAGACCTGGCAGCACCATTTGCTACTTGCAGGCCTAGGTTAATCATTTAGGGCCTCCACACTTCAGTTCCCCATCTGTAATAAGGGCTACAATATGTACAGTAACTAATTCCCAGGGTTATTACAAATAATATTCTAAATAATAGACAATTAACTGCCTTGGAGCTAAAGCACCAAATAAATGCTAGTCATGGCTCAGTGTGCCTTATCATTTAATCTTACTCTGAAAGATATTTTAAGAAACTGTACTAATCTATGATTTTTGTCTACATTGTCATTTACGGTGTTATATGTAAAAGTCAATGAAGAATGGCTAACATTTAAAAGAAAAGACAATCAGATACTCCTACACACATCTTCAAAACTAGAAAAAAAGATTCACCGGGTTTTGTAAATGAGCTTCTGCCATCTTTCCTTTTACTCTTGAAATTATGTTTAAGTGTAGACTCTACTTAAAGTAATTTGTGGCTGGAATAGGCATAATGTTTTGATGTCTACTTTGCTTCTAATTACATTTAAGCTCATTTTGACATTTAAGGACAATTACATTAATCAAGATTCAGTAAGACTTTTCGCAGTGGTCTGAAATTTGACCAATAAACAGGCTTTCCCCCATCCTTTTTTTTTTTCTTTAAATGGAATGCTTGGCAGTAAGCATATTTTAGGAATTATAAAAGCAAATAATGTGGGTTCGTTTTTTAAAAAAAGCAAAGAACTGTTTGGCTTTTCTTGCCAACATAAAAGGCAGTCACAGAATTAATTGAAACCACCAGTTTCAGCTTTATTTCTTTCTAAACCACAAGGGATAAGGCATAGAATAATCATTTTACAGAGATTAACATTTTAAATATTTCACTTACTAACTACAAAGGTAACTGATTTCAATAGATCTCAAATTCTAAGAGTTCATATAGAGAGAGAAATGTGCATGGCACCAAAAACTTTTAAAAGTCACTAATAGCTAGCCTCTCCAGGACAGGGCCCTACAACAAACTTAGTCAGTGTTCCCTTGTGTTTTAAGATCCCAGTATACTTAATGACAAAGCTCAGTACCTAATTTGCTTAGCTCCTTGTTTTCAGTCCGCTTGCTACCATTAAAATTTTTGCTGTTTATTAAATAAATACACTGATGAGTTAACAGTACCAAAACACTAGAAAGGCAATATAGCGTATCTACTAGTAACAAAACAATCACTATAGCCTTTTTCTATAATGTTATAAGTAAAATGGGAAAATGGACTGAAAAGTAAATCATATAAAAACAGTTTCCAGTTGGCTGCCAGTACCGATCAATAATAGATCATAGAATAGCAGACACTTATAGCTAGAAGATATCTTAGGAATCATTTAGTTCAAAGATAAAATAAAATGATGCCATTAAAAACACCGTCACACTTTCAAAATCATGTATCTAAAGGAACGATCTTCTTAAAAATATAAATGATTTATTCTATTTAATTTTTTGCTTTATAAAAATGGAATCTGTATTTGACATAAAAAAATATTGTCATAAGAAACAGGAATTTTACATTTTTAACTAGTGTAATAAACATTGTTTTGGGAAAATTACTTTAAGACAGATTTTTGAAATTATTATGAAAAATATTATATGTATACTGCTTTAATGTTTACGGAGTACTCACACATATTTTATTTATTTTAGTTCTATAAATAGTCTTCAGAGCGTGATGATATGATCACACATTTAAGAAAGATTGGTGTTATCGTCCTCAAAGTTAGGTCTTTTACCCAGAGCCACTAAGCCAGTCAGCAATTTCATTCGAAACTCAATCTTGTGATGGCAGAACTGAAGTCTTGGTTCTTTGCCTCTCTGCCCTACAACTCAAAGAGAGTCATTCAACTTCAATCTCAAACAACCTCAATCTCCTGCAGCTGTTTCTTTTAGGAAAGTCATCTCTTTAGAGTGAGGGTATAGATGAGGTGGCCAAAGTTAGAAGTTTTGAAAAGCATGTGGCTGATACTGCATTCACCGAAGACAACAAAGAGGCTTGCCAGATGGTGCTGAGGTCCCTTTGGAGGCCATAGTGAAAAGGAGCCCATTTCTCTGTGATATGACTTTCTCCACAATGCAGCTGGATGGGTAGGTGCAGCCATGGAGACTTAGATTCACCTGGGAGTTGGCATTTTTCCTGAGAGTCTGGCAAATGAGACAGAGAAATGGAGTTTGGAGAACTGAGAAAAATGTAACTGAATTGATGGACCATGGGATTCCATCTCAACTAGGGAAGGAGGGATTTAAATTCAAGAAATGGCTGCGGCAGTTGGCTTTAATATGGCAGTCTTTTGTTTTTACTCCAGATTTCAAACCCACAGTATTCGTGTTTATGGATAACTTACTTTGGCCACAGTAAGGGGTGGCTCTTAGAGCTTTTATTTGTCTTCGGTTTTTAAATACATTTAATGTCTTTTTTATTGGTTTTTCCCAGCCCTTAATTCTCCAGAAGACCTTGATCTTGTCAGTCATGATTTTGCCAGTCGATAATGTTTTTAGAAATGTAACTCCAACATTAGGTTGGTCCAACATTTACTGTATATTGAAGTTATTTTAAATATTGGAAAGCTTTGAAAAGTTCAGTAAGTTTTAAATAAAAAGAACTATACAACAAAATAGTAAAAGATTATCAAGCCAGTGGGTTTTTCAGAAGATAAAACTCCTCTATATATTATTGCTATTTGAAAAAAAAGAAACACAGAGATTGAGTCAGTGAATAACTAAGGCACTTAAAGCCAAAGGAAATGTCACTTTTGAATTCAGTGAATATCATCTAGGCAAGTCTTTTATTTTAAGACTAACTAGTAGTAGGACTCAGCAGGAACACTCTTAGTAAAAAAAGTTAAGCTACTGTATAAGTCGTCAAGTACATTTCATTTTAAAAGCAAACCTTTTGTAGCGGAAGAATTCTAAAATTAGCTAAAGATAAATCAAATAGATGCAAATGATATTTTCAAATGAAAGTTGTACATCAATGATGTCAGTTGTATTCTTTGCTACATTTTATAACTTTTTAATGTGTATTTTTTCAGTAAGAGAAATATGTCTTACATGTATATTAATAAAAACAGTAAAAAGCATATTAAGTAAAAAGTAATTTATAAAACCATGTTCACACAAAAACCTGTACATGAATGTTCATAGAAGCATTATTCATAATAGCCAAAAAGCAAAAACAAC
This sequence comes from Eonycteris spelaea, assembly GCA_003508835.1. Lineage (NCBI taxonomy): Eukaryota > Metazoa > Chordata > Mammalia > Chiroptera > Pteropodidae > Eonycteris > Eonycteris spelaea. Next base: position 565,271 of record PUFA01000067.1, on the reverse strand, counting down.
CCAAATTCCTATTACCTGATGAATAGCTAAAATGTGGTCTATCCAGATAATAAAATATTATTCAACAATAAAAGAGAATGAAATGTTGATCCATACCACAACACAGATGAACCCCGATCACATATTTTAAGACTCCATTTATGGAAAATGCTTAGAATAGGCAAATCCATAGAGACAGAAAGTATATTATTGGTCACCAAAAGCTAGAGGACAGAGGAATCAAGAGTGACTGCTAATGGGCACAAAGTTTTTTTGCAGGGATGATGAAAATGTTCTTAAGTTGTAATAGTTGCACACTCTGTGAATAAACTAAAAATTGTTTGATTGTATATTTTAAAAGGTGAATTTTATGATACGTAAACCTGTTACTTTTAAAAAGTTCAAAAACAAAAATGAGTATCTACCCCCTTCTCTAGCTCCTCATGCCTTTCTATTACAGTCCCCAGAGTTCCAAGCTTATTATATAGGCTTTCAAGCATTTTTATACATGCAAAAACTATATCCAGATATGCAATTACAAATAGGATCATACTATTAACCAAAACCTAAGGTATTTACCAATCATACCTTTAAAAATATATATGTCTATTTTTAACCTAAATTGATTTCCACACATACTGAAAAACCAAAACATGCATTTGGTCATTAAGTTAACAAAAGGGATCCATGATATACTTTTTAAAGGTTTAGGAACTATTTTGTAAGCTCTGAATAAACATTTTCAACCTGTTAATTTTAGCATGAGAAAATACCCTTGATTTGCCTTTACCTAACTCTAAGAAGGTCTATAAGAAAGAGATTTGGGGTCCAAAATGGGTCCTCGAGGCCTTGAGAGAGAAAAGGATGTGCTGTCATTGATGAACCTGCTTTTGCCTTCAAAACTATGTCAAGATCCCTCAGCAGCCTGATAGAAGCATGGTCTACAGGACATTGTTCACTCCACCTGCGATTGATGTTCAAGACTTATTAGTCGGAACAAAAGAGAAGCTATGAAAATAGTTGTTTATTCTTCTTTCTTCCCTCTTTGGTGATCTTATTTTAATTCAAGTCTCCCCATCTTGGTTTATGACCAAGAAGTATAGCCTGTAAAGCCATTTAGGGAGAAACTATTAGCTGTTTTAGAAGTAATATCGAGGAGTATTGAGGATAAATGTAGAACTGAGCCAAGAACCTGCATTGGATTTTGCAGGATTTTCTGACAGATAGGATGTTGGATATGAAGGCATGAGAAGTTCCAAAGTTGTTGGTGCAGCCATTGGCCTCGGTAACTTGAAAAGTGGATTTATCATTTTCTAAGGTGGGAAGAAGTACAGAAAGAACAGGTTTGGGGAGTGGGAAGTGAGAGAAGAGGAAGGTAGTAGGATGAGCAGCAGAGCTGATACCTTCGTCTTATACAGAGAGATGGGAGGTAATTCTGTTAGAGTTAGGTGGAACAAGAAATAGGAATTTATGTACAAAATTTGGGGGTGGTCAAGAGAAGTGGGAAGTGATGTTTACCTGAACTAAATCTTCACATATTATAGCAGTAGTCTATGTCTAAAGTGGATAAGTCAAGAAATATTGAATAAGGGTATGGATGCTACCAGAAATGAAAACACAAATGGTTAAAAATGGTGGTCTCTGAGAAGCGGAACTGAGATATTTAGGCATATGGCTGTTGTTTACTATTCATTAAGAAACCCACATCCGGTTTCTTTACTACGTAATATTTTAATCATGTCATATTACTATGATTTTAATTTTAAAAACTAATCCTAAGAATGAGCTTAAGAAGAAATGAGCAGAAACTATATAAGAAATCTTTGTTTGGAATCATGAATGATATGCCTTTCTTCCAGATTGGAGGATAAACTGAGAACAGTATAAATTTTTTCTTAAATTATTGTGACCTCAATGTGTAAAACAAGAAGATGTTTAGGAAAATTAACAACAATAAATAATAGAATTCTGAGAACAAATAGTTATGAGGAGGGACTGGTAACCTTATCAGTTATTAAAGTGTATAATTTTATGCAATTTGGAAATGAAATTGATAGAAAAGTATAGAAAATCTGGAGATATAACTGAAAGCATATGACTTTAATATATAAAAGGGATATTTCAATTTAATAAAGAAAAGATAGATTTTTCCATTAAATTGTGCTGAATCAACTAAAAAAATAAGATTAGTTGCGCTCTCATTTCTTATACCAAAATAAATTCCAAATTTAAACTGATTTGAATAGTGATTTTTGGTTCAACATGTTAAACATAATGAAATAAATAAACAGTAAAACTCTGAATAAAAGTATGGGTACATTTTTTTCTAATCTCACAGTGAGAAAAGTCTTTTTAAACAAAATAGAAACAGCTTAAATAAAAGTTATGGCAAATTATGTTGCTTAGAAATTTAAAATATGTGTTTGCAAATACTTTAAATGGATAAGAAAAAAATACATTAAATACAATGGAATATTACTCAGCCATTTAAAAAAAATGAAATCATACCATTTGCAATGACATGGATGGACCTAGAGGTTATTATGCTGAGTGAAATAAGTCAGTCAGAGAAAGATAAATACCATGTGATTTCACTTATATGCAGAATTTAAGAAACCAAAAGAACAAACTAATCAAAAAGACTCACAAACATAGAGGACAGTCTGGGGACCACCAGAGGGAAGGGGGTAAAGGGTTGAGAGAACAGGTGAAGGGTTAAAAAAGTACAAATTACTAGTTGATAGATCGTCACAGGGATGGGGAACACAGCATAAGGAATGCAGTTAGCGTTAATGCAATGGCTAGGTGAAGAGGCAGAGGAGAGAAAGAGCAATGAGGGGATCATTTTATAAACTACATAAATGTCTAACCAATGTACTGTATACTTGAAACTAATAATAAAATAAAATTTAAACATATATATGTATATACAGATACAAGATTAGTTTTTCAATTTATAAAGAGAGGAAAAGTTCACAGGATAGGAAATGTCATAACAAAGGAAAAAGTAGTTCGAAAAAAAAAGAAACAACCTCCTCTAGGCCTTTGTTTATCGTCTTCTTCTCCACCATTTAAATCCTTCTCATCATCATGAAAGTCAACTTCTACCATTTTCCGAAGCCTGTTCTTGACTTACATAAGAGGAATACCTCGGTCCTTCTAAAGCTTCTTGGTGGCTTTACTGTATTTCTCTAATATGCCATATTTTTCATATTTTCTTTTCTTAGAGCTGGTCATGTTCATTTTTTTCTTCTACTCTTGATTATAAATTTCTTAAGAGAACAAACTGTGTCTTCCTCATCTCAATCCTCAACACATCCAACCTTCAGTAACACTAATAATCCTATTTGAATAAATAAACTAAGCAGATTCTTCAAGTAACTCAGATCTTGCAAATAATATAAGTCAGAAAGTATCCTTGATTCACAACCTCAAACTATCACTTGGGTTTAAATTTCTGGATAAAATCTCAGCAAAACTGATAAGGCACCCTTCATGCAGGACATAAATTAATTTTCAGCCTATAATAGAAGTATTTCATGGCACTACCTTCCGTTGGTTTATTCATGTAATCAGCTATAAACACACGAGTCACATTGTAACAGAAAGTTTCCCTCTCAATATAATTCACAGCATTTCACAATATGAAATTTCAGATGTGAGTTTTTTTTTCTTCTGAGACTCTGAAAAGAGTAGAAGATAACCCTAAAGTTCTTGCCCACACTGCTTATCTCACAGCAACAGGTTACAATCCCGTAGCGCCTCATTCCTGAGCATTTAGTGAATGCATAATAGCTGCGTGTTCATGAAAGCTAATCCAGTAGATGAAAACAAATTAAATTGGTTTGTGCCCAAGGCAGCTGAAAGGTACACCTGAATTTTTAGTCTCTAAGTACCAAAAAATAAATCTATTTGGCTTAATCACAAGCTTTTCTGTTACTTTTGGAGAAAGAAATTCATGTCCAGTGAAATTCCTTTTATACTGGTAGGTGTTTTGACTCTTTCCATATTGTTGTTGAGCCTTTAGGATGCACACAGTTTCACATTGGTGACATCTCCATTGAAGGAAATATAGCAGTCTGGTTTTTTGTTTTTTGTTTTTGTTTTTGTTTGTTTTTATGTGAGTTATCTTTGGAACTTTTGTTCTTTGCCTTTGGAGGTGATAAATATTCAACAGAAAAAAAAATACAGGGAAAAAATAATTGCCCTCAATGATAGGTTCTGGCACACCTACGAGGTTAAATGATGTGTTGAAAATTCTCTGAAGCATTTTCATGATGAGTTAAAGCTAATATTTTCTTAAGCACCCTGGCAAGGGAAGTATTATTTTGTCCCTGGTGATGCTAAGTTCAAGTGTCAATAGCAATGTATTTCATACTTTTATAAACACTTTGTAGGATAATGAGATTATAGAAAAATTAACTCAAGAAGGAATAGTAGATTCAAGACTTCATTGAACACAGGAAGCGATACTTGGAGAAATGCTTACTTTAGAGTCATAATGCCTGAGTAATACTTCTATTAGTACCGCAAATTAATAGAGTGATTTTGGGCTAATCACCTATCATCCTTAAGCCTCATTTTTCTTGTCTTCAAAAGGAAAGAGTCAGATTAGATTATCTTTCAGATCCCTTTTGGCTCTAAGGTCCTAATCAGTGTAACAGAGCTTTTATCTTGGGCTCAGTCCATCTTTGTATTGTAGTGGACTTTATTTCTTAAAATCCCAATACCTGAGAATTCAATTTAATGTACTAAGACCTGAAGACATTTTTAAAAAGTCACTAGATGACAATTGTCAATTTTCCCTAGTCAGCATCATAAATTCTCATTAAGGAACATTTATTGACCACTAATGTATATAGAATACATAAGTCAGAGAGGCATATATAATCATGTAATTAATAAGAAAAACATGTAAGAATGGAACTAACTAAAGGTCTTTGCCGAGAGAGTATGAGTCCTTAGCTTGGCTAGCTTTTGTTGGAATGCTCTATATTTTTTAGTTTTGGCTTCAACCATGGTCTTGACTCTGTACCTTTAAAATAAAAGAATTATAAAAATGTATTTGTCCTTATTAAGTTTCTCAGCATGGCAATATCATTTAAAAATATTTATTTTTAAAGAGTCTAATGTTTTTAATATAACAAATTTGATAGATGAATACTATAAAAGTAAAATGAAGGTTATTATTCTCATATGCCTTTAGACAATTAAATGTCATTCATTATAAAAATAAGTTGTACTTAGCAGGAAAAAAAGTACAACAATCTGTTGGAAATGTTAAATAGTTAGCTTACTTAGAGGGGGAAGAAAAAGACAAATAAGCAAAGGTTCTGAATTTTTTTCTAATTTGTTCAACAGTATTTACCACCGACAAGGCTAATTTTAATTCAGGGCAATTATTTTCACCTTCTGTACTGAATAGCCCAAAATCAGGCTTTTAGGATCTTTAATTCTCAGCTCTTTCACATCTGTTGAATTAAGGCTGTTCTTACCCTGATCAATCAGATAAAAATCAATAATGTTGAGATCAAAGTCCTCAAAATGATGTGCTAATTTTAAATTGCATGCAAGCCTTAAGCTAGTGTTTAATACCTTCATCATTTCCCTCTGTAGGCATTTATGTCCATGTTCCAGATCCTTACCCAGGAAGGATGGGTAGACGTAATGGACCAAACTCTAAATGCTGTGGGACACATGTGGGCACCTGTGGTTGCCATCTACTTCATTCTCTATCATCTCTTTGCCACTCTGGTGAGTTCAGCACTTTTTTTTTTCGATTATATCTCAGAATTCATAATGGGATGAGCATCAGCAGATTTTTGGCCTGTTTGCAATTCCAGAATGAAAGTCACATACCAATGTAGAGTAGTCCAGTTAGATGAGGTTGCTTGCATTCTAAATTTCTATGAATCAAAGAACTTCTTGAAGAACTAGATTTCAGATAAGAGTAAGAAGTTGTCTTCCTAAGGTACAGGTGTGTTTGCATGAGGGTAAAACAAGACGAGACAAAATAGAAATCTCACATTTGCATACTGATTTAACTATCTGTGGGCATTCACACCCTAGATGATCTAAGGATCAAACCAGACAACATTATTTTTTTTTAATCATGTAGAGACGCTTTCTTCAGTTGTGCTTTATCCTCTTCTCGTCTGTAATTAAACTGAAGATAGAAGCTGGAGACCTCAGAGTGCAGTCAGTTAATTAGAAATCAGCTCAGTGTTTTTGTGTTATGTGTGACTGAAAGAAACACACGGGGGAGGATAATAAAACACATAGCTGCAAATACTGTAAAAGCACAATAAAAACTGAAAAATTGTCACACAGACTTTGCAATGTATTTCTATTAAAAAGAAAGGGAAAAAAACATGAAATGTAGCCTGTGACATCCTAAGGGATGTAATTCTCAGGTTTTTCTAATGTCAAATGTGGATCTCTATGTAATAAATTTGTGCACATTTAAGAAGCAAACTTAAGCTCTACTCTTACGTTAAAAATTCCAAGTTAAGGACCCAAAATATCACCCTTTATTGGGAACACATGAAATAAAAACAACTGCTACTCTTATTGAGAGGCAAAATGTTTTACAGTTTTATTCCTAATATTAGGAACAACTGAGTTATGTGATATTTCCACTTTACAGATGATGAAACTGAGGCTCAGAGGAGTTAAATAATTTGCCCAATGTCATATAGAGTGTGACAATGTTATACAGAACGTTCCCAGGTCTACCTGGTCTCAAAGCCTGTGGTCTTGCAACTGCTTACAGCTGCTTCCCTAGACTATGAAACTTACCGTTACTGAAAATGTCTGCATCAAATCAAACCCCTGCGCAAGGGTCACTAAAATAAAACAAATTTTATTTGAGCTCTAATGTTCCTTCCGATTCTAAATATCTATGAATCAAGTAAGTAAGTACTTGAGAAACTAGATGCTAAATTAGAGGTTGCATTTGCTGCAGGCAAAAGCCTTCAAAACTAAGACATGTTCATCAAAAAGATATTGAGATACATTGCTCCATGATGTAAAGTCTTGTGTTCAAATGGTAAAATCACAAATAAATAGTTTTGGCATTTTTTATATGGTGTGACTAAAAGTATTCATAAAAGGAAAGAACATGGAGTAGTGGGAATGGAGGCGTGGCTTCCAGAGCCAAAGCTGACTATGCTGGTGTTTACAGGACACTTGGCCCTGAGGTCTTGCATCCTTCCTTCCAGAACCTTTAAATCTGTGTCTGTCATTCATTCATTCATCATTCATTCACTCACTAACTCACTCATGAATTTAACTAATGTTTACTAGGCACCTACTCTGTGTTTTAGTTCCTTTAAAAACTATGGAATAGCTTGGAGAATATTGATCATGGGTTAAATGCAGGATAGATATGATTCAAATCATGGATGTATGGGAATAATCTAATTGTTTTTCTATTAAAAACAATAGAATTGTTCGCTATCCTCATTGCAGATTGTTTACACTTGGATATAGCCTTGGTCCTTAAGTCGGAGCTTCACATGTTATGAAAGCAGAAAGAAAAACTATCTAGCCTAGTAAATTATTTAGCAACATGATTTTTGTTCAAGTGAACTTCTACAGGGATTGCTAATTTAGTGAACTAGTATATTAAGTCTGGTACATAGACTTCTTGGGCAGTCTAAATTCTCCTTGTTGGACCAAAAACATGGCAATGATTGTGGAACACCCGAGCACATCCAGGGTTTCCTGAGGCTCACCTGAGCCCTTAGGAATCCACAGAGCACAACTTGAAAACCCATATCTAATTTCATCCCTTCATACTACTGATTAAAGTATATGTTCAAAACACTTAGGATAATTTTTATTGTGATTTTCAAAAAGTAGTTTTTAGAATTTGAGAATTGAAATGTCAATGAGGGCAATCTGGTAAATATGGTAGAGGACAAAGTGTGGACTTGGAGTTCGAAATCCAGATTCAGATTGTAGCTCCAATGGTCACTAGATGTGTGACTTTGGAATAGACAACTCCCCTGATGTCTATGTCATGTTATATCTGAAATTGAGGATAATAATGCCCCACACCTAGTGCCCAAGCTTGCCTTTTCCGTGTAAATTGAGCTTATATTTTTGAGGGCATATTTAGCCATGAAATAAGGACGATTGTAGCTGTCACCAGCACCGAGTTCCTGTAAGTTTAAGTAAGATGGTGTGTGCATTTAAAGCTGTATATTAATAAATGCTAAATGCTGTGTTAGTTCAGATGTTTTTTAATTTATGGATGTAAAGTATTATTGATCAATTTGAAGTATCATTCATGATTCTTCTTAGACAAAGTTCCTCTCCCACTGCTCCTTTCTCCACACCTCTTCTCCAGACAGTGACTGATGAATTTGATATGAATCCATCTTCCAGTTTTAATCATATTTCACTAAATTTAACATACTGCCAACTATAAGGATTTTTATTTTGTATAACATGAACCAAAAAAAAAAAAAACCCAAGAACTGTACACATAGATGATAAGGTGCATCCCAATTTCAGGGTTGTTAAAATGTGAAAGTAAATGTACATGTTAAAATCAATGAAATATAGTAGTTTCCCATACACATATATGTATCCATTAAAAATATATAGTGTTTTAATTTAAGGTGATCATCTACAAACACTTTATGCCATTAATTTTTAACATTAATCTTAATTTTTTGGTTTGAGAAGCACTGCTCCAGGGCAGATGATCGTCCCTCGGGCACACATCTGGAGTGCACTCTTCTCTCATTATTATGACCTCACGCCACGCTGAGGCCAACTTGTATTTGATCATGTGTTTCCCTTTTTACAAATCGATAGTTGCAGCAATTTTCAGAATAAATGGTATCAGACTCTACATATATGCTCAGTTGTTTTTCACCAAATATTGTTTTGAAATACTTTTATCTTACTATACACATAAAACTCATTAGGTCATTAGTATACATAATCATGAATCTATGAAATATGACTGAATATGCCATATTTGTTTATCAGTTCCTTTCTAGTGGATATTTAAGTTGTTTTCCAGTGTTTCACTCTGAAAATGTTACGACTAATGTGTTTGTACATTGTGACCACTTATGTGAGAGTTTCTCTAGGATGTATCCAGGAGCCTGGATGCCAGCCAAATGTAGCACGTGTCTGTAAGTCCACATTCCTGATCTGGTCCATAGGCTTTATATATAGCCTGTGAGCTAGGGCTGGTTTGTGCATTTTTAAATGATTGTGTAAAATGTTGCCTCTTGCCCCTCAAAACCTAAAATATTTACTGTCTGAACCTTTCATTTATGGGCCTCTATTCTGCAGGCCAGCGGCACTAATATACCCTCCCAAGTATGGTGGTTGAGAATCCCTGTGTTCTTACAGTCTTTCTTATCTGTGGTTGATATTGTTATACTTTTAAGATTTTAACAATATTATGAGTTGAATGGTGGTCTCACTTTGCCTTAACTTTCATTTTTGCATTTTCATGATTATTAATAAGGGAGGACTTCTTCATATGCTTATTGGCCATCTTCTTTGTGACTCGCCCGATCATATGCTTTACCTATTTTTCTAAAGTCTAGTTTGTCTTTTTAAAATTCATTTATTAAAGTGATACATATGTTCTGGATATTAATCCCTTGACTACTACATAAACGTCCTCTCTTAGGCAGTATTTTGTTATTCCAATTTGCCTGTGATATCTTGTCATGTAATATTTTGGCGTGGTCAAAACTATCAGTTTTTCACTTATTATGGTTAATATTTATTTTGGACTCATGCATAGAAATTCTTTCTCACCCTGAGGTAATAAAAATGTTCTCTATCTTCTAATTGTTTTAAATTTTTGCCTTACATCTCAATTTACTGTTTATATATACTATGAGTTAGATGAAATACACTGTTTAAAGAAAACTCAAACTGATTTTTCTCAATCGCATTTATGTAATTTCTTTTCAGACTGACCGTCACTATAATGGGCTCTATTAAGTTAGCTCAATTTAATTCAGCACCATTTTACTGAATCTCAACTACTATGTGTAAAGTACTAACCTACATCCCAACCGGAGTGGGAAAGAGCTTAATCTCTGTCCTACAATTAGACAGAACTAGGACTAGTAAACACAAACAAACAAAGCAACCAACAAATAAAACCTGTGATTTCAAGGCCCAACTATAGAAATGTTAAAAGAGCCATGAGTGTATGCTGTCGCTTGCTATGTGGTCAGTGTGCACGGAATAAACATCTGCTTCCCAGTCTTTGCAGCTCTATCATATCTGAAATAGTATTTAAAATATTAGCAGTAGAGTAAGCCAGAGATAGTTTATGGACCAACTTATAAATATGTGCATGGAATAATAAGCTTGTTAAAAAAAATGAAGTTTATAAGTTAGACAAGCTTATTTTATAAGCTTGTTTTTAGGCTTGAACTTATCTTAAAATCAGCATTTTTGTTAAATTATATGTTTCTTTTTGTAAAATACTACAAAGCATTTTAACCTAAATGGAAAAAAAAAGTTCCATAAATATACAATCTCTGATTGTTTTTTATCCATGCCGGCCAGTGGTGCCACACAACCTGGTGAGTTCCTGATTTAGTCTTCTCAGGGACAGGCATGTGCCAAGCAGCAAAAAAAGAAAGAAAAGGAAAGAAAAGAAAAAATGCTTCACTGCAGTTTGTTCTGGAATAAAATAAATAAATAAATAGATAGATAGATAAATAGATAAATAGATAAATAAATAGCCAGGCTATTCCGAGGCCCCCTGAGTGCCTGATTTGTCAGCTCACAATGAAAATCAAGTTTAAGTGTACAGCAAATGCATATTCATAACCATTGTCTATTATCCCTCTAAAATAGCCCTCTCATCTGACAGGTATGTGTTAAGTATTTCTGTCCTGACTGATTGCAATTTGCAGAATACTTGTGAAATTCATCTTTTTCCCCACTTTTGCCAATGATTTGGGGGTTAAGGACTATGAAAGACTTAACCAGCTGAAAGACTTTATATTTTATGTGTTTTTCCTCTTATTATTATTTCAAAGGAAAGCCCTGTGACGTGAATACTGAAAAAGAGAAAATGTAATTAAGTTTTCATTGTGGATAGTCTTTTTGTTACCTTTGAAGTGCTTAAATTAACACAGCAATCTCTTGATTTTGCTTCTGTAGTGGCAGCTTTCTGGAATAGTCATATTTTGCTGACAAAAATGGGCATTCCAAAGTGTAAATTAAATAATTTGATTTTATAGAATTCATTTAAAGTGCATCTGTGTGAATATTTCCCATTTTACATTGCTCTGATTACATTTGACTTTTTGTTGACCTATATAAAAATGAGATTGTTTCCAACTACAGCTTGCAAGGGGCTTAGGATAGTGTGATTATAAATGGTTAGAAGAAAAAGAAAAACACAAGATTATGGGGTGTTGTCCAGAGTCCTGCTGTGCTTCTATTGTATATTTGGAAATAATTTTTTTAAAAGAAATTATTAATAAAGTTCATAGTAGAGAAAGAAATAAGGTTAAAGTTGACATTTCAGCTAGAGGGTTATCTTTAAGCTTTATAAAAAAGGAAAATAGTAAAAGTAAACTTAGAAAAGAAATGAAAACAAAAAAGGAAGGATATATAAGGCGAGGGTGTGACTGTATGCAGAGTTAGAGAATGCAAATGATATGCAGGTACAGAGACAGAAATTATCGACCAAGGAAACCCATTCTAAAATGATAAGGCCACCCTCTTATAAAAACAAACAATAACTTTCAACAATCGTAATTATGATAACCCATAAGCAAGTTGGAGAGAATGAGAACCCCAGTGTTGGGAAGAATGCCACGTCACAACAGAACTGGAGGAAACGATGTTACTGAGGAATATCATTGCTTCTGTAGTCCTTTCAATGTTGCTAAAATGTACTGTGAGTAAAGGAAAGAAACTAAGTTTAACTGTCTGTCGTTAAATGTATAAAACTTAAAACATGGTGAGTACTTAGCAAACCCCTGGCTCAAGTGAACCTGGCTTTTTCAGGAGCGTGTCAGGGGTGGGAGGAATAATGAGAGAAAGAGAAGAAGGGTCATAAGGATTTATAGTAGTTGAACACCTATTATTGAACCTGGAAAAGGATGCTTTGAAGTCCACTAACTAGAAGGTCAACATTCCACCAGTACGTTGCTATGTCAGTCATAAAATCCTAAGGTGACTTGCCAGGCTTCCAGACACCTGGTATGTGGCATTTTCCACACTGAATGCATTGTCAATGCTAAAAATATCTTGAGAATGGGCATTATAACCTTAGGCAAATACAAAATTAGATACTTGGACATTTTTAATAGTTATTCTCCACTTCTTCATTGACATTGGTGATTCATAATGTTTCAACATTGATCATAAAATGAGGAAGTGAATGTATTACATCAGTTGTATATTACATGGTGTAACAAATACTTGTGTTGCATATTCATATAATGGAATGTTATAGACCTGTTAAAAGTGGCAAGTAGCCAATGCATGGAAATACATATGAATTTCTTTTTTTAAAAGCATTACACAAATGAAATACTGCTGTGTTGAAAGTACATACCGCACATGCTTTTAAAAAGCTCAAGAGGAAATGAAGGAATATATCATTAATCTTTATTCTCCTGAATTACATCATTTAAAAAATAGTGATACAGTATTCTGTGCCATATTATAAATTTAAATATTATATAAATCTAAATATTAAAAAATAAAGCAGAGTAGGTTGGTTGCATAATTTAGAACTGGCAAAGTATAAAAGTTAAGTGTTTCATGCAAATGATGAAGCTCTTTGATTCAAAATGGCAAGTCCCTGTAAAATTCTTTATTATCATAATAACATTTTAATATAAATCTGTGAATCACATTTAATGACTATGGGAAACCTTTCGGCACAGCACATGTGGCACTTGGAGTAGGTAAACATTGACTGAAAATGAGATTCAGACATCAGTGTAATGGGTTCAGATTATTAATGAGCCTTACCTCAGCTTTCTATAAAAACAGAACAAACAAATGAAACACGAGAGAGAGAGAGAGAGAGAGAGAGAGAGAGAGAGAGAGAGAGAGAGAGAGAGAGAATGGAATTGAGGAATGGTTGCTTTCAGGGATAAGATTTGTCCCCCATGCCCATGACTTTCAAGGCCATGTATTGGAAAGTGGCAGACACCCAAGTCAGCCTGTGCCCTCAGTCCAATTCCACACAGCACTTGGTTTGTGGGAAAATAATATGTCTCATTGACAGTGTAAATTAAAAATGATGGAAACCAAGCTGCTACCCTCCCTTCATTTCAATTTCTTTATCTCAGTGGTTATTGCCAGCTTATTAGAGTCTGAGAAAAGAACTACAAAGTAATTCTCACCTCTTCATGATAAGCTGCAGACCAACCCTGCCTCTCCTGCATCTTTTATTTCCATTCCAAAGAGAAGGTGAAAGCCAGACTTTAGTCACCTCTCACCCTCAGTGCCCTATACTTAGGAACATGGAGACAAGGATCAAGCTAAAAGTCCATGTCCAAACAGTTTCAGGAGGAAACTCAAGATCACAAATATTTTTAAATACAGTTTCTGTTTTTGTCATCATGTTGTCCTGTTAACTTAGCAGTGATGCCTAAACATTCAAAGGTATTTGAATGAACTTCGATTTGACATGATTTTAAAAAGTTTAAACTTCCCCTTATATTGTCTTAAATTTATTGCCAAAACCCTTCCCAAGGGCTTATCTCAATTCTGTAAGCCCAGGGCGTTCTAACGGCAAAGCCCCTTCAGCATTTTTCCTAATAAAGCCAAAGCTTTTCCATTTTGAGTCTTGGCTCCTCTTTACTATGAAAATCAAATTCCTATCTGCATGAAAAGGAAAAAGTGCAGCTGGCATCCTACATCTATCTATCTGTATCTGTCATTCTGCTGTGAGGGTAACTTTTTTTCTCTTTTCTCTAAGAAAAATATATAAAATGTACTTTTTTAAAAAAAGTTAACAAAATGTTATATATTTAATAACCTTTTATCAAACTACACTTTACACTATCTAGTTACCTTTTCATTTATCTAGTTTAAAATAACTACATGCATTTAAAAAAATATCTGAAAGGAAAAATTTAACAGAGAAGAAATTAATGTCATTACTTTATGGTTATTACAACCTCCTCTGGTGGAACTTGGGCTAACTGCCCACCCTCATCTTACCTCTCCAGCCTCCCCCAGCCTTCTCCCTGGCAGCTGTTCTCTGGCTGTACTTAACTGCTCACCAAGTCCCTCATTAGCCACATGCTTTTAAAGTTCTGTCTTCACTCATGCCACTGAGGAAGATTTTTCTGACAATTCCCTTCCTGCTGAAATCATACTTCTCCTTGGTATCTTGATAGCTTGGTAGCACGTGGTTAGACTCTCTCACAATCTTAAATGAGTAGCATTCAAAAGATGAACCCAGACCCATGTGCCCAGATCAGCTGTCAGATGCCTAAATGCTTAGATGGCACAGAACTAAGTGTGATACTCTGACTGGGTTGAGTTTCTGGTTGTCAGTCTTCACACTTGTGTGACCCTCCTCCGAACCCTCATTCAATTTTTTTGTTAACATTCCTGCTTTCTGAGAACACGCAACATTTTCTGGGCTAGTGGAGCATGAAAGAGGCAAAAGGCTCTGGAGAGAAGCAGGGTGGCAAAGTGTGTTTTGGTGTAAGAGTGGTGTGCCACACGCAGTGGCAACAGCAGTATTGATACCAACCTGGGTGTGTTTTGACGTTCAAGATTTGTCTTGTACTGGTTTCTTGTATGACCTTGAAGGGGAGATAGCCTTGCTGGGTTACCCACACATACAAAGAGGCAGCCTGAACAGAGTTGGGGAACTGCGTGGAAGGTTTTGGTAGAGAGAGGGCCTAAAAGATCCCCCAAGAATAAGTCTTCCTTACTTCTTGCCTAGAATGATAGAATTTCCAAACTTCCCAGGGAGTTACGAGCCAATGTGTAGGAACAACACTACTAGAGGAACAACAACCCAAGCCAGAGACCAGATGGAGTAGAGGGACAAAAAAAATGTGTCCACATCCTAACTCCACAACCTGTGATTGTGACCTTACTTAGAAAAAGGGTCTTTGCAGATGTAGTTGAATTAAGGATCTTAAGATGAGATCATCCTGATTATCCAAGTGAGACCTAAATCCAGGTGGGCCCTAAGAAAGTATTCCTCTAAGAGATCAATAAGGACAAGACAGGGAGAAAGAGAAGGCCGTGTGAAGACAGAGACAGACACAGAGATTGGAGTGATGCCACCACAAGCTAAGGAAACCTGGGGCCACTAGAAACTGGAAGAGGCAAAAAGAATCCTGGAGACTGCGGAGGGAGCTTGATTTGGGACTTCTGGCTTCCAGATCTGTCGGAGAATACATTTCTGTTGTTTTAAGCCACTAAGCTTGTCAATTTGTTACGGCAGCCTGAGGAAACTAACACAGAAGGTGTCACTGAGAATCGGAGATTTTAGCAGGTGTTGCAAGAACTGAGGTGGTGACTAATTGCACAGGAAGAAAGCCCTGAACCTCCTCCAAAAGGGCCAGCACTGCTTCTGATGGGTGACAGAAGACCAGTCACATGGCCATAGTGGACGAGATGCCAATGACAATCACATCCTTGACTTTAAACCAGACCTAAAAAGAAAAAAAGAGCTATTCAAATGTAACTGACTAAATTGGATTGATAAAGCAAGATTCCGTTTTTAGGCATCAATACAAATGGAGGCCTTATGGACTAGATTAAGTTTGTAGGAACATCAAGAAAATTGTTTTCGTTTCCCATATCTAAGTTTATGTCTGTGTAGTTTCAAATAGGCTACACCACACACCAGTGTTGTTGGGGAAGGGTTAATTGAAAAATATGGTAGCTGCAGTGTCTTGAGCTATCGTTATTATGTTTTATAAATGAGAGCACTAACACTCACAGCAGGCTAGTGGTTGCCATATAGCCTGTGATTGGCTAACCAAGGGCTGAAACCACAGTGCTCTTTTCTGCCAGGTGGCCAGCTTACATCTGCTTATTTTGATCGTGAGCTTCATGGGGGTGAGCGAAATATCGTGTTTATGTTGCCGACCAGGCAGTGTCTGCCCCATCAGTGGAGACCAATCAACTGCTTGTCGAATTTAATCGAATAATCTAACCTCACTGTTCTTAAGTAACCTGCCATCTGTCTGGTATTGGGAAAATAATTTAAAATAAAATCTCCTGCCAACCCAGAAAACCTCTCCACCAAGGTAGACAAGAAAGAAAATGGTTTTACTTTCGAATAAGCAGCAAGCCAGACGGCAGCAGGCATCACGGGCAACCCGCTAAGAGATCGCAGAGACGGAAAGCAACTCACCATTTTATTCACATCCCCACATTCCATCCATGTTCTCAAGATGAAAACAACTCTTCCTCAAGTAAAAAGACACAACAGTACCATTTGCTGAATATAGTTTCCCCTAAATTCACCTGGTAATTGGGGTGACCATCTGTGGTAGCTAATTGCCTTTATCTAAAGGAAAAATAAAACTCATATTTCCATGACGAGTAGGTAGTTTTGCAACGTGGAGCCAGGTGGCTAAGTTATACTCCTACCCTCTCATGGAAAAGGGGAGACAGGATACTATTCCTGGGTTGTAAAACAGATGAGGCTTATTTAGAGCTTTCAAAAAGATTTATATAAATCTCAAAGGGACAGAGGAAGAATTTTAAAGGACAAGTTTTCTAAGGAAATGCCCTAAGAAAAAGGAGGGGAACGGTTCTTTCCCTTTTTTCATCAAAGAACATTATTAATTTATTTTTTAGATTTCTTTTTTGTTTGTCCTTTTACTGAGAAGATAGGAAACGTAGCTTAATTAGGACAGAGCAGTGCCCGTTCAAATGCCAGTGAGTGGTAGAAGTGGTGTGATTTGGCTCCTATTCACAAAGGAGACCTTCACATGGACATCTCTGAACCAGGGGTGAGGTTGCCAGGGAAGGCTGACAACTCCTCTGATGTTACTTTTGATGATAACATCAAGATCAATATCAAGGTCACAGGAAGGGGACTAAATGTGGGGTGAACTAGAAAATCTCCTGTTTAGAATGTCTGGTTTAGAGCAAGCCTAAGTATATTGTGCCCAGATGCCCATGGTGTGGCAGACATGGTGACATCAGTAAAAATCTGTATCTTCCCAAAGGACATGGCTATAAAAAGGAAGGGTACTGGCACTTGTTCCAAACCAAGCATATCCTGTAAAATTTAATATTTGGAGGCTTTTTTCCCCCTTGTTATGTACTAGTTAAACTTGGAAAAGAGCTGGCCATTAACTTCTGCATAATAATCTCTCTGGTACTTAAAAGTCATCACTAAATGGCCTCAACTTTCTTACCTTCTTGTTTAATACTAATGGATGGATATAATTTGTTAAGAGGGAATTTGGAAGAAAACATAAATTAGGAATGAAAAATATTATCAAGTGAATGTGGAACTTTGAGAATTCAAAGTCAAAAAGAGACTAGAAATTCAAATATTCTACATTTTTATTGTTTTCTTTCTTTTACCTTATTTATGCATTCCAAAAGAAGCATATGCCTTGTTTTTTAATTTGAGAAATATGGTAAAACACAAAGAAAGTGGAAAAATCCATTTTTCACAAAGGCAGATGCCATTAACATTTCTAAAGAACCTTCTACCTCTTATTCCTTTTTGTACATGGTTGCACTTCTACCACACATAGTCTTATTCAGTATTGTAATGTAAGCATTTTCTCAATACTAATTAAAATTCATGAGTGCATTAGTTATCTATTGCCATATAAAAAATTATGAGCAACTTAAGAGCTCACAATACAATAAGCATTTATTATCTCATGCAGTTTCTATGAGTCAGGAATCTGGGACAGGTTTAACTGATGTTTCTAATTCAGAGTGTCCGATGAGTTTCCAGCCAAAATGTTGGCTGGGGCTGCAGTCCCTGGAAGGCTTTACTGGGGTTGGAGGATCCATTTATAAGATGAGTCACTCACATGGCTGTTGGCAGAAGGCCTCAGTTCATTACTACATGGGCCTCTCCATAGGGCCCCTTGAGTGTCCTCATGACATGGCACCTGGCTTCCCCAGAGTTGGTGGTCCAAGAGAGAGCAAGTTAAAAGCCACAATGTCTCTTATCATCTAACCTCTTAAGTCACGCACAATCATTTTTGCAACCTGTTGGTTACTCAGTCCAGCCATAGTCATCATGGCAGGGGACTCACAAGAGTGTGAACACCAGGGGAACTTCCAAAAGACGAGCTACCACGATGGGAATTTTTAATGGCTGAATGAATTTTAGGATAGAGCTCTCTCTAATTGTATTAACTATTTTTATAAGGTTAGATATTAGTTCCGATATTTCATTATTACAAATAACTCTATCAAGCACTTTTATATATAAAACTTTCTATCAGTACTTCAGATTATTTTCTTTGGATATGGTTTCAGAAGTGGGATCATTGAGTTATAAAACAACTTTTTGTTAATTTCTATTTTAAATTGCCTTCATAACTTTTTGTTGTTTATTTCAGTTAACATATGCATTTCCTTCAATGTATTTATGATAAGTATCTTAAAATACCTATGCAATGATTCACAACTACATGTTTATTTTTCACTTAATGCATTCTATACGGTGTATATTTTAGGTAGATATTTTATATCTATATATAATATTTTGATACTTACAGCATGTGGGTTTTTTCATTGTTATTTAACCATTTTATAGATCCTCCTGAGTTTGTT
Source organism: Eonycteris spelaea (assembly GCA_003508835.1). Lineage (NCBI taxonomy): Eukaryota > Metazoa > Chordata > Mammalia > Chiroptera > Pteropodidae > Eonycteris > Eonycteris spelaea. The sequence continues at coordinate 546,536 of PUFA01000067.1, read as the reverse complement.
TGTTGCTGTTATTTTGGACAACTTAGAACTTGATGAAGATCTAAAGAAGCTTAAACAAGTAAGTAATGTATGGGGGATTCTTTAAAGATATGCTTACAGGTAATATTAAAGCAGTTCGAGCTTCAAAGTAAAAAAATAGATTTTAATAAATTAGGGCTGTTAAGTTGGCAAAATATTTTTTTGTTTAACTTTTATCCATTATTAGCAAAGGAAATCTTCTATCACACCATAATTATCCTAGAAACATTTTTATATTATTATTATAAGTAAAGGTAAGGTTGACATAGTATAATAAATTGGAATGGGAGAATCTCCTTCTGCCATTAAATGAAGGTTGTCTGGAAATGAAATGCCTCAGGGCCAGCTTGTCATTTTGCATAATTATATGTAATGCTCTTGATCATCATCATAAAAATATTAAGCATCAACTTGCCTGACCTCTAGATACTAAAAGATAATTTAGTCTGGTTTCCCATGGTGATTATAAGAAATGGAATAGAATAAATGATCAACTGTGTGCCCAGATATGTATGAAAGCAGATTGGATGTTATGGCGAATATAATTGTATCCAAAAAAAAATGGAAATGAAATGTGAGAAGGTTGTTTATTGATGACAGAAAGATTACAGATATGACCAACCAGTCTCATAGTTTCTGTTACATGGAGGATACTTGGCTTGAATATTTGGCTCTATCAAAGAGTATATACTTTTCAAGAAGTAAAGTTGGTGGGAAACAAGGACACTGGTTAAGATATTCTTGGATCACCCTCCCAACACTGCAAGAAATACTGGGAACTGAACAAAGAGAACCAAGGCTCTGAAACAAATCTTATATGGAATTCTAGGAGGCAAATAATCAGCAAATTCCTTTTTATTAGTACTCTTTAAAATTTTTTTGCCATTATTGGACTGAAACTACATTTCTATTAAATTCATTTATTAATTTCATATTTGAACCTCATTAAATTGCTGTGAACCAAATATCATTATAGTAAGCTAAAATGTTCCAGGTTCACTTTTTTCCATTTTTGTATAAGAATATTTTGTGTTTTCATTAGTTATTAGCAATTATGTCATTCTTTTATATTCTTGGTTTTCCTTATTTCCTTTGATCTTGGCCTTTGAGGTAGGACTCATTTACATAATTTCAGGAATACACTCACATACACACACACACACACACACACACATACACATGCATGCATGCACTTTCAACACACACCTACATAACATTGTAGATATTTGAAACTTTAGACTGTCTTTTACAGCTTCTTTCAGGCCACCAGTTAAAATGTTATCTGAAATATTCGTTTAGTTTTCCATGTGCAGGCTCAGCCCTTTAAGGATTTAAATGGATATACTCCACTTTTCCTATCCCAGATTCAGAATAGTATGGGGAAAATGTGAAAAAAGGACTTGATTTTCTTAATGTTTGAAGTATAGAAATCTCTATGTTTTCCAAATCTTTGTTCAGTTCAAGTTTTTTTAATCTTTTACCCTTTCCACCAATAAGTCTGTAGGTTCTTATAGTTACAGTAACATTTGTTGAGCACTCACTCAGTGCCAGGTGCTCTGTATTTTAACTTATTTAATTATCCCAACAACCATGTCATGGAGGTGTACTAATATATTCATCTTACAGATAAGGAAAGCAAGGCACAGAGAAGTTGAGTAACTTGCCTAAGGTCACACAGCTAATAAGTGGCAGAGTTAGGATTTGAATAATTTGTACCAAAAGCCCAGACTCTTAACCTCTAGCTAAAGGTATATAAATGCCAAACAGAAGTATTGCCTTCTGTGGATACTTACCACATTACTCTCTTATAAATAGTATTTTAGGTGACAGAGACATTATATTCACAAAATAACTATTAATACAAGAGGCAGTTTTCTGAGGAATGGAGGTGAGTTATGCAACCCAATCATTAAAACTATTCAAAGTAGGTCTTTGTTTCCCCCTTGAAAAGCAGATGATCTAATTAGAACCACTTGAGTTGCCACTTTTACAGACAGTCAGAACTAAAATGCTTACTATTTACTCCACATAATGGCAAATGTTGCCCAAGGCACCTCCTCTCTTGGTGACCTTCTAGAGCAATGATCCTCCTTGGACATAGACATAATATGCCTGCAGCAGATTAACATTTTAACCAGGCCTCTAAAAGCTTTTAATCTATTTTATTATAACCATGGTAAAAACAATAGTGTTAAAAGATAAATGTTGGTTCATAGACATTTTTCAAGAGTAATAGAAACCAGTGTGAGTTACCTCTAAAGTGGAGGAGTTAAATATGAAACATTAAACAGAGATATGAGAAAGAGAAAGTTCTCACACTTGGGAGGGGAAATATGATCTTGAAGATGGACAAAATAGATTGTGGTAAAAAAAGTACAGTGAAAGAATTGGAATGGAGGAAAAGAAATGAATAAAGTAAAACATTTGAGATATGATATTAAGAGAAAGAGCACGGATTAGGACTATAATACAGTGATAAAAGGAGAGGAATGTGACCTAGTTCAGAGTCAGGACAGTGATAAAGTCATATGGCTAAATGTCAGAGGACACCAGGGAGGAGTTCCCTGAGGGCAGGTATAGTCTACACGATCAGTTGTTGGTGGAATCGTGGAATTGCATTCTCCTTAAGAAGAAACATGACGTTATATATATATTTGTCCCATTCTTTCCTGAAGTCACCTCCTTGCGCTTTAAGACAGTGTTTTCCAACCAGGGACTACTGACCTCTAGGGTTTTTCAAGAGGAACTATGGAGCCAGCAGCCTTTTATACCCTTACAGGAAACCGAAAAGGGAATTTCATGACCCCATATCTAATTAAATGGAGACTACACTTCACTTTTCTGCATCCCCAAAACCCAATAAGGGACCTGGAGAGAGAGAGAGAGAAGAGAGAGAGAGAGAGAGAGAGAGAGAGAGAGAGAGAGAGAGAGAGAGAGAGAGAGAGAGGTTTTCTACATAAGATCAGAAAGTGGACTAAAAATTAGATTCTTGGTGATTGTGTAATTTGGCTATTGGGAAACCAAATCATTTTGTATAGAAGTTAAAAAACAAATTTGACTTAATACTATTCCCTGAACAGTAGGAAGAGACAGTGACCTTGACATTCACTGGTGTAGTAATAACACTGAGGAATGTAGGTGGAGTTTTGCAGACTTTGAGAATGAAGAGAATTCTTGCAGCTTTAATGATTTTTCTAAATTCAGTGCAAGACAGATATAAAGGGTTTTCTTTTAAGAGATATAAAATTCATTAAACTATGAGGGGGAAAAACCCACAAAGAAGCCTCAGGGAAAGAATCATCGAAAAGGGAAGTATAGATAGACTGTTTAGATTAAATTCAAAGCTCTGAAATTAAAACTGTTCCCAGCTCTGTATCAAGGCTCATTTGATTCCTGGTTCAAAATTGATGTTGTTTGGCCTTTGATGATGTCCACTGCATATGGGAGTGGGTGGGGAGAGGTATGTAAGAAAGCTTCTCTCTCTTACTATGATTTCTTTAACAAAAACAACAAAAATCTTATATTTCTTTTTAAAATTTCAGCTCCAGGTTAATGTCTCTCCTTAGCCTTACCTGGGAGCTTTTATTTTTATCTCTGTGTTGTCTCTTATGTTGAAATCATTCCAGATTTAGGGCAATAGCAAGGAGACAGGGTGTTGCCAGAGTGTACCATTCAGCTAAGCACTGGTTGCCATCTTCTGATCTGAGTAGACCTTACATTATTCTCGGTGTTTTGTCTGTCTCCCATGAGTGAACTCAGATTAATGTAACATAAAAGAGAGTGATGTAACTGCTATCATAACAAACATTACCTATTGCAAACGACCTTATACAGGGCAGTTCATATTAAACTGTTGAATTTAACCCTTAATTTTAAAGACACAGAAACTAATATTCAGAAGAGTAAACTTCTTTCCCAAATTCAAGAATTTGTAAGTGCCTAAGTTGAGATAACATGAGCTTTCTGACTCTAAACCAGTGTCCTCACCAAAAGATGCTACACTGTCTAATCAGTGAACCATTTCATTTATTCATCATGAGACAGATGTCTAGAAAGTAGATTGGATGAGATGCTTGCATTTATGAATCAACATATTTCCTCTCTGTGGGTATATACACTGGAGGCCAAATTATAATCAGGAAATAGCTTGGAAAGCCAAGAATCAGTGTGAGGTGTGCAAGAGGAGAGTTGCATGAATCAAATATGTAATGTTATCACGCTAAGTTTTTCAGAGGTATCCCTTTTATAGTTGGAGTGTTACTACCCATTCTGTAACCTCGGGGTCTGGGTACTCATCTGCTGTGCTTCAGATATTATGTCAAGGGCAAGGGACATAATGATGGCCAAGACAATATTCATGCCTTCAAGTAGCTTGGGAGCTGGGGAGAGAAAAAGACAAGTAAACAGATACTACAAGAGGTTTGGGGAACACATAGGAGGCACATCTAACATCAACTATGAAATACGAAATGTTTTCTCACAAGGCGGTAAAGACTGAAATCTGAAGGTCGAGTAATGCCTATCCAAGTGAAGGGTGTTGGAAGAAGGTGGCATGAGGAAGGGTAATTAAGACCAAGGAAACAATGAGCTTTTTCTTTAGGTGAGAAAAAGCACAGTGTTTTTTTAAGAGGCCACTATAAGTTCATTATGGTTCAAATATAGAATAAGGGTGAAAATAGTGAAAGATAATCAGGCACCAGCGGATGAAATGGTGTGAGCAACGCTAAGCATTTAGATATTATGCTGAGAGTATTTAAGACAAAGAGTGGCATAATCTCCCCTACATTCTAGCTTCAGTGTATAAAATGAACTGAAGGGTACCTAGGCTGAAGTTAGGGTGACTAGTTTTTGAGGCAGACAATGAGCACAACCTAAACTAAAGGAAATAGGGATGAGGGGTCATAAAGGGGTGGTGAAATACAGAGGAGGGAAAACAGGACAGGATTTGGAAACTGATTGCATGTAGGAGATGAGAAAAGGCGGGAGACAAAGATGTTACCCAGCTTTATACATTGCCCTAGGTGCGCCAAGACAGAGTACAGGAGAAAGAAGAAATGTGAGTTCGTTTGTTTATTTTCTTTTAGGGAATGAGAGTTGGTCTTATTTTCCTTGAGATAGATGCCTGGGGGATATCTGTGAGATGATGTCTATAGGTAAAAATGTAAGGTTTAAAGGTTTGGTGAAATATCTAGGCTGATATAGATGTTGAAGAAGAGCAAAAATCAACATGCAGATAATAATTTAAGCCCTTAGAAATCATGACTTTACAAAGGGAAGAATGGTTCCCTGAGGAACAGCAAAGGAATCATGTAAGACAGTGAGGAAGAGCCTGAAATGTAGAGAAGACATAGCCCAAGAGGTAGGAGGAAAGTCTAGAATGTGTTTGTCATCAAATCCAAAAGGTAAAAGTGTTTCAAGAAAGAGGCTCTGTTCAACAGTCTCAAACACTTCAGAGAGGTCAAAGATTATCACCATAGAAAACAATCCTATTTACAATAGCATCAGAAAGAATAAAATACTTAGGAATAAACTTAAACAAGAAGGTAAAAGGCTTCTTCATTGAAAACTGTAAAGCATGGATGGAGCAAATCACAGGGAGACACAAATAAATGAAAAGACATCCTGTGTTTATAGATTACAAGACTTTATATTATTAAAATGTTCATACTAACTCCCCAAAGCAATCTACATACTCAGTGTAATTCCTGTCAAAATCCCAATGTATTTTTTGCAGTTATAGAAAAAAAATTCTAAAATGCATATGGAATCTCAAGGAACCTCAAGCAGCCAAAACAATCCTAAACAGTAAAAATAAGTTGGAAACCTCGCCTTCTTAATATCAAATTATATTACACAGATAAAGAAATCAAAATGGCATCGTGCTAATATAAAGTCAAACCTACAGATCAACAAAACAGAGAGCCCAAAAAGAAACCCTGGCATATATGGTCAAACAACCTTTGACTAAGGTGCCAGAACCACATGAAGAGGAAAGGACAGTGTCTTCAGCAAATATGTGGGGACAACTAGATGTCCATATGCAAAAGACTGAAGTTGGACCCTTACCTTACGCCATATACAAAAATTAACTAAAAATGGATTAAAGACGTTAATATACGATCTAAAACCAAAAATCCCTGAAGAAAACATTATGAAAATCTTCATGGCATTGGAATGGGCAGTGATTCCTTAGATATGAGACCACAATGCAGGCAACAAAAGCAAAACGGACAAATAGGGCTACAGAAAATTTAAAGCCTTTGTGCACCAAAGGAAATAATTAACAGAGTGAAAAGGCAACTTATGGAATGGTAGGAAATATCTCTAAATCATGTATCTGTGAAGGAGTTAACAGCCAGAGTATATGAAGAATTCCTACAACTGAGCAACAAAAACAAATCACCCAGTTCAAAAAATGGCAAAGGACTTGAGTTCACATTTCTCCAAAGAAGATATAAAAATGGGCAACAAGCACATGAAATGGTACTCAGCATCACTAATAATTAGAGAAATGCAAATCAAAACCACATTGAGATACCAGCTTGTAGCCATTAGGATGGCCACCATTAAAAAGAAAAAAAAAAAAAAAAGTCCTGCAGCCACTATGGAAAACAGTATGAAGTTTCTCAAATTAAAAATAGGTTTCATCTAGCAATACCACTTCTGGATATACATCCAAAAGAATTGAAAACGGAAGACGTATTTGCAAACCCATGTTTATTGCAGCATTAGTTATAATAGCCAAGAGGTGGAAGCAGCCCAAATGTCCATTGACAGGTGAAGAAAGAAAGAAAATGTGGTATGTACATACGGTGGAATATTATTCAGCTTTAAAAAAGAAGAAATTCTGACATACCATAGCATGGATAAACCTTTAAGACATTATGCTAAGTGAAATAAGCCAGTGACAAAAAGACAAATACTGTATGATTCTCCTTATATGAGATATGTAAAGCAGTCAAATTCACCAAAACAGAAAACTGACTGGGGCTTGATGGGACAGGCAAAGAGATGTTCGATGACTATAGAGTTTTAGTTTTGCAAGATGAAATAAGTTCTAGAGATATTTTGCACAAAAATGTGAATGTACTTAATACTACGGAACCCTCAAAAATGATTAAGATGGTAAGTTTTGTGTTATGGGTTTTTGACCACAATGTAAAAAATTGTTTTTAATTAAAAAAAAAAATTAGCAATAAGGAGATGGTTAATGATAGTGATGAGGAATGAATGATAGCTAAGGAAGTGAAGGTGAATTGCCAGCCCTTTCCTCTCAGGCTCCTCATACTCTAAAGTCTCCAGACAGACCGCCTAGTTACTGACTGATTCTTAATTTTTAAAAATATGTTTACTACAGTGCTATCCAACCTGTTTTTCCATTGTGGCATGCATAGAGAATGATATTTATACAACATAAATAGCTGGGAGTTTATGCAGCTGGACCCATCAAATATCTAGTATTCCTGCTGCCCAGATACTAGAGAATCAATACCCTGATGAAGCTATAAGTCATCAGTGGCTGCAAGTTGGGGCACTTCATATTTTACTCAAAACCTTTGAAGTTAACCTACTCCCCTTGAAGCCCCCTCTTAATCTTTTAGTCATAGGTGACCTTTTGTTGTCGATTTACATATTATTACCCATAATTTTCATAATTTAAATCTCAAAAGACCATCTTATATAGCATTTGGTCTACTGTTTCTGAAATTGCTTCATTATTAGACTGTTAAAATAATAAATTATTGCATCACATTAAGACAGGAACAGCTATCAGATCAGTTTAAAGAGATGCCATGGCAAAGACTGAGAACTGCTCAGATCAAGGTTCAAGCCAATAGGTCCCAACAGAGGCTCAGAATTTAGGGATATCAATTATCAGCATAAAGTAACAGCCTAGAAATCTAAAAGTCAATCAAAAAGGAGAAACAATTGACTGGAGTTTTAGACTTAACCAGGTAGTAGTCAGGGATCCAGGAAGTTAAAACGAGGCGATACCTGTTAGAACTGATGTCCTCCTGTTGTGGACTGAATCACGTTTCTCAAAAATATACACTGAAGCCTTAACTCCCAGTGCCTCTGAATGTGACCTTATTTATAAATAGGATGTTTGAAGAGAAATCAAGTTAAGATGAGGTCATTAGGTAAGCCTGAATCTAATATGACTGGTGTCCTCATACGAAGAAGAGAAAAGACAGAGAGATGCACAGGGACGATAGAGTCTGGATGTGATGTTGGAGACAGAGTCTGTCTGGCGTGATGTATCTACAAGCCAAGGAACACTAACGAGTGCCAACTGTCACCAGAAGCTGGGAGAGAATTCTGAACGGACCCTCCTTCAGAACCTCCAGGACGAACAAGTCCACAGACACCTTAATTTTGGATGTCTAGCCTCCAGAACTGTGAGATGAACTTCTGTTATTTTAAGCCACCAGGGTCTTGGTACTTTGGTACAGCAGCCCACAGGAACGAATACACCTCCAGAGCCTTGTTTTCTGGCCTCAAGAAGTAAGGGAGCTGAGAATGCGGCACAGTGGAGACTGTGGATGCACTCTCAGAATGCCAGACCAGCTTTCACCCACCAAGAGCAGCGTTCTCAGGGCTTGAAGTCATTTTCTTTTGCCCTTAATCGAACAAGTTCCAGAAAAGTAAATTTGATAAATTTGAGACTTTCTTGGAAGAACAATTTCTTTAAAGGCCTTGTAAAATTTCATCTCGTATATGACTAGGCCAACCCAGATTACTATTAGAGGGTTGTTTTCAGAAACCTTGTTCAATGCCTCATCCACAGGAACTCAGGACTTTTAATAAGTTAAGTCTCTCTTGCTGGGAACAAATATAAAATGCCTTGCCTAAGATTGCCTGTTCACGTTTACATTGGTAAGTTGTCAGTTGTGTGATTCTGTAATTGTGCTAATTTAGAATTATTTTTATTACAGTTTTTCCCAGCACTCTGTAAAATAACTCTTCAATTAAAAAAATTTTTTTAAAGTGAGATTTGAAGGGAAAATGTGCCCAAACCCAGGCGAGATGCTCGCATTCCAACTCTACCTGAACTCAGCACGTCTGCTCCTCAGCCCACTGCTTAGCTGTGGGAACTCAATTTCACTTTGCTTCCTTTAATCAAGAGAACAAAAATTTTAAAACAGTGCTTTTTTTCTTTAGATCCTGTTACAGGCAATGGGAAACTGCATTGCTATGGTTCTAAAAAAAAAAAATGACAATTGGTTTTCAGTTTTATGGAGCATCTCACAGTCGTTGAATTGCAAAAAAGACTTTCTCAGCTGTGTTAAGACTTGTTATAAGGAGTTGTGGTAGCGAGTTTTACCCTGTGTGTCCCTAAACAGGAAAAATGAACACATTGGAGGTGTTGTCACTGTCTTGACTCCTTTTGGTCTCAAATTTCACACAGCCCATCTGTTCTTTGTTCTGACAAGGTTCTGGAAGGGTATTAGTTTCCTAAGGTTGCTATAACAAAAATGTGAAATCTGGCTGGCGTTAAAACAACAGAAAGTCATTGTCTTGTAGTTTTATATACCTTCTATTCTTTCCAAAGCTTTTTTATTATCTTTCTGCTTATTCACTCATTCCTCAAATCTTTGAGTCCCCACTGTGTGCAAGACATTTGGCTAGTCACTGATGAGACAAGAATAAACAATTAAGTTCTCTGCTCTCATGGAACTAATGATCTAATGGAGGAGTTGGACATAAACCAATTAATAAATATTTACAAATTAATATGAACTTTCTTCAAAAAAGGACACTATTTGAGTGACAAGTTAATAAAAACAAAACAAAACAAAATAAAACCCTGTCCTAGATGGGTGTCAGGGAGGTGAGGAACGAAAAACACTTGAGTTATGAAAGCTGAGCTGCAGTGAACTCTTATGAAAGTGTTGATAGGGGAGGTGAAAGCATTCCAGAGAGAAGGAACAGCATTTGGCACAACCAGAATCCAGAAAGTCCAGAGTAAAGAAGTATAAAGTGAGCTTAGAAAAGTAAGCAGGGCATAGACCATGAAGCTCCTTGAAAAACACATTAAGAACTTTATATCTTTGACGTAAGAGCAATAGGAAGCTACTGAAGGCTTTTAAGATGGGAAGCAGTAGTGAATTAAAGAGCTATTTGGAAATTAAAGTCAGTAGGTACTTGGTGATAATTTGGACTTAAGGACATAAGCAAGAGAGTGTCAAGGATGACTCCTGGTTTCAGCTTTGTCTCCTTGGATGGATAATGATGCCATTTAGGAAACATTAGCGTAGACCGTACTTGAGGGAAAAGGTGATCCACTCAGTCTTGGGTATGTTGAGTTTGACTCTGACCAGAGAGCCACAATAGTTGGTTGCATATAGGTCTAGAGTTCAAAGATGAGGGCTGGCAAGCTAGATATATAAATATCTCAATGTAATTAACAGTCAGTATAATTCTTAATTATCCAGTGCCTACTAGGTGCCAGGCACTGTTCTAGGCACATGGGATAAGTCAGGAAACAAACCAGACAAAAGTTCCTGTGCTCTTTGATTCTTCAGTCCTAGGGAAGTTCTCTGTATTTGCGTAATAGTGGAAGTTGTAAATCTGGGTGAGATTGTATAGGGTGGGAAGAAAAGAGATTGCAGGTGCCTTTAGAAAGAACAACATTTAATAATTGCTGCTGTTTGGCCCTTAGGGTACCACAAATAATCTGTCTCTGGTTTTTTGCCCACGTAAATTTTGACTTGGTCCTGTTACAAATAATCAACACTCTCTCTGTCTCAAGTTCAAATTCCCAACGAGAGAAAATCTGATTAGTCTAGCTAGTCAATCACTCCTTTTAGGCCAGAATTTCATGTCTCTGATTGCTTCACAATGCTGGTCAGTCTTAGAGAAAGCCATCAGCTTTGAACAGGTCTAGATCCTGGCCAAACCACAAAGAGAGCCACACTGAAATTTGGCTGGCTTCCTCAGACAATCCCTTTGGCTCTGACTACCCACCTTGGCCTCCACTCTGGAGGAGCTAGATGCAAAGAAAGGCATGTGGAACAATGAAAGAAAGAGACTATGACCCCTCCCCAGTTATTGGCCAAATGTCACATTTGTAGTTCAGTGGGGTAGGGGGGTAGGGGAGGTTTAAATCAGATATGAGACTGGATTGCACTAGACTGATTTTTAATAACTAAAGGTGGCCAAAAAGTTAGGGAATTTATCTAAGAACAGCGACGCGTTTTTCTTTATTCATAATTCTGCTTCCCTGTACTTGCCGGTCAATGATTTTATTGTTGACCTTTTTCTTATGTTCCACCCTCTGCACTTACTCAGTGGTAGGCACAGTGAGAAATAGTGTCTGGCATCCTCATACACAGTCATATGACTATAGAATATTTTTTACTTGCTGTTAACAATGGAGTGCCTTAGACTATTTCTCAGAACCGAGAAATGTATATGCATGTTATTTTGTTTGATGTTAGCCCTATTTCCATGTTGTTTTGCATAAAATATGTTGATTAATGTGAATTTTCATAATGCATCTAATAAGCCCTTTTTATCAAAGTATGCAAAATTGAATAACTGTACAATCTACCACAAGCATACTCAAGAAAGATACTTGGAAAATGCATGATTGTTGCCTAAAAAAGAATTATTTAAGGGTGCATAGCACAGCTGGGGTTCAAGATTTCAATGTGGAGACTCCAGTACAAAATATGTGTCTTCCATACCTCTAATTTAAAGTAAGATATTTATTTTATGATAAATACCTGATACTAGTTATCTGTATACTAAAGTAGAACAAATAAGGAAATTTACTATAGATAATGAGAGCCAGATTTCACACTGTCAGAGAAAGAATTTACACGTAAGCAAAAGAGAGATTCCAGAATGGAACTAGATCGATGTAGGTGTATCAGTATGAACTCAGTTTATTTTTTATTTTATTTTAAGATAGATAAGTAGAGAGATCCATACATAGATATGTAGATAATACATAGATACAGAGATATATAGGTACATAGATGGATACATATTGATAGATGTAGACAGATGCATGGATGGAGAGGGTTCTATGGTTACAAGATTCATACATATGTAGCTAGGTCCTACATAGGGCTATATGTTTCTGCATGAGTTCCTAAACATACATATACTTTCTAGCTATTTCCTCTGAGTGATCCTAACAGCAGTGACATCCCAGTAACAATGGGTAAGCCCAGTGCCCAAGATTTTCATCTCTAAATACTATTTCCCCCAAAAAGAAATCAGTGCTCTTTGGAGAAATGGCTGATTCTAGAGCTGAGTCAAAGAAGACACAAGATGAGATGTAGGTGTTTTGTGGAACCAGAAAGTAAGGGAGAGCTTTAAAAGACAGAAGGGTATATTGGAAGAGTAGGAGAGCCAACTGAAAGAGCCCCCAGTGGCCAAAGCAGAAACAATTTCAGCAATAAAATAAAGAGTACTATTGAATTATAACCCCAAAAATGAAATAAGTAGAAAAAAATGTGTATGTATAAATGATCAAATTTTAAAAATGTAGAAGGGACAATTCTGCCTCACAGAATAATCCCAAATCATAAATGTAGAGAAATAGAAATAACAGAATAATAAATGAGGGAAATAGAAAATCCATTAGAATTGTCAATGTAAGAAACACCTAAACCTGTAGAGAATTTTTATAAGCATTTGAGCAAAACTGACAATATATGCAAGGGAGCAAGATCTCAAATGCTCCAGAAAATAAGTTTTGCAGCTTCTTTTATGCTGCATTTATGCATTTGAAATTAAGGAGAGAACCTAAGGAAGATTGGACAAAGCAAGGTGGGGCTTGGATTACAGGATAGTTAACAAAATTACGTGCTCTTTTAAGGGTTAATACCCTTTCAGGAGGTATTGCTTCTGGCATTCAAAGGTGTGTTAACCTTTGCTCAAGAATAATGGACAGGGCTGGCTTAAAACCTTCAATAAAGAAGTTATACACATGAGATGTGACTACACACCATGACCTGTCCAGTTAGGAATTTATGATCGGGTCATCATCTGAGGTTACTTTCTGTAGAACTTCTTTTTCATCTGCAGAATACTGTAGTTATAATTGGTACAGACAAGATTTACTGATGAATGCTAAAATTAATGTGTGAAACTTTAAGAAGAAATAGGATATTTGTATGGCTTGAAATTATCTCCATCCTTTTTTTTTTAATCACTGTGATAGTTTTAACCTGTAAATTCTTTGATTCTCCTTCCTTCTAGGAGGTAAAACAATTCTCCCCTTGAGTACAGACCAGAGTTAGTGACTTGCTTCTAACTCATGTGTAAGGAAAGGGAAACACTGTAGCTTTATAGCTAGGAAACCCAGCAGGCACACCTTGCCCAGTGATTATGCTTATAACAACACCAGTATTAAAGCATATCAATATCATATGCCCCCTGGTATGATATGATGAGACAAGAATATCGTCTTCATGGGATTCTTTCAAAAATCCATCACTTCAATCTAATCATGAGAAAACATCAGACAAATTCTAACTGAGTGGTACTTTACAAACTATCTGCCCAATATTCTTTAAAATTGTCAAGGTCATTTAAAACAAGGGAAGTTTGAGAAACTGTTGCAGCCAAGTGAAGCCTAAGAAGACATAACAGTGAAATGTAATATTGTATCGTGGATGTGATCTTGAAACAGAAAAAAGACATTCATGCAAAAATCAGGAAATTCCAAATAAGTTCTGCACTTTAGTTAAAAGCGTTTGACCACGGTTAATTTCTTAGTTTTTATAAGTGTTGTATGGTTATGTAAGATGCTACCATAAGAAAAAAACTGGGTCAAGGGTATGCTGGACCTCTGCACTATCTTTGCAATTCTTATATAAGTTTCAAATTGTTTTGAAATGTGGCGCTTTTTAATGGAATAAGAATTTTCTATGGTGGTAAACTCTAATTAACAACATGTAAATACATACATTGGTTGTATTGCCTTGTTCAAAGGCTTATACATCTGTGAGGTTTTATACCATGAATATTTGTGTAGAATTTGTAGTTAATTATGATTTTCTGATCTTGAGAAGTTAAGAGCATATACTTCATCAGGAGCCAAATCAAAAAAGCTTTTTGTGACTCTGTTTCTAATAGAAAACTTGATATGACTTGTCATTTTTCCTCTTCATCGTTATCAGTAATATAACTCATGTGAAATTGGAATAATTTGTTGTGCTGATTAATATGGCAGATTCCACATTATAAAGAACCTAAGAAAAGAATAATAGCACCAGTGATGAGAAATATCACAAATGAGACACTTCAGTCTGTTTATGGGATACCATTGATGTTGCCTTTTTTGTTCTTCATCTCATCACCATTGTGTTATCATTGTCTCGTGTGTATAAATGTACAGTGTGGGGCCATTGGGCTACAAAGAGTTCTTCCCTTAATTAAAAATTTGTCATCTTACTAGGGGAAAGTTACACATAATTAGGAAGTTATAGAGCAAAGACCTGAGAACTAAGGTCGAAGAAGATGCAAGGAACCATGGGGGAAAGTGGGAGGCAGGTCAACAAGACATGTCTAAAAATGATGAATCGAATTTTGTTATGAAAGTGGGAGAAATGTCTCATATAAAATGAATAGCAGGCACCAAATTGCAGAAGTAAAAATGCATCTGTTGCTTGAAAATTTTTTGATGAGGAGGGTATAAACAATGTTTAGAAACTCAAGCTCTGGAATCAGAAAGATTGTGGCCAAATCCTAGTGCTACTTACCACTCTGAACTGCATGACCTCAGGCACTGACTTAAGTTCCTCGGATCTCAGTTTCCTCATATACAACATACTTGAATGTGGAGCTAATTATGGTACCCACATCAAGGGCTATTTTAAGGATTAAATAATATTAGCAGAAGAAAGTGTTCAGCATAGTAGGTTGCACATATGTTTACTACTTCAACTACCAATTGTTATTCTAATATATCTTACTGGAGGAGATGACTTTTGAAGAACCTATAAGAGTTAACCAAGGGTAGCAGGAAAGTATTGCAGGCAGGGAAAAAGTAGATTCGAAAGCACAAACATATGAAATAAGACTGTGTGGGAAGGACACACAAACCAGTATTGTTAGACTATAAAGACTGAGGCCCTGGTGGATGCTTAATGCCATGCTAAGATTAGAATTTCTTCTATACCCAAGTGACCATCCTGGAATTTAAGGACTGGGAACATGATGGTGTTTCTTTTCAAGGTGTTTGAAAGATAAATTTAAAGGGATAAGATTAAAATGAAAATCCAGTTAAGAAGGTTTAAGGACTGGCAGTGAGATAAAACCTAGATGACTGAGTGACCACTGTATGCAGCGACATGGGAAATGTTAGTGCCTCTAGCAAGAATAGACCCACCGAGGTGGCAGGGAGAGATCGGAGACCAGAGTGGGGGAAGATGAGTGGGAAGTTAGTGTGGAAAACAGCATGGATGGGGAGCGTAGGCCAGCTTTTCAAGAAGCATCTTTGAAAGGGGAAGGAGGGTAGGGAAGGACTCAAAATCAGGAAAAATGTTTGCCTCTCTCTATTTTTATTTATTTTTATTTTTTAAATCAAGAGTCCTGGGAAAATCAATCAATCAACACAGGTAAGAGGAAGACATGGGAAATACTGGAAAAGGTTGGTGTGGTCTCAGACTGGGTAGAAGAGAGGGGGACAACAGCACGCGTGTGTGGTCCTCTTCATCTATCCCCACTCACTGAGATGAGATCGTGTTCACGTAGAGCTAGCAGTGACTGTGGCCACAGTGATAGCTTGGTTTTTATAGCACATTTCCCTTGAGTAATTCAAATTACAGGCAATATGCTATCTTACTTATATATCTGGCATTTATATAAAAGAGTGAAGATCCTCATTTTTCATTTGAGAACATTAAAATCCAGAGTGGGTAAGAAATTATAAAACTGAACAAAAATGTAAATTCACATCTTACTTTTTTACTGTTTTTTACTTAGAGTATGCTATCTCCTATGTTTTCTAAATCAAAACAGAGAGGACAGTTATTTATACATCTGAATTCCCTTTGGTATGGGCTTTTTTCCCTATTACTTAGTGAATATTCATCTCATAACAAGAATCAAGCATCTACTTTACATAGAACTCTAATTTCATCTGAAGTAGAGCAAAAAAATGCATTTTTTATCATAATGAACATGTTTCTATGACTCAGTGAATTCCCTAATGGAAACAATGTGTTTCAGTTGAATAACACAAGAGAAATTTAATATAAAATAGAGGTGTTTGGGACCTAGAAGAAAAAACATACAAAAGCAAAACTGTATCCATTACTACTATCTCTAAGAAACCATTAATTTCATTAATTGGAATTTAAGGGACAATAATATAAGGAAAACTTATCCCTTCCACATAATTTGGTATTCTAGTTTTTGAATAGTTTTCTTTTTTACCTCTGACTAATTTGTTATTATTTTCTACTAGCCTAGCCTTGTTGCAAATAGTATTTACATCGCTGCACAAAGTGCCCTTCTGAAGGACATTTATAAAGCCTGTAAGATCTTAGGTCCAGTGTTGTAATAAGAGCATGAAAGTGAACATTTCGGGTACGTCTTAGGGATGTCATAAGATGGTGCAAATGCAACAGCCTTTCATAAGTGCTTTGCTGGCCTCCCCAACCAGGAAGCACAGAGCAGTCACTCAATTCCTCAGTGTGCCAGCTCCTCCAACTACATCTCTCCTCTCCCCTTTCCCTTCACGGGCATGCTGTAAGGACGAATGAGTAACAGCTCTGAATCTGTCGAGAGATATAGAAAAAGAAACACTACACGCCATTAATCAGCTAAGTTATGAAATTACTTTGAACATTTTGGGTTGCCAGTTGTCATGTAAAAATGCAACTTTTTATGGCCCCTAGGCAAACCAAGAAATGAGTCTCCAATTTACTCCATAAAACCCCCATTTGACCTTTGAAGTATTAGGTTTAATATGGATTTTTGTGGAAGAGGAAAAAATCAGTGACTTAAACACTTTTGAAAATAACATTGTTAAAGGGTGTAGTATTCTTATATAATATGCAATCATGTGAATGAATGGACCTTTGTCCAAGGAGAAAAAAACAAAAGGTCTGCCCCCCTAAGAAACACTACACTGTATTCAACAGGCTAGTGAGGAATTATTCTTTATATTTGTATATCAAGTTTTTATAGTAACACAGGGATATTAATAAAAACCAACATGTTGGATCGTTACTTCATATACTCCATCTGTTTTAACCCAGAAGCCGTGCAATTCAGGTTGTAAAATCACAGAGGCAAAATAGCAAGAGTAATTTTCTTGAAAAATGGTAGTTTTGCTTTAGGCAGATACTCAATTCTGATTCACTGTGTCATATATAGGTCCAGGAAAAGAAAAAAAAAAAACCAGCAAAAGTCTTTGTGTAAAGTAACAGAGAGAATTTAGCCTTAATTTAATCAGGCAATAAAAGGAACTCCTTCTCCAGATCGAATATAATATGGCCATTTTCATGTAATGAACAGTTGAAAAGTACTCTTCGGTTTCATCAACCCACATTTTTCGAACTAACGGACAAGATGTTAAAATGAGAATTCTCTCCCAAGTCTGCATGCTTTTTTACTTGTTTTCTTTTAGAAAAGCACACCAAAAATTACAAAAATTTTTATTAAATGTAATCTTTCAATTCAGTTATTTGTCTCAGCATTCAGAAAGGAACTGACTGAATAATGTTTGAATATTTTAACAGAAAAAAAAGCATAGGCTGAGATATGGAAGATTTAAGCGATGAGGCAGAACAGAGTATGTGTCATGCAGAGCAATTACACCCAACTCTCTGGAGAAGCACAACTAAAGCAAAAGGCTTTCGGCCGCCCAATGGGTAATGATATCTCAGCAAGACAGATGCTCAGCCATAGAATAGCGCTGAGCTTAGCTGATTTATATTTTTTAAAGCTCAGGTTTGAAATTTTTTTCTTTGATTCTAATTTCTTTTTTGAAAATGTGTGTTTTTTTAACCATAGGAGTCTGTTGCAAAGCTATCATCTGATCTATCTCTTGCAACCAGACTTCATGCTCAGTTGAAGCCATTTTAAACTCCTTTGTACTGCTCTTTACATTAGCTTTTTCAACATACAGAATAAAATCTTGGAGTTATCTGCATTATGTTCCTTACATTCAAGAATCATGAACTCTGAAATTATTTTACGTGGACATGTACAATTACAGTTACTAGGTGTCAGCAGGTCTGCCCTTGTGATATAGTATAATGATCTTAAATCATTACCTAGTTATTATACTCCATATTATTCACTCATTTGCATCAAAGTAAATTTAATCTTGGACGAATCTCACTTACATGCAGGAGAGTGAAAGAATTTGGATAAAAGGTAGAATACCATTTCATTACATATTAAAGAAACTTGATAGTGGCTTCGAAGTACCATGAAATACTTTTCTTTAGTCTGGTTGCCTCATCCTCCTCATCCTCGTCTTACCTTTCACCTTTTACCCCATTCCACACACACTCTCTCTCTCTTTCTGTCTGTCTGTGTCTCTCTGTGTCTGTGTCTGTGTCTGTCTGTCTCTCTCTCTCTCTCTCTCATCTTGCTCATTCCTTTCTTTTTTCTCTTTGTATCTTAGTCATACTAATGGATTAGAGAAGGAGAAATGATCAATGTTATGGTGCTTAATAGCAGTACTGTAAGAATTAAATGATTTTGCTCAACTGCATTATCTTCCCTTTAAAAAAATATATAACTTTTTACTGAACTATAATATACACATAGAAAGAGGCATTTTGCCAAATTTTTCCTAACTGAACACACCTAGCATCCAGATTAAAAAATAAAGCACCCTTTAGGATCTCCTCTTAAGGATCCAGTTGGTATGTTTCACCCTCACCTCAGGATAACCACTCTCCTGAGACTAAGCACCATAGATTAGTGTTGCATGTTTTTTAACTTTATATAAATGGAATCATTCAGTGTACAATTTTGTCTGGCCTCCTTCGCTCAACATTATGTTGGGAAATTCATCCAAATTCTTGTGCTTGGATGTAGTTTATTGATTGAGTGTTTACATATACCACAATGTACTTTTCCATTCAACTACTGATGGGTACTTGAAGAGTTTACAGTTTGAGACTCTTACAAATAGCAGTGCCTTTGGTTTGTGAGGGCGTGGCCGTGCTATGCGTGTATGCACATTTCTGGTATACATGCCTAAGTAAGGATTTAACAGGCCACTGGATGTATGTATGTACATCTCTGGTTGATGCTGCTTACCTGTGAATAACAGAAAAAAGCACATGGCAACTGCCGTTCAGAAGGAGGCCACTTCCTGTTTGTAGAAGATTCTAATTTGGGCCTCAGCAGTGAGATCTGATATATCTACCATTCAAGCAGCCACTCATCTTTCTCTGTTATCTGTCAGAAAACAGTGACTGTTTTAAATACAAGAAAAGGGTTTACAGGGTTCTGAGTCATTACAAAGAGCTTCTCATTTGTTCTTTGTACTTTCGCCATGCAATGATCAATTCAAGCTGAATTCTAATTTATTTATCCACAAAGTTTTTGTATTTTTGCTCTCTAGAAAGTGTTATAAAAGCAAATTAAAAATGGAATTTGGGACCTAAGGAACTTATGAGCTTTGGGGAATCTAAGTAACTCCAATACAAATTAGGATGAGATGAGTTCCATTTGCAAAATATATAGGCAAGGTAATTATTTTTATATTTTTATATTATTTTTAAATACTGGTAGCTACATATGTTAAATGTTATATTCTATAACATGATTAATATTATAAAATTTTATGTATAAATTTATTCTAAGCATCCATCACTTAGGTCATCAATGGCAGATGTAAGTTCAATATGAATGCCACAAAGTCTAATTTTATTCTCTTATGTCTAGAGACACCTATGCACCACACAAACAAATTTATTTAATCAATAAATAGATATTTTCTGCTTATCTCTCCACCCTTCAGGATATACCTAAAACCCTTTTTTTTTTTTATTTCCCAGTTATCTGCTAGAGAGTTTAGTTCTGCCACCTAATCAGTATAATTATTTATTCAACAAATAATTGTTTAGCTTACTTTGTGTCAAATATTATGGCAGACCCTGGATGTAAAATGATGAAAAAAAACCCCACACCGTCTTTATCTTCCTAAAGTTTACAGTCTCAAGGAACAGAGATAGTGTCAAGTAGTCACATGCTATAATTTCAAATATTGCTATAATGTAGTGAATTTAATAGTGTTCTTCCCACCCCCAAATCCACTCAGAACATCAGAATGGGACTTTTTTTGGAAATCACATTTTTTACAGATGTAATCAATTAAGATCATACTGGTTTAGGATGGGTCCTAATTTCAATGATTGGTATTTTTGTAAGAGAAAAGAAAGAGATTCAGATAGAGAGATAGAAACACACAGGCAAGAAGGCATTGTGACAACAGAGGCAGATATTGGAGTAATGCAGCTATTAGCCAAGGAACACCAAGGATTGCTGAGTAGCTTGGAAAAGTTAAGGAAGGATTCTTCCTGAGAGCCTTCAGAGAGAGTGTGGCCCTTCTGGTACCCTGATTTAGGATTTCTAGTCTCTAGAACACTGAGAGAATAAATTTCTGTTATGTTAAGATACTAGTCTTGTAGTAATTTGTTATAGCAATCCTAGGAACCTAATACAATATGTATTAAATTAAACAATAAAAAGTTGCTTATTTTTGACTGCTTTGACCTACACAAATAGCAATTTCATATGGTCCAACCCAGTATGCTATGAGTTGGTTAGCTTGTTAGAGGAAGACCTTGGTTCGAGAAAGTTTCTCTGAGGAGTTGCTAGTGGAACTGAAATCAGGAGAACAAGTGGAAGTTAATGTAGAATAAGAGAGAAAGGGGAAGAGAGGAGCCCCCAACGGAGCAACCAGCGTGTCCAAAGGCTCGAGGCAGAGGGCCCAGACAATGATGAGGAACAGGAAGAAGATGACATGACTGGAACATGCTGTAGGCATAGGGCCAGATGAGGCTGGATAGATAGGGAGGAGCCAAATTGAGCATCAACGCCAAAATATTAAGAGTTTTGTTTTAAGAGCAATGGAACACCGTCGAAGGGTTTAAGCCAGAAGATGAGACAATTACTATGACTGCAGAATGGAGAACAGATTCAAAGGAGCCAAACCAAATGGGGGAGACCATGGGAGGGAGTCGAGGAGCCCAGGGACTAGGGAAGCCTGGTGGGGATCGAAAGGATAGACAAGCTGAGAGGTTTTTAGGAGTGTTTTTGTTTTGGTGACATGTCCTGATAGCAATACCATTTGCTTGTCTTGGAAGACATTCCATTCTCATAAAACACACATCCCAGTCTCGGGACATCTAGAAGCCCAGCGCTGACTGACCTAGTCGTGTGTTGCAGTTCCGCTGCCCAAGAAGCCTCTGGAAGTAGACGTAGCACCTTCATTTCTTTCTTCTTTCTTCCTTTGCTCCTCACCTCGTGCTCTCAGCACTTTGTTTCTATCTTGCCTGGAGTAGTTATTATACCTTATTGGCATCAAGTGTTTTTATAACCATCTATTCATTATAATGTGTGCTCCACGAGGGCAAATGCTATGTCTTGGTTTTATTTTTCTATCCCCAGAACTTAGCAAACAACCTGGCCTATGGAATTTGACTTGTAAATATATATAAATAAATGTGTCAGCAAACGCATGACCTACATGTTACTTCTCCTTTATCGCCTCAGTTGTCTTTGGCCTTGTATTGTCTTTCTTTCTGGTCTGACTTATTAACAGTTGTTTGTTTGTTTTTTTCTGTAGACTTCATGTACTCTGATAAATATTTTTTCTACTAGTTGTGTCAGTGAACTTTGGAAAATAAGTCTCTTCCTCATGAATATCTTTGCTTATGTATGAAGCCATTTTTCTGATGGCCTGCATCTCCTGGAGATGCTAGCCATTTTTGTTTTGTGCTTTGGGAGCTAATTCTTTATCACTGTCATCATCATAGCCATCAAATTATTGAGAACGTGTTGTACTTGGTGTTCCATTCAGGGAGAGAGGAAGGCAATAAATAGCAGTGGCCCCTTCCCTAAATGAGATTACCACCTAAGACAAGGAACGAAAGATGAGCCACAAAATCAAATAAGATGTACAAATAGCTGAGGTAAAATATTTAGATTACACACAAAAAATGTTAGAACAGTTTATGTAGTGAAACAAGAAAAGAAGCACGTTTTTTGAACTAAAAAAGAGACATATAATCTCACTACAAGCTCACAACCAGTTAACAACTGAGCAATATAATGTATTGAAATTTGGGTGTTCCCCAAAATGCAGCCCTGTATTCTCTCTGCTCGGTTTGAATATCCCTATCTGGGCATGAGAGAAGAGTTGCTGCTTATCTTCTTGTTATAAAAACTTCTTGGCCTTTCATGATAATCTTTCCACACACCCGAGAAAAATTGTAATTATAGAGTAAAAGCATACCCAGAAAGGAATGAGAAGCTGATGGCTTTTGCAACACGCTTCCCTAACTCCACCAAAAAGGCTGTGCCTGAATTATATGTACTCATTGAACAGGATCAGTGTTCAAAGATGCAGTCTGCCGAGCCAGGACAGGAAATGGGGTGGACATGGAGAGGTTAATTCCAGTCTGTAGACAGATCTGAGAGGAGGTAAATGGTCAAGAAAAGTAAGAAAGGACTGAAAGAGGAGTCAAGCCCGGGAGGGGAAGGAAAAGAGAGTGAGAAAGTGTAGAAGCCACAGCCTTATTTTTCAGTCAGAATTCACCAGCCAAATCTGTCCTTACGATGCTTCCTTAGGTCAGCGTGGGTTCCAGTTTGTGATGTTAAACCTCAGCTTCCCCGAAACCTGGTTTGCAGACTGTAAAAACCATTATATGGAATATACATACATACATACATACCATTTGCACGTCATTTCTTGCAAAGACGTTTTATGGCATTTCATGTAATCATTTCCAAGCATCTTTACAACTAAACAGAAGACTCTTACGTACCAAATGTTTTGTTTCCACTTTGAGCTTTTCTTTTTAATCTGTTAGAGTGAATGACCAATTCTCTTGCCATTTTCCCTCTTTAAAGTCTTACCACTTAGGATTTTAATATATTTTTTATTCATTTGATTTCTAATTCTGGCACATATTTATAAAAACAAATTTTATTTTTTAAATATTAGTGATAATAAATAAGTCAACAATAAAAAATAATGTTTGGTATGAAAAGGAGCTTATATTTGGGAATGAAATAACATAAATTTTTCTTCTAATTTTTTTTTCTGGTTTAGTTTTTTTGTTTAGTTTTGTTTTTGTTTTCCCAGTGCTCCATTTGAGTGCACAGAGCAATACATGCCAGGTGACAGAAGTATACTTGGTAGTTCTTGGCTGCCATCTACTGTTTATTCATGTAACAACTCATTGTTTCTTTGATTCTAAAAAAATCTAATCGTCTGTGACTTATAGTCCTATAGGTTACCCCCTTTTCTTCTTCTTTCTGTTTTTTTTTTCTTTAGTTAAAGCAAAGTGAAGCGAATGCAGACACCAAAGAAAAGCTCCCTTTGCGCCTTCGAATCTTTGAAAAATTTCCAAACAGACCACAGATGGTGAAAATCTCAAAGCTTCCTTCAGATTTTACAGTTCCTAAAATCAGGTATTAAAGTATTTCTTTAATTGTTTATCTCAAATGCAATGTAAAAGATTCATCTTAAATCTGATCCAGCCCTTCTTTCAAACTCATGTTAGTATTTTTCTATTTTTAAGTTATTATCTAAATTTCTACTCTACTCTTTTTAAAAATCATTGATCCCTTTAAGCAGTATATTCAGAGCAGTGTCATTTGACAAGAGTATTAGCCTAAGCAAGAAGCCTGCTTGCCACTGCTTCTCCCTGAGATACTCCTAGGTAGTTAACTTCTCAGGTAACTGGTGAAGGTGCTCAAGGTTGCAGAGATGGCAGATAATCAACCTCTGACCCTCAACCAGGTAAGGATAAAATTGACTGAGGGTTTTTAGTCAATAGAGAAACACCACTGGCCAGGTTTCTGTACTACTGTAACAGCATTTGTTCAGAATACCATGTGTGATTACAATATAATTTGTCTTACATTTTTTAAAAGAACCATGGTAATATGATTTTTTTCACTTTGCCCTCCAATTAAGTGATTGCATAAAAGATGCTTTAAAATATTTAAATTAAAGGAAACCCTTCCAGTTATAGCTCAAAAATTGTAAATAGAACCAGAATAATGTGAAATATGACATTTTTTAAATGTAACTAGTTTTAAATACAATTCTATGCGCCAGTTATAAAAGTGTTAGACTGGATGTGGTACAATAATATTTAAAATTCAAATGGAAGTATATTTCTATTTCTGATTTTTAAAAGTAAAATTTAAAACCTGAAAATATGAAGTATAAAGGAGCTGTAAATTAGATTCAGGATTAGTGGTTATTTGAAAAGATGCTATTTGAATTCTCACCATGTTTTAGAGATCGGATGAAGTAAGTTTCTTTTGAGTTATTTTGAGTCTTTATATGCAAAGTTATCTCTCAAAGATTTTTAAGATAAATGGAAGTTCAGAGAGATGAATTAATTCTTTCAAGTCTTGGAGGGAGGGGTATCTTATGACCATGAGAGAATTAAAAATTATATGAATTACTGAATATTATTGCTTAAAAGGTAGGGACATTACATTTTTTAAGTAGAAATGACTGAAAATTTAGGAATCTTTCTCTAAATTAATTACTCTGGTAATTAATCTAAACACCACTCTTGGTATGACATGTCTTATTTTCTATGAACTTTTGTCACTGCTTGATTACTGTAGTTTAAGCAAATGCATCATTGAAAAATGTGATCGCTTGCTTCATTTCATTAAAAATGCTTGATGTACATATATTTCATTTGCAAAGGGAAAGTTTCATGAAGCAGTTTATTGACCGCCAGCAGCAGGACACTTGCTGCCTTTTAAGAAGCCTTCCTTCAGCCTCATCCTCATCATGTGACCATTCCAAACGGTCTGCAATTGAAGACAACAAATACATTGACCAAAAAGTAAGAATCACTGCCTCAAATATTCAAATTTTTATTAAGCATATATGTTAGAGATAAAAAACACATAACTCCGTAGGGTCCTGAAATCTAATGTCTCAGGAGAATAATAAAGAAAATACTTTTTTTGTAGAAGAAATCATTATACCTAAGATTTTTTAATTTACTGATTTGAATTTTGCACTTCTACCAGTGAGCTTTTGAGCTTTGTCATGTAACAGACGTGTGACTTCAAATAAGTCAAGAGCCTCCCCAAACCTGCATTTTCTCACATGCAGAAGGATGCACTCTGATCTCTAAAGTTCAGCCCAGGCTTAACCATTGTCTGTACGTTGCCTTCTGCAGAAAACCATGCTTATTTCAGTTGTTACACCAGGGAGAATAACTAAAGCAGGTTTCCCTAAAGTCAGTCAAAATAACTACCGTTTATTGAGTGCTTAGTATGTGGCAGGAATTTTCTCTAGGTATATTATCTTATTCTTCTCTGATTTACCTATTTCTTAATCATTTGAAAGGTCGATAGGGAATTTTTTTCTCATAGTCCACTGTTAGAAAATGAAAGGTCAATAACAGAGTTTGTAAAAGAGATTAAAGATTAGAATTTGCAAAGACATCTAATTTACTCTTTGGAAGCCTTAATTTATTTTTTATTCCTTTCAATGATTACTGTCCTTTTTACATTGCTTATATCAAATACATATTTCTCTATCACCATGTGAAAATAAAATACCAACTCTTTCATCCTCCAACATTCTCCACTTCTCTTCCTTGTCCCTCTACCCCATAAGGATTAGACTTTCAGAGTAACTTTGCTTTTCTCCTCTCCTCCCTCTTTTCCATTATTTCCTCCCAAATTTGAATTTCTCTCCCTACCAATTCCTCTGTTCTCTGCTATAGTTTAATGATTTTGTTCTCAAATTATTATGATAACGATAATCTTTGCCATGTGTCTCTTCTTATTCAAGGGTTTTCATTTATTTTCTTTCAATCATCTACAGATGTTATTCCTCTGTCTTATAGATTGCAAGTTTATAGATGGAAAATCTGATGCCAATGTCATTTTTTTCCACTGGAAAAATAATTAGTTCAGAAACTTTACTGGAATATACATTATAAGTCTTTTATTATTCTAACTGCCTAAACTGAGAAGTCTTTTCAGTCCATATTTGACAGGAAATTTTTCATTTCTTATTTGTTCAGTTATTTCTTTTCCATCTGCTCTTTTTTCCCTCCTCCTTTTCCCTTATGATCGCCATCTCTCTGTTTTCCTTTTGTGCTCTGGATATTTGTTCCACCTGAACGTCCAGGGCACTAGTTTAGTTTCAACTGAGACCATCCTTTGCTTTTAAATTTTGAGTGAAAAATCATGAAACGTGTTTCTGTGTGCATGGGCACACATGTGCAATATACTCTTAACTTTCTTTAAAGACTTTAACTCTTTTACTATTTTATTAAACATGTCACCTTTCTTTTCCATTGTTATATTTCACTCAATACTGTGTACAGGACATGGACGCAAAAGTTCATATGTCAGCCAATAGTCAAGTGAGAGGATAATAATGGTCTGGTTTCATCCAGTCAGTCTGAAACTGCATTTTACATTTTAGGAACACACATTGTTTATTTTTTAAATTTATTTCAAAAGACTTTAAGCCAGAGGTGTGCAATGAACCCCCAGGCTGGGCTGTGGGTTAACTCAGCTAACTCCAAGAAGAATGTGGAGAAATGATATCGTTTATGCCCCAAGTGGCAAATCCAGAATACGTTTTTTTAAGTCCCCCTGGAAACACAAAATTGAAATCTGAGCTTGTGAAAATTTATTTTCTCTAGAAAATGGAAAAATGGTGTTTTTCAAATTTTTGAAATAGATGAGGAAAAAATTAAAAGATTCTTGGCATGTGTGGAGGGTTGGGGGTGAGAATTTGGGGTCCTCTTTTGTGCGCCTGTCATTACTTCTTCCCAGGCCATTTCTGTGTTGGGTGACAGAGAACTTCGAATGCCATTCCTGATTTCTTTAATGTCCTTATATTTTGTGACTCTTTAAAAATCTTCTCATTTAATAGTTATTTTTAACTAAGATAACAATTATAGTTTTATTCTGTAATTTAACCTTTTAGCCTCCCTCATAATCCCTTAAAATATAGTAAACTAGCAATATCTTGCTCCTTGGTGGTATCCAAGCCACTCAGCAACTAAAAGACTAGAATTTTTGAAGACTGCAGGCAGTCCCAATCTACATTGTCAGTTGATTGAAACACACAACACATGATCTTATACAAGGAAAATTATCAATAATGGTTAGGTTGCCCTTGGTTCCATGTAAGCCTATTTGACCCATATGTAGATGTAACTACAGTTGGAATGATATTGTTTATCCCCTTACAGCCCTCATTATCAGGGTAAATACCCCAATTTGGAAAGGGGAATGCAGAGACCATATTTTCTCTTCATCTAAGCAGCAGCTACCCTATCAAGGCAGGAGCAAGAGACGGACTCATGCTGCTATCAACTCTTAAAGCTTTGATTTTAAGTTGCCAGAAAAGTAAACTTAACAATTTCTTTCAGGATCCACTGTTTTTGCTTCAGCTTCCATCAGTTCCTGACATTCTTCTTAAATACTCAGAATTTGTCAACCTTGTTGAGTGCCATTGGGCAGGGAAACCCAAAACAGAGACTTTCACATAATGAATTTAAGGGGTGAGGATTTAGAGGAAGCAGAAATCAAAGAAAAAGCAGTTTAGTATTAGTATTTTTTTAATATGGCAAGCCTTTTTCACTTTTATTAAGAAACTCTAAAGCCACTTTAAGAAAAATAAACACTAAAAAATTTTCAACAGAGATTAGCTCCTCTGATAAAGTATTTACCAGGAAATTTTTGTCACAATCCGAACTGTTTTTGGACATGCCAGTCAATGCCAAATGGAAAAAAAATTTTTTATATGAAAAAAATTTTTCCAGCACCATGCAATACAAATTGAGGCTGTTTTTCCTCAAAGAGTGCTAAGAAAGAAAAAGAAAACAAGAGGCTGGCTTATCAGTGATTCTTATAACATGGCAAAGGAATAATAAAATAAAAGTTTTCCTTTAATGATTACCAGTAAGAAGAAACCGCACTTCACTGGAAGGAATCACTTTTCTCTTGGCAGGGAAAACACTGGAACCTAAAGATCACACGTTAAGGGGGAGGGGGGGACTGACAACAGAAGCTAGGGGAGGGGAGGCTAATAAGGCAGGAAACAGGAGAGCACTTTAGGCAAGATTTTCTCTGAGTAATTACCTGGCTTTGAACTATCATAAGTAATTCCCATGGCAACCTTGCTTTGGAGAGACCATGTTTTTAAAAATAGCCCTGTTTGATTACCTTTATCACATGGTTTTAAAATACCTGTCCTTCTCCCAGTAAACAACAAGCAAACAAAAATGTAAAATCTTTAAGCCATTGTTGTGGCCTGCTCAGATTCTAAAGGAAAAAGAAAATGGTGTTTTCCCTCCTCATCCTTGGGAAGAAAGGCTGCCCTTCTAGACTCCAAAGAAAAGGTGTTCCCAGGAGCTAATTCCCACACTCCTTTCTCCTCCCACTTTCCCACATCTGTCCTTTTCTTCCTGATTGAAGGATAAACCCACCTCTCTTGAGAGGAGTTTTTCTTGTTTTCAAGCAAAAGGAAATCAGTCAATGGTTTTTCACCTATTTTTTTTCCATATTATTGAAATTAAACCCTAAATTTCTTAAGTAAAGTGCTTGTTAATAAACTGAGACCGAGACGTGAACTTGGCTTTCTAGTAATTCTGGTAATAAAAGCAGCCCACTCCATCCTCAGAAGTGAATCATCTCATCAAAGTCAAGGTCTCTACAATGCGTGGATCTGGGCATTCTCTGCCCTGAGCTTTGCCTTCTTTCTGCCCTGATTTCTGGAGCCAGAACCTGCAATGGTCTGGGGAACATGAGAAACCACACAGATTTCTATCGGCCTGAGATAGATGAAGGGATGAGGGTTGTCTCAGCCACTCCCTTGTGCCTTTGCACTTTCTAGTACAGTATCAGAACCCATATTTATAAAGAATAGTGAATATTTCTCTAACAATAGGTCATTGTCTGCTCTCTTTCTTGGGATCAGCGGACACTTGGTCCTATCCAAAACATCCACTAAAATATTTGGCCCATGCCAAAAGGTCCTTGAAATGTGGCCCTATCCAAAACTACCATGGAGACTTTTGGTCTGCATAGTTAATACAAATTCTGCTCTTCAATGACCTTCGAACCTGATCCATCTAACCCCATGTGCCATTCATTACCAGCTAGACTACAGAGGCAAGAAGAGTTCGTGTTGTCAATACAGTCACAACACAATTACAAGACCAAGAAAAGATCTTTATTTTTTTAATGTATTATCCTATAAACCAAAGTATAAATAAACTTTATTTATACTTGAACCCAGGGACATTTTCTAAGTGTGGACATTTTGACAAGACAAGATGCCCTTTAATGCTCTCTTAACTGCCTACTTTCTGCTAAGCATATAGCAAATTTAGTAATTGGCCCTCACAGTTAATAGCTAAAGTATGTACAGAACAAGGAGGAAAATGATAAAAGTAATTACTATGTTTTGTTTACTCTTTTCATTTCTATTAGTCTTTAGCACTCAGTCATTCAACAAACAGTTATGAAGTATCTGTTATTCATCTGACACTATTCTGGGCTGTGGAAATTCAACAATGAGCAAGATATAAACTATACACTACTGGGGAGAAACACATATAAATGAATGAAAGTAAAGAGTATTATAAGAACACGAGAGAGGATCTAATCTAAGACCTTACAGGAGAAGGAAGATTGAGGAATCAGGAGGAAGGTTCTCCAGGCAGAGAAGGAGGCATGTGGTAAGGCACAGAAAGCGTAATAAGCTTGATGTAGCTGATTGTGAGAGGTAGAGTAGAATATTGATTAAGTGATATAGGTGCCGATCTTCATCTATAACATAGGGATAATTCTTTTTTTAAGGTTTGTTATGATAAATAATATAATATATATTAAATGCCTACTATTGCACCTAGTATAGCATATGTTATGTGCTTATCATACCTGATAAGAAAGGTTACTGATATTACACCATACCATGAAGTCAGACTCAGCAAACAGACTTACATTCATCAATCAAGACAAATGACTTTTACTTAAACAAATTAACCTTCAGATGTAAAAGTCCAGTTG
The DNA here is from genome assembly GCA_003508835.1 of Eonycteris spelaea. Lineage (NCBI taxonomy): Eukaryota > Metazoa > Chordata > Mammalia > Chiroptera > Pteropodidae > Eonycteris > Eonycteris spelaea. The sequence continues at coordinate 516,278 of PUFA01000067.1, read as the reverse complement.
AAACAATATATTAAGTACTGATTTATTGTCTTTATTGTCCATGAGTGATTTTTTTTTCAAGTCTGATTTTTAAAGATATTCCAGTTACTACTCCCATTGTCTGCCTAGTGTCTCAGACTTTCAAGAAGTAAATTAAATTGTTCTGGAAAGATTTACTCTTCACAAAGCTTTGTTGATTGCCACACAGCATTTGGTAATTTTCCGTGTGATTATAGAGTGTTTGATGATTTGTTCCAGTAACTCCACACATAGCAGCAGTTATTCAGCCTAATCTGTAATTTGGATGAACATTTACTCACTTACGAAAAGAGAACAGCCTGTTTTCATCTTTAAGGCTTGTACTCTTATGAAAGACTTTTCTAAAATAATAGCTTAGCATCTCTACTATGCCATGAAAGATGTTTCTCTAAGAGCAGAGTGGGAGCTTGCATGATACTGCCTAACCAGGGGCAGTCTTGCAAAGGTACGATACAGTGTGGTCTCAGGGAGGGAAGAAGTGGCCTTCATCAGACCAGCTATGAAAATCCTATGCACTTCTCCTTTAGCATAAAAATGTGTTCATGGATAATTGATTGACCATTTAGTCACAGTAATGGAGAGGAGACAAAAAGATAAGTAGTAAAAATGAATTTTTTTTTCATTTTTAATGGTCTTCGCAGTACGTTTTAAAACAGAGGTGCATTTGAGTGTACATTCTTTCATTCGACAGTCATTTATTGAGGACCTTTAAATGCAAGCAGTGTGCTAGGTCTTGGGTAAAAAACACTCCTTCCAACTAACAAGAGAGTAGGAATTCTCGATCTATGATTCTTATTGCAGAATATATCATTGTCATCATTTTTAGTTTGAGGTTATATGTAATTTGTTTGCATTCCTAAGGTATTAAGGGCCAAAAGTCAATCAGTCTAGGATTAAGCATCTTTTATAGGTAATAGAGAAGGCTTTTAATTAAGAGTCTTCAGTACTGTCTCCAAAACAAGTATCAGAGAGCTGAGTTTGCAGCTAAACCTATCTTTGAAATTTACATTTGGCTGTACTTTTTAAATGTTCTTCTCTTTTGAGTATAGTTTTACTTATAAGTTTTATTTTCTGCTAAATGTTTTGCTGTTGTGATATTCTCGTTATTTGGACCTGAAGTTCAAATACAGATGAATCATAATTGGAGACCAAGGACTGCCCTTTTGTATTAGAGTGCATAGATTTTGAATTCACAAACATCTGTTTGGTTAAAAGCATCTGGCATTTTCTCCTACAATCATAAATTCCCTCATTTTGTTTAAATCTCGACAGATTTTCAATATTTATTTTTCTGTTTATATAAGTTATAACCAGAAGTCATTTTATCTTTTACTTTAATTTAAATTGACCTACCATATATTATAGTTTCTTACCAGTAAGTACTATATATTAAACATGACAAATTTTTTTCAATAATTGAAAATGTTGCTTTTCCCTCATTCTTTGCATCATAAGTTTCATTACACTAGTCTAGCTGATATAAGGTGTTGAAGATTTGAGCTACAGCTTTAATAACTAAAGCATTGTCATTAAAGTCAAGTGCAAAAAAGTCAAGCCAATTACATTTCCAATCATTTAGTTTCTAGTTGTACACCATTTTCCTATATATCAAATGAATTGATACATTTCAAAATAAGCAGTGTCCTTTGTAATTTTCATGTGATTTCACATTTGTTATTTCAAGGATTCACTTCCTAAGAAAAAATGTAGCATAGAAAAGAGAGTCATTTTTTAATATTATTAAACTTTTTCTTTCTCTAAATCTATTTCGAGAACTAAGTACAGTGCTAGACATTGAAGGAAAATGCAGTAGACAAGAAAGACACCATCCTTATCAAATGGAGCTTATGAACTAGTGGAATTCACAGAAAGATAAGACAATGTGTCACACAGAGCAGGGATCAACATGCACGGGGTGGCCTGGAGGCCAAAGGAATATTTGGAGTGTGTGTATGTACACATACATATTTATATATATTATAACTTTTATTCCTGATGTTTTTTAGGATTCAGAATTAATAATGTTGAAATAACTTAAAATCGTCTAAAACTCTCTTTTGACAAATCCACATTCTAAGACATATTTAAGCTTCATAACATGATATTATAATGGTATTCATCTTTATGTATATTTTTAATATGATTATTTTAACCTTGCTGCCACCTAAACTTATCGATTTTTATAATTCTTTCTTTCCAAACATAATGTCAATTTCATACAAAGTTTATTTTGTAGAAATATCTTACCATACACATGATCTGTCATATGTACTTTGAGATTGATTTTCAGCTCACAGGTGTATGAAAACTTCAAATACAGACAAATGAGGTACCACTGTCAACCTATATAATTTTAAGTAATTGCTAATTTTCAATTACTTTTTTTTATGTGGGAGACATATCAATAAAGTGGCTCATTACAATAATTACACTACACCTTTCCAGCAGAAATAACATTCATCAAGCCCTGCTCATCAGACCATAATTTTGCACATTATGGTCATATGTTTTCATAAGCACTTTCCCATTATTATAAATCTGTTAATGTCTTCAAAATGAGAAAAGAGAAACAGGGCCTCTTACACTTTTTCCCAGTTAGAAACAGAAACGCATTATTAACAACTCCAAATCAAAAAAGTTAGTTGAATACTTATATCTGTGGTTTTCTTTCTCAAATAAATATTAATGGCTTCATTTTGAATGGTGTTAGAATGAAACTATGATTCTTTAGGTAAAACACAGTAGCACTTCAAAGGAATCTGATATTCTCTGCTAAGTTTGTAGTATGCCCAAGCGACTGAATAAATTAAATTAATATTCTGATTAATTGAAAGGTGTGATGGATCCCTGATTTTAAGGATCGGTAAATGTAAAATATAAATACTTACTACCACACTGGCTTGAATGGGTTAGAAAAGTTCATTGATCTCTTTTAATACTTCGGGGTTGTTATTCTGAAAATCAATTATGCATATATAGAACAAAGGAAAAAGTTGGCTAGTCTAGATTTCACATTAAGATTTGGGATAAGTTAGAGCTTATTATATGTGTAAACCAAACCTTTTACGTCAACCAGACAATATTTTATTACAATATAGTTTGGAATATGCTTTTTTTACTGTTAAGCTAGAGTGACATTTTACATAGACATCATGATGTAGTGAAAAGATTTGGACACTGAAGCTGTACATCCCAGAGTTCTAGTCATAATTCTGCAACTTATTGTCTGGGTAACCCTAGACAACCTAATTTTTTAAGCCTCAGTTTATTCATCTGTAAAAAATGATGATTAACTTGAAGATTAAGTTTAAAATATGTATATAATACCTCAGTTCATGATCAAAGAGCCAAGGAATTAATAAGGATCTAAAGGATTTGAAATATACAGTTTACCAGCTTCCTGTGATGATAATTTATACAATTCCTCAGCAATGACTAGTGATTAGGCATTGTGATTCAAGAACACATGACGATTTACAAAACACGAGCACTTTCTATACCAAAAAGGAATTTTTAATATAAACCAAATCAATATCCTAAAGAAGACATTATTTGACCAAAATGTAATAAAATTAGAAACAACATAATAACCACAAAAGATATCTTCACATTTGAGTAATGTAGAGAGTATAGAAGAAATCACAAGAGAAATTAAAAGTATCTTGAACTGAAAAATAATAAACATAATACGTATCAAACTTGTGAGAAGTAGCTAAAGGTATTTTTAGAGGAAAAGTGTAGCCTTAAAATGTGTATTTAGTAAAAGAATATGGGCTGACATTAATCTTTAAGTATTTTAACTCAGATATTCAGAAAAATATCAACCAAGAAAAGACTAAGAGCAGAAAAAGAAAGAATAATAAAGATAAAGCAACTATTAATCAAATAGAGAAAAAGCAATCAATAATATCAATAAAACTAAAATTTTATTCTTTGAAAAGGCTAATAAAAGTGTTAAATCTGCGTGAAAACTCAACAAGAAAAATTAAGGAGGCCTGGAAAGATGACAGGCATTGACATAGTTTTTTTAATATCCTTGAATTCCCACACAGAATACCTAGATAACAAAAGCAAAAATCAAAAAATAAGATTTACAACAAAACCAGATAATCCCAAAACCCTAAATAAAAGTAGGTGCACACAAACCAGTAGCCACAAGATTTGTATCACGTCGTAGTCTATTCGGCTGCTATAACAAAATACCATAGGCTGGGCGGCTTAAACAATAAATATTTATTTCTCACAATTCTGGAGGCTGAGAATCCCAAGATCAAGGTGGCAGTAGATTCAGTGTGTGGTTCCTCTTCCTGGTTCACAGATGGCTTTCTTCTTACTGTGTCCTAACATGGAAGAAGAAGGTCTTTGTCTCTTTTTCTTCTTATAAGGACACTCATTCCATAGTTGAGATTCTATCCTCGTGACCTCAGCTAAACTTAATTGCCTTCCAAAGGCCCATTTCCTAATACCATCATATTGGGAGTTAGGGCTTCCACATAGAATTTGGAGGGAGCACAAACATTTAGTCAATAACACATGATATCAGCACCTGTGAGAAAGAAGCCAAAGTTAGTAAAAAGGCATCTCATGTTTCTGAGAATAGGGGAACACCTTTTTAGCTCCAGACTGAGTAAAAACACCAAAAGTGGGACCAGTATCGAACAAGCCAATGACAAGAGTGACAGAGGATAAAGAAAACCAGATAAAATTGGTGGTGTCAGGGGAGAGTAAGGAACAGAACTAGGAAATCCCAGAAAGAAAGCTGCCATATTTGGTTGCTATATTAAAACAACGGAAGAAGCAGCTCTGAAGTTAGAAGAGAAATACTGAACTATTTAAGAAAACTAGTTTTGCATAAAAATGAGCAATAGAATATTATCAGTGTCAAGTTCCCTATAAAAGTTATAAGAAAAAAAGAATAAGGAGAATACTGTTCCTATACACAGTGAAAGCTTGACATAAAGACATGTCTACAAGCAGCTCAAACTGTAGCATACTGTTGCAAAATGAATCAAAACATTAAAAATTAGATTAGAATAGCAACATAAATAAAACTTAGAAAAATTCATGCATAAAGTGCTAGAAGTCAGGAAAACAATGAAGATTGAAGTACAAGGAATGAACTGACTATATACAGCAGATGAAGCCTTAAGATAAAGAGAAAGTGAAGAAGAGGAAATTTTAAGAAAATAAAAAGAAGTTATTTGAAAGAAAATAATAAATTGAAGAAGGTCTGAGACAGTCCAACATCTACATTACAGGAGTTCCAAAAGAAGAAAGCTAAAGCGATAGAACAGAACAAGTACTAAACTTTTCTGAAATATAAAAAGATTTGAAACCCCTGAAAGTACACATGACCTGAAAATATCAACCGTGAATGACCAAAAATAAGAAATACTCCAGAAACATCACAGGATTTTCAATTTGTAAATAATTGGTATCTAGCTCAAAATGAACAAGTGATTTATATAGGAGAGAACATTATAACATCATCAGACTTTTCTGCAGCAATGCTTTATTTCAGGAGAAATTAGGGTAACATACATAGAATATCCAGGGAGAAAGTATGTGAGCGAAGTTTTTTATATCAAGTCTAAAGTGACCAAAAAAAAAAAAAACTGTTATCAAGATGTAAGAATATAAGTATTATAAGATGTGAGTAATTGTTTCCATGAGCCTTTGGTGAGGAAACTGCTAAAAACATGCTTTGGACAACCAAAAGGAACTCCAAAAATGACCCTAACACATTGACATAAGAACTGGTGGAAAGCATTCAAAATATAATTACATATAATACTATGACTACATGAGGATTAAAATGAATAGTAAAATATGTAATAGCAATTTGCTCTGCTAATGTGAGTATAGTACTAATCTACAAATAAAAGGAAAGAATGGGAAAAAATATGTGCAGTTTTAAAATATTCATTAATTGTATTTTTGTTTTAGAATAGATACTGTAATTCTGAGACTACTATCTATGAAATGTGAAATAAACTAATGAGTACTTTTGAGATAGTCTAATTCTGTCATCCTGTATGTCTTTGATAATCAAGACTTGATTGGGGACAGGGTGAAGAGATACGGATGTCATAGGGAAGAGATTAGGTAAAATTTAAACTGATTTTAAATTGAAAATATCAGAATAAACTCAGGTAAAGTATTCAAATCAGTGACCAACCCAGCAGCAACGACTATCATTAGAATCTAGATTATATTCCTGAAATAGCATTTCTCAATAAATAAACAGGAGCTCTTTGGAGAAAATTGTTGATTTGGAAGAAGAGGCATACAAGATGAGCTTGGAATACCTTGTCATATATGAGAACAAGGAAACTTTGCTAAACTGGAAAAAGCTCACAATGAGCACAGTTGGGATAATTTGACCTACCATGAGATAATAATTGTAACAGATTGAAACCAATCATATCTGTTTAAATACTTGAGTTCATAATGATGTTTTTAAGTAATAATTGATCACCTTAAGAGCATGATAAAAACCTAATTAATTACATAAAAACTAATGAGTAAAGGTAAAGATTCAATATTTATTTTGCCTTTTCCATATGAATTGCACAACTGAGTAAACAAATAATACATGAGGGGAAGTGCCTCAATATAAAAATATTCCAAGTAATAAATGAAAAAGAAATGACAGTTTTCCAAACAGAATGAATCAGTGATCTGGCGATGAACATCAATACTATTAATATCACAAAAGGAGAGACAATCAGACATTATATGTGCCTGTGGCACTACGTATGGCCTTGCCAAAGGAAACAAATCTGTCTGATGAAACTCTAGATCTAGCTGCCAATTTAAAGGAAATACAGAAGGCAGAGGAATATGTGAACTACATACCATGAATGAGCATTAGCAAAATCCAGACTCCCAGAAACTACAGGGCAAATGACCCAGGTTCTTCAACTGTAAGGGTAAAAAAATGGAGAACTTTGGATTAAAAGGTTTAAAAGGCCTTGCCTTTTATATATAATTCTATTTAAATTAGTTTGAACTTCTAGGCTCTTGAATTTCATATTAAAGTACACAATTCTGGAAAGATCTTTTAAATTAAAATTTTAAGACAAAAATTATTTCTGTATGTTTGAACAACTTTATTTTTGAGCAATTTATTGTCTGAACAACTTCATTCAATTTTATTTATTTTTAAAAATAATTCAAAGAATGGTCGGTCATCTTGTAGAGTTGAACGTATTAGGTTTACAAAATATAACCACCAAAAAGTGAGGTATTTTCAACTAATTTTATATTTTTCAATACAAACTCTATGTAAATATGTCATGCACATCTTTCCTTTTAAGTCATACATTTCTGACATGTTTACATCTAGAAGTAACAATTACTGACACCTTTCATAGCCGTAATTTACAATTTTAGCTCTAAAATTACTTATCATGAATTAGATCTCTGTTTTGCTTATTTTAGGTGCCTATCAGTATCTTTTGGAGCCAGAAGAGGGCACTGCAGAGCAGTGTAGCACTGAGTACTATGCCGAGCATTTAGAAAATGTCCTTTGCTAAAAGAAATGTGAAAAGCTTTACAACAGAAATAAGAAAAACAGAAGCAATAACTAGATAATCACTATAGGCTTTTTTTAGTTACTAGAAAAAAGAACAGTTAAAATATATAACTATCTAAATATATATCTAGGCTATCAAATATGCATAGATGTAGATAGATGATAATGGATGAATAGATAAATGATAGATGATAGATAGATGATAGATAGGTAGATAGATAGATGATAGATAGATATAGATAGATAGATAGATAGATAGATAGATAGATAGATAATGTAGATAAAGATATCTCCTTTCTTCTTTCAAGAACATTCCAAAGCTGAGTCTGAAGTTCTGTTACAATATTTATTCTTTCTCTACTTCTGCTGTTAGTTCTAAAACCAGTTCTCAAGTACTTTGTACAGATTAATAGTGTCTTTTGTTTTGATCAGTTCAGGTCTAGGACAAAGGAGATTTGATAGTCCTTTAGCAATCTCAGGCAGTGCAGAGATAATTTTAGAAACAATATAATAAGTATTATCTCCAGTTTCTGCAAAGATTTTTCTAAACATGAAGAACACTATTTCAAGTGTCAGCTGCTCAATTACAGGGCAGTAGATAGGTGATTGAGTTCAAACCATCACCTTACATTAAGGGAAATATGCCTAAGGCATATTATTGTCCTTTGAAGATGAAATAGGAGTAGTGGGGTCTGAAGTTCTCTCCTAAAACTTGCTGTCTCAGGGCCCCTGTAACCTGGGCCTTTCTTGTGACTGTGTATATGCTTAGTTAACAAAAGGGCAGATGTGCCATTATAATGGAACCCTTCAAATGAGTTTTCTGTTTCCAAAGTGACTGTAAACAGCATTCCTTAGGAGATATACTGCCTCCACGAGGTGGTTAAATCAATGCCAAAAGTCACCTCTTTATGGGAAAGGAGATTTAAGGAAGTTTCATGATACATAATGGTAAACAGTCTTTTTTTGCACTACACTGAAAATGTAATTTCTAAAAAAAAAAAAAAAAGACATCTGATCTTGTCTCCTTGTCTGCACATTAATTTATTTTCCTGAATGTTCTAGCGAATAATGAAACCAATTCAGTTTTTCATTATTGAAAAAAATAAGTCTGCTACGTTTCCTCATGTGACAGAAATTGACAGTGTGTTCAATTATTCTTCCCTTATTACAGATCTGCTGTGAACTATGAAAATTATATTGCTAGTTATAATGTGATCTAGGTTCTCAGTTGTAGCTGAAAAGACCAATTTATGACCACAAGTTCTTCTCCAGCTATGGCCATATGGACATATTGGTTGACAATACAGCATTAGTGTATAGGTTTGTTTGCAAATTGGAGCTTTGTGACTTTGCACCTCAAGTTACCTAACTCTTGCTTCAAAGAAACTGGGTGGTCTATTTTTACTGAATACAGAGTTGTTCTATCTTCCGCTTTTTATTTCCCTGTCTCAACTTTGTTGAAACACAGTGTGCCTTGTAGCGCTTCCTCCACTTGCCTCGCTTAAGTACCTAGCTCAGCACTTGTAGTTTGCACCAAAGTAATTTGCCCTATGCATGCATTACCAGCTTCAGGCTTTCACCCACTGCCTCCTTTGCTTATAGAAATTTTAGCTATTCTTCGAGACCCAGAACAATGCCCACTTCTTCAGTTAAGTTTTGCTCACTACTTCAGACACATCTATTTCTCTCCGACACAAGTCCCAGTCTCTCTCGTTTTGGTCTACTGTATGTATCAGCTAGCACTCTACTATATGCTATATCCTACTTTTTACTGACACTCTCATGTGTCATAGCCTTGCAGTCGTAAGTAGGCTTTTCAATTCTAGTAAGCAAGAACTCTGATTTTGAGTTACTTTATATCTCCAATAGTCACTAATCTAACACTAAGTGCTCAGGAAATCTAATCTAATCTATTCATCAAAATGAACAGGTCATTTTTCAAGTATTATCTTTGGTCCGACTACTGGAGTTACACTTTTTAGTTTGTTATTTGTTACGATGAATCTTCTCAGGATGGTGTGTCTCCCTATTCTGTCTCTGCCCTTTTCCTGCCCAGTTTGGCTCCCTATACACTTGTCACCAATCCGATTTCTGCAACTCAGCAGACCAGAGCTGAGTTGGGGAATACATCTCCTGGTTTGTAGTCAGCCTCCAGGACTTTTTTTCTTAGTTCTCATCCCTAGAATAATTTCATCATTGCAAATTAAGAAACCTTGAAGGCTCATCTCACTTCTCCTCATCCTAATCACTCAGATTAGTTTTGGGTCACAGGCCAACAACCTGAGATGTAGTGTGGATTAGAAGACATTTTACTGAACAATCACAACAAGGAGTCCTACATATATTTCAATGTTAAATTCTTTAGAAAATGAATTAGCCTATTCAGATGTAAAGTGACATTACGAGTGAGCATAGCCAATGCATCTCCCCCATAGCTCGTGACATGTAGCCTTGCAAGTTTGCAGTTCTACCTAAATATAAGTAAAAATAAACTTAAATGTAGAATCAATAGGCAAAAAGCACATTTAATTTTAATAGTGTTACCTATTTAATATATGTAATGATTTGTCAGTATGTTATCCCTTTACATTCTAAAACTAAAGTCATACTCGTAATTTTACAGCTTCGCAAGTCTGTCTTCAGCATCAGGGCACGGAATCTTCTAGAAAAGGAGACTGCAGTCACTAAAATCTTAAGGTAACACTAATAAACGTTGATACATATTTAAACACAAGTGAGATTATATTAAGCAAAAAGGCTTTTTTAATGAACTAATAATTTTCTGAGTATCAATAAATACTATCTGCTAAAAAGTAAGTTTGGATAACTATGTACTTATACATAATATCAAATACATCATTAATGTCTTTCACGAAAGAATAATATTTTATTAGCTCAATTGGCCATTCCTTTTTTGCAGTGAAACACAAATGATAAGTATAAACATTTACAAAAAGATGAAATAACTTACTTTTATTCTTTTAAGTTTTATGTTTTTTTTGATATCTAAAGGACAAATCACATTCTAAGGGAAAACAGTAAAAAGATAAGCTTTTTAAAAGTAGGCATGATTTCTTAATTTACTAAGAATAAATTTACTTTAAATTTGTAAGTATCAAAAGCATAACTATTATAGAATGCTTGTAAAAACATACAATTTTAATGTTGCTTTCTAAAATCTGCCTTGAAATATCAAAAAGGAAAATTAAGCTAGCTACTTAAGAGTACTTTTGAGACTGTAATAATATAAAGTGACATAATCATTATAAAGATGCATAAGCATTTGGAATATAATTTATTGGTGCATATATTACCTAGATATATGTAAATGACACAATTAAATATTGAGAACTGAAGGTAGAATGGCTAACAAGGCAAATGAATAAATTTATACTAGAAATCCCTCTCCAAACTCATGCTAAGGGGAAGGAGTTGGACTCTCTTCTACTCTACCTTTATTAATAAGAAGTCGTTAATATTTTTCACCACAATGTATGTCACTATAAGTTGGATAACTGTAATGAACAAATAAGGCTAATATATGATTTGAGAAACTATATTGACTTTATAACAGTACCTGGAGTTTATATGCCTAAAACAACCCTAACTCATCAAGATAGTATTCTATAAATTTAATCTTTATTGGTTGATGATTCCTGCATAGAGTTGAGCATGTGTTAGAGTACCTTCTGTGAGATAGAATAAATATTTTGGGGGCTTGTAAGTTAGCATCACAGAATATGATGAACCTAAAAGGTCTGGTTAAAATAGAGAAAGGAAAGCTTCTAAGCAAAGTTATAACAGCCTGTGTCCCAACTTCTGTTTGCTTCCAATGGGTTCAATCCTGGCATTACCATCAGATAACACCATGAGGTCAGCCTTGAACACTACATGATACTTCGGGGTCTTTATCAAGCTGTAACTGTACTACGCAAGTTCATGGCAGGGCTTTGAAGACTCTTCCGTGGTCCCACATAACAGATCATATGCTGGACCAGTCCTGCTGCCCACAGGGAAGAGAATTCTGCCTCAACTGGAAATGGCCCACAAAAGGATTATAATACTCTGAGCCTTGGTTGCTGCCAAATTAGGAACCAAAATGACCTTACTCACCTGCTGGGAATAATTGCCTTCTAGCTAATCTGAATTTGCTCTAGGGATTCCCAAAGACTTTCAGCGCATAGGTAATCAGAGCTTCTTAGAAGGAAGCCATTTCCAGGGGCTCACTTCCCTATGAAGCTTTCTTGAATTTGATCTTCTGCTTTTCCTTTTTCTACCACCCTTTCCTCATTCCCCTCTCTTTCAACTCATCCAACTAAAAAAAAGGTGACACTATGTTGTGTATTGATCTGGAATGTAAAATCCTCTGGGTTGCCAAACACGGCGACTATTCCCAAATGGCTTTCTCTGGGAGGTTCCCATTTGGCAGTACCTTATTATCTACTCGTGTGACAAATTTTTGGAAAACCTTCTTCCAGTAATTCATATACCTTAAAATTAAGCTTCAGAAATAACATGGTTGTCAGTAGGGCATATATTAACATGTTATTCAGAAAAATAAAGTCAAACTTTTTCTAATAGATTAAGTGACTGGTTTGGCAATGAAAACTGACTTCATAGGTGCCCAGTGTCATAACATTGAATGAATTGGATGGATGAGACTCTCCAATTAGAGGAAATTTTAGTTGTTGATTTTTTAATGTAAACAAGTGGTTTTAAAAAGAAAAACTATAGGGGGCAACTGAGCAACATTTTTAAGACTATCAGGGAATAAGGACACCCTGAGACTTGCTCAATAATTGTGTAGTTTGAGAGACACCCAGAGCCAATAGCATTTTACTACAACCCCGCACACTACAAAATGAGAAGGACCTCTTTGGGCATGCTTGAGCTATGTTACCCAGTGAATCTCAGGAAATAAGAGGGAACATTCTGAAAGAAATGAAAAATTTTTTTGAGAATACAGATTTGATCTCTAGAAAAGCCATTTAGCTCTTCTGTAAAAATGGTTTCCTCATCGCTGCTACACTACTCTCCAAAAGGATTAAGGACAGGTGCAATATGTCAAAGATAGTGTTTGGGGGTATACTTATCATTTTTCACTAATAATAACAATATTAATAATAGTAATAATAATATACCTGCATTATAATGTAACCCATAAGTTAGAAAGTGAAGAATAGATTGAGTCCATGTTTATGGGTCTACTGACATATTTATATGCTGTTTTCCAAACAACAACTACTAAAAAGGAAAACAAAGAAGAGGAGAAAGAGAAATTAATTGAAAAGGAAACATTTAGAGTTTCTTCAGGGCAAAATATTCAAATAGCCCCACACAAAATGGAGAAGGACGATTTTCCACCACCCTACACCCTGATTTGGGCATAGAGATAAGTCGTGTACACTTATCTAATGTGATGTCATAGGAAGACTTTATGAAATATTAGTGTCTTAGAAATAACTTTTTTAAAGATAATAACTCTTTGGGGAAAATAATACTAAAAAAAAAATCCCTGATCTAGGGTATCTGAAATCTTGGCTGTGTAAACAGGTGAATTTTTTAAATTCCCTTTTCTCTGGGAATTTAAGGATTGGAAGAGGTGCTGTTCAGAGTACCCCCAGTTATAACGTAGGATACCAGACTTGGTGTTAGAAGGCCTGAACTAATGTCTGGCTCTGTTTCTCTATAACCTTGAGCAACTCACTTCTCAAACCCTCTGTCTTTACAGTATAGACTGACCAAAAAGGTTATCTGAATAAAGTATTAATCAAGCAAAGAAATTTAATACTTATTACAGTAAGGGAGACCACCAATTCAGCAGTCTTAATAATGTCTCAGAAAGAGATAGGTTGCGGGTGGCTGTTTTTGGGTTTTGAATTTAAGTGTTTTTACAGGGGGAGATCTGATTGAGATTAGGCAGACAATTCTTGATATATAAGAGTTTATATCAGGGGTTCCCAACCCCCAGGCCATGGACAGATACCAGTCCGTGGCCTATTAGGGACCGGGCCACACAGCAGGAGGTCAGTGGCAGGAAAGCAAGCGAAGCTTCTTCTGTATTTGCAGCTCCTCCCCAGCGCTAGCGACACTGCCTTAGCTCCACCTCAGATCTTCAGGTATTAGATTCTCATAGGAGCACCGGTTGCTGGTCCCAAAAAGATGGGGACCACTAGATCATTTCACAATATATACAAATATCAAATCATTATGTTCTACACCTGAAACACAATGTTATATGTCAGTCATGCTCAATAAAGAAAAAAAGAGTGTAGGAGTCTCCAGGATACACAACAGGTAACAATACCTGTTATCAACAGGTAACCATTACTGTTCTGGGGAGGGCAGCACTGTGCGTGGAGGACTAGGATGAAGTGAACTCCTTCACTTCTTCACTGCCTTCAATGCTCTCCCCTTCTGTCTGGCTCCACATTTCAGTTAAAAGTTATTCAGATGGAGCTGCACTTCTGCTTTTCACTTTTCTTCTTTCTTTGGGGCAATTTCTGAAAAGAGGAAAAAATGGTGACTTTATGCTGTCATCTTCACTCTGGAAATCTATTTTATGCCTTTAATATTTTTAATCTAATACATGTATTACCTTTAAAAATAAATATGACTAATTTTTAGAAACAGCATTTTAAAAGAAATGTTTAGGATTGATGGACCTAGCTGGGCATGGTCTTGGCCTGAGTCTTGATGAGCAACAATCATTTTTAAGGTGACTGGTTGACCAGTTGAGTGACTTATTGTCTAGAAAAAAAGGCCGGTTCATTGGACTGTGTTCAGATAAATGGACTTTTGGAAAGTTCTTAAATCTAACAATGAAATTACTTATTGGTTAATGGCCTTAAATTTCTGGACAGGTATTTCCTGGAATGAATAATGAAGCCATATTGATGGAGAGAGTTTAATTCTTGGTACTGATAATTGAGCTGCAGGGCTGCCAGTGGTCTCAGTTCTTAGGAGACCCACATTTCTAAATATCCATCTTCCATTTGAAACAGGATCTACATGATTCCAGTATGTGGAATTTCCTATGAACAGGAAATTCAAACCCACAAAGGAAAAAGTATTTCAGAGAAAAAGGGCCCTGGAGTTTGAGGTGTTTGAATCATTGGTGAAGGCATCCTTTTCTACACATAATCGTCTTTAATTTGTGTTCTTCCACTTATTTCTTTTTTAATTAATTAATGCCTTAAGAAATAGAAATGAATTTCTAGCTATATTTGAGAACTTTTTGATGAGAAACAAAAGCGGGCCATTTTTACAGAACTTGAGAATACGGTCACATGCTTAAGTGCAGGTGATTCACTTGGCACCAACGGTCATCTGTGTTATTTTTTTTTAAAACTTATGTGGAGAGTATTGTGAGAGACAGGATGTCCCACCACCTAAATTATAAAATCCAAGGTTGCTATTAAATTCACTGTTGTTTTGACTTTGGCTCTGCCTGTTCAGCTCTACTAAAGAAAGCTTCCTTCCTTCCTTGCTGTTTCTAAAAATTAGTCATATTTATTTTTAAAGGTAATATATGTATTAGATTAAAAATATTAAAGGCATAAAATAGATTTCCAGAGTGAAGATGACAGCATAAAGTCACCATTTTTTCCTTTTCAGAAATTGCCCCAAAGAAAGAAGGCACTGACCTTTTCACTACACCAGATGAAATCAAAACAAATAGCAGTGTGCTTTCAAAAATATTACACTGCTATGGAGATTTCTCTAATTCAGAGCCTTGAAATTGAGCAAAAGTGCATATCATTCCCGCTAGGCTGAATGCATAGAGAAATGTCAAAATAAAATAATTAAACGTTTTGTGTTATTTTAGAACATTTCATTTTTTCTCCATCAGAAATTCATCAATTAGGACAATATCTTTACAACCTTTTTGAATGCTCAGTCTGGTATTGTATTTGCATTTTGATATTTGGATCTAAGACAAAATTTCCCTGGCCATGCACTGTATTAATAATTTTTTAAAGTCTCAGTAATAGCTTTTAGTTGGATGTTGCTTATTATTAAAAAAATTAAATACAGTTAATGACATATATAGGGTCAGTTTTTCTCATATCATTTCAAGAGAATCATTTTTATTGACTACAAATATAATATATACTGCATAAATATAAAAGATCACTACACATTTATTAAGCTATAGGTTTTTAAATGATATTAGCTGGATTTTCTTCCTGAAAGAAAGTGCCCCCTAAGACATTTAATCATTCAGTAAAAATATTTCTCTAACATCTTCTCTATGCCAGGCATTTTCTGAGATATGGGACACGTACATTTTTTCCTCAAGGAGTTCACAATGTTTGCCCTTAGAATAATATTTATGACACTAGTTAGGTGTAGGAGCCTTCAATGATATCTCTAGATTTCTGAACATAATTGCAACAAGAAAATTCATATATGGCATAGTAATGGTTTCCTATTGAGTGACTTTAACAATTAAAATCACTTATCTAAAATGTAAATAAAATCAAAGTAAACAACAATTCCAATACTGGTGTTTCATCTCTTAAATTATATTTCATTATGCCATGAAAATACCTTTTTAACATGAAGATAGGGGAAGAAGAAAAGGAAGATGGGAAAGAATGAATAACATTTAATAGATCCACGTGTGGTGCTAAGCTCTTGTGTATATTATCTCATTTAATCTGCACAATACACTTATGCAGAAAAATTATTGTTATTACCCCCATGTTATATTGACAAAACTGAATCTTAGAGAAGATAAGTAATTTTTTCTAATTTTACATACCATGGAAACAATCTTGGATATCACAAGAATCATCAATATCAACTACAGAACAATTTCCTCAACAACTTGAGCAACTAAGTGCCCCCATTTATTAGAAAGTGACTTTGTGCCAAACACTGCACTCACTCTCATTAGGTCTTCATGGCAATTCTGAAAGATGACGATTATTAGCTCTCTTTTAGAGTTGAAGAAATTAAGGCTCAGGAAGATTAGGTGACTTACTTGAGGTCACCCTGTCTAGGGAATAAGAGTCAGAGAGTCAGGAATCAAACCCTGGTCTGTGTGACTCTGAAATCCATGTATTAACTATCACACTATGCTTTTAAGTTATAGAGGATCCCCTTTCTCATGCTTTGTATTGACAAACTCTAAATCCCTTGTTTTTCCCACACTTGTGGCTACTTTTTGGGGTCTATATACAGGTTATGCATGATACAAAGGTGCCAGAGCAACGGGGCAATTCAAAGCTAAAATCCAGTCCTCAATATACCTGCTCAGGCACATGACACTTGCCAAGCAGCACCCCCTAGCATGAGACTATGCCCCTCGAGAGGAAGAAGCATCTTTTTCCGATATACGAAGATGCTATATAGGCTACTAGCATCTTTGCTCTTTGAGGGCCGTCTAAATCTCTAGAACTGTAGCTATCCCCAGTCTCTTCCTTCTCTCATCATAGTAGAAGGGAACCAGCCATGCATTCACTATCTTAGAGTAATACCTAGAAGTGTCTTCATAGAAGATCTTTTGCCAGATACTGGTTGCTCATATCCCAGACCCTGATGGATAAGTCAACTCAAGCAAACTCATTTCTGGACTGGCATTGTGTGGCCTTCCTGACACTGACCTAAAGAAGTGGCTGCATTCTTGTTTGGGTCCATATAGTCATGTAGAATACGCTATGTTGGTGTAGTAGAAATGGAAAGAGAACAGGCTTTGCAATCAACTATATTTGGCTGCAAATCCTCTGAGCAGCAGTGAGTCCTTGGAAAGGCTCAGTTTCTTCATCTATCAAGTGGGGATATTTGCAACCTCATAACAGTAAATGAGCAATGCTCTGTCAAGTATCATTCAATAGCTCAGTAACCAAATGGGGTTAGAATCCTGGCTATACCGCTTCACGGATGTTTGACTTTGGGCAAGTTACTAAATCTCTCTGCACCTCAGTTTTCTTATCTGTTAAATAAGTTCTGTAAATTAATAGACCCTGCCTCATAGGTGAGAGTTAAACAAGTTAGTATCTGTAAAGCGCTCTGTAGGTGATTTTCCATTATTAGTAGTAAATTCAAGTGATACCCACAGTTGCCCCTGAGATGCAGGCAACTGACAGTCACCTTCAAAGCAGAGCCTAAGGGTTTGCTTGAGAAGTTTCCACTTTTGCCCAGCAGAGACCCTATCTGAGTGGCATAAAATCTTTTTGATAAATCAGTGTACCCTTTTCTAAGCTGATCCCAAGTGTCTTGCTTACCCAGCTGAAAATATTCTGTCAGCTGTAGCTTTATACTCAGTTAAGCCTGTGCTAGGCTTGCTAACATCTTCAGATACCAGATTATTTGTTCATATCATTTGCTAGTTATTTGATGGATATACTCCCGAGTTAACAATGTAGATTCATCAACTGAGTTTGGCATCATCTATAGCTGGCTAGAAGTTCTGGGCACTACTTCTGTAATGCCTAAAGTACAGTTGTGACATTCTCCACTGCTTGGATATGCTAGGGAAAAAACAGTCCTATCTCAGAGGTAGGAAACTTAAATAGGCTTTGGCAGGAAATCTAATCAAACAAGTAGAGACCAGTATCATGCAGGGATAACTGGCAAATGAAAGGCAAGGATATGGTCAAAGTGTTGATAAAGTTAGACTTAATCGACTTGGCAGGTGGTAGAGTGATTGTGAGCAGGACCTAAACCAAGATAGTTGGATAAGAGGGGCTGATGATCAGGGCATGAGGAAGAGCTGAAACAGAACCTGTAACTGCTGACATAGGTACCACTAGCAGAAGAACAGTGATGGCTATGGCTGGGATAAGTATGACATTGTTTTCTGCATAGGTTGTAATTGCCTACCTGAAACCTCCAGTATGCACATCACGTTAAAGCTCTGTAACTTCTGGATGGATGACAGTTTAGCTACGGCTGGCCCTTCAGGGACTATAGGCAGAAAGAGAGGTATTTCTTTTGGTCTCTGGCCTCTTTGAAGACCTTGTTCTCCCAGCTCTCTCTCCCTAGGGTCTGGGACAAACGAATTGACACCTGGGTTTTTCTTTAGAACCTGAACCTGTGTCATACTCCTCTAGAAGAGAGGATAGCCTTATATTGTAGAGACTGAAGAAATCATGAAATTTTCTAGAGGAAGGAATTCAAATTAAATTCCAGTGATTTCCTCCACAGGGTCACCTGTTCTTGTGAACATCATTAGCTATGTGACAAGAGAAATTTGGGAAAAGGAAAAAAACCTCTTCGTTCTTATTCTGTTCAGTCTTGTCTAGACCAGAGCTGCCAATTCCCTGAAGCTCCCAACTATTGGGAAGTCTGCGAGACCTTAATAATGCCAAGCATCAGCAACCTACCCCACTTGTTTTTTACTATTCGGCAAGTTCTCCTTTTCAAATTATAGTTTCATCGGTTAGCTCAGCAATTCAGCAGCTTTGGATAACGTCATGTTAGTTTTCTGCAGCTCCACATTCTGGGCATGACTAGCAGGACACACTCAGTACCACTGAGAAGGCCCGAGTACCTGCAGCATCCCACAGACCTTGGGCTGGACTTGCCAACTGCTCAGTAAAATATGAGGGAGAGAAAGGTGCTGGGATGACCCTGTGATGAGAAAGCGGACAGATACCTCTGAAGCTGAGTTTGGGTCAACCTCCTGACACATCAGCAATATCTTGTGACCTCCATTTGGCAAGAATAACCTGAAGTTTTAAGAAAACATTGTTGGATATTAATATGCCCAAAATTGATTGATTTTTAGATTGTTAATGTCCAATTTATTAAATATACATTTTATACATTTGTAAAATATATATTTTATAAATTATCTATTTAAATATATATTATTAATATATTTACTGTATTACAAATAATAATGCATTAAATATAATATATTAATTAAATATATATTAAATACCAGTTGCTAATACTGAATATATTAATGTTAAAACATTATATATTAATCAAAAATTAATCTAAATATTACAGTAAATATTATCTGTAATTCTATTAAGGCTGCTTAGTTGTTGGTCTTCCTTATTAAGATTTTCATGACACTTAAAAACTTGTGTAGATTAGTCGAAAGACCATTTGGAGATAAAAAGATTAACCAGATATATGGAAATTAAGTGTGTTCAGAGAACAATAAACTAAAGAGATGAAATTTATAGGTATATGCATTTAGATACAACATAAATAGTAAAAATTTCAAAGTGGCAAGAAAGTACTTAATTGAAGCAAAATTATATATATTGCTTTTTTGAAGAATCAAACTTTCTTTTATTCAAACTCTGCAAAGTTTTTATTGAGATGTAATTGACATATACATTATGTTAGTTTCAAGTATACAACATAATGATTTGAGGGGATATTTATGTATTGTGAAATGATCATCACAATAAGTCTAGTTAATACCCATCACCATATATAGTAAAATAGTATATTCTAAGACATTGTCCTAAATATGTTATATTTCATGGAGATAGTGTAGATTATTTTTAGATACACTCCAAAATGATTGTAATGTTACTTCTGGATTAGGAGAGCTTCTATTAAATTTTACCTAAAACATGGGGAAGATATTCTAACAAGGTTTTACCATGTTATCATAGGAGGGTAAAGTGATAAGCAATATAGAAAAATACATAATATAGAAAAATTGGTTCATACAGTTTGCAACATTTGCAAAAATTTTACTTTTATTATAATAAAAAGTTTGGTCTTCGCATTGTAATTTACATTTTTCTGAGTCAGTAGTTGGGCTGCTAAAGTTGAACCTAAGTGAATGGTGTGGGTTTTCAGACTTTTTATTTGCTGAATTTTAATAGATTTCCATAAGTTACGTATCTTTTTTTTATTTATAGTACCTACGTATAATAAGACACTAAAGGCTTCTTTTGTTTTTCAATCTACAATGAAGTTCTAGTTTCCCATGTATTTACATGTCTATATAAGAAAACATTTTTTTGTGAATAACGCAAGATTGGAAAGAACTGATCTGCTGTTGCAATTAAGAGCCATATCCATTTACTCCGGACTGGCCGATTCACAAAGGACTGGGGTATTCATTATGATGAAAATGCAGCTTTTTCTTCATCTCAGCAAGAGCCCATTACAAAGGAACTCACCCATTAGCATCAGCTGTTGTCTCTACTTGGGACAATCACCTTGTCACTTCAGTGGAGTCAGGTAAGAGCCCTTCCCAGGAAATACTCATTATCTATTTTCTTACACAGTTCTCCAATCATAGTTTTACATAATTACCACCGGAAGAACTATTTTCCTGTTGTCTGTTGACGTGATTACATTATATTAAACCAACAGTGGATAATATTTTACAATGTGTTTACCTTGTGGAGCTCAAGATTTGAGTACAATCTCTCAAATTTAATGCTCTGCAAAATTATTTTGCGGTTCCCTTAGAATGTAGTAATTATATTTAATCCCAGATGGTATTGCATAATCTAACTTTTCTATAATGAATGAAAATAATTTGAAGACTCATAGTCCTCTCTTTTTTATTACAGAATATATGGGCTTTTCCCACACCTTTGTTCTGGAACATTAAGAAAGAAGACATGGAGACAGAGAAGAAAGAAACCGAGGACCCCCTGCTACTGTTTCTATAAACAACTAGTGGTGTTTAAAGGCTAATAAAGCTCCAAAGATCTCTCATATAACCATAATCTTTGGGCCAATTTAAAAATATTTTAGATGGAGAAGTGTCAAGAAAAATAGAGACAATTTCTTAAGACATGATTCTCTTCCCTCAGCCTCTATAAAAGATTATATGTATATAGTTGTCATATAAGGGGCAATTGAAATTCCATAGCACAAAGGCAATGCAGAGAAGAAGAAGAAAAAAAGAATCAATCTTTCATATGTTTTTTTCAAAGGCTTGGCAAGAAACCAGGGGTAATATTTTTGCAACTGGGAATGTGTGTTTGCTGAAGAATATTCCCACATTTGAATCATCATCAGGGGTCCCAGTCTTGTTTTACTTTCAAAGGTAGAGAGGGCATAACATTAACCCCAACTGGGAAAAGGAAAATGCCTCGCTGTAAGTCTCCTCCAGGGAGCAGGAATAAAGAGATTACATATGCCTGCATAATGGAGAATTTCCTCACTCAGACAAGACAAAAGACTTCATTATTTTTCACCAGACACTTGAAGCCTTGTGCCTCCCAGTTCCAGAAGCCAAGCAGGCAGACCAATTTTTTCATATTGAGCCACTAGGTGGAGTGTCTAGGAAACTGGCCTTCTAGGTCTTACCACTCTGAAGACGTTGAAGACCTTAACTATCCTGACTCTGTCAGTCTCTCCCCTGAGAAAAGCGGGACCTTCCAAAGATCAGTATGCTTTATCAATACCATTAGCTTAGCTTTTTTTCTAAGCAGGAAATAAATGAACATTTTCTTCCTGAAAACATTTCTTTTTCCTTTTCTGAGACCAAAAGTCATCTAATTCTAAGAAAAATTTAAAGTGGCAAAATATAACTTCATTGAACATTCAAGTATTTCCTTTCTGAGGAAGTCTTTTACTAAATATCGGTAAAATATTAAAAGTCTCCGACTCCTTATTGATAAAATAGTAAAAGTCTCCAATTCCTTGGTTATTTGCTGTTTCAGCTTGGCAAGTAGGTTCCTCTAAGACATGATACCTAGAGACCATGTTCTCAGTGACAGATCAGATCTCTTGTTTGCGATATTGAAATGAATTCAGCTCAGCCTCATGTTGGTTTGCAGGTTTCCCTTAACAGCTTTCACTTAGAATATAGATAAAGGTTTATAAATTTTCTACTTGCAAGAAGCAATGTCCGATTTTTTTTTTCATCATCACTCTCAGGGCCTCTTCTATTATAGGTGTGTATCTCATTTTTTGATGGCATAGTATTCTAACTTGAGATAAAATTAAGATTATTTAACTTCCCCTTTAAAAACATATTTCAAACACATGCTGTTTTTGTTTGTGATTATTTCCATGCTTCATAAGCATTAAGTGATCAAAAAAGAAATTAAAATACTTGATCTTCACAGAATTTCAAGGTTTATTCTCTTAACAAATATTTATTGAGCACCTACTGAGTTTTCTTGTTCAAAAACCATTGCAGAAACGCAGAGAAAATATATTGGAGCATATGGTCCAAGAAAAGCCTGAACAAGAGCACTGCTAAACGAAGGTGGAGGCTGTTTACCTTTGTTCTGGTACCAACTTGGAGGAGGAGTGCTGGGATATGGGGCTGGCACAGGGGACCAGAGACTCACATTGATCCTGAGGCACCAAGACCTCTTAACACCAAGGCAAGATGGCCCCACCGGCCTGCCTTCACTTTGCTCAGATTCTCTGGGTACCTTTGGAGCCCCAGGAAACAAGGAAGACCCTTGCAGGGCCCCTCGCAGTGAGGAAGCAGAAACTGCCAAGGTTTATACTTGGCTCAAGTCACTTGTTACAAGTTTTAACTAGCCCAAGTTACTGAACTCTTCCCCCCCCCCATCATTATTTAGTTTGAAATTGTAGAGCAGAGAGTGTTATAATTCTCTAGACCCAGTGGGAAAGAGAGGAATAATCTTGAACCAAAAGAGAAAAGGGACTTGCTTTCTCACCACCATTTCAGCCATGCTGTTGGTGGAAGAGATGGAAAAGATGTCACAGGGTAGGGGGAGTCTTTCCGATAGCCAGGTAGTCTCCACGGAGACCTGCCTAATTTGTATTTAGAGGGCGACAGACCTCAGCAGGATTCACAGAGGCCACCCAGGATGGGCGTGGGTTATGCTGACCCAGGTGCTGGGACATCTTTTAGGCCCTGGAGTCAGTAGATGTAGCGCTATCTCTTCCCCAGCAAGAATGCCCAGGCAGCCTCAGGTGGGGATGTCAGGCAAACAGGGCAGATACAGCAGCCCTTTATCACAGGCAGCTTAAAGACAGTTACACTCTTCCATCTCAAACATAGGAGGACACTCAATTCAAATCGGTATATTATAATCCAGTCGTATGTGTTTTGTATTTAAGTCCTATAGGTCTCAATGACTTTAGGGGAGAGCCTTGGGACAGAATAAAAGTTACTAAGGCAGGGGCTGCAGGTTTATACAAATGGCAGGGGTGTGTACATCTGTGCCAGAATCACACCGTTCTCCAAGTAAGTTTTTTCAAGATGGCTTCATAATTTTCAGTCTTTAGTTGGAAAATGATCTTGATATATATATATTATAAGATTGTTCAATACCTTTGTCAGCTCAGCCTAACTTACAAATATATCTTCCTATGTGACATCATTCTAGTTCTAAAATTATACGTGACTTTGTACATCATTGTCATAAATTTTTGTCATTAAATAAAATTTTGACTTGGATTTTATCTCAGAATGGTTTGTGTGCTTATTAAACTAAGAATAGTGATTATTTGGGCTGATTTCCTACAATGGATTTACATTTATTACATTTGTATGACTTTCCGTAAGTATTTACCATAATTATCTTCATCGATATCAAAAGTATTTTTAAGTTCTTAAATATACACATGATGTCATAAAAGCTGCTATTTTAAGTATGCTAAACAGACACAGCTCTTTTCTCAAAGATCTTAAGTCTGAGACAGATAATAATAATATAATTCAAAGCCAGTCTAGAAATGCATTTTAGGAAACATAAATATGAAAGTCTTATGTTAAGCAATGACAGTAGTACATGTGTTCAAGTGTTGAAAAAATACAGTGTTGTAAGATTTATATGTCATGAAGCCATTGCATTTTAAGCCTATGAGTATTCTTTGAGATCAAGGCCGTCTCCTCACGTTACCCATAAGGGAACTGAGTTGAAAGGTCACTCACTCAACTTGTTCGTGACAGTATCGCCTCTGAAACAGTTCTCCTAACCCCTGTATTATTTTCTTTCCACTTGACTAGTACACCAAGGGAATTTCTGTCATTTTTAGCTGGAGAGAGCTTTTTGGAGAAGAAATTTTGTTCTCTCTCCAAATCATTCACACCACAGGTGTTAAGTCACTGATTGTGAAAAAGAGAACATGTTTTAAAAGTCTTCAGAGTTTTGTGGCAGCAAGGAACGTGGCACCTGGTTACCTGTAAGCCACAAGCTTTAGACTGAGGTTTCTCTAGGTATTAATTCCAGCTTTAGCTACTTCTTTTTACTATTGATTTGTGCCTCTACTTTTATGCTTTCTGATTTTCCTAGAGTTCTGCAAAATCTTCTTGGAACATAAACTCTATTGTCTCAGGGGCCTGGGTGGACAAATCCTTCCCTGAGGGCTTTTATTAGAAACCTTCTTGTCTAAATCCAAGACCAACATCATGATTAACTGTGGCCAGGCTGGGCCTGCTTAGAGAATCCTGATGGAAGCTCTCCTATTTGGGAGATAGGGAGATAAAACACCGAGGGGGTGGGCACAGGGCAGGAGCTTTCTGTTTATTTTCCAGCCCCTCTTCAGCGCTGTAATAGTTCTGCTTTGTAAGTGTTCTTAACACAATGCCTAAAGCTCCTTTTCCTTCATGGTTATGTGCCATTTGCTGTATTTTGCCTTATCATTGGTGTTTCCTTAAAAATAATAAGAGTAATGAGCAGTTATGTATTATTCATCCCAAGTGTACAGATCACGCGTTTATCTTGGGCTCTCTGTTTTTTCTCCTAGAGCTTGCACTCGACAGCGCATGCTGAGTGGATCATTTGAGGGGCAGCCAGCAAAGGAAAGGTCAATTCTCAGTGTGCAGCATCACATCCGCCAAGAGCGCAGGTAAATACACCAGGAGATGAAGCTGCAGAGAAACAAAGCAAAGGAGTTTTACAGGGACACGTTCACTGCTCTGGTTAGCGGATAGGCATGGGTTGGATTCATTGATGGTAACAGTAATGAAATTCACAATCAGATTCAAAGATTCAAAAATCTTTCAAAACCCTTTTCCTTGGTGATGGCTAAATTCTCACTTTTAAGATCAGAAGGAAAAATTCTGAATTTTGTTAGATGGTATCAAAGACATTTGGATAGACTAAAAGCTTTTGCTATGAAAAGAAATAACCAGCTTTCATTATGCTATCAGAAGAGTGATTTTATTTATTTATTTTTTATAATGTTCATTGCTTAAGTCAAAATTTGTTCTTTGAGATGTATTGACTAGTTGGTTGTGGTTGTTTTAGGTCACTAAGACATGGCTCAAACAGTCAGAGGATCAGCAGGGGGAAATCTCTTGAAACTCTGACTCAAGATGTAAGTTCTAAGAAATGCTTTGGATTTTGGAAACAAGATTATGAAAATATATTTAAATGACTGCTCAGACAATTCCAGTGTGTGGGTCTTTGTGTCATACTGTCATGTCTTCTTAAGACTTTATACCAGATGAAATCAGGAGACTCAGGAAACAAATTAAATGGTCAGGTACAGAAAAGTGATTGTTAACTATAGAAAATTCCAGACATCCTGCAGAACACGTGCCTTTGCTAAGATATATTGGTTGCATTTGACTGAACTTAAAGACATTTAAATCATTTTTACAGGAACGATTCACATCACTGACTTTGAATATTTATTAATTCCAACTATTCTAGAATCTATATCCAATGTCTATAATTGCAGGGCTTTACATACTAGGAAATAAAATTTTATTTCTAGAAGAATTTTTCTGTCAAAGTCTGCATAAGATTTCCCAATAATTTCTTTGCTTTTAGACTGTAGGTCATTCATTTATTTATTTACCAACTCAGTAAATACTTATCGTGTGTTCATCATATGCCAGATTCTGTTCTAAGTGATGAGGAGTAGTGGAGAAACAAGATGTCATCTCTGCCCTGTAAGTGTTTACACTCTAGTAAAAGAGATGATAAACAAGTAAACAAATATATAATAATTTCTGAGTTATTTCTATTTATTTTTCATCCTCTTTTTTTACTATGACAGGTTAGCTCTGTACATAAAGAAAAATAGAATAGTGTGAAGAAATAGACAATATAAATTTGGGGGCAGGGAACGTTAAAGGATGGTCAGTGTAGACTCCTCTCCATGAGACCAGAGATCCAGATGAAGCAAAGAAGGGAACCACAGGAAAATCCAGGGACTCCTGAGGAGGCAAAAATCTGACTTCCTGGTTAGGCTCACCAGCAACTTCACCATGCTGAGATTACCACGAGAAGTGAGAAGCACATACTAAGTAATCATCGTCAGTGGAGCCAGGGTTAAAAAATAGGTCTTAA
Organism: Eonycteris spelaea; assembly: GCA_003508835.1. NCBI lineage: Eukaryota > Metazoa > Chordata > Mammalia > Chiroptera > Pteropodidae > Eonycteris > Eonycteris spelaea. Next base: position 489,554 of record PUFA01000067.1, on the reverse strand, counting down.
ATTGAGTCTGGCTAACTTACCTAAAAAAGCAGAATCTTGAATGTTCAGAGCCAAGGGTGGCATTTGAGAAAACAGATCTAGCAAGAGAAAGTTAGCAAAGTCTTGTGGTTTTTCATATTTGTCTTTTTCACTGCTTATTTCTTATTTCTCAAGAGTTTCTAGAATTTTCAGCCTACTTCATCTGCTTTCAAGAAACAGCTATCTTAGTCAGAGAAAACTCTCCTTACTAAGTGTTCTACGTAAAATCGAGAATGGAAAAAGTTGTTGATAACACTTGATATTGCCATTACCCAATATACATAGTTCTAATTGGTGCACACATCTGTTAACACCATGATTTTTAAGCCAAACCTTTGTCTGATATGCCTCACCATACTGTACATGGAATAGTGATTAGATTCAACATGTGGCCTGTTTGCCTACTATAATTTGAGGATCAGCCACAGTGCATGGAGAAAATGTCTAGGCAAAAATTCAGAGAGGCAATACAAGTTCAAAGGACTTTCTTTCAATAGGATTCAGTAGAAATATACTGTGTACTTAAGAATCAAATGAGAAAATGGCTTTGAAAATATGTCTTAATATACACAACGAAAGTCTGTATTTGAATCACCCAATCCCAGAGATTTATTTCATCTTCAAAGACATTTTGTCATATTTTCTATATAGATGTACAATAAAAGTCCATCCCCCACCCTCTCCATAGCAAGAGGTCATGGGAGTTCTGTTAATTTCATAGGAAATCTATCCTAATGTCTTTTCCTTCATAGTAGAAGAAATATAAAAATAGTTTTATCTTTTCACTTATTCCAAATGACAGAAGATACAGATAATTAAATCTAAGGAACACTTTCTATAAAATATTTTGTTATTCAAACAATGGCTTTCCATCTCTCATAGAGTGAAAACCAGAGTCCAGGTCCTACATGACCATCCCACCTCATGCATCTGGCCTCGTCCCACCTCATCATCTGTTCCTTGTTCTCTGCCTACTCTGACATCCTAGCTATTCCCTGTACATACACACAGACCACTCCCTCCTCTGGAAGAACAATTTCCTGCAGAAATTCAGTGACTGCCTCCTTCTAGTCTTTGCTCAAATAACAGCTTGTCATTGAGGCCTGCCTTGACCTATTTAAACTTGGAGCCTTCTAGCACTCTCTACCCTCTTTTGTTTTTTACCAGAGCCACTGAACCGCTTCTAACATTCTTACCTGTTTTGATTTAGTCTTTGTCTGTCTCCCTTAACCAGAACATTAGCCCCATAAGAGTAGGGATTTTGTTATGTTTTTTTTTTCTCCTCTTTTGCCTTATCACCAGCACTAGAACAGTACCTGGCATATAATTGGTTCTCGATAAATGTTTATGCTGAAAAATATATACTTTAGAGCAAAAACAAAAAATACCCTTGCTAAGATGAATGTAGCCATTAAAATATATATAAAAGAAAGATACTCATTTCAGTTGTAACTGATCATTTGGGGAGTTTTCAAAAAAAAAGTCTTTATTTTTGATATGCCCCCTTTCAATTTATTTTAGCATTCTAATACAGTGAGATATAGAAATGCACAAAGAGAAGACAGTGAAATAAAGATGATCCAGGAAAAAAAGGAGCAAGCAGAAATGAAAAGGTACAGGGTACTATCATGTTTCTTGGCTCTTGTTTTCGAATGGCAAACTTTCCCTTAACCTTACTCTGTCATAAACTTCCCCTTCAAGGAAAGTGCAAGAGGAGGAACTGCGAGAGAATCATCCGTACTTTGATAAGCCACTGTTCATCGTTGGACGGGAGCACAGGTTCAGAAACTTCTGCCGGGTGGTGGTCCGGGCACGCTTCAATGCGTAAGTACACTCAATTTCAGCCAGGTGTTTGGCCTGAGTTGTACAAACAGCAGGGGGGTTGTCATGCGAGCAAGAAGGAAAGTGTAATCCTAATGGGGTCACAAAATAAACTGCGGGCTAATTAATCATGCTGCTCCTATTTGCTGAGCTGCCAACCAGGTGGAAAACAAACAAAGGTTCCGAGTGGTTAACATTTATATAAAACTCACATTTATAAAGCAGTTAACAGCCATTTTTGTTTTTATTTGTTCATTTTAACTGTTGCCCAATATGTTTATATCAGTGTTATTAACTCCATATTTTATTTCGGAAGCAAAGGGAGACTCAATGGCATGTGAAGGTCATTGCGCATACCTTCTTTTAGACTTCCTTTGTGGTAAAAAAACAAACCCTAACTGGTTTATTCTAGAATAATGTAAAGTAGGAAGAAAGTTGACTGATTTTTCCATTACCAACTGTTACAAGAAGAAAACCCACTGGCCACTGTCTATCCCCACCTACATGGAAGAAGTGTGCAAGAGGCTGTCAGTGTGCTCAGCCTGGAGCATGCTGCACTTGTGATGACCCAAGCCAATTTTAGCAGGCAACTAGTGGATGAAATGGAATTTCGTCATGCATAACTTTAAGCAAATACCCTGAAAACGTTAAGAGTCCTGGAGGAAGTGTAGGAAATACTTTCCCATTTGTAGTTGGACCTTCCCTGACACTGTCACTTAAGTAAATTGATCTCCTTTGTTGATAATCAGTAGCATATATTTTCTATCTGTTATGAGTTGAATGGTGAACTCCACCTCGCCCCCCAAAAATTCATATATAGAAGTTCTAACCCCTAGTACCTCAGAATGTAAATGAGGTTGGGCCTTTAAAGAAAAAAAAAATCAATTAAAATGAGGTCATTAGAGTGGGCCCTAATCCAATATGACTGGAGTCCTTATAAGACGAGAAAGTTTGGACACAGACACATAGGTGAGACTGTGCGAAGACACAGAGGGAAGATGCCCATCTACAAGCCCAGGGGAGGCCTGGGACCGATTCTCCTCTCAGCCCTGGGAAGGCAGCACCCTTGCCGACACCTCCCTCTCAGACTTCGAGCCTCCAGAACTATGAGAAATTAGTTTCCGTTGGATAAGCCGCTCAGTCTGTGTTTCAACAGCCTTAGGAAACTGATACACTATTGTCACATTTCAGGACTTGAGACCTCAGCAACCATCTAACGTCATTTGTGTCCCCTCATCTTCCAAAAGAGGAGGTCACTGAGGTCAGCGGAGGTTACCGGCTTCTCTAAAGGACACCAGTTAGTGCATGGCTCTCTCTGAGTGCCAGTTTGTCACTCTAGAAAGACCTTGACATTTAAAGCACTTGAGTAACAATCATTAAAAACCGCCCTGAGTTTTCACAAAGTAAAGGAAGAAGCTAGCAACTTAGAGTTGATTTGTAAGTTCCCAAGTGGGTTTTTCATCTGGAATTATCCTGTTGGCCTCTTCCATGTTAACATCTAATAGCTAATCTCCACTCTATTTAGTGTGGTATAATTCTCCTAGTCAGCAACGCAGTTGATGTAGGCCAAGGAAGACTTTGTTGTAACTGGGAGTACGTACACAAGCACCATCGGAGCTTTGCTGAAGATGGGTTCCTTGAAAATAAAAGTTATAAGTCTCCACTCCAAGGAATTCTATATAAATTACTCCATAAGATTGCAGTTAAATACAAAGTGGAGAACTCTATTGAATTTATAGCTATTTAATTAAATAATTATAAGGAACATCCTTGAACTGCTAAGAAAGATTTAACTGAGTGTTTTTTAATGAATGTCAGAATTTAATTTTGTAATATCCACGTCAGACATTGTTGAGTGGAATCACAAATTCTAATATCAGATTTCAAGAAATACAAAACTTTTTTTTTCATAAGTATCAACTGCAGGCTCTTCTGATTTTTCTTTCATCTGATGTTCTTTGCCTTCCAAAGTCACAGACAGTTAACATATATTATAATGGACATTTTATAAAGGATAAAAAAAGGTTTTAGGGGTGTGATGTTGATAACTACACTGATGCTAGTTATAACACCTTTTTATGATGCAGAACTTTATATGTTGATTCTCTCTTACAGATCTAAAACAGATCCCGTCACAGGAGCTGTGAAAAACACAAAGTACCATCAACTTTAGTAAGCATCACAAACCGTTTTCTATGCACATTTGAAGTTTCTGTGTACTATTTTATGTTGCATAAAAATGTAAAAATTTTCCTTTGTTTTCTTGCTATATCGTGCCATGAAATAGACAAGTGAGGATTCATAAAATATACGAGTCACATTAACAATCACAGAAGCATCTTCTCTGACTTTAGTGGCCCTGCCTAGACCGTTGGTGTTTCTCAGTTATGTTTGGTGTTTGGCAGTGATTTGCTGGGATTGGTGACTTACCTGGACTGGGTCATGATCATCGTAACCATCTGCTCCTGCATTTCCATGATGTTCGAATCCCCCTTTCGAAGAGTCATGCACGCACCTACTTTGCAGGTATCGCTACTGAATCTCAGCTCAGAGGTCTGAGGAAAAACACTGACCTGCAATTTTTCTGCTCCTTGTGATCAAACTGCCTTTGCCCATTTCAGATTGCTGAGTATGTATTTGTGATATTCATGAGCATTGAGCTTAATCTGAAGATTATGGCAGATGGCTTATTTTTCACTCCAACTGCTGTCATCAGGGACTTTGGTGGAGTAATGGACATATTTATATATCTTGTAAGTCTTTGATTATTTCCTAAATGTAAAATGTAATGGTTTTGTAAAATCTCCTGCATTTCTTGGTATACGAATGAGATATGTGAGTCACAAAAGTTAGATTACAAAACTGAGTTCTTAAGTAGTCCATTATAGCCACATAAGAGGCATACATATAAAATCCACATTGAAAGCACTTAAAAGATCCGTGGCTATGGTTCAATATATCGGTCACCTTCATGTATACATAAGACATACATAAATAAGGTCTAAGATAGTATATCTAGTTTGCCCTCCCCCAATTCTGTGGCTCTTATATTAAAAAAAAAAAGAAAAAAACTCATCATATAATTGATTGATGAGCCCTTAATTGCTAAGAGCAAACTAAAACAAGTGTGGATGGACCATTCTCTCAATTCTAAGGCATAAAATGTTGGACTAGGAAAGACCATTCAACTCTTTTGTTAAACTAATTTGAGAAACAATAGTAAGTGACTCATAGAACTTTCATTTTTTCTCTATGTCCAACAAGGCATAAAATCAATGTCTTTTTCAACGCAACAAGAATTGTGACCATTAAGTTTAGCATGTTTAGATTGTTAATAAAATAGTATCAGGTCAAGCATAAGGTTTAGTATCTTTGATCAAAGGAGTTTCAATCCTGTTGACATCAGCGGGGCCTCCAGTTTATTCTTTAAGAGTAGGGACAGAATGCAGTAGTGTACGCATGGTGCGGCCACCCCCATTTTACACCCACATACACCTGATGGCTCTCTTTGGGGCCACTAACAGGTCTAGACTGGGTTCATAGTTTAGAGCTAAGAAACTGCATACACACCTGGTGAATGCTTGTCCCACATAACACATGGAATCTCTGCTATAGGAAAGTTATGGTCACTTGGCTCTCAGAAAATGTAGAAATGTAGACTGTCGAGAATAAATTGCATAAATTCCAGAGATTATTTTTCCCCCTAGGTGAGCTTGATATTTCTTTGTTGGATGCCTCAAAATGTGCCAGCTGAATCGGGAGCTCAGCTCCTAATGGTTCTTCGGTGCCTGAGACCCCTGCGGATATTCAAACTGGTACCGCAGATGAGGAAAGTTGTTCGAGAGCTTTTCAGTGGCTTCAAGGAAATTTTTTGGTATGTTATAGCTACCTTTGCTTCCAGTGCACGTAATCCAACCCCATAGTGTAGCAAATGAGGGAATAAATCAAGTCTTGCTTGTCAAGGTTAAGTCTACAATTTTGTTTTTTTCCAGAGGATTATAAAGGTGCTGACAAAGCACAACACATATTCAGAAACTTTACCCATGGATATTTAATTCAACAAACATTTTTAGTAAACTAAAAAGAATCACTCTGGAAAATAAGATGAAAGGAGAATTCGAAGAGATAGTATTTGCTGACACTTCCATTTCTAACTCTTGACCTTAATTTCTATTCTGAGTTTTAGTTCCCTGTCTGGAAATTAAGGATAAGAAGATTCAAAAGCATCTACTTTACAAATGATATTAGGAATTAACACATTTGGGTTGATAATCTCCTTCTATGTCTCATAAAGCATATAGCAATAGAATTTGTCTCTGATCTTTAGAATGTTAATATAAAACAAACTGATAAAATGTAACGTACAAGTACACCTTACTTTAAGTAACTTAATGTACTGTAATGAATACTTTCAAATGTGATTGAAAGGAAAACATTGATTTAGGGTCTTCTAAGAGCAGGGCTGCAGATAAAACAACGTGTAAGAGGCTCACTGCTCATAATATGTTCCAGAAGGATCTTTGACCTACAAAGGAGTGATCAAAGGACTTTTTTTATTCTTAATGAGTTCTTCTCGTGCATGAAAAATGTGAATTAATTTATATAAGCCTATTTTATATCTTGCTTTCCAGAAACACGCCTATGATGAGAGAATAGCTGTAGCTGTAGTTGATTGTAAGGTATTTAAAGATAGGTCGTAATGTTACTGTAGGCATATCGTTGCTAACATTTTTAAAAGATGCTCTTAAAATTACACATTTTATTTGCAATAAAGCCATAAATGGTGGCTTTAACACGGTTGGAATTGAAGGAAAACAGAATATCACCTGACAGATAATTGACCCTCAATAGATTTTAAAAGAGATTCTATCTGTATCTTTCTTCTGATGATGTTTCTGTGTAATTTTAGTGTATTTAAGATATATTTTAGATTATTCAACTAGCACAGGTCAATAGTTTGTTCAATTTCTTACCCTTTGCCACTTTCTCTGTGGAGACCAGAGCAGTCATCCAGCAGAGGGAGCATGAGTCAATTAACAGACTTGCTTTTCAGGACTGAGTTATCTCTAATCCTCTCTGAGCAGCTCATCCATCTGCCCTCATGCTCACAGGAAAGCAAAGCCACTGTCACTCTAATTTGTGCTCTGCTAATATGAATCCGTTTTGAGAAAATGGGGGAAATATAACACTTAAACAATTTTCTTTTGTTCTGTTCAATAAAACAAATCCAAGTGTTGACTTTCAAAACAGAAAAGTCCAAGTCGTATCACAAATACCTTTGGCCCATTTTCCTACATGAACGTCATATGATTTTATTCTAAAAATTCAAAACTTGTTAATTTCCTTCTTTTAATATTTCAGTAAGGCTAATTGAATGACCTGTGGTGGAAAAGTGAAAAGATATCCTCAAAAGATCATGAATTTCATAGAATGTTATCAGAAACATCCTGTTCATATCGTTGTTCAACCAAACCTACTGTTTAACGTTTTACTAAGAGATTTGATATCTCACCAATTTCTTTCAGGTCTCCATTCTTTTGCTGACATTAATGCTTGTTTTTGCAAGCTTTGGAGTTCAGCTTTTTGCTGGAAAACTGGCAAAGTGCAATGATCCCAACATTATTAGAAGGGTAAGATGTTCTTTTCTATCTTTTGGAATAAAAATTAAGCTAGTTTACCAGCCCTTGGTAAGCACTTGGCTTTCAGAAACCCCTAACAAAACTCTAAGAATTCTCTTCTTAAGAACTCCTTTTACTTAAAGCATGCAGTATGTGGTTCTTTCTTCTAGAGAAGGTTTATAAAATTAAAAACACGTATCAGGGAATTTTCCTCTTCTCTCCTTTTCCAATTTCAATCCACTGTCTTTCAAGATTGCAGATGTTTATAGCTGTGAACCTTAGAAACTTTCCCTTTAGGTCTTCCCTGACTTAGTCCTACCTCTGTGGTCACATGAGGCTCACATGTCAGCAAAGAGCACCCCCTCCAAAAATACAAAAGGCAAAGTTTGACTTTCACACCCTTATTTAATACTGCTCCACCCCAACATCCTCTCCATTAGAAAGCCAAGGCCTCGCATTAGCTCTTAGCTGCCCAGAATCTTCCTCCTGAGGGCAGGTAACAAAGACCCAAGCATGAATACTTTTGCTACTACTCTTTTCTTTGGTCAGTGTTATTGAGAGGAGATGAGCTACTGGAATGACCTTAGTATTTCAGTAGCTGAACATAATGAAATTAATATATTGCATCTTGGATAATTTGGACAGCTCTCCTCCAGTGACTTCTCAGGACTCAAGGTCCTTCTGTCTTTTGTTCCTACCTTTCTCTATTTAGCTGGCCCAAAGTTTTCTCCATTTAGCTTTCCCAAAAGAACAGAGACCATCTCTGTCTGAGGGGGCTGTGGGCAGAGCCTAGAGGCACACCTTATTGCAACCCATGTTCCACTGGAAGGGAGACTGCAATGTGTAGTTTAGAGGTGTATTCTATAGAAAACATGAACACAGTTTGGATAATACTTAGCCAATAGCAGCTACACCATCCAGTGTCCCATTCTCTTAGAATTCTACCTTATGTTACAAATAGATTACTGAAGTAAACCAAGTACTGCTGATATATTAACTAGCAAAAATATTTCCTCATTCATATAGGTAAAATACTGTCTCGAGTCCATTAAAATGCATGTTTCCAAAAGGATTAATAGAGCTGACATACTGTACATACTTCCAGCAACCATGGCTATCTAATATAGATTTTATATCAGTGTGAAAATTCCTACTGAAATTTTCAGGCTTCCAATTTTAAAAATTATTAGCTCTCTAATTGTTATAAAATACAGATAATATCTTTGTCTAGTCAAAATATATAATCAATTATATCCATAATGAAGATTTGAGGAAATGGCAAAGCTTAAGAGACCTTCTTAGGTTGGGAGACCTTATGTTATTTCACAAGGCACCACTTAGGTCACTGTTTCCTTTAACTCTTTTCCGCAAAGGTTCCAGGAACTGATAAACCTGAGAAGCAGAACAAAGAACACGTTACAAAGATCACATGTACCAAATTAGTTAACGAAGGAAGTCATAAAGAGCCAATGCATTAGTCTGCAAGCTTGTGTTAGGAAAGAGGGGTTATTTTAGACCCATGTTGAATAGAGGCCAGAAAGATAATAACAACACTTCAGAAGGAATCCCAGTAGGAATCTCGGATGACTCAGTATATTAATAATGGCTAAGAGCATTGTGATTTTACACTATCTACTCATCCCCAGCCCAAGCTAAAGATAGATGATATATAGAAGACAGAGTACACAATGAGTGGACAAACATACAGATATCATAATGCATATCCTCTTTATCCAAGCAATGAGGCCTCTGTGTAAGCTCATAAGGAAAGCCTGAGATCTTAGCCATCATGGGGAATATTCCACATCAAGCAGAATAATTGAAAAGAAATTGGCATAGTGAGACATGCTGTGCGTCTTTACATCAGAACAAGTTTTTTCTAGCTCTAATATAAGAGTCTAAAGCCAAGAAGACCATGTAGATGAAGGGAACATCAGTTCTACCTCAGTCCATCTTTCTAAAAGAAGAAACAAACCAAGAGAATAAGGGGAAGCTAGATACCCCAACATTTGGATCACATAGCTTATATTGAAAGATAACACAGCTTGAGTTGTTGGTGCCATGTTCCTGAGTTGGGAGAACACGTTTTTTGCTTGGTATCTGCTTGAGTACTTTCTCCCTCTGCTCTTTTTCTTAAAACTTGACAGCAGAAATCTTGAGATCATTTTAGATAGAGATATGGAGCCCAGAACTTAGTCACAGAGTCTGTAAACAAATGCTGAGGATACCTCTTGACAGATAGTTATTAAATATCAGTAATGTAAAGGCACCGTGATAGGTGAAATGAGAACTACCCCTGCTTTGCAGCATTTCTGTCCAATCAGAATGGGTGTTTCATTTAAACAACTGTGGTATAAAGTCAGAATTTATAAAAGCACATAAAGAGCAGAAGTAATGTGCGATCTCTGAAGTTTGGAAAATAGTGCTTCCACCTGGGGGTACTGTGCTGAGAATGCTTTAGGGAGGAGAGAGAATTCTGAAGAATAACCTTCCAAGCAGAGAAGGCAAAATGAAAGAAGAAGGTGTGATGGTTTGTTTGTCTGATCACTCAATCCTTCTGAACCTATTTTCTCCTCTATAACACTTCTCACACAGTGATATTAGAAAGATTAAACTAAACTTACTTATGTAAAGAACTTAACCCAACCCCGATAGTACACACCAAACTTCCCTTCCCTTCCATGTAAGAAATGAATTGAAAAACAAGGCCGGAAGTGTATGTAGTTTAGGAAGACATCCCAAGGGACCTGGAATGCGGTTTGGGCGTGTTGGAATGTCTTTGATGAGAAGTGAGAACTCATCAAATGTTTGTAGGAAAAGAAATCAGACACTTATTGGTGCTCACAAAGGCAGGTACTATACCAAGAACGACCATCATTATCCACACTCTATTGAGGAGGAAAACAGGTATACTTAGGTCAATGTCAAAGGGTGACTTATCCAGGGTCACCCACCCAATAACTGGGGATGTTGGGATCCATATCCAGGCAACCTGGCCCCATAGTCGGTGTTTCTAACCCAGAACACCAAGCTATCTCATCCAATCTAAAGTGAGATCTGGGAGGCTCAGAACGACAAATTGAAAGAGACAGTAAGGCCAAGTGCATCATGGGGCCTTGATACGATACACCACAGCACAGCTATTTGGAATAATGTCATAATTGAATATGTATGAGAATATATTTTAACTGAAAAAGTGGGCTACGAAAGAATAAAAACTGAACAGTATGCATAGTAATAAAACTGGAAGGATATATACCAAATGTCAATTGAGTTTGTCTTCAAGTAATTATAAGTAAGTTTATCAGTGTGCTATAAGTTAAGGGAATATTAGTTGCACCAAAAGGTTTTATTTTAAAGAATTTTACTGGTTATCTAGAGAGCTGTAATGTGGTATTAAACAGTTGAAATAAGAATGGAGACATGGATGATGTGAATAGGAAAAAGCTATAGACAACTCTGAGATGTTGATGTTGGGGTTGACAGGATGCTGGTCCATGGACAGAAATGGGGAAGCCAGAATACATATTTTAAGGTTGAAGTGACTTTAAACAGATTAAAATTTGAAGTTCTGTTGAAATATTCAAGTGTGTGCACCTTGAACCCAGATATAAGGTTTCGGTTCAAAATATGAAAATTATGGTCAAAGAAGTAAAAATAACAAGAGGAAGAATGAAGACATAAAATGAGTCAAAAACTTCTTACTAATGTTTTATCTTTTAAATCCATTTTTAAACAGATTTGTTGAGATACAATTCACACACTATACAACTCACCCACTTCAAATGTAGTTTGATGAGTTTTTTTAAAATATATTCAGAGTTGAACAACCATCGCCACAGTGAATTTTAGAACATTTTCATCACCTCATGGAGAAACGCTGTATCTAACTGTCACTTCCCAAACTCTTATCTCCATGACACCTCCATCCTTAAACAACCACCAACGACTTTCTGTCTCTATAGAGTTACGGATTTTGAATTTTTACATGAACAGAATCATATAACATGTGGTCTTTGGTGGCTGCCTTTTTTCACTTAGCGTATTTTCAAGGTTCATGCATGTTGCAGTGTGTATCAGTACTTCTTTCTAATAATAATGATATAAACATTCACAATAAATTCCTTTATGGATATATATTCTCTTGGGCAGATACCTAGGAATAAAATTGCTGGGTCTTAGAGTAACACTTTGTTTGGTCATTTGAGGAATGGCCACATTGTTTTCCAAAGTAAATGTACCATTTTCAATTCCCACAAGCAGTGTGTGAGAGGTCTAGTATGAGGATTTCAATTCTCCATAACCTTGTCAAAGTTTATTGTTGGTTTTTTTATAGCCTTCTCATGAATATGAGTAATATTTCATTGTGGTTTTGATTTGCATTTCCCTGATGACTAGTGATGCTGAGCATCTTTTTATATGCTCATTGGGGATTTGTATATTTTATTTGGAGGAATATCTTATTCAGATTCTTTGCCCACTTACTGATGTTTTCAGCATCAACTTTCACCACTCATCTGTGCGGTCTTTGTTATTATTTGTTGGATAGTTGTCCCCATCACTGTTGTCAGATACTTAGTTATTCTGTAAAAAGTGTTCATCTTTAATCTTTTCTGAGTTCATTTTCTGACCAGTTTCCCTCCCCCATCTCTTTTCCCCCTATTTTAGGAAGATTGCAATGGCATATTCAGAATTAATGTAAGTGTGTCCAAGAACTTAAATTTGAAATTAAGACCTGGAGAGAAAAAACCTGGATTTTGGGTGCCTCGTGTTTGGTAAGATATCAGAAAAATACCCTGAAAATGCTATATTTGTCAGTATAAGGTTTTAAATCAGTATAATATGGCATGAAACTAAAAGTAATTCTGCTAGAGATGTTAAAATGATTTCAAATAATACAACTCAAAGCACTGAATTACAACAGGATGCAAAAATACAGTAAATAAGGGAGCAAGTGGCACCCTGAGTCCCAGATTGCTTCATGAAACTAATGAACTATCACTGCAATGTTTCAAACTTTGCTTATCTGGATGCACATGGCTTTAAAAATTAGTGGAGCTTTAAAAAAAAAGATTTTTAATCAGATTTTTAATTAAATTTTAATTTTTTAATTTTAAAACATTTTAATTAAATTAACACTAAACTCATCTTTAAGGAAGGATCTGATGTCCTCATAACAGTTGTAGAGAAGCTACCTAAATCATAAAGCTATTTCAGTTTTAAAACCCATTGACATTGAAGGATTTCCATTATGGAAACACTATAAAGGAACCGTCGGTAACACAAGTGATTATATCTAATTCTCCCTTTAAAATGTATCTTTCTTGAAAATGAGTTTTCCAAGCATTTACATCAAATCTAGAAATACTTAGGACCTTCTTTCTCTTCCATTTCACTAATGATCATGAATAAGATTTCTCAATCTGCTTCATTGATGCACCGAGTCTTTATCAACTTCATTTGTCCTTTTAAATTGCTGCTTGTTTCTTTTTATTTCACTTTACCTCTTAAAGTAAAGAGTAAACCACAGCAACTACTCTGCTTTTGTCACAGTTGATGTTCTTTATTAAATGTCAAACTCTTTAAAAGGAATAACATTTCACCCACTTGTACTCTTAAGACTCATTGTTATTGCTTTGGCATTTCTCAAATATGAAATTCACTTTTATAAACTATTCAATACAATTTAGATTGGGTTTTTATTTTTTAAATGCCAAAGAATTATGAAGAAAGATTAATTTTAGATGTGTGGCTTCAGCACAGGTAGAAAGTGTATAATGCATGGGACTGTCCTTATCCCAGTGTTAACTAGAAGAGCAGTCTAATTTACATGTAAATAAATATTTAAAGACAAAACATTTATCTTTTCGTGAGGCAAAAACTCATTATTATACCATAAAAAGTTTATTTATATCAAGAACAAATAAGATTTTTTTCCTGCTGTTTTAGAATTTTGGCTAAACCTCAAAGCCAAGTTTAATAAGAGGTTCACTATTATTATATTCTAAAGAGAACCACTAGGCAATCTCAGCAGAATGTGCTGAAAGATTATCCACCACTATCACCTAGTTCATGTTAAAGAAAACACTACACTCAAAGATAACATCGTGAGGTGAATGACCTCAGTAGAGATGCTATGGCATCTCTCCTCCTTTCATCATGGAAAAAAGTGCGTCCCAATCCAGCCAAGTAAGGTCCCCGGGAGGACTAGCTGATATCAGAGATTGGCAAGGCAAGAAGATTGTAAGTTTTTGTGGGCAAACTGCTCTTCCCTATTGGCAGGCAGGGTTATCCGATGTTCCCAGAGGGCCAAGTTGTCACTGCCTTGGGCCACCTGATCTGAGCCCTCTCGATGGAGCCCTGCTGCAAAGGGCTATGTCTCAGAAAGCAGGAGCCCCTATCGGAAGAGAGTGTGGGTGTATTTGCAGGACTGAGACTGAGAATCACCTGAGACTACCCTCACAGTGCAAATGGCACAATGGCACATCCTCGTCCTGGGGTGTGTTTTAAAATATAGTGTATTAATAGGAAATTTCAGGAATAGTAAGATCAACAAATCGAGACAATTACCATTGAAAAGAGAGCTTGTTACCTTTCCCAAGAGGAGAGGCCATGCCACACCACAGGGGGCCACCCAGGGGAGCACTAGGGTTGGTCACGAGACAGAGGAAAGGGACTGTGGGCAAGGGCCTTTACTGTGGTTTCCCTGGGAAGGAATGGGTGAGGCAGGGCAAGCAGGCTTAGGATTAGCTAGTGTGATATTTCAGTGGGCTCTGGGCACAGGGGCTGTCCCTCATGGTCCGTTACCTGGCCGCGGGGTGATTAGGGCAGATGGATGGTGGCCCAGAGTGTGAAAGTCCAATAAAAGAGGTGGTTAGGAATGTGAAGTCTGGGTTGTTTGGCTTGTATTTGAAAAGCACACCCTAAAAAGGACATGTGAGGGTGAGAAGAGGGTGATAAGGGAGGAAGGGAGCCAAAGCAGTGTGACTCAGACATTGTTTCGGGTTGTCCAGAACAAGGTGTGTCCAGCATGTGTACGATAAAGTATCGCGTTTATAGAAGCTAGAAACTGTGATTAATATATGGAGTGTTTCTTAGGAATTAGGGACACACAAATATGCACTCCATGAAAGAACAATAGCTGCTATGATAAGAGCACCAGAGTCCAAGAGCCTAAGAGACACAAACGCTAACTCCATTTCTCTAACTCCAGCCTCGTAAAAACCAGACGGTAGCCTGAGAGTAGTGGAACAGAGTAGCCAACACTTCTTCCCTCCTCAGGCCGCAGGTCATGCTGAGCTGCTAAGGACAGGATCCTGGTATGGGTTATGAGAGCAAGGTTAGATGCAAAAATCGAGTGGACTTTTTAGAATGACCTCATAACTGGATGTGACCAAAAAGCTTTAGGACCTCCCCAGAATGTCAAGAAGGGAGCTAGAATATACTAGAAGGCAGTATTGGGAGAAAAGTAAACTTATTTCCACTTGTATCCTATGTTATTCAACCTGTTCCATAAAACCAGCTATCTATGATTGTAAAAATCAAAGTTAACTGAAATGTAATGTTTTATGTAAGTTATTATTAGGGGTTTCATGTTCAGTGACACTTTAAAAGAGTACGTGAATAAAGAGACATCGCTTAAACATCATCACAATAGCTTTTGTTCATTGGTTCAGAATATTTTTTTCATTGGCTTAGTTTTAGTGAAATATAAATCTTCTATCAAATAAAGGTCATCTGTAACTATGATAATTTATACATTTTCCTTCTTTAATAAGCTTGTCAAGATTTAACAGCTGAAAATTTTGAATTTTATATTCACTAATTTATGATTAAGAAAATAACCGTATCTGGGAAGTGGCCTAGAGAAATGCACTGGTAATTATAATTAGGACTTAAATATGTACTATCTGATTCTGGAGACTGTCTGGTTTCTATATTTTCTTTTCAGATGACTACATTCATTTTCTTCAAATCACTTGGACTTGAGATAAAATTACCTTGATTAAAAAAAATTAAACGTATCATATATTATAAATATTTCTTGTTTCCTTTTAATTGGAGATCTTGGATATAGAAAAATGGAATGCATGAGAAAGATCAATAAAGTACTGAGTTTTACAATAAATGTCTTGATTGAGTGCTTACTCTTCACCAGGCATTATGTCACTAGCGACAAGCTATGGCCCTGACCTCTAGTGGAGCTTGAAGTCTAGTGGAGAACAGAAAGTAAAATTAAAAATAATTTAATGTAAGATACTAAGGGCTCTGATGCTACATGAAGCCTCTAAACTCACTTAATGCTCAACTAAAGCTTACCTCTGGGTAACTTGAAGTTACACTGTGATACACTCAAGGCAAAAGATCAAATTTTTTGCAGTCTCAGGGTCAAACAATTTGTGTATACTCTTTAAGAAAAAGAATATAGAATTACCTTACTTCTATAAGTTTAATAAAAACATAGGACTGTGTGTACTCACTGCTGGGCCCCTTCCAGACTCTTGGAAGGGCTAGAGAAGGGCCTGAGGTATAAGTTTCTTTAGCTTCCTGATATATCAGTCAGGATAGGCCACAGACAGGCAAAGGGTACAGTGACACACACAGAAGAGGCACCTAACACAATTATGAAAGGACCAGGGAGAAGGACCAGAGAAGAAGACACTCAGTTAAGTTTTGAAGGATGAATAGGAATCAGGCAGTCGAAAGGAGTGGAGGCATGAGCAGGTGAGCAGGAGGAGCTAGCCAGAAGCCAGGCATTGCAGGTCAAGACAATTCCAATTGCTAGTGCCAGAGTACAAGGCAAAAATACGTCGGCACCTTCTAGGAAGTACGAAAAGCTTCTGATTCCTTTAGATTAGAAGGCAGAGATGTGTAAGATACAGGGTGCCATTTTGGACACCATCATTCCCTGCCTTTCCACATCTGAGGTCACAGGCTAAGTCCCTCTCCCACCTTCCCAGAGAAGGAGCAGTTCTCCTAATGATCCTGGAGACGTGAGAGCACTTTTCACTGGGAGGTGAAAAAGACTGACCAAATTGTGAGGTCACTTTTCTGAATTGGGTAGACAAGATTATAATCTTTTAAAAGTTAACCACAAAAGGTGATATTTAAATGGCCTTCCAAATCAAGGAAGAGCTACAGGTAAAATGACAATAATGGATTATGTCTGGGATTCATTGACGTCCTTTGTGGTTGTACATAAAGTTTTAAACTTTCTAATTTTAGGTGCATGAACAAAGCATAAACATTTGTATGATTAAAGCTGAGACATCCTTATTTTTTTAATATGCTATATTCTTCCATCTATTTAATTCTATAATCCTTTATTTTATTTTCTTTGGTTTAGACTAAAAGTTTGTTTTTAACATATTCTAACTTCTAAAGGATATGGAACATGGAAGTAGTTTGGGTTACTACAAATTCAGCTTTAAAAGCACTTTTACATAAAGAAAATGGATGGGTAAGAAAGTTCAACATCAGCTCTGAAAGCTGGCTCACTTGGTTTAAAAAAAAATCTTTATTGAGAAAGAGTGGTATCTGTAGAATTATAGTTTATATCTGCTGTAAAATAATTAAATTTAGTTGAAATATCCCCAAAGGAAAAGTTGTTGGAAAAATCCAAAAGAATATGCTTATATTTTCATACTTAAAAACTATAAATTAAAATCTCAAAATATGAATTTCTGATAGGGTTTTTGCACTATGTAAGAATGTTTCTACCATTCAGACTTAAACCTTTAGGAGCAAGTCAGTTTCATTTTTATGTTTTCTTACTAGATACCCATCTATTGAGAAAAACAAAAAATTTATAAAGATACATTCCATGATTTGTCTGTGGTTTAAAAAAACTTAAAAAGGGTTGGAAAATATACTAAACCAGATTGCCTCCCAGAGATCATTAAATTTTTATAAATGAGCTAGCAGGAAAAAAAAATTATCAAAATATAATTTAGATAAGCTTCAGTAGGCCTACTCTCTTCATAATTTTTCCAGTGTGTGGTTGTCTAAATCTTTTAATCTTTTAAAATAAGGGAGAAAGGGAGAAAAACACTTAGATCTTCTATTAACAAAAATGATAGCTAAGACCCATAAGGTAAAGGAAATGCAAGAATAGTAGAAGGACCACTTGTAACTGGGAAGAAAAAAAATAGAAAACATGTCAGAAAAACAAGAATGAAACACCCTCTCTCTCCCCCCAAAAAAAGGAGTAAAGCAAGAATGTTGTAGAATCAGGAATTTGCCATGGGCGTAGACAGTACACTGTGGGCGTTGACAGGGCACAGGAATCTACAAGGGAATCTACTGTGAACACTCAGAGTTCATGAGAGAAAAGTCCAGCTGGGAGAGAGTGGTCTGGAAACAGGCGATGAGCAAACTTGGCTTACTGTCTCAGTAACTTCTAAATGCATCAGGTCTTTACAGTGTGATATTCACAGGAGGCCACAGAATGAAATAAAGTGGCCAAATCCTACTCTTTTTACACTTTCTGTACTAACATGGAGAATTATAATTTAGTCCTTTATTATAAAACGATTTCAAAGTTCATAGCTGAACTCCAGCGCCCCTTGGAGAATTTCCTGTACGATTTCTAACTAGAAATTGTATTCCCAGAGCCTCTGGAGCTACGACTCAAGTTGTGTAGCATTTTGCTGTTTTCAGTTGAGAGCACTCCATCATTACCTAATAATTAATTACATAATTAATAAATTATAACACTTTAATGCATTATTATGATTTGGCAACAGAAATGCCCTATAGCCCACCTTCTGAGTGCTAAATATGCCCTCCCACCCAAGATTGGAAAGAGCTAGAGATATTAGCCTTAGGGTGAATTTCACAGAACATTCCTCTTTCTGACTTGCAGGGCGAATCCTCGGAACTTTAATTTTGACAATGTGGGAAATGCTATGCTGGCATTGTTTGAAGTTCTCTCCTTGAAAGGCTGGGTGGAAGTGAGGGATGTTATTATTCATCGTGTGGGGCCGGTAAGCAAGCACATGGGATCCTTTAAACACAATCCTTTATACAGCTGCTTTCACTTACTTTGATGAATAATCGTATTTTTCATTTATACAGATGCATGGAATCTATATTCATGTTTTTGTATTCCTGGGTTGCATGATTGGACTGACCCTTTTTGTTGGAGTAGTTATTGCGAATTTCAATGAAAACAAGGTAAGAATGCTTGGTTTGAGTACCATAGCGTTTACTCTTTTCTAGCCACATGCTTTGAGCTCTCTTTTGCAGACACAACATGATGTCGCATTAAAGTGTAATGTGACTGGTGTAAATAATCTCTGTAACTATTTTACAAGCTGCCTCATTGCTGCCTTTGGGGCACATTATTTAAGAGTCCAATTCTCTTGCTAAATTTCCCCCTTTGGGAACAGTGTCATTCATTCACTGACAATAGAAAGGCACATCTCCTATTGTTCAAATTGAAAGGATGTGCAGCAAGTTATTAAAATACAATAGCTGAAACTGATGCACTGATTGCAGGTAATATCACTCTCACAAAATGTAAATTGGATGCTTCTTTGTAACTCAGTAGGTGAACTCGGCATTGATGGGTGGGAAGGAGGATTTGATAGAAATTTTAAAACCCTAATTCATAAGATGAAAAGATTTTCTAATTTCATATAAAAACTTTCCATGCTTTATGAACTCGGGAAGTGTGCTGAATTCATAACAGCTCTAATGATCAGTACAAATGGGAAAACAGCAAGTGTAGTTTTCTGCCAATGATATATGCATTTGAGGGAGAACATTCTATGTTGCTCTTCCGGACATTCTGCAGTCGTAATAATTGAGACACATACAGTTTTGAGCACTTATTATTCACTATGGTTTTGATATGCTACTCTCCATTCTCACGACTGTGAAATGTATAGTGGAAGAGAAAATAGATTAGAGAGGTGAAATAACTTCTGGGGCTTATCAGGAATAGAAAGTGGAGCCAGAATTCAGAAGTGGTGCCTATCACTGCGGAGTCTGAGTCTTCGCATTCAAGAGTATGAAAATGTCGACTGTCAACCTGCATGGCATTAAAGCTAGATGTGCCTGCATTGCGCCGTGCTGCTCCGTGTTATTCATGGCTAAGACTCATTCGCACACATTCACTTCAGAGCTCTTTGGTTTGTGTAGCTACACATGAGACTGTGTCATTCACTGTCCCCCAGGCTCCACGTGTGTGGTACCAGTTACTCAGTCAATTGCTGCCTTTGATGTGTGCCGAATGAGGATGTCATTTTGTTCAGACTTTCAAAGTGTGTGACTTAAAAATCCACGCCTCTGGGCCCCAACACTACGCTGAACCACAGAAAAATAGGATTTTAGAGTAAGAAAGAAGGATAGAGATCATATCGCCCAGCCCCCTTACTTTACTTTAGCACATTCATAAATGAGTTTCTTTAAGCCTTACAGTGTGTTCGATTTAATACCAAGCAGAAAGAGGAAGATGGGTCTTTTTAGATGCCTTTGAACCATGTAATGGAGCAGACACTGGGAATTCCCGAATAGGAGCAGAAGCAATCAGTCAATTAGCAGAGTTTAGGCACTGCTTGCTCAGAACACCATACTAGGCCCTTTGAGCAGACACCGATTTCAGAAGAATTAGGTCATATGGAAGTTCACCTTCAGCAGTATAAATGAAACAACATAAAATGCTGAATAACTGGGGACAAATGCAGCTCTTGAACTTAGAGGAATGGCTGAAGAAAACAGAATAACTGGAGGTCTACTTGCAACGTTGTTGTATTTATGTTCTGAAGGAGGAAGGAGCACTTTTGTCTGAGAAAGGGGAGCATGCGTGGAAGCTCAAATATGTGCTTGGCGAAAAAGGAAAAGTAGAAGGAATCATACTGCCAGACATTACAGACTTGATTAGTTAATAAAAGATACAAATTTCTAAGTTATTTGAACTTTTTAGAAAAGATTTTTTTCTGCAAGATTTTTAGATGATAACACAGGAGCTGTGATATAACAACCTTTATTCATTTGCTATTCAATTATTCAACAGATTTCTTTGAGAACCTCCGAGGTGCCAGACACTGCTTTTGACCCTGAGAACATAAGATAAACACATAGACACAAAATACATAAAGATTTCTACTCCTTCATGGAGCTCATGTTTGGGTCATACCCAAAGGCATATAAATAGATTTCCAAATATATAGGCAATAGGAGATATAAAGATAAAGGAAGCTTTGGGGGCAAAGTTTTCATAATTCAGAAATAGGCAAAATTATGTCTTCCCTTAAAAAATATAACCCGTATAAAAAATTCAAAGTCTATATGAGTAATGTATTTTTAAAATTTCCCTAGTCTAAGCCAATATGACTAATAAATTTAACTCTATAATAATAATCTTTTAGAAGTTTTCATATATTAATGATCAGATAATATCACCATGCTTATTCTTTTGAATCCTTTCAGAGTTCAACTTTCCAAAATATCTTGTTTTCTATAATAAAGGAATAACATGAGTGTGTATGGCATCCAGGGAACAACTATTTATTTGCAGTTAATGAGCGAAGTGGTTTAGCAATAATAATAGCAGAAAAAAATTAAAAACAAAATATTATTAGAATAAACAGCATAATTAAATCATTGCAAAATAAACTAATCATCAGAAAAGTATAGAATTCCTGACCCTTAGATGTATGAAACAAAAATTAACCAGATTATTTTAAAAACTAGCAAATCCAAAATCAACATATTTCAACATTTTAACATGTCAAGATATCAACATATTTCTCTAAGAAATTCATTAACCAAACAGGAAAATAAAGAAAATATGAGATGTGACACAATAAAAAAATTTATTCTGCTGGACATATAAAGAACTCTGACCCCCACAATTTTCAAATACAAAATGTATCCTGTGCAAAGCATAAAATAGTAACTATCAAAAAATTGATAATGTATAGAAAATGTTCTCTACTGTGATTAAAAAATGATAGCAAAAAAATTCCTCAGAATTTGGAAGTATTAAGAATATTTAAATAATTTATGAGTTATAGAAGAAATCAGAATAAAAAATAATGAAATATTTAAATAATTTATAAAAATATACATTAAAAATTGCAAGATATAGATAAATCAGCAATTAAAGGGAAATTTATAGCTTTAAGTGTATGTTAGAGAAAAATCAAAGATTAGTAATATGTCATATATCCAAATTAATAAATTATAATAAAAGTAACAGTAAAAGTGAAGAAAGTAGGAGGAAGAAAGTAACAAACATAAGAACAGAAATTAATGATATGGGAAAACATAGTAACTATAGAAAAGCTCAAGAATGACAAAAGCTAGTTCTTTAAAAAAAATTCAATTAATAAACCTCTCTCAAGATTGAGCATGAACAAAAATGTGGGAAAGGAAAGTAAATCTATAGTAAGCAAAATCATGTCAGTATTATTACAGGGATAGAAATTTGGACATACAGAACAGAAAGGCCCAAGCAGTACTCATGTATCCATAAAACAGAAGTAGCACAACAAATCATTGGAGATGAGACCATCGATAAGTGAAGCCGGAATAACTGACTGTCTAGATCTAAGAAAATAAACTGATATCTCTGCCTCATAGCATACTCAGTAATGAATTCCAGATGAGTGAATAACCCAGCTATGAAAAGCAAAACATCAAGCATTTTTAAACCATGTAGAATTTATAGTTGACCCTGGATAGTTGTGGATTTCTTAATATTAACCACAAAGTGAAATCCACGAAGAAAAAAATTTATACCTTTGATTACATTAAAATGAAAAGTTGCTGAATGTTCAGACACATTTTATCTGAATGATAAAAGCAAAACAAATGAAAAAAGAACCAAGCTAAGACTGAGATATTTACAACTCACATAATTGACAAAAGATTAGTATCTAGAGTATCTTGAGAATTTCTACACAACATCAAAAAGTAAATATTCAAATACAAAAATGAGCAAAGAATATGAACAGGCAATTCACATAGGAAGATACAGGAATTACTACTTATACACATAAGTAATACACATATGAAATACTTCATCTCATTAATATTAAAACTAAGTTACGTACATTTCACACCCATCAAATGGCAAAAATAAAATGTCTGATAATGTCAAGGATTAGCAAGAATATAAGGAAATGGAAACACTTGGGGATTGCTAGTGGCAAATTTTCTTGTTGGTCCTCTTTGGACAGCAGTTTGGCAATATCTGGTAAATGTAAAGATGCATTAACTCCTAGACCCAGCAATTCCTCTCCTAGGGATTTTCCATAGAGAAAGGCTCATAGATATTTACCATGAAAGAGTACCTGTGTGTTTATTGCAGCATTGTTTATAGTCCAGAAACTTAAAATGAATAACTTCTGATACATTATATAGTACGGTGGATACTACTCTATGAGCAGTTAAAATTAATTAGATTTATATCTATTGTGTGGGAAACATAGTATTCATGAAGATAAAAACAAACTAAATAAATAAGGACATATTGGATACCATGTATATAAATTTTTGGAATTCAAAACAAATTTATTCTTGTGAATTGATACATAGACGAGCAGCAAAAATCTGGAACCATAGTGAGGAGGATGTACCCCTGAAGGACAGTCCTTAGCTCTGGGGAAAGAAAGGAGGAACGGGAGTGAGGATGGGTGTTTTATTTCCAGTTCTTAAATTATACTTCTGCTTTTGTAATATAATATAATGAAATATAATACATTTATGTTCATTTTAATGAAGTACTCTAATATAATAAATATACAATTTCATTTAACTAGTTGTCACAGCACTAATTTCCTAAAGTCCAAATTCTGTGACTTCATACCACTTAAAAATAGTTTTGTGACTGCACATATCAGAACGATTTTTTAAAAAATTTTTTAAAGACAAAAGACCCTTAACCAGAAGCAGCAGCATTGACAAGATATAATTTTGCTGCAGCATTTTCTACTATGAAGTGAAAGGAAACTAACCACTATTAGAATGAGGATCCGTTTTAGAAAATTTAATCATGTAGAAAACCTTTAGATTTTCCCAAACCTGAATATTATACACGTAGATGCCAGTTGAAGGCTGTTGAATCTTCTCCAAAACCTGTGGTCATCCTTTTTGGAAGTCTCTCAGGACCAAGTTTGAGAATTCTAACCATGTTTATCCATCCACCACAGTATTTGAAGAATATCTTTTTTTTTTTAACTCCCAAATTAGTCCTGTTTGCATCACCACCCCATGTGCAAAGTCCTTGGTGTAGAGTACATAACAAAAGGCCTTTTTCTGCTTTCCTATGTTTATTAAGGGGACGGCTCTGCTGACTGTAGATCAGAGAAGATGGGAAGATCTGAAGAGCCGACTGAAGATAGCACAGCCTCTTCATCTCCCACCTCGCCCGGGTATCAAAGATGCTCTGATTTTATTCATGTTGGGCACTTGTGTTCATGATTCCCCAGGAGTCTAAGATTTCAATTAAAATAATAATCGTGAGGCCACTAGGCAGTTGTGCATAAGTTAATATATAGTAACAGGCTCCAAACTACAGATCTCTCCATAGGCTATTAAAATCAACCACCCAAAGGCTGTGCTTCAGTGCTCTCAGGGTAAGCCTTAATGAAAAAATGAATTTTTAAATAAAATATATTTGCTTGCCTTTTCAACATATGAGTGAAATGTATTAAACTGACAGAAATTGAATGATGCCGTTCGTTCTCCTTCCGATACAGGCTGCGTCATGCACCCCCGTTTTAAATATGCAGAGCCAACCATTCCTGCAAAACACCACACAATAGATTGAACTGTAGGGGGAAAAATGTAATGGGTTTTATGATAAGCGTTAAAGGTAATGAAGGCAAGTAAATGTGACCTATGCTAAAATGCCCTTGCCGAAACCTTTCTTTTCCAGATAATGATGGTTTTAGAGCCAAGATGTATGACATCACCCAGCATCCATTTTTTAAGAGGACAATTGCATTACTTGTTCTGGCCCAGTCGGTGCTGCTGTCTGTCAAGGTACTTTGTATCACCCTCAAACTCTGGGAATAAATTTCTTATTCCTTGCTGCATCCAGGAATATCGCAAGTGGCCATATCCACTCACAATCTATGCTCGTTAGTGTAAAAAAATTAAAATTCACAATCATATTCAAATGGGAGGAAGAGGCAGAAAGTCTTAATGTGCCCGATGGATGTGTGCAAAGACTTGTGTACTGTTTCTGTTACAGTGGGACGTCGAGGACCCAGTGACTGTTCCTTTGGCAACAATGTCAGTTGTTTTCACCTTCATCTTTGTTCTAGAGGTATTGTAATGAGTTTGCGGGCTCCGAGGGGTGCATTGCACATTTTAAAGTAAAATAGTGTCCTCCTTTGATGACACTTCTAGCTCTGTGCTCTTTTGCTTTTGAAGTCTTTTTTTTTTTTTCCAGGTTGTGGGAAGGGTAGCTTAGGATATCCCCTTTTTAATCTGTTCTGCCTAACTGGAACAAAGACTTCACATTGTATTTCGGATTTTTCTAAGTGCAGGAATTGCTAATTCTGTTTATTGTTGTATCAGAATGATGACCTGTCTAGTTAGATGAGTTCAGGTATTTAGAGCGACCTGCACAAACCACTCTAATTCAGGGATTCAAATTGTAACGCGGTGGCAAAGGGAGTTGGCCCAGACAGATTATTTTAATATATGGTCCATGTCGTATCACTTCCCAGTGATATTCTTCTTATTCCAGCAAACTTCTTTGAAATATAAGCAGATTCCTATTTCACCCTGTACTGGTTGATGTTTCCCAAAATCTATGATCTTTTACTTGAGGAAGAAAAATGTCCTGCTATCAAACTAGTCATAAAACAAAGAGAAAAGACTGGAGAATATAGCTTTTATATTCTCAGCTCTTATATGTCTGTAATAAATTCTTCTCTTTGGTTTCCACATCTTTTAAAAAATTACTTGACTCAAGTTAATACATTTAAATATGTACTGAAAACTCAGCCTCTATTCTCTTAATTGTTTACCTTCAGGTTACAATGAAGATCATAGCAATGTCGCCTGCTGGCTTCTGGCAAAGCAGAAGAAATCGATATGATCTGCTGGTGACGTCACTCGGTGTTGTGTGGGTGGTACTTCATTTTGCCCTCCTGGTATGTGCATAACTGAAGTTTATTTTAGATGATAATTTCAGTTCAGGTAACCCTGTTTCCAGGCTCATTTCACTCCATGTCGGCCTACTCTTAGGTGTCAGATTAACCTCCCTAAAACAAAGCCTTGACCCAGATGGGCCCTCAGACATGCTAGTACATACACACATGCCTGTATATGTACACACCACCATACTCTTTACAAAGACAAACCTGGCCCTTCAAAGTTCTACAGTGTTTGAGCTGGAAAGAGAAGTGCCTTAAAGCTCTTCTGGTTTAACCTTCATTTTCCCAAAAGATAAAACAAGAGAGAGAAACAAAAATAGAGGTTAAGAGACCTGTGAATTCACAGGTAAGCTATCACCAGAAGACTGAAACCCAGTTTCCTGAGCTGAAGTGTAGCATCCAGGCTACCACATTATAATCAGTATTTCACAGTGTGATTCTCAGATACTTTTGCTGCCAGATTTTCTACTAGACATCCAGCTGCCTCTGCCTAAAGCACATCTTTCCCCATCCCTATACCTGAGTTGTCACTATTTTGCCTGAAGTGCCTCCAGCCTCATTCAGTCTGAGGTCCAGCTCAAAACATGTAGCTATGGGTGTACTTGACCATGATCTCAAGACTTGTTGTCCAACAGAAATAAAATGGGGCCATGGATGTAATTTTAAATGTTCTAGGAGCCACATTTAAAATATAAAAAAGAAACAGATAACATAATTTGATAATATATTTTTACCCTCGCATGTCCAAAATATTACATTTCAGCATGTCAGCAACATAAACAATTATGAAGGAAAAGGTTACGTGCTTTCTTTTGTACTAAATCTTTGGCCAAGTGTGGATTTTACATGTACAGCATGTCGTGATTTAGACTCCACATTTCAAGTGCTCAGTAACATGTGCTAGTTACCATGTTGGTCAGCACAACTCTAGAAGATCTGGCCTCTCAGTGTACCCGATTCATTTCCTCAAACAATAAATGGGTTTGAGCACTAAAGGTGTGCTAGGAACAGAGAAGAATGTAATGAACAAAACAGAGGCAGTCACTTCTCTCATGAACTACACAACCTGGAATTCACTGACTGCTCCCAAGTCGGTGAGAATTACAGCTGTAGAGGAGAGACACATATTGTGACGACACATAGTAGCGCAAGATGGCTTCATTGTAGAGTCCTGGAAGGCATCCCAAGGGCGTGATAATTGGATTTGGTCTGTAGGATGAGGGGAGAACATTTCAGGCAGCTGTCCCTGTGATGGAAGGGTACAGACGACTAGGTGGTGTGGCTGGAGTAGAAGGAGCAAGGGGAACAAAGTACAAGATCTGGATGGGTAAGAAGGTATTAGACCTCTCCAGACCTTGTAATCTAGGTATAGGATTTGGGTTGTCATCTTAGAAGCTGTTGGGTGTCATCACTTCCAGAATGTAAAGCCAGAAATTATCTACAGTAAGTTTAGAGCTAACACAGAAAGAAGGAGCAGCAAGGCCTGTGTTTTTATTTTTCTCCAGACAAATTGCAGCCAAAAGCTACTTGATCCAAGCAGAAAAATCGAGTAAGTTTCCTAATTCCAGATGTCCCCAGAGAGGAAATCTCACACCAAAAAGACAAACTTGCCTATTCTGCCTGACTGCTTTTTTCTTCAAGAGCCTCCAGTCTTGGAAGCATGCTCGACCTCCACTCTATTTTGCAGTGGACTGTTGTGAAGCAAGATGCAGCCCTTGTCCTAGCCAAAGATGCTTCTGTACAGACACGTTCATTTCCTTGCACCTCACCAAGGGTCTCACAGGACCCCCTTCCCAGGGGCCCATCTGTGACTGTTGTCGTTTGCCTAGGCAGGGCTCCTCGAGAAAAATCATACTTTGGCATCAGCTTGACGCCACAGTTGTTATTATCAGTGGGATCTCCGTTTCTCAGATTAAGCTTTCTTAGGCACAGAGCACACCAGAGTCATCTCTTGCTGCTGCTTGCACACTTGAGGAAGAGCTGAATGTGTTTCAAGGAGGGAGGACATCTCTGAAGTCAGCTTAGATGAACAGGCTTGTGGCCTGCTGGTCAGGAATCTGACCTCCAGCAACCTTCTCCAGCACCCAGCTCCCTCTGCCAGGATCCCTTTATCTCCTGTCTCACTTGACTTCCTTACATTAAATCGTTAAGCTAGGTGGTTCTTGCTCCTCAAAAAAACTGGTCATTATTTTATGCAAAAATAAGTTTTTAAATACAGAATTCAGCTGAGCAAAACAGAGATTGAAGTTTAATTTAAGATTTGATGTTATAGTTAATATTTATTCATGAGTTTTGGCAGTGACCTTTTCAACACCTTTTTGGGGTAAATTTCTTAAAGGAATTTTCACAATTTATTAAACTAATTATTCAGTAGACTTCACAGAATGTTTAAAATGTAGAATGGAACTGTAACAAGATTTGCTGTGCAAATTATGAGAAGGTTTCTTCTGTTTAAATTTCAGAATGCATACACTTACATGATGGGCGCATGTGTGATTGTCTTTAGATTTTTCTCCATCTGTGGAAAGCATGTAAGTATGTTGTGAAGGCTACTATTAGAGAAAAAAAAGTAGGAAATTAGAACCCCCAAAATGATTATTATATATGAAAAGCATTTTTCAAAGATTATTTTAAATTTTGCAAAAGCATCTCATAGTTTAAAACAGAAGAGTCATACACAACAAATTATATACAGATGTGTCTTGTACATAAGGACAGTTGACTTCAATTATCCTTCTGGGTTTTCAGGGCTGTAGTTAACAAATTGCTAGGTAGCATAAGTAAATTTTAAATATTAAAATAAATCAGTAGCCTCGTTATCTTGTAATATTGTTCCTGAATTATTATTGTTTTGCTTATTTTCCATATTTGTTAAGTGAACTCAGTCATCAACTAAAGATAACATATCAGCAAAAAAACCAATGTTCCTTCTTAATACTTCATTTTTATTATTTTTAGTTTTAATAAAGTTATTTTACTGAAAAGAAAAATTATCCTTAATGAACATTCATAATTCTATATCCCAGATTAATTTATGTTCTTTGTTAATGTTCATACATACATTACACATATATTTTCCATTTTTTAAAGTAGTTTCCTTTTTCGATCCGACATTATGTCATATATGCTCCATATATCAACATAATCAACATATTTAATATTTGATGATATTTAGTATTTTGCCATTGTTTAAGTTTGCTTTTATGAACATCCATTTGTGAAAGAATCCTGAGTCTACTTGCATAGTCCAAAAATATATAGCTCTTTTCATAGAGAATCAGAGATCAAGAAAAAACAGAAGGCTAAAAATCTTATGGTGGAACTTTTATTAATTTGGCTGAAAAGGCAGAAGAGTTTGCAATATGAGGTATCTAATGGTTTTTGAATATTTTGATATAATACCCACTAGGAAGCAATTTTCAAATGATATCCTGAGGGTCACTCTTGTGCCACCTGCTTAAATGTTATTTACTTACCATGTTCTCCATGGTGTAATGACTTGAATATTCATATTCTCTCTCTGTCTCCTCTTCCTCTTCCTCTGTCCCTCCCTCCCTCTCTCTCTTCATCACCATATCCATCTTTCTCTCCATCTCCATACAGGTAACACTAAAGATGCTTCTCCTGACAGTGGTTGTCAGCATGTACAAAAGCTTCTTTATCATTGTAGGAATGTTCTTATTGTTGCTCTGTTATGCTTTTGCTGGAGTTGTTTTATTTGGTACTGTAAAATATGGAGAAAACATTAACAGGTTGGTGATGTTTATCTTTCTATTCATTCATCAAGAAAAATTTTTAGTAATGAAATCATGGATAAAAACTTGAATGATTTTTATCTATTATAGATAGAAGGAAAAGGAGAGGAAACAGTTGGAAATTAAAATAAAAGGGCCAAATTTTAAATGAAATTTTTTCTAATAGAATACTGTATGTGTGTTTACTTTGGAAACCTTAGAAAATTCAGAAATGAAAGCAAACAAAAGAATCTGTAATTCCACCACCATACAGGAATAACCACTTCTAATATCCTGGTGAATTCCAGCACTTTTTCTAATCTACATACTGCCAAAAAAAAAAATTATGTTTTTGATTAAATAATTTTGAGAAGGAATTGTGTTTTTTTCTTCTTTTTAACAAAACATGAGAAGTTAGAATCCCCAAAATGATTATTATATATAAAAAGCATTTTTCAAAGAGTATCTTAAATTTTGTGAAAGTGTCTCATAATTTAAAAAAGAAAAGTCCTTACACAAAATTATATACAGATGGGTTTTGTTGTAGAGGTGACTTATTTGCTACCTGGCAGCTTTACCTGTCATAACGTAGCCTACAAGAAGGAAGGAATCACTTTTCATTGTCAAAGCTTGCTCCCTCAGTTATTCAAGATGAATGGCAAGAAATTGGTGGCACTATGCTAGGGTTGGGTTATTCAGACAGCTATACTTGAGGACAAGTATAAATAACAAACAAATTAGAGGATGTAACCTTTGGAAATGGCAACTTAGCAATCAAATTTGCTCTAATATCTACCTCTTCTGGTGGTGGCAAACCTTTCTGCTTCATGACAACTGTATTACTCATATGCGGTTTTATTTTCTTAAATTAGGCATGCAAACTTTTCTTCAGCTGGCAAAGCCATCACTGTACTGTTCCGAATTGTCACAGGCGAAGACTGGAACAAGATTATGCATGATTGTATGGTAAACATCTCTTCGTCAATAATGATGCCAATCAGACGAAAATCTGGCTATGCAATATTGTCAGCATCCTCCTTGTTAGCATCAAGACCTTGTATACAAAACACATATCCTGTCCTGGCCTTTTAGTCCATCAAGTACACTATTTTACATTACAGTGTATGGACATTCAGGAAAAGCATCCAATGAACCCAACTTAAGCTATTGTAGTTCCAGTTAACAAATATACATTATGTGGGCATAATTTTTTCCTTCCCACCTTTAACATTTTGATAGTCAAGTACAAACAGTGGAATTGTGCTTCTTTCATTTATTCAAGAGATATTTACTGATCCCCTGGTTTGTTCTGGGCCATACACTGGGTGCCAGGTCTTCAGCAATTCCAAGGCATCTTCAGAGAGCTTAGGTCAAGAACTCTGAGCTATAACTCCCTTTGGTATCCTCCCTTCTCTAAGCTAATTCTTCATCATCCTTCAGGTACCACTTTAAACATCATTTCTTTCAGGAATCCTGCCTCATGCTAAGACTGCCAGTTATATGTTCTTACATCACTGTATATTTCTACTTCCTTTGTAGTGTGTATCACAACTATAATGAGTTATTGGCTTGATTAGTTTATTTTATTTCTGCCCTCCAGACCAGTGCTGTCCAAAAGAAATTTCTGCAGTGATGGCCAGCTGCACTATCCAATTCAATAGCCACTACCCATCTGTGGTTACTATGTCCTTGAAATGTGACCAGTTAAAATGAGCAACTAAACTTTAAATTGTATTTAATTGTTTTTAATGTTAATGAACATAAATTTAAATAGTCACATAGAGTTAGTGGCTACCATGTTGGACTACACAGCTCTTGACTGTCAGCAGCAGCATAAAGGGACAGGGTCTTTTGTCTTGCTTACCAGTCTATCCCCAATACTGGGCAGATACCTAGCACATAGTAGGAACTCAAGAATTTTATGCATGAATGAATGGGGACAGAATGTACCAAATCAAAAATAATACTAGGCAGAATTAAATAAATTCTAAATAAAGACCAAACAGATTGCCATGGAAATGTAGAACAAAGAGCTAATCTC
Organism: Eonycteris spelaea; assembly: GCA_003508835.1. Classification (NCBI taxonomy): domain Eukaryota; kingdom Metazoa; phylum Chordata; class Mammalia; order Chiroptera; family Pteropodidae; genus Eonycteris; species Eonycteris spelaea. Next base: position 458,203 of record PUFA01000067.1, on the reverse strand, counting down.
TCTGGCTGAGAGAAGCCAGGAGGCTTCTCAGAGGTGTTGGCATTTTATTGAGCCAGTAAAGAATGGAGAGGCTTTTGAGTCTGTTTAATCCCATAACATCCCATAACAGTTCTCCAGGAATGAGGATTCTTCTTGCACAATTTGAATGTAAATTTGCTGTGTATAACAAAGCCTCCTAAATCTTACCCCATTACTTAAGTCAGAGAAAAATTTTTAAATGACCTTTGTGTGTTGTACATTCTGCACGTTTTGCATCACAGTGAACGACTTACCTTTTGGGGCTCCTGAGGGTGGCAGACAGAGCATCTTTAGAGGCAACCAGTTCATTTTATTGTGCTTCTAATCTAAATGGCAATGACCTTGGGATTTTAAAAGCATAGTAAAATAAGTGAAATGTTCTGTTGGATTTTTGCCCACAGATGATATATCCAATGTATATAGCTTTTGAGAGATTACTTTGAAGTTAATTAATATTTTTACATGGGTTAGGAATATGTTCATTAACTACAGTCAGTTAACAAAAATTGTATTCTTCTCTGCTGTCACTCCATCCTCCCCTTCCCCCCCGCCCCCCCTCCCCCCACCGCCTCGCTACTCACAGGTCCAGCCACCCTTTTGTACTCCAGATGAATTTACATACTGGGGACAGACTGTGGAATTATGCTGGAGCACTTATGTATTTCTGTTCATTTTACGTCATCATTGCCTACATCATGCTAAATCTGCTTGTAGGTAAGTGATGTTCGTTGAATATTTTTAATCTCTTTAAACTCAGGTCCTTAGATAATTGTGTATAATTTTCAGGTAATTATCCTGAAACCTGTTTGGGGTGAGGTTTCATGGCATTAATTATAAATTGTTGCCTCACCATCCAGAAGCTGAAAGATCTTTGAAAAGGCATGTAAATGACAGTCAATTGCGATTTCAAGAGTTGTCCTGTTTATTATGATCACTAATTTTAAAAGAGCTCTTCTCATGGATTGTGTTAAACATATATCAAGGGACAGGGGGGCTACCTTTACAGCCTCGAAATGTCACATTTATGTTTTTGAAAGATATACATTGTTCACCCAGCTGTGGGGCCACCCAGAACTCAATTAGACCTTTGAAAACTGCCCTGGAGCGCTCAACTACCAGAGAAAGCCAACTGGCATGAATATCTATATACACAGAATGTGTGTTTACGCTCATGACCCTCATGTTTTGGAAAGGCAGGAGCTAGATAAACAGCTTCGTCCAAGTGTAAAACATGCCAACTTGGAACCCATATGAAAAGCACTTAAAAAAAAAAAAAAAAAAAAGGGCTTATCATCTAAGCGATAAAATTCATTATTTAAAACATTTTACTTTTTCTAAAAAATGGCAGATTAGCATAATTGTCTAACTTCTCATATTTTTCTTTTTTAGCCATAATCGTGGAAAATTTCTCCTTGTTTTATTCCACTGAGGAGGACCAGCTTTTAAGTTATAATGATCTTCGCCACTTTCAAATCATATGGAATATGGTGGATGACAAACGAGAGGTAGGCAAGTGGGCTGTCATTTCATGCCCCACCCCGAGGACACATATTGCCATATCTCAAACATGGTTTTGTTGTTGGCAGTAGACATATATTGAATTTTGAGTGGCTGTTGGTGAATTGCAGAAAGCTGTCACTGAAAATCCAGCAGAATATGGTAGGAGGGGAGAGGGACAGAATGTCTTCATGTCCCTTCCAACCACAAACATCCTCTTTAGGCATTCAGAAGGTAAGCCAGGAAAGGAAGTCAAGGGAGCTCTGAAGAACCAGCCCTGGGCTCGGGGCCATCGCAGGAGTGAAGTTCAAGTTACTAAAGCAACAGTATAGTGCAGATTGATGATCACGTCAACTTCAAACGGCAAGCCTGATCCCAAGGGCAAAGGAGTTATTTAAGTGGTTTCTGAGAGTTATTATTTTGGGCTTAGTATTTGAATGCATGATGCTTACTTGACATTTATTGGCATTAGCCAAAACAGCAGCAGCTTCTTCCCCTCCGCCTTGTCCTCCTTCTCCTTCCTGGCAAACACTCAGCATAGTTCTAGGCACTGGAGATATACCAGCGAACGATGGAAAGAAAGGTCCCTGTACTCACAGAGCTTATGTTCTAATGTAGGGAGATAAGATTAAAAAAGTGAAATAATTGTTCTTATTTCAAGAAGCTATAAACTTGGAACAAGGCAGCATGGAGTGGCTGGAGGACAGGGCAGACTACTTTAGCAGGGGTGGTCACAACGCCTGTCTGAGGAAGGGCTGTTTGACTCAATATCTGAAAAATGAAAAAAGTAAGCCATAGGAGGATCTGGGGAAGAGCGGAAAATAGTTTCAGAAAGAGTTGACTGAGGGCGTGAAGACCAAGGAGCCAGAACAAGCCAAGTAAATGGTGGGTCCTGGGCCAGAGCCAGGACCTACGTGGTCATGCATAGCTTACCCTCTCCTTGGTCACCGCCACCCCACCCCACCCCCAATGCTTCACCCACACACCAATCTCGTTGGGTTTTCTTCCAAGACAGTGATCTACATGTGCTGGCATCTGACCTAGCTCTCTCATCTCAGCTGGATCCACTTACATCTCCATGACTGCTGCCTACAAATCCTGCTTTCCTCTGACATACACCTAGAAGATGGCACCACCACTCACAAGTTAGATGTAGTAATTGACAGGAAGTCATGGCTCACCAATGGCCTGCCCATTCCTTAGTTCAAAGGCATAGCCAGGTTGGCATGATAAGTTCTGTTGCCTGGGAAGGAGTGACAGACACATGAGATTTTTCAGAATCTAGGCTGCTCTGACCAGGAAGAGGGCAGAGCTGGGAACCCGATTCTCTCATATGTAATTGTTCTAATAGTGGAGAAGACCTGAAAAGATGTGATCATTTCATAGAAGAAAAACTTAAAATAAATGTTTAGAAGTTCCTAGCATCCAGGCTAAGTGAAGAGGAAGATGGTGTACATGTGCATATTCCATTTTTTTGTGCCAATGCACGAGTATTAGAGAAGCACACGAGCGGGGGCTGGGTCACTGGACTGGACCTTTTGGAAGAAGAGCCTGGTGAAGCAGGTGTTGGTCCAGGAGAGCTTCGTACGCACCTTGGCTCTGAATCCTGTGTGGTGTGCAATCCTGTAAAACCAGAGAAACACCAGCAGAAACTCTTAAATGCTCAACTTTTTAAAAAATTTATTTATTTTTAAATTATTTTTTTATAGTGGACATTCAATATTATCTTAGCTTCAGGTGTACAATATAGTATACATTTATATACCTTTCAGAGGACTCCGCTTTTACCTCCCGAGCCACTCAGCGCACATGCACCCTCCCAGACTCAAGGAAGGAAAACGAACTCCCTGGCCACCCTGAGTGAATTATGTCATTTTTTGAGAAAAAGTTCCAGGTTTATGCTGTGAAAACAGAATCCCAAGGGAATCGTTAGGGCCTAATGATGATTTACAAGTCCCTGTGCTCTGCCACCAGGGGGTGATTCCAACTTTCCGCGTGAAGTTCCTACTGCTGGCTTTTGCGAGGAAGGCTGGAGGTGGACCTGGACAAAGACAAACTTCTGTTTAAGCACATGTGCTATGAAATGGAGAGGCTGCATAATGGTGGCGATGTCACTTTTCATGATGTCCTAAGGTACAAGGGGGGTTCAGCTCTGTGTGGCAGAGCTGAACGGAGTCCAGAAACTGAAGCTGTGATCATTAAAGGCCTTGTGAAATATAATTAACAAGTAGGTCATAACCTAAAACCACATCCGCTGTGGTGACAAGGCAGGGTCACACTTCTCAGGTGTGAAGTGGCCTTTCTCACTGTCCTTTAACTATTGTGGTAAGTTAGTACCTCACAAGGGAGAAGGGGAAGCAGTGGCCTGACTTCTCCAGAAGGACCTCTCACTGAACTGGAATCTCCAGGAGGGGAGAGGCAGAGGGATCTCGGGGAGCTTGGGCTCACTCTTCAAGGGGACTGGTCCAGGAGAGTTGAGTGACTTGCTCACAGCAACTCAGCCTCTATGGCCAAGCTGGAGCTATAATCTAGATCTTCTCACATGTGGGTCTGGCAGGAATTTGCCTGGCCACTCTGCAAGAGTCGCCCCCAGTTTGTTGACAAGCCACATTTTCCAGACATTTGACGAGTACCCAAACAGGACGAAGAGGCAAACTGAGGCCTCTCTGAGAGACATCTGTTAGTTTGCTATGACTGATATAACAAAATACCATACGTTGAGTAATTTAAACAACAAATCTGTTGTCTCAGCTATGGAGACTGGAAGTCTGAGATTGGGGTGTCAGCAGAGTTTATTCCTTCTGAGGCCATGAGAAAAAATCTGTTTCATCCTTTTCCCCAGCTCCTGGCATTTTGCTGGTCATCTTTGACATTTCTTGGCTTATGAAAGCGTCACCCCAAACTCCGCCTTCATCTTTGCATGGCATTCTTCTCCCTGTGCATGTGTGTATGCCTGTCTGTGTCCAGATTTTCACTTCTATAAGGACACCAGTCATATCAGAGTAGGGACCATCCTGTTTCAGTATGACCTTACCTTAATGAATTACATCTGCAATAACCTCTTTCTAAATAAGATCATATTCTGAGGTACTGGGGATTAGGACTCCCAATCTATCTTTTTGGGGAGGAAGTGGGGGACAACGAATTCAAAACAGCTTCTTAAACAAGAGTCCATGGATAACATGTAGGAGAGTCTATGAACTTGGAAAGGAAAACAATTACATCTTTATTTTCACCAATCTCTCACTGAAATGCAGTATTTTTTTTTCAGCAATGTATGCAGGCAACGGACCACAATAGTATTAACAATTCCTGTGTCTTTGTCACCAGTAGAAATCATAGATATTTTCAGATCACATTACTGCTGAGGCTGATATCTTAAAATATCCTTTATGCTCACTAGTACTTCTAAGTTATAGCAGTCATTTGACCTCAGTAGGTGTTATTATGCATAATAAAGAAGCACTTATGTTACTATATTACCCCTTTTCAAAGCAAATACTTTGAGAACTCTTATCTTGATACAACTGGTTTCCTTTGAAAAAATGTGTACTTTATTTTATGCATTTAAAATATTATTCTTTGAGCTCCACTGCCAAAGGAGTTCATGTCACAGAAAGTTAATAACCCTCTACTAGCAGTAGCTATTTTCATCATCTTGCAAATAACTGACAAATTAAATTTGAGTATTGTGTCACACATTTCAGGAACATTTAGGTATACTGAAATACATTTGTGATTGGACAGGAATGGTCTGGGGTGTTCTCTCAAGTTATCAGTTTTACCACCCTATATTCTCTTCTTCCAGGAGCAAGAAAAAAGATGGGGCAGAAAATACTCATGAAGAGCAGAGGATGACATCTCTCTCAGAATGTCACTTTGTCTTTTCTCCTAGTGACAAATACTTTTAGGCTGAAAGTGAGGCACATAGACGTACCACTATCATTAATAATTAATATTCAGCCTCTTGGAACACAGTGATCATCTGATAAAATGGACCCAGGAGAAGGTTTATCCCTCAAGCCCAGTGTATGATGAAATCGGTTTAGCAAGGATGAGATTCTTGATGAGGCAGGGAAGATAGGAAGAGAAATGTACGTTTTTACTCCATGGTAGGAAAAGCATTAGCAAAGAAGAGGTCAGTGTATCAGTACTGCATGGGGCCTCTCAGGAACCACTATGTTGTGATTTGGGCTAGAGAGCTGGAACTGAGATTGTAGCCAGGGCAAGGCAGGGGCTGAGCATTAACTGGGATCCTGTGGTTGCACCAGGGAGCACCAAGCTTCCAGAAGGGGCTGCATCTTCCTTTGGCTGTGGACCCCTCAGCCTGAACACATGAGTTGCCTTATTGTCCAGGGGCCTCTATTCAACACATCAGCTATTGGTTTCATTTGCCACTGTCTGGGCCTGTCGTGCCAAGGACTAAGTGGGAGTGAACATTTCACCCTGGTTTTGCGTCCCTAAAAATTAATGAGGACAATCCAGGGGACAAATTAAAAGGAAATGGAGGCAGGGGATGCAGAGTGGGATGCATGACTCACAGCCAAGTATATTAACCATCACCAGTTGGAGCTGAATGTAAAGAAAGTATAGAGATAGCAGTGTTCTTTCTACAGGGAAAGTTCCAGCGTCTTAAGCAGCTGATTATGTAGTTCAGAGCTTAGCCTGGATCTTTTGTTTCAAAAAACACTTGTATGGCACTTACTATTATAAGCATCACAAATATTAACTCAATTAATTATTGAATAAGGCAGGTACCATGACTATGCCCATTTTACAGGTGAGGGAAGAGAGACAGAGAAGTGATACAAATAGCCCAAGCTATCCAGCTAGGCAGGGTGGCATCAGAATGCTGCAGTGGTTGGACGGAGTGATGTCCTTTCTGGATTTGGGGATCTCTGAGAGTTTCAATCCCAGGTAAATCAGAGCTGTGATTGCTGTTGTATTTCCCCCACCAGCATGCTCTACCGGTCGGTTGACATCCGGAAGAGTTTGCAGCTGGAGGAGCTGCTCGCAAGGGAGCAGCTGGAGTACACCATTGAGGAGGAAGTGGCCAAACAGACCATCCGCATGTGGCTGAAAAAGTGCTTAAAGCGCATCAGAGCCGTGAGTGAACCAGAGCATCTGGGTTTTTATTTTCTCCTCAAGAGCCTCCTGAACAAAGGGATTAGATCCTTCTGTGATTAGCCTTAAATCCTTTCAGCTATGTCAACTTCATCCACTTACGTTGGCCAGATGATGATTCAAAATTTAACTCTAGTCCAAATGCAGCCTTACCTTCTTGAGCAGAGTCCATAGAAGTTTCCATTAAATCACATTTTTATAATACAGCATGAATTTTTAAGAAGCAGTTTATTGATATTAAAATATTTATGCTCTTCACATATTAAACAACTGTTCAAAATGCCAGGAATCTCTATATATTGACTGGCAACTGAATCAATAAACTACTTTTTTGTTCCTAAAAATTCAAACATATTGTTGATAACGTTGTGTGGTCTTTAATTAAAAAACACTCTTCTGGGAGTTTAATGATTTGTTTCCTGATTCCTGAACTATAAGCTTGTAAGATTCTATAACTCATAAATCAATGAACATAATACTGTGTTGACATACACTATATTTACAATGGGCATTTCTATTAGGTAATTAATTTTATAAATGCTTTTGACTTATACTTCATACACATGGGAGAAAATCAAATTAATCACTAAACAGTTATACATAACATATTTTTTATACTGTTTCTCAGAACAGAACAGCATCAACTGCAGAAACAGATCATTCTATTAGATGAGAAAGAGGCCCCAGAGAAATGAAGCACCCCGACTTTCTATAGCAAGGCTGCTGTCACAGCTGGCCCACCATAATTCTGCTAGTTCCAGAGATCAAATCTGCCTTCCACTGGCCATGAGAGGATACAGGCAGTGCTGGCTCATCACCAGACTGCCCTGGCCCCATGTGTACAAGCACAAATTGGCCTACTCCAGTCCAGAATCAATACAAGCATGAGGGCCTCACTCATCCACCCAAAGTTCCTCTGCTTCTTATAACCTAGAGGAAAGGGGCAATTCACATTGACCTAATGAGCATAGAATAAAATAAGAAGAGGAAAAGTAAAACACCCACATTTAGTGATTTAAAAATTCTATTTTAAATAAAACACAAGTTTATATCGATGAACGTAACTGCTGCAATTGTTGTACAAATGAAAATGGAAGGAGTAAGCAATTCCTAGGTATCTAAGCCTTTATAGCAGTCTGATATATATATATATATATATATATTATATATATATATATATATATATATATATATTTTTTTTTTTTTTAAATTATTTTATTTTATTTTATTTTTTGGTGACATTAGTTAACAAAATCCAGGAAGTTTCAGATATACAATTTAACAGTAAGGCATATATATATATATATATATATTATATATATATATATATATATATATTGCATTATGTGTTCGTCACCCATAGCTAGATTTCTTTCTGTCACTACATCTTTGACTCCTTTTACCCTATCTACCTCCCCTTCCTCCCTCCCCGCTACCCTCTGGTAACCTCTAGCCTATAGTCCATGTCCATGAGTCTCTGAGTTTGTTTGTCCTGTTCATTTGTTGCTTTTAGGTTTGTATCCCACATATAAGTGATATCATATGATTTTCAACTTTTTCTGTCTGGCTTATTTCACTTAACGTGATTATTTTAAGGTCCATTCATGTTGCAAACAGCAGTGTTTCATCTCTTCTTATGGCTGAGTTATATTCCATTGTATATAAGTACCAGAGCTTCTTTAGCCATTCGTCTATCATAGGACACTTTGGTTGCTTCCATGTCCTGGCCACTGTGACTAATGCTGCTATGAACATTGATGTGCAAATATCTTTTCAGATATGGGTTTTCAAGTGTTTGGGGTAAATACCTAGTAGAGAGATTGCTGAATCATATGGTAGATCAGTTCTTAGTTTTTTGAGTAAAATCCATACTGTTTTCCATAGTGGCTGTACCAATTTGCAGTCCCACCAGCAGTATATGAGGGTTACTTTTTCTCCACATCCTCTCCAACATTTGTTATTACTAGTCCTGTTGATAACAGCTATTCTAACAGGTGTGAGATGGTATCTCATTGTGGTTTTGATTTACATTTCCCTAAGAGCTAGTGATGATGAGCAACTTTTCATATGTTTGTTGGCCATTGGTATGTCTTCTTGGAAGAAGTGTCTCAGTCCAATATTTTATCAGGGAAATTAGTTAAAGATCCTTACTTGGAAGTTCCTAAGAGGTCACCAGGCCTACAAAGTTCTTTGGAGGAGAAGAAAATATGATTTGACTGGTGGGGGAGGAGGATGTTGGGCTAATTTTTCTCTTTCTGAAAGAGCAATCGTATTTCCATAGAAACAGCAGCAGTCATGTAGCATCATCCACAGCCTGAGAGAAAGCCAACAACAGGAGTTGAGCCGGTTCCTGAATCCCCCCAGTATCGAGACCACCCAGCCCAGTGAAGACATGAATGCTAACAGTCAGGATAATAATATGCAACCTGAGGTAGGTATATGCGATGTCCTTCATCCAAGGATATTCTGTGCATCTTTAAAAAATAAGTAAATTAGTGCTGTTCATACAGCCATTTCAAGCAGTAACAATATTTCTAATAGGAAGCTTTTAAGTTAAAAAAAAATTGGAACATGTTGATCTAGATTATGTTTATGTCTTTTCCATCCTGGAATTGGTTGAGATTATCTCAAAAGATTCTGATGTGTTGGATACTGAAATAATGTTAATGCCCTGAACTTAATAATTCTGTTGAATTTTTTGTCTAAAGAATTAACATTACCTCTGTAAGGGCTTAATTTGAGTCTGGCAATATTACATGACTTAGGAAAACATGGCTTTGCCTAAATCTCTGCCCTACATGTTTTTCTCCTACTAAGACATAAAACTTGCAGTCAAATCAGTGACGTTTGTAATTGATCTTCAACCTCCTTAAATAGTCAGATTCATTGAGGATTTGTTTTTCCTCAGTTGGGCATCAGAAGAACATATGGAATTCAGGGAGGATGAGCTCGAGGACCTTCTATTGACTAGGGCATAGCATATTTTCATTTCCAAACTCAATCTACATACTCATAAAAAAAAAAGCACAGCATCACCAGTGTCCTGAAGAGCCTTGTGCTGTGAGAAGCAGCTGGCAGGATGCCCTGCCCTTTGTGAGGCCACAGTTATAGATCAGCCGGGGTTGATCCAGCATTCTGAGATGAGGGCCCTGGCAGCGTCAGGCTTCCGAGTGGGTAGTGACACAGTCAGGGCCAGCGATAAATACTGAAGCCTGAGGTCCCATGGCCCAGCGGGCTGCTCCAAGGAGCCCTCTTGTTCCATAGCCCAGTTTTGAGTGGATTTCATGTTGTTGCCTCCCCAGTCTCTAGGAATCATCTGCTGCCCACTATAAGGACGTGTGCAGGGACAGCCAACAAAGGGGGAACTCTCCAGTGGCCCTGCCACCTGTCTGCCCTGCAGATGGCTGTCAGTGCATCCTGTGTAGGGCTGAGTAAGATTAGGACAGCCAGCGAGACAGGGCTGTTGAGGCAGGAAAAATGATGATTCCAGAGCTCTCTGGTTTAAGGTTAAAAACAAACAAACAATAACAAAAAACACAGGTATTCAAAACACCAAGAGGGGGTTTTAAAGAAGTATGAAGACCAAGGTACTAATAGGAAAGGAGAAGGTGACAGTGAACCAGAGCATGGGTAAAGCATGTGGAGAGTCTCAGTGTTTCTCTTTAACTTTAGCCCTAATTTGTAAGCTTCATTATCCTCCAGGCCTATCACAGAGCTCTTTCTGCTGAGTACTCTCTCCCTGAAGCTCTAGGCACTGACCTCCTAGTTGGCAAGAGTTTGCTTCCCCCAAGTCAGGCCGTCGGCACTGCCCCACCTTCCCTCCTGGAACGCCACCGCCCTCGCCCTGGTAAATGGCTACCAGGTATGGAGGGAATGGCAATGGAGGATTCCTGAAGGGATGGCAAAGAAAAGATGCTACCTAGAGAGTCTGGCTTCCTTTCTTCACGGTGTACAATGGTGACTCTTTCACTCACCTTGACTCTTTTAACCCATTTTCACCTTTCCTTTCCCATGGTGGACAGTGTGGGTCCATATTGTTTTTCCCACTTGTTTTCTTCCTTTCTTAAAATAAAATAAGGGTTCAGACCAGTGCACGAAGGAGGAGAGCACAACATTACGAGCGTTAACTGCTTGATTCTTCCTCATGCAGACAAGCAGCCAGCAACAGCTTCTGAGCCCCACTCTGTCGGACAGAGGAGGAAGTCGGCAAGATGCAGCGGATGCCGGGCAAACCCCAAAGGAAGTTCGGGCAGTGGCGTCTGCCCTCCGGTATGTACATCGAGTCCTTTCTCCATTGACTGAGGCATTTTAAAGGTATTTACACTCCGTCTGTTTTCAATCTTAGATTTGAAAATATAGGTCTTCATCTAAAGTTATGTATAGACAGTGAAACAGTGAAAAATATATCCCCCCATCAAAAACATTTTCTTAAAAATAACTTTGCTAAATAGAACTATATTGGCCCTCATTTTCAGCTACCATGATTGAGAAGGCAGTACCTACTTACAAAGGGAGAGATCACAGCCAAGATCTAGGAAGAAAAGAGGAACGATTTCCAAGGGCTTTCTGTGTGCATTCAAGGCTTTCTCAATCATAAACAAAATTCTATCAGGAACCAGGAAATGTTTCGAGCAAGACAAGACATTTGGAATGCGTGTTTTAGAAAGAGTGACTTGGCAGCAGAATGCAGAGGGAATTTTATATCGCCCGTACCTGGAGGCAGGTTTAGGAGCTGGAGGATGAGCATGAAGAATCAGGGCATGAAGTGATAACATGTACAAAGCCGGTGGCAGTGGTCCAGACGCTGGAGGAACAAGTAGGAGAGATGACCTAGGAGAGATACACAGTCCTTGGTATTCGCTTAATAGGTAAAAGAAAGGATGTCAGAAATGCCTGCAACGGTCTGAACTTAGGTGGCCTCAATTTCGGAAATGGTGATAACTAAAGGGACATGCTACTGGAAGCATGCTGAGTTTGACGAGGCAAAGGGCAAGAAAAAGATCATTTCAAGAGGATACCGACAATGTATTATACTACCCACTTTGTTTTTCCTTTTTTCTTTGTTCCCCTTTTATTTTACATTTATTTCAAAAATATATATATTAAAACTGTACAATGTGATGTTTTAATAAACATATACATTGTGAAAAGATTACTACAGTCAAGCTAAAGAACAAAGATGCATCCCTTTACGTAGTTACCATTTTGTGTGTGTGGTGAGAACACTTAAGATCTACTCTCAGCAAATTTCAAGTATACGATACAATATTATCACCTATGGTCACCACACTGTACCTTAGAGCTCTAGAACTTATTCATTTTATATAACTACAACTTTGTAGCATTCAAACACCTCCCCATTTCCCCCATCTTCCTGATCCTTGTAACCATCATTCAATTCTCTCTGCTTTTGTGAATTGTGACTTTTTTTAAATTCCAGATTTAAATGAGATCCTATAGTATTTTTTTTGTATCTGGCTTATTTTACTTTGCATCATACTCTTCAAATTCATCTATGTTGTCACGAAACTGCAGGATTTCCTTCTTTCTTAAGGTGGAATAAGATTTCATTTTATTTATGTATACATACATATGTATACACGCAATCTCTTTAACCATTCATCCCTTGACGGACACGGGTTGTTTCCATATCTTGACTATCGTGAATAATGCTGCAATAAACATGGCAGTACAGATGTCTCTTCAAGATACATCTTGAAGATACTAATTTTATCTCCCTTGACTATATACATAGAAGTGGAATTGCTGGATCATGTGGTAGTTCTGTTATACATTTTCTTAGGTCATCTCATTTCATCTATTTTAATTCTTATAATGTCCAGTGAAGGAACTTGCATTCCTTTATTTTACAATTGAGGAGACTTGAGTTTCAGGACACGAACTTGCCCTTGGTTACATTTACAGGTCACAGAAATGAGAAACCCAAAGTCATCAGTGTGTCAACAAAGTCTTCATACTACTTTATTCAGACACTTGGATTGGAAATTTTAATGCCTGAGCATAATTTAAGTATGTCTCTGAATCATTCCTTTTTCAGAAATGATAGAGTTATACTTCAATTCATTTTTACAAAAAAAAAGTTTACCTACATCTTTTTTCCATACCTTCTCTACATCCTTTCTTCTGCCCTCACTGTTGTTTACACAAGCCTTCATTTTCGTTCTTTTTGTTTATATGTATAATACAAATGACCACTGACCCACACATATTTCTATGACACTTATATTTGCCCAAATTGGAACTTTTAGTGATTGTTTTCAAATGATATTACTAGTTTCCATGAACGTAATTTTAAAGTCCATGATGAATATAAAGAATCAGGTGCTGAAAGGTTTCACATTTGCCATCTGTGGACAGGACTTGTTCACTGAAAGCATTAGATGGGAATATCATGGTTTTTCAGGAATGACTTGCAATCGAGTAAGACACCAGAATATCACTCATGAGACTTTTGTTAATTCCACAGCACCAAAACCAATAAGCCATTCAGTGTCTTCGGTCAACCTACGGTTTGGAGGGCGGACAACAATGAAATCTGTAGTGTGCAAAATGAACCCCATGACTGACGCAGCTTCCTGCGGTTCTGAAGTGAAGAAGTGGTGGACCCGGCAGCTGACCGTGGAGAGTGACGAAAGTGGAGATGACCTTCTGGACGTTTAGGTGGGCATCAATGCAGATGGCAGTCTGGTGGTGAAAACTGTTTTCTATATTTCCCTCCATTGTCCAGTGAGCAATCTATAACCGATACATAGTTTAACTCCAACTCATCATAACATTTTTAAACCTCGTTTCGTCCTGCCATAGGAAGATGTAAAAGCCGGTCTGTCAAAGCTGTGTGTATGATTGGTCTTTACAATGTGTTCGGGAAAATTTGAATAATGGCACTATTGCTAGTATTAGAAATTACACCAACATCAGATGCAGATCATTCAAAACGTCCATATATTCTGTCTAGGGACGCTAAGGTATGTATTCATATGTGCTTTTATGTATTATTACCACCCCTGGAAGAGTGCTAAGCCCAAAGTGGCTCAATACTTCTGGTTCAGGAGCTACGGCTTTAGTTCACGTTTTTCCCACTTCCACTAGAAATACTTCTCCTGGGAAAATTTATTATTTACAATTGATCTGAAAAGGTCAGCACTGAGCTCACGCTAAAATGATAGTTTTACAAACTACAGATTCTGAATTTTAAAATGTATATTCTTTTTCTCATGTTATTTTTTAAAAATATACCCAAGATATTTAGAGTTCAGAACAGGTCAGGTTCTGTCCTCATTCGCTCTAATGAAATCGTTGCCTGCTTTCAAGGGAATTACTTGCGCAAGTACCAGGCAAAGAAATTGGCCCAAAGAGCTAACTGATTTAAAACAAACCTGTTCATAGATCATTTGAGAGACATAGTTACATAAAGATGTTGTTCCTTAAAAAGCATTTTAAAATTAAGTTTAACAAAAAGAGTAAAACTACAAGATTCAGCTTATAAAAAACTTTGCATGTGTGATGCTATTATTGGCTTTATTATTTTTTTTTACTCAAGATATGTCCATTTTGCCATAAATCAGCAAAAACATTATGAATTGATCCCAATACACCATTGTTGTTTTCAATTCTGAATGACTCCCCTGCTACCAGAATTTCCCGTGGAAATAATTGTACTCTGCAAACTCGTGCTCTGAACTCGAAGTTTAGGTATCCCACCACTCAACTGCATTTGTGTCCTCTGGGAAAATGAAAATGCAAAGTGATTACAAAGTACTGCTGGGCCTCTTATGTTGGGTCAACCAAGTAGAAGTGCATCTAGGCCTTTAACTACATTATTTTTGATTGAAGATTTGCTGTTTAGATTATTTCTTTCCATGGAGTGATTATCTCAGACCTTGTCCCCTCCACCTCCCATTGTTATATGATCTATTTTTCTCTATTTAACATTCTTAAAATAGCCAAATATCACATTCCTTCTATATAACAAATGTGACATTGTAGCGACAGTTTATTGTTTATATGATTAATTGTGACTATAGATAATTAACAATTAAAGTCAGTGCAGCTGAAAGGTTTTATTGGTTTTTTGTTCATTTGGAGTTTATTTTTTGTACATAATAAAATAAAATAAATATTGGATTTGTAAAAGAATTTACTCTGCATTGATGATCATTTCTAAACCCTTGTGTGTGTGTGTGGAAGGGAGATGGGGGTGGTGTTGGGGGTGGGATCACCAGATTGCTGGCACTTTGCAAACTTTGTATTTGAATATTCTATCTATAATCAGTTGGCAAAGCTCCGTCCCTGATATTCATTTCAGCTCAGCTCCTAAGCCAGAATGCTCCTTTCACATCTGTGCCCATAAAGCTGAGTGAATACCCTATACTTCCAAACCTATAACAAAGCAGAAAAGGAACTCACGTGACCAGGGCATAGGTCTTTATTAGTGCATGAAAACCAGGGTTTTTTTTTTTCTTTTTGGCTCATTACACTTGAGTAACACAGATTCATTCTCACAAAACTGCTGAGCCCTTCCTAAAACGTCTGTAATTGATGTTCAGCAGAACATCACTGTTGTTCATTCTGCAGTGAAGCAAGGGGCAGAATAGCAATGCATTTAAAGCCATAGCACCCTACACTTTCAATTTAGTGAAACAGCCAAACAATTTCAGGAGGACTCCGCTCTACTATTTTCCTGAAGCCAGTAGAGCAGACAGCAAGCCGAGAAAATAGCTGCCACCCTCTCTTCGATATTTTATAAACATATAAACAGTCCAGTTATGCAGATGGGAAAACTCTGGCCACAATGTTCCCTGGTTCTTAGGGAGGCCAGACACTGATACTAATCCTGTCATCATGCCACCCACTGCCTTTCATTAAAGGACGCCGTTGGTTCCAGGGGCACGAGAAAGCATAAGGGATAGAATACTTGACACAGAACCCCCAAGGGGAACAGACCACACATGCATTGCACATACGGCAATTCGAGGGGCCTCAAAGGGAAACAGGGATGGAAGGAATGGCCAGACCATGCTATTCACTCTATCTCAGTGGTGGTTTGAGAGCAACACTCATCAGCTTTCACTGGCTGTTTGTGTCTTGCCCAAGCTTAATAAGATAGGGCACGCAGAAGAAAAACCAGAGTTATAAAGCTTGAAGCAAAAGCAGTTTCTAAGATAGTTGAACGATGTGTTTGCCTTTTTTGTTGTTAAGAAATGGCATACATTGATAGATGGTTTTCAATATAGTTTAGCAGTGGCACTCTTTCTCAAACATAGTCTTCAGGAATGCCAAAATATTAATCAGGCAAAAGCCCTAGTTGAAACTGGGGTGGAGATGAGAACCCCAGTCACATGGCTTTTTTCACCCCCTCATAGGGATTGATCATGTCCCTTCAAAACATACGTTAAAATCCTAACTCCTGTACCTGTGAGTGTGGCCTTATTTGGGAATAGAGTCTTAGCAAATATGAAGTTACGTTATGATGAGGTCATTCATACTAGAGTAGGGGGGTCCTTAATCTGTTTTGACTAGTATCCATAATAAGAAGGTGAGAAAGACACATAGGGAGGAGAAAGCCCCCCGAAGACACAGACACAGAGGGAAGACAGCCTTGTGAAGACAGGTCGGAGTAATGCTGCCACAAACCAAAAAACAACTAGGGCTACAAGAAACTGCAAGAGGCAGGAAAGGACCCTCCCCTAAGAAATTTGGAGGGAGCGTGGCCTTGACGACACCTTAATTTTGGACTTTTGGCCTCCAGAACTGAACTGTGAGATAATAAATTTCTGTTGTTCTAAGCCACCCAGTTTTTAGGATTTTATTACAGCAACCCTAGAAAACTAATATACCCCCCAAAACCACTCTAGCCCCAAAGATGGCCTGAACCATCCTACTGCTCCAAGAAACCAGTTAGAAAAAACACTAGTATAGATCGAAGATTATTAGCTTTGACGCTCAAGTCCTGATTTCACTAATTACTCTTTGTGCCATCTTGGTTGAGTTTCATACCCTATCTGAACCAAAATTTGGCTTATTCTTTTAAGAAGGGTAGAAGAGATGAATTTGTTCACTTCGTTTACCTAACAGGTTCAGAAAATCTGCATATGGGCCATCGGAGCTGATGTGCAACATGCCCCAAATCTTAACTAGCTGTCTAATCTTCCAACCAGAATCCCCAGTTAACCAATTGTCAAGCAGGCCATTTTTCTGTCTACCATGGCAGGTTTCCAGCTAAAATGGGCCTGAGTTGGTGGAAGAGAAAAGATCTGACATTAAATCAAGTTCAAGTTGGACCATTTCAATTTCTGATTTGAGACTATATCTGCTATCTAAGGTGACCACCGAACATTTCTTATACCTAAGGGTGAGCAGAAAAGTTGTGGGCTTCTGGAGTTCATATCTGGGACCAAGAAGAAAGGTACTGAATAAATTTTAAAGAGTTGGTGGAAAACTAAAAGTAAAATCTGACTTAACTATAGCACTATGGCATGAGTTGAACTTGCTTAATACACCAGTTACACACATTAGACTTCCAAGGGGAGAACGTAAATGTGGTGGTTGAATAGATAGACTAGGAGTCCACAGAAAGGGATTTACATTTGGGAACATCAACATAGAAATGGATTTGAAAGCCATGAACTGGATGAGATCACCTAAAGAGTAAATACAGAAAAGAGAAGTCTGAGGATCTGTATTAGTTTCCTAGGGCTGCCATAACAAGATACCCCTAGCTATGTGACTTAAACAACCAAATTGTATTGCCTCATAATTCTGAAGGCTAGAAGTCCATAATCAAGGTACTGGTAGGGTTGTTTTCCTCTGAGGCCTCTCTTCTGGCTTACAGGTGGCTATCTTCTTCTGTGTGTATCCGTGTCTTAATCTTTTCTTCTTATAAATTCACTAGTCATATTGGATTAGGGCCCACCCATATGACCTCATTTTAACTTAGTCACCACTTTAAGGCCCTATCTCCAAATAAGTTGCATTCTGGGGTACTGGGTATTTGGACTTGAACATATGTATTTCAGGGGCACAATTCCACCCATAACAGTCTGTCTCCCTGACAATGCTACACATCAGAATAGCCTTTCAGGGGACAGAAATGGTGAGCCCTAAGCCTGCTTGAATCCTGACCAGGACATGTAACTCTGAGTTCTTCCCCCTTCCCAGAGACACACAAGATCCAGGTTCCCAGGGTTTATAGGGAATTCCACTCTTCTGAATCAGTATGTAGAAAGAGATAGCCACCAAACACTGGTATTTTTAATTCTTGTGTACAGCCTGGAAATTCACAGCTAGGAACCTTCTTCCAATCAGCTCGGCTCCTTCCTTTCATGTAGTATCATTCCTGCACTATTACCTATGAAATTACATCTTACACTCATTTAGGATAGCTATTATATATACATACATACATACATGCATGCATACACACACACACACACACACACATACAAAACCCCACAAGTATGGCAGAGATGTGAACAAATTGGAACCCTTATACACTATTTGTAGGAATGTACAAGCATATAGCTACTATGGAAAACAGTATAGTGGTTTCTCAAAAAATTAAAATAGAATTACTATATGATCCAGCAATCCCACTTCTAGGTACATATCTAAAATAAAGAAAGTAGGGTATCAAAGAGATATTTCTGTACACTCCTGTTTATGGCAGCATTATTCACAATAGCCTAAAGGTGGAAAAAACCCAACTGTCTATCGCTGGATGAATGGATAAACAAAATGTACATACAGTGAAATAGTCTTCAGCCTGAAAAAGAAAGGAACTCCTGACACATGCTACAACATGGATGAACCTTGAGGACATTGAGTGAAATAAGCCAGTCACAAAAGGACAAATACTGTATGATTGCACTTATGTGAAGTATCAGGAGTTGTAAAACTCATAGAAATAGAAAGTAGAATGGTAGCTCCCAGGGCGTGTGGGACAGGCAAGTTGTTGTTTATAGGTATATAGTTTCGGTTTTGCAAAATGAAAAAGTTCTCGATGTGAATATACTTAACACTACTCAACTGTACACTTAAAAATAGTTACAATAATACATTTTATAATGTGTGTATTTAATCAAAAAAAATTTTTTAAATGTTTAAATACATCCTGTCACCTGCTCCCAAAAGCTAGTGTGACCAAACTGAAATAGAACAAGTCCAACACCACTCTTAAATTATGCTTTCTATAATTCTCTATCTGCTTACTTTCTCTATTGAACTGGTTCATCTGGGGGGTTTCTGTTTTGTTGTTGCTGCTTTTTATTGAGGTATAATTGACATACCACATTACATTAGTTTCAGGTATATAACATAGTGATTCAATATTTATATATATTGCAAAATTATCACCGCAATATGTCTAGTTAACATCTGTCACCATACAGTTATGATTTTTTTCTTATGATGAGAACGTTTAAGATTTACTCTCTTAGCAACTTTCAAATATGCAGAGAGTATTATTAACTATAGTGCCTATGTTGGACGCTACATCCCCATGAATTATTTAATTTATAACTGAAAGTTTGTATCTTCTAACCTTCTTTATCTATTTTACCTCCCCTACCCCTCCCACCCCCACCCCCTGCCCACCTCTGGCAACCTACAATCTGTTCTCCATATCTGAGCTTGGATTTTTGTTTGTTTGTTGTTATAGTCTACATGTAAGAGATCATTTGGTGTTATTCTTTCCCTGACTTATTTCACTTATCGTAATGTCTTCAAGATCCATTCATGTTTTCTCAAATGGCAGTTTAAATGGCTTAAAAGTGATATTTTATTATTTTACCCCAATGCTATGTCATCCATAAAAATTCTCCTGTAATAAAAAAAAATTATCCTGTAATATACCTAGTAAAAATCTAAGTCCCATTTGAATGTTTAGAGGGCTGGCATCATTGTCCATTAAATTAAGGTTTGTCTAGAGACAAATTTGAAGTTGTTTCTCATTCTCCTTCGTAAGCAGTGGTGCAGTGTCAATGTCAATTTTTAAGGCTTGGTTACAGAATCAACCAACCTACAAGAGGAATTATGTAGCTTCATTGTGTTCCTTTCGCAAATTGATATTTGTCACTCCATTTTCTATAGATGTGGTTGGCGATCCCAAAATAACACTAAGTAGAAACTACTTGTTTTGATGCATCATTTTTAGCAGTGTTCCTAATGCCTGACTAGCCACTGATATGTTTAGCATTTAAATGAGATCAAACCCAACCAGAAGGTGCAGAAATGAGCTAAGGTCCATGGGTTCTCTGCAAATAAATACATATTAAAAGATGGTACTTTTGCATTCTAAGCCATGTCACAATTGTCTAAAATAATAAATAATTTTGACCAAAGACTGCCAAAAATAGCAGAGTAACATTTTTTCAGAAAATTCTTCTTTAGCCAGGATCTAAAAAAAAGAGTTGTACGTATAAATTATATTTAAGAAATGGCGCTTTTTGGTTGAATTATCTCCATACTCTTAGCCACTCTTCTATTTAATTTTGACTTTGTAGACAGGAGAGTATAAAAATAGGTAACACTCAGAGCACAAGAGTAGGTTGAAAAGATTAAGATAAGGACAAAGAATGGGAAACAGGATGATAGGAGTAAAAAATATAGTCTCTACCCCTCCATATTTGGAAATAGATTATGCTTATCTCATGCTTACAGACAACTAGGCTAGAGTGTTAGCCAATGGGTCTGGCCAGGGAGAGCACTTCGTCTGGAATAGACAGAATAAATGTATTAGTCAGGGTTCTCCAGAGAAATAGAACTAATAGGATATGTATAGAGAGATTTATTTGAAGGGATTGGCTTATGCGACTGTGGGGGTTGATGACAAGTCCAAAATCTGTATGGCAGGCCAACAGGCTAAAAATCAAGCAAGAGTTGATGTTGCAGTATTGAATCCAAAATCTGCAAGCTAGAAACGCAGGTGTGGTTTCTATGTTTATTACCTTGAGGCAAAATTCCTTCATTTTCCGTTAACCTCAATTTTTGCTCTTAAGGCCTTCAACTGATTGAATGAGGCCCGCTCACATTATGGAGGGCGATTGGCTTTACCAAAAGCCTCATGATTTAAGTGTTAATGATATCTAAAAAATACCTTCATGGAAATATCTAAACTAATGTTTGACCAAACAAATGGCGAAGTTGACACATGAATTTAACCATCATGGCGAGCATCATTTTACTACCTCTGTTTGGTTAGTGCAGCCTTAGATATGGTCACTCATCTGCCTATAGAATTCGACTGGTTGTTTATTTTTCCCAGAACAAGCAAAGATTTGACTTTATTCTCTCAGCTTCTGGAATGACAACAAAAAAAGGAAAGTGGATTGAGAAAGAGAGAGGTTGCCCTGACTGATTTTAATGTGTTTATTTGTTGCCAAGGCGCTAATTCTAATTCACAAAGCTGCGTCAACAGACTTGAGAGCTACATCACTTCCTACAGCTACAGTCTTGACCTCTGCTGCTTTAATTGGTCCCAGGAGCATCAGGACAGTTATCTTACTGTCCTCTCTTTCAGAGTCTGCCTTTCACGTTAGAAACATCACGTAGAGCCTGACCCGGGGAAAAATTGGAAGTTCAGCAACAAAACAGTCAACTAGGGAACATCGAACTGGCCACAGGCTGATAATACGTCCCGCACATCATAGGGAAAGCTGTCTTGGGGAACTCAATTCTCTTCTCTGGTGCCAGGGACACTCAGCGGTGGGCTCTCCAAGGTACAGAGGAGAGAAGAGCTTCCTTCTGTTCCTGTTTCAGCCAAGAGACAGGGGGACAGGAAGGAGTCTAAGCTCTCTTGATGCCCTTGGTGGGACTCACAGCTTAACTGAAATGTCCCTCAAGGATCCAATGCAAGGAGTGTGTTGGCCTCTTCTCAAATCGTCTTGTCCTGACCTTTGTGCAGGGCACAAAAGTGTCTCACTCCAGAAACCTGGCTTGGCCTCTTATCACCACTCTCTGTCCCGTGGCCCCGCCAGCCGCAGAAATACCTCGTTTCTGTGTCCTACCAACTGTGCTTCAGAGACGAATCCTTCTAGAATCTCAAATCAGGTGCTCTTTTTTATCCATTCAGGGCAATGAAAAGGGACCTTCCCCAGGGCTGGGTCAAAAGATAATTGGGAGTTCTGTGAAGCCCTAATGAGCACAGCCTGAAGGTCCTGGCTGTGTTCTCACTTCCAACAGCTACTCGTGTCGGCATGTCACATCACCAGCACGGATTTGTCCAGGGTCCTCCACTCTGGGCAGAATCTCCACTCCCTTCTGCAATCGCCTCACACCCTAATCTAACTGTTAATTAGATGCCTCATTTCTTGGCCTGTGTATGAGCTTGAGCCATCTGCTTATTGATCACATCCTTCGGAAAATATTGGATTTAAGGAATTCAGCTACAAAAGCAGGAAATATTGCAGGTAGATCATTGAGAAGTTTTCTCTAGCGCAAAAGTGAGAGTAACTAATGTTTGGTAGCTTGTAGCTACACACATGAATTAACAAGCTATAGAAATCTTGGCTGCAAAACTCATAGGTTATTATTATAAAGCTACGTAATAATAAAATTTAGAATTTCTACTAGAAATTCTTCTACTATAGTTGGTATTTCAAAAAGAAGAATGCCCAAAGTGGGCCAAAAAGCTACATAGTTACTGAGTCCACTCCCCAGTTACTAAAGAGCTGATTACCAGGTTTAGAGGTAAATCTGAAGTTTGCTTCTCCAATTCTTCACAAGGTCATAAAGCCTTTGAGGGCAAGACTGATCTCTCCATCTCTGTACCTCAGCATCTCTAAACAGTATATTGGCAGGTGTGTGATTCTCAGCACTACTCTTAAATATGAACAGAATCAAATCACTTTGAATTATTTTTAACTCACCTCTGAATAAGAAGGTCTGATGAATGTCTGGCATTCATCCCAAATGAAACGTCATTCACTGAGAGATTTCTCATTTTTGCAACCTGAATTCCTGTTCCATTCCTTTCTTTAACTTATTTCTTTGTGGGACACAGATGACTTTTTCTGGGTGAAGGTAAAACACCCGTATAAGCAAAGCAACTTAAATCTTCCCTGGAGCACCAGACGTCATTTGGGATTGCTCTTCAGTTCTAGTGATAGAGCTTTGTTTCAGAGACTCCAACAGGATGCAATGTTGCAAGAATACAGAGAGTAAGCCATGGGAACCAAATCTGAATGAAGAGGGCCTAGGGTCAGGGACACAATTCAACAGCCCACCCCTGGCAGGTGCGACAGTCAGACCACGTGAGTGACCAAGTCTGGTGACAGGAGACTACCTTCAATCCTTAACCTGTGACCCATTAGATAAAAACCAAATCCTGACTTAGGTAAGGAGGGATTTGGTTATCCCCCTTTATTCAAAAAGAATGACAATAGGAAGATCGCTTTGATGGTAAGATCGGCTCAGACTGGGGATGGTGGGGAGGTAGGGTGGACGGCACGATTGGATCCTTGAGCAGGAAATGTCTTATCCTGAGATTAGCCAATTCTTCAGAGAGGTCATAAGGAGAAGTTGTTCCACATTTCAATGGTGGCTCAGGCTTAGGGAGGAAGGAGAAGTCTGATGAACATTTGACCAAGTCAAGTTAACAGATATTTTGTGTCAATTGATCAAACAGTTCGTCTAATTACTTATGTGGCATATAATGGCAGTTGAGGGCCTGTGTCTGGCCTTGACACAGAGAAACAAGGAGATCATTGGTGAGTCGAATCTAAGTCATAGAGGAAAGGTACATCTTTGCGATAAGCCATTTTCTGTAACAAGAGAATGGGGGTATTTCTTGACCACCGTTATTTTCCAGGAGCACAGGGTTGATTATCCACAAGTCACTTTTCCTGTCAGGGCTTCTCTTTTCTATAAAATGAGATTAGAATGATACCTGCTTTACCTGCCTCTTACTGAAATTGTGAGAATCAAATGAGATGTGTTTGTGAGCCTATTTTGCAGCCTGTAAAGTACATGTGAATAATGCCTGCTATTATTATCTCTGATAATAGCTATTCAACTTTATGTTCACAAAGGGTTTCAGAGATCACCCTCATTGTCATTACTTTCATAATATCTTCAATCTCACAGCCAGAGGTAATGAGTTGGCTGCATGGGAGGCAGTGGTGGGACATACTGAGAGCCCCTCAGTATACCTCAAGATGGAGCACAATTTCTCCTCTGACCCCATTCCCAGTCTGCAGAGAATTACGAATTGTAGAATCTCACAGAAGGCATCATCTAACACACAGTAACAGATGAAGCAAGCATCTGTGAGAGATTTTATATCCCTAGAGATCAGAGTTCTTAAATCACTTTCTTTCAAAGGTTTTCCATGACTCCCTTCAGAAATTCAGACCACTGTCCGGAGGCCCTAGCAGCAGGTGTCACATCTGCATGGCTTCAGAAGAAGTGTGAATAATGCTTCCTTCTAGCTATATAGATACCTGGGGAGCAAAGCTTTCTCAGAAACCCAAGGAAGAAAATCAATCCCCCTGGAAGGGAAAGAGGGGGGAAATCTATAGGAAAGGGAAATGAGTGATATGTAATGCAATTTGAAGATTTTTCACCCCCTCAAGCAATTGACTCAACAAAGAGTGAAACCTAAAAACCTCTGGTTGGAAAGTGAAGACTGAACAAGGAGGAACCAGCTGGTTCTTGTATTGACTGGTTCATGGACCACTGCTGGCATCAGGGGCTGTTTTTTGTTTTTATTTATTTTTTTTCCTTCTCTGATTTATAGTAGAGTTGACATAGATTTTCCAAAATGGAACATCAAGTATAGATTTGGAACAAATATTATTTCAGTTTATTAATTCTTTACCCTGCTATAAATAAAACCCACATAAATATGACCACTTTTGCATTTGACATGAATGAGTTCTGGAAACTTCTTCAACTGGGTCTTAAGCACCAATTAGCAACCTTCAGAAGCAATTTCATCAGAAATATTTTAGAGGGAATATTTATTATATGCATTTGTTTAAGTGATTGTGATGGAGATACATTACAGCCTTCCCTATATGAGCAAATCTAGAATATTAATCCAATGTTATTATATTATTGATAGAGGCAGCTATGTTTTAATTATATTTGCCTGCCCATGACTAAGCCCATGGATACATTCATATTCAGATCATGACATGAACAGTGGCATTTATCACATAGACTACTGACCACTCTGGCCCACCTTCTATTTCTCCAGCAACATCCACATTGTTTCTATAACAATATCTCCCTCAAATATATGTTACCAGCACTTATTATTAATATAACCCACCTAATGAAAAATAAAGGGATAAAACTCCTGACTGAAATGAATGTAATGAGAGAGTTCCATGTTTGTAACCTATTCATGTTTATCATTCCAGATCTCTTCCAACCAATTGAGTACAGCAATATCAGAAGTTGTCCATGGGAGTAATGTGGTTTCCCTTTGATGTGTCTGTTCGCCAACCTGGAACTCGTGGGGTTGACCTTCCTCTTACATTCATTGATCCTCCAAGATCCAAAGGCTTTTAATAAAATTAACCTAACCAAGGCCTAATTTTTTTTTTAATTTGTTTAAATCATAGACTGCACCCTGAATTGTAACCAATCTTGCATTGACAAATGATGACAAGAAACAGACCCCAATACTATTAAATTTTAGCTTTTTTAAATTTGAACAAATGATTAACCATTCTTTAAATGTAAAATAACTTCTGAATTCACAGTATAAGAATAGTTTCTCACTAGATACAACTAGAGGGGAAATAATTAAATTATTTGGGGGCTCACGTGAGAGACACCTGTATGCCAGCATCCTAGTTGGCCATGCCAGGAAAATCCTAACCGTGGCTGTCACTCTGACCTCTAAAAGAATATTAACTTTTTAATTGTAGTTACATTCTTTCAGGACAAATTGTGGGGGGTTTTTTGCATTAGAAACAAGAGGATGAATGAAAAGATAGTCATTGACAATAGGATGTTTCTATGATCTCTTTTGAAACTTTTTTTCTGTGGAGGGGGCTAACTCCCTAATCTTAAAGGTTAGATGTTTCCATACCATTTGCCAAAATCCTGTCACTTGATTGACTTGCAATTTCAGTAAAAAGTTTTCACTTCATGAATTGGCTATTTTCTAAATTATGTTTAAAAATTCACTATCTTTTTAAAGAACAGTAATTTTTAAGTCTTAAATGGAATATTTCTCTACCTTTGAATAGAATTCATCTCTCAACATAACAGGTGGGGGCCCATTTTTCTGTACAGGGCCCACTGTAGTATTCAAATATTTGCATTCAATCTGTAATTAATCCGATAGTTCTTTATTCTATCCCAGTGAATTTATTTCCCAGTTAGATAACAAGAATGATACAAGCAAGATATTAGGGAATCATGGTGATATAAAGAGAAAAATATGGGATTTAGAAACAGGAGAGCTGTTCTTCAGTCTTTAATTTGCTATTTTCTGCCTATAATATCTTGAACAAGTAATTAAGCATTCTCAATCTCCGGTCTCATCATTCATAAAAAGAAATACAATACAATAGTACCTCATGAGGAATTTTTTATGAAGCCAAACAATACAATAAATGGGAAAACTGTATTGATAACTATGAAGTTCTCTATTATACATTTGTTTTAACCACAGAGAGACAAGTTAGAAAATAGTGTTACTATGATCTTTGGGGTCAGACAAACCTAGAATCTAAACATGGCTGTAAGACTTATAACTGCATGGTCTGGTCTTATGATCATCAAAATTCTTAAATGGCCCTGGATTTGCAGCCCTAATCCCTGGGACTGTAACTGTGACAGATATCATGCTTACAGCAAAAGGGGCTTGGGGAATTTGTTAAGGCTGCTAATCAGTTGACTTTGAGTTGGTAAAAATGTAGATTATGCTGATGACCTTAATCTAATCATATGAGTGATTTAAAAGCAGGAAGTCTTCTCTAGCTGGCGGCACAAGTGAAAGCCTTAGCAGTATGAAGCTATTGCTCAGAAGATGAACATCATTTCTCTTATTGCCAGCAATGGGGCCCTTGTTGCTGTCTGACTTGTATAAACCAGCTCTTCCAAGACTGATTCTCTTCACCTCAGTTCTTTCCAGAGCTGAGTGCAAGAATTTTACTGGGGAGGGAGATCCAAGGAGCCAGAGGAGAGAGAGAGCAAAGGAGAGAAGGGGAGAGTAAATATAAAGATGGCTTTATGGAGCTGGAGGTGACCACAACTGTAGACAACCCATTGGTCAGTTGGCAGGACCTTTGTCCCAGAAGAAGATAGAGGAAACATTTAGCATTCGCTGCTGCCCCTCTCTGATCACAGGAGGCTCTAGGGGGAATCACTCCTGTGCACTGAATTAACTCAGCAAGTGCTGAGTGGGTCCTCATGGCTCCTCTGTGTGCCAGTTCAACAACAGAGAAGTCCAAGGCACAAAGCAAGACCCACCTGCAGGGGCCTGTGGTGAGTGATGTTAGGCTGTACCTGTTGGAAGGTGGCTGAAATTGCTTTCCAAATTGCCCCACAGTAGCCAAAATAAGAAACAAAATCTAAAGGAGCTGAAGTGGTGCTCAAGAGATGTGACCAATGTGCCTCGCAAGTCCCTCCTTCCCCATGAGCCAGCTACTAGACGGACGCTGCCAGGGGAAGCTAATCCTTAGGTGAGACCCTGGGACAGTCCTCAGGAATGAGTCACAGAAGGAGCATTCCAGAAATCCTTGCCTGGTCCCAGCTACTCAGGTATCATAGGCTTCTCAGTGGCCTTGGCCACAGCTGGCCATTCCCTTCCTGAAACTTGTTCTGCCATGGACCTCTAAGCTTCTTATCTCTGGTTTTTCTCTGACTTCTGCTTTCCTATCTGTTTTTCTCTGACTTCTGTTTTCCTATCTGTAGGCTCCTTTTCTGAACTTGAAATGTTAATATTCTCAAGGCATCTTTTGTAGATTCTCTTTACTTCTCATTACAAATGTTTTCCCTGGGGAAACATATATACATTTATGCTTTAACTACTACCTATGAACAGATAGCTCTAACAATGTTTGCCTCCATCTGTCAGGCACCTACTCACTGTCTCCACTTCCATATCAATAGCACAGCGAAGTCATAACTATATGTATCTGCAAGAATAATCCTGAAATGACACCAAAGAAACCTGATCAGACAGTTTAGTATTTTCCCTTAATTAATACAGCCTCAGAGGAAGAAGGAACATGAGAATCTTGTGTTGAAGAGTCACTTGACTCTTTCAGTAACCTGTGCCATGGCCATCTCTATCACTGATGGGGGACATGGCCTCCCCTCAGGTCTCTCATCTATGAAATTTCCTGAGGGAGGTAGCAAAAGACATCTTTTATGGAACTTAAAGGATTTTGCTTTATTTAGGCATGACCTAATAGAGTTGTGTTGACCTCCTTTGATCCCAGTACCCATCGAGAAAAGGGGTGGAAAGTATATGTGAAAAAAGAATATTTCTGCTTTTAATAACATGAACATGGTTTGGAAGTAAGAAAGATTGTGTGTGTGTGTGTGTGTGTGTGTGTGTGTGTGTGTGTGTGTGTGAGAGAGAGAGAGAGAGACAGGAAATACAGAGATGGAGAAAATGAAAAAATGAATAAAAGAAGAAGCCTCTGTGACTTTATTTTGGAAAATAAGATACACATGTCTTATGGGCTGAAATGTGTCCCCCAAAATTCAATGCTGAAAGCCCAACCCCAAGTACCTCAGAATGTGACTATTTAAAGTCTTTAAAGAGGCAATTAAAGTAAAATAAGATCATGAAAGTGGGCCTAATTTAATATGACTAGTGTTATTATGAGATTAGACACAGACACACACAAATAAAAGACCACGGGAAGACACAGGATAAAGACAGCCATCCACAAGCCAAGGAGAGAGGCCTCAGAAGAAACCAACCTTGTCAATACATTGATCTTTGACACCCAGCCTCCAGAACTATGAGGATATAATTTCAGTTGTTTAAACACCCAGTCTGTGGTCATCATTACATCAGCCCTCTCAAACTAATACAGCTCTTTATCTTAGGGTTTCTTTAATTCAGAGACAACCTTACTTGAGAGGATATTTCTTTTCTAGTTTGTTCATGTACAGAAAGAATTTATTTCCCTGTTGAGGGGTTGGCTGAATGGAGTCCCCAGAAAATCTATGCCAAAAAATTCCAATTAAAACTTCCCTTTCCCAGTTCATGACTCCACAACTTCAGGCGACTTGTCGGGCTCTCCTGTCTCCTATACAGTCCTGGGAGTGAAAGCCTCCTCCACAACAAAACAGGGTAGGCTAAGAGGCTGCTGACCTCTTGGGAACCTCCCTGGGCGCAGCTGAGACTTATTACGTCTCTTTCTCTTAAGTAGCACTTATTGCCCGTGGACTTCTATAACCTGACAACCTCACTCTTTCAATGGAATGGATTAGAAAGACAATGTGGAAAATCTACAGCCAATTACAGCAAACCCCCCACCCTACTTTTCCCCTTTTGACTTATCTCATTAAATAAAGCAGTTATACACAGAATCTTTCAAATTTTGAAATTAATTATAAGTGCCTGAAGGTATTGAAGCCCTTAACATTTAAGAGTCTGTACAACTAGACAAAAACAGGACTGTCGACTTCCCAACTAAGCAACTTAATTTCCCAATTATCTTCTTAGAGAAATTGTGGATCTAAATATAACATGTTGTAATCTCTGCCATTTCTCCACGAGGCTGATGCATCAATGCCTTGATCTCTTGTTTTCTCTCTTCTGTTCAAGAAAACAAGGGTGAGTAAGGGTGATCTCTAGGTTCTTGTCAAATAAGACATCGCTAAATTAGAAGGGGAAGTTGCATGACATTACCCAGCCAGCAGCAATGAGAAGAAATGGGAAGTTTGAGCTCCCCATGCCCCGACACTGGGAAGGAATTAATTAATGGTTCTAAATTTATACCCTCTGAGTGGAGTGACTATGGCTGACTCACAGGAAGTCCAGCGTGTTATTTTAGGGTGACAATGATTGACAGACAATGAGCCCCAATAAATATAATGTTGATAGCAGCTGATGAGAGCCCATGGAGCAAGATAGGAGTGGTCTACTTCTCTGAGAAAGACCCCTACCCCATTGGGAATGGTGGGGGGGGGTGCGGTGAGGGCTGGAATCCTGCAATAACTGAGTGTGGCTGACTTCTAAATCCGTCTCTAGAGAGGACCTCTTATCTCAGCTTAAACTCCCTGATTGAAGTTTTAAAAATACCTTCCCTTAACATAATCCAGAGCCATCTGTCCTAACTCCTCATTTGTTCTATGTTCAAATAGCTCTTGACTCCTTATAATCAAGGAAAACATTTAGGGTCTGTCAAACCACTCCACATAGCACTCTAGCTCCTAAACTCCTCCAGTCACCTCCCTGGTCTCCATTACCCACCTTCTCACCTTTTCTGATGCTACATTTTGCTTTTGTATCCATTTTGCCAATGTGGTTTAAATTTACGCTCTGGTTTTTTGCCTTATGTTATGGGGTGAATTGTGCTTCCCACCCTACAAATTCATATGGTAAAGTCTTAACTCCTAGTACTTCAGAGAATGGCTCTATTTGGAAATAGCATCTTTAAAGACGTAATTAAGATCAAATAAGGTCATTGAGGTAGATCTCATTCCAACAAGATTTATACCATCTTAAGAAGAGGGGATCAGGACACAGACACACACAGGGAAGATCAGACCTCTAATATGTGGTACTAAGTTACCTTAACAGGAGTCTCCTTTTCCAAGTCTGTGAACCACCCAGTGAGTCTAGATTGCACAGAGGAACAGATCCCAAAGTGTACCAACATTTCCATGATCTGTGGTCTAGGGCAGAAAGATGCTCCTACAGTAGGGCTTCTTCTCTCACTCAAAGACAAAGCACCACATGCCTATATAACATCTCCTCTTCCTGAAGGATAGTTCTCCCTTTAAATTCTATATAATCTTCCTCTGGCCCCTTGATATATAGGAGCCATAAAGATATCCATCTTTTATTTGCAAACAATGCCTCCAATAAGGTGCTAATATCCAAAATATATAAAGAACTCACACAACTCAACAACAACAACAACAAAAAACAAGTGATCTGATTAAAAATGGGCAGAGGACCTGAACAGACAACTTCTCCCAAAAAGTCATACAAATGACCAACAGTTATATGAGAACATGCTCAATTTCACTAGCTATTAGGGAAATACAAATCAAAACTATAGTGAGATACCACCATACACTGGTTAGAATGGCTGTCATCAACAAGGAAAGTCACAAATGTTGGAGAGGTTGTGAGGAAAAGGAATCCTCTTACAGTGCTGGTGAGAATGCAAATTGGGATGGCTTCTATGGAAAACAGTATGGAATTTCCTCAAAAAATTAAAAATAGAATTATCATACAATCCAGCACTCCCTCTTCTGGGTATCTAATCCAAGAATTTGAAAACATTTATCATAAAGATATATGCACCTCTATGTTCATTGCAACATTATTCTAAGTGGCCATGACATGGAAATAACCGAAGTGTCCTTTGATATTTATCAGATAAAGAAGCTGTGGTACATATATACAATAGAATATTACTCAGCCATAAGAAAAGATGAAATACTGCCATTCATGACAATGTAGATGGATCTTGAGATTATCACACTAAGCA
The DNA here is from genome assembly GCA_003508835.1 of Eonycteris spelaea. Classification (NCBI taxonomy): domain Eukaryota; kingdom Metazoa; phylum Chordata; class Mammalia; order Chiroptera; family Pteropodidae; genus Eonycteris; species Eonycteris spelaea. The sequence goes on along the minus strand of PUFA01000067.1, from coordinate 426,905 downwards.
AAATAAGTCAGATGGAAAAAATCAAGAACCATATTATTTTACTCATATGTGGAATATAAAACTGAAAGCAACAAACCAAACAAACAAACAAATGAAAAACTCATAGACCAGAATTTAGTGGTTATCCAAGGGAAAAGGGGGAGTGGGGAGGTAGATGAGGGTAAAGGGAGTCAATTATATGGTGACAGAAGGAGACTTGACTTTAGGTGGTGAATGCACAATGCAATATACTGATGATGTATACAATTCTACAGTTGAAACCTATAATTTTATTAACCAATGTCACCCCCAACAAATTCAATTTAAAAAAATAAATAAACAAAACATTATTTAAAAAAATATTCATCTTTAATACTTTTAAAACATGCATTTACCTTTATTATCCTTAATTTAAAAAAATTGATTTATTAACTGTTTTGTTCTCTGGTCAAATCTACTAGCCTATAACTAGTTTTTCAAATACTCAGAGACAAACTGCATCCTGGCAAGTCACACTGTAGTGACCAAATAAAATGCAAGGCTATATGTAAAGAGATGGAAACATCTCTTAGAAAAGCATAATTTAATTGACTGTTCTAATAAAACACTGGGGAATTTAAATGTACACAACAGTAATTCCAAATTCAATAACAAAGTAATGTAGATACACTCTCTTAAATAAGCAAATAGAATTTAAAATGCATAGTATATTTTTGTACAAGCATTTTTTTCTTCACCTCCCACAGTAAAGTACAAAGAATATAAATTATTTGATTCTGCATAAAGCCTGGAAATAGTGTAATAACCCTAGATTAATATAAAAGATATCATATAGTGTAAAAGAGCATATTGTGGGGAAGGAATAAAACTATATATAGTTAAGAATTCTGAATACCTATACAATGTTTTGTTCATAGGGATACCAATGATGAACTAAATAGGTTATTTTTCAAAAGGAGGTTCTATGTCCTTTCCTAGCCAAGGGGAATAATTTTGAAGGTATGTTATTCAACATTTTTTATATCATTGCATTTTATTTTATCAAGTATACAGTACATTGGTTAGACATTTATATAGTTTATAAAATGATCCCCCTAATTGCTCATTCTCTCCTCTGCTTTTCTGCCTAGCCAATATATTAATGCTAATTGCATTGCCTATGCTATGCTCCCTATCCCCATGACCATCTATCACCTACTAATTTGTACTTCTTTAACCCTTTACCCCATTCTCCCACCCCCAACCTCCCTCTCCACTGTCCATCACCAGATTGTCCTCTATATTTGTGAGTCTGTTTTTGATTAGTTTGTTCTTTCTGTTCCTTAGATTCCACATGTAAGTGGAATCCAAAGGTATTTATCTTTCTCTGTCTGAATTAATTCAGCATAATAACCTCTAGGTCCATTCATGTTGTTGCAAATGGTAGGATTTCACTTTTTTAATGACTGAGTAATATTGCATCATATATATGAACCATAACTCTTTAATCCAATTGTCTGTTGATGGGCATTTAGGTTGCTTCTATATCTTGGCTATTGTAAATTATGCTGCCATGAATATTGGGGTGCATAGATCTTTATGAATTAGTTTTGGTTTTCTTTGGATAAATCCCCAGAAGTGCAATTCCTGAGCCAAAAGGTATACCCATTTTTAATTTTTTGATAAACCTCCAGACTATTTTCCATAGTGGCTGTACCAATTTGCAATCCACCAACAGTGTATGAGGGTTCCCTTTTCCGCATCCTCACCAACACTTGTTGTTCTTAGATTTACTAATGATAGCCATTCTGACAGGTGTCAGGTGATATCTCACTGTGGTTTTAATTTGCATTTCTCTGATAATTAGTGACCTTGAGCATATTTTCATATGTCTTTTAGTCATCTGTATTTCCTCTTTGGAGAAGTTTCTATTCAGGTCTTCTGCCCATTTTTTAATTGGATCGTTTGTTTTGTTGTTGTTGAGTTGTATGAGTTCTTTAGTTTGGATATTAACCCTTTGTCAGATGTATCATTAGTGAATATCTTGTTTTGTTGATAGTTTCCTTTGCTGTACAAAAACTTTTTAGTTTGACATAGTCCCGTTTGTTAATACATGCCCCCAAATGCCCTCCATTTATAGCTGACCACCTAGTCTTTGTCATTTGTTGGATTTTATTTTAATTTTGTTTGTTTTTATTGTGATATGGTTTCTTGAGCATCATCCTGCAAATTTTCAACTCTCATTAAGACCATTGTTATCATTCCACTGCTACCAAGCAAGCAAATTGTGCTTCATACTGAAAGAACTGGATATCTATGTGGAAGAAAACATTGATATTAACTCTACCTCACACCAAAAGCAAAAATTAATTCCTACTAGAATGTAGATCCAAATGTGAAAGGTAAAATTTCAAAGTTCTAACATTAGGGCAGCCAAGATTTCTTGAATAGGTGTTTAAACCACTAACCCTAATTAGGAAAAAAATTGATAAATATTAAAATGAGAAAATTCTGTGTATAAAATATCAACATTAAGTAAATAAAAAGACAAGATATGAGTGGGAAAAGATATTTGTGATATATATAACTGGCAAAGGACTTAAATCCTGATTATTTAAAGTATTCTTTCAAAGAAAGATAAATAATAGAAAAATGCACAAAAGACTTCAATAGACACTTCACCAAAGAGGGTATTCAAACTGGCAATAAATACTAAAAGGGTCTCAACTTGGTTAATCATCAGAAAAATGAATATACAAAGTACAGTAAGGTATCACTTATTAGAATGAGTAAAATTTTAAAAGACTAAGAATAAGAAATGTCAAGAATTTAGAGTAATCGTAGCATTCATTTAATGCTGGTGGGGGTCTATGAAAACTCTTAGGCAGTATCTACTAAAGCTGAAAGTATACGTACTCTAGGACCCAGCATTCCAGTTATGGGTATATACCTAACAGAAATGTGTCCACATGTGCAACAAAAGACACATCATCAATATTAGAATGAATCTTTAAATTGTGATATGTCTGCATAATATACAAAGCAATGAAAGCTTTCTGCATTTAACTACATTGATTATCTCAAAAACAAAAGTAGATATAAACACAAATTACATACTGCATGATTCCACTTATATCAAGTGCAAAAACAAGCAAAATCGTCTTTGGTGTTAGAACTCTAGATAGTGGTTACCTCTGGGAAAATAACTAAAAGGGAGCAGGAGAAGGGCTTCTGGTTGTGGATACATACATGTGTTTATGTAAAATTTTGATGAATTTTTTATATTCTTCAAACTGTGTACTTATAGTATGAATACCATATTTTTATATGTATGCTATATTTCTGTTAAAATTATTTTTAAAAAGAATGCATGACAACTATATTTTCATATTTAAAATAAAGAAGGTAGATTTCAGCAACTGCAGACTAATGATATTTGCATTGATTTCAGGGGAGGGAAATAGTAAATAGAAGTGGAAATCACTAATATATTATAAAAGCCTTTAATCAAAACTACTATATTATAAAAGCCTTTAATCAAAACTATATATATATATATATATATTCCTATAGACAGTTCCATTTTGAACAGTTATTACAAAACTGAAAACTAGTCAGTTTTAAGAAAAAGAATTAAATTAGTTTAATTAAAACAACAAGGTGTAATTAACTCTAAATTCCTATAATACCTAACTTCCCAGAAGTTTTCACTAGGAATAACCCAGACCTTCTGAGGTAAGTTCAGAGCACAGAAAGTGAAAATACGGCCTGCTTTCTGCCTGCCAAGTTTGTTTCATTGCAAACTAAAGTCAAACATAGTTACTCTGAATATCTGTTATATTTTTCTCTACATTTCTTTCTTTTTATTAGTTGCAAGGGAAGGTTAGTTGTCTTGGACTAGCAATAAGGGGGCCCCATAATCTCACTCATCTCTTACAAACAAAAAGATAAATAACTAATAGAAAATTGGACAAAAGACTTAAATAGGCACTACATAAAAGAGGGAGGGTAATGGTTAGAGTGTTCAGATATTCCTAGGAGGTGAACATGAAGAAAAAGGGTTCGCTCAGAAAGAGTGGGCCCTAGCAAGAGGTCAAGCCAAGACTAATTGCATATAAGAAGATGGTGTATGGACTTCAGATGCAGTGGCATATGATATTGGGAGGTTATTTTCTTCTTTTCCATTTCTAATTTCCTTACACTATCCTCAGGTCTCTAGTGGGGAAGTGGCAGTGAGAAAGCTGCTGTGATTAGAGAGAACCAGGAGCAGCAGCTGACTGGAGCTGAACTAGTTGGACATTAGCAGCTAGCAGAATGCAAGTCAGTCCAGAGGACCCTCAGAGGTTCATAGTGGGGTAGAGGGACTTCCCAATCACATGGGATGGGAGCTCACATTTGATAGTCACGTATTCAACAGAAGGGGCCAGGAACACTAAGTTTAGACATGGAAAAAAAAAAATCTTGCACATAGTAGGTACCAAAAGCAGCTAGCTATTATTCTTTTCATCTAGTTCATGCTACAAGAATGTCATGAAAGTCTTCATAATGCTGTTCATAATGGAATAGTCTATAGGAACATATATGAAAATCCTGTTCAAAAAAATAGCTTGGATTAAAGACATCTTACAATACAGAAGCTATATAACTAATGAAAGTCACTGTTTGAAAAATAAGACATTATTGCAAAAATAATGACTTCCAAGAAAAATGTGGAGGATTTTGCCAACAAGGAAAATGCAGGTGGAGGCTGGGAAGAATTTCGGAGCGTGATTTATACAAACTGTCAAGGTTGTGGAAAATTACCTGTCACCACAAGGATGCAGCGTGTGAGCTTTTCTTTCTTGCTAGTTTTCCTTTAATAGGGAGGATGCAAGTGTCAAATGACACATCTGATAGCTTTTGCAATGTGACATTGTTGGGAAGGAAAATTTAAGACATTATCAAAGAGCATAAAATTCAAGGTTTTAGTATATTTATTAAATAATCAAATTTTATTCACGTAAGCACAAATACCTTACTCCACACATGGTTTATTGTTCAGCATTTTGGGGGTGAAAATGATCATTAAGTGAGACAAGGCCATGGGCATAGGATGAGTAGGAATATATACAATATACTGCTTAGTACTTAAGTGGTGAGCCCTACGTAGGACTTACAACAAGAGTGGAGTGTGCTTGTGGGATGCCTCTCTCTGCTGGGCTGTATTCAGCTGTATTTAGATGAGATCTACAAGACAGCAGAGGCATTGAGAGCTTACTGGCCAACTGACAGAGGGTAAAGCTAGTGAATGTGGCTGGATGATGGTGACACACTTATAACTTGGAAGCACGTACATGCAAATGTAAAAGATCTGGGATGCGGCCATCGTAATAAGTCTGAGTGAGCTGACTGAAAGGTAACATCCAAGTGAGAAATACTGGCAAAAGAAGTGAGCTCAATTTCCTTCCTCCACTACCAGATCCATGGTAGTAATATGGAATTTCAAAACAAAACCAAACCAAAAAACTATTTGTGTGGCTTTGAGTTTGCCTTTTTAATTATTCCCTGTGATGTCTAGTGCCACTGAAAGCAACATCTTGGGTTAGGGGTCGTACGCCTCTATCATGGCATAGGTGATAAGCATGCCAGAGAGGTCTGCTCTAGTGAGAAGGCCAGCTAGATTATGAGCCGCATGAGATGCTCATGTCTGTACCGCAGGGTCCCACACAGAGCCTGGCACATGCACAGGCCTTTTATATGTAGAGGTGTTGCAACACTTGCCTCCTGAGATGTTCCTTGTCAAATCAACACTTCCTGTATTAAACAGCGTGGCAGACCTGTTTCAAACACTCATAAAGTAACTCACCGCATCCTTAATGGAAGGACTACCATAGCTCATGAAATAGAGTGACTTTTTTTTTTTATGAAAAAGTGACTTTGGATGAACCAACCTCTTGAAATTTTACTTTAACAGTGATTTGTTTGATGCCTTCTGAAATACCACCGAAAGATTTGTTGTAAATTATTTCCTTATTAAGTAGCTAACTAACTCTTATTAATCAGCTTACTAACTCTTATCACTATAGTAATTATTATTGCAATTGTTATTTTAATGCTCCTTAGATAATTTTAGTTGCTATATTTCCACTCTAAATATTATTAATAACTACCTACTATCATCATTAATTATTGAGAACTTCATTGAACACACACAGGAGATAACACAGACTTTCGAGCAAATCCAGAGTTTAGAAAGGTGTTAAATTAATTAAACAAGAAAGCCTTTAGACTGAGGTGTCTTTAATGCCTTAATAGCTACATATGCAAACCAATACCTAAGTGTGAAATGCCTCAAGGTTAAAAAAATCAAAACCTCAGGACAACCAATCACAAAAAGCCAGCTAGGCTTTCCCTAATGCAACAGCTTAAGCTATAGCTAATCAAATAATTTTCTTGCTTTGCTTTCCCCTCCTCTCCACCGCCTTTCCCCGGCTCCTGTCGGTGGAACTCTCCTAACCATTTCCAGTTTGGTGCTGCCTGATTAGATTTCATTTTTGCTCAAATCAACTCTTAAAAATTTTAACATATCTCAGTTAATCTTTTAACAAAATCAAACCATTCTGGATTTCCACATGATTTTAAAACTGTCATCACCTTCTTGCAGTAACGGGAGTTTTCTGCCATCTTAATATACACATCTGCAATACCTGGTCTTAAACAGCAGATGTTACGGTGCAAAGCGAAGAGTGTGCTAGATTTAAATATGCAGGGTAGAAAAAAAAACAAAGGGATTCCAGGCTCTGGTGCTTAAGAGCAATGTGTTTTGGAATACGTTCCTAAAAATCCCCGAACATCTGTAAGACAGGCAAAAGATAAATGTCGAATCTGAGGGTTTTCTCTTTTTCTCAGTGTTTCATAAGCTAATAGATGTGAAAAACATTTTATGAAGTAAAACATGCTAAACATTTATGTTTATATAATTAATATTTCGTATGTCACTGATCAATAGTACATTGCACAAGGCTTTGTAAATTCTGTTTTCTTTTTCTCTAATTCTTTATAACTGTTGGTGAAGGTGTTCTGTATAAGCAAAATAGCAATTACCTTGAACTTTGATTCAGATATAACAGGTGGCTTGTCCAATCAGTTACTTTGTGATGCTTTAGATTCAATTTCATCATCTTCCAGTTTTAGGCAAACATAGCTTCTATAATGAATTCTTCACAGTCAAAAAATATATTTAAAAAATCTTTACCCTTATTCAATGTGAAATTATTTTTATGAAAATGACTTTACTTTTATCATATAACTTGAGTGTTGAACTTTAATGGTATTTTGACATATTTGAAATTTAAAGGAAATTAGTCAGATTTCCCCCCCCACCAAAAAAAATTTTCTCTACATATATATTTTATAAAACGGTCCCTACAGTCAGAATGCATGTGTAAAAAGAACAATTCTTCATTCCCACATCCTAACCATTTGTGATATCAGCTCACTGAATGATTAGAAACCACGCTTTTGCTAGCGTGCAGCCATAAAACCTTTGGCTTAGCTGACAACAAGCCTGTGAATACATATTTTACAAGAAAACAAGACAGATGACCTCATATTTTGCCTAAAACTTTATTATGGTGCTAACCTTTTAGCAACAAAAGGTACTTCAGAAACGCCACATGCATTTTAACTCTTGTTCTAGTTACTAACAGCAAAGATGACCTATACAAGAAATATATACAGAAAAAAGAGGTCATTACCTATGTAATAACCTCAGAGCTTCAGGATCATAATAACTCTATTTTTAACTCAGGCCAAAGTAATTTTATTTGTCAGTTCACTCCAAGAAATATTACTTCCTATCACTGTTAGAGAATTGGGGTGTCATGGAAGACTTTAAGTTATAAAGTCCAAAAGGATCTGACTTTCAGGATCTTCCTGTATCTCTTTTCCTAAATTTTCTCTTATCAGGTTGATCAACAGGAATTGCTTCTGATCATCAGTTTCTGAGCTCAAATTCACATACCAGAGAATAAAGGATTAAAGGTTTTTTTTATTTTCTTTATCCACAAGTATTTCTTCAAAACATTTTCAGATATTCTAAAAAGACAACACACTTTCTTGTCTAGTCTAGTCTAAAGAACAATCTATAGATAAGATAATCCATCTTGTTGGACCAATCAGATTTGGGAAGCATATAATTAGGATAATGAATAAAAAAGTCTCTTGCTGAATCATGCATATTAGCCAAATCAACCCTGAACACTAACTAGATGGCACTTGGAGCTTTTGATGTGGTCAACATTTGGAACTAACAAGGATTCAATTTCAAGTCTCATTTTAATAAATATTCAAACAAATGCATTCATTTTTGTCATTTATCAGCTACCAGATGAGACATAAGTATTTTATATCAACCGCCACTACATATAGTAGGAATAGCAGTGACCAGCAAACCAAGTCCTTGCCTTTATGGCACTCGCATTCCTGAGGGCGCTTAGAGAGGAATAATGTGAGGGGGCTTTGGAGTACCTTGTGTAAGGGGATGTTGCCATTTTATAAGTGGTAGTTAGAAATGTCCACTTTGATAAAAATGACTGACAGTCCATTTGAGATGCTATAACACAAATGCCAAAGACCAGGTGGCTTAAGCAACAAGCTGTTATTTCTCACAGTTCTGAAAGCTGAAAGTCCAAGATTAAGGCAGATTCAGTGTCTAGTGAGAAATCGCTTCCTTGCTCATAAACAGCTGTCTTCTCCTGTGTCCTCACCATGGAGAAAGGAGAGCAAGAGAGCTCTCTGGGGTCTCTTTTATAAAGGCATTAATTCCAATTCCAAGGGTTTCACCCTCATCACCTAATCACCTCCCAAAGGCCCCATCATTGCCTTGGGGATTAGGGTTTCAGCATATGAATTTTAGGGGGACACACATATTCAGCCTTTTGCAGAAATGGAATGAATGTTTATTAAATGCCTTTGACATTTAATGCCAGGAACCATGATAGATGCTTAAGATACATTTCTCAATCTATTCTCTCAACAGTCATGTGAGATACCCACTCATGTCCTCATTTCATGAGGGAAGTATATTTCATGAAGTATGAAGTATGTCCCCATTTCATGAAGCAAGGTGGCACAACTAGCAAATGACAGAGCCATGATTCGGACTCAAGACTGAGGGACTCCAAAGTCTATCTGCGTCATGCTTTTTTCATCTAATGAGAGAAGAATTTGCCATAATAACTATAAGCGAACACATACCCTTACTGATCATAGTGGTTTCACTATTGTCCCTCCTGCTAGTTCTCCACAGAGTAGCCAAAGTAATCTTTTTAAGCATTGCACATCCATTCGCATCAGTCCCCTGCTCGCCATCCTTAAACTGCTTCCTACATCATGCAGAATACAGCCTCAGCTCTTCTCTGCAGCCTGCAGGCCCTGCTAGTCTGGCTCCTCTCATGCTTTCCTTGCTAACTGCTCCCTTATTACACTGGCTTCTTATTCCTCCTGGAGGGACAAAAGATAGCCTTTCCTGTCTCCGGACTGCCTCACTTTCTGGAACGCCTGCCCCTATGCCTTTGTGTGGCTCATTCTCTCACTTTATTTGGGTTTCTACTCAAACGACATCTTCTCAGAAAAGTCTTCCCAAAGACCGTACTCTAGTGCTCTGAAACACCTTCCTCTGTTGTAGTTCTATCATGGCACTTGTTATCACCTGATATAAAATTGTATATGAATTTATTTATCATCTTTTTCCTCCAAAAGCATGAGCCCTGTGATGGCAGGACCTTCTTTCTCTTCTTCACATCTGTTATCCAGTCCCAGAGAGTAAACAAATGGATGGTGAATGGGTGAAGGAACATACTTTCTAGCCGGGGAATTTTACGAATGCTCTTCTGGACTTACACCTTTACCTCAAAGGTGTTTTTGAGACATTTTTTCTGGTACTGTATTATGTTTATATTTTAAATGATATTTGTATCACAATTAATCTGTTTGAAAAATCAAATGGTAATCATCTTTAGATTAGTTACTTACTCCTAAAGTCTTTCAGAATGGTATACAAGACTTGAGAAACCCATAGAATTAGCACTTTGTCTTTAAATTATCATCATTCTACCTGCAGAAAATATATGAAAACTGATTAAAGAAATATTGAAAACTGATTAAAGAAGTTGGGAACATGAACTCAAGGACCAGGCAGCCCAGGAAAGGTTTCTCAACCTTGGCACTGTTGACATTTGTGCTGGAGTATTCCTTATCGTGGGAGCTGTCGGGGCATTGCAGTGTGCTTCACAGCACCCCTGGCCTCTAATCACTGAATGCCAGCAGGTCTCTTCTTTTTTAGAAAAAGTCATAGATGTAGGGTCATAGAATCTAGTGTTCTGTTCAAATGTAGACAATGCTGATGGGCAGAGAGACCCTACAATTTCTCTCTAACCACTCCAGTGTAAGGGCAAGACTCACTGTTCCCTCTTTTGTGGAGTTAGTCAGTGTCTCCAGAGGCTTTGTGGAACTTGCACAAAAACTAACAACAAAAAAGAATTATCTCAATTCCCAATTTTCCATCTGTTTCAAAGGAACTTGTTAGAGTTAAGAATTTAAAGTAGACTAGAACTACAAACTTCTGCAGTAAGCATTGTAGTTGCTACTTTTGGCAAATTAACCATAACAAGCTGTCCAAGGCAAGAATCATTCTACACATACTACCTAATGCTGCATTTATACTTTAAATGTGCTACATAAACTTGATCCTGGTGATATATCTATGCATTGAAAACTTATTGGCAATAATAAAAATCACGGGTCAAATTTCTAATACCTCTGCTCATCAAATTTCTGGAGCTCACCGAAGTGCTCTGATATAACATAAATTACCAATGGAATATTGAGAAGTAATATTTTGCATAGTCAGGTTTCAAGAGATCTACACTATTACAGAAAATATGCATTTGGATCTTGCCTCTGGATTACATACAAGAGAGTAAAGCAAGAACTCAGCTCTGACACGCTTTCCTATTTGCTATTCTAATATCCATTCTTTCTCTTCCTTCTTACTAACAGAACCCCAGATTTGTCAGGTTTGCAGAGTGCCCAGCTAAAATAAGTTGACACAGTTCTGCCCATTGAGACATAAGCTGAGGGGAAGACCTTTGATGATCTGATCTAGATGCCACTCCTTCTTCCTTCCCCCGCCTCTTTATTTTTCCTTGGAATGCAGACTCAATGACTGGAGTAGCAGCAGTCAACACACATCCATGAAAACCAAACCACGCACTAAGAATGTGATTGTAGGAAGATAGAAGGAGAGTAATATGAAGGTCAGTGAATCTGACCTGCTGATTGTTTTTATATAGCCTGCAAGAAGAATGCTCGGGAAAAAAATATTTTATGACACATAGAAATATGTGAAAATTCAAATTTCACTGTCCATAAATAAAACCATGATCATTTGTTTATATTGCCTGTGTCTGCTATTTATTTATCTGTGGCTGCTTTTGCATTATAAGGGCACAGTTGAGTCTGTACAACCCTCAAAGCCTAAAATACTCTCTGGCTTTTTACAGTTTTCTAACCCCTGCTTGAATAATACCCTTGACTACCTGTGCACAGCAAAACGAGACTTGATGAACCGGAAGAACCAAGGGTAGGTGATGAGGACAAGTGGCTAGAGGACAGTCTGCAAACGTCAAGGCTCTTCATCTATTTTCCTATAATTTCCTGAGAACTTTAAATCTTTCATTGGAATCGGCTGTGGCTCCAAGACTAGAGAGGTGGAAAAATGAAAACTTTAAGGAAAGAAAAATCCCTGCAGGACTCGGCAGCCAAGCAGATGTGCAAAGTCAAGGAGAAGATTGGTGCAGTGAAATAACAATACCTCACTGCACTAGTTATCCTTGCTGCAGCTGCAACAACAGTTACTATCTCACATTGCCTGTAGTTTAGGAACCTGAGCATGATTTATCTGTGTCCTCTCCTTCAGAGCCTTGCCCAGGTTGAAATCCAGGGGACAGTGGACGATAGTCATCTCAAGGCTTGCCAGGAAAAGGATCCACCTCTAAGCTCACACCATTATTGTCAGGACTCAGTTCTTTGCAGCTTGTTGGACCAAGAGCTTAAGCTCCTTACTGGTCTTCATCAGGAAGCTGCTTTGCTATGCAGACTTCTCCACTGCCAACTTGAGACATGACAGCTGGTTTCATCAAGCAGGCGAGTGAGAGGACAAAAGAGTGGGAACAGGAGGGAAGTCACGGTCTTTCATAATGTATCTAGAAGTGACATCCCAGCACTTTTGTTGTATTCTCTTATGAGAAGTGAATCACTAAGGGAAACTCACATTCAAGATAAGACGATTAAGGAAAGGTGTGAATACCAAGAGCTGGAGATAATTGGCAACCTGTCAGAAGCTGCTACACTCAACAAAGTTAGTATTCAGAACATTCATAGATTATTTTCACTTGGATCACCTTTGTGTTGGTCTTGTGAAAAGACAAGGAAGTAGACCCAGGACCACAATGCAATACATTCGATGGCACTCCCTATGTTCATGCCCTCACCCACCCCAGTCCCACCTTTAGAGCTCCTGATGTTAGCCAAACAAATGGGGAAAACTCTAACCTTGTCATCTATAAAGTAGACAATTTTGGAAAAGTTTTCCCACGATCTGAATTCAGAAATGCAGACTGCTATTTTCCTGAGTACCTATTGCCAACAAAAGCAAACTGAGCTTCTATCTTCTTCCCCAGTCTGGGCTGTAGTCTTTCCCTCTCTCCCTCACTTTTCTCTTTAGCTTTCCTCCTCCAAAAGAGGGCTCCCTCACTTCACATTCCCTCACTCCCACTGAGAGGCACTTTCTGAAACAAGGAAGCTTTTGCCCAACCCTAAGACTGCTCAAGTGGCCACTTCTGACCAAATAGACTTCAAGTTGGTGCTACAACTATCCGAGGGTCTGCGAATTAGACTCTTTAAAATGTGCGATGCTGCTTTGATCTTGGCAGACAACAGCCTTCATTTGAATGCCCCTACCTCTTCTTGTAAGCAGACACTTCAGCTTCTCTTTGCTAAGCCAAACCAAAGAGTTAATCAGACCCCTGAAATGAGCCCTGGGGAGTTAGAAACATGGCATCATGCCCTGCCTGCCTATTTTGCAAATTTAAAGACTGCGGGCTTCCAGAGAGCCGATACTGAAGGTCTTTTAAATGCCCAGAATACTAAATTGGTTAGAGGGTTTTCTGTCATTAGCTTTGAGCAGCTGAAAGAGGAACATGAAAAGGAAATGTAAAATATTTTAGTTTCTTCTTTTGGTCAGATGTATTTCTGATTTAAAAACAGAACAAACCAACAAGTTCAAAAAGAAAAATACACTCAAATTTATGCATGCTCAATAATCACACACCCGATTGTTCACAGAGCTTTTTGTCTTAATTCATCATCTTCTTCTTCTTCTTTTTTTTTTTAATACAACATAATGGGAGACCTATTCTTCTGGCTACCCAGAAGCAGGTTACAGGGGAGCAGCCACTAACAGACAAGCTTGCATGAGGGTGCTATGGCTCCTGGGAGAAACAGAAATAGGGAAAATATTTTGAAGACTGATGAGATTAAGACTTCATGGGAACAAAACCGTAGAGGTAATTTTTAGCCTCAAATCTCTATGGGAAATGTGTCCCACGAGAGCAAGCGTACTTGCTCCCAGATAGGAAGGGCATTGAGGGAGGACACCTATCCTCAGGAACAGGTTTATGATCAGTAAGGAGGGATGCTTTTTAATATGACCATAGAATGGATATAGTCTTCTGTCTTCTTCTTCAAGGAAGGGCTCTGTTTAGAAAAAAAAATGCTCATAAAAATAAACAAGCAAACAAACAAATGAGAGCTGAATATACAACTGGACAATGACCAAACCCTTTATACAAGTAAAACTTTGGCCCACAACCTGAAGCAGTCTACCCAGGAAACCAACCCCCCATCTATAATAAACAGCCCAGGGGAACCAGCCTGCCATCAGTCAGACTTGCAGGAAGCCAGATTGCTGTCTCTAGTGACAATTCAGGAAGCTAAGCAATAGCTTCCCTACAATTGCCCCAAATGGCTAAGACTTAATAACTGACAACTTTCCTGATTTCTGACCTCATGTCCAACTTTGACCAAGCAGAGAAAGTCAAATATGCACCCGTAGCCAAGCACACAGGACATCCTGGTTCTAGTTAGCCGTCTCCAGCTTCCCCAGACCAACAGCCTCCAATCAGGGTGCACTGAGGGCGTTCTCTTTTATCCTCTATGAAGCTCTCCCACTCCTCTGCCTGCCTTTGAGCCTCTGCCAAAACGCAAGTAACGGGTGGCTGACTCTCTAGCTCTAACAAGCTCTGAATAAATTGCCTTTGTTTTTCCCATGTGGTTGGTCTTTGTTTATTTCCACACAAACGTCCTGAAAGGGCTAAGGTATAACTGGGAAGCCTAATAAAAAGATCTCTAGTAAAAGTGCAAGAGAACCTCCTGGGCAGGACCATGGGTGAAAAACACTATCACTCTCACTATAACTGTAACTCATGTATCAGTCTGTGTCCCCAGGCCAGCGGCAGCCTCGGAAGGAAATCAAAATTAATTCAGCTCTGTGAGTTCAAGCGCTGGCTTCTCACCTAGATTTAGCTCCTAGCTCTTAGTGTGTCTTTGGCAAGTCTCAAAACTCCCCAGCACCTCTTGTAACAATGATTTCTGAATCCAGAACATTAACTTACACAGTGTGTATACTTAATTTATTTATCCTTGTTTTTGTGTGTTCCTTTTGTATTGTATTTGTAAATATTTATTTTTCCCTCTTTAATTAGAGAATCTATTCATCTCAGTCTACAACCATCATCCCTACCCAATACTTTCAAGAGTAATTTACACACTGGGATCTTCTGATCCCTAATATTAACTGACTTTAAAAAAAAAATCAACTTGTCTTAACAAGGATTTGGAATAGATGACTCTTGCAAGTGTATCAAAATTTGTTTTAACAAAAGTTTAAATTGCTTGCTGTGGGAAGTGAAAATGATGTCAATATGCATTCAATTCAGAGATATGCTGGTTAGAGCTTTAATTAGGAAAGGACTGAGGGTGTAACAGATAAAACCCTAAATCTCAGTGGCTTTAGAGAAACGTGTTTATTTGACTCACAGAAAGCTTATTTCCAATCAGTGGGCAGGTCACCTCTAGGCAATACTCAGGGACCCAGGCTCTTTCTATCTATGGATCCATCATCTTCAATACTTTTCCAAGTTACCATGTTTGTCTGTGTCAAGCCAGAAGGGAAAGACCATGGAGCCAGACCATGGAGTCAGTATGCACCTGAATTCTAGCACATTCTATCAGTCAGAACTCAATCACGTGGCCACATCTAACCACAAGAGGGGCTCAAAAATGTGATCTAACTCTAGGCTCAGAGGGAAGAAAGAGAGGATTTGGCTAAGAACTAACCAGTTTCTGCCACATTTATTAGGGCAAAAAAAACTTCTCTTGCAAATACCACTTCCTTACTCCAAATACCTGGCTTGTCTCTCGAAAATGTGCACAGGCTAAGTTCTAAATTGGATTCATACATCAAAGGACACAGTAAAGCTCCTGATGCCTTGGGCTTCTCAAACATGTAGGACAGCTAACAGTGACAACAGCAACAACATAAAGTCCTACCAATTCTCCCTGCTTTTTAAAAAAGGACTGTGCTTTAATTTTATTGCTTCTGGGAGTATTACACCTTTGATGAACTAATGAACGAGTTAATTGGCTACAGAAATCACTGAATCTTGGAAGGTGACACTTAACCAAACAAATATTAAGAAACAGTGACTCTGGAATATGAGCTTTCAAGAATGAAGTGTGTGTCATGGGTCTAAATGACACCATATGTGACAGTTAAGGACAAGGAAGGAAAGGAAATTTTTAAAAGGGAAAAACTGGGAAAGCTTAGATTTGTCTCACATTTGAAGTCGTTAAAACCATAAGGTCTCATATAGCTGACTTTTGGCTACAGTTAAAATATATAAAAAGAGATGGGGGTTTTTTTTGCCTGACATTCTGTGTTTTGCCCTTTTTGTCCTACTTACATGTACAGCCCAAGAAAATCCAATGAAAAATGTAATCAAGCTTTTGGTTCTAATGCAGATCTCGATTTATTTTGACTTACTCTCAGAATCTAGCAAAATGATCCATGCCTTTTTATAGAAATGAGATGTCAAGATGAAAAGAACGCTGTGTCCTATCCACAGGCATCCACAACCTGTCTCCCAGCCATTTCCTTCAAGGACAGTCGAGATCAGTTCCCCTTTATCAGAATGACATGTGCCAAGCTTTAAGCTCAGTTCAGGAGTAAAAGTTGAGAGCATACTGAATTCAAAATTTTCCCTGAAGTTCACCACAAAATGAAGTCGATTTTCAGGTGATGCATAGGAAAATAAGTCACAAGACACAAGTTGTATGGCTATTTTTTAAATGAGAAAATGAATGTGACATATAGAACTGGATCAGATATGCCAGACTGGTTTCCACTGTAGCTGGCCACAAACCAGCTCTCAATCTTCTGCGTGTTGTATCCTCTAACACAGCGCTCCCTGCCTCTGCCAAAGTTCAGAACATACCCTATCCCTGGGCAATCTTGCTTCGCCGCCTTCCCCATCCCAGGTCACAGACCACTCCAGTTGAATTGCAACGTTATTAGGGCAGATATTTATAATATTTATAGTGTTTAAAAAGCATGTATGCATATATTGTCTTTTTCCTACATTTATCTCTTATTATTCGCTATCTGGTATTACCAGTGACTCTTTTCCCTCCATTAGCACAGTAAATTGCATTTGATTATATAGTTTGGTTCCTTTTCTAGTGGGTTAAGTGCAGTAAAATGAGCAGAAAAGTAGCAAACAGGGCCTTGGGGTGACATCGACAGCCTATAATGGCTTTTTTTTTTACCTCCAATATTTTCACAGACAATTCTGCCTGAAATTCTCCAATTCAGGGTAATGATGCTGAAAGTGTGTAATATGAGAAATGGGAAGAAGCAACAGATGATGATGATGATGGTAACAGAAGGGTTATGTGTGGATTAAAAAAAAAAAAAAAAACAGCTCTGTATGAAAGGCTGGCCAGGGGCTAATAACCCAAGTGTTACAATGAGTCTTGATTCAATGATTCCATTAGTAAAAAGAATATGTTTTCAGATTTACATTTTTTAAAAAATAAAAAATATGTATCTGATAATATATTTAGAAATGAGGACCTGACTTCTGGGTTAAGAAAACCATTCTAGCTACAGCTCTCCAGTGGCACAGGATTCTTTGACTTGGAGTCACCAATCTTTTTAGGACCCCTGTTTTCCCATTAGAATGTTAGACAAAAATGTCATTTTGGGGGCTGATGGAATCACCAGATGAGAGTTCATATTTACACAATCATGAGGACCGCTGCTATAGAACATGATGGATTCATCTTTTTATTTTAAAAAAAAATGTTTACCCCAAGTTTTTATTTCATACGGAGTTTTATGTAGAGAAATTATGGTCACAATAAAATGCTTATTCTGGGGTGAGGGGAGTGAGAGAGTTGAAATTTCGGAAGGACCTGAAATCTGCAGCAGGAGGCACAGAAAGCTTGGCTGGGCCTCTCTCCCATTCTCTGCATGCACCACACGGTTCTCAACAGCACTGCTCACCCCATAGACCATGTCTATGGCTTCTTTTATAAAGTTAATCCATCCCACAATTGGTCTTCCTTTTTTCCTTCTGCCTTCTATTTTTCCTAGCATTATTGTCATTTCCAAAGAACTTGGCAAATAAATAAACTTCCGTTTGTTTTTCTCTTATTAATCTGCCTTTCGTTATGGGGCCCCAGATAAGAACTCAGAAGGGTAGAGGGAAAATTATTTTTTCCTCTCCTTTAATATCTTTCTGCACTTGTCATTCCTTTCCTTAAATCAAAGAGAAAAAGGCGAAATGAAATAAAATCTATTTTTGTCCCTTCTATTGTCAATATGTTGAGCTAGACAAAAATCATTCTCTCTCTTCCCTCATCCCGCCAATAAAATCTCATAGTTGTTCTCTCTACAGAATTGCTTCCTTGGACATTAATGTATGTATTTTTTATTTTCTTAGGTCAGATTATCAGAACATTACACAACTTCATTACTTACTGAACTTCTATTGTTTTTTAAAATGTTTATTGTAGAATATACATATAGGAAAGTGGCTTTTTCATAAGTGAAAGGCTCAATGAATGTGTACAAACTGAACACACCTATGTACCAGCACCCAGACCAACAAACAGAACATCACCAGAATTCTGGACGTCCTAGCCATGTCTCTATCACTTACTGCTCTCTCCCCCAACAAGTTAACAGCTATTCTGACTCATAAAACTATACATCGATGTTGCTGATTTGCAAGCTTTCTATAAATGGGAACATAGAGTATGCACTCGTTCGTTTGTGTCCTCTTTCATCTAACATTGTGATTATATCTTTATCCAAGTTTCTGTGTTTAACTGTAGTTCGTTCTCCTTCCTGTATGTTGCTATTGTGTGACAATACTACAATGTGTTATCTATTGCCTTTTGATGAACATTGGAGTAGCTTCCAATCTGAGGAATTTTATTAAAAGTACTGCATCCTAGTATATGTATTTCAATAAACATATGTGCATATTCTGTTGAGTATATATCTAGAGTGCATTTTGGGGACCGGAGAGTATTTACACCTTAGCTTTGATATTATAGATACTGCCAAACCATGTCCAGAGTGGCTGTACCAGTACACACTCCCAATGGCAGCGTGTGAGAGTTCTGATTGCTGCATATCCTCACCAACACTTTTTTTTCACATTAGTCATTCTGGTAAGTATGCACCAATGATTTTTTAATTTACTAAATCAAATAGCCTCGTCTTCTTTCAATATTTAAAACTGCTGATTCCCTTCCTCACTTATATTATAAACTCACTTATTTTAGGTTCAGTATATGCTGATCTTCATCATCTTTTTCTGCCATGCCCCAACCTTCTTTTACCCTTCCCAATTTCCAGCATTTTCCCTTTTTTCTCTATAATAGCCCCCCTTTCATCATATTTTTTATTATAGCTTCAGTTGTCAACCCTGCAAATATCTTTTCTTTAATTCTTAACAATTAGAGCAGTTTTCTTTCATTTTACTCATTTATTCATCCCTTTTTTATTTGGCCCCTTAATAAGTATTTGTTGATTGCTTACTGGGTAACAAGCACTTTGAAAGGAGATAGAGATATAAATTCTAATAAGAAATGGTCCTTTCCCACTGTTATGAACTGAACTGTATCCCGCTTCCCCCCCAAAAAAATTTGTTAGAGCCATAACCCTCAATGTGACTGTATTTGGAGATAATATCTAGAAAGAGGTAATTGAGGATAAATTAGGTCATATGAATAGGTCCCTAATACAACATGACTGGCATCTTTATAAGAAAAGGAAGAGACACCAGGAATACTTTCATTCATAGAGTAACAGCCATATGAGGACAGAGCAAGAAGGTCGCCATCTACAAGCCAAGGCGAGAGGCCTCAAAAGAATCCAACTCTGACAGCCCTTGATCTTGGACTTTCAGCTTCCAGAACTATGGGAAAATAAATTTCTGTTGTGTTAGCCATCCAGGTGGTATTTTGTTATGGCAGCCCTAGCAAACTAATATATCCTCAAACAGCTTACTACCCTGGGACGAGAACAAGTAGTAAACAACATTTACAGTGCTGTGTGAAATACACTGTAATCGAGTTTTACAGGGAAAACATGGAGACACAGAGAAAGAACTAGGACAAAGCAATTAGCATAAGAAGTGATATAAGACATCTTCCCCTAGGAGATGATGCCTAAACAAAGTTGAGAGGAATTAGCAGAGGTTATCTGGGCAGAGTACAGAGAAGGGTATTCCTTAGAAAGGAAACTACACATGCATAAGCATGAAGAGCATGGCATATACAGCGCAACTAAGTAGTTTAGAATGGGTTGAGGGTAGGCTGTCAAAGGATGAGAATGGAAACACACACAGGAGAGATCCTATATCTTGCTAGGAAGTAACCGAATAAATCAAGGAACGCATGAAGTATCGAGGTAAGACCATCTAATTTACTGAAAAGATCATAACTGAGTAAGAGATCCTGTTTTAGTACCAAAACCAAGGCAGCCATATGTCCTGGGTTTTTCAGGACTCTACTGATTTAAAATATTTTGCTTTATCGGACCATGTGTCGGAACACAGCCCAATTTAGGGTTAGGAAAATTCTGTTACCATAACTTCATTCCATCCCACACACCATATTGTTTTTTCTAAATAAATGATGACATCGTTTCTGGTTGTTATCTTATACATAAAATAATCCTGATTTTTGAGTTTGCAATTCACACTTATGAATATTCAAATGCACAACTCCAGTTAAAGCCAGGGCTGAAAGCCTGTGTCACAGGCAATGAAAATAATCTTCCCATAGTTACATTTATTTTACAAAATGTTGAAGCCTAAAGTCCTCAGAAAAAAAGAATTAATGTTTTATTATAACGACCTTGGAATTTTGCCTCTAATTGAATGTTTTTCCTTCTTTTTTCATTTACTGAAGTATTAGAATTTGCTACTATAGTAGCAGAAACTTTAGCTACATTGGTGAATTCAGGTGAAGCTCTCATATATCTAGGGGCTTCATATGACTCATTCTCCGCAGAGAGTCAAATGTCTTGAAACCAAATCAAACAATCAAGAGAAATTCAGGAGGAATTCCAAACCTAAGGTTTATTTAAGAACAATTAACAGTTCCAATTCACAACCCAGAGCAGTAACACTTCTAACAAGCTTCCTTCCTCCACATCTTTGTGCGTCATACAACTCACTCCAGTGCCTCTCCCTTGATAAGTCCTCTCTTCTACCCTGGCTTTTTATTATGGAGATTGTTTTAGTTCTTCACCTACTTTCTACTTTGCCTATGACCTGAATTCTCCACTACAAAAGGACACCTAGACCTTAACCAGGCCAGTAAGAAACCTTTCCATTTTCTTCCCACCATTTGGTTCTTCTCTCTACCATTCTCTTACTTCTACTTTATAATCATCCTGGAACTGGAAAAGCACAGGTCAAGCACTCCTTAGAGGATGAGGAGAAGGTGAGCAAGCAATAGTAAAATTTCACTTAAAAGCTACTGAGAGTATGGCTAAAGAGAGTGTGGGTTCCTCAAAAAAAAAATTAAGGATAGAATATCCATATGTTCTACCAATTCCACTTCTAGGTATATACCCAAAAGAATTAAAAGTGGGGACTCATGCAGATATTTGTATGCCCATTTTTATACCAGCATTAGTCACAATAACCAAACCATCCAGATAGGGTTAGGATTAAAGTTAGGGTTAGGGTTAGGGTTAGTTGTTTTGATGGAAGCAACCCAAGTGTCTATCAACAGATGAATGGATAAACAAATGTGGCATATACATACAATGGAATATTATTCAGCCATTAAGAATAACATAATTCTGATGCATGCTACCATGTATCAGAATAGATGACTCTTAAAAAATATTATACTAAGTGAAATGAGCCAGGCACAAAAAGATAAAAACATGATTCCACTTATATGAATAGCTAAAATAGGCAAATTCATACAGAAAGTAGAATAGGGGTTATCAGGGGTTGGGGGAAGAAATGAATGGGGATTTATTGTTCAATGGGTACAAAGGTTCAGTATGAATGATGAAAAAGTTGTGGAGATGAACAGTGGTGATGGTTGCACAACATTGTGAATGTACTTAACGCCACTTAATTATATAGATTACAATGTTAAAATGGTAAATTTTATATTATGTACAAATAAAATAAAAGGATTTTTTTAAAGCTCACGAGAAAGAGAGAAGAAAGATTAATAACAGCATTCTCATCATACAGAAAATTTTAGGTAAGAATGCACAAAGCTTTCTATTAATATAACAGTTTGTTACTTTTGATGAAAGGATACTGCTTACTCTATAATAAATATCTGTGTGATAAGTCGTTTTTAACCTATGGAATGATATAGTCTCTTTATTTATAATATGTACACTTATTGCTGATTGCTTTCATGTTGGTGTATTTTAAGGTTGTTGTTATCTATGTTTATATGTGTTTCCCAAGTCTAACATTCTGGAAAAATCAGAGAGGCCATATGAACAGAATATTTTGCCTCCATCTTCATCCACAATTATAGCAATTCCAGCCACCCTAAAAACATATCCCCAAAAACTACTCTAGGAGTCCCCAAGACCCACTTCAGCTGCACTCGCTAGTACACATGGCCACTATTTTCCTCTTTTTTGATTCTGGCTTTTGGGGTGATGTTTCCTATTGCTACAGATGCTATATAGTCTCTGAGTCCACCAATTTTGTGTGTTCACTGTGTCCTTTCTTGCTTTTCTCTCTCACATGAAAGGTGATCCAGCACATTACTACATAGTATGTACCCAGCATAATGACTTTAAGATTTACCCATGTTGTTGCATATATTAGTTGTTTAATCCTTTTTATTGCTGAGTGGTATCCCCTTTTATAGGGATAAAACTAGACCACATCTTGTTTACCTGTCCATGGATATATAGGTTGTTTCCAGTTTGGAGTATAATAGCTCCAAACAAAGTTGCTATGATGACATCTATGTAAAAGTCTTTGTGTGGACATGGTTTTCATTTCTATTGGGTATAAGGTTGAATTAAATATTATTGTATGTTTAACTTTTTAAGAAACTATCAAACTATTTTCAACTTGGCTGTACCATTTCACATTCCCATCAACACTAGGAGCACTCTAGTTGCTCCATACCCTCACCAACACTGGGTACTGTAAATCTTTTTTATAATATCCCTTTATTGAGTATACAGGTGTATCTCATATAGTTTTAATTTGGATTTCCCTGATAGTTAACAATGTTGAACATCTTTTTATGTGCTTATTGGTCACTCCTCTCTCTTCATTTGTAAACCATCTGTTCAGATCTTTTGCCTGTTTTGTTTGTTGTTTGGCTAGTGCCTTATTTTATGGTTATAAGGTTTTTCATTTTGTTTTGTGTATTCTAGATGCAAGTCTTCTGTTCTACGTATGTATTGCAAATATTTTTTCCCAGACTATAGCTTGACCATCACCACTGGTTCAATAAATTTATTTTATTTTCATGCCATTCAACTGGGTGAATACTTAAAGTAATCATTGGAAGAATACAAAGAGAGCCTGGGACATGTTTCCAAACTTAGAAGGAGCTCCAGGTGGCTAGAAGTTTAAGCAATATTTCTCATGTTTTTATGAATCAACATATGAAGAATATTTTCTGAAGCTTCAATAAAGGTGCTGTTGGAAAGAACACTTTCCATGCAGTTATAATAATATCTCCTTTTTAAAAATCAGATAATGGAGAAAATATTCTACTGAATGTGTGGGTAGATGTGAAAGCTCTAGCAGATGGTTTTTGACTCAGCTGTTGTCACTGTGGGGGGAAACTGAGAAGAGCTGGTGGGTGGAAGGTGAAGGCATGTTGATGGATTTCAGAGGGAGAAAATTTTCAAACGGCAAATATATTAGAAATTTTTCTCTTCCCAGAAAGAAAGGAAACAAAAATAACAACAATAATAAAAGTCACACTGGGGGAGGAAATCAAGCTGCCAGTCACACACTCACACACACACACACACACACACACACACACACACACACACATGAGAAGTGAGACTACAAGGAAAAATGAACTGCAATCTGCTTTCTCCTTTTCTGCTAAAATTATGCATGCCCTACTCGTGGATTTCAGTATATTGTAGATATTAGAATACACAGCTGACTACTGTGTTTCCTTTGAATCCTGAAAATTTAGAGAAAATGTTCAAGATGAAGCCATTGGGAAGATGAAAAGCCAGTGGTTAGAGAGGAAATGGCCCAGGAAGTTTCGCCACATTTGCAGCCAATGTCAGCAAAGAGAAAACATTTTTTCAAATGATGATTTAGGCATAACCAGACTTCTGTGGACTCTCTGATCTCCCGTTCTGGAGTAAGCAAGGTAGGGGGATGCTGGCTCAGAAAGGTCATGACCTTTGGCATCAGACAGAATTAGATTAAAATTCCAGACCTAAATGTTTAAATGACTCTGTTAATTTAAATTGTTAAGAAATTGTTAAATCTCTTAAAGTGAATTTACTTATCCATAAATGGAAGATGCTAGCACATTGGCACATTGGCAATACCTATTTTATAGAATTAGTGAAAATATAATGAAATCAAATATGCTTATTTCCTAAAACAGGTGTCAGTACAAAGTAGGCACTCATTAAATTTGGTCATTACTCCCATCCTGGCTTCTACTTGCTCTTAATAAGAAGGCTAATTCCATGCCTTTTTTGACTATCAAAAATTCTTGGGGATGCACTATGGTAAACAGGAGAGGCTTGGTCAGCAAAAGTCACATTCCATTAAACTTCATAAACTGTCTCATTTAAAGCATCTATATTTAGCTGGCCTTCCAAGAAACTGTAAATTACAAAGTAAAATCCTAAGAACCAAAGAAGCCTGAAATGTTGGTACATTTCTTTGTTCTTTTAACTGCATGGTAACAATGCTTCTATTTTTTAATTAGTGCCAATGAGCTAGCATCATGCTAAATACTTTGTTACAATAACCCAAGATGCAAGTACGATTGTTATTTCTAGTTTAATAAAAGGGACCAAGACTGAGAAAAGTTAGTTTTCTCAAGGATGTCTGCCATCATGCCTGTTGTTTGTAATATTGCTGCTACTACTAGCTTCTAATTTCTGACTTCTATTTTTAAAGTGTTATTATCATTTTATCTGTGTGCTGCCCAAATCCTTTGGGAAGCGGGAGTGATGTCAATTATAAATAAATATTTCCAAGACAGACAAATTATCTGAAGCCCAAACATCAAAGCTGGAAAAAAGCAAGCTAAGCAAGCAATGAACTGGAACTGGACAATAAAATTACTAATCTGAAAATATAAACCATAGATACAATTCCCAACCAAACGCCTAATGTTCACAGCCACATGCTATTTTGTTTATGGAAAACAATACGAGATGTATTTTTCTAGCTAAAATAGCATGTAAGGCTTTTATCAGACATCTAGGAATAAGATTACAGAAAAAGTCATACTTGAGAAGTGAAATCAATACAAACCTTAGAAAAACTGACAATATCTCTGATTCTGTGTCCTGATTATGATAAAATTTGGAAAGAGCATCTGCTTTATCTGTTCTTTTATCTTCGCTTGTACCAAAAATAATACTATTCATTTCTTCAGCTTAAGACACTGATTCTTGCCAAAATGCAAATACACGTGGGAGAGCTAACTTCATGATAATAACACTTCCTTCCTCAGAACAGAGGGTTTCAGAACAGAGGAGCATAAGACATTGCATACCTCAAGGAACTACTGGTAGAGAAAAACTACTTCTCAATTTTGTGAGTAAGTTCAGGTACTTTTGCTGTTTGAGGTGACACTCTCCTGTCCTAGCCTTCCAGGAAAAAAGCCATTTGACAGATGGTTAAAGGGTTCTTATTTACACAGAAAATGCTGCCAATAACCTCATATGCACGGGATGAAACCATTGATTTAGTTTTTATTTTTCTCTTGTGATGCTTTATTAGAATTTTTGAAGATTTGACTAAAAAGGACAGTTCTGCAGTAGTGGCCGCAGTTTAACAACTGTATGTAGTGAATCGGCTCCACCTGGTTCAGAACAGGGTCACTAAATGGCAACATAAATACACTTTATGTTTAACATATTTAATATGTCCCCTCAAATCTTTTTTTTTCCTTTTTTCTGCAATATATTATGCAGTAAATTTGTTTAAAATTAGTTTTAAAAAGATTTTCTACAAAATATGATTGCAGAAAAAAGGGGAAAAAGAAACATTTGGAAGAGGAGACATTAAAATATGTTAAGGAATAAAATAATTGGGACATAATTTGAGGAACTTCCACAACTGAACAGTAGACCCATGAGTGAGGAAAATAGTCTGTTGTTTTACGTCACTGAGAAATAATATGGTTGTTTGGTACACAGCATAATTAATGCACGAACTGATTAACACTACTCACAGATAAAATGATTATGGGAGGAGATTTATCAATTAACAAGAGGTTCCAATAATGCCTGTGCTATGAAAGCAGATGTAGGTTCAGTAACTAATTAACCAAGGAAGGAAACCACGGCCCAGAATACAAGTGGAGGAGTGGCAGCCTCACCAGTAGTTCTCTACAGAGTCTCCTCACTTAGAGATGCTAAAACAGCAAATATAGAGATGAGACGTGGGGCTCAAAACAAGAGAACTTGATTGAAAGTCATGGGTAAACTTCTTCACACACAAGTCACAGAACTCAGTATCTACTCTCCATGGAGAAAAAAAGAGGAATAAGAAAGAAAAAGGAAATGGGATGAGAAAACAGGAAAGGAAAAAGAAAATATAAAACCATGGTTTTTTCTTTTAAAAATTGAATCTGGATAAAGCCAGGTTAAACTGTGGATTAAGGTGCCTTAAAGCAAAGCCCTCCACATTCTGTACTAAGGTACGAATGTTGCTCCCAATATACTGGCTGACTCTATGTCTACTCACCATGAACTGAAGCCTGACAGCTGACATGACCCAAACATGCTCAACATTAGGCAAACTTGAACATGGCAGATTTAAAATTTAAAAATTAGTCTACAGCCATGCTACCCTGAACAAGCCCAATCCTGTTCGATTTCAAAAGCTAAGGAGGGATAGGCCCGATTAGTACTTGAATGGGAGACCACCTAGGAAAACCAGGTGCTGTAGGCATAAAAAATAAAAAAATAAAGGATTGTAAGCTGACGGTCCTTGCAATCTGTGAGGTCAACCAAAGTTGCCTCACCTAAAAAATAAATTAAAATAAAAAATTTTTAGTCAGAAGAAAAATGATACTGGTAAACATAAAAGCTAGTATTATTGTTTTTTTAGTTTGTAATTCCTCTTTTGTTTTCATTATCATTTAAAACATGCATGCATAAAACAATAATATATGCTAAAGGGCACACAATGTATAAAGAAATTTGTGACAATAACAATATAAAGGGAGATAAAGAGTGAAGTTAATGTTTATTATTAAAGCTAACCAGGTATCAATTCAACCTAGATTGGTATTAAGATACTAACTGTAATTCCATTTCCATGGTAACCATTAGAAAATAGATTTTAAAATATACAGAAAATGAAATAAAAAGAATCAAATTGTTTCTAGGGAAAAAAATCAAAACAAAAGAAGATATGAGGAAAAAAAAGATAAGACCTATTAAAACATAGCAAAATGTAAGTCCTGCATCATCAGTAGTCACTTTAAATGTAAATAAATTAAACATGCCAATTAAAAGTCAGAGATGGCAAGATAGATTTTTAATAAAATGATCCAACTATATGCTGCTTACAAGAGACTTTCTTTAGACCCAAAGACACAAATAGATTGAATGTACAAGGATAGAAAAGATGTTCCATGCAAATAGTAACCAAGAGAGCTGAGGTGTCTATATGAATTTAAGATAAAATAGATTTTAAGTTAAAGACAAAGAAAGACATTAATTGATTAGAAGGGTCAATTCATCAAAAACATATAACAATATATCTCACACCAACAAAAAGCTCCAAAATATATGAAGCAAACTGACTAAATCAAAAGGAAAAATAAAGATTATCTACAATTATAGCTAAAGACTATGATACCTTCCACTTTTAATAATGGATAGAACATATACACAAAAGATCAATAAGGAATTAGAGAACTTGAACAACACTATCAACAGCTAGACTTAGCAGTCATATACAGAACACTGACCAACAGCAGCAAAACATATTCTTCTCAACTGCACATGGAGTATTCCCCAGGATATACCATATGTTATGTCTTAAGTTAATGAATTTAAAAAG
Organism: Eonycteris spelaea; assembly: GCA_003508835.1. Classification (NCBI taxonomy): domain Eukaryota; kingdom Metazoa; phylum Chordata; class Mammalia; order Chiroptera; family Pteropodidae; genus Eonycteris; species Eonycteris spelaea. The sequence continues at coordinate 399,030 of PUFA01000067.1, read as the reverse complement.
ATTAAATCATCAAAGTATCTTCTCTAATCACCTGGAATAAAGCTAGAAATAAATAAATGAAAGAAAACTGGAAAATCAGAAATATATAGAAATTAAACAACGTGCTTTTAAATGGTCCAAAAAATAAATCACTAAGGAAATTTAAAAAATGCCTTGAGATGAATAAAAATGAAAAAACAACATACTATGGGATATAAACAAAAACAGTACTTAGAGAAATTTGTAGCTATAAACACCTACATTAAAAAGAAGATCTCTAATCAACAATCTAATTTATATCTTAGGGAACTAGGAAAAGAAGAAAAAATAAACCTAAAGTCAAAAGGTGGAAAGAAATAATAAAAACTAGAGTAGGGATAAACAAAATATGACACAGAGAAATAATAGAATCAAGGACATCAAAAGTTGGTTCTTTGCAAAGATAAACAAAAATAAAATCAGAAAAAAAATGAAAACAACTAAAAATATAAGTGAAAGTGGAGACATTATTACTGACCTTACAGAAATTAAAAGATTATAAGAGAATACTATGAATATTATATGCCAATAAATTAAAATATTAGATGAAATTCCTAGAACACACGAATTACCAAAACTGACTCAAAAGAAAGAAAATCTTAAAATCTAAGGATCTATTTGTAGGAAACAGGAAAATGAGCCCTTTTGACACATAGGAGAATGAGCATTCTCCAGAAACCACCACAGAAGTAAAATCCGAGGTTGGCTGTTGGAAGCAAGGTTACATAAATACCACATTGTGAACTGAACATCAAGGAGCCAATGAAATCAGATCTCTGAGGCATCTGTCACAGGTGGCCGCCCAGCTCCAGATGTTGAATCCATCATCATTTCTGAGTCTGGATCCATTACTGATGTTCCATCTGGTGTCCCCATCTAGGTCCTTTGAACCAGCTCCAAAAATCATCTCAACACCTTCTGCAGAAAGCATAAACCACATATTCGATCCACCCACTGAAAAGACTCTTCTGTTCTACTTCTGAAATCTGTGTCTAGTGGGCTCCCTTTTCCCTTTCTTCACTGCCCACCACCCACACCACCAACAACAACAAAAACACTATTTATGTGTGGACTAGTGTGGAAGCCTCATAGTGCTGCCTCCATCCCTACCCCACCTTCAGCTCATTCTCCACTCACCACCCAGAGTGATCTTTTAAAATGATAAAATCCAATCCTGTCATTCTCCTGCTTGACACCTTTCAATGGGTTCCTCTTACTCTCAAAATAATCCAGAATTATTCACACAGTTTATAAGGCCCTACATGTTTTAGCCCCTTCCAGTTTACTGCCCTTCACCTTCTCGCTGGGAAGCTTCGGGTGTGTTGCTCTTCTTTTCATTCTTGTTCTCCCATGTGCCTAAATGTTTGTCCCTCCCACAAGCCCCCACCTCTGTCCTTACCTGGCTGACTCCTTCAGGTCTCGGGTGAAAGGGCACCTACCTTGGGAGGGTTCTGCAACCTCTCTCCTCGCCGGGCTAAGTCTCCTGCTGTCCGGTGTCCTGCTTTTCCTTAGTAACATTCAGCACAATTATAACAAAATTTTGTTTATGTGTTTGGTTTCTCTCTCTCCTGCTAGACTGTATACCCCATGAATAGGGTAGGGATTAGACGGAGTTGCAGGCTACTGTTTTTTCATTTTCACAGGATTTAGCACACAGTAAATGCTTCATAAATAGTTATTGAATGAATAAATGATTGAGTAAAAAATCATTTCTCTCCTCTCTAGAAAAAGCCTCATATTTATGGCTGGCTATGTACTACTTTTGCAAGTAAATTTTTTTTTATTTTATATTTAAGCTGCTTAGAAATCTGAGTTAGGACAAATAAAGAATGTAGTACAATGCATAAAGGTAGAAAACTCATTTAAAACAAAGAAGAACCCTTTAAATGAGGGTTTGTGAAATTCTACGCACCAGTGAGTCTTCTCTAATTACAAATCACCAGTTTGAGGAAATGGTAAGTGATTCTGATGCAAGTACTTTTAATAAAGAACTTACTTAAAATGTTTTAAACCCCAGGTAATAATGTTTTTAAACCGCAGAGCACAATCACATCAACACACACTTGGAGCACAAAGCCCAGAGTAATATGAAGGGTGATTTTCAATATTTCAGGGATCTAGTTCTATCATTCCGGCCAGTCACTCTCACAGAGCTATACATATAAAGCAAAGTGGAAAGTTTCCATAGCAATGGCTTTTTGCCAAGAGTATGTACACATTGCAGCTGCCTTGTCCTTCCATGGTCCAGTTTTTCCTGGTTCAGTCAGACTACAGCTACACGTTAGCCCTAACCTAGAATTTGATAAAACTTTGCAATGATAATTTTCCAGAGGAGAATATTGAGCATGTGGACAGCCAGTGTAGCTCCAACGCTGAACATGAGCTACTGTGCCATCCATGACCTCTTCAGTATCTTCCCTTTAACCACATTACATCATAGTGAGGTCAATTTTTTGGAACGTTTTCATGAAAATCTGAGAGCCACCCTGAAATTACGAAGCAGGCATTGCCAACCCTAATCTCTCCCTATGTGAAAAAAATAGGCTTCAGGAGGTTGAAGTGTCTTGCCCAAAGATCCACAATGTCAAATCCTAGTCTGGACTTTCCATCTTATTCACTCACTAAACTAAGACACAATTAGCATCTACTATTGCCAGACTCTGTTTTAAGTTTTTAAGATACATCAGTTTTTTAAAAAGAGAGTAATGCCTGCTTTCATGGAGTTTACATTCTAGTAGAAAAATATGCATATTGTAATTTTAAATAGAATGGTCAAGATAGACCTTCTTGAAAAGGAGTAAAGACTTGAAAGAGGTGTGGGAATTAGCCATACGAATATCTCTGGAAGGCACAGCCAGGCAGAGCCAAAAAGAATACAGAGCTGGAAGACACTATTCCAGATATAAATAATAATTTGGGGGAGGGGCAGGATTATTGACAATGACAATGATGAAAAGAGAACCAATTAGACACATACTTTGGAAATAGAACTGATTTGTCTCATTGGTTAATTAGATGCATGAGTTATGCTTTCTCCAGGTGTTGAGATGATTTTTTGGACCATACTCAGAAGACACTAGATAAGGACACTTGATAGAACATCAGTAATGAATCCAGACTCATATGTTGAGTAGGTTTGGTGGTTGAGAAGAACAAGGAAGCCACTGCAGCTGGAGTAGAAGGTAGGGAGAGAGACAGCTGCAAGAGAGACCAGAGAAGGAACAGAGGGGTAAGACTATGGAGCTGGGAGATCAGTGGAAGGATTGTGGCTTTTACTCTGAGGGAGATGAGGAGGCAGTAGAGTAATTTGAAAGAGGAGGAAGGTGATCTGCCCTTGGTCTTAGCAAGGCTGCTAGACTGATAACAGTCTGTCCAAGACAAGGATGGAACAGAAAAGTCAGTAGGAGACTATCATAATCATCCAGGCTGGAGATGATGGTGGCTTAGACTAAGATGTTGGCTGTGGAGCTGGGGAGAAGTGACCGGAATCTGGATGTATGGTGGAGACACAGCCAACAGAATATGCTGAGGGTTTGGGCATTGGTGTAAGAGAAAGAGAGGAATTAGGGCTATCCCTAATGTAAAGTTTTTGGCCTGGGCAACTGGAAGCATGGTATTGCCAACCACTGAGGGGATAAAATTATGTGGATGCATCTGGGAAAGAGAAACACAGGGTCAGTTCCAGACAAGTGGAGTATAAGATGTTCACCTAGGAGAAGATGTTGAGAAGGCTGTTGGGTGTACAAGTCTGGACTAAAGCAGACATTCATTGGCTGAGATATGACCTCCTGGTATGGCGCTCTTCCCAGCCTCACATACTTCCTACAGCATAGTACTTCTCCAGAACAAGAAACACAGTTCTAAAGTTAAATCCTTAGCACGTCCTCCTGTCCTCAATCTGTACTGATATTATTTCCAAGAAAAATAACCAGTCACTCTGCATTTTACCTAAAGGGACCCTAAATAAAGGAGCTCTTTGCCCAACTTCATATGGTAAAACCCTATTACAGAACTTCAGACACAGTGGGAGATGAAACTTTATAAACTGACATTGTAATTGACTGAATATGGTACCATTTCTCCAATATCTATGGTATATTTAATCATTTTTCCTGCTTTATCAGAAGGATGCAATTTTGTTTTTTATATCCCTGTAGGAGAATTTTTTAGAAGCTTGGGGAAAATCACAAGTAGCTGAGTGATCCAGAAGAGCCAGGCTCAGTGCATCTAAATAACCTCGTCTTTGGTTAACAATGAATCGATGCCAGTGGAATTACCATATTTTAAAACTTTTTCTATAAATGTAACATATGCATCCTCATGTGTCAGCATAATATGTGCTGAAAACATTTCAATGAATGACAAGTTGATTGGCCCCAGTTTGAAAAGCATAGTGTATAAAAACATAATTTTTGGGTAGCCCACATTATGACAGATTCTATATTCTGCTCATACACAGAACTGATTTGAACTGTTTGGGGAATTTTGATAGTCTGTGAATGCTTTCAGCAAAGAAAATTGGCCAGATAAGAGAGAGAGGGAGGAAAAGAAAGAAATGGAATTAAAAACTGTTGGGCAACTATTACCACCCAGACATTATTTGAGAGAAAATGGTGGGACGAGGGATTGATTGATAATCATTGTTTTTACAATCAAATGAACAGCATAGTACAGCTGAAAAGAACATCACTTTGCAAGTGTAGAACACTAGTGCAAATTCCAGCTTTGTCACTTACTGTGAGATGTCAAACAAATTCTGTCACTTCTCTGACCTTTGATTTTTACACTCATAAAAGGAGGTTCACAGTAGATACTTTCTAAGTAGTTGTAAGAATTAAAGTAGGTTTTATTTGTGTGTGTGTGTGTGTGTGTGCGCACACACACACACACACACACCATCTTAGTTTTCATTTCACTCTATTATAAACAGTGTATTAGGGAGAATCCAATATAATGTAAAAGGTATCTGAGCCACTCAGTAAGGTACACACCACAGTTTAGATGACCAAAAGAAACTCGGGTCATTTCTGCTAAGATGCCACGTGTGGGGGCTTACTGATTCAACAGCTTAGACGCCTGAAAGGATAAACAGAACCCAGCATAAGTCCTTCTCTTCTGCCCACTATATAACATCAGTGACTTTGATCATTTTCCTCTGGTCTCCTCATTCATTTTAATGAGCTTATGTCAAAAGCTGTGGCCTTGTTGGTTAAAAGCCACCAAAAGAAATTCTGATAAAAATAAGACATAGTTGTGAAAACATGTCTTAATTATTTGGGGAGTAGAAAGCATTACTTTTAAAAGAATTTTTCAATAGTTATCTATTAATATACATCTTGCCCCTATTAAGGAGAAGCAAGAGGTCTACTCTGTTAATTTCTGACCTATAGAATTTTAACTCCCTTTATTATTTTCATTTCCTTTGACCTGCTGTGAATAACAGTAAGGATGAGAGCCAATTTTGGATCCTGAATGCCAAATAAAAAGTCCAGAAAGATGGATGGCATATCTCCATATCCCAAAATGGATGGGGATTAAGTGGGAAGATGAGATAGCAACGAGAATAATAACCCTGAAGAGAGAGAAAGGAGGTAGGCCAAAATTAAGGAATCTTGGCTTTCCAATTTGATCCCATGGGGATCTTAACTTTTAAATGAGAATGATGCCTCTAATTTGCTCTATTGATTGGGGTTTTCAGACTTCCTCTACTGTGAGAAATTCCATAGCTCTGTTAAAAAGTAAAAGTGGATAAAAGGTATGCTGCTGGCAGGAATGTAAATTGGTACAGCCACTATGGAAAACAGTATGAGGTTTCTCAAAAAATTAAGAACAAAGATACCATATGACCCAGAAATCCCTCTTCTGGGTATCACCACCAAAATTTAAAAACATTTATCCATAAAAATACATGCACCCCAATGTTCATCGCAGCACTATTCACGGTGGCCAAGACATAGAAGCAACTGAAGAGTTCTTTGAAAGATGATTGGATAAGGAAGCTGTGGTACATACATACAGTGGAATAGTACTCAGCCATAAAAAAGGTGAAATACTGCCATTTAGGACAACATGAATGGATCTTGAGGACGTGACACTAAGTGAAATAAGTCAGATGGAAAAAGTTGAAAACCATATGATTTTACTCATATGTGGGATATAAAACTGAAAGCAACAAACAAGACAAACAAAACTCATAAACACAGACAACAGTACAGTGGTTACCAGGGAAAGGGTGTAGGAAAGTGTAAAAGAGGTCACGGTGACAGGAGATTTGACTTTAAATAGTGAACACACAATGCAATATACAGTATTATGAAATTGTACACTTGAAACCTTTATAATTTCATTAACCAATGCCACCCCTTTATATTTACATGTAAATATAATAGATAGATAGATAGATAGATAGATAGAAAAATGAAAATAAATAGATCAGCTTATTTTGAATTGAATTTGCCAGATGAAGATGTAAAAAATAACAAGTGAGGCATTGGGGAGTAAATACATGGCTTTTCTTCAAATTATTTGTTTTGTATTAGTCTTCTCTTGCCTAACAAAATCATCTTAAGAAATATCTGTATTGGAGAAACTGAAGAAAGAAAACTGAAATGTAAAGACTTATTTATTTGTTTGTTTGTGTTTTGTTCTTTTTTTAATTCTAAGCTACATAAGGTGAAACTCAATGGGGAAGGTGGGACAAACTCTGTAGGAAAAGGAGGACGTCCATGTGACCTGTGCAATGGCAAAATGCCATTGTAGATAAAGGCTGAAGGCCACATACAGGCACACCTGGGGAGAGGTGTCCTACAATAGGGTCAGGGGCAAGGGCAAGGGCAAAGAGCTACAGTGCTAGTGCTGCAGCTTACGTGTGATCAGAGAAGTTGTTCAAAACTTAATTTCCACATGGAAAGGCCTCTCTCTACCTTGGAGCACAGCCGCAAGTGGCCTCTTGCCTGGAAGAGGAAAAGGTGGGCCAGCTCTGTCGTGGGTCTGAGAGGACAACTCTTACCCTAGGTGCACTTTTATTTGGGGTCCTCTTTTCTCATCTCTTTTTTCCCTAAGAAGACTAAGAGTCAAGGGTGAAATCAGGTAGAAAGTAAGAGCCACATTTAATAAAAGTGCCATGCCAGAGAGACGAAACTAATTCTTATAACACGAATGTATGCCAGCTCAGCTTCTGGAGGTTCTTTATACCTGGAGCAACCCATGAAGGATGTGGGAGAGGCAGTCAGAATCACCAGGGAGACTATCTCTTAGCATGGAAGGGATGTGTACTTTTCACCTAGCAAACCACACCCACATTTCTGTGCTTTCCATATTCTCTACCAGTCATATTATTTTGACATCACAGAACTACAATAAGTGCCATAAGATGAAAAAGAGCTAAAACACTTACACTTAAAGTATACTTACTTTAGGTTACTTATTCAGCTAATCATACCTCACAGTTTTTCAGATTAGCATTCCTCCCTCTGCTTCTGAGGTTTGAACCAGTCAACAAATAAATGCCATTCATAGTTCATTGTAAAATGTTCATTTTTTACCATTGGATTCTGGAGCAGAGATGACCTATCTTAGCATTAGCACATCTGTTACTATGAATTATTTCAAATCACTACATAGTTGCTTTTGTTTTTTCCTCTTTAAGCAAATCTTGAAAACTACTTTTTAAAGTTTAAAGATGTACAAATGGTATATGCCCCAAGGAATTGAAAGCAAGATCTCAGAGAGATATCTTTATTTGTTCATCCACATTCATAGCAACACTATTTACAATAGCCAAAAGGTGGAAGCAACCCAAATTTCCAGCAGCAGATGACTGAATAAAAAATGTGGCATATTCATTCAATGGAATGTTCAACCTTAAAAGGAAGTAAATTCTGACACGTGCTGTAACATGGAAGAACCTTGAGGACATTATATTTAGTGAACTAAGCAGTCACAAAAAAGCAAACACTGTGTGATTCCAGGTATATGAGAGGTATCTAGAATAGCCAAATTTATAGAGACATATAGTAGAACAATGGTTCCAAATGCTAGGGGGAGGGAAGAATGAAGAATTATTGTTTAATGGATAAAATATTTTAGTTTTGCAAAGATGAAAAGACTTTCAGAGATTCATTGCACAACAGTGTAAATCTACTTAACACTAGTGAACTGTACACTTAAAAATAGTTAAGATGGTAAATTTTATATTATGTGTATTTGACCATAATTAAAATAAAAAATAAATGAAATATATAGAGTATAAGCTATTATTCTTTGTATGATAAAGTCTTTGAGAAAGAAGTAAAATTTCAGCAGATAATCTTTGAAAAAGAGTAGAGTTGGGGCTGGAAGTATTGAGAAGAGATTTAGACGTAAAGGGGGCAGCATTCAGAAATCCATTAGGAATCCACTGGCAATTGATATACTGAGGAATGACACTAGGAATAAAGTATACGCCTTTACAGCAGAATGCTGGATAGGTCTAGAAGGTAGGAAACTATATAAAATGAGAGTGTGGGTCTGGAAGCTAAGGGGGTGGCTTCAGGCACGGGTGGACATGAGGGCAATAGCAAGCCACCATGGGGGTTTGATGAGAGAGGTGACACTGTCAGAGCGGCAGGTGAGAAAAATGAATTTGACAGCTGCATGAAGGACTGACTGCAGGGAGCCATGCTAGAAGCAGGGAAACCAGCGAGGAATGGGTTTTGATTATTGGTCTTGGAACATAAGCATTTACTTGCCATTAAATTGATCTTACCACAATAAGTCACAAGTACTACAATAAAATGGCTCAGTATTTTACAGTAAGAAGTCTCGAAGGAAACCCCAATATGGAAGTCCAGATGTGAAAGGAAAATATTGAAGAAAGCATTAAAAGAGAAAAAAAAATGGAGGAAAATATAAAGACTAACATATTAGAGAAAAAACCTGCAAAATATAGTAATTTATGTTAGAAAACTAGCATTCTTTTCTTCAAAAACAGCCGAACCATTTAACTCTAGCAAAAGGCAGTTTTACACATTGATAAGTACTTCTTCCTAAGACTTAAATAACCAAAAACTCTAATAAAACAGAATAATAGGTGCACACACACACACGTATGCACACAAAAGCATAAAAGAAAGTACCAAACATCTTATAGAATAGTAAGGGCCCTATTCCCAGTGGAGCGTAGGATATGAGTGAGTTAGAAGAGTAAAGTGTGTGCATCTGTACACATTTGTGCACGTATGCTGATACATAGGGTTGGTAGATACATATGGTTGGTGAAAAACATGATAAGGCTAAACAGAACCAAGAAGAATGTGATGGTGCTGACTTACACAGACTTTATTGTCAAAAGTATTTACTGGCAAAAATAAGCTCTGAAAGAGCATGAGTGTGGCTAAGAATAAACCTATTTTTTTAGCTTCTTTTTTAGTTTATTTTTTAAAATATTTTATTTATTTTTTCCCCCTTTCTCCTCCCTTCTGGTAACCACTAGTCCATTGTCCATGTCCCTGAGTCTCTGTTTGTTTGTCCTATTCATTTGTTGCTTTTAGGTTTATATCCCACATATAAATGATATCATATGATTTTCAACTTTTCTGTCTGGCTTATTTCACTTAACGTGATTATTTTAAGGTCCATCCATGTTGTTGCAAATGGCAGTATTTCATCTCTTCTTATGGCTGAGTTATATTCCATTGTATATATGTATACAGCTTCTTCAGCCATTCATCTATCGTAGGACACTTTGGTTGCTTCCATGTCCTGGCCACTGTGACTAATGCTGCTATGAACATTGGTGTGCAAATATCTTTTCAGATATGGTTTTCAAGTCTTTGGGTAAATACCCAGTAAAGGGATTACTGGATCATATGGTAGATCAATTCTTAGTTTTTTGAAGAAACTCCTTACTGTTTTCCATAGTGGCTGGACCAATGTGCAGTCCCACCAGCAGTATGTGAGGGTTCCTATTTCTCAATACCTATCCAACATTTCGTATTACTTGTCCTAATGATTATAGCTATTCTAACAGGTGTGAGATAGTATCTCATTGTGGTTTTGATTTGCATTTCCCTAATAGCTAGCAATGTTGAGTATCTTTTCATATATTTGTTGGCCCTTTGTAAGTCCTCTCGGGAAAAAGTGTCTGTTAAGGTCCTCTGCCCATTTTTTGATTGGATCATTTGTTTTTTTATTGTTATTAAGTCGTATGAGTTTTTTGTATATTTTGGATATTAGACCCTTATCAGAGTGTTAATTGCAAATATATTTTCCCGTTCAGATGCTTGTCTCTTTACCTTGTTGACAATTCATTTTTATTGCTGAGCAGAAGCTTTGTAGTTTGATGTAGTCCCATTCATTTATTTCTTTTTTTCCCTTGCTTTGAGGTCAAATTCATAAAATCCTCTTTAAGTCTAAGGTCCTTGAGTTTATAGTTCTTGTGTTTTCTTCTATGTATTTTATGGTCTCAGGTCTTATACACAGGTCTTTAATCCATTTTGAGTTAATTTGGTGGTGATAGATAGCAGTCTAGTTTCATTCTTTTGCAGCTGGCTTTCCAGTTTCCTAGCACCATTTACTAAAGAGGCTTTCCTTTCTCCACTGTATGTTTTTGGCTTTTTTTGTCGCAAATTATTTGCCCATATCAATATGAGTTTACTTCTGGACTCTAGATTCTAGTCCACTGGTCTGTATGTCTGTTTTTCTGCCAATACCATGCCGTTTTGATAACTGTCGCTTTGCAGTATAATTTGAAGTCGGGCAGAGTGATGTTAAAATAAACCTATTTTAAACCCCAGTTCAGGACACTTTTTGTGTCTTGAACAGGTAACTTAACTTCATGAAGTTTCAATAAATACATGTCTGAAACAAGTTGAACAAACTTAATGAAAGCGTTGAAAGGATTAGAAATGAAATAACATAGTAGAGTAACTGGAATGATGCCTGAAACAAAATAAGTACTAACTAAAAACAATGTAATGAAAATAAGATTGTATTATTTGTGAATATATGTATATACACACACACACACACACATATATATATGTATGTAAAATATTATTATTCCAAGCAGTTACCTTGTCACAAATCTTTACAACAACATACATTTACTGAGCATCTATTACATGCCGAATGCTAGGTACTAAAGGAATATGGCTGCCCTTAAGAGCAAATGTAGCCTGATGTATTTGTATATTAACTCTCAATAGCCTCATATATTGATATTAAGAAGGTCAAGTGCACAGGTGAAAATCCTGGTTGATGGAGGATGGGAGACTGCTGGTAACCACGTACCACAGCACCCAAGCCAAGATGCTGGTCAGCCTGTGGAAATGCAGCACTGCCCCCTACTGGAAGGGCTCCCCAGATTGGGCTCAGAGCACTCATTTTAGATGGGCTCCTCAGATTGCTTGGCCACAGTACTGCAGAAAGTAGGAAAGGGGAGGAAGAGCGGCGTGAAGTATGTCATTGGATGAGGTCAGTGGTGGCCAGCTGACCTAGGAGGAAGGACACCTGCCGGTTCTCCCTTTACAAGCACAAGCATCTCAAACCCATAGGGAATCCTAGCAAAAGTAAAGAGCCAAAGCACTGAGGGTGCTGTTGCCAGAACAAGAGGCTCAATGTGAGGAATGAATGAGTCTTCCTATTCCCACAGACCAACCCACATCACTGCTTTGATCTGTTGCAAACATATTCAGCAACCTCCAGCACCCTCCAACATGAAACATTTTCCATTTGGCCAATCATGTTCATGCCCCTCGACTACACATGTTCACCCCCATCACATTAGATGCCCCACCTCTGTCAGAGAAGGTAGGACATAGACATAAAATAATGTAGAGTGTCACATGGTGCTGCTGAGGGGACATTAACATTAGGTGGGTTATCAAGAGAAATCATACAAGAATGATGAGGCTTCAAGTTGGCCTGAAAAGAAAAGTACTTGTAGGCAAAGGAAGAGGAATGGTGGGACCACAGGAAAACAAGTGGGTTCACATGGAGGAGTTGCAGGAGGGAGAACAGAAGTGGGTTTGGAGCCAGTTCTCAAAGCTACATAATGACAGGCTGACTCTATAGACTGTGGGGTTCTTATTCAAGCTGAGTGTTATTACACACAAAAAATGGAATCTGAGGAATATTCATTTGGAAATTCCAAGTCGAGGTACTTCAGTGGAATTCTTGTTCCTGTCTCTCCCCTTTTCATATCCTCTTCTGCTGAATTCATATGTCCCTTATAACATCATCACTTGCCAGTTACCCTGCAGAGAAACTCAGAAGTCATCCTTAACTTTTCTTTGTTCCTGAAATTGATATTTATGCAGACACTAAGTTCTGTCTATATTGCTTTCTATAAATATTCCTCAAATCCTCTCTCCTCTCCATCCTGCTAGCACCTCTATAATTCAGACTCTCATTATCTCTGGGCCATCTTGCCTCAAATTTAATGTCATTTTATTCTTTCATTGTCGCCAAGCTGATTGCTTTCAAATTAAAATATAACCATGCTACTACCTATTCACACTAATTTATCCTCTCTCCACTGCTTTCATAAGAAAGTCCTTGGTCTATGGCCATGCTACCCTGAACAAGCCTGATCCCGTCTGATCTCAGAAACTAAGCAGGGTCGGGCCTCGTTAATAGTTGGATGGACAACCACCTAGGAAGACCAGGCGCTGTAGGTATAGATAGATAGATAGATAGATAGATAGATAGATAGATAGATAGATAGATAGATAGATAAAATAAGGGATTGTAAACTGACGAGCTCCTTGTAACCTGTGAGGTCAACCAAGGGTTGCCTTGCCTAAAAAAAGAAGAAGAAGGAAAGAAAGGAGAAGAGAAGAGAAGAGAAGAGAAGAGAAGAGAAGAGAAGAGAAGAGAAGAGAAGAGAAGAGAGAGAAGAGAAGAGAAGAGAAGAAGAGAGAAGGAAAGGAAAGGGAAGGGAAGGGAAGAAGGAAGGGAAGGGAGGGAAGGGAAGGGAAGGGAAGGGAAGGAAAGAGGAAAGGAAAGGAAAGGAAGAAAAGGAAAGGAAAGGAAGGAAAGGAAAGGAAAGGAAAGGGAAAAGGAAAGGAAAGAAAAGAAAAGAAAAAAGAAAGTCCTTGGCTAGTCAAATGAGACCTTCATGATCTATTACTTACCTACATCCATGGCTCACCTACCATTCCCCCTTCTAAATCACTTGTGTTCTCACCTTCTCAAACTACTTGTTGCCCCTTGTCCCTTGAATGGGTCAGACTGTTTCACACCTCAGGGTCTTTACATGTGCTGTTTCAGCCTCAATGGGCTATACTGTTTTATATTTCATGACCTTTGCATGTGCTGTTCCATCTTTTTGGATGACCATTCTATTCTCTGCATATTCTTCATCAATATAATATTTACTTATTCCTGGAGACAGGAATGCAGGCATAGTCATTACCTTTTACATGAAACTCCTCTGGCAGCTCAGGAGGATTTTAGAACTCCTCTCTTCACTCTGCATGGTACACTCTACTACCTTCATTATAGCACACATCACGCTGGGTGAACTGTGGACTTAAATGTCTGTTTTTACCACTGGGCCATTTTATTCAGCCTTGTGTCCCCAGCACCTATTAGAGTGCTGGCTTCATGGTAGATGTTCAATAATTGAGTTGCATTTAATATAAGAACATAAAAAATGATAAAAATCTGTGCCAGACAGAGAGAAAGCTTGGAACTCTCAAGATCTTATAACAAAGCATCCCTCTCAGTGGAAACTCCCAAAAGCAAAATGGAGCCATAACCTGAAGAGACATTTCATTGAGGCCCAGGTGACTTGGCCTTTTGTGTACAAAGACAGAAATATTTATGTGCCCACATATATGTGAGTCTACTTTATTTTGATTGTACTCTGTCTTATTGGGCTTAGCATGTCCCCAAGTATTTCAGTTTGGCAAATGTGGAACTATACCAGAATGTCAGGATAGATCTCCTACCAGGCAGCACTCTGAGCCATCCTGCTGTTTTACAAGGCCAAAGGGCTCCCTGCATTGCCTCCAGTACTTCAAAATGAACCGAGAAAGACAGGTGGAGGGCAAACATAATACAAATATGCACCTGTAAAAATACTCCTGTAATAACAGCCACCTATGAAGCTAAGTGGGAGCAGTAGCAGATGGCTACGTCTTTCTAATTTTCCAATCCCTGAGGTTATACGTCTCTGCTTCCCTCCGTCTCTTTTCCTGGAACATGGTTTTGGCAGGCTGTGGGTCCCTTGGAATCAACAGTATCCTTCAAAGTCATTCCAGAATGGTACAGCAGTCAAGGCCAACCCACATGCTACCCGAACCCGAAACCCATTACAACAAATATGAGTCATGCCCAAAATACATCAGTAACCTTGACAGAACATTCATGCATTTTAACAAAGCACATTAGTTGATCAATGTACTTTTTAAAAGTAAAGACAGAGGAAATTGGGCTCAGACAAAAATCAAGAGATATTAGGCAATATTATTTGTTGATTGGTAGCCACATGGCTGGGCACAGACAAGCCATGCTGTTCTAATTCCTGCCACCCGCCTTCGTCTAGGTCACCACCTGTGGCAAACCAGTTTCCTCAGAAAAGGGTCTGGAACTTAGGATAAGCATTGATTAAAGCTTCCTAACAGGTATTCTTCAGGACAGACTACTAATGTCTTGGCACTTATTAACGTTTGTAAATATTCTATAGTAATTTTTTAAAAATATATCCTCTGTAAACTTCCTGACTCCAGTATTAAAAGAGATTATATCTTAAAGTTGTATATACAAGTAGAATATTTAAAATACTTCTCAATATTTAGTTTTCCTTATCATATAAGGAAAGGAAATATACTTAATTTTTTCACCAAACCCTATGTTGATGCTCCCAAACACCCTTTGGGTGACCCAGTGTACCACATAAACATTGTCCTTTTTTTGTAAGTACCAGGAATGAAAAAATTTGGAAGATAACATACTAAGAAAATTTGGCTTAACCTGTCAAACATTTTTTGAGCACTTACTAAACATTGTGTTAACTCTCTAGTAAGGGTGTCATGCCTGCCCTGACATTCTTTTCCATCTAATGAGAGAGCTAAACAACTAACTCTAATGCCTAGTGGGATGCAAGGAGCGGGGCTGCACTTACAGAGCACTGAGCATATGCTGAGAGCTTAATATTCCTCACTTCACTGAATCCCCATCACTGCCTTCTGATCTGGATATTATCAACTTTCCAAAGATGGGAAAATTGAGGCTCAGAGAGGTTAAGTGACTTATCCAAGGTCACACAGAATAAATCATTGAATCTACATGAGCCCAGGTCTGTCTGAGTCTATGTAACCCCTGTTCTTTCTGTAAACCAAACCATGTTCCTTCTCAGTAAAAGCAGGAATGTGCTGGGTTGACTAAACGAAAAGGAGTTCATTTCAGTGTAGTTGCCGGAGAGGATATATGTATCACAGTGAGCTTCGTGGAAGAGGTGGCATTTGAGCTGAGACTTGAAAAGTATGAATTCAATAGGAGACTCATGGGGAAGAAAATGTGAGACTAAGGCAACTAAAGGAGTGAGCTTCTTCATCTGTTCATTCGATGCGCATTTATTTAGCACTTATGATATGCCAAACTCAGCTCTGCATGCTGAGACAGGTGAGCAAGACGAACAAATGCCTTCCTTCGAGGCACTGAGGTTCTAACGGAGGAAAGAGGCCTAAACAAACACTATAAAAAATTATGGGTGTAAAGTTTGCACAGTGTGAGGTGGAGAGTGATGGGGTCAGGGAGAAGACGGGACTCATTCAAGACAAAGTGAGGCATAAGCCATGTGTGGGTGTCTGCAAAAGGGACTCTCCAGCCAGAGGCCGTGAGAAGGGAACACGTTTCGTACATCTAGTCTGGCAATGCCGGCGTGGTGGGAGCAGTCTGAGCAAGGGGGATGTGGTAGGAGATAAGGCAGGGATATGGGCAGGGGCTGAGCCCAGAGGGCTTTGGCTCTGTCTCAGAGGGATGAAAAACCCCAACAGGGTTTTGAGTAGGAGCACGACATGCTGTGATAGATTTTAGGGAGATTCCTCTGGTAGCTGAGTGGAAAATTGACTATTAGGGCGAGAGGAAGCTGATTAACAAGGCTATTGCAGCCCAGATAAAAGACTGTGGTAGCCTCAGAAAGGTGCAGGCAGGGAAGGTGATTAGCTTTAAAACATGTTTGGATGGTAGGTCCTACCAGGTTCCTGGTTCTTAAGGAAAAAAGAGTCTGGGATGAAAAGTAGATTCTACACATCTGAGATGAAAAGATTAACAGTGAGCCCAGGGGCCCCTGAAAGAGGGGAGTGACCAGAAGGTTATGGAAGAGTAAAGATCTCCAAGTTACCTGGGGATCAAGAAGAATCCCAATCTAAATGAGAGTGTCCACTTGAGAGAGAAGGTTTCAGTGAGAGCCAGGAAATGGATGAATAATCTGTGACTAGGTTAGGGGTGTAAATGAAGCTGTCTGCAATTAAATAGAGTCTAGTGGGAAAGGTTAGGAGGAGAACAATTACATCTGGTTCAGGGGTAGGAAACAGAACCACAAGGGGTTGGGACTTTGAAAAGGATGGTGACTAGAGAATTTTTTCAGTTTGAATAAAACAAGTGGATGAGTTATGAGGGAAATAAGCGGCCTAGAAATTTCCACAGAACTGGATCTGAAAGTCTCTGATGGATTAGGGTCGCTGATGGATTGAAGAACTTGGACCTCTCTGGAGCAAGCCAGATGCCCCTGGAAATCCTAGACCAGGTGGGCTGGCAACAAGATTGTTTGGTTCTCAGGAGCCTCATCAAGTGCTGGAAATAGCATTAGCTCCAGATGGATGGGAGGCCTTTCTGGATAGAATTCTTCACAGCTTGTCTTAACTGGAACTCTGAGAGAATAAATGGAAAATAGTGTCATTGATGTTAAAGTAACTCTAGGTGACATATTTGCCTGTACTTTCTGCTTCCCTTTACTCAACTCTTATTCCTCTGTCCACAAAGCTCTAATTTTCACCCACTGATTTCAGCTCTGGCCAAGTC
Source organism: Eonycteris spelaea (assembly GCA_003508835.1). Lineage (NCBI taxonomy): Eukaryota > Metazoa > Chordata > Mammalia > Chiroptera > Pteropodidae > Eonycteris > Eonycteris spelaea. The sequence continues at coordinate 382,002 of PUFA01000067.1, read as the reverse complement.
CACTGCTGGCTGGCCTCCATGTTGCTCCATGTTTCAGTCCTCACCTTATCTGACACCTCAGACCTACTCACCTATTCATTGTGAAACATTTTCTTCCTTTCGATTTCCACAGTGACACTGACCTTTCTTGATTGTGCTCCTATCCCTCTGGCTACTCATTTCCTATGTTTCTGAAATCTTTTATTTAGCCTATAAGATGCTGGTGTTCCTTAATTCTGGATTATGGGACCCCTACCCTTCTCCTCTTATCTTCTCTCTATAGGCCATCTCATTCAGATCCATGATTTAAACTAACTGATATAATGGAAGCATATGAAAAATGCTATGGAAGTGCTCAGAGGTATGCACGACTAAGGCATGTGAGAGGTTGCTTGAGTTGGATCCTTGCTACCCAAATGAAAAATGCAGCCTTAGTGTGGACAATGAAGACCAAATATATAGAGAGAAAGAAAAGAGAACTCAAGCTAAAACACTGGAAAAAAAAACTATTGACTAGATTGGAAGATGAATAGGCATCAATAAATAAAAGTAATTGCTGTTAGCATTCATCATGATTATCATTATTCTACGAGTTAAGTGTTTGACTGTACATTTCAAGATCTATATTTATTACCTATGCATTAACATTTTATTAGTATTTCCTATATTCCACCCATCTCCTTTATCCAAAATATTCATGTCTACCTTTCACCAGCATACCAACAGGCTTTGGTTCATTGATTAAATCCACCAACAGTTATTCTTATTGATTGCCTTTAGGATGTATGGTGACATTTAAAGCACTATAATCCATCTTTATCCTCAGAGATTTTGATGGAGTATTGCAATAATCCTACAACTTACTGTTGTCAGCTTCTCCATCAGCATCAATTAGAAAAGACACAGAGGAACCATATGTTTATCAATATTTTTATCAAAGGAACAAGCATAGAAACATCACTTGTAAGTTATCGACAACTATTATTGCACGCAACTAAAAAGAGCATGTTCTAATTTATGAAAATCCACGGTGTAGCCAACTTTCATATATATACAAGGCAGTTAGCTATAGCGTATCTCATGACAACCCTACTGTTAAGCTTACTGATATGCTCTCATAAATTACCTGCTTTGTTGACATCCGCACTCTTTCATTTCAAAGTTAACCACACATTTCCTTGATAACTCACCTATCCATTTCCATTTATTTGCAGACCGTTTGCAGAGAAAATCCACTATTTAGGAGGTAACACCCACCTTGGGATCAGAAGGCCTCAGTCCTAGCTTTGACCTGTCATTCATTCAAACATGAACAAATTTTCATTTTCCTCATCTCTCTGTCTATGTAAATAACCTTACAGACCTTCCTCATCTCCCTAGAAAAGGCAGCTGGTAAGAATACTATTAGGGAAGCTTTGGAAACCCAAATACAGCCATTGCCTGTGCTCAGTGGAAAGTTTGAGAGTTATCTATTCGCAGTAGCTTTATGACATGGACTGTAGGGAACTGCCTCATACATAGAAGCTACCACTAATTTATTACAAGTATATTTGCAGAATATTAGACACGCCTAGCTTTGGGTCTAAACCTGGAGACGTGTTCCATCCAATTGGAACCTCAGAATTGCTCTGGGAAGGAAAGAGGGAAGGGGCTATTGCTCCCATTTTGCAAATAAGTAAAGGGAGGCCTTTCTAAGCCTTTTCAAGGCTTAGAAAACTGACCAAGATCACATAGCTAGAAAAGGGCCAAACTGGGACTTAATTTTTCAAATTTTCTAATTTCAAGTTGCACACCTTGCAACACCTTTAACAAGAAGGAGTAAAGTAACACATAAATCCTTTCCCAGTGCAAGGAATGATAATTTAATAACCTGAGTGAATACACCTCCAAAAAATTCATTTCTCCCCTACCTCCACTGAGTCAATTTTATTCAAAATTCTCACAAATTGATTTTTAACAATCAGAAGAAAGCTCACCTATACAACAAAAGCTTTACCTATACAACAAAATAACAATACCTAGTGTTCACATGTAACTTCACACTTTGTAGATATTGGCAATAAACAATTAAGAATTTATTTCATTGATGGCTAGTATAGTTATCTCACAACACTAAATACCTAGACAGCGTTCCTTTCTACTGGATAGAGACGTTTTAAGGGCCAGTTTACCCACACCATTTTAAATGTGCAGGGCTCCGAGGCTCATTCTTGTGCACCTTCATGAAGTCTTGCGCATTTAATCTACAGTGAGCCTCAATAAATTGTTCTCTTTAGCTGTCTCACGTGATAGAGGTCACACACACATGCTGAAGCTTAGCTGCTGACAGGCACTATACAGTGCATTCTAGTCATTTCTAGCTTGGAACACAGAAGACCCCAAACTCATGATAATTCACCATTGACGATCTCTTTGCCCCAGTGAAATGAAATGCTATTGTCCCCAGTTTAAACTCTTCTTAAGTTGTCAGGAACAGAGACTGATTACACAGCAGATTTTGCAGGCATTTGTTTGCATGAGTAAGACATTACATACAAGACATTACAACTATAACGCTTGCAAGGCGAAGGACTGGTTTGAGATAAGAGATATTTGTGCACGCAAAGTGGTATGGAGCGAGAGAGCCACACATGTAAGCTCGTTACATATGACCTTGCCAGATCTTGGCTTGGCTGCACTAGCTAGTTTTGATGAGTGTTCAGTTCATCAAAAATAAAATAGAAGACCCAAGCCTACCCTTTTAATTACAAAATGCTTCTCCCTCCCCACAATCAAACTTCTACTCATTTCAGCACTTAAAAAAAAAAAAAAAGTGATCATCACAATTCCTAGTAGCTTGCTTCTGTTTCTGCTTCAATAGATATCCTGTAGATGGGAAGTCACAAAACAGCTTTGCATCCCATCAAGTTGCCTCCACCCAAAAACAGCTGCAATGCTTATCTAATTAAACCCCAGCACCAAACTGTGAGCTTCTGCATCAATCATTAATATTGTATTTTGGATCACTTTAAATTCTGGCTGAGGGTACGTGGCTCCCTGCACACTGGTCTCTAAAGGAGATTTTTCAAATAATCTTTAAGCGGCATTGAAAATACAAAGCAAGCTGCCTGCTGTTTGACGAGAGCTCCAGTCCCCTGCTGAACCCTGATTAGCTGTTAATACTAATTGAGAAATGAATATTGCTTATTTTGAAATGCTAAAGATTCATTTTATTACTATGAAAGAATGCAGTTCTTTTTGCTTCAAAAATGTGGCTTCTTGCCCAAATTTTAAACAGCACCAAAAGAATGGTGGTTTCTCTGTCTCTTGTCTACTGTTTGCAGAGGCATCATACAGAATCACTTCTTTTCTCTGGGGGGCCATCCACAAGCTAGTTAACTGTGATCTTCACATGGGATTTGCACATTCACACCCTACATCTGGAATGGGGAAATGCTCTTCACAGAGATCTGATGGCACAGAAATATTTATGTAAATCTCTGTCCTGCTAAGGCACATGTTGATGCACTTGGGTTCAAGCTCATAAACCAAGAGGAATGGTTTCCTTCATCGCTATTCTAATAGACTAAAACCAACAGGCCAAGCCAAATGGACAATTTAGAAGAAGAGAGACTGGCAAAAAACAAATAAATGTCTGCTTCCTTCCAGCATTCTAGGAAAAATACCAAGCAGCTGTGCCAATGCACATTGCTCTTCTTTGTTTGGAAAAAATACCGACCTACTCGAAATCAGGGGACGCAGTCAGCAGCAGGTTCAGTAAACACGTATGTAAGTTAAACTTCCTAACAAAGAACAATCGTCACAGAAACACAACACACACCTAGCTCAGCATATAAACTGATTAAAAATCTTGAGGAAATAGGACACAGTGTGGGAACCATGAGGTCCTCATTCCCATAAGCCGAGACCAACTGGGCTTTTGCCAGGTTATTGCCTGGCACTCAGCCACATCAGCTACAGAGTGATGGGGAGTCTCAGAGAATACAAATAAGAGAAAGAGGATGATTCGAGAGTGGCAAAAATATAAGGAAAAGAATGAAGTCTTAGGATGGCTTACTGCAGAGAAAAAAAAAATGGCTAAAGGATTTAGGAAGTCTGAAAGCCCATACGAAAAACTCTCCTGAGGGAAATAATCAGAGGTGTTTTCCAAGTCTGTTGAACAAGTCAAAACAGATCAGAGCATGGGGATTATGACTGTGTCAATTTAGCTAAGCTGAAACTACATTTCCCAGAATTCGTGTGTGTGTGTGTGTGTGTGTGTGTGTGTGTTGTGTGTGTGTGTTGATTCTAAAGGGAGAGCAAGAGACATCTTGCAGGCAATTTGGAAGAAGAAAGTGGAGAAGCAGTCATATTGCCTTTTAATCTTTGAAGATCAGAGTAGGGCTGGACACTCTGTCGCAGCCCCTGACATTGCTGATCTGCTTGCTTACCTTGTTGGCCAGCAGCAACTCTACCTCCTGCTGAATCCTCTCCTTCAACTCTGTGACTCTGGGATCAAGAGAATATTTAGCTTGCTAACAAACGGCACCAGCTGTTCCTGATAGACATCCTTATCATCAAGGTTGGAGGTTAGAGGCTGTGAGAGGTCATCCTCCTGGATTCCAGCTAGTACCTGTAGCTCCTGGTTCTTGCTTTTTCCCCACTTCACATCCATCTTCCCTCTCAGCCCCTAATTCTACACACACTCTTATCAGTGGGGCCTCCTCAACCTAACTCAGAAGGAGAAGCAATTTTCTTTGACCTGTAATGGTTTTAATTACATTCTAGATAACACACCATGTAGCTCCGTAGGGATGGGGGCTCAGGAATAGGTGCTACAATGCTTTTAAATAAACTCTCTCTGATGCAGAGACCTCATTTTTTTTCCTGTCAAAATATATGTGTAGCTACGGCAGGCTGACCTGTTAACTTGTAAAGTAAAATGAAATCTCGTTCCCTCCTCAGTCTCAGACTTAGCACTTTTTACACAGATTCCTATCATTTCCACAGCTTTAATCTGTTCTTTGATAATAAGACTCATTCCAAATGAATGATCCCCACTCTCCGATACCTCTGCTTTCTAAGCAAGTCAAAACAAAAATGTGCCAGATTCTCTGCTTTTACTGCATTGATCTTCTCAGAGATGTCTGAAAAATGAAGACTCCTATCAGTGTTTTACCTTTTCTCTGTGCCATCTCTGCAGCCCATATGGGGAAAGAACCCTCTGCACCCTTCTTCAAGAAAGTCCTTCTGCACTAGCCTACCAGGGTAACGTCACTCCTCAGTAAGCGTTCTGCATTAATGCGGGCAGTGATCGGAGTGAGAGTCTGTCGACTCTAAATCCAGCTTCATCACCTACCAGCTCAGTAATGTTGAGTGAGTAATGTAACATTTCTGAGCCCCAATTTCCTCATGAAAATTTAAGATAATGATGCTTGCTCTGCCTACCTTACAGAGTGTGAGCATAAAATGAAATAATGTATGTGCAAATAGTTCATAAATACAAAGGGCTATAGGACCCAACACAGTCCAGCTACTGAAAAATTTGATTTAGTTAAGCAATAAATAGAGAATCTCTACCCAATGATCATTGGTATACCTGGTGCCTGTATGCCAAAAACGAGCTTCTGAGTTGTGACAGGCCTTGCTCTCTTGCCTCCCCATTTCAAGAGTCCACTTATTTCCCTGCTTCGTACTCTAGCTTTCCCCCTCTGTAGGAAAGAACCTAACCTTGAACCTCACTTAACATGACCAAGGCCTTCAGACTCTGCTAGTGCTCTTCAGTCCTTTCTCTAGAGGACTGGATTCTGCTCCCACAATCCCTTAGCTACTGGATGAGTTATTTTCCATGAAAAGGCAAATTACCCTAGATCATAATATCACACACTCTCCTTACTGTCATTTTGCTCTCTGGTCTATCTCCTCTATAATTATGGTGCCTCACTGCTAAATTGGACCCCCACTTTCTCTTTTGATATCTAAAATTGATTATCTCCACTGATTTGGAAAGTTGTACTTAATTCCCAGTTGAACACTGGATCTTGGCCACTCAACTGTCCTCCATGGGCCAGCATTAGAGGTACTGTTCTTTCTTACTGCATATCAATGACACTAATACCCTTAATTCTTTACCTATCCCTATATTCTCACCTTTTAGTGGAGAGGGTATTATTCCTCCTACTCGGACTTGATCATGTAACTTACTACGGCCAATGAGATGTTTGTCATTGTAACAGCGTGTTGAAAAGCACTTGCACACTGGTGCTTGCTTGCTCTTAGGCACTGCCGTGACCATGAGAACCTAACCAGGCTAAATGGTTCCAGTGATCCCAGCCACAGCTGCCCTAGAACGGCTGACAGCCAACCAACCCCCGATATACAAACCCACACAAGAAGCCAGATGCATAAGTAATAAACACATTATTTTAAGCCACAGAGTTTAGGGCTGGAGGTTACTTAGCATTACTGTGGCAATACATAACTGATTAATAAATCGGTATTGCTATAACAAAAGCCTAAAGTATGTGGCATTGCCTTTTTGACTAGGTGGTAGGTATAGCCTAGAAAAAATAGGAATGAAACTATTTTTAAAAACCTAGAAAACGTGGTAAGAAAACTGTTATAAGAGGAGAGAAAAATCAGTAATTGTTATTGTATTGGCAAACTGTACATTGGAAGATAGAAAATGTTAGTGATGAAATTTTGAACTTCAGCAAAGAAATTTCAAGGCAGAATATTGAAAGTATTAGCAGGCTCTAACTAGCTGAGTATGATAAAGTATAAGATGAACTCAGAAAATAACTGGAAAACTTGCAAATTGGACTTAGAATATAGAGGTGCTGAACTGATAATTTAGAAAATAAAACTGTTTTTTCATCACCAGCCTTTTAAGCCAGTAAAATGCTCTCAAATTAAGACACAGCCCTGGGTTAAGACCTAACTGAGGGTGTATCTGTGAGACGTTTTGTTAAGACTTCTTGGATCATCAAGGTGGTGCCTTGTAGACTCACTAAGTTTGGCAGAAAGACTTTTAAGATTCTTAAGGACATTGTCCCATACCAATATAAAATGCACAAAACATCAGGGATTAGATATGTAGAGAGAAGCATGTCTCCAAGGAATCGTGGGTTTGGTTTTTGACACATGGAGTCCTCTGGACTAAAAGGAACTGAGACTGTTCAAACTGAACAAAGGCTTCTGCATTCCCAGCTCTCCATGAGCAAGAAGCAGGCTGAGAAAACCGTTTAAAGTGTACATCTTCCGACTCCTCTTCAGAAGTGGCGAAAAAGGAAAAATAAGAACATCTCAGAGGACAGAGATTAGAGTTGCGGAGAACAATGGACTGGGGACCACTCATAGAAAGTAGAATCTAGGTCTAATCAAGGCACGTTCTCCGTACTGAAAGCGCGCCTGGCCTTGAGACTTGCTTTGGCTAATGGTATTAACAGGCATGTTGCAAATAAAGTCCTACAAGGCACTTGTGCCTTGGTGCTTGCTCACTCTTTCCCTCTGCCATCATCTTGAGGCTATGCCTGGGTCAGCCTAATGGAAGGTAAGGGATCTGCCACCCAGTCACCCATGCCGAACCCATTCCAGATCAGCTGGCAGTTAGTCAACTACCACAGACACAAACAAATTCTTAATAAATTTAAGCCACTGGGTTTTGGAGTGGTTTGTTGTGCAGCATAATTCTGAAATAAATAACCAATACACCATTCCTCTTGATTCCACTTCCCTTCTATATGGCCAGAGTCTTAATGTGCCTCTTACCGGCAGCCACTCTCTTTATAACTATTATTTTTCTATCAGCACCCTCACTTCTATCCTCAGAAATTTTGTTACAGATTTATACATTCTTAATATATAGTCCTTATGATAATATGTTTTCTCTGCTCAAGGTACACCCTTCCCCACGGTCTCTACCTCTGCCACCACATTCCAAGCTTGTGTCCAGTTCTAGTTAGCTGTGGGACCTTGAGAATGTTGGTGAAACTCTCCAGGTCTCAATTTCCTCATCTGTAAAGTGAGAATGGAGTGTATTTAGATATGACTTATGATTATTTAGCACTTCCTACATAATCATGTTAAATGTGTTATATGCCATCTATTATCCTAAAACAGGATGTGGTAGATGTTGTTATTTCCATTTTACAGGTGAGGAAACATGGGGCATAGAACTTTCCCAAAGCTCCCATCGTCATCTAGTAAGCAAGTAGTGGAATTAAATCAGCATTACCCAAAAAAAAAAAGAAAGAAAAATGAAACAAAAAGGAAGGGAGGGAGGAAGGGAGGGAGAGAGAGAAGAGAGAAAGAGAGAAAGAAGACAGAAAAGAAAGAAAGAAAGAAAGAAAGAAAGAAAGAAGAAAGAAAGAAAGAAAAGAAAGAAGAGAAAGAAAGAAAGAAAGAGAGAGGAGGGAGAAGAGAGAGAGAGAGAGAGAAAGAAGACAGAAAAGAAAGAAAGAAAAAGAAAGAGAGAAAGAAAGAAAGAAAGAAGAAAGAAAGAAAGAAAGAAAGAAAGAAAGAAAGAAAGAAAGAAAGAAAGAAAAAGAAAAGGAAAAAGAGAAAAGAAAGGAAAAAAAAGAAAGAAACTGGTAAGTGCTTCAGTGAGAAGAAGTCTAAGTTTAATTTATTCTTCTCATAATTAAAGACAATTTGTAATCTTTGGCAGTAAGGGCTATATATAGTTGAAATTTAATATACTTGGAAGACGTAATAAGAACAGCCTAGTTTGCAAGTGAGCATTTTCTGTGAATCAGGAATTTTGCCTCGGGGTACTTTTTCTCCACTTCAAATAATTGAAACTCTGAAATTGGCAAACCAGTCCTTTGCTCTTTCACTCGATTGTTCATTCGACACAAATATTTATTAATTATTGTCTATGTGCCAGGCATTGTACACTCACTCTGCCAGGCATGCAGTTGAGAGCCAGACAGTCTGGTATCTGAGCTTTTAAGGCCAAAAATCAAACACTTTTGTCTGGTATTTTCTAATTAAGTGAACCACTTTTATGCAATAATTTCAGGGTCTCAAAATACAATGCAATTGATGACAAGCTGACTGGACTCAAAGAAAAGTTGCCATGAGATTCCCCCGAAACCAGGCTCTACGAGGAGATAATTCCCAAGTTTTATTTTTTCACTCCTGTGAGCCTAGGTACCAAGCACAAAGCTTGGCCCACAGCTGGCAGTTGTTTCTCCTCTCTTACTATGCATTTGAATTTCCTAGGGATCTCTTTAAAAACAGAGGTGCCCAACCACTCTCTCTTCTCAGGAGGTGTTCATCCAGTGGGTAGCAGGTGGAAGGAAGTTGTCTAATTTTGCAATCCCTGAAGGTGAATCTTATACATGGCCAGGAATGAGAACCACTCAGTGTGAGCTTTATACATATTTTCAATGAATAAAAAATGAATAAAAAATATTATTAAAACAAATGAATACTGTACTTTTTAAAACCATTTGGTACACTGCTGGATACAAATTCTAAAGGCAAGAGAGGAACAGGAAGAAATGTAGAATTAGCATTATGTGAAGGAACAATGTATACTATAATAGCATAAAACTCTTATGAGAAGACAAAAAGTAACATAGACTCTCTTAGGTTAAAATGAGAACCCTTTTAACATCAAAGTATTTCTTAGGCCCTTGTAAGATAGTATTTATATCTGTATAATCTTTTAACTAATAAAATACATTTAAAGAACAAACCTCTATGAATTTAGTAATGTTTTCAAATAATTTGAATTTTGTGAATTTTAAGTGTCTACTTACATTTGAAAAATACTAACCCATACATACACAAGACATTTTTTATGAAGCTTACAGACAACACATTTAGTGGGTATGTGAACTTAGGAAGCAACTCAGTGATATGCTGGAATTCATGGCCTGCAAATCAGAAACCTCACACATAGACCATTTGACCAACAATAAGACTAGAAGAAAATGTTTACCTAAAAATGAAAGAGGCAAAATGAAACTCTTTCGTGGTAAGGAGCATTTTAGATTTCTACATAGTTGCAAAATAAAAAATAAAAATGTGGGGCTTTCACCTTTGCTTTATATTAAAATTACAAGCAAAATAAATAAATAAATAAATAAATAAAGCATGGAAACTACAAGGAAAAATATGTGAGGCTTTTCTGATGGGATAAGTTATCAACCCATAGATTAATTACAGCATGCCAAAGGAAAAGAAATAAATTAGACTAAGCTCTGAGAAATAAAAAGTGGCTAGAGAATATCTGAGGTAAAACAAGTCTGGAATATTTTCTCGGCATACAATAAAATTAACATAAGAATATCTGGAGAAACATGACAGAGGGAGAAAAACCATTTGATTATTCAGTTTTGAGAAAGACACTATTATGAAATAATAGCATTAATTAGGGAAATAATATCAAATGCACAGCTGAAAAAATAGAAAACAAAATTCCCACATGAAGTCAAAAGATATTTTTAATCAAGCATATCAAAGTCCAGGAGAAAAATGTACACCTAAGATCAAGATCAAAACGCAGTTCTTAAACAGAAAGCATTTGTGATTAAAAGCCAAAGCAAAAGGGGCTGTCATAGGAAAAGAAAAAGGCATTTTATTATTTAATGAATAAGCTCCTGATACATGAAGTTCACAAAAAGTCACAGTGTGAAAACAAACCGTTGCTCTGACTTCTCTTGTCTTCACGCTTTGCCGCATGGCCCTGAGCAGTTCTCAGGAAATTATTAAGCTAAAGAAATGAGCAAAGTGGTAAGATTAAGACTCCACAACAACCAAGGCTCACATAACACAATTCCACTTTTTTCCACACATACCTCACAATATTATTGGTCATTTGATAAAAATTATTTCAATTAAGGAGACATAGCTAATGTCTTGTAATATATTTCTATTTATACAGAATCCAAGTCCCCAATAATCTCAAGCAGCTAGATTGTCCTCATTTTCTATTCAGCAACATTTCCCAAAGTCATTGCTCTGAATGTCAGGCAAGATGCTCCTAAAAAAAAAAAAGAGGGCTTATAATGAAATAATTGTAAGCATTCTGAGAAATCTTACAATATCTGTTTAGTTCTGTTTATCCCATCATTTCTCAGATATTTTTGTACCTCAATGCCCTTTATCATGTAATATTTTAAAATTCATAGAAATAATTTTCTGTGTCACATTATTTGGAAAACATTACTGATCATGACTCTAAGATGCTTTGAAATTTACCCCTTCAGTCAACAAATACACCAAGGTTGGACTACTTGCCAGGAACTAGTCTAGCTACTAGAAATACTCCAGTGAACAAGATAGGCATAGTGCCTGGGTCCTCATGGAACTTACTTTTTAGCAGGGAAAAGACAATAAGCATGTAATCCAATAAATACTCTTTCTCATTTCAGGTGGTATTGAGCCTTATAGAGAAAAAAATATATAATAAAATCCAGACTGGGAGTAGAGAGTGATTAGAAAGGGGTGGGATGCGGCTGTAAGTAGGATGCTGAGGGAAGACTTTTTCCAGAGGTGATGTTTGAGATCCAACCTTAATAGCGTTCACTTCATTTTATATGAAATGCATTTTTCTAGTTGTTTGAAAATTAGTGGTTGAAAAGCATTTAGGCAAGATTAGTATTTTAATAATTTTCTTTAATGAAAAAAGTGGATTAAACAGAGTACTTAATCCCACCCGTTCCACTTAAACGAGCATGTATTGCATGTGAGTTTTAAAAAACTTGTATCCATCAGGGATTTCATATCCAGCTCTCAGAGCAAGTGTGTTGGGAACATCTCTGAGTAGAAGTATTCAATGGCAAACCATGGTTTATCATATGACCAAGAAGCCTGTTCCCTCTGTGGGCACAGCAACAATTCTCCTTTTTACCCTGCTTGGAACCAGATGCACACACATAATCAGACTCCTGGAAAATTCTGTATGGCAAACTGACTGAAGATAATCATCTTAATGCCTGATAATTAAGGAGAGTGGTAATGTTGGGAAGTAAAGTTTGGTGTTACTTAAATTACGAACCACTTTTCACTAGCCTTGGTTCCTGATGATTGCTCATCAAAATGACTCCTGAAACTCTTGGGAAAGCAGCATGGAAGATAACGTAAATGCTTTTGTATTGTTAGTACTCTTTAATGAAATACTTCTTTCCCACAGCAAAAGACCTTTTCAGTACAGGAAAATGCTTTGGTAAATGATTTTCATAATGATCATTGTGTTATTAGTTAAAAAGGTGTTGAATAACAAAATCTCTCCCCCAAAAGAGGCTCTAAATGATAAAAAAGCACTAATTCAAAAGGAGGTTGTCATTGTTTTTAATTTCAATATGTTTCTGAGATATCCACTTAGACATCTGCAAGAATAGTGGAAAATCCTTAAGCAGACAAATGAAAATTTTCTTCTCATTGTGTTTTGAGTAGTCAAATTGCACTTAGCATTGTAAAATTAAAGTGCTTTGTTGCTAGGCAATTCCATGAATCATCCCAAACTGGGTTTTAGCCAGATTGATGAAAGTGTTCCCCCTTAATTTATTTATTTTTTCACTAGAACACAGCTTTTGCTTGAGCAACAGAATTTGTGAACTGAACATATGGAAATAAAATTTTGTGTAGCAATAAATGAATCTTAACCCAACACTAATATCTAATGATATGCATAATTATTGTTGTAACACATGGAAATCAGATAGAAGGGTGAGAGAGCCCAGGTGATGATTGCCCTGGCATTATGCTAACATGCAGATAAAAGTAGCTCTGGGATCAGCCCAGAAGAAAGAATAGGAAGAATTTGCTCTGAACCGCCTCCAGAAACACCTAGGTTCACGGTCCAAAGCACCAGCTGTTTGTTCTTCCTGATTTGAGATTCATCATTGCTATTGGCCTATAGCTCCAAAAGAACACTGAAGGGGGCAAAACACTGATGGTTTGTAAGTTTTTATATGTTTGTTAAAGGTTAATCATATAACTGAGTTATCTCTGATCATGAGAAACTCACATCCTTCATGTTACTTAATAACAAACAGATATTTAATCATGTTCAATTCAAAGGAAATCATGTGACTCTGAATGAAATATCAGTAAGCGAGTATTTATGGAGTCTTAGCATTTTCATTATCTAACTGCAAAGTGCATGTATCTCTTTGAGAATGTAGACGTGGGGATTCACTCACAGGGCTGTACATCGAGAGCAGACTTCAATCTTTAAAACAAGTCTAAAGCTCTTATAAATGTATAATGTAATACAGTTGCTACTATTTATATGTTTACATAATTATCTTCAATATGTGATTGATAATTCAGAGATTCGCTTTTGTTGAGATTTTGCTTGGTGACAATACAAATGAAACCATGTGGACTGTTTTTGCTATTCTAAAAACACAGTGAAGCTTTCAAAAAGGTTCTCACGCTGGCTTTTAGTTGGATTTGGGTTTTAACTCCTAGTGTCTATGAGCAATAAAGGAAAACTAGAGCAGAACATTTCCAAGGATATTAGGGGACTTAATGAACAAGAATAGCATTTAAAGGAACGGGGGGCAAGAGGAGCGAAAATGAACTTTCCCATGCTTTTCCCTGCAAGGAGTCCCCTTGTAATTATGCATGTATCTTAATTAAAATCGCATATTTATGTTTTGCATTTTCAGTTGGCTTCATATAATTAAAACTGCATCACTTCTGATGTATTTATAATTACAGCCAAATGGCTATGTTAATGCTCTTCTATTCCATGCTTAAAACAACAAAAAACCTGAAGAACTGTTCTTTAAATTGTTCCTCACCAGAAATTCAATCTTCAGATGTAAAAACTAAATGACTATATGTCTTGCAAAGAAAATATCTTTGAGATCAACAGTCATGGCTTTAAGTGCAAGATCCAAAAAATTTTGTTTGTTTTTTATTAATTTTTATTATGGAGACATTGGTTATCAAAATCCAGTAAGTTTCAGTATGCAATTTAACAGTAAGGCATACATAAGATCCAAAAATTTTGATATTTGAAAAAGCACAAACACCAATTCCTTTTAAGGGATAATTTATAGGTAGAGTAAAAAAATAAAATGAATCATAGAAGGTGTGAGTGAGGTCCTACAGGGGCTGTCTCACTAACCAAAAAGAATTACAGTAGTCTCTCCTCATCCATGGTTTTGCTGTCCAAGATTTCAGTTAGCGATGGTCATCTGCAGTCTAAAAATATTAATGGAAAATTTCAGAGATAATCCATTCATAAGTTTTATACGATGTGCAGTTCGGAGTAGCAGGAGAACTCTCCCCGCCCTTGACATGAATCATCCTTCCATGTGGTGTCTTCACATTATACATGCTCCCCACCAGTTAGTCACTGCGTAGCCATCTTGGTTATCAGATCGATTGTCATGGTATCGTGATGTTTGTGATCAAGTAACCCTTATTTTTCTTACTGTACCTAATTTATAAATTAAACTATCATCAGTATGTATGTATAGGGGGAAAAAACAGAGTATATGTAGGGACTGGTACTATTGGTGGGTTCAGGCATCCACTGGAGGTCTTGGAACATATGCTCCACTGATAAAGGAAGACTAATATATCCAGAGACAGTTACATCTCCTTAGCCTATACTCATTCAGCTTTAAACCGCCCCCTCCCCCAAATAATTCTTGTGCTACAAGATGTACTTTCTCTTCCAAATGTAAAAACCATGACCAAATTAAATGTCCATTATTAACTCTTTGTGAGAAATCCTTTTCTAACTTTTCCCAATAACAGAATGACAAAAATGAAAAAAAAAAATGAATACAAAAGTTTATGTTGAAAATAGCAGCACATGACTTCAGACTTAGAGCTTGGCCATTTGGGGCTATTTCAAGTAAGAGATCTGTACATTCTGTACTTTGATATTCATATTTGTGTCCCCCAAAATGATATGTGAAAGTCCTAACCCCTGGAATCCCAAAATGTTACCTTATTTGTAAATAGATCATTAAAATGTAATGAGTTAAATTAAGGTGAAGTTATACTGGAGTCATACTGGGCCTTTTATCCATTATTGCTGGTGTCTTTATAAGAAGAGGGAAATTTGGACACAGAGAGACACAGAGAGAAGGCCATGTGAAGACAGAGGCAGAGATTTGAGTGAGGAGTCTACAAGTCACGGAACACAAAATATGGCCAGCCACTACCAGAAGCCAGGAGTGAAGCGCAGAAAAGATTCTCCCTCAGAGACTCCAGTAGAGCCAAGCCGATTTTGGATTTCTGGCCTTTAAAACTGTGAGAGAATACATTTGTGTTGTGTTATGCCACCCAGTGGAGTGGTACTTTGTTGTAACAGCCCTAAAAAATTAATAAAGATGTTTATGGAACTCGCAAGCTTATCATCCCGGAATTTCAATTTGTATCCATATTCTTTAAGCTGCATTAACCAATATTTTACTTTTTTTATAAATTCAAGCAAGAGTCTTGGGTTCTGGAATCCTTAGAAATCACTTTCTTTCCTTTGTACTCAAATAAACAGATGAGAAGAAAATGTTCTCCCCGTAGAGTTTATCCTCTGGTGCTAAAATCACTGGTGGTACCTGCCTGGAAGGCCTCTGAGTTTGAACCACAGGGACCAAGATGTGGTTTTTGAGGCAACAGTGGAGCTTATGTTTACCCTCCTTCAGCAGATGCCATAAGGTACATCCACTCAACAAAGTAATGAACCTAAGTGTCCAGCTGCCTTTTCAAGCTCACACAACAACTCTGAGATAAATCGTCTTGCAAACCTGTAAAGAGAACAAAGAAAGAAAAACCTTTCAAATGAGTATCTGTTCATAGACACTGATGCAGAAACATGAAAACTAAGAACACGATCTGAAAACAAACCCAAAAGAACCACATCCCTTGGACTTGACTACTGTGCACAGATCAACATGCTGATCACACAGCTTGCCATCAGTACCTCTTAGGTTCCCATATCTTGTTAATAAATGTTGTGCTGTGGGTACACAGAGAGGTTGAATGCACAAGTCCATATTTCAATACAACCCTAAAGAAGGATGCAAATAAACAGAGGCTTTAGGAGAAGGTGATAAGAACCATAGATTAAATTATACAGCTCTTTTTATTTTACAAAGTATTTTTACGTACATTCCTTGGTTTAGTTCTCATAACAGATGTAGATAGTGAGAAAAGTTAAATGACTTACCCATAGGCGCAGAGAAAGTCTAACTCACATCAGGTCTTCTCAATCCACATCTCCTATTACAAATTCACAGGTCAGAGATTATCATTGACCCAGTCGACCAAGTGTCTATCCCAGTCCAGTCACCTGGAACGAACTTTGTAGGTACAAGCATAGTTAGGGAAAACAAGGCGATGGGCACAATTACCACCAGCTCACTTGTCCTTCTTAACATAGTTACATGTTCCTGTTACTGTAACTCCACTTTTTTTTTTTCACTTACTAAATCACCAGTTCATTATAAAAGGATATAACTCAGGAACAGCCAGATGGAAGAGATGCACAGGACGAGGTTCATGGGAAGAGGTACGGGCTTTCATCACCTCTCCAGGCATGCCACTCTCCCCAGAGCTCTACATGTTCACCAGTCCAGAAGCTCTGTAACATCAGTTCTGATCACATCATTTTCAAGGAACCTGTTTCATCATTATCATCATCATCAACAACAACAACAGTGTTTTTCCTTGCTCAAATGAGGAAGCTTTATATTAAATTGTTTTTTTCTCTCAAATTAAGTTCTCGAGATCATTTCACACAACAGTTTCTATAAAAGGGGGATTGAGGTTATGGATCACCCCAGTCGTACCATGATTCTAGATGCCACCTGAGGCACCAGAAACAACAGAGATCCACATGCTTGTATCTGATTGTCCTATAAAACAACATCCTCTTATAAACGAGAATCTCCAACTTGATTATTCACATACCCCTTAAAATTATTTTGAAAAACTATGTACCTCCTTGCACAATTCAAAGTTGACGTTTAAACTTTTCTTCATAAGTGCATACAGTCGTAAAGAATGTGAGTTATAGTAGATTGTAATGCTGAGATTTAAAAATGAAAGCTACTGCATCCTTTTAAGTATATGCAATGAAATCTAAGTTGCATAAGGGTTTGAAAGCCACCTTTTGGGAAACAGTTGCCTTTTCTTGTTCATTCTTATCCTGGTAACAAAATATCTTGCAGAAACTGGGCCCTCATCACATAGGTGAACACAGAAATCTGGCCCAGGAGTCAAAGAAGCTAAAAGAGGATCCAAGGGAAGGTGGAATGCCTGCAGGCCCAGCTTCTGCCTCACCACCAAGGTGAACCAGATCAAGAAATCTGTGAAAGTCACAAAATGGCCACTACTTCCCTCCAGCTCTGCAACTACTCTCCCACCCTACCAGAAACATCCAGGAAACATAGTTCAGCCTAGGCAAATACATTACACATTACAAAGCCATCAGGCCCATATGGGTGGGCCAGCCCAGACATGAAGCACATTCTTCCTGCCAAATCCTGCATAACAAAGTCTCTTGTCTCTGACCTAGGAGTCTTGTGCTTCTACCAACATCCACGAAGCTGTGATAGGCTAATTTCTAGCTTGCAAGAAGAGTAAAATCTCAGCTCTTCACAGCTCTTAATATCACAATTTTCAATTTCATAGTACATAAACAAGCTTTCTAAACCTTCATAAATGTTTACATTTTCTTTCCTTGCTTTTATTTGTATTTTCACTATTCTTCCTTTAGATTTGTACCTTAATGTTGTGAAGTGTAATGCTTGAAAGTCTTTTATCATCACACCATCATTCTTTTTCAATAAAAATGTTTATAGAAATTAAGTTTTTAAAATTTATTTACTTTCTTATGATTACAATGTTCTAAGTATTAACAATTCTTCCATATTGTGTAATCATTAAAATTACTATTATTAAACATCAGATCAAAAATTTCAATGTATTTCAAATTTGAATAAATAATTAATAATCATTAAAAGAACATATTTATTGGAAATAAATTATCTATAATATAACACTGCTATAAATTAATCCATTCAGCAGCTACAACATATAATTTTATGTTAACAAGAAGTTGAAAATATTAAATATTTCATAACATGAAGTAAGACTAAGACCTAGAATATTTTATATTATATAATAAAATTATTTTTAATTATCTAATTGAACTAAATCTAAAAGAAGTTGCATAATAGTTATACCCAAGGATTTTATGTAACATATCCTAAAATGTTTCGCAGTCTAGAAGCATTCCACTTACATTTAAGGGATTCTGCAACTAACCTACTGTCACGCTATTCACACTGCTCTTCTTTCCAGCTAATAAAAAGAGTAAGGATGAGTTCTAAGAATAGCTAAAAAGAACTGCTTACCATTAAACATGTAAAAAGGTCATTTTTAACATTCAATATTTCTTAGGTGCACTTTGCTCTCACAGGATCTTACAGTCTTCGCAGAAGGAAGAGAATGAAAGATAACAGCCGTCCTAACTCTTATATCTAAATCAGAACATTCAAACCCAGGTCTAAATTATTTAATTTCACCCTCAATGGAAAAGTGATTAAGATAGAAAAAATATAGGAATCCCTATGGGTTTATTGAACCTTCATTAATATTTAAAGGAAGCTTCCTTTTGTCAAAAGCTCAAGAGGTTTCCACACTTCCAATCAATGGATAACAGTTGGGATGAGTTAGAAGTTTGCTTTTGGTTGGAAGAACAATTATTGTGGACTCAGGTAAGTTCTCCAGAAATTAGTTGTGGGGAAAAGGATCTTAGAATCTAAAGATGTAAACACTGATTCTCTGAAAACTTTCCATTCTCATAGTATAAACTCCTTGAAAAGCATATTCCAGTTGAAATCACTGCCATAAACCACCTCAGCCTTCCACTAAGAAGCTCCACTATTCAGTGATCCATCTCTACATCAGGAAAAGAGAAGGAGAACAGTAAGATAGAAGAGAAAACTATCTAACCAAGAATGCAGCCAACTGTTCTCCATTGGCCAAGAGCAGCTATAAGCTGTGAGCGCCAAGGCTCCCAGCAATGAGGGGAGCAGGTGCACTGGCTTGGTAAAAGGGTCTTGTGAAGTCTCAATGGTGCTCACTGCACACACATGCACTTGGCTCAGGGCTGAGGATGCAAATATTAGACCTAGCCCATGCCTTCCAGATGCACTCAAACAAAAAAATCTATATTATATATATATATATATATATAGATATATATATAATATATATATAACATGTAGATTATAATTCCTTTTAAATTTCTTCTCCTCCTCCTCTCTTCCTCCTCTCCTCTCCTCCTCCTCTCCTCCTCCTCTCCTCCTCCTCTCCTCTCCTTCTTCTTCTGGTAAAACAGTGCTCTTTCTGCCCTATTCTTTGAGAAAAGGGATCTTTTATTTTGTTCAATATACATTGGCTGTCCATTGTTAGCCAGGCCCTCTACTCAGAGCTACAAAAGGATCACAAGTGAAAGAAGGTGTAAGAAAGAATTATAGCAGCATTTCTATCCCAAGGAATCTTTACCATGGCCCTACATTACCTGCATGATGTTCATGCCTAACTAACCTTTATTAACCCTTGTTTACTTGCTTCCTCATTTTTTTCTATGTATTTTTATTGTGGTAAAATATACATAACATAAAATTTACTATTTTAACCATTTTTAGGTGTACAGTTCTGCTTACTCCTTCTAAAAGCAGTGTTCTCTTTTACCAAGAGTTAGACACATAGCATGGTAATAGAAGTCAGATGACCCTGCCTTTGTTCTTTGAGGTAAAAAATCTCTTAGGCTCCAAGTCTCTACTTAAAAAGAAGTTTTCTGCAATGCTACCAGTTATGATATTTGGTACAAATATCTAAGGCACTTAGGATGTTCATGTTCAGAGGGAAAAATATTAAACTGCCTACTCTGGACTAACAATCTTGGCACTGCATTTTGATTCTCCAGTTTCCACACATATCATCACAATGATGGGGGTTCTGTTTGTTGAAAGAATATAAATAATTAAAATCCTGCAGAGAGCAGATTTTTATTTACAGGGCTCCATTGTCATTCTCATACCTGGTGGGAGTATGGCAAAATTACACGAGCTTATTAAAAAAACAAAAATTGATGGTTCCAGCTGTTCCTCTCCCCCGTGGAATGAGATCAAATAGCGGCTGCACAGAAGCAAGAACTGTCAGTATATAAAGAGCTATGATTGGAATGAGAGGGGAGCTAACTAACATTTGGTGGAATGAGTTCTCAGATGCACGAGCTCCCCATTGTGCCCAGGGCTTCCTGGACACCACCACATCTTGGAGTTCAGATGTTCACACTATGAAATGTTGCCAAGCCCAGCCTTAGCCCTTGTTGGATGTTCTGTTTCATCATTTCCTTTTTATTTATGATTCCCCCACATTTCTTAAGATAAAAGCTTACACTGCAGAAACAGTCTAAAGCATACCCCCTACATACAAACTGATCTCCAGATTACCAGTGAAATTGCTGCCTTTGTATACTTATGGACTGACGTGATAACTGAAAATAACTTCCATTAGCACTATAAAAACTCCAGCTGATACCAAATGAATTTCATTTGATACCAGCAGAGAAAAATATTGGCTACTGAGATATTCTTTGTTCATGGTTATTTACAGTTAGCTAGAATCCATGTACAATTCATCCAGCCAGAAGGCGCCATACGATTTCCCTCACTTGAGGACCTTGTATGGAAAGTCTTTCACAAAAGACTGGCTCACCTTCATTTATTGAAATATGGGACCACTCTTGTCACACCTGGTCCACTAAACAAACATGGACATGACTAATAATTAAATTATTTGGAGTAAGAAAGATGTAAATGGACGTTTCACAGATGTGTGGTACCTGAACTTTGACTTTTTCCCTCCCCTCACCACCTCCGCCCCATTGCCTTCCTATTTTGTAGATTTTGGATATAGTCAACTAGATGATCAGAATACTCCACAAAACTGTACTTCTGGGCATTTTTAAAATGTAAATATTTCAAATATACATGTATCACCACTTAGTATTACCACTAAGAATTAAGGATCGAAATTTTGTTATGTCTCCTGTAGTCCTTTTACATTTTTTAAAGAGAAATCACAGATACCATCGAGACTGCCAATTTTGCTCCCTTTCTGGTGAAACCATTTTCTTGAAGTTGGTATGCATCCTGTCCATTCATGTTGCTATACTTCCAATATATATGCATGTTTCATAAACAATTCTACATGTCTTTAAATAGTACATGTACCTGTCTTTCTATAAATTGTTTCTTCATTCAACATTATGGGTTTTTAAATTTTTCATTGTAAATCCACATGCAGTTGACCATTTTAATCATTTGAAGTGTACAATTCAGTGGCTTTAATTACATTCACAAAGTTGTGTAATCATCACCACTATTTAGTTCCAGAACATTTTCATCGTCCCAAAAAGAAACTCTGTAGCCATTAAACAATGACTCTCCGTTTCCCACTCCTCCCAGCCCCTGGCAACCGCCATTCTACTTTCCAATTCTATGAATTTGCCTGTTCTAGATAGCTTACACAAGTGACATATGTCACTTTATACAATCATATAACATTTGTCTTTTAGGCTGGCTTATTTAACTTAGCATATCAACATTGTTTTTTATGTCAACCCATATTGATACACACCAATCTAGGTTATTCACCTTAAATATTGAATAGTGTTTTAGTATAACCATAATTCTATTGATGGACATTTAAGTTTCAAGTAATTTGCTGTGACAAAAGCAATGCTGCAGTGAACATGGAGGGAATTCACTGGAAGTAGAAATGCTGGGTGTGTGAGTCTTCAGCAATTTGTGTACCAACTTGCTCTCTAAAGTCATTGAACCAATTTATATTCCAGCAGTGGATTGAGTTCCTGCTTCCCCATACCCTTACTTGCACTGACAGATTTTCATTTAGTTTTTGACAATCTGATGGATGTGAAATGGCACGTCAATTTTTTAATTGGCATTTTCCTAATTAGTAGTGAGGTCGAGCATCTTTTCATGTTTATTAACTATTTCATGTGTTTTTTATATGAAATGCCTGCTCACAACCTTTGTGCTCTTTTATATTATCTTTTGCTTTTCTATTGATTTCTGGAGGAAATACAGACAGACAGACAGACAGACAGACAGACAGACATATTCTGCATAATAACCATTTGATTGCTATGTAAGTTTTGGTAAATTTTGTTCATCATCTCTATTATTTGTTTTCCAGTCATTAATTTCTGATGATTCTATCTATGTTATATTTACCCTTCTGCTTTGGTTTAATATGTTTTTCTTTGTCCATTTTCTTAATTTGGAGACTCATTTTTTTTAAATTTTCTATTTCCTAATTCATGCACATAAGGCTACAAATTTCTCCCTAAGTAAATGCTTTAGCTTGCCCTCACAAGCATGGATAGCTAGGGTTTTAATTTAATTTAAAAGACTTTGTAATGGTCCTTCTGCTGATGTCTTTCCCTGTTAGTTCCTTCAGCAGAGGCCTGGGGATAGTACATTTTCTTTTCCTTTGTAGATCTGAATGCATAAACATTTTTTACTCGAATCTTGAATGATCAGGATGATGCATGTTCTCTCTCAGCCTCTTGAAGACAGTTTGAAGAACTGTTTGTTGCTGGGGGAAAGCAGCTGTCAACCCAAGTGCCATATCTTCCAAGTCATCAGTCTTCCCTTTCAGGTAGAGTGAAAGATGTTCTCTTTGTCTTTGGTTTGTTTGTTGGTTGGTTGGTTGGTTGGTTTATTATGGTTTAATTTTGATGCATCTAGAGTGACTTTTTTTAATTATTACTATTTTTTTAGGATTTGTGTATTTCTTCAATTTGATAACTTGTATCTTTCCTCAATATGGAATGTTCTCTACCGTCTTGTTTCTCCTTCATTCTTTCTATTCTGTCATTCAGGAATGTCTATTAGGCATATGTTGGACCTCATTACTTCTAGGTTCTCTTTCAAATCTTATACAATCTCTTTCAAATTTTCAATCTCTTGGTCTCTCTTCACTTACTTTCTAGAATTTTTATTTGGTCTTTTTTTAAATCTACCTATTCCTTGTTACAATATCAAGTTTTTACTCTGTGATTTCTATTTCTTCCTTTAAACCTTTGATCTTTAAAGTACCTTTATTTTTAAATCCTCTTTTATATTGTTTTGTTGTTGTTGTTTGGACATAAAAATACTACTTTTATTTTATGTCTACTGACACTCCCTCCTTTCCTCATGTAATTCATAGTTTTGGCTATGAACTCATATTCAGAGAGGATTCATTTCCATGTGGGTACCCAGCCCCTGGTTCTGAAGGCAGCCCAAGCTAGTCCTAAACAAATTAAATCACAATATCTGGGCACGAGGTCTAGGAATCAGTACTTTAGTTTTTACAACACATATTTACAACACATATCAGATAATATATCTGCTTTCACTACCTTTGTAAGGTATTTGCATTCAGCATCTGCTCCCTAACTCCACTAAATCTGTCCTTAATTTTGGCATCTGCAGCTTTTCATTTCTTACTTTCAGTTTAGATACATGGGGAGGTGGCATTTTTATCACAATAAGATACACATATACATAAAATTTTTCATTTTAACCATTTTAAGCACACAATTCAGTGGCATTAAGTATATTTCCATTTTGCACAAATATCATCACAATCCATTTCCAGAACTTTTAATTATCCCAGACAGAAATTCTGTATCCACTAAACAAAAATATCCCTCTTCCCCTCTCCTCTCAGCCCCTGGTAATCTCTATTCCACTTTCTATCTCTGTAAATGTGAGTATTCTAGCTACCTCATATAAGTGGAATCATACAATATTTGTCCTTTTTTGTCTCACTTATTTCACTTAGCATAATGTTTTCAAGGTCCATCCATGTGATAGTATTTATCAGAATTTCATTACTATTTATAGCTAAATAATATTCCATTGTATGGATATACTACATTTGGTTTATTTATTCATTTTTTGATGAACACTTGGGTTGTTTCCACCACTTGGCTATTGTGAATAATATTGCTATGAACACAAGTGCACAGGTACTTGTTTGAGTCTTTGCTTTCAATTCTTTGATATATACCTAGAAATAGAATTTCTGTGTTGTCCAGCAAGTCTATGTTTAGCTTTTTGAGGAACTGCCAAACTGGTTTTCATGGCAGCTGTATCATTTTATATTCCTACCAGCAATTCACAAGGGCTCCACATCCTCACCAACACTTGTTATATCACATTTTCTGATAACTGTTCTCATAATGCATATGAAATTTTTGAGCACATTTTTTTTATTGTTGTGAGTTTACAGGTATTTTTAAAAAGACAAATAAATGGCAGATATAATGTAAGTTCACACTGTGATATATCAGCTCTGATACTCACAAGATGGCACACTCATAACAAGATCATTTGAGGAGGTTTATTTAGAAAGGGTCTGTATACAAAGTCCTGAGCCAGGAGGAAGGGAACTGCAGGAATAAGACAATAACTTGATGTTAATAGCTAGACTTTTACCAACCTAAGCCAAAGAAATTAGTGGAAAAAGCAGTTACCTGCACCTAGAAGGTGAGAGACGTGTTGAGAAGCCACCTAATATGAGAAATGGCACAGCGAGGCTGGAAGTAACCTCATGGGAAGGAAGCCAGGGTCTTAAAAACTGACCTAATTTTTACTGTATACTTGAAACTAATTTAAATAAATACATTTCTTTTAAAAAATAGAGAACATATGAGGGAGAAAATCCTAAACTGGAAATACATTAATTATTTTTTAAAAATGACCTAATTTTCCTGCTCCCTCCAATGTCTTACCAGAATCTCTACAGGTCAAGTGGAAGCCAAAAGATAAGGAAGCCCTTGACATTGTTTCTACACGTCAGCTGTCCAGAAAAGAGAGCATGTGCTAAGTAGAAAACAGATCTAGAGGGACAAGTGAAAAGTGTGCATTAGTGTAGTTATTTTATCTCCTGGAAGCAGATAAAGCTCCAGAATGTATATTTGAAAATCTGTAATCAGGTCACTGATACCTATGGAAACTAAAAGCATTATTGTCACATGTATATTTTGTATCCCTGAGCACATACAAACACAGTTTATACCTTATCACTTTAAAAAGACATAGGAAACATGGTGTTTGGTTGGTCTGATATCAGCAAGCTGTTTCTGAGAAGGCATCAAGGACACATTTGGACATTGTGTAAGATAGCACAGTTGCTGTCCATGAAATTATCTCCAAACTTTAGAGCTATGCTCCTCAATCATCCAGAACAAGAATAGACTCTCTCTTCAGCTCTTGTCTTTTCAAGAGTATGTAATCAATGTCTTCTCAATGGTATGCAATCAAGTGATTTTTGTTGAATAAATTAATGGTAGTTGAAAACTTTCTGACATCCTTTTCACTCTTTCTTCCAATGGATCATCTCTGAAACCCCAGAATTCCCAGTGCAGCAATGTAGGAAGAAAAACCCAAGGAACCACAGAAATATGTCACTTTATAAATTTCCCGAGAAGAGAATAGCGTTTTGTATTATTCTTAGATTTTTTATTCTCCAGAAAAGCAGTAACATTATCCTCAAAATGTTCTTATCTGATTAATAAATTTATATGTCAATATGGCCTCTAAGAACCTGACCTTGCACTCTTAGACAACTTAAATTCATAACTATAAGATGAGTAAGAAGTTATTTTTTCTTTTCATTATTACCCCCAAAGTTTCATATAGTAATATTCTGGAAATTCTCATTTTGAAAACATGCAGTTTGTTCATTTCTCTAAGGTCTGAATATAATGGTATAATGTCTCATAAAAGGTCATCTGTACTTCTGAATCCTCACATATTAAATGAACTATTTGGAATTATAAAATTTTAAAAATCATGAATCGATAGAAAAACTGTGCAGATGTACAAAACTGCCTCAATAGTTTATCTAAAACGAAGGGAAGAAATTACAAATAGCCAATTGTATCAGGCTAAGACAATGAAAGAGGATCTTCAAAACCTCCTGTTCAGAGGATTAACCTTGAACTACTTGCATGTATAGGGTTCCAAGTATATTTGCTCAGCACTACTTTAGATGCAGTAGGGAAAAATAGGAAGTGTGCCCTGACCTCAAGGAGCTAACATCCAGGAGAGACGAGACATACAGATACAGAGCACTAACATAAATGAGATGTCTGATGGCATGCAAAGATGAGTGCTGGAAGCAACAAAGGCAGCAGACACTCAGGAAGAGAGAGATCCTGGGGGGAGGAAGAGGGGATGGTAGCCAGGTATTCAAAGAGGGGCCGAGCTGAGGTGAAGCCATAGAGCCGAGAATGCGCATGGCACTTTCAGAAGCTGAGGAGGGAACCAATTTTATGGAAGCAAGAAATGTTAGAGAGTGGTGGGGAAATGTCTACAGATTGGGGCATGGCAGAAAGTTTTCTAGCAGAGGAACAAGCAAACCACAGACTGGAAAGAAATATTTGCAACACATATATCAGGCAAAAGATTTATATTTCAAATATCTAATGAACAACTACAGTTTGATAATAAAAACACAAACAATCCAACTTATTTTGGTGGACAAAAGTCTTAAACAAGCGCATCGCACTGTGTGTGTGTGTGTGTGTGTGTGTGTGTGTGTGGAGATATCTCCACACACAAATGGTCACATGAAAAAGTGCTCGATATCATTATTTATGAGTGAAATACAAATTAATAAGAAAATGAGATGCTACTTAGCACCCACAGAGTGATTAAATGAGTAAGACTGACAAAACCAAGTGTTGACAAATGTTGTGAAGCAACTAGAATTCTCACACATTGCTGATGGAAAAAGAAAACGAAAAAATCACTGGAAAGCAGCTTGGCTGTTTCTTATAAAATTAAATGTGTAACCTAGCTATTCAACTCCTGGGCATTTACCCTCCCCCTCCCCCCCAAAAAATGAAAACAGAAAGAGACTTATACACAAATATTTATGGCATTTTTATTAATAATAACCAAAAACTGGAAAAAAATTCAAATTTCCATCAACAGAAAAATGGATATTGGAGATATATCTGCATGTTAGGATATACACTATTTTTTAAAAAAAGGAACAAACCATATATATAATATAGATGAATCTCAAAAATACATGCTGAGAAGTAGAAATCCAGAGTAAGCAGTTACTGATATTGTTCAATAGTTCAGTGCTGCCTCAGAGACCCAGGCTCTTTCTCTCTCTGCACAACCACCCTTACCATCCTGACTTTCATTCTTCTGGCCACAATATAGCTGCTACAGCTCCAGACATCGCATCATGTCAAAGGCAGGAAAAGTGGGGAAGGGCAGCACCAGCACCATCTCTTTACTTCTCATGAGACTTCCACTTGCACTTCTCTTTTCTGGTTTTCATACATTTTGCCAGAACCAGTCACATAGCAACCCCATGAAAGCTAAAAAAGGGAATCTGCAATCTTTATTTAGACCAGTTTTGATTTTTCTACTTAGATCTAGGGTATATTACCGCCCAGGGCAAAATCAGAGTTTTTTTTTTTTAGCAAGGCAGATAGGAGAGATGGATATTGCGCAGACAACTGACAGTGTCAGGCATACAACTTCAATGTCAAAACAAATCAATCTAAATCCTTTGGGCCTGGGACTAGGAGGAGAACAAATATCCTAAGCCATATTGCAGACATCCACAGAAGTCATGGTACTCACTCTCAGGCAGACACTAAGACATTCATTCAGTACCAAAGGAAGAGAACAAGTGGTGCGGCCAAATTAAATATTTTGAAACAGCTGCTGAGGAATGAGAAGCAAAGATCAAGAGATAGCAAGTCCCAATGCTATGCATTGGCATTAAAAACAAGTTAGATTAAGGAATTTAAAAAAGGAAAAATAAGAGTATGTTAGTTAGCTCAGGCTACCATAACAAAATAACTGACTGGGCAGCTTCACAGCAGAAATTTTTTTCTCACAGTTCTGAAGGCTGAAAGTCAAAGATCAAGGTAACAGTGCTTGATGAGGGCTCTCCTCCTGGCATGCAGACTTCTCTCTGTGCTCTCACGTGACAGAGAGAGAGAACTTTGGTACCTCTTCCTCTTTTAATAAGGGCGCCAGCCCTATAGGATTGGGGCCCCACCCTTGATGACCTCTTTTAACCTTTATCAACTCACAGTCTTTGTCTCCAAGTACAATCACATTGTTAGTAAGGGCTTCAACATATGAATTTGGGCGGGAGACGAACATTTAGTACATAACAAAACATAAACAATGAACTATTCAGGGGATATGTCCCATTTCAAATAAACACATTGTCATGGGCATTAGGGAGTTTCTCCAAACTGAATGTCTAATTCTGTTGAGAGAAAAACCCTGAAAGCCGCACTTGGGATAGAAGAAACCCCAAGTTTTTGCTTCCCCACTAAAGTCAACAGACTCAGTTTGAGAGACGGTCTCCTTTGTTTCAAATGCTTGGAATGCTCATCTCTGCCTTAACCAGCCTGCTATACACCACAGCAGAGCTCCCGACTTCCTGGAGCAGATGCATTGTTTACAAACAAAATACATTGGCTGGCGTATAGTAGCTGTGATTAAGTTAATGACTAAGTGCTGTTTTAAGATGGCAAATATCTGAAACCCACATATCTTGCATGCTATTATTTGGTTCGGTAAATGTTTAGACAGCCGGTGGAAGTCTGCCCTGACACCAGCATTAAAATGCATAGTCGTGGAGTGCGGCACGCATTCCCAGCAACTAAGATTCTTTCTCCTCTTTCATGTTGAAAGAGACTCAGATCTGCTGTTGAAGGCAAAGCTGGCAGAGCTCAACCCCCTATGCTTCATGAGCCATAGTTTATGTTCCGTACAATAAAAAGAATGTAATAACTTCCCCGTCATTGTGGCTTCATAAAAAGAACATGGACACATTTTAGCTGAAATGGGCTTTAAAAATCTTCTAGGCCAGTGGTGTTCAAACTCCCTTTAGTAGCAGAGCCCTGTTTTCAAGTGAAATAGTCCACAATGCTCCAGTAATTAAAAGATAAAAGTAGTGCTGCTTGGCTAAAACACAGATAACAGCAACCCTCGCAGGCCCCGGGAGGCCCTAAGTGCCACTGCGGTGCCCTAGATCTCGAAAGAGCCTGGTTCGCAAAGGATTTCCCCAACCTGTGTTTGAGATTTTTTTGAGCCTTTTTTGATTTCTTATACATTTTGGGAAATAGAATCCGATCTTTCCTGTCAATCTTCAGGATCAGGACCTTCGTAGAAAAGACTAGCAAAGAGAATGAAGATGGAAAATTTCCCATTACATTTTTGCTGAAATAAGTTGTGAGCTCTGTGTGATACAATAGTTGAAGGGAAAAGTAGAACCCATCTCTTCCAGGAAGGAGATGAACATTGAAAACTAAGTTAAAATAATAAAATAAAATAAAAATAAAATAAAATTAAATAATTAAAATAAAATAAAATAAAATAGGTATGGATGGATAATAGGCTTATATGGGGCAGGTGTGAGGCCAGGTTGAATCCAGAAGGTACCCTGGTTGAAAGGAGAGGGAATAAGAGCCTGGGACCTTATTCACTGGTCATCTGCCCATCCCCACCCAACAAGAGTGGAGGTCTCTAAGCACATGTACAGAGGAGTAAGGCTCCACAGTACACATTTTGAACCCCATTCTTCAACACTAATACCCATAATAATAAGCATAATAAATTACTAGTAAGAAATAATGCTAATCAGGGCTATCCAGAGCAATCATGACTCAATCATGGTGGTCTTTGGCATTCCCCACAGCCTCTTCTGCCCGCTTGCCCACTCTCCAACCACAATATAATCTTTCTTGCTGAGGAGAAAACCTGCTAGATGAACTCACTCACACCAAGGTGTGGGGAAATCATGGCTCGCCCCTTTTGTGACAATTCTAGAAAGATGGGAGAAAAGAACAAATCTGAAAACAAGCAAATAACACAACTAAAGAGACATCGAGAACGCCAGGGGCTGAGGAAATTCACAACCACCCTCAAATCACAACCTAGAACAAAACCCTCCTTCAGTTGCTAGGATAGAGTTTGAGCAGCTGGTATAAAACAGCCTGGGGGACATCCATTCAAGCAGACCTCCACGCACTTACAGTTTAATCAGTAATAGTTCAGCAAACATTTGTTGAGTTCCTACTATATGCAAAGCACTTCTATCAGCATTGGGGAGGCAGAGTTTAAAAACACTGGTCCCTTCCTTAAATGAATTTAAAAATCTAATAACATAAATAGACAGCAAACAATTGAAGGGAAAGAACGTGAAGATATGTTTTTAAAGAGGGAGATACTAGCTCAGTTAGGGAGGGAGCAGGGTGAGGTGTGGCTTCACAAAGAGGTAATGTTTGAATGATAAATTTAAGTTTGCCCACTACGAAAGTTTATACGGGGACCAAGGACATGTAAACTGGGAAACTTCTGAAAGCATGAGTAGCTTCTATAATTTATTTAGTTATATTATCTGAGTGGAATGTGCAACATGTATTCGAGGGTATAGAAGCAAAGCTGAATGCATTTGTTTACTTCTTCCAACTCACTTGACAATGTTGAATTTTACTTGAGTCCAATGCTCATGTAAATCAGTGATGATTAAGAAACCTCCTATCCTCTTGTTTTCCCAGAAACAGCTTATTGCAAAGAACCCCGCTTCCTCTTATGACATTGATAAGACTCATGGATGTCCCCTTGTATACTTATGACAAGGCTTCACAAACGATTAGCTGAACTACTTCTCCCCACTGAGCAATCAGAATAAAAGCCCATTCATTTGACTGAATCAAACCTTACTTAAGCTTCTCTCCTTCCTCTGGGTCTCTGAACTTTGACTCACACTAAGCCTGAGTCAACACACAGCCCCTCCTGAAAGCCTACCACCGAACCAGGGTAAAACATTCTCTCATCTGCTGTCCTATCATGCTCTCCCTTTACTGACATAGTCTGACTGCTGTGGCCAAACCAAACCATTCAGTTCAGTTGCAAGGACGCCAATCCTCAGATGATGGGTTCTGTCATAGAGCTGGTGATGAGGCTGTGAAAACCTGCCCCCTCTACCTCATTTCTCTTCCATTATGTCCTTGTCAGATGTTTCTGTCAGATTGGTAGGGTGCCCATTTCCCTTTATGTCTCATATTTCTTTAGCAGCCATTACACCAACTGTCTACTTTTTGAGGGGAAGGAAAAAACCTCTACCATTAAGGGCCCAGACATTATATACTTATTAGATGTAAGGTATCTCAAAGATGAATTATACACATTAGATGTTTTTTTCTGAGACTACTAGTTTATTGAGTCTAGGTTAGCAATAGTGACAACACAATAGGGCAGTCTTTTTAATAAATGGCCGATTTGCTCAACACTGTTGACTTTTAGTCATAATTCATCCTTTGATGCCATAGTGTAGTCTGTATCTTCATGTTTTCACTGGAATTCATTGACATGTTTCAACTAGAGAATTCCAAGGGTTTTTTTCCCCCAAATAAAAAAAGCTATTCTCCTTCAAGAAAGAATTAATAAATTTTACTAAGTGTTTTAACATTTTGATTCTTCATGAAAACGATTCATGGGTCCCTGCTCCCAGGCTAGGATTATTTAAAAATCCTATTTAGAAACCCTAATTAGAAAGTGGTGTTATGTATCTAAGTTCTTTTCAGTAGTAATTAGTTATTAGGTAATAATAATAGCAATATCTAACATTTGCTGTGTATATATTATGTGCCAGTTAATTTGCATTCCTACATTGTCTCATTTAATCCTTACAACCATCTTGAAATTGTAGTATCCTTATCAACATCTGAGGGTAGAGAAATGTTGTCTGAGAGAGACAGGGTGACCTGCTCGAGGAGACAAAGCTGACCCAGGTCTGTCTGACCCAAAGTTTACATACTTTCCACTATATTCAGGCTGTTCTGTTGATGTTCCAGCTAGTGCTCTGATAGCTATCCTCTGTTTCCCTATGAAGAAACAAGACCGCATTTTCCTTTTTCATTTTCACCAGTCATTAGGACATTCTCAAGCATGAGGCCTGCTAGGACTACTGAAGTAAGAATTAGAGAGAACGGAGAGGAAACCAGGACCACATTGGATTGAGGTGAATGAACTACCCTAGTGCAAGGAAGGCTAACTCTTGTTTGGTGCTTGGTGTCTGGCACAGAGGATGAAGGGGAAGGCCAAACTCAAGTTGTAACAGACAGGTATCAATAATAGAAATCCCAGACAGCTACTACATGTAGTTAGTATCATAAGGCCAGCAGTGCATGATGTTTTAATCAGATGGTGGCGTGAGAGGCAGGAACCAGGCTCCCAGGGGTGCCAACAAGAAACTGTAGAACTAGCAGAGAAAGTGAAGGATCCTGATATTTTGAATGGATCTGGCCAGCACGAAGCCCTCATTGGATACTTGGCTCCAACTAGTGGGCTTATGCTCACTTCTGCAGGTCAAAACTGGCTCAGGAAGTAGGCAGGATTAATGTCACAATGAAGGACACCTGAGAATTGAGCTTTGGTAGTGAGGAAGATTAACAATCAGCCTTTGATGATAGATGGGGAAATTCTTTTATTGTTTTACAACCTGGATGAGGAAAGTTTTTGAAACAGTGCAAGAAAGAAAGAAAGAAAGAAAGAAAGAAAGAAAGAAAGAAAGAAAGAAAGAAAGAAAGAAAGAAAGAAAGAAAGGAAGGAAGGAAGGAGGAAGGAAGGAAGGAAGGAAGGAAGGAAGGAAGGAAGGAAGGAAGGAAGGAAGGAAGGAAGGAAGGAAGATTTAGAAGGCAATAGAGGTGGCTTTAACCTTCTCCTTCCCAAGTACAAGAAGTTATGAAGGCCTTTTCCAACTCCCACCAAGTCCCCAGCAGCCTACAGATTGGGAGAATATCACATCAATTCCAAAGTAAGCAATAACTCTGAATTATTTTTAAACCACAGAAACACCCATAAGTGTGAAAATCTCCATTGATT
This sequence comes from Eonycteris spelaea, assembly GCA_003508835.1. Taxonomy (NCBI): domain Eukaryota; kingdom Metazoa; phylum Chordata; class Mammalia; order Chiroptera; family Pteropodidae; genus Eonycteris; species Eonycteris spelaea. The sequence continues at coordinate 349,096 of PUFA01000067.1, read as the reverse complement.
CTGTTAATATTTCCCGTTTCCATCTGCCACTTCTCCCAAAATTCAAAAGTATTAATGAAAATAATTTTACTCATTTTGATGTTATATAAATTTTAAGTCTGAAAACAAAGATACAAATATTATTATGTTGTTAATGTTAATACTTCAAAGACCAATCCATAGACCATGTGAAAGATGCCCCTTGAATACTCTGATAGTAACAACTACTGATAACTGCATTGCACTTATACTTTTTAGGATTCTTTCACATAAAATATTTAATTACCACATTTTATAAACAATTTTATTTACCTATCCCATCTCTGGGGCAAGCTTAATTATTGTTCCCTGTTTACAGATAAGGAAACGCATCTCCAGAGATATTAGATTACTTGCTCAAGGTCAAGTAACTAGAAAAATCAAGGCTGGATCTAAATCCCAGTTCTCTGCTCTAGAACATATGTCTTATTCTTCTCCACCATGCCACGCTACCTACAACCTTTAAGAATCTCTCTTCCGAAGAAATAGAGGCCGGGCTCTGTGACCACTGAAAGTCTGCTCCTCAAAATGGACCTTTTCGAAGTCCATCAAGAAAACACTGAAAAAGCCCTATGGTGTTAAGACACAAATATGATATGTAAGCCACAGGGATTCTGTGGATCCTCAGAACGAAAGCAGCACCCTGGATTTCAATTGTGGCACATTTATTCTGTGATCATGCTCTTCTTGTCTGGTATGTCATTCCTTTTTAATCTCCACACAAATCAGAATGTCACAAGCCACAAAAGCTGTGAAATTCTGAGCCTGCCATGGAAACATGACTCCTGATGCATGTCAAAAGAAATTGGCCAAATCCAACAGAACTTCTTCCAAGGGAGCTTTGCGTTTTTCAGCCCATTGTTTTTGTCTCCATAACAACTACATTGAACAGAACATTATGGATTAAATGGTTTTGCTTATAGTCATTAAAGAAGCACAATTTATCTACCTGTGCATAATTTGGGGTAAAAGAAATTACTCTATTCAAGACTCTCTATTCGAGAGTCTCTTTCCATTACATGAGATAAACTGTAAAATTTGTCATTTTGCCATGACCATACCATAAAAATTTATTGTCTTTCTCCACGTTTTCCATCTTTCTTCCCAACTTTATAAATAAGATGGACTTTTCTTAGAAATACCAATGGAGTTAAATCAGTAGCACAATTTATCATTTCATACTTTTGGCTAGGAGAAAGGCTAAAATTGGCACCTGAGGGTATTTCCTCTCTTGTTAGAACACATGGCTCAGAGTGAGGGAGAGATCATTGATTTACAAGATGTACACTCAGATCAACCTCAGAGCTTCCCAGGAAATTCTGGGCCACTGGCCAATAAAAGTCAAGTGGTTCAGAGCTCCAGCCTTTACGCCACCCACTAACAGTTTCGCCTCAATGCTACACTGAAGACCCACGAAACTATGAGATGATAAATGTTTGTTCTTTTAAGACACTATATTTAGGGATAACTTTTTACATAGCAATAGATAACTATGTACTTTGTCCTTATCTCATCCTATACAAAAGACATAGACTTCTCACTATCACAGCCTGACCTTATTCTAACTCTCAGTTAGGCTAGTAAACAGGCAGCCCCAGTACTACTCTGTCCTTCAAAAAGACCACCACAGATAATTGAAGGAAACTTTCATTGCACAGAGGGCTAGTGACCATAGCTCTTGCCTGTTTCCTGCAGACCCAGATCCTGGGCTCAGTTCAGCCTCCAGGGCTGGTGGAACCATACAGCAAGTTCCCAGAACATCTCTTAGAGTCTTTCCCTTTCCTATTTCACTCTCATAAAAAATAAGATCTTGAACCCAACTTCTCTGTTCTTTTTAGCATTTTTAAGGCAGATAGGTGACTAATTATCTTACAAGATCAGTCCTCTGAGTTTCAAATTCAATTCCCAGCAACTTTTCAATACTTTTTCTTAAAGGTGAATAAATAGTTGAGAGGCTCATACATTTCTATGGTACTGAGGTGAAGACAAAACCAAGTATGTTAGAGAGATAACATTGTTTCCATTCAGGAGTTAATATTCTTTAAAAAAAAAAAAAAAAACCCAAGGGCGTACATAACAAGGAGAAAACAGGACTGTAAAGAGACAGCACCTCCGGGAGACACAAGCTAGAAAGGTGTAGGTGTTTACACTGTGCGAAGCTTCAGTGTTGGCAGGTTTCATTCCAAAGACTAGACTGACTTCTACAATGAACATGATACCTTGTCCTCCTACAAGAACAATTCTCCAACCAGGTAAAAGTGTTTCTGCATCCATTAACGCTTCATTTTGAAAAGACCGACTATGACAGAGGGAAAACGGTGACATCTCATCTCACCCTGAACTCAGCCAACTTCGAGATCAGAAAGCAGAGATGTCTCTTGCGGATAGCACAAGGAGTGTAGTTTTTATAGAGCTGAATTGCACAGAGGCAGAATAAAATTTCCTTTGGGGAAATGAATGTCTTCTACCTAATGATCGCGAACAATTCTAAATACTGTAAGGCTCCTTATCTCATGCAAGGCTCAGACATGTAGCCGTTGTGAGCCATCAACAAGAACAAGAAGATTTACACTCGAAAAATAGGATAAAACAGAATTTTCGTCCCTTTGAACTGCATCTAACTAAAGCAGTTCTGCCCTCAACAAAGAACTCTGATTATTATGTGACCTTTATCGGACACAATGTGCTTGTATTTTAAGAACTCGAAAGGTGATTGGTGAGCTGCACAACACTCAGCTTGACTTCTCTAGAACCGAAGCCCAGTAGGCAGGGCAGAGCTGAGACAGCCACCACCAGGACGCAGGTAGAGATGGGCCCCTCGTCACAAACAATGTTTTGCAAGGTCCGAGACCAGAAAGAGGCAGTGGCAAAACATGACCGAGACTCAGAATGTTCCCAGGTTTCATCATTAGGAAAAGGAGGAAAAAAGCCAACTTGAAACTTCTATCCTCTGAAAGCCTGTCACTGCTCTCAGAAATTTAAATTTAGATCTCCAGTGTCTGAAAAGGTCAGCAGGGCCAGCAAAGATGGTCTTTGATGTTCCTTCAGTGAGCTTTCTTCTCCCCCACTCCCAACAAAAGCTTGCTATTTCTCTTAGGTTATTCATTACTTCTGTATTCTCAATTTGCCTATCTCAAATATATTTCTCCCACACCACACACACACACACACACCACACACACACACACACACACACACACATACTCACACGCAAAACTCAAAGTGTGTTCTAGAGCCTTTATTCTTTCCATTCAAACCTAATAAAAATAAAATGTGTCCTCCACATAGAGACACAAACACATCAGTGTGGCAGTTTTTACTTGCAATTTATACCAGGTACTGGGAAGAATGTGAGTCATGGCCTCCAATTCCCAACTGCCCCATCATGTCAAAGTTTTTATTCAATCAATCTCTAAGTAGTCCTTTCAGACAGGAAGGAGTGGTGACTCAGACACTCAGTGAACGTAAAATACCTTAAGTCTATCTTTCTCCTGTATCCCTTTGCACTATGATGCAAAAGGCAGCCATGGTTCCAGGCCACAGCTGTCACTTTTAGGTGGCACTTCCAAGTACAGCCTTAAAGAGGATAAATACAAATAAGACACAACTCAAACTCTGAGCTGTCCACTGAAAACTCCGGTCAGAAGGATTTAAATGAAGATCATATCCCTAAAGTATGTAGTAGTGTAACCTCTTAGAAAAGTAAATTGACTGTATATTTCATGGCCTGGGTGGTGTCTCCTCTAGAATTTATACATTGAACTCCTAACCTCCATACCTCAGAATGTGACATGTTTGGAGTTAAGGGGTTTATAGAGGTCACTAGGGCCCTAATCAAAAGACTAGTGCCTTATAAGCAGAGAAAATTGAACACAGACACTGCACAGAGGGAAGATGGTATGAAAGCACAGAGAGGAGATGGCCACCTGCAAGCCAGGGAGAGAGGCCTGGAACAGATCTTTCTTTTGCAGTCAGAAGCAACCAAACCTGCCAATACCTTGATTTTGGACTTCTGGCCTTCAGAACTGTGAAACAATAAATTTCTAGTGTTTAAACCACCCGGCCTGTGGTACTTTGTAATGGCGGTCCTGGCAAACTAATGTAATATCCATTTCTACGTAGGGATCAGCATGGTTCCCTGGGTAGTTCGTCATGTATTGAGAATCAAATAAAGCTTAGGTGGAGCTGCAATGTTACCACTTCCTCATGATGTGAACTTGGGCAAGGTAATTCACCTTCCTGAGACCAGTTTTTTAACTGTAAAATGTGGATAATAATGTCTATCTCAAAGAGCTGTTATGTGGGTTAAAGAATATAATGAGCATGAAATGCTGGGCACATGCTAAGTACTCAAAAACAGTGACTTGGTATTGATAGTTTCACAAGTCTTTGAACTTTATAAAACATAAATATAAACAACAATGACATTAAGAAAATAACCTCGCTGAATGCTGGAAATGTCAATCTTTGTCGTTTATAAGCATTTCAACATCAAGGGAACACCAGTCATCATGACTTGAAAGTATCTTGAATGAATTATGAATGGTTCTGCTGACAGCCTCATAAGTTAAATATGATACTTCCAGAAATAAATTGATGCAATGGACTCAATACATTTTTACACCTTTTCCAAGAGATGTGGAAAACTGAGAGGTAGTCAGCCTTTAATTACAAAACCATTTAGGACCTAGACCCCTAACACCTAATCCAGCTATTGTGCCATATTGGATTGTGGTTTATTAAATGAAACCAGATTTCTCTTTAGCTTCCTCTACCAAAAACATAAGAGTAAATATTGCTAGGAAAAGGAAATGTCTGGCCACAAACTTTCTTCGAGTGGGATTATCAGTAGTAAGCAGCCCGTGCCTGGGTGTTCTTATCTTGGATTGCTCGATGACATCCCGCCGAGAAGACACTACTAGGCCTAGTGCAGTCTGCAGTCACACCAGTATTTCTTGGTTAAGGTTGTCTTAACTGGTTGTTCCAAATTCTCTCTGTCTTTGGTTCCCCTTCTTCTGAAGGAATATGTTTCTTCTTCTCTCTTAACGTCCTTTCACTTGCTCACTCATTTACTAATATCTGTGATCACCCCCTTAGTCAGATAAGGGTAGGCTCTGCAGTCTATGGAGTAGAGTCTAATCCCAAAATGGTTCTCAGCCCGAGGATCTCAATCAGATCTGAATAGAATGTTTTAAGCGATGCCTCCTAACATTCCTTTCTCTGCGGTCATATCCAATTCTGAGTTTCACCTTTGGAACTGACTCTAGGGCACTGGTGATTCCTTAACTATGTACAGAGTTTTGTTTGTTTGGTTGGTTTTGGTTTGGGGGGTTATTGTTTGTTTTTGTTTTTGTTTTTATTTTTTCAAAGCATTCTTTATTATTATATCTTCTTATTGAATGTGAGGTAGGTGCAGCAGAAGAATTAGAGAAAATTGATCTACAGAGAGGTTATAGCTTGCTCAGGGTCACATGACCAGGGCCTAGGCCTTCAGATAAGGCTCTCTAATTCTTCCCCCAAAACACACAGCACCTACCCAAGGCAGGAACACAGGACATTGTTGTATTCCCAATTTCTGCCTGTGCCTTGCTCATGGGTCCTTCTACTCCCAAAGAAAGTATTCTCTGTCCTCTTTACCTGCTCATCTTGTTCCCCAGGGAGCCTGGAATGAGTTTCCCTCACAACCTCATAATGACACAGTGGGATTAGGGAAGGACATTTGCAGCCAAAGGAAAGTGTTATTTATAGCAATCTGCACAAACCAACTTCGGTGTTAGCTGAAATGACATCCTTCTGGCGCAAGATAAGTGCTGGGCTAATTGTCACCAGTACCCTTTAAAACAGTTCATTAGTATATATAGGCTCCAAGTTTGCCCATCTCTCTACCCTGGACATAATCAGTTCTTTAGCCTCTCCCAAACTGGTTGCATTTCACACAACCTCAGAGGCTTCTCTTTCCAATATAGTTTAAATGAATATTGTATATTTTTGGCAAAAGACATCTATGGGGGAAAATTAAAATTCTGCAGTATTTTCACCAGTGTATGGCCTCTATGTTTGCTCTATCATTTGAACCCCACCTAGAGTTTCTACCATTCAGCCTTTTACACAGCTTCCCTTCCCTTGCATATTATCCTCCACTGCTCTTACCAAGTCTTTCATCTTTCGCATACACCAAACTGATGTGAACCTCCTAGAAAGCAGGACTCATTTCTGTTTCTTGAGCTTCATATCAAAGTGAGGATTATTGAAGTGAGCTTTTACCTCAACAGTGGGATAGATTAATGTTGGAGATCTTAAAAACGTCAGGACAAGCCATTAAATGAGGTAGCATGAAATTTGCATGATACTACATATAGAATGATGTTATTTGTTCTATGATACAAACACATACCTATGTGCTAATAGACACATGGAAAATGACTTTAATTTTTCATTTTTTAATTTTTTTCTGAATTTTTACCATGAACATGAACTACATTTTACAGAAGATAAATACTAAATAAGAAATCACCAATCTCTTAATATAATTTTCAGCTTTATATATGTGCCCAAAGTTGGGTACCTCTGGATCAGCATGACTGCTATTCTTTAGTGCTGTGCATTCTATGCCATTGAATATTGGTCTAGACCAGGATCGACAAACTTTTTCTATAAAGAGCTATACTGTAAATATTTCAGGCTCTATGATTTGCCTCTTTTGCAACTATACAACTCTGCTGATATAGTTCAAAATCAGCCAAAATAACATGTAAACAAATAGACACAGTCATGTTCCAATAAAACAGGCAGCAGGCTGGATTTGGCCCATGAGCCATAATTTATCAATCCCTGATCCAGACCACTATTGTAGCTACTAGCCATTTGTGACTATTTAAATTTAAATTAATTAAATGAAATAAAATTTAAAAATCAGTTTCTCAGTTGCACTAGCCACATTTCAAGAGCTCAGTGACCACATGCAGCCTGTGGCCACTATATTGGACAAACAAATATAGAATATTTCCATCATCACAGAATTCTTACACTCATCTCTCAGGTTGTTCAAATTACACTAGAATTCTTTGGATGAGAGCAAAAAACAGCATTTTATTCCCTAAGCTACTAAATCCTAGTCATTTTTGACACTTGCTCAATATGAGTGATTTATAACAGCATCAAGTAGTGTGAAAGCTTCATATTCTGCACAAAATTGCCATGGTGTGATTTTAAGCAATATTTTAATTTTCACTAGAGCCAAGGTGTTAAAAAGCATGTTGAAATTTTATTTAGAAGATTTAAGAACAGAAAACCAAAGCTATCTGTACAATAAAGATTATGGAGTTGGCCACCATTTACCCTTAAAAAATATTTACCTTAGGAAACTTGTCTTAAATACAAGATTTTTAAATATGCCCAAAAATAATGAGAGAGGAGGAAACAGATAAGATAGAAAGAAATCTGACATACCATGTTTAGCAAATGTGTCATTAAAAGCAACCATCTGGTTCCAGAAGCATTTGAAAAGGAATTTGTCCAAATATTACTTCTACCCCTTAGGAGTCAAAGATGGATGCAAGGTGGGATAGGGACATCTTCTTTTTAAAATCATGAGCTATGAGTCCCAAATAATGACAAAGTAGCTTGCAAAATTACACAGGGCACGACGAATAAGGGAAAGGACTTGAAAAGAAAATAGCACCGTAGAATTTCCCACCTCTTCATCAGATTTGCATAGGCTTCCATTTTCCCCGTGCATTTCTTGTCCACCTGTAATTCCCTCCACAGAGGAGGAATTCACATGGCAGGACAAGTAGCAGAAAAAGAACAAAAGGCTGAGAGAAGCAGCTCCAGTTTATCTGCTTGCCTAGTGGCCCAATGAAGCTTGTTTTCTTTCCAGCCCATTTTAAAGCGGCGTGTGAGCAGCTGGCCACAGCTGCTGCAATAACCGTTTGACCTCCAAAAATCATGATGCCAGTTACAGAAAGGAGGCTCAAGAGTCTGAGAGCAAGGCAATTTGTTTTTGACTCGGAAGCACACACCGCAACAAAAGACCAGAGAAACGTGTTCAGTTCAACTTGTCACAAGACTCTCTCATGCCAAGCTGCATAATTTTATCATTAAAGATCAGGGGTGGCCAAAATAAATAGAACATTGATCAAGTTTTAAAAATAGCAGCGTACAAATCGGTCTCTCTCATTTCAAAGGAACTTCAGTAACTTCCAAAGGACATCATCTTGAGCAAATGACACACTGTATTCTGACCATTGACCAGCTCAGCTATCAAAAGGCTGATGTGACTCCCATGGGAATCCCAGCACTACATACCACAAGCGAAGAAACTGTGACAGCTGTCCGAACATGATTTCTATCACATTCTCTACATGACGGTCAGCATCTCCAGTCCCTCTCACCAAGCCCCCTTTATTCTCTGACTCAGTTTCCCTTTATAAAAATGGTCAAAACATGAGCCTCCTCATGGAAATTTCATGGGATTTGATGTGGTTTCTGAAGAGATACTTTGAAGATAAATGTAGTGAATTTCATATGAACAAATAAAAGGGGTCATGGTTCTCTAAAGAAGGGCTTCTCAAATTGTAAAGTGGGAAACACACCACCTGGGGATCCTGATAAAATTCTGATTCAGGGGGCCTAGATGAGGCCTAAAATAGTTTATATCTGACTAGCTCTCAGATAATGATAATGCGGGTCCATGAACCACACTTGGACTAGCAAAGTTAAGTAGCACATTAATTTCTCATGGTCAAAGAATGCTCTTTAGACTTGAGTTTGATAGAGGGTATTATTCTTAAAGTGAAGAAATGGAAAATGTTTGAGCGAGACTGGACCTAGAACGTTATCTAGAATAAGCTCTTCATTTTTAAAGTATGTTTAAGGGACTCATCCACAGTCATATCACAGAGCAATGGCAGATGCTGGCACGGCTTCCTTTTAACGGCCCCAATAGCACAGAGCTCAAGTGCTGCCCAGCAGGACGAGCATGTGCATTGCACTGCGACGGAGTGGGAGCAGAGGGAAAGGAGAGAGCAGGGGGGATCTTCTTCCTCACACAACTGCATAACTGAGTTAAACAAAGAGCATGGTCCACAACTTTTAGAACTACTAAAAACAGTTGTTGGGTAGCTAGGTTCCAGTAAAATTAATCAACCTATAAAGATTTGATCATATCTACCCATATTTTCCCTTGTAAAATATACTATCACACTCTGAAAAACAGGTAAAGTGGTATGGATCCCAGCTTACTACCTAGGAAAAGCCTTATTTCTCTCGACTACAGAGGAAAGGAACAGACTTTCAAAGCCCCTACTTTGTACCTAACACACTGCTAGTTTCCTTACATATGGTATCCCATATAATCTGTAAAACGAATTGAATCATCCCTGTTTTTCACATAAAAAAGTGAATTTGAAAATGATTAAGTACCAAGTTTGTGGACATAAAGCTAGTAAGGGGCTTAGCTAAGATTCACATTCTTGGCTGCCTACCCCAAACCCTGTCTTTGTTTTCAAGCCTAAAATTATATCACGCTTAAGTCAACCTATAATTAGCTTCCAAATTTATAAACATTTCATTCTCAAAAGCTAGCGTTATCTCTAAAAGAAACTTCCTGTCCCACACTTTATCAGCTTGTGGATCTAGACCTTTAATAAGGAGTAACCCCATTCCACCTTTCAAACTCTCCAGCCCATAAAAGTGCCCTACACGCTTAAGTGCTTAAATATCTTTTGCAGCAGTTATGAACTTTAAACTCACCAAGAACTATCATCAAAATGGATGAATAAATGAATAAATCGAATTGTAGAAGTTATGATTGGTGAGTATAAAAGAAAGAGAGAACAGGAAGCACCACATGTCTGAAAATGCAAAGCCTCAATTAGAAATGTAGCATAGGTTGCTTTCAAGAGACAAGTGTTTAGTGATAACAGTGGTGAACATGCATTACCTTGTATCATTTGAGAACATAAAGAGATCATTCTGGTGAAAGTCAATCCATGAATGGAAAGTTATTGCCTACCTGACCCTTTAAAACACTCTCCAGTAGAAGCACAGAGACAACAGAGAGAGAGGACTGAGGCTAAGCTTTGTTAGTGAGGAGCTGCCCGTGGGCAGACTCAGTACTGACCCGTCAGTGAGATCTGGGTTCCGAGCGCCAAGCAGGGTCTCTCAAGGACAAGAGGGAAAGAAATTTACTCAAGGTTATTTATTAATTAATTCGTTTACCCTTTAGGATCTTAATCACATAGATGTGAATCACACTTCTGTGTTCACTATATATTAGTTATTTCATGTAAGGACCCTCTCTTATTTTCTTTTGTTTTTCTTGGAGTTTTTTTTTTTTTTTCCTGTTTTATCCCTGCCCCTCATTCTGATTTTCCCCTACACTTCACAGGCTTCCAATGTGATGTGTTTGGTATGCATTTTTGGATAGTTTTATGGATAAATCTCTTTTAGTCAGCTCAGGCTGCTATAACAAAATACTATAGACTGGGTGATTTAAAAAACAGAAGGTTATTTTCTTACAGTTCTGGAGGCCAGAAGTCCAAGGTCATGGTGCCAGCATGGTTGGTTTCTGGTGAGAGCTCTCTTCCTGGCTTGCAGATGGCCATCTCCTTGCAATATGATAAACTGACAGATAGAAAGAGAGAGACAGAGAAAGAGAGACAGAGGCAGAGAGAAAGGGAAGAGAGGGAGGGAGGGAGAGAGAGAGAGAGAGAGAGAGAGAGAGAGCACTCTGGTGTCTCTCCTTATAAGTACTTATTCCATAATAAGGGATCCACCCTCATGACCTCATCTAACTGTAAAGATCTCCCAAAGACTCCATCTCCAAATGCCATGATTTGGGGCAGGGGGTGTGGCGGGGGCAGGGGCGGACACAAATAGTCCATAGCCATATGCAGGTTAAATCTACGTAAACTATACTGTTCCATTTTTTTAAACAAATATACCCCAAAGGACATGCCCTGTTTACCACAGCAGATGTTCCCAGTGAACAGTTTTGACCATTTAAACGGGGTCAAATGCACTGAAAGGGAAGCAGAGAGAAGGTGCCACTCAGGAGTGGAGAAGAGGGTCAAGGGGATGAATTTCCCTTTACTTGAAGTTGTTCTTGGTCCTCGGTGTCTTCCCTCCTAGAGACAGTCATGAGTACAGACACAGCCAGGTTCTACAGGTGAAAAGTTTGCCCATAATCCAAGTACAACATTCAGGCATGGCAAAACACACTGATTTTACTCCACCTATTTCTTTATTTTTAATTTTTGCACTTCTAATATTTACAACATGAGATCTACTTATCATTTTGCCTCTTTTTACTTGAATAAAATTCTGTTATAAAGATTCAGGCCATAATTACCCAGGAGACTGTGTTAGAATGACCTAAACCTGGATCCCTGGACCAGAGTTTTACCATGAAGCAGACTGTCACCAAAATAATGAAACAGAAGTGTGAACAGTGTGCAAGCATTTTTATGCTGCCTCGAGGGCATCCAAACCAAGGAAGGCGGGCAGGCTTCTGAGGCTGGGTCTCTGCCAGAGGTCTTCACACTTGAGCTGGCATCGGAAGCCCCTGGAGGGTGTGTTAAATTCAGGTTCATCTCCAGAGTTTGCTGACTCAGAGTGTCTGAAGCTGGGGCCCAAGGATCTGCATTTTTAACAAATTCCAATGTCTTGCTGATGCTGCTGACCCAAGGTTCTCACTTTAAGAACCAGTTTTCTATTCAGTGTCAGGATCTGATGTGTTGAAAGATAAGAAAATGAACTGGGATTCTCTATGTTTAGATAGTGCATATACAACATATGATTATTTTATTCTCCCCATGTATGTCTCCTTGTTTTGTAAATCCTCTTGATTCTCTAGATATATATTTGGAGCATAATTTTCACCCAATGCCCACGAAAACCTTAATGGGGTGCCCAAACACTCTGTGTCCTCATTTTTTGTCTACTTGATCTGCCAGTTTCTGAGACAGGGGTGTTAAAATCTCTCACTATGAACATAGATTTTCAATTTATTTTTTTTTGCTTTATTTATATTTCAAAGCTATGATGAAAATTGTAAATTGCTTCATGATTTTTCTATCTTCTTGGTAGGTGTTTTATTAGTGTAATGCATCTTTTCTTTTTCCTTTTCAATGCTTTTACCTTGAGTTATATTTTGTCATTTTAACATTGTTACTCCTGTTTTTTTTTTATTAACATCTGCCTGGCATATAATTTTCCTTCCCTTATATTTTCAAACTTTCTGCATCAGTTGGTTTCATATTCATGTCTTGTAAACAGCTCATAACCACATTTTTTAATTCAATTCTGAGAATCTGTGTCATTCACATAGATTGTGATTCCTGACATGTTTTTCCTTTCTGCTATTCTGTTTTGGTTTTCTGTTTAATGCGTATATCTTTTTACATTTCCCACATGTCTCTTATTGACAAATTTTCTTTGTTCCATTTTTCTCCTCTAAATACTTGGAAATCACATCTATTGCTTCTATTCTTTAAATAGCTACCTTAAAATTTTTAACATGCCTCTTCGAACATATTTTTAAAAGCTGACAATTAATGTATTTGTTTATTTCAGGAATATTCAACTCCTGCTTACACTGTGTGAGTCACTGTCAAGGGATTCTGCAGAGTACAAAACGAACAATAATCTCATAGAATTTACATTTAGGTGGGAATAGAAAGGCAGTAAGGACAATGAGGAAAGTCCGTGGGTGTTTACCGGACAGCAAAGAGGCCAGTGTGGCTGAAGTGGTGTGAGAGAGAAGGAAAGCAGTGATGTGGGGTCAGAGAGGTGGTGGAGCCAAGTCACAAAGTCTACACGTGTCGGAGTGAGGACTTTGGCTTCTGCACTAAGTGAGTTGGGAGCTATTGGAGGGTTTTGATCAGAGGCGGACAGCACTCCGACTTGCACCTAAGCAGGGGCAAGCTGGCTCAGGGTTTAAAATCTACTAAAGGGAAGCAAAAGCAGAGCAGGAGGCTAGTGCAAAATCTAAGTGAAATATGGTGGCTTAAATCAGTGCAGTGGCAGAGTATGGTAAAAGTGGTCAAATCCTGGATATATTTTGGAAGCAGAGCCAAAAACAAAGTTTGCAGGGATATCAGACTGTGGTATGAACAAAAGAAAGGAGATGAAGATGACAAAGACTCTTTCTGTGACTAACTAGACTCAGGCTCCTCTAAGCCCTCGAGGCCTCAACCTTGGGCTCTGTCCTTGGCCCTTATAGTTTAGTTTTAGCAAGAATCCTACTAGGTCAGTTTAGCAACAATCTGATCAAATTCCTCATTCCTAAGCCCCTTGATATCTGTTATGAACTTAATGTTTGTGCCCCTCCCAATAGTTGTATGTTGAAACCTAATCCCCAATGTGAAGGTATTAGGAGATAGGGCCTTTGGGATACACTGAAGACTTGAAGATGGAACCCTCATAAATGGGACTTGTGTTTTTATAAGCATCATGAGAGAGCTTGCTTCCTCTCTCTCTTTCCTCTTTCTACCATGTGAGGATACAAGGAGAAGTCACCAATCCGCAACCCTAAAGAAGGCTCTCAGGAGAAACTAGCCATGGTGCCACCTTGATTTCAGACTTCCAGCCTCCAGAACTGTAAGAAAAAAATTTCTGTAGTTTATAAGTCTGCGACACTTCATTGTAGTAGCTCAAACTAAGACATTTATCACCCTAGCCTGCCTTCAGCAAGAATCCTATTGAGTTAGTCTAGCATGAATCCCCCTAGCCTGGATGTTTCTTTTCAGTAATTTTCCACCTACTGATCTCCATCTTGCTGTTTGGCTATAAATTTCCATTTTTCTTTGTTGTAATCAGAGTTAGCCCAATCTCTCTCTCCGCCTGCAATCTCCTGGTAGCAGTCCCCCTAAATAATGTCTGCTTTACCATGCTTTAACAAATGTCTGCATCATTTTTTTCTTTAAAGAATAACACGAGGCTGTTTTACCTGAACAACTGAATGACCAGAGTTGCCATTAACAGCAGGAAGAACTGGTTATTGCAGAGCAGGTTGGGAAATATCAAGTTAAGTTCCAAACACATTAAATTTGAGAAACCATTTACACATCTACGTAAGATGGAGAGTGTGCATTCCTAGAGATGGGCCTTCAGGTTATGGAAGGCAGCAGTGCTAGAGATAAACATTCAGGAGTTCTCTGCATAGAAATAGTATTTAATGACACAAGCTTGGCCGAACTCATCGAGGCGAGTAGTCTAGAGAGAAAAGAGAAGGCGCAGCTTTCATAATGGAGTGGAATGAGTTAGAAGAGCCAGAACCTGTTCTCCCCACCACACCAGAAGCAGGGTGCACCACAGTTGCCATGGCACCTTGGGTAAGAGCAACTCTGGGGAAGAATTAGTAGATGAGCACGGATTTCTGTTCAAAGTGAGTTTCTGAGCACCTCTACTTATAGCATTGAGCTGGAATAAGATCAAAATAATATATCTTGAAATAAATAGAATGCAGATTTTTCATGTAAAGAGATTGCCATGGCAAGAGATTGTTTTCCATAGACAATATAGTTAACGGTTCTGTTTTGTATCTGTGTAACTTTCTGCATTTTGAGAGTTTTCACAGACATAATATCATTAAATCCTAATGGCCGACTCCTGATAAGAAAGCTCAGGCTATGAATGGTCAAAGAAGGTCATTATCACACAGATAATAAGCAGGATTCTCTCCATATAATGTTCTCTGGCTATCGAGATAATGGTACTGACCACGGACATCAATAGGGCTTGCACTGAAAGTCATTTTGCCAGAAGTGCAGATGCACTCACGCCCAGGCATTCCGTTTTCTCTCAGACATTTCGTTTCCTTAATGATTAAGGGGACGTGTTCTCCAGATAACTGTGCAGAGCCAGAGACACAAGCTGTGGCTACTGAACTAAGCAAAATTAACTGGCCTGTGGGAGGGTCAGAACGTGGCCTCTGCAGGGTGCTCACTAACTGAGCTAACCAGCCTGGGGAGCCTTCTAATTCTAATTAAAATGAAAGAGGGGTTTTTTTTCCCTTGCTTATTGTCCATTCCACGCAGAATGTAGAAACCATTTTACTGTGTATCATGTCGTCCCTGATTAGAGAGTGTATTGGTTCAGCTGAAACACAGCTTCAGGGTTTATTAGAACAGTAATGAAACAGAAGGGAGTCAAGCATGTCAAAAAGAAGAGACAACTCAACGGGAACATTTCCGTGCAGGCGCGGAAACCTTATTCAAGACTGTGGGTTTCTTTTCTTCTCTGGACATACAGTAATTGCTAACACACAATCAGGAGTTATGTTTCACTCCCTCATGTTAAGAAGCAGAAAATTCATAAATATTTACCAGATTGTGTGTGACATATAATTTCTTCTCTCCCCATAAATTATAAAATGCGTTCATATTTTACATCACTGGGGTGGTGGGGGAGGGGCGTGGGAATGTAAAAAGACAATGAAATGGCTAGCCCCACTTGGGTGGCCTGCCTGATTTTTTTCCTCCACAAAACCCCACTATGGAGGAAGACAGATCATCTCAAAACTCTAAAAGGCAGTAGCCTAAATGAAATATCCACATTCCATGATGAAGCTGATTGATCCACACGACTTCCTAACTTGGAGTTCTCACACTTACAAAGGTTCAAATAATTAACCATTAAATACTGTTCCCTAACATAAGCTTATAGACTGGGCATAAAGTCATATTTTCTGGGTTCCCTTCTAATCCTGAAGTCCTCGTGTTGATTTTCCTCTCCTCCTCGGTTCTATCCCCCACATCTCAAACTCATTTTGATTTTCTCAAATAATCAAAATAATCTCAAATAATAAATAATGACTAAAATCTTAGGCCATTAATAATACATCGCCTAGATGCCATACCAGAAGAGATTAAAAGTATGGTACGTGGCTTAAAAACTGGTAGACCACTGTTCAGATCTGTCTTAGAAACATGTATTACCTATCTTACAAAGCAGTTTGAATTCTTAGTTGATTATTAAAATTTACAAATTAGAAATTTACTATAAATTTGGTTTTATGGCTTAACCTGAAAATCTGTCAGTAGCAGGTTTGTAGATTCTCTTGGGGTCTCCACAGTGCCTCAGTCCCTGCCACATCCTATTGTCCTTACGCTTAGTCTATTTCACTTTGTAAAACATTAAGCTTACAACCTCTCCAAATGCAATCTCTATCTAAATGCACCCCCTTCAATAATAGAGGAACCTCAAAGACATAAATCTTAAAATCACATTTTTTTGTTCTAGTCAGTTATGCATTGATTCATTCCAACAACAGCATGCCCTATACAAACCACTAAAGCTATAAAACTGATTAAAACCTTTGAGGCTACTATTCCATACATCTCTCACAGTGGTTAACATCAAAAAAAAAAAAAATCGAAAATACCAAATGCTGATGAGGATATGTAGCGAAAGGAACTCTCATTCATTCCTGATGGAAATTCAACCCATAAACTTTACAGCCTAAAGAGTGAAACTCAGTGGAAGCAAACTTAAAAAATGATTTAGGAGGCCAGGATACCCCAAGATAAAATGGGGACAAAAGAATCTAACTTATTACAAATGTATGAAATAATCTCACTCTAAAGGGTGGTAGGAAAAAGTTGCTGACCTAACTACCTTTAGAAATGAGTGGAGGTTGCAAGACTAAAGGCAAAAGGTACATAATGTGGTGCTCTAGTTAATAAAGAGTTTCCCACGGGGAACAGGTTAATAACGTTGCAAATACATGAATACTGGAACTGAACAATTAAATCAATGGACAACAGATGGTGGGAGCCAGGTTTGTCAGTGCTGGCGTGGGAGGTTACAGACAAGCAAAAGAATAAGGCTGGAACGAGCCATGTAGTAATGGAGTAGAGTTCAAGACATCAACATGAACTCATGTTTAGATTACTATAGATGCAGATGGAAACACAGAAATATTTGTAGATGTGTTATATACAAACACGGGTTCATATATATATACACATATTTTCTTGCTCTCTCAGCCAAGAGGGTTCAAAAGCAGTGATACCTCAGTAGCAATGAGTATACCTCGTTCCACATATTGATTTCTAATACCATTCTCCAACAAAAGAAACCAAGGCTTCTTGGAGAAGTGGCTAATTCTAGGGCTGGGGCAGAGAATATAGAGAATAAACCTGGAATATCTTATAGTGCCAGAAAGTCAGGAAAAGTTTTTTAAAAAATACACATGGGAGCATGTAAAAAGGACACAGAAGAGGTCCAATGACAAAAGCTGGAATAAATTGAGCAACAAAATAAATAATGTAGTATTGGCTTATAACCCAATGTATAAAATAAATATTAATGAATTCATACCGATATGAATAATTGCCTAAATAAATGGAGAAGAGAAAAAATCTCTCATACTAAAGAATTCCAAATAATTTATGTAGATACTACCTGCCTCAAAAAGTTGGGCATAGGCTGCACTTAGTGACTGTTTGCAATAAGTAAAGAGCAGAAAGTGTGGGCTGGGCCAGGGGGAGCACAGTGAAGAAGCCTGGCAGATACTGCCTGAGTCAGGTGATAAAAGTTGACATCATCAGGGATTAGTCATGTGTAACATGTACCATGTCTCCTTTAAATGATGTGATGAGAATGGCACTCCCCAAATCAATAACCCTAGTCTAACCATGAGGAAAACATGAGACAAAGCCAAACTGAGGGACATTCTATAAAATACCTAACTAGTATTCCTCAAAACTGCCAAGGTCCTGAAAAACAAGAAAGTCAGAAACTGTCACAGACCAAAAAAGGCTCAGGAGACATGATGACTAAATGCAATGTAATATCCTGAACTGGAACCCAGAACAGAACACAAACATTGAAAGAAAACTGGTGAAATCTGAATAATGTCTGAAGTTTCATTAATAATATGTACGATTGTTGAGTCCTTATTTGTGACAAATGTACCATAACAGTAAGATAATATTATCTTACTAAAATTGAATGAGGGGTACACAGGAATTCTCTGCACTATCTTTGCAAATCTATCCCTGTACTATCTGTAAATCTAAAACTATCATAAAATTAAAAGTTTATTTAAAAGCAAACAAACAAAAGAAATCTTGAGAAGCTTCCCAATTTTGAAGGGAACACATTCCTTCTGCTTAGAATACTACACTCCTGATGAATTCTAATTCTTCCTTCAGTTCTCAGATTAAATGTGACTTCCTCAATGCTGTTTCTAATCCCCAAATTGGGTCTTTTCTTTGTTACTTCTCCTAGTATCCCTTTGCTATTATTCCCAACAATTATGTCACTATGTTTTATTCAATAAACCCATTAAAATCTGTTTTCCTGACCATACTTTAAGTTCACAAGGACAGATACCATGTCTGTATTGCTCTTCACTGCATTCCCACTACCTAGCAGAAAACATGGCATATAGTCAATACACAATAAATAGTTTTGGAAAGAAAGGAGGAAGGGAGTGAAGGAGGGAGTTGCTGGTGGAGGAAAATGGGAGGAAAAGAGGAGAGAGAAGAAAGAAGGGATGGATATGAATTATGATAGAGCAAGGGACATAGGATGAGGAAAATCAGACTGTGCAAATGGGGAGTAAGTAATAAATAGAACACAGGATTTTTAGGGCACCGAAAATACCTTGTCAGGTACTATAATGGTAGATATACATTATACATTTGCCAAAACACATAGGATACGCAACACCAGAAGTCCTAATATGAACTACAGACTTTGGGCGATAACAAGGCAGTAAGTTCATCAATTGTAACAGACATACCACTCCAATGGGAAATGCCGATAATGGGGCAGGCTGTGCAAGTGTGAGGACAGAGCTCAGTAAGAACTCTGTATTTTCCTCTCAATCTTGCTGTGAACCTAAAACTGCTCTAGAAAATAAAGTCTATTAAGAAAATATAGTCACCTTTCCAAAATATAAAGTATGTTTCATAACATTGAAACAAATAAACATATGCATTTAACATTTGTACACATGTACATTTTTATATATGCACAAAACATTTACACGCATATGTAAACATGTGCATAAAATCTCCTTTCCAAAACATCAGCATGGGACAGGATTGATTTTGCTTCTTTGTTTTCATTTGCTTTTGTTTACTTGTACCCTCTAAAAACAGCACCGCAAACTCCAGGTTCAATGCTCTGATGGAATCCATACTTTGCCTGAAATGCAATATTGTATTTCAAAGCATGCCCATTTTTTAATATGTTGCCAATCACTTTACATATTTCCTATGTGTCTCTAAATCCATATTTTATACCACCTGGCAATTAAATCTTCAACAGATACAGTTCAACAACATCCAGGCCAGGAAGGGATGCACTGACTAGTAGGCGATAAAAATTCACAGTAAAGCCACAGATGTAGCGAGTGAGAATTACCACGCCAGCAGGAACTGGAGATAAAAGAGGATTACACATGATGAAATGCAGTAATTGACTAGAAGTCACCGAAAATACCAGATGGATGTCACTGCTCTATACAACTCTAATGCGCCTGTAGACTTTATTGAGCATCACTAGAGGTTCACTTTTAGTATTTTCTTGAGTGTAGTTGAAGTTTATTGATATGCTATTATTGCCCAGTTTAGATGTGATCATAAAAAATATAGTTTGCTATACTTGTGTCTCCATAGAAATCTTGGGCTTTGCCATTTAAAATAAAAGCTCATAGTAATAATTGTCATAATATTTATTTCTCTTCCTTCGTTAGACCTTTACATCAAATATGGACAGTAACTGTTCAAAATAGCATTGAAATTGCAGGGGTACTTTCAGGAAAGATTGGCAATAAAAGATCAGACATGCAATTTTGGATACTACCAAGGGAGACTTACAAAGGATTTTTATGTCAAAGGTAAAAGAAAACAAATTTATATGCTGAAATGAGTTGCCATAGGTGGTGCAGTTCCCTATTAGTTATTATAGATTTATTTCCCATTTCGTTTTCAACATAGGAAGGGGACAAAAATAACCGTCTGTCTCCTAGAACTAGAATATTCATTCTATAAACACAGAAGCCTCATATTGCAATGAAAGACCTCCTGTTATAATAGGCAAAGGTGATTTCTCCCCACAACAAACATTTTTAAATTAAGCTGGACATAATGAGTGAGAAAACAATTGTTTCTCAGAGCAGCATAAAAAAATTCTTTGTGGGAATTCCAGGTACAGCTGGAGTCTTATCACTGACAACTTAGTATAAACCAGTAAGAAGCTGCTCTAAGGCCCAAGTCTAAGGATCATGCAACTTGATTGTATTTCACTGAAACTCAAATTCCATTTAGACAATTTAATTCTGAATTCTGGAGAGCTGCATGGAGTAAAGCCAAGAAAAGAATGTGTGGCCTGGCCATTGGAACCAGAGACTTTGCAGAGGAAATAAAGACAGAGAATGCAAATAAATCCAAGCTGAGGGCGGCCCCTTTCATTCTGCCCACCCCTCACCTCTCTTGCACTCACAGACATACTTTATTCCCATGGGCACACCTCACAGTTCCCACGCCCACACCCTTTTTTCCATGGTCTGCCAACTTCAGTGTTGAGAACAATGTGCTAATGTGGAAAGTCAGGACAGCACCCTCCACCTATAGTTCCAACCCTGGAGCAATGCTTCTCAAAGGGTATTTGTCCATGGACCACAGTATGGAAATCTCCTGGAGTGTGCGTGAAAAATTCAGTCTTGGGTCCCACACCACACCCATTAAATCAGAATCTCAGGGATCCTTACAGAATCTCTGCATTTTTAATAAGCTCCCAAGGGAATCTCATTCACTGAAAAGTATAGGAGCATTGACCTAGAGTTTTTCACAATGATCTGTTTCTAGACAGAAAGGAAACGAAGGAAAGGGAAGAGTGGGTATAACTTTATAAATAAAGGAAAAATCTAGACATATAGTGCCTAACTGTATTTGGCAGGTAAGTAGGCTCTCAATATGTCAAATACATACATGAATGGATGAATAAATGAAAAAAATCAAATGAATAAAAGATTCACTTGTAGTTGTCAATGTATTTTTAAAAACCGTATCAAACATATCTGCACCTACTTCTTATCTATTTTGGGACAATGAATTCAAATTTGTAAGCAGTTTGCTATTCTAGGAATGGAATAACCACAGGTTGGCCAAGAAACTGCAGAGCTGGCTGGATTGGAATACCCAGCAAGAAGGCGGTCAGAAAAGAGCAGAAGAGACAGCTGAGGCCTTGAGCAACTCAGCAGCCCTGAGGCTGTTTGGAGACAGAGGGAATGACAGCAACTGGGTGGGGTGGAGGGAGGGGTGGCACATATGTCTTCTCTCTTTGTTTTCTATCACCGGACAAAATGAGACTTGATTGTGAAATAAGACTCATACCCATGGGCATATTTCCATTTTGCAACTAATGTACAGTTAAGAGCATTATACTGAGAACAACAAGCCATATGCCATTACTTATTGTAAAGCACCAGCATACCTTTCCCATCTGGCACGTCTGTCTCTTTTCCCTGTTTACTCTCCTCTTCCCATAGGTACATTTTCAATGTGTAATCTAGATTTCAGTTTGGGACTGGAGGCTATGCATAGCAAGCACAGAAGCAAACACCAGATTTGTTTTTGTTTTCCCCTTAAGAATCAAAGCACATTCAACAAAAGGGTTAAGTATTGACTTGAGACCAGTTCTGTGTTAGGCTCCAAAACCATCGAATTGTGTGAAACACAGTTGTGTCTTCAAGCCCCATCCTAGTCAAGAGAACTATTAGAGGCTGAATTGTGTCCCCTGCTAAAATTCATACGTTGAGGTCTTAGCACTCAGTACCTTAGAATATATTTGGAGTTAGGGCATTTAAATATATTATAAGTTAAAATGAGGTCATGGATGGGCCCTAATCCAATACAACACATGGAGCAGGTAGCCATCTACAAGCCAAGGAGAGAGGCCTCTAAAGAAGCAACCCTGAAGACATCTTGATCTTAGGCTTCTAGCCTCCAGAACTGGGAAGATACACATTTCTGTCGTTTAAGCCACCTTCTCCATGGTACCTTGTTATAGCAGCCATTGCAAACTCATACAGGGAAAAACACAAACACAAGAAACAGCCTGCCTTTACTTCCATCCCAATCTGACTAGCTTTGCAAAGACCAGAATAAGGAATTGTGCCTTTTCTCTTTTGCAGCCCATACTGAAAACATTCTAAACACACAAAGACTCCACGGGAATGGCTCACTGCCTTAACCAAACCCAAACATTCCCCTCTGTGAAATGGGAATCAGAAACACCGGATCACTTCCCAACTTGTTCTTTGGATCTTTCTGGAGAGAAATTGCTCTTTTCAAAGAAGGTTCAGGTATAGAACAAAAGGCAGAATCTTAGCAGCCCTAGAGGCTGAGGCTTTTTCCTACATCAGGTGTCCCCATGACATTCAGTGGCCCATGACATTCCTAGCAGTGGCCAGTGTGAACAGCTTGACATCAGACATCATGCCTATTGCAAAAGCAAACTTGAAGGTATGACTCACAAATAGGGTACATTATAGAAGGGCATCATGGGTGTGAACTTCAAACATCCACTGAAGACATGATTAAAGGAGAAGCCAGTGTGGCTATGCAAACAGCCTTTGCCATGGAAGCATGTCAGATGGGAGCCTAAGGCCACTTTTGGTCAAGCCACTCAGGCAAGGAGAATACACGGCACAGTTTCTGGGTTCAGACATACCCAGGTTCAAATGTGCTTGAGAAGAATACTTAATAATTCTGATGCTTGAGTTTCCTGACTTGTAAAATGGGATTATCAAGAGGACCTGGAAAGCTTAGACCTTCAGAATCTCAAGGAAAAGAGCTGAAAGATCACTTTACACTTTACACTGTACTCATTTCATACAGCTGTCGGAACAAAGTACCCCAAATTAGGTTAGCTTGCCATAACAGAAGCTTATTCTCTTACAGTTCTATAGGCTAGAAGTCTGAAACCAAGGTGGAGCAGAGCCACACTCCCTCGGAGACTCTGGGGAGAACCCTTCCTTGCTTGCCAGCTCCCGGTGGGGACCATCAACCCTTGGCATTCCTTGGCTTGCAGCTGCATCAATCAATCGCTCTTCCATCGTCAAATGGCATTCTCTCTGTGTGTCTTCACACTATCTTCTTATAGGGAGACTAGTCATTGCAGACTAAGTGCCCACTATGACCTCGTCTTAACTAATTACATTTGTAACACCTTATGTCCAAATAAGGTCACATTCTGAGTCTTGGAGATTAGGCTTCAACGTATCCTTTTGGGGAACACAATTCAGCCACAGAAGCTTATTTTAAACAAACTCGGAGTGGTTAGGTAGAAAAACTGGCCCCTCAGCAGGACAGTCGTTTCAAGCCCAAGTTTTCCTGATTCACATACATGGTAGGTGTTCAGGCAAATGGGAAGATTGTTCAACATTGTCTGAGACAGCACTGAGCTTGAACGGAACCCGTGCTACATTTGGTTGCTTTCTGCTTGTTTTCTATAAACAGTTAGCTTAACATCTCCCTGAGTTTCGGAGTGATTGTCTTGGGCAAAAGAATGAGCCCGCTCCATTTCAGCAGTGACTGGGCTGCCTTGTGCAGCAGCCAGTTTGCGGCCAGGAGAGCAACTGGCACCACCCACCTAACACAGTACTTTAATTCAAACCTAAGTTTGAATTAAAAACAAAAAAAACTAATTAGAACTACTTCAAATGGTAGTTTCATCTGTGGCTCATCGTAAAGCATCATAGCTATTAAGTGTATTATCTCGTTTAACTATCAGGAATTTCCATCCAAGGGCAGAGGAAGGAAAATGCAATGACCTACCAAAATTCACATTTTCTAGAAATATTGTGTATACATAGATATAGATATAGATATAGATACAGATACAGATACAGATATAGATATAGATACAGATACAGATACAGATACAGATACAGATACAGATACAGATACAGATACAGATATAGATACAGATACAGATATAGATATAGATATAGATACAGATACAGATACAGATATAGATACAGATATAGATATAGATATATACACACATATATGTTAAAATAGCTTTAGAAATGAGGAAACATAACTGGAAAAGCACAAAAGAAGAGTCATTTGCAATAAGCTACACTAAAAACTGAATTGATATTTAATCACACCTTCAGTTCACCCATTTAGTGCCAATTAATTGTGTCAACTCCCCCTCCTTGTCAAGATAAGTACAGAATCCACTTTGGGTATTTGGAGCCAAGGCTATTTATCCCCAAATATCAGTAGCTATCAAGCATCAGCCTTTGGAGTAGCGGGGGGGGGGGGGGTGCAATAAAATGAGCCCACCCTGTCCTTGGATGAGGCTAACTCAAAAAACTGTCCCACTTCATCAGCACGGGATCCTTCTGATACCGGTGTGTCATCCACACAGACAGACAGCAGGACCCACAGATTGGCTGGCCATGGTCACAAAAATCAGAGTCTTAGAGACCAAAATCAATGTTCCTGGTCCCAAGTGCGTGCACAGCTCTGCTGGTTGCCGCTCTTAGCAGTTGCCAAAGGTGTGGTACACGATCGTAATGAAATTGGTATTATTACTATTATTAATCATAATCATTTATAATTGTCTTCGAGGTCAATATTTGCTTAAAGCATTTAAGCATTTATTTATTTGACAAGTATTTATGAGGTGCCTGCTATTATTTAGGGACTGGCATTGCAAGTTTCTCCATTTATCCTGTCAGCAGTATTTATGGAGCGCTCTCACAGTGCCAGGCACCTGAACTGTGCTGGGTGTTATTTGGAGAATCAAAAACATGGCTCCTGTACTTGTGAGGCTCACAGCCTGCGGGAAAAGATGCACTTTCCTGCTTCTGGTTTCTATGAGGAAACTCTGCAGCAAACACTCCTGGTCTCCTGCTCCACTACTAGCCCCTCCTCACATAGGCAGAATGACTTACCTGGTTGGTTTGGTTCAAATTCCATTGTGTGGAGCTAAATACTCAAAGATTCCATGCAAGTGGAGGACAACAGGGTCGGCTCTCTTTCTTCGTGGCCTGAACCAGCAGAAACAGCCAGCTAATTGAGTGTGGATGCTGTAAGACTCTAATTCTCTCCTAAGAGGGCTTTCAAGGGCTAAACAGGGGGAAAGGAAGGTGCACACCCATCTGGGTTCAGATATTAACTGCACCTTTCGGCCCTACACCCGCCTCCATCAATGGCAAGGTGATACTTCCGTTTCCCTTCTTGACTCTTTTCGTCTTATTTTCCAACCAGTCCAAATCATAATAGAGAAAAGATTGTTGTTTAAGAGGTTTCCTTCAACGATATCCACAGAGTCTGAATAGAGGAGACAGAAGGGGCGAAATGTAAGCCAGTACCTGATTGTATACAGCCCCTTGAACAACACTGGTTTGAACTGCAGGAGCCCACTCACACGTAGATTTTTTTTTTTCAATAAATACAGTCAGCGCTTTGTATCAGGGGTTTCACAGCTGCAGATTCAACTAACCTTGAATGGAAAACAGTATTTTCACATTCCTAATGTCTAATTCTCAAAGGCAGATCCAAAATACTTTTTCCCATCCTCTGTTAGTTGAATCCAATGACATGAAGGACAGACTGTAGAGTCAAAAGTTATGTGTGGAGTTTCAACTACTAAGGGTCACGATTCCTAACCCTGACACTGTTCAAGGGCCAACTGCAGTCACAAATCGCATGATTTGACACATGCCTTTGCTTTTACGGACCTTACAATCTATTAAAGAAAGTAAAGCATGAGTGACATAATTTTAATACACAATAGATTGTAGCACTATAGAAACAGAAAGTGCTATGGGACTGCCTATGAGACAGAAAGAAAGCCAAACGTGGACTCTACACAGAAACCAAATCACACCATCAGCCCCCTTTGAGTGTGTTTCCTTGGTGATATTTATGCACCTTCTGTGATAATGTCGCTGAG
Source organism: Eonycteris spelaea (assembly GCA_003508835.1). Taxonomy (NCBI): domain Eukaryota; kingdom Metazoa; phylum Chordata; class Mammalia; order Chiroptera; family Pteropodidae; genus Eonycteris; species Eonycteris spelaea. The sequence goes on along the minus strand of PUFA01000067.1, from coordinate 323,146 downwards.
GATTTATAACGAAAGGGGTGACAGAAAAAACTCCAAGTTTCCTAATGAATTCTGGCACCATTGTGTCTTCTATATTTTATCTTGTTTCCTGGGTTAGACAGAAATTTATGTTTTGATTATTCCTTGATAATTTATGTCATAATAGCAATAATTAAAACTTCACAGTTGCAGCCTTTCCTTCTTAAGCTTTTAATTTCATAGCTTACCAAAAAAAAATGTTTGCCACTTTAGAAAATTGCAGGAAAATATGGTGCAGAACGCATAAAATATGCAACTTCAACAAATTAGAGCCCTGATAAAGAGGGAGAAAAGAATTCAAAGATATAGGACAAAGTGCAAGCTAAAATTTAGAAGATTGCAGGTAGTCACAGATAAAATCTATTACCTTATATTTAAATTAAATGTTTTCTTCATAGTCAATAAAGGACATACTGATCTTTACATGGACGCATTCAGTGCATGACAGGTTACTAACTTCAGAGTGCTCTCAATGACCAAACTTCTTTCACGAGGGGAGGAAAATGTTGTGTTGGCACTGATTTAGCTCTCATAAGCATCTTGGACACAGCCTGAAAGATCACAGCCTTTTTTCTGCTACCTACTAGCTTGTAAATTCTGAGGCCAGATTGTGGGCACACTGATGCTCTCCCAAGTAACTTGTTTGAAGAACATGTAATACCTTTCGAGCTCCCTTAGCTTTAAAATAAATATATGTATCACCGAGACCACACCATCGTGTCCTGCTTTTCATGATCTTCTGCCTATTAGAAAAATTGCCTAGATAGAGTCAATGAGAGTGTCACACTAAAAACAGGTAGAAGCAGAGATAACGGCACCTAGTGCGGGTGTCATTAACTGTCCCTACTAGTCTAGTCATATTTCTCAGCCTGTCCTTCTCCCACATACAGATGTGCACATGAACTTAGTCACACTCCAGCCACCCCAGGCAACAGTTGATTGGATTAGGGTAAACAACTGATCCAGGTTGGAAGAAGGTCCCTCCTCTGGGAATTTTAAATTGAGGGACTCAAAGAATGACAAAGACAGAGATATGCTTTGAGACTAGATTAGCACTTGGGAGGTCTCAGCGGTCTCTGGCTCTGCTTGCCTGGCTTGCCCTACAGACAGAGGCGCAGGGAGAGACAGAATACCAAGAGAAAAGAATAAAAAACAAACAACGCAGAGTAACAGAGACCAAAAGTTGGGCAGAACATTCCCTAGGTTTTGGCCAAACTCCCGTTCCTATAATGATTATTTCTGAATCCCAGCCCCATCACTGCCCTTAAGTTCTATGAGACACACTTACCGATTGTTAAAAAAGAAACTGATGCATATTAAAATTTTTAAGAGTTTATTTGAGCAAAAACCTATTCAAATTAGGCAGCACCAAACCAGAAGTGGTTAGGAACACTCCATGGACAGGAGCTGAGGAGAGACTTTTACAGAAAAGATAGGAGCAAAGCAAGATATTATCGATTAACTAGAGCTTAATGCCTAGATGGCTGCTTGCGATTGGGCTGTCCTTAGGTGTTAATTTAATAACCTTGAGGCATGCCAAGCTTAGATCCGGATTTTCTTGATAGCTACTAAGCTACTAGAGCTACCTCAGTCTAATGGTCTCCTTGTTTAATTAATTTAATACTATGCTCTTAAAATAAATTCCCCCTTTTTAATTTAAGTTGTCATTATTACTTGAAACCAAGAGACCAATAGAGTGTAGGGCCATTGTAAAACATCTCTAGGCACATAAATTGCAGCAAAAGTCATAATGAACAATAAACCTTGTATGTATACGTAGACACACACACCACACACACACACACACACACACACACACACATACACAATTCACTCTCCCTGCCTTGGACGTCTGAACAGTCCCTGTATGCTACTCATTTTATATCGAAAGACATTCTCCAACCCCACTCGAGTGCCCTTGAGCTCCTCCTGGAAAGCGTGACTGGTTGTCATTGACTTGGATATGCCCAGCGTCTTCTGTGCCATTAAAATAATGGATTGGGACAGTGCAACTCAGGTAAAGAACAAGCTCAGCAGCAACCAACCCAAAATATCAAAACACAATGCCAATCGTTTATATCAGTCGCAAGTGGCTCCACTTAACAGCCTTTCTGAAGAAAAAAAAGAGGAGAAAAGAGCATTCTTTTTACCGCATTGAAAAGTGTGAAAATAATCATTTGTGTAACACAGCTTCTGCCTTGAACACTGATATGCCCACATTGTAGACAAAGATCAAAATAGCTAGCTAGCACCGACAAACAAATAATGCAAAAGTGTCTCAAGAAGAACACCCAGGGTTTCATTTCTGATTTCTTTAAAAGGCTCACAGGTTGCAAGCATCCTTTCTTTCTCATTTCCAAAGCCGGGGTTTGTCATGCGTGTCCTGTGCCAGTGTGACTGAGCTGGGTCTCCAGTGGCCTCCTTTAAAGTGTGCATAAAGCAGAGGTGCCCAGAGCTTGCCCAGAGCACCAGAGCCAGCTGCCACAGTCCTGGAATGCCAGCCACCGTGGGCCACAGAGTGATGAAAGCCCAGAATCAGGCATCTCCAAAGCTTTGATTTGCAAGAACAGCTTGACACCAATAGCAACGTGGTTAACGTGAAAAACACAAGATAAAAACATTCCATTTAATTAAAAGCCCACAGTTCAATAGTAGTATAATTATTACAAGTGCATTTTATGGCTGTCTGCATTCATTTTGAGTACATAAATTAATATGCAAATTACCATCTCCTGTTCTTAAGAAGTTCCCCTATCAATCTTTTCTCCAACATGTCAATTGCATAAAGCGTGGCTTTTTAAATGCAAAAAAAATTCACATTTATGGTTCTTCTGAAATCTCTCTGTGCTCACAAGCTTTGTTTTAGATGAAGAGTGTTTAATTAACAGAGCTCACCTCTCTGTGAAGGCCTTCAGGACCACAGAGAGAAGGCCAAGACACTCTCTGGTCTTCTGGCTAATCAGGATTAGAGGCTATTTTCCATCTCAAGGACCACCTATCAAGGTATTTGTGATTCTCCATTCAGCCCATCAAGGACTTTATTATGGGGAAATATTGTTCTGATTTACAAAAAAGCAAACTCCCAAACCGTAGACAGATGAACTTAATATTATTCATTGGGAAGTTCTATAACGAATTACTTAACAGATGGTTTGTAGGTATTCAGAAAATACTTTGCATACAGGCAGTGGACCCTAAGAAGTGGTGTGTACTCTCTAAGAACAAAATGTGCCCAACTGACTTCATTTCCTTCTTTGAGAGAGTTGCTAAACTGGTTTAATAGGAGAATTCCATAAATATAATGTATCGTGCTGTCTTTAGGTTTTGGGGAAATTTTTTCATGACTTTCTAGTGATGAACCAGCTATTTGAACAGTCATACCCAGAGTGTATCATAACACCAGGGACTTGAAAACGTAAACTTATAGGTAAACTCTGAATCCATTCTTGGGACTGTTCCATCAATATGTCTAGTGTTAGCCTGAATAAAATAAAAGCAGCCTGAATATGTCACCCCAAAATATGTCTCTTTGACATAAGAAATATTTTGAGCTGAAGATAATTAAGCAGCAAATGCAGGAACACCTTCCTAGCTTCTTCCCCTTTGCTAAAAGCAGAGCATAAATTTAGGAAGGCATCCCTCCTCCCCTCTCTACCAAGAAGGACAAAAGTTAATCACTGGGGACAACATAAGGCCCTCATCGGCCTGGAGATGGCACCAGAGGAATCCACATGATAAACTTTTCTGATTAGTCAAAGCCACCATTACTTCCCCCTTGTATTTGCTTTACACAATTTGCCGCCTCCAGGGATACAAGGTCTTTTCTCTTTGTCTCGTCATTTCTCTAAAAATGTATTGTAACTTGGCTATGATGCTATATAAACTCAAGTTCTAATTAAACCTTTGAGTTACCCATCCGTGGGTACCACCATGTGTTACACCCTTGGTGTACATATTAACAAACCTATGTTCATTTGTCTCTTGTTAATCTGTTTTATGTCAGTCCAATTTAAAGACCCCCAGTCAGAGAACCTAAGAATGAGGAAGATATTTTCCTCCCCTACAAAAGATAGAAAATATGCTTGAATAATGTGTAAATGTCTCAATGCTAAAAGGAACAACTAATAAATTCTTCATCAGAATTAAAACTCCTGAAATAAAAATATCTCAAGATATTGAGCCTATTTGATGGGAAGGGCGGGGGGGGGGGAAATCAACAACTTTTCAAGAAGAAAAATGACTTAACAGTTTATTTAAAAAAAAAAACAAAACTGATGTTTGGTTGCCTATATGAATCCAATAGTGCCTATTAGCTTGACATGGATGCCTAAATAATGATAACAGATTTTATTAAAATAAGAATTATAGACCATAAGCTAAATGATGGAAGATTTGATCTTATATACTGCCAATGCCAAGAACATAGTAGGTGTTCAATAAATATTAATTGAACAAGTAACACAACATATTTTACATCCATATACATTGATTGTAGAAAATTTAAAAAGCACAAAAAGGCACAAAAAAATAAAAATTACCCTTAATCCTGAGGTAATCTCTAATTTCTATTATTATCTTAAAATATTTCCTTCAAGTCTTTTCTCTATGCACTTTTCACATCATAAATAAACAATTTTGTATCAGAGTTTATTTTTACATTATGAAAATTATTTTCTATGTCATTAAAATCATCATAAATGCAATTTACATGAATACTGTTGAATTGAACAAGGAGGCCATTAGACTGAGGTGGCCCTAATGCCTTGGCAGTCTGTGTAGGCAAACCTATGCCTATAATTGTGTCAATTTAAGAAATCAAAACACTAAAGACAACCAATCACAACCAACCAACTAGGCTTTAAGCTATAGTCAATCGATAACTTCCTTTTTTTGCCTATCTTTTTTCTATATCATTCTTTCCCAGAGCTACTATTGGTGGAATACTCCTAACCACTTCTTGTTTGGTGCTGCTGATTCCAATAAACTATTGCTCAAATAAACTTGAAAAGATTTTAATACGCCTTAATCTATCCTTTAAACTATGTAATAGTTCATTTTTGGATGAACCACCAAATACTATTGAGACTGTTTCAAGATGCTTTATGTGTTTCAATGATGTTGCAAGAAGTATCCCTGGTATGAAACTCTTTCTATATTTCAGAAAAAGTATTAACATTCTTGCATTTGGAGATTTCCAAAAGTAAGGTGAGTTCTCTTATGAAAATAGCCAAGAAAGCAACTGTCTCTTCTAAATTACAATGCCTGCCAGCAAGAGAAGACAGTTAATTTTGGTGAAACGTGAGCTTTGGAGTCACAGATTCCTGTCTGATTTTTGGCTCTGCTGTGTGCGGCTCTGAAACAGTATGTGCGAGTTTTCTTGCAGCCAAGACTCAGTTTCCTGTTCTATAAAATAGAGGTAATAACATGGACTTTGCTGGGTTGCTGGAGAGAAAAAGGAAAAAATTGCTTAACAGCGCCTGATGTAATAATTTAAGACATGGTGACTTGTAATTTCTGTTTTTACTGTCCTTAGTACATGATTTTCAGGAGTTTGTAGTTTTTTAAAAATTGGGATAAGCCTGACCATACAGAGATGAATGACAAGGATACTGAATGAAGTTGTTTAGGCAGGATCGGCTTCATAATTTGCAGGACCCAGTACAAAATGAAAATCTAGGCCGCGTTGGTATTAAAGCATAGGCCTCTTCTAGGCATGGGGGCCTCGTGCGATCACACAGACTGCAGAGGCGTGGTGCTGGCCTTGCACATGCTGTACGCGGCCTGCCCTGGTACCTGCAGCAGCCCCGGCAAGGTCCCTACTCTGGGAGGTTGCTATTTACGGTGAAGGAGGACCCCAGCCACTCTACCCCGTTACGTTGTTGTAAACGTGGACGTGCCTACCAAGCTTCAAGAGGCTGTTACCAGAGTTTTGTAACTTTGCTCCTTGGAACACATAACCAGGGAGTGTGTTGGTCAGAAAGTTCTTACAATTCAGCTGAACAACCAGAAAGGCTTGAGAACAAGCTTATTTTTTGGAGGGCGTATGAAAAGGGCCAGCTATGACTCATTGCATTCAAAAACTTCTAAGTTTACAATACATTGTGCCTCTCTTAAGAGTCTCCTGCTACCTTCCGTGCTGTAGTGTTCCGTCTTCATCGTAACATTTTCCAGAGGATTCCAAAACATTCGTTAGCCAATAATTTCATTCAATCAAAAAACCAGTGGCGCTTTCCTCCATTTTCTAGAATTGAAACCAATATTGCTCTTGTTTATGTGAACTGTAGAGAAGGAAAAATAACTTCCCCTTTGCCTTTCTGAGTTCTTGGCTGAAACCCCATATAATAAAAGACAGATTAACAAGAGAAAAACAAACAGAAGTTTATTAACACATGTATCTCATATCTCATGTATACATGACAGAGAACAGGAGAACTGAGCAACTACCTGAAATGATCCAAGCCATCACCTTAATGCAATCTTCAGCTAAAGACAAAAGAAAGAAAGAGGCAGGGGGAAGAATGGACTCATGGGAAGTTACCAGAAAAAAACAAAAACAAAAACAACGGTAAACAGTAGTAAGCTTGGTCTCAAAGACTGAAATCTAAACCTTCTCCATTAATAAGATTCTCTGGTGATTTAGAGCCAGACTTCTCTTCCTGTATAGAAGAGTACACCCTTACAATGAAAGATTTCCTTCATACCCATAAATTTCCCTTGCCAAAGGGTACCCTTTCTTCAGAGCTTCTCCTTTATCTGTTATTTCTCAAAAATTATCAACTCAAAATAACCCTTATGCAAGAGAGTCATATCTGGGGATGACATATTCTGTTATCTTTAGAACAATAGGTGGTTACTAACATCCAATAGTTGTTGATAAAAAGAATGGTTGATTGCTAACATTCGTATCTCTTTCTACATTAAAAAATAAAATTATTTTTTTCTCCCAAAATTTTATTTTTCAAATCTTTCCTTGTGTTCAATATTTCTTTCTAAAGAGACTACCTACAAATATTGCTTCATCTATCAAATGATTTAGTTAAATACTGGATACATTATTCCATGAAGGACCCACCTCCCCTGCCCAACCTTATTTCACATGCCTCCTAACCTGGGTCTTACTATAATCATCCCTATGTGTTAAGTTGAAAAGTAAATAAAGGTCCCTGAAGAGGTCCACATCCTAATCCCTGAAACTTTTGAATATTGCCTTATATAGCAAAAAGGACAGTACAGATGTGATTAAGTTAAGGATTTTGAGATGAAGGATTATCCTGGATTATCTGGGTGAGCCCTAAATGTAAAGACAGGGATCCTTTAAGAGGGAGTTAAGACTGCCACAAGAGGAAGTGATGTGACAGCAGGACAGGAGGAGAGGACAGGAGGAGCAGTGTGAAGAAGGGGTCATGCATCAAGGAATGCAGCTGGCCTCCACAAACTGCTGAAAATGGTGAGGAAACAGATTCTCCTCTAGAGCCTCCGAAGGAACCAGCCTTGCTGACACCTTGACCTTAGCCCGGCATCACTGAATTTGGACTTCTAGCCTCTAGAACAATAAGAGAACATATTCGTGTTTCTTTACAACACTACATTTGTGGTAATTTTTTACAGCAACAATAGGGAACTAATATATCTTTTTTGACATTCCATTATCCTCGTTCTAGAAAATCTTTACTTCATTACCTATGTCCTATCATCTCCTTCTTTTGTCAACCTTATGAACAAATTAATTCTACAGTGAAAAGAACTTTTCAAATACTACTGGAATTCATTTAAATTATTTTATTGCAATGTTTCAAACCACAAAAACATTAAACACTTATTGTTGGTTTGACTCTTTTGACTTTAAGCAAGATGGATCACCACGGAAGCTTTCACTATTACCTCCATTGTTTGTCTGTTTGTTTGTTTGTTTGCTTTCCTTTCTGGCGCTAAACTAAAGAGCAACCCTGATCCATTTTATCAATGGGCCTGATAATGTCATAGTGCATCCAAAAACAAAACACTGGAATCTTTTACAATGTCATTTAGACAAAAAAAAAAAATTATGATTTCATATCTAATAGTATAATTGTGCTAATAAATTATTGCCAAGAGGTATGCACACATTCAGGGTCAGAGCAACATCAATCAATCTTTAACGTGTTGGTTCTTTCACGTTGAGCAGCTACGTGCCATGTGTTACTTAATCTAACCTCTACAGTTTTCATATTTGAACTGCTATGAATCACTTTTGCATCCGGTGTCTCGCATATTCTTTTTTGGCTTATGTTTAGCACAAATATCATGGTAAATAGAAAAGCAAATGCAGGCCTGAAAGTTCTGTACATTATTCGGTTAAAAGATAGTCATGCGGGTCACCCGGCTGGCCAGCAAATAAAGAGAAGTGAAAGTATAATGATGGTAAAGCTTAATAAAACTCATTGACCCTGGAGAATGTAACCATAAGCCTCGGGGCCAGAAAAGCCATTCTGAAAATTTTTAATCTAGCTTTTTCTCTTATCTCTACCTTTTTTTTCTTCTCTACTTCAGTTGTAATTACTTTGTTCCCATGAATTTCTTTTCCTTCCCCGAGGTAGCCCAACCTGCTTTACTTCTTCCTCTCTTGTCTAATAGTAAATCCCACAAATATTAATCTCCCACCTAGCAATCGTTTCCTCTTTATCTCTGGTGGAGCGCAAGCCACCGGATGAGCTGGGGTATATGATAAGCCAAGGGCTGCCTGCTAGGTAACTACAAGAGATGCCATTCCAATTTTCTCTCTCAGCAAATACACTGATGATACTTTTTTCTTTCTTTTTTTTTCACAGTGTTCTTTCCACTTCAGTTGCTTACTGGGTATTTAAATGACTTACACCACATTATTACCTAATCACATTGTTCTAAACAGACTGATTCCTTGTCGGGGACATACACTTTGAAATGTTTTCACATTCATGACAATGAACATCTGCAGATCCCCCTACATCAGATGGAGTACCTTCTGAGAGAATCTGACTGTAAACAGCACTTACGTGGACGTCAGACCTGGGACATCAGCCTCATTGCTCTCTAACTAAATCGATGGTGCTCTGTCTACCCAAGTAATATAACTGCTAACGTAGTTGTTTCAGAAAAGAATTTTGAAATTATCCAAATAGTACAAGCATACTGCCACACGGTTTTGAACCTGAACAAGACTACTCAGTGCTAAATACTCAGAAGTAAAATAAATATTCAGTTCACTTCAGGTAGAGAAAACTCCAGATTGAATTAATATATTTCACTTCGGGGCTAGACTGCACTATTATTTCCATTACTTTACCCCTCCCTGTGTCCTCACACTGTTTCTTGTGACTCTGCAATTCTATCCACTGCAGGCAGTTTATTCTTCTTCCCATTAAAGTTAGGTTTAGCTATAGATTTTGTTTCAGCCACTGGAATGTGGATAAAAATAATAGTGTGCAAGTCCTGAGCCAAGGTCAAAGAGGCATTGCATGTTTCTGCTCTCCCTTCAAAAAGATTCCAACTTTTGCCATGAAACAAATATGCCCCTGCTAGCCTGCTTCTACAGAAGATTGAGAGACATGACACCTGCCAAGCCCATTTGAGCCCAGCTTAGATGACTAAATCTAAGCTGGATTGTAGGTTGGATTGTATTCCCCCAAAATTCATGTGCTGAAGTCCTGACACCTAGTACCTCAGAATGTGACTCTATCTGGAGACAGGGCCTTTAAAGTGGTATTGAAGTCAAATGAGATTATATGGGCGGGTCCTAATTCAATGCAATTGTTATCCATCCTTATAATCAGAAGAGATTAGGACACATACATGCCCACACATGAGGAAAGATCATGTGAAGACACAGCAAGGAGGTGGCCACCTGTAAGCAAAGAAAAGATACCTCAGAAGAAACCAAGCCTGATGCCACATTGATCTCGGACGTCTGGCTCCAAAGTTGTGAGAAAATAAATTTCTGTTTTTTAAACCACCCAGTCTGTGGTATTTAGCTATGGTAGCCCTAGCAAACGAATACATATCACCCAAACCCCAGACACATTAGTGAGAGTAAACAGTTATTATTTGGAGTCACCAAGTTTGAGAGTGGTGTGTTACCCAACATCATTGTGGTGATATCTAATTATTATACATATTTTCATTTTTCACCCGCATTATGATGTCTTGTGGTCACAATATAAATGTTGTGATTATATAAAAAAAATAAAAGTTCATGAAGGGAAGGGATCATCTTCATTTGGCTTTGTACCCTATATTGAGGACGATGCCTAGCATAGAACAGGCACTCAACAAATGATGATGGAATGAATGAATGAGCGAGTAACAATGAAGATATGAATAAGTGAATGAATGCTGTCTCTGTCTTTAAAAAAATATCAAGGAAATATGAGAAATGAATGGTACTTCCAGTTTTGAAAATTTAAGGGCAAAAATTGAAATATGTTTTGGCACCCAGGGACCAGGGCTCCTATAAGAATGTAATGCCTGATGATCTGAGGTGGAGCTGAGGTGGTGATGCTAGCACTGGGGAGTGGCTGCAAATACAGATGAAGCTTTGCTGGCTCATGAGCCACTCACCTCCTGCTGTGCGGCCCAGTTCCTAACAGGCCACGAACCGGTACCAGCCTGCAGCCTAGGGGTTGGGAACCCTTGTTTTAGAGCCTATGTGCAAAGAATAGAGAGAGCTGTTGTCTGTTTGCTTCTTGGGATTCTTCCTCCCTCTGTCCTTAAAATGACATGCTCAAATTTCATTTTTGTTTAGACCATCTTGCAAATACTGTATCTTTGGAAGAACAGATTATTTTAGAAGCAATTAACCACTTAGGCAGCAAAAGGGATTGCTGCAAAGACAGCAGTCTGTGAATTGCAAGCATGTGACCTCCCTGAGACCTGAGTCTAAAGCATACATCACAGAACTGGGGGTCAGGAGCTGAGAGCAGCTGTCCATCACCAAGGACTGCACCATCTTGAGAATACATTTCTATGAGAAGAGAAAATGAATTAATGACAATGAATTTCACTGAGGCAATGCATTAGGCTGCTGTCTTTTAATAACCAAGGCTGAGTCCCTCTGGGTTCACTAGTTTTGTAATGGTTTCATAAGATTAATAGTATTCCTCTCAGATGTGGTTTTGTAGCAGTAATCAACTCATTACATGCTATGAACTGAACATTTGTGCCCCCTGCCCAAATTCCTATGTAGAAGCCCTAACCCCAAATAGTATTTGGAGGTGAGATTTTTGGGATATAATTAGATTTAGATGAGGTTATAAGAGTAGAGCCCCCTTGATAGAATTAATGCCCTTATAAAAAGAGGGTGCACCAAGGAGGACCCATGTGAGGGCATAACCAGGAAGAGGGCCTTCATCAAGAACCAGGCCATGCTGGCACCCCAATCTCAGCCTTCCAGCCTCCAGACTGTGAGAAATAAATGTTTCCTTTTTAAGCCAGTTAATACTCAGTTTGTTAATACTATTAATATCTATGGTATTCTGTTATAGTAACCCAAATTGAATAAGACATCATGTGTGCTAAGGACTGCTGAGACCAGACCAACAGATAATACAATTATAGTTTATATTTGTACTGTACAGTGGACAGTTTGGCATAGCAGAAAATACACAAAATAAAAACAGGTCTGTGTTTGAGTTACATCTCTACCACTTATTAGCCATGTGACTTTAAAAGTTATTCTGTCTCTCTGAACTTTAATTGCATATTTCAAAGTGAGTGTAGTAATGCTTGTGTTATCTAGTATTGTACTTGGCCTGGTAAGCACTTAATAAATCAAAGCTTTTGTTGTTATTGTTATCATTGTTTGGCTTTACTATATAGCACAACCAGGTAGCTCAAAACATTTCCCTACTATACTGAAAAACTCCTTAAAGTCAGGAACCACTACACATTCCTTTTTACTGGACATACATACACACCTGCGTTTCCCATAGAAAATAGGCTGCTATTTCTAGGGATAATCGACAATTCAAAGAATACGCTCATAGAAGAAACATCTCCAATGGTGTGATAAAAACTGAAAAGCGAATTTTAAAGACCACATCCAAGAGGGATAATTTTTTGCAAACATTGGTAACTAATTCATTTCAAATGAAAAATAAGTTATGTATTGATTTTGGCTAAATAGCTTAGTGACATGTTTCTGAATTTTTTGTTCCCTGGTCACATTCTCATTCTGGCTAGATAACTGTATTGCCATGTTCTCAGATTAAAACTTAAAACTGTGATTAAACCTAAACTCTTTCCATTTTCTTTATGGCAGAAAATATCAACATGTTTTCAATCCCTGCTGAGGTGTTTTACGAGATTTTTATTGCAGTGTGGATTCTAAAACTCGTATTTAACGTAAGCAATGGCAATGATTAGATGTTTGGAGAGGGTATTGGAGATTTAATCAGATCATTCCCTGACTTCAAATTTGCACCTATAACTTTCTAAGAAATGGAGGGGAAGAAAATCCTGCTAAGTCTTTCAGTGTCAGGATGTTTTCCTAAATCTACATCTGGAAAATAAATTAAGTTTTTTTTAAGTTACCTTGAAATTCAGGCATAATACTTAGCAATTAACAATCTTTTGAATAATATCGTTTTGATTCCTTATTTACTTGCTTTGTTTTGAAGGTGTTTATGGAGTTTTTAAGTTTTATGTTATTTTAGAATAATAGAAGTAATATATGCTCATTGCCTTCCCCAAAGTAGAAAATACAGATTTTTAAGAAGAAAATAAAGATCATCCCGATCCATAACCCAGAGTTAACCACAGTTAATATTTTGGTTAGTAACCTTTTATATATGCATATATATTCATACATAAAAATTGATTTTTATAAAAATACAGTCATACACACATGCTATAGTATATAATCATATTATACATGCCTTTTTCCCCTTATAATTTATCATAGATACCTTTCTATGTCAGTAGTAAAGATCTATGTCATTTTTTAAATAGCTTTTTAATATCCCCCCTTATAAACCAGAGATTGGCAAATTAATGCCTGTAGGCCAAACCTGGCCTAACTGCCTATTTTTGTATGCCCTACAAACTAAAGTTTAAATTATTATATTAATACCTACATAATATCTTTAATTTTGTCTTTTGACTGCAAAGCCTAAAATATCTGGCCCTTTAACACAAAGTACTGACCCCTGGTATGGGTGTATCATAATTTGCTTAGTTCATCCCAGATTGATGGGTATGTTTGGCATTTTTCCAACATCTCTCTAGGATGAGCACCACTGCAGTGAACAGCCTATAGGCATACTTTTGAACACTGGTCTAGGTGTTCCCTTAGGATAAATTCCTACTGCTGAAATTGTTGTAGCCTCTTTGAAAGTTTTGATACATATTGGCTAATTGTCCTCCAAAAAGTTGGCCAATTTAAACTCTGTTATAGACTAAATGTTAGTTCCCCCCACCCTCCCCCCCCAAAAAAAAAATTTGTATGTTAAAATCCCAATCCCCAACGTGATGGTGTTAGGAGATAGAGACTTTGGGAGGCGATTAGGTCATGAAATTGGCCTGGTCAGCTTTTAGAAGAAAGGAAGGAAGGAGGGAGGGAGGAGGAATGGGAGGAGAGGAGAGAGAGAGAGAGAGAGAGAGAGAGAGAGAGAGAGAGAATCTTTACACTAGACACTGTGAGAAGGTAGTCATCTGCAAGCGAGAAAGAGCTCTCAGACCAACAACCCAATTGACCAGCACCTTGATCTTGCACTTGCCAGCCTCCAGAACTGTGAGAAAAATAATTTGTTATTTAAGACCCCTAGTCTATTGTATTTTGTTATGGCAACCCAAGAAGGCTAAGATAAACTCTCACCAACATCTACAAGCTATGGGTGTGGAGGAATTCCCTTCTTTCCCCCAGCCTGTTGGGTGGGAGCAGATCTTTTCAATCCCTGCCAATGCATACGTCAAATACAATTCCACAGTTTCTCTTTAGTTTTCATCTTCTAATGCTCATAATGTCAACTATCTTTTAATAAGGTAGAATAACCATTAGCCCTTTTGAGAAAAAATAAGCTCCTGTCCTTTACCCATTTACCCATCATGGTGTGCAAAGCCACTCTTCATGTACTTTTGAAGCATTATTTTATCTCCTTGTCCTTGTCTTGTAAATAATTAGAGATCCTTACTAATAAATCCTCTTTTCCAAGATTCTAATCATTTTGCGATTCTTCTCTGAGTCCTTTTCAACTACTCCCCTCCATTCATAAGTTTGTAGACAAATGTTTTTAAAATAGCTTCCATCAAATTAATTATTCCTAGCTGATGGTAAAACCTCCCTGACAGTTCTTGGAACTAGAGGTACAGAACCATGTAGTAAGCACAAGATAAGGTCATTTCACTGTATTTCCTCTCTGAAACCAAGTCCAACAGCTACCCACTCCTCCTACTATGTGGGTGAAGTGAAATTCCCTTCACATATTATACTTTGAAAATTTAACCTAAAGAAAACTCAAGGGAGTTGAGTTTAATTTTTTCCTTAGAAATGAGGGTGATTCTTTTCAGTGTTGTCTGAATGTCCAAGAATATAAAGCTCATACTTTCTCTAACTAGTGAGAATCAGTATATTCTGCAAATCTAAGAGTTAATTTGAAAGCAAATTTCCACAACAAACCACAGTATGTAAACATCAAGCTTACTTGAATGACTATTGTGCATGTCTGATGGGGAATCTCCCAGATTCTAGTAGGAACTGTCTGTTATCCCTCTCACATGTCATGTATTCCTAGGAATATTTCCACACTAAATATCCAATGCTGCTTAGACTTTAAGTAGTAGCAAGAAAACAAACTTCCAATTAAGCATCTGTATAATATAAAAATGTTGAATCCTGAAAGATATTAAAAGAGAGTTTATGAAAATCAAAATAAGCCTCAACCCCTCCTATCCTCACAGAATTATATTTACCCACGTGGAAAGCAAAAGCTGAAAAATCAATAGCTAACAAATTAGTAGTCATTACCTGTCTGCTGTGCTTGAAAGACCAACCAGAATTTGGAAGAGAAACACTAAAGAGATTTCACACTGGTGCTTCATTTTCAAATGAGGCCACATTAAAGACTGAGCTATTTTCAGAATATTAAAGGAAGTCGTAGGAGGTTATTTGTTTTTTGTTTGTTTAGTTGAATGGTTTGTTTTGTTTTTAGCCTGGATATATGCTATTCATTTATTAATCCATTCAACAGACATTTTTTGAGTAACAAGATAAGAATTAAAGCCTCTATCTGCCTGCAAACAGGCTCTTTGCGACATTTGTAATGGTCCTTCCTGCTTCAGCAAGCTGCCTTCCCACATTTCTCTCTGGAAATTTTTTAAAAGGCTAGGAAAACTGAGAGCTCTCAGTTTCCCAGCTGTAAAACGGGAATGTCAGTGCATAGACCTCAGATGTCCAAGAGGATAAAATGAATATTATAGGTGGAGTAGATAGAACAGTGACACCATGCTAAGTATCTAATAAATGTTAGCTAGGTTTTTTGTTTGTTTTGTTTTTGTTTTGTTTTGTTTTGGTCAAATTTTGAGTCAGGTACTCTATGTGGTACTCAAACACAAACACAAGAAGCCGCAATTACTCAAAACTCAAAGTTGCTTGCAGTCTAGAGCAGAGAGACATTCAAGTAAATTATGTATTACAGTCCTGTGTGACACCATTCAGTATGAATACTACCATGTCCCAGACTCTGTGCTGCATGCTTTATATGTTATCTTCCTGAATTCTATTCAATTCAATTATTATCCCTATTTTACAGATAAGGATGCTGAACTTCCAAGAGATTACCCAGATTGTGCCAGGGGACAAGAACAATGTTCACACAAGCACTCTTAACACCACACTCTGCTTCCTTGAGCGGGTGAAGGTGAGTGAGCAGAGTGCTGAAGTCGTGCAGCTGTGGGCTGAAATAAGAGAGCAGGGTGAAGACCCCATGGGCAGAGACTCCGCCAAGGGGAGTCCAGGAGGCAGAATTGCTATCTTGCTCTCAGTCAATTCACTAATTAGCAACTGGAGGGTTGAAAACTTTCTTAAAGATCTCCTTGAAGTTTAAATAGATAATCCCTCTATCTGCAAAATCATTATTTCATGAGTGTGATGTGGTACAGAGAGTGTTGACCAAAGGGTCAGGAGAAGAGAATCCTCAACTTGACTCATTCTCTGTGAACTCTAGCAATTATATCTCTTTGAGCCCTGTGTCTCCTCGGAAATGAAGAGGCTAGGCTAGATGATTTCTAGATTCCTTACTGTGGGCAGGATGTATGTTCAATCAATTACCCTTCTAAGTCCAGATAATTCTCTTAATTAACTTTTTTATTAAGACATCTATGTACAGCCCCCCTCCAACTCCAGTTACTCTTTAAGCTATTTCATTGCCCATTTCTTCTCACTTTGGTCCCTGTGTTAGTTTCCTACTGATGTCATAACAAATTAACACAAACTCTGTGGCTTAAAGCAACACAGATTTGTTATCTCACAGTTCTGCGGTTAAGAAGTTGAAATGGGTTTCACGAGGCTGAATTTAAGGTGTTAAAAGAGCTGCCTCCCTTTCCGGATGCTCCGGGCGAGGAACCATTTCCTTTCCTTTCTAGCTCCTCCCCCCATGCCTTGGTTTCTGGCCTTCTGCCTCCGTTCTCAAAGCCAGCAACAGCAGGTCGAGTTTTCCTCCCATTGCCATCTCTCTGGTTCTCTTCTGCCTTCCTCCTCTCATTCTAAGGAGTCATGCGATTGAACCCATTTGGATAATCCAGAATAACATCCCTGGTTCATGGCCAGCTGGTTAGCAACTTAATTTTCTTCTTTGTCACATAACAGGTTCTAGTGATAGGGATGAAGACATTTCTGGGAGCAGCATGATGCCTACCACTGTTCCCTTCACCCTTCAGAGTCCCGGCCTTACTTTCAGTTAGTAATTTGGACAGCACAATAGTAGCTGTGCAAGTAGCAACTGCCAGGGCTGCATGACCTGCACACCTGAGGTAAGCTGCCATCTCCCTCATCAGCTGCCCCTGAGGATTAATGATGCCCTTTGATGGAAGAAAATGAAAGACTTGCCATGCTTTTAAGAAGATTTGATGTGGAAACTAAGACTCATCCAAGGAAAAGGCCCGGTCCCACATGCCCACACTGCTTGGACTCCTCCTTTTCCATTGCACCCCAAAGATCCCCAGCACTTTCCTAGGGCTTTATTCCCAAAATGCCTTGCTTTCAACTGGGCATCATCAAAGGCATTATTTACCTATATATGATTGCAGCTTAAACTGATAATGTTAATAAAGCCCCTACAAAACTAAAATGAAACAAAACAAAAACAAAAACCTTTAAGAACCACAGGAATGAATCTAAAATAGATCTTTTAGATAAGGTGCCAGACCTGTAAAATTATAAGATAAAATGCCCAGTTAAATTTGAACCTCAGATAAACAAGTGATTTTTTAGTATAAGTGTATTCTAAATATTAAATGGGATATACTCAAACAAACAAATATATACATACGTATGTATGTATGTATGTATGTATGTATGTATGTATATATGTATGCATGTATATGTGTGTGTGTGTGTGTGTGTGTGTAGCTACATCTGGCAACCCTACTACCTGAACCTCTTCAAATGATAGTGTCTTGGTATCTCCATATTCCTCCTTTCCAAAGGGCAGACATATTTTCAAGGTCTATTGTTCACTAGCCTGATAAAGAACCACATCGTACAAATTTAAAAACAAAATAATAATTGTTACTAGTAATTTTAAAACTCACTGACAATCACTGTTCATGCATTGTCACCATATATATATGTATTATAATTCTCCAATCAGTCTTGAAAGGGAAAGATTCAGTCTTGGAAAGTAACTTGTCTTTGGTTGCCTGACTACTAAAATGAAGGCTGAGAATTTAAACCTAGATCTGTTGGCCACCAGACACTAATGTCATCTCTCACGGAGAGCCACAGCCTCTGCCACTTCATAAGTTTTCTTGGTTTTGCCATATACAATTCTCTTTACCAGAGCTTTCTTTCTCTGGCATTAATATTTGACTGTTATCAAACTTGAAATAAATGTACACATGAGCCCTAGACAGGAAAAGATGAAAAGCACAACGTAACTATAGGACTGAAGCAAATATCTTCTACTGCCATACAGCACAGTAGTTTAGCTATTTCTGTGTTTGTAGAAATTCCCTAAGCTCTTTTTAAAGTCTGAGCATATCGTTTACTAGGCTAATTTTGACTAAGTTGACAGGACCAATTTTAATTCCATTCAATATCCGATCTGTTCCAAAGGCTGCATTTGATTTTCTGGACTAATGGAAGGTATTGCAAAATGCAAGATAAGGCAAAAATTAAATTTTCCTTCAGAGTCTATTTCTGAGCTTACATTCTAACACTGTGAAGCAGTGAGTCAGAGGCTCTCCTACCTAAATTCTGTCTGACTCTGTCCCCTCCTGCTCACCTCTCTGTGAGTTAAAACCCAGAATAAGGACAGCTACCATATACTGTGGTCTTCTCCTGAGACACAGGAATGGGATAAGCAGGTTGCCCTATTAGGACATGGCTGAAAATGACAGCTTTATCTTTCAAGACTGTAGATCCAGGTCTACTGACAAGTTCAAATACCTCCAAGTGATGAATGAGTTATAACTCCTTGCCTATCAGTTGAATAGAAACCATTCATCCTTTCTTTCCTTCAACCCCACTAGGTACTGGGAGTACAAAGATACACTATATATTATCTCTGCCCTCCAGAGACTCAGTCTGGAGGAAGAGAATTAGAATAAATATAAAATGTGATATAAATGGGTAAAAATAAATGTAGTATATACATACAATGAAATATTTATTTAACCTTAATAAAATGAAATTCTGATATATACTACGACATGCATGAACCTTGAAAACATGTTAAATGAAATAAGCCAGCACAAAATGACAAATATTGTATGATTCCACTTATATGAGGGTAATTAGAATAGTCAAATGTATAGACCAGAAAGTAAAAGGGAGAGGGTAGAAATGGGAATTACTGTTTAATGGGTATGACGTTTCGGTTCGAGATGATGAGATGGTCCTGGAAATGAATAACAGTGATGATTGCATAACATTGTGAATGTACTTAATGCCGCTGAATTGTACACTTAAAATGATTAAATTGATAAATGTTACATTATGTATATTTTTGTGCAATAAAATAAAACTTTCATTGAACTGAAAATTTCCTCAAGGTAAGCAGGAGGCTTGTAAGAAAAATTGAAGGTTGACTTTCCTGCCCAAAAATGTAGTTAGTGCTATAAGAAATGCAGTCTATAACCAACCAACCAACCAAACAAACAAAACAAAACAAAACAAAACTGAATATATAAAGCCAAGGTGGCTGTTTAATTCACTAAAAGCCAATACAATTTTGCTTTACAATATTCAAAGTATAGAAAAGAATATCTTTCTTTTATCAGGGAAATTAGATAGAATATAACTCAGCTACAAGCTGTCACAGAATAGAAATAGAGTCTCAATCATTTTATGAGTGTTGAGAGGGAGGAGCTTTCTTGATATGTTATAAGAGTCTCAAGGACTTAGTCATGTCTACCAAAGAAATTTGTTGGAGATCATAGTTCATCTGTTTTTCCCTAAGACATGTACTTCCCTTATACTCAATGTGGCCACTTGTGTTTAATTACTGGTAATCCACATAGAAACTCCTCTTTCCAACTCTTACCATCACTGATCAGGGCTTTTGAAAAAAATAATAATAATACATATTATTGAGATATCAGTGATCTACATATTTCTAAATTGTTCCATCTTAGATTTCATTGGCAAACAACATGTAAAACAATAAATATGAAAGTGTAGCTTTCCTTGTAAAAACTAAATACGAAATATAAGAAGAAAAACTAAATTGTTACTTAATGCCAGTTTGACTTAGATTTTTAAAATGTAGTGAGCTGTAAGAATTGCCTGTACAAGATTATCCCCTTTCACTGTATTGCTTATCACATCACATGCAAAATATGGCTTTATTCTGCATGTCATCAGCACACAGAACTCAGTTGTCAACATATGTGAAAATGATATATCCAAACGGTAAGGCAGAATCAGGATTTATTCCTTTAAAAATATTTTTGAGCATGTTATTAAGAATGAGAAGTATAACTAAACAAAAATGCTACTTTAAATACCACACAAATAAATACAAATTCTACTCAACACTAAATTCTGGCAAAGCTAGGTCAATACCGCTAGCACATTCGATAGTTGGACGAGACTAGCTTTGGCCTCAGTGATTTAAAAACAAAGAAAAGATTATTAGAGTTCAAAGCAGGGCTTCACGCCAAATGCCGCCTGCATTTTTGGGAATCCACAATATTATGCAACCTCTCCTTTGGTTTTCATTTTGTCATCTTGCCTAACATCATTTTCTTATTTGTAACATGTTTAAAAAATATTGTCCTATTAGGGCTGACTTTATTAATATCAGGGGGGAAACATAAAGTGATTAATAAAACTGATTACAAAATGCTTTGCAAAGTATCATAGATTTTTTTCCAAGTAATTAATTCAAAACATTGTACTAAAAAGCTAAATGGCATGGAAGAAGCAGCATTTTACAATCAATAGATATATACCTCAATCTGAGTTTCAGTGAGAGCATTTTGTTTCCCTCATAAGATATGTATGTGCAGGTCCCTAGAATGACAACAATCTCAAAATGATTTGATTATTTTTCAGAAGTAGGCATCACCCTCTGATTTTAATTCTGATAGTATACTTGCATATACTCTAAAAAAGGAGATTTCCATCCCAACAGTAAGTCATAATAATACTTTGCTGCTGATAATTCCCATATTATCAGTATTAATCAATCAAATTGTTTATTGCAGGCAAGTATTTGCTGCAGAAATGATCTCTGACTTAAGTAACAACAACATTACTGAAAGAATATTAACTCCAAAAATTACTGGAAGGCTATAGAATGGCATTGTCCAGTAGAATTTTCTGCAATGATGGGACGTGTTCTATATCTGCACTGTCCAATACACACTTAGCTATTGAGCACTTGAAATACGAGTACTGCACATTAAACGAAAATTAATTATATTTAGCTTAAATTAATTTAAATAATCATGTGGCTTGTGTCTATCATATTGGACAGGGAAGCTGCAAAACCAGGAACCAAGGTGGGTAGGTAGTTGCCACCACAGCTAAATCCTTCCCTAACCACCAGTGCAGGGAGGACTCACTCCCCCCACAACATGGTACAGCACGGGCTATGGAATGCAGCCACGGTGATGTCTAGAAGTTGCCATCTCTTCCTGTAGGATAAGCCATGGCATTGGAACTGCTGTGATCCCAGTATCTTTGTACAGAATGGGGCATCAGGTTGGTGATACTGGGGTTAAGGGCCCACTTCTTTGTTCCCAGAGAAGAAAGAAAGCTCGTATCTGGCATTTTAAGTTTCTATTATGGAAGAAAGTTTGGCAGTCCACCAAGATTATGTATTCTTTTCTTCACTGGTAACATTTATTGAGTGCTTATCAAGTCTCAAATTGTTCTAACAGCTTTACAAGAATGATAGCCACCCAAAATATTAGTTCTAATCCCTGGAACCTGTAAATGTTACCTTATAAAGAAAATGGATCTTTATAGATGTGATTAAATTAAGGATTTTGGCATGGGAAGATTATCATAAATTATTCAAAATCCAATCATATGTATCTTTATAAGATGGAGGCAGAGAGAAACAACACACAGAAGAGAGGACAGAATTGGAGTGATGCCACCGGAAGCCGGAAGAAGCAGAAAGGATTCTCCCTGAGAGCCTCTGGAGGGAACATGTCCCTGTTGATACTGTGGTTTCAGACTTCAGGGTCTGAATTATAAGGTAAAGGCCAGTCATGTTGGAGCAAGGACAAGACTTACTCCACTAGTGATGCGAAGGTGTTGTGTCACATGATCCCATCCCTTGCCCCAGCCATATCACCTCTCAGAGGCAGGCACCAGAACTAAGGGATGCCAATCCAGAGGTTGGACAAGGGCCAAGGACACAGTTTGAAGTGAAATGATGAGCTGAGACCCTCAAATTCTCCCTCTTGACACTTAGTTACGAAACATGGAGAATTTGGCCCAATTTAGTGGGAGCTCAAGCCATAAGGGAATAACAGAGGGCAGGGCAGCCATGATGAGCACCATTCAAGTTGGAGTTAAGAAAAAGCAGAAATGACAACTAAGCAGAGACAGCCATGTGGCAGAAAGGAAAATGAAGTTGACAGATAGTAGATTGGAAATGCCTGGATAAAGGGAGCAATATGGTCATGAAAGTCATAAGACAGCTGGTAATGCAGTTTCAAATGTGTCCTTATAATAAACATACTTTTTCATGAGATAACGCAAGGGAGTCTCTGTTTCTTGGAACCCAAATTTCCAAGTAAAACAATAAATCCTAATACCAGAAACTTTCTGATCAAGATCTCCTCCTGCCACCCTGTTCTCGTGTGTTATCATGTGTGGAATATGTCTGGGGTGGGGATGGGAAGAACTTCCAGCTAAAGATTGAGTGGCCCTAACTTCAAGCTCAAAGTATTTAAGAGTTGAGAATGAAGCAGGTACAGTTGTATTTACTAACTCACCTACTCATTAAAATGTATTTGTTACCCCAAAATTAACACTCTAGGCTCTTTCATGATAATTTGTGGACATCCTCAGAGCAGCCAAACTGAAGTCCCCTGACGTGCACATTCCCAGCTAAGATAGCAAAAGTGATGGTTTCCTTTCTTGTTTCAACTCTTGATATGTGAGTAGTCGTCCTTTTTATGATATATTCAGTGCCATGTTTTTTACATCTTTGTGCTTTTGCTTAATGGTTTCACCATCAAGAAAGTGGCCCTAACTAGCACTAGCATTAAAGTGTTACCTAGTGAACATACTGCCTACAGAGAAACGTGTGTTCAGTAAACTGCGTGAGTTCTAGTCTTTAAGCAGAAACACACATAAAACAAGGTTCTGTATTGATCAGCTGATGAAAGTGTTGTGAACGGAGGCTCAGAGGAACCTAACCCTATATTTCCCCTAGGCACAATGGTTCAGTAGTCACTAATTCAGTGTGTGTGGCGACGATAGGACAAAACTACTGAACATTGAGAACTGACTATATAGATTTTTAATATCTGATTAGGAAATGACCATGTGAGTCACATGCACATTTGTGTCCTCAGTGTCAAGCACAACACCTGGTATATGGTAAGTATGCAGTAAATATTTGTTGACTAAAGGAATTAAACAAATGAATTTATTCACTAAAGACCAAAGTGATCAGCAGGTTATATGAGAAATTTTCTTTGTTCTTGAGAATTAGTTTCAGAACAATGATAATTAGTGTCATCTATATAAGGGTGATAGCACTGAGGTTTTTTAATTACTTCCTATTAATTGCTACTATTGCAGCAAAAAATTCCTAATCTGTACTCAGTGTTTTCATTTCTAGATGTCTGACAATGTTTCACAGCCAATGCACAGCCCCAGAGCATGGCATGTTGGTAAAAATTGTTGCCTCTAGAGGGATAAATAGACATGGTGAGTCTAATTTGCTTGTCTGAGGTCGGCTGTAACATCAGAAAACAGATTTGAAGCTTCTGGTGTGTATGTCATAACCCTTAGCCAGTATTCATTTCCTCAAAATGAAGTCATTTTCCAAAGAGAATTACTTCACATTCTGGTAATTGGAGGTGTCACTGTAACCAGAATTATAATTTTAGTGCTTCTGTGTTGGGGCAATTTGGGACTTAAATTTTACTGTGTTATGTTTCATTATAAATATTTCCACTTTCAAAACAGTTCAGTTGGCAGTCTTTGCCCAGGAGCATCTCAGGACTAATTTAGCATGAGGAATTTAAAGCTGTCTTCCTCCAGCCTTGTTTTCTAGGTCGCCCTGGAAGCACACAGAGCAGGAAGATGAAGGGGCACAGCACTTGCATCTCCCAGCCCGCACTTTAATCTTCTCCCCAATGCAATTATCTTGCTAGGCATTGAGAAATCTATTACCCCTATTTATGGTAGCTCTGCAGTCAATAAAAGCACAAGTTATTCCCACTTTGATTGAAAAAGGTAAATTGCAATCACTAAAGAAAGAAGCTCCACTTTGGAAGAGTTTGTCAACCAGAGTGATTTTCCTTAGAGAAGGAAGAGCTGGTCGCAGAAGTTGGCTTGAGAAAGGAACTATGTTTCTAAGGTATTGTGGTTCCTCTCACAAGTGAGGCTGTATGTATTCACTTGCGCAGACTGTGAGGAACATCTAACCAAATATAAATTCAGAGAGATTAATGAATGACTCATATATTGTATGTCACGTTCATTTTATCCATAATGAAACAGATTGCAAACACTGAGTAAAGCGATCAACAATATTGCCATGCCCAGAGAAGCCAGAATTAATATTATAGTTCCCTCCTCAATCTTAAATTTGAGCATTAAGTCAGAGTATATGCTAAAATATTAAGCACACATTAGCCTCTTCCAGAGCATATGGCTTGGGGGAAGTGGGAAGAATAACTAGGGGAGTGTTAAACGCTTACAGTCTTCAGGAAGACACATTTTAAAGTAAGTAATGCAGGCTGCATAAAACAGTAGAAAAAGCACTGAACTAAGTATGAAGACCTACACTTAAGCACTATTTGTCTTTTAAATGACTATGCCACTTGAGGCAAGACACTTAGCTTTTCTGGGCCTCAATTTTGACATCAGTGAAGTGGGAACAGTGAAAAACTGCACACACACACACACACACACACACACACTCACATCCATGAAATAGAGTTGTTAGAAAATGCTATAAGATCATGTGCACCGTTTTCAGAAGTCTGTATATTAGCTGCATATGACATTTAAGTGTTGGGGGAAGTCATCTAATGTAAATTTAAATTTTTATAATGTTAATGTTCATAAGGGGATAGTTGACTCTGAGGCACTTATGCAGGCAGAGTACACAGTGGAAAGAGCCAGATTCAGAGGCGAGACATTCAAATTGCTCTCCCAGACCTGCCGCTAACTAGCTATGAAGTTTGAGCATGTCGCAACCATTTGGAATATGGATTTATTCATCTGTAAAACAAAGAAACAGGACCTGATGGTTTCTGAGGCCCTTTCAAGTTCTAAGGTTTCATGGAGGATTTTTTTCCAGCTACCGTTCTGGGTTGCCAATACTTCCAATCTCTTCCCATGTTTAAGATCTTGTCCATTCCAACCTCATGGGAAATGGCAGTGCCAGATAGGATCACTGAAAAGAAAAGAATAAATATCTTTCCTTATTCTTTTCTAAGTCCCCATTATAACTCATAGAAACTGGAAATGGGGACAATTGAAAGCAGTATTCCCAAATTCTTAATAGGAAGAGTCTTTAGAAGAAAAGTTGACTTTGTCAAGTATCACAAACTCCTGAAAGTGATCATATTTGAGCTCAGTGTTTATATGAATCTGTGTTCAATAAAAGCATATCGATTGGGTAGTAGTCTTCCATGACTGAGAAAAGGGGTTGCAGCAATCAGGGAATGAAAGCACCCCAGCCTTCAATAATGTATTGTTAACTGGTGTAATCTTCTGAGAAAGTGCGAGACCTCAAATTAACAGCACTGAATTGAGCCTAATAACTACATTGCAGAGCATCATATCTACTCCCCCAATCGATACTTAATTTTCTCACATAGCCCTCAGCCTCCTACAAGCTTTACTGTGTTTGCAAGAAACTGCATTGACCTTGAAGAGTGCCAGTCACCTTCAACCTCAATATCCCCAAACAGCCAAATATGTCTTGAAATAGTCCCAAAACTAATAGAGGCCAAAATCTGTACCCAGGGGAAAAAAAGAATTCTACAGCATGCATTTCATATCAGACCAGATTTATCAGTTCTTCACCATATGGTAAGCCTAGAGTGCTTAAGATCTGGAAATCAATCTATGCTTTTAGAAGTGAATTGCAAAGGTCGCACAAGTCAAATCAGCAAATTCATCCTCTGAGGCTGCATTTTGCTGCCTAAATTTCATATTCCACAATCCTGGAGTTTTAGTTACTGAAGTTCAGCAAGTCGAAAGGGAAAGTGACTTTTTTTCATTTTAATTAACAGAGGTTACTCTGTAGTGTAATGATGGGATTACTTTTGAATCTCTGGGGACTACTTTAATATTTTGTTTCAGCAGCTCAATATTGTATATTACATAGTGGAGCTATTTTTTAAAGTAGAAGGAGAACTTCCCAAAATAAATCATCTTTTCCCTATTCACGCATTTAATTAATAAATGAAGTGCTGAGTTGACATTTCTTCAAAAGGCAAATACTCTTAAAGAGGCAGTTCAAGTCTCAGCACATCCTCCAAAATGTTCTTCGATTAACCCTAAACTAAAATGTCGCCATTCCTAGCTTCTAGTTAAACACGACTTTAACCTTTCTATTTGTATTAGGTTTCTGTTGTTAACATAACAAACTACCAAAAACTTGTCCACACTCAGCAGGAAAATAGATGCATCTTTGCCTCATCATTTCCAGAATAATCCTTGAGATTCACGAGGTTTAGATTATGACCTCCCTTGGATCGGCCTCTGAGACCAGGGTCAATGAAATATGCTCATTGGCTTAACTGAGGTCCATGTTCCACCCCTGAAACCAGACACAAAGCGACACTTTTACCAAAATGAGTGTGAATAGATGTCAGGAAGCAAAAATATTGTTCGATTGTTCACTATATTGTTATATTTAAAACTTTTCATCAGCTTCACTGTAAATGGATGAGTATATTTTAACTGTTACCCCATTGTTGGACATTTTAGGTTATTTCTAGTATCTTACTATTAAAAAAAAAAAAAAAACAGCCATCCAAACAACTATTTTGCCCTGAAATATTCATTTTATTTGAGATCATTTTCCTAAAACATATTTGCAGAAGCAGAACTACTGACTCAAATAGAATAAACATTAAGTCTCTTAATACATATTACCAATGTTCTTTCCAGCAAGCATATATAACGTCATGCTTTTGCTAATGTTTTGAAAGAATTTTTACTTCAATGCTCTCCCTCCAACATGAAGCATATTCATCTTCCCCCATCTTTGCCAATTGGATAGTTTCAATGAAGATGCAGAGAGAACTTGACCAAATCAGCACATCTGATCATGTAATTTTCCTGAATATAAGATTTCAATGACTTCCATGGCCTTGAGGACCAAAGTCACACTCCCTAGAATGGCACATAAGACCTTTGATGATATGATACTAATAGTCTCTCTTCCTTCTCTTCTGTTGGTTCCCAATCCATCCCTGGCAAACAACTAGTTGTAGTTCCTTAGACAATGCACCTTAGCTCATATTTCTATCTTCGCATATTTTCTTCCCTTCTCTGCTTATCATTCTATTTCCAGTTGAAGAATTGATTACAGCCTCAATCACAGTATTGCATCAGTCCTTTACAAGACCCTTTCCCATGCAAAATAAAGGTTTTTCCCTTTTTTTTTTTAAGGTAATAACAGTCTATTGTACCTTGTATATCTAGGCCCTAGCACAGTGCCTAGAACCAAAAAAAAAAATAAATAAATAAATAAATAAAAGACGAAGTAAACAATCATTGAATGACTGACAGAGAGTAATGAAAAGAGAATGGGTATTGACAAAAGAGAGTGGCAAGAAAATTGATATTGTAAGGAACAAATCTGAATTTGCCCTCTGTGATCTTGAAAGCAGTGTTTAGCCTTTGTGAGCTTCATTTCATTATGTGACATGAGGTTGATGCTTACCATAGTATCTTCTTCACAGCACTATTTTAAAGATCATATTGAGTGTACTAAAATGATGTATGACTATCAGATGGTATAATAATAATAAAATTAAAATATTCTTTCAGATTTTATGAAGCACTGGCTCTGCAACCCTTCATCAGAAGCCTGTCCTAATGTCTTATCACCTTCATAAACCTAAATGATATGAATGGGGGGGGGACAGGAAGCACAGATGGAAAAATAAAAGGTATTCAGATGTAAACTAATCAATATATGTATGAGATTCATCCAAAATCTGCTTATCAGTTCCTCACATTTTCTACAGACAGACAATGTTCTAGGGGTTCTAAGATGGACTCCTATTCCCCAGTATAGAAAGCAAATGCAGAATTGCAACTGACAGTGCTGTCGGAAGCCGTTAGTCCAACACGCTGTTAGGGTTGCAATGGCCAAGAGAATGTTTAATACTATCAGGATCAGAATTGCACAGAAAACAGAACTCATAATAATCAACAATACAGCCAGCACACTACTGATATCTCCACCTCTCAAAAGAGAAAACTGTAAAAAAAAAAAAAAAAAGCAGAAAACACCAAGTAAGTGATAATAAGAACAGAGCAACGTCTAAGGCCAGAAAAGATTCATTTAGGAAGATAAATTGGCTGAAAGTTTCTAACACACGCCCCTACTTATCTACAGGCTTGGATCCAGTCACAGTTGAGACAACAGAGCATGATGTGGAAGAATGAATTTGCAGATTATGCATATTGTTGCTGACTGATGGCTTCTTGGCCCTTCGGCTGGCACACACTGGCCCTGGCACTGAAGAGAGGCTGTATTCACAGATTCTGAGAAAGAGAGGCTGGTTTCAACAGCTGCTGTCACTTTCCATAAGCTGCTCAAGAAGAGCTGCCTAGACGGGGCTGCCTGGTTCTTGCCACAAGAAGGGCCTGGAGCTTGTGGACATTACAGACAAGTGAGGAGGATTAATTAGACCACGTCTCCAAAGCACTTTGAGCTCCTTGGAGAGAGGCTTTTAATTATAGTATTGGCCAGGAGCAAATGGGAAAATAGACAGAGAAATAATATCAATTTTGTCAGGGGTAGGAAAGAATTATCTCTACTTGGATCATTTCCTTGCCTTAGTAATGCACCTGTGTTGTCCCACTTCCTTATTCTAGAACCTAGCTATTGCTTGAATAAGACAGTAATCTCATATCTCCATTTGCTTATGAAGATTGCTGTGGCTGTTTTTTTAACTGATATTATTATTCAGAGATGCTATTATTCAATTCAATTCATTTCAAAAATTGTCTTTTAAGAGAAAGCTACTTCTTCCTCTGGTTATTTTGAGCTGAATATGAAATGGATACCAAGAGCATATTTACCCTAATTAGTTTATAGGATTTGGTTAGAGATGTAATTTGTTTGCCTGTAAATTTATTCAATATTGAGAGGTAAATTCCAGCTACTAACCACCTGGAAAAGATACACAACAGAGTTTGAATTGCTAGGAAATTAGTTGTACTTCAAAATTCAGATGAGAAAGCCAGGCAGGACTTTCCGATTGTAACCCGTTAAGCGGGTCCAGTTCCATCTGCACAAAAAGATGATCTAAGGAATTCATATTTATGAACTACCCACAAAAGATTGAAATGATCAGCATTTGGGCTCATGTAGCAGTCTGCTGCATTTAAGCACTTACATATGGGAAGTGAGAGGTTTGACACTGTTTCCATGATAATTTTAGAATTAATCATTTAGGATTAATCAGTTCATTAATGATATGAAGGAATTAGATTCAGTGAACTAGGAATAGATGAAAGATTCTATATCAACAGACTTGTGGCCTAATTTTAGTAAGATGATGAGCCTAAGATTGTTGGAAAGCAGCATAGAGTTTCCCTAGATCAATGTACTAAAAGACTGGGGTTGAAATGACAGAGGCTTACTGAACTTACAAGTTTGCACAGTGCTTGGCATAGACATGCCCCTCATTCCTCACAATCTGTTAAGGAGGGAAAATGAATGTGGGCTTCTCCTCCCCTGCCCTCTCCAGGGTAAGTGAGGAGCTGAAAGTGGAAAAATAAAAATGGAATTTGGAAGAAGAGAGAAGCCCAGGGTACAGCCACTTCCTTTAGCTTGCCAATTCAAAGGCATTTCAGCTATGAGTCTGAACGCTTAAGTGAAAGATGAACTTCCTGGTAATTATATTTCAGCCAGCCACCTCTAGGCACCAAATCTCCTTTCTTGTGGTGCCCCAGAGGTCCTGCCTACATGTTAGTAGCCATATAACAAACTACAGATGACTACTTGGGGCTCACACCCCACCAGGCATCCTCAAAGTCTGGTAAGGGCATCCTACCAATATGGTCTTCCAATATCAGTTCTGCTTAAAGGGTTATTTTCCCAGCACTATGCAACGTGACATAGAAATGTTCTTATGCTTAATAGAGAAGAAGCAACAACTCAAGCTAGGGAATTAAAACCATTTGGCCAATCAAAACAGAGAACTGATTTGCATTTCCCTTACAATTAGTAATGCTGAGCCTCTTTTTATATATCTGTATATCTTCCCTGGAAAAATGTTTATTCAGGTCCTTTAATTGGATCTTTTGGGTTTTTTGTTGTTGTTGAGTTGCATGACTTCTTTATACATTTTAGATATTAGCTCCTTATTGGAGGTATAGATTATGAATATCTTCTCCCATTCAGTTAGTTGCCTTTTTGTTTTGTTGATGGTTTCTCTTGTTGTGCAGAAGTTTTTAGTTTGATGTTATTTCATTCATTTATTTTTTTCTTTTACTTCCCTTGCCTTTGGGGGCAAGTTTACAAAAATCTCTCTGAGACCTAGGTCCATTAAGTCTGTCTATGTTTTCTTCTCTGTTTCAGGTCTTATATACCAAAGAGGAAGTGGGTAAGGGAAGGATGAAGCCACCACCTCTAGGCACCAAATCTCCTTTCTTGTGGTGCCCCAGAGGTCCTGCCTACATGTTAGTAGCCATATAACAAACTACAGATGACTACTTGGGGCTCACACCCCACCAGGCATCCTCAAAGTCTGGTAAGGGCATCCTACCAATATGGTCTTCCAATATCAGTTCTGCTTAAAGGGTTATTTTCCCAGCAAAGGGAGCCAAATATATGGTGACAGAAGACTAGACTTTGGGTGATGAACACACAGTAGAGTATATAGATGTAGTAGTATAATGTCGTACACCTGAAATTTATATGTTATTAACCGATGTTACCCTGATAAATTTAATTTTTAAAAAAGGGAGAAGAGAACTGAAATCTCCATAGGTCAAAGATGTGGTTGCTTTTGCCTTAATCGTTCCAGTAGCAATCCTTCTCTAGAGCTTCCCAGAGTCATTGTCAGGCCTTCAACGGGTTCCCTGGGTCAAGGGTATATGAGACTGAACTGCATGATTACCAACTATGGATCATCTTTTCCATTTGCATTATGATTTCTCCTTTGATCCACTGGGATCTTTAGACATGTCATTTAATTTCTGAATGTATGGGGATTGTTTTTTTCAATTAATCTTCTTACTATTGATTTCTAACTTAATCGCATTGTGGAAAGAGAACATGATCTGAATATTACCAGTTCTTTGAAAGTAGTTGATACTTGCCTAAAGCCTACTGTACCATCAATTTTTGTAAATGTCTCATGTGTACTTGCAAAGAATGCACATTAGAGCAGAATTTTACACATGTTCAATAAATCAAGCATGGTAATTTTTATGCAAATCTTTTTTACCATTTTTAAGTCTGCTTAGAATATCAGTAATTGAGAGAGTTGTATTGAAATCTCCTACTATGGTGGTACATTTGTCAATTAGTTTTTCAATTTAGTTCTATCTATTTTTATTTTATATATTTTAAAGATATTATATTACTTACATACACATTTAAAATATTAAATCCTCCTAGTGAATTGAGTCTTTCTCATTAAGAAACTACCCTCTCATTCTCTAATAATGCTTTTTGTTTTAGAGTGTACTTTTGTTTTATAGTAATCTGGCTGTCTCTGAATTCTTTGTAATTGTACTTGACAGTTATATATTTTTCCATCCTCTTTCAATCTTTCTGTCCTTATAAGTATGTTCCATGAAAACATCATAGTGCTAGATTTATTTTTTTCACACACACACCCAACCCAGCTGACTCCCTTTCTAATAACTCTTTTAAATTGTAAGTCTAATTTGTTTACTGTTTGGGGGATTAATGATATACTTGAACTTGCTTCTATCATCTTACTTTTAAAGATATATTTGTCTCTTTTTTTTCCTTTATTCTTTCTTAATCTCTAATGCCTCTTTTTTCCTTTGGTCTTCTTTTTGAATTGGCTGAAGATATCAGTTTGTTTTCATACTGTTTTTCATTTATTCTCCTTACTGGCTGAGAAATTAAAGCACCCTCAACCTGTACTTTTAGTGATTCTTTTGAAGTTGTACTATGCATATATTTAATTTACCAAAGTCAAATAATAGACTATATCTTAACCTCTTACCCATAGTACAAGGATTTCAGAGCAACTTTACATAACCACTATCTTTTCCCTAACACAATTGACAAACTTACAGTTGACAAGTGCTTTTATTCTAGGTCTTTTTAAAGGTTAAAATTAAATATTATTCTTTTATCCGGAAACTCTTTTTAAAAAAAATGTTTACCATTTTATTGGCTTGCCATTCCTTTTTGCCTCTCAGACCTTTCTTCTGTGACCATTTTCCTTCTTCCTAAAATACTCTCTTCTGAGGGTGGTTTAATGATAATTTGGTGCTGGTAAGTCCTATCCATTTATTATCTAAAAATGTCTTTATTTCTCTTTCATTTTTAAAAGATAATTTTGCTAGGTACAGAATTCTAAGATAACATTTTTTTCTCTTGTGAAGATATTATTCTACTGTCTTCTGTCCTTTATTGTGGCTACTGACAAATCTACTCTCTGTCTTTCTTCATTGGTGATCTATCTTTTTCTCTGACAACTTTAAAAATCTTCACTTTGGCTTTAGTATTCTGAAGTTTCACTATGCTGTGCCTACCTATGGAATCTATATATTCATTTACTTCAACACTCTGGAAAATTCTCAGCAATTATCTCCTCAAATTGCTTCACTTGACTTACTCTCTTTCTAGAATCACTTAGATATTTCATATAACTTCTCTTTCTATGTTCCCTCTTAAATTTTCTGCCACATTTTCCATCGATCTATGTGTACTCTCGGTAATTTCTTCATACTTCCAGTAATTCTCTCTTTAAGGGTATCAAATTCACTGTTTCTGTACCCCCGCTGAGATTTTAAAAAATTATTTCAAAAATTGTGGTTATCATTTTTAGAAGTTCTATCTTGTTCTCTTCTGGATTTTCTTGATCATTCCTGATGTCTCCTCTTAGTGCTCACCTCTGTGACTCCACCTCCACGAGTGGTAAAGGTTAACTTTTCCATGACAGGTTCCCTAAAGGCTGGCCTCCTAGAAAAGGACTTGGCTGCCTGCAAGATTCCATGGAAACCACCCACATCTCAGACACTGGCCTGCAGCCCTCTGACCATGCCAGGGAATAGGCTGTACTTCCTCATCCAAGAACACTGAATTGACAGATCAGCCCTGGAGCCAAAGTTCTGCCACATCATATTGCTACTGTATCCTTTCCAAACCACACAAGTTAAAGGATCCTCCTCATGAGTCTGGCTATGTGCTACCCTAAATCTGTGCATTTTACCCAGTAAACACTGCTCCAATAAGTTAACGCCAAGTCTCTAGGCCAGCTGCCCTCCAGCTGCTGGCCCTCAGGTTAGTACCCAAACAGATCCAGATGTTGCTGTTGACATTTGCTCCCAAGATAATGCTTTTCCTCCTGCTAGCTTACTACTCAGAGTCACTCACAGTTTGCTCCTTTGGGGAGGCAAGGAGGGAAAATCTCCATCCTTCAAACTAAGCAGTTTATCAAAAAGTAGGTTTATTTTACAACCTACCTAACAGTTTTTCAGTAAGGGGATCCCCCCACCCTGCCTAGTACCTTAACCCTATGCTTTCAGAACAGAAGCCTGATCTAGGGAACATCTTAAAATTCATTCTAATTGTGAAACCTAAAAAGAAATGATGTCCCCATATGGCACCCATATGATTTTAGGTCTCTACTTAGTATACCCACCTTCTCTCTCACGTAGATGCTGACTTTACAACAAAACCAAAGCCAGAGGTTGGTTTCAGCATCCTCCCCTCCATCACTGATATCCCTTGAAAAAGTTTCCCAAGAGCTCGGGAGAATGCTAGGAAAAAGCTGGGACCTAAAATAATGTCAGAAGCAGCCGTTCTCAACCATGCTGCAGGTTATAATCACTTAAAGAGCTTTTAAATATCCCAGTGCCCAGGAAATACTCCAAATCAACTACATCAAAATCTGTGTGTGTGAGACCTGAGCGTTAGTGTTTGAATGCAAATATAAATAAGTCATAGTTTTGCTCCTAGATGAGCCCTGGATGACTAGAGGAAGAAATAGATAAACAGACTATTAAAAAATGGGACATAGGCCCTATTAGAGATCTAATAGGGATCAGAAAATGCCATTTTAAAATCTGTTACTTTGGATTGTTTTGAGCTGAAGTTAGTTGAAAAGAAACAGATGCAGAAAGAAGCCTTCTCAGAACTTCCTCATCAGCCTAAGAGCAGAAATTTCTGAGAAATGAGGACTACCATAAATCCCCTCTGCAGGGGAGACTATGTCCATGAAGAAGATGAAAAGTTGACACTAATATAATGGCTAAGTGGAGGGCCAGGGGAGGGAGGGAGCAACAGAAGTGGAGCATTTTATGAACATTATCGATGTCTAACCAATGTCCTGTATACTTGAAACTAATTTAAATAAATAAATTTATTTTTAAAAAGGAAAGTTGACACCAAGTTAAGTCTGCACAAACAGACCTTACCAAAATAATCCTTATCTTCCATTAGATTCCCCATAAGTTTACCTTCCCACAATTTACCACCCCTAGAAAGCCAAATCCCCTTCTTTATGCAGTTCCTTCCCTATAATTCACTGCCCTTCATTATAATGGTATGTAAGCTTTCAAGTCTAACCACTTTTGGGGGTTTTCACTTCTTTCCTATGAAACCCCACGCATGTAAAAATATCAGCATCAATAAAGGAACATAAACCTTTGTTCCTGTTCCTCTGTTCCTTGTCAATTTAATCCACAAGCCCCCAATCACTGAACTTGAAAAAGTAGAGGGAATGTTTGTTGCTCCTTACAGAGCTGTGCACATGTATTAGGGATGGAGAAAAGGAGTGATTATCTCTATTAAAGGGCAAGAGAGAAAGGTCAGGGACAAATTTATGGAAGAGAGGGAATTCCTGTGCTATGTCTTGAAAATAAAAGGAATTTGGCCAGGAGGCAAGAATTCCAGGCAGAGAGAATAGCAGGTGCAAAGCACAGCCGCCAGGGAGAGCACAGCGCCTTCAGGGCACAGCAGGCATTTCCCCATGGCGAGAGGACGTGGTGTGTGTTGAAAAGCCTCTTAGAAAGATATGAAAGTCGTAATCAAAGAGCTTAGACTTCATCAGAAAGCAATGGAGAAATATTGCTGGGTTATAAACAGTAGCAGGCTTGATTGCATTTGCATTTTAGGGAGATGTAAGGAAATAATGCCCCGGTACTGTTCATGTTGGTCTTGTCATAGGTTAGACTAATAGTTTTGAATGCGATTTTCATGTTGAGGCCACAGGGCGAGGCTACACCCTTCTAGGTGTGGAGTGCAATTGCCCCAAAGGGAATGGAGTCCCAACATCAGCCCTCTTGGGAAGAGTGAGATTCTAGGGCAAGAATTGACAAATTAGAGGTTTGTCACAAGATCAAAGGGAAAGGAGATCCCTAGAGATAGATGCTTGGAGGAACTCCTTGAATTAAAGGAAAACATGGCCTCTACCCTAGTTCAGGAGCACAGAAGCCATCAGGAACTATCACAAGCCTCGTGAGGTCACTGAGCATCTCCAGCAGCAAGTATGCGACTACTCCTTATATTGTCATTCTTATTTTTCTCATATAGAGAAAAGGCTTTTAAAGTCTTTACATGTCAGTCCTGGTCTCAACTGTGAGATAAAAAATTAAACAAAGTGTCCATGTCCTGAAATGGCAATGAAAAAATAGAGTTATGAAAGCCAGGAGAGGTAGCAGCCAGGACTGATGGCGTCTCCAAGGAGAGGCTAAATATCCAGACAGAAGAGTGGGAAGCATGAGGCCCATGGAAACCTGCCCTCCCTACCAAGAACCTCCTCCACCATCCTTGAGGTGGAATGGCCTTTTTTAATCAAAGTACAAGGAACAAGCCTGGAGGCCAGAAACTCCATTAGGAAGATTCACACCCAGTTAAGAAATGACAATAACCTAAGACAGAGGGCATGGAGAGGAAGAAGAGAGACATTTCGGAGGTGGTATCCAGGGTATAAGGAAGGGGCCAGACGCCTGGAGCAGGGGAAAGGTAATGATCTTGCAAACTAGGATAAAGAGAGCATGCATGGGAAGTAGCAGGAAAAGCTCCTGAAGAAAGGGAAAGGAAGTGATTGATGCCCTCTGAGATGCAACCTTTTCTGGTCCACATACCAACCTTAAAAACTGTGAGGGGTGCAGACTTGGCAGAAAATATGAGACTACTCCTCTGGACAATGAAGATGAAAGTCATGCCCATCTTTATATCTGCCAGGGCTCACTTTGCTGCTATGTGTTTGATGAATGAATAAAAAGGGAGCTTGATATTTATTAGCTAGTGAAAATATCTGTCCAACAACATGACACTACTACATGGTAAGAGCCAGGATTCGAACCCAAATAAGTCTTGTTCCAAATCCTGTGTTCTTTCCACCACAATCCAACCCACTCAACAACTTTGTAGCAATTTGTTACAGCATAAATAGGAAACTAAGAAGTGAAGGAAATAAAGGGTATCATTGGTTAGCTGTCCCATGTGCTTACTGCTTCTTAGGAAGTCTACTTGGGTAGACTATAAGCTGTTTCAGAGCAGGGACTATGGCTTGCATTTCTATATCCCTTACAACCCTTCCCTTAGAAGAGCTCTGGGCACATAGTGAGTTCTTTAAGTTTGATTAATTGACCTTATGGGTGTGTGAGTAAAATAGGTTAAGATAAATAACCCCAGGGACAATATCAATAAAGCTCTAGAAGCATTGCTTGGTTCTGCCAATCTCATGACCTAGGAAAATTCTTCCAATGTATCAGGCACCTAGGAATACTTCTTGGGAAAGCACCTGTCCCCTCAGGAATGCTACTCTGTCATCCCCACCATCCACTCACAGGACACTGGGGTTCTGGCATGCTAGTTCGGATAAGAAGGCAAGTGAATTGATGATGAGTCAATTAACATTTATTGAATATCTTGTAAGTGAAAACCATTTAAGTATGTTCAAGAACTAGGACATGAAATTCCTATCTTCAAAATATTCAAAATGGAATTAGTAATACAGAGTAATGCATGTTCTGAAGCAACTAAAGAAAATGTTTGTAAACTGAAAGAGAATGCGTCCAAGCAATGCCAGACTTAACATGCCCTATTGATACTGCCTCCTGCGTATCTTTCAAGTCTTCCCACTTCTCTCCCTGCCCACTGTCATTTATGACCCTGATCAACACAATTTCTCACATAATGGGCCACATAATGGTCTCCCCACTTCTAAGCTGGGCACTCTCCAAGATACTCTTCATAGGGTTCAATTCAGCTCCTGCTTCCATCCCTTCAGCGGCTCCACCTTCCTTTAGATAAATTCCAAACTCCTTAACATGGCTAGAAGGGCCTGCCTTATGTGGCGTGTCTGATTATCTCAGCCACCATCTTTTACTCTCTCTCTCTCTCTCTCTCTCTCTCTCTCTCTTCTCTCTCTCTCTTCTCCTCTCTCTCCTGCCCGCCCCCTTTTTCTCTCTCTCTCTCTGCAAACCCTTTGGGGACAGTGTGTGACTGTGACTGAACAGATTGTGACTGTTCAACTCTAGGAGACAAGGGGCAATCACAAAGGCTATGATGCAAAGTCACCCTCATGGTTGTTCATACAACGTGACCTACACAACTATACACAGTGGCCCTACAGCACCAACCATGTAACCTTCTTTCATTTCTTTCATTTCATAAACAGCCAGCTCACTTGCCTCTGAACTTGTGTTGACACTATGCTCCTGAATGGGTGACTGTTGTCTTTGGGAAGTCCTCTCTGCCACTAAGTATGAATATCAGAGTTTGTAAAGATAGTGTGGAGGCCCAAAATAGACCAGAATGTATAGCCCCTCCTCAGAGACCATCATTAAGGCCTCAGCATTCAGGGAACCAGAGCCACAGGAAGCCTACCTTGGGATGGGAGAATGTGAAGCCATGCTGGGATCCAAATAAGAAAATCATTTTCACTCCTGAAACCAGAAGGAGGAACCCCTTCTGGAACCCTTCTGGTGTTCTGGAGGAACACAAAATCAGGCAGAACAAAGCTTGAGATTAGGGCTAAGACAACTAAAGGAAGACTCTAAAACATTCAGGAAAGAAATTGAGGGCTGGCGGACCCTTAATATCATGTTGTTTTTAATCCCCAACACCCAGCACAAGGCCAGGCAGGCAGCTTGTTCGCTAAAGTTGAGGGAGAACATGAATGAACCTCTTCAATCAATGAGTTGCTAGGGATTCTTCCTCATAGACACGAGGTTTGGACTTGGCCTTAACATCAGGTTCAATCTGAGTAGCTCAGGATGCAGGAGAAACAGAAGTAAACAAAGGGAGTAGCACAGGTATATAGGAAGGAGGATACCCCTCAAACTAAGATGACGAGATCTATCATCAAAACCTCCAACCCACAGGCCACAGGTTCTGTTTAGCTCAGCCCACACAGTGGGCAGTTTTTAATTTTTAATTAGTTGCCAAAGTTAACAATTGGATGATTTTATGTAAAACTACAGGCAAGCTGTCAACACAGGCTCACTTTCCCACATAGCGAGCTAAACCTGGAGAGCAAAAGCTCCACATTCAGTGCCCACCTGGCCCACCTGGACACTAGCCTGGCCCTAGAGTTTTGAGTGGTCTGCCCCCATGTTGAGAAGCCATGGAAGTGGTGAAGGGTGGCCAGGCAACACAGGCTGAAAGCCCAACCATGGAGTGTTTTAGTCACCCATTGAGTGGTCAGGAGCCACTGGTATTGACTCTTTCTCCCCATGACCTTTAATAAAACAGAGTTGAAAATAACAAAACAGGAGTGGTGAGAGTATAAGAGAGATCTCCACTCTTTAAGTGGCTCAGTGGCGTAAAGACCTTCGGAAAAGGCAAGATTCAGTTTACTAGTAGGAGGCTGAGCTGGCCAAGTTCCTCTCCTTCTGTCCTAGGCTAGAAGGATCCCAGAAGAGGTTCGTGCTCAGTAAAAGAATCAATCCATCCTCTAGCATAGCCATGCTGTTATGGGTTGAAATTTGTCTCCAAAAATTCATATGTTGAAGTCCTAACCCACAGGACCTTAGAACACGACTTTATTTGGCGTTAGGGTCTTTACAGAGGCCATCACGTTACAATGAAATCCTTAGAGCAGGCTCTAGTCCAATATGACCGATGTCTTTAAAAAGGGGAGAAATTTGGAGACAGACGCTCACATAGGGAGAACACCACATGAACATGAAGATGGACACCTACAAGCC
The DNA here is from genome assembly GCA_003508835.1 of Eonycteris spelaea. Lineage (NCBI taxonomy): Eukaryota > Metazoa > Chordata > Mammalia > Chiroptera > Pteropodidae > Eonycteris > Eonycteris spelaea. The sequence continues at coordinate 283,698 of PUFA01000067.1, read as the reverse complement.
AAGAAGAGAAGCCTGAACAGATTCTCTCACAGCTCTCAAAGGCACCAACCTTTCTGACGCTTTGATCTCACACTTTGAGCCTCCAGAACCAATAGACAATAAATCTTTATGGTTTAAGCTCCCCAGGTTTGGAGTACTCTATTATGGCAGCCCTAGCAGACTGCTACACATGTGCACACATACACAAACACATGCACTAAGAGGCTCCCACGCTCAACTCTCTGACAGCAGGGAGCTAAGGACTTCTGAGATTTAATTTAAAAACAAGTTAGTGAAGGAAATGTATATCATTAGCTCAGGACACTGCTTTCTTTCTCCCATTGAAACCCCTCTCCACAAATCCGTCAGGGTAGTCAACCTGCCTGTGAACAATGACTCCAAAACGACAGGCTGGTGGCCTCACTGGTAGAGTGGGCATGACTTGCATTGCGCAGATATATGTGTATTTGAAGGGTTCCACTGCTTTTAGTTTTTTTTAAGTGAAGTTAACGGCTGACTCTGAGGCCCCTTCTATTTGGCCTGATGGTAAATTCACTCTAGTTGTGACTAGGCCTCTCTCTCTCCAAACCCTGGGGTCTTGGATAGAAGAAAGCCTTTGGGGAGGTCACAGAGGGACCACCGCTCAATAAGAACAATCTTAATGCCACTGAGCTGTAACACTTAAAACTGTTAAGATAATATATTTGTTTTTCTGTGTGTTTTGCCCCAAATAAAAAAGAAAAAAATAAGGTATGCTTCTGTTAGCCTGGATTCCATGTGACTGCAATCAGCAAAGCTCCCTGGAAATGTACCATAAACTGAAAATATACTTCCATTGTGTTAAACCACTGAGATTTGAAGGTTGTTTGTAATCTTATTGCATTTTGTGAACATGGGGTGGATTTAGCTTTCCTAATCCTTTTTTAAAACTCTACTCTTTAACCACAGTTATAACACTTACTGTTTAACTCATTTATTAGATTAGTAACAAATGACATACTGAAGAATGAGAATAGCAGTTTTTGGTCTCATTTCCTTCTAATAGCAGTTTGCCAGGCTTTTAAATCATTCCAACAAAAAGAGTGTGGACAAAACACTATTCTAACATCAAGGCTTAAACCTACCTTGCAATCTAATGTTCACAGCACTCTTTTACCTGCATTTGTTACGTGACTCACTAAAGAGTCTTGAGCTAGAAATCTTTCCTTATTATCCCAACCAAGAGCTGGGAACATTGAAGTCCCATGACAAACGTAGGACTGGAACCCAAGTGCAAAGAGCCCAGAGCTTCCTCCTCTGTGCTTCACTAATAATAACTACTGCGGAGACTCTGCATTCATCGCATTTATAAACATCACTGCCCTAGAGTTAATATAATATCATCAGTGTAAAAACTAAAAGTACTTTAAGCCAAATTATAGTAATATATTGCAAAGCTTAGCATAGCATTACAAATAGCTCATTGAACCAAGGCAGTTTGTTTGCAGGGTAAGCAAGCAGATTTTCTGCATAATATAGCAGAGCAGCTGGTAATAGCAGCCGCTAAAATAAAGGATGGGGGGGGGAGCCTCATTTATGGACAAGTAGTAGACCCTAATGAAATTGCATTTTGGCCCTATCATCATCCTCCTGAGAAAATGCCCCTCGAGGTTTTCCATTTGAATCCTGGGCATATTTATGAAGATCAAAGCAATGGCTTTTAAAAATTAATTACATGAATTTGTAGCTCAACAACATTGAGTGAAAGGCGGGTGTTGTACCCCATGCCTTGTCACAGCTGTACATCACCCACATCAAAAGCCCAGGATACTAGTGAGAGCACTTTCTCTGCTACACCAACCCCAAGCAGCCAGGACAGACGTGGAAAGAGTACAAAAGATGAGTCCCCAAAGTTGTTGTGACAGCTTAATTGTATTATACTGCTCAGATAATTCCCATTTATTTGGCTTTTTCCTCAGAGCAAATGCTGGCCCCCCAAGCACAGCTATTACCAGGAGAATTAAGATTCAAAACTTTGATGGTTCCTCTCGCTCTCTATAATACCAGCCCTGCTCAAAAGTCCTGGTAATTGTTTCACCGAGATCAGATTTTCTCCTAGCCTCCAGCATGCTGAGACCCAACAGCAGCTAACTAATTGCAATTAAAATCTGCCACGTGAGTGGAAGAGAATAACATAAATTAATCAGTACATTAGCAGAATTACATTTAAATGTTCAAATGTGCACTCAACATAGTGGGACATTTTAAATTATAAAGCAAAGTACTTCATTATGGATGCTGATATTTTAATGAGGAAATGTGATGTTTGGTTAAATAGGAGTACAATATAGAGACTTCCTTAAAATTAGCCTCAATGATGCATTTTAATTCAAAAACCAAGTTGTGGTCTGTGTAATTCCTGCATATGAATGTGGAAAAATCGCCTGGAGCTGTGGAAACAGTTGAACATCTCATTCTCTGAAGAATTAATAATTTCATCTGTACTAACTAGCACTTTATGTAAATTGTCAGATAAATCACAGCAATAAATACAGGTTTTAGAAGAACAGAACAGTATGCTTAGCCTTAATTTATTCAATCATGAATTCATGTACACTGAAGCTAAGGGATAGGAAAGATTAAATGTACCATGCCAAAAAAAAAAAAAAAAAGAAAAGAAAGGAAAAGAGAAGAAAATGTCTTTGATAGCAGCACAGAGAAAAACTCTAAAATAAAAGTCCCATCTAATTTTACAAAAATCTTACATATAAAAATTTCTTCATGATGTATGTAAATATAAAAGATGGGCTACACATTTTTTTAATGCAGAACACTTCAGGTTACAATTTTATAAAGTTTGCTTGCAAGTACACATAGTCAAAGCTCAGTATTGACATACGCACTGGAGTTTTAAAAGTCCTCCTTATAAAATAATTATTTAATTGCACAAAACAGAGAGTCTACATAATATACATATATTTAAAGAACTGTGTGTCAGGTTTTCTTTATAGTTTGTACGTATCACTTGAAGCTTATGATGTTGGAGGCACAAATCCTAAGAAAGATGATAGAAGCTGACATAAACTTGGTTTGTTATTTCTGTAACTGGTTAGGCATGGAGCAAGCCCAAAAAGGGGATTTTGTCTTCTTCTGGGCTATGCTTGGATTTTATTGGCAGTGAGATGAAATCTTGCTTGTTTCTATGATATATCAAAGCTAAGGCATGGGAGGTTTTAACAACTAAGAATACATACAGAACCTCCACATTTACTATGCATATGAAATAGCAAGTATTTATTTACAGGTACTCAAGCAAATGCAATACAGAAATAAACATCATATGGTCACAGGGATGGGGAGCACAGCATAGGGAATGCAATTAGCATTAATACGTCAGCTAAGTGAAGGGTCACAGGAGGGAGGGAGCAATTGGGGGGATCATTTTACTAACTAAATAGATGTCTAACCAATGTACTGTATACTTAAAACTAATTAAAATATAAAGAAAAGAAATAAACATCATAAATAAGCATTAGCAAACAGACAACCTTAAAATGGAAATACAATTATCTTCCATAATACCCATTCTTAGCTTTGGAATCACCACCCACTTACCATCTAAGCCTCACATATAATTCTCCCTTAAAATTGCCTTATTAAGCATGTCTTTGCTCTTTACCAAGAAACAGAAAGTCTTGATTTGTTCCTTTTCAGGAGACCTTTCTCCTTCCAAAGCAATATTTCTTCCTCAACAAAAGCCTTCCCTGAGTGTTATCATCCCTGCAGTTGATGGTCTTTAAAATGGTATCATCCTGCCACAGCTAATGGTCATCCATCTTTTCCCAGGTAAATTAGTGCATGACTTGGCTGGCATCAGTATTTATAAATATATCAGCTCACTTACAAGAATAATCACTGATAATGCTAGATTTTACCTGAGCCCAGTGAGCCCAGTGAAAATGGTGAAGGTTAAAGAATCCCTTCATTCTTTGTGGCTTACTACAAAGCACCCCCCTCCCCCCTCATATGACTTACATAAGACTCATGGATGCTGCCCCTGATTAGCCTATGACAAAGCCAGACAAAAACCTATTCTTGGTCTCATAAAAGATTAGCTGAACTGCTTGTGCACAATAATGAATCAGTACAAATTCTTTTAAACCAAACTTAGGTTTAAGCTTCTCTCCTTCCTCCAGACCCCTGAAACGTGAGGCCCATCCTCAGCCTGAGCAGAAGCAGACTGAGAACATTCTGGGCCTCAGGGTCAAATATACTCTGCTCTATTATCCCATTACTTCCCCACAGCCAGTCTTTCTAGCCTTGTTTACCCTTCCCTATAAAAGAAAAATTATTTTTGCCTAATTTTTAAAAACAGTTACAGACCTTACGGTTACAGCATTCTCCCACACACATACACACATTCATGCAATAATGTTTTGGAATAAAGTCTTTCTTTATTAAGTGCAGATTTTTTTTTATTTGACATTATTAACAGCCTGTGGTGGCTAAGTGATGAAACTCTAAGCATTATCAAAATCTATGCGAAGACATCTCATTATATCCCATGTGAATTAAGAGTACTAAATCACGGAATGAACTGAGCACTTATGACAAACAACAGGAATTATGGGAGTTAAAAAGTTTATCATTTTGTTGTCCTGCAAACACAGTGACCAATTAATTACACCTAAGTCAGTCTCAGTCTCAACGCACAACAACAGCCTGGGTCTAGTCTGAACAAAGAATTCAAGAAGAGTGAATATGACTGTTCCTCCACAGCTCCTGACTGTTCCTCCAACCTTGAATGGTTGGAAGGAAAGTTAACGCAATGGGGCTTTGTACATCAATACGGCAAAGCTTCTGAAGCAGGTGTAGGAACGATGATGGTTACAAAAGCTATCACTTCCTTAAGGTCTTAGACTTGCCACTGAAGTGCTAGTTATTAAACTTGCATTCGTGCCTGCATTCATGAATACATCTATAAATTATGTATCTTTATGTTCCATGAATATGCATAAAATATTCTTTAGAAACAAAATAACCATATCAGTCCCATAATTTTCTCAGTCTATTAATGAGAAAGGAGTAGTCCATCTCCTTCAGAAATAGCCAAGAGTGAAACCAAGAGGAAATGAAAACCAAAGCTAGGCACATTTTCATATAGTGACCTAGAAGTTGGCTGCATCTACTGGTTTTCCCTTGAGAATGCTTTTATTATGAGCTCCATTTCTCATCAAGAGCAAGAAATGATGTTGAACAAATACAAAATAAATTACAGCAAAATTGAAAACAGATAAGTCCTAGTGTAGTTTATCTTTCCTCATCTTTCAAGTGGAAATGTTCTACCACATACCCCATTTTAATAATTCAAATCAAAGCCCTGTGTGGTAAAACAAAGAAACAAAGGGGGAAAAAACCACTGGATTCCATTTTCAAGGCCCATGAGAATATGGCAAAAGAGATACAACTGAAGCTTCAAAGCGTAGTGATAAATTGGTTACCAAGAGTGAAAACTAGGCAAATCATAAATGAGAATCATATATATATAAACAAAGAGTCTTTTGTTGTGTGGTGCTGAGAAAAGTGGAAAGATTCTGCTTTAATAGGTATTCAAAAAGAAATTGGCAAGAGCAAGCATTTGAGTTAAGAATGCTATGGAAGTAAAACTAGAGAGCCACTGCCAATTGCTTTCCATCAGCAAAAATTAAAAATATATATCTATTACATTGTTTGGTTTCTGTTCACAACTAAAACATTCTAATGTCCAATAAAGCATAAGATTTTGATACTTTTTAAAACCTAAGGAAATAAAAATGGAAGGATTAGATAATATAATTCAAAATTCTTGTAAATGGAGGTAGAAAATAAGACCCTGATAATTTGAGTCTCATAAAAGGTCACAGAACCAGATGGGCATAGCACGGTGACCTCCCACTTCAAGTTTAATGCTATTCTTAACAAGCTCGAAGAGGAGATTTGGAAAGGTAACATAAACAAGATGGAAGAATAGGAGATTCCAACCCTCAGACTTCCACAGAAGCATCAGTTTTGACAACCATCTGTGGATATACTTCTGTGGGAAACTGTGAGTCCAGTGGAGAGTTCCTAGAACCTCATTGAAGTAAAAAAAAGAAAAAAAATCCCATAAATAGAACACACAGTCTTAAAATTCATATGGAACCACAAAAAATATATATATATAGTCAAAGCAATCTTGAAAAAGAAAAAGCTGGAGACATCGTATTTACTGATTTAAAATATATTACAACATTCTAGTAATCGAAACACTATGGTATTTGCATAAAAGCTGAAACACTGACCATTGGAACAGAACAGAGATCCTGGAAATAAACCTACACATATACAGTCAACTAATCTTTGACAAGGATGCCAAGAATACACAAGGTGGAAAAGATAGTCTCTTCAGTACACGGCGTTGGGAAAACTGGACAGCCACATGCAGAAGCGTGAAATTGGACCCTTATCTTATACCACACACACAAATGAATTCAAAATGTAGTAACACTACATAAAACCTGAAGCCATAAAACACCTAGGAAAAAAGCATAGGCGAAAACCTCCTTGATATTGGTCTTGGTGGTGGTTTTCTGGGATATGACACCAAAAGCACAGGCAACGAACGCAAACAAATAAGAGGGGCTACATCAAACTGAAATGCTTTCACATAGCAAAAAACATTCAACCAAAGAAGAGGCAGCTTGCAGAATGGGAGAAAACGTTTGCAAACCATATATTCAATACACAGTTGCTGCCCATCACATATAAGACACTCATATACTCTATAGCAAGAAAACAAATAATCCAATTTGAAAACGGGCAAAGGGTCTGAACAGACATTTTTCTGAAGAAGACAAACAAGTGGCCATCAAGTACCTGAAAAGGTGCTCACGTCACCAATCATAAGGGAAATTCAAATCAAAACCAAAATGAGATATCACCCGTCACTTCACCCTTGTCAGGATGGTTGTTATTTAATAATAATTTTTTTTTTAATGTAATGAGTGTAAGTATTGGTGAGGATGTGGAGAAAAGAAAACCTTGGTATACTGTTGTTGAGAATGTAAATCAGCACAGCTGTTATGGAAAACAGTATGGGGGGCCCTCAAGAAATTAAAAATAAAAGTACCATATGATCCAGCAAGCTCACTTCTTGGTATTTGTCCAAAGAAATTAAAATCAGGATCTCAAAGAGATATCTGTACTTCTATATTTATTGCAGCATCATTCATATTAGCTAAGATATGGAAACAACTTAAACGTCCATCAGTGAATGAATAAAGAAAATGTGGTCAATACATACAATGTAATATTATTCAGTCTTAAAAAAAAATCTGCCCTTCATGACAATAGATGGACTTGGAGGACATCATGCTAAGTGAAATAAGCCAGATACAGACAAACGTATACTATATGATATCACTCATATGTGTAATCTAAAAGTCAAATTCATAGAAGCAGAAAGAATGGTGGTTACTAGGAGCTGGGGGCAGGGGAATGGGGAGATGTTGGTCAAGGTGTACTAAGTTTTAGTTATGCAAAAGGAATAAGTTATGGAGATTTAACATACAGCATGGTGACTATGGGTAGCACTACTGTACTTGAAATTTGCTAAGAGGGTAGATATTAAGTGTTCACACCACACACACAAAAAAATGATAACTATGTGAGGAGATGAATGTTCATGAGCTTGACTGAAGTGATTATTATATTGATGTATCAAATCATCAAGTTAATATCCTAAATATACAATAAAAATTAAAACAGAAAGAACTTTTAAAAATAGAAATGCATCAGAGTAGCCACCAAATATTGACTGATGGAATGAAATTCCTAGAACTTCCTTGCTATAACAGAAAGTTCCTGCATACTTTCCTTGACTCACTGGGCTGGGATGGAGGGAACAGGAAAGAGTGAAAATTCTTTTTCTTCCTTTGAGATGGGAGGAGGGGGTTGATTCTCACCTAATACCAGGGGAGGTAAGCACCTTATGCGTCTATTATTGTTTTAAAATGTAGGTTTTATTCTTATTCAGATATGGTGAGGTCAACACGTCATTGAAGAGATAGTTTGTTTATACTTACAGAAATCGAGAGGAGAAGGCATATCCCATGATGTGGGGCCACACAGAGAGAACTAGGATTGGTCAAGAGGCCAAGGGAGAGAGGGAGAAATGTGGACAGGAACCTTTACTGTGCTTTCTGTGAGAAGGAATACATAATACAAGGTAAAAAGGCTTAGGATTGGTTAGTTTGAGTAATTTTATAGCAAGCTCTGGAGTGGGAGTAGGAGCTGTCCCCTAGTAATTCCATACCTTGCCTTGGGGTGATTGTGGCAGGTAAATAGTGGCTCAATAAGGGAGGTGGCTGGAGCTATGGATTCTGGATTGGTTGGTTTGCATGCGAAAGGCATACTCACAGGTAAGTCATTTATTATCTCTAGGACTTGGTCAGCCCTGGGAGGGACAGTCCCTCTAGAGTCAGCAAGGCCTCAAGATATCAAAGCATCAAAATACAGAAAATAAAAGGCAGGAATAATACAAACATCTAAGCCTTTCCTGATGGACCCTCGAGAATTAACTGTTTGATTGGCTTACCTGAAAATAGAAGGGTAGGACCCTGGGGGTGGGGTGAGAAGAGTCAAGAAAGGACTAAGGATCCTTGAATCTTTGAAAACTTTATCCCTACCTGGAGAACACTCCAGGAACCAGTAAGAGCCAGAACCATTGGACACGGAAAAGTGGGCAGGGCAGGGCAGGAAATCTTGTGGGTGACCAGGACCCATTCCAGCATCCAGGAAGGATACCAAAACAATCAGGGTTGGCATCCACCCAATTTTCAAATAACTCAGCGCTATCGTGAGAGGTGACCTGTTTATCAAGTCCACAATATGAGGACTACCAAGTCAAAAAGAGAGACTCAATTCCCCATGTCACTAGGTACAGGTAAAACTATACCTAGGTTGCTCATATGAATTATTTCACCACCATAGACCTATCAGAGCAATCATACATTGAAATGTAAAGATTGGCTTATTAACTATTAACAAATTAATTTTTAATATTTTTTCCTCTCAATTGGAAATATCCTTGTATTTAAAATATTCTTTACTGGTTGGATTAGAAAGTCCTGAAGAATTGTCAGTGTCCTTGATGGCACAGATGTTTTTATCCTCAGGATAATCAATCATTACAAAAGAATTATATGTTTGCTCCATTAGGGAATTCTACTCTCCTCCATTCTTTTATTGTTGATTACTGCGAACTCTCACATGACATAAAGAACCATCAGAACACTGTACTGAATTTCATACCTGTACTACACCATTCCCTACACCATTCCCTAAAAATGACCCCAGCCCTTCATGCTGAGTTTCTGCCTAAGAAAACACAATGCTGCTAAACTACAAAATGTACCTTGTCCCAACCCACGTCGCCCAATCATTTTTAGTAATGTTCCAGTTACTCTTCTGTAGCTTTCCATATCCCCATGTCCTTCCTATTATCTTTTTTGTTCCCCACCTTTTTACTTCCCCCATAGCCCCCTTTCATTTCTTCCCTCTTCCCTTTAAAAAACCGAGCCACCTTTGCCTTAATTGGAGTTGAGCTCAGTTGATAATGGAATCTCTCCCTACTGCAGTCATCTGAATAAAAGCTATCTTGCACATCATCATCAAGGGTCCAATGCTGGGTTTTTTTGACATTACTGTAATAAGTTAATAGGAATCATTCAGTCTTTTTACCAAAATGTGGTTCCTCCTTTTTCCTTATCCCCTTGCTACAAGCTACAGATTGGGAATTGAATCTTCTGAAAGAAATAGTGGAAGAATGATAGCTTCAGAGAGCACTATTTCAGATATTTATAATGCCACTGCAAGGTGACATCACCACCTGTCAGACTGTCCTGGGGGCAAAGATAGAATTCCAGGACTTCTGTAGCCCAGAGCAGGTGACTTTGTGACAACCAACTGCTGACCCAAGATCTAACAGAATAAGAATCAACTGTGTAGGACTAAATGGAACTGAAAAGGGTAATTTAATTATAGTTAATGTTTTTTTCTTACAGCCATGGGGTGGGGAGGTGCCTTTTATTTTTATCTTGAGTTATCTTTTCTTTCTTGAATTTAGTGGATTAATCTTGTGCAAACTGCAAGAAAACACTATTGAATGGTATGTTCCTACAAATATCTCTTCAGAATTCAGGGAAAATACCTTATGAGAAATCTCAATATTTTACAAGTTAGTGAACTGACAAGGGAATTTAAGAATGATGAGACTGTAGAAAACACTGTACTGTATATTAACTGGCTTTGCCTACAAAACTAATTGGAACAATCAAAGTACCTTCACTGAGTCCCTTTACTTCTCATAGAAATACAGTTATTTGCATAAGTTCAAAAAAAACTATCTTTGTAATGACATAATTGGATAAACCAAATTTGTAACCATTCCAAAAACGTCTCATTAGACCCTATTTAATGAGTATGACCAGGCCATTATTAAGGAACATGTGTGACAATGATGCCTACAAAAATCCTCTGGGAAAACTGTCTTAATGCTTGCTCTGTGGCTTATGGATCCCAGCCTACAGGAAATTAAGACTGGCACTTGCCAGCATGTCAGAACAGGAAACATGCTGTTACAAATTGAATGTTTGTATCCACCTCAAATTCACATGTTGAAATTCTAACCCCCAACATGATGGTCTTAGGAGATGGGGGTCTTTGGAAGGTAATTAGGTTATGAGGGTCGAGCCCTCATGAAAGAGCTTAGTGTTGTTATACAAGGGACCCCAGAGAGCTCGTCGTCCTGTCCACCATGTGAGGACACTGAGAATGTTGGGTAGCTAGTCAGATATGAGCAGCAAGGGAACAAAGGAAAAGGGGCTCAGCATAGAGATCACCCAAAGAACACCCCAATGGTAGTAGAATCCTGGGGTACGCACACGTGCACTAGGCAGAGTTACAGCAGCCAGGTGTCAATCAAAATGACCTCATTTGCCAATCACCTAGGAGTGCCTTTGGTACCACCCATCACGGCCCAAATATAAGGCAGATATTTGCGTTTCTGAGTCCTTTTTGCCCTTTTGGGCTACCCTCCCTTTTGCCCTTCTAGGTTCCAAATATAAGGCCCAAATATAAGGCAGACATTCCTGTTTCTGGGTCCTTTTTACCCATCTGGGTTCTCTCTCTTTTTGATGACTTTTTGTGGCCTTTTTGCTCTTTCATAGCCATTTTGGCCCCTTTGTATTGGTCATAGCACTGGGACCATGTGCCTCCTTGGGGCATACTTTGTCTTTCTAAAATATATTTTTAATAAAACTATTAAATCTCAATGACCTGTGATTTTTCACTGCCATCATTTGAGGAAGAACTGAGGAAAACTGCCAACTACATGTCCACCCATCGTTATTCCTCTCCCTTCCCCCTATCTTTGGGGCAACACTGAACTCCCATCGGCCCCAATGGCGACAAGAAGACAATTATCTTTGAACCAGGAAACAGGCTCTCTCTCACTAGACACTCAACCTGCAGGTATGTAGGTCCTGGATTTCCCAGCCTCCAAAACTGTGAGAAATATCTGTTGTTTATGAGCTACCCAGTCCAGTATAGTTTAATCACATGGGGATCTTAGAGAAAGAAGATAAATCTCATAGTTACAAGTACTGCAAGGTAACCCAGCAAGTATATTTGATTCCTGGACTGGAAATAAATGAATGAATAAAGGCAATATAGAATATTGCTGGCATAATAAAAGTGATAAAATATATATATATATGACTCCATGAGCTTTATAAAGGAGTCACAGGCACAAGTTCACTCCTTAACTCTAACATCTTATGACTAAGTTTCGGAGAGTCGGGTTTTTATGTAATTGTCATCACTTCTTTTTCTACCTATGTCAATAAAACATCCAAATAGAACAGAACAAGTTAATTATACTACATCAGAAAATCTAGAACAGACATATATGGCCAAATTCATGCCCTCACAGTAAATTTTGCTCATAACATGACCTGAAAAAATAAAACTGACATTCTTACTCTTAGCTTAGTCCTGTCTGATACAGGAGGATGGCAACCTATCACAGCTCAGAAAAGATTTACATTTTTTAAAGCCATGTATTCCTAGAGATAAGCCTTGAAGTACAGGACCATTCGAAAGCCTTACAGCCAGAGATAAGCTGTGATCCTGTTTCCTATTATCAGAGACAGGACTTTAAATCAAAACAGAACTGGCAACTGTTATATAATAATTTAAACTGTAATACAGCCTTCTCTCTTCATTCTGGGAGCTCAGGTGCTCTGAAAGCTTGCTTCAGGCTTTCAAAACTCAACTAAGTGATCAAAAATTGTCTGAGCGAGATTTTTTTTATTGGAGAGAGGAAGGATAGATTTCTATAGAAAAGAAACAATAAAAGCTGAGTTGAGGGAGTAAAAACAATTCAAAAAGAGGTAATAGCACAGTCATCATCATCTACAACTAAGCATGATTTGCTGAGCCTTTATCGTAGTAGTTAAAGAAAACCAAAGTTGGAAAGTAAAGCACAAAAAGCAGATTTTATTCAATAACTATGGAAAAAGGAAAAAAATCTTTAGTATAAAACCAGCTCAATTCTGCATACAGTGTGGGCAAGCAGGAATGTATAGCCAAGGAGCAGTGTGGGGTCAGTGGAAAGGAAATTACTAAGACGAAACATCAGAGATTGGAGAGGACTCTGGTTAAATTGACATAACAAGACTCCTGTGGAAGGCCAGCCAGGGTGACCCAACATCACCTGGGGAGGACGGTGGAGGATGAGGAAATCTGATCAGATATCTAGGGTGATCATATACAGAAGATGGGGGATTCTTGCTACAACTGGGCTCTAGAGAACAAGGCCTAAGGATGGTGCCCAGTCACAAAAGGGTTCAGAGGACCCTATCTAGACTTTGGTCAAAAGAGATTCTGTCAGTCATGAAGGAACTTACTGGCTCTCAAGACCTGCATAGTCTAGACTCAAGTTACCCTGACAACAAAATCTCCCCCACTTGGGAGTTTCTAGTGCCTTGAACGTGTATGGTCATAAAGATGTAGCTATCTGTGGCTCCTTTTGGCTATGTAGTATAGATAGGTAGGCTCAATCAAGGGAAGATGATATTTATGGGAATAGTTGCCAAGACTGAGAGCAGAAGGGCCAGCCAGGAGAAACCCGTACAGAAGTTAAGCCATCTGAAGGGATGAAAGGAGCCTGTTGGTGCTCTCTTACTCACCTTCTCTGCTATTAAACTGATCTCGACAACCCTTAAATGTGAAAGTTTGCCTCCTGCAAGATAGTTTTCTGAGCAGGACTCTACTTTTTCTCCTAATTCAGCAAAAAAATTCCAAGAAGAAGGATAACTCCAAAAGGCCTAACCACAAACTGGCTTCCTGCCTTCTCTGTCTGATCTAATTTTGACCTTGAGGGCCAGCTGGCCAGCACGGAAATGAATGGTGTCGCCGTGACCTAGCAAGAGGTAGATACACTGGGTATCTTGTCTCTGCCCAGCTCAAACCACTGGCTTCTGACTTGCAGTGACTCACCATCAGTACCCTGCAGCCACCCCAGATGGCCCCAGCCTAGGCAGTGCGTGTCCTGAGTCCCCCTAAACCAGAACTCAAGAGGAACTCATTTTTTTTCCGGAACCAACTAGGGACCTAAATGCTCAGAGATAAAAGAGTGAAAGACTGTATACTATCTCTTTTCTGTTGCTTGGGAAATGAAATGTAGAAACCAAAGGCCAAGTGTTTTGGAAATGCGCTCAGACCTGAAGACAGCCTTGAGCAATTTCCGAGCGCAGTAGCTACTTTCAAATAGAAGCTGGTTAGCCCCAAGCTGCCTGGCTTTCTCTCTTTGAATCTAGATGCTGGTTACAACTGGCAAACTGATCAAAAAAGACCATTGATAGTTGCTAGCTACTGTTTACTAAATACTGTCAAAGGAAAAACTGATCAAGACTTGGTAAGGAGAGAATTTATTCAAAAGGATTATTGTAAGGGATGGAAAGGAACTATTGTAATAGGGGAGAGGTGGAAGGAAATTATTGCAGCAGGGGGAACGCTGCGACCATAAGGTCTGTAAGCATCTCAAAATCAAACAGAAAAAAAAAATGTCTTTCATAGGGCAAAGGATGCATGCAGACATAAGCAGAATATTTGGAGGACAACCTGGGCAATCAAGGGGCAAGTCCAGTGGAGTCTGACCAGTCTAGCTGTTGATAAGGGGAACAATGCCCACTCCTCTGGCTTGAGGGTAAGCAGTTGTATACAAAGGAGGCCTCGGAGACTCTGTGTTACAGATGAATGCAAATCTACCTGAACTGTGCAAACCTAACTGAAAAACAGGGATGTTAATAATACCCATTTATACTTGACTATAAATTCCATGAAGCGAGGACCAGGTCCACTTAGTCCACCACTGTATCAATAACACTTCACAATGTGCCAGCACCCAGTTATGCAATTAATGTGCATTTGTCGAATGAATGAAAGAATGAAAAAATAAGACATTCTGCCTCATCAGGTTTTTGTGAATATCAATTAAGATCATATATGATTTGTAAATAAAACTTCTCTGCAAATAACAACTAAAAATAAATTAGCTGTTATTGTTGCTCTCAGAGGTCTCTACTGTAGGCATGTTTTATTACCAAATTAAAATGAAGCGTATTTGTGGTAAAAATCATTCCCTAGAAAGAGCATATTTTTCTCAAATGCTAGAAATTCCTTATTTTGAAAGGCTCACTATTTAAGCCATTTGCAAGGGATAATAAATACATTTTATGTTAAAGACATAAATACCATATGCGAAGAATTAATATTGAAATTAAAAGCATTTTCAATCATTATAATCAGTATGAAGAAATAAAAATAACAAATGTCTTACAAATGGAGTCTGACCATGTTTATTCTCTGAACAAACACATACACAAGCACACCCCGCACACAAATATAAAAGAAAGTCTGTAAGCCATTGTTAGATGCTACAAGCTGGGAAGCTAAATTGTTACTTCAGAATAGAGAGAGAAATTACCAGAAGCAAGAAAATGATGGCCAAAATTAGCCATCTTCCAGAACTCCCAGAAACAAGCCATCCTATGGAGTGACGGAGAAGAAATTTTACTGATGACTTGGAGTGTTCAGAAGCAGCTGTCATTAAATGTAACTAAAGTGAATTAAGCTATCATCCTAACTATGACGGGTAGGGAACAAGGGACTCTGAAATGGCAAGTTTCTCTAGTTCGTACGAAATGTTATCATTAAAGAGGAGTATTGGGAAAATAAATAAATCTTTAAAAAATAAAATAAAATAGCGGAGTATTTGGGCTTAGAATTTGTCAGCATTGATGCTGCAGGGTCCCAGGGAGGAAAACACTGCCCCCCGATGAACATTAGGAAGGCGACTGTAATAAAGAAAGCCTCAGAGAGATAACGGAGTTCTCCACCTCAACTCATACTGATTCTGCACTCAGCAAGCAGCTCTCTGGTGTATGGTTTTCTTCACCAGATGCTTTGGTCTGGGAGAGATCTCATGTTATCAGGGGTTTCCCCTTAGGGCCATATACCTCATGTGTAATAGGTGATGTTATTGCATTCGTGCTCTCCTTCCTGGACAGACCACATGGCCATTGCTTAGGAGCTAAGGAATGGAGCCTGCTTGCTGGCAGACAGCCATAGCCACTCAAGAGTGGTTCATTCTTCTTCCTCTACCTTCTGGAAAGAGAATGCCTCTTCTCTACAATCCCTCCTGTCCCAGCTGGCTTAGGAAGCCAGATCTGGGGTCCTGAGGAATCAGGAATGGGAAGGGACTGCTAATGGGATGATGTTCTTTGGGTGATGGTGTTCTTTGGACATTCTATATAAATGAATGCATTTATACACTATATGATATTTTGTGTTTGGCTTCTTTCTCCCAGTATAATGCTTTCAGGGTTCATTCATGCCATAGCATGTACTAGTATTTCATTCCTTTTTATAGGTGGATAATATTCTGCTATATAGATATACCACATTTTGTTCATCACTTCATTAGTTGATGAATATTTGGATTGTTTACATTTTTTTTAATGTCACGATGAATGCTGTTCTGAACATTTGGTTTAAGCTTTTGTGCTGACATATATTTTCAGTTCTCTTAGGTATATACCTAGGAGTGGGATCATGGGGTCATATGGTAACTCTATGCTTAACTTTCTAAGGAACTGCTAAACTATTTTTCAAGGCAGCCACACAACTTTGCATTTCTACCAGCAGTGTATGAGTGTTCCAATTTCTCCACATTCTCACTTACACCTGTTATTGTCTGTCTTTCTAATTACAGTCTTATACTGCTTAACGATGGAGATAAGTTCTGAAAAATACATTGTTAGGCAATTTTGCCATTGTGCTAATATCAGAGTGCCCTTACACAAACCTAGGTAGTATAGACTATACAGTAACTGTATGTGCTATACTTTTATACAACTGGCAGCATGGTAGGTTTGTTTACACCATCATCATCACAAACACGTGAGTAATTGTGGTATAAGCCCCGCATTTGCCTTTTCTTTTTGTAATGTAATTGCCTGACTTAAGCTTTGATTGCCAAGGCATCCATTTCAAAGAAGCATCCACTTTAATGAAGGCTGTCTCAAAAAACACATCGCCAGCCACTAGGCTAGATAAAGAGCCAGGCTACCTCCCTGTACTGAGGCTCCTTTGTTTTAAAGATCTTGATTTTGATAACTGACCATTTAGGCTATTTGTTTTGTTCATTTGTTTGTTTTTTGTTTTGCCCATCCAAGTTTTAAATTCTTGCTCTTATGTTTTAAATTCACCAACAAAGAGTGAGCCCAGGAAACTCTAGACTCCCACCCCCAACCTCAATAAAATCAGAACCCCAGGCTCATTCTTATTCTCTCTCTGTCTCTCTCTGTCTCTCTCTGTCTCTCTCTCTCTGTCTTCTCTCTCTCTCTCTGTGCCCACTGTGACCTCGCTGTGTGCCATGTGGTATATACCCTGTATGCTCTAAGGCCTGAAAGTAATAAACTTTTTTTTTCTTCAGAGTTTCCTGATAGCTATTACTGAAGGCGTCTTGCAATTGTAATACAAATCACAAGGTTGTTCCATTTGTAACATTGGTTTAGAAAGGAGAGCTATCTGTAAGGAAGCTCACTGGGGTTTTCTAGCCGATGGAATTAAAATCCTTAGACTGAGACCGGCACAAAACAATAATGCATGCACTAAGACCTTTCCAGGGCTATGTGTCACTAGGTGACAGAAATTTTTCACTTCCATTCTAATCTTACAGAACCACCATCAAATTTGCCATCTGTCCTCGAAGGAAACATGGTTATGTGGTATGCGATTATACAGAGTCCCCTCTTACCTGCGGTTTCACACCCCTCAGTTTCATTTGCCACCAGTAAACTGCTGTCTGAAAATATTAAATGGAAAATCCAGAAATAAACAAGTCATAAGTTTTAAATTGCACGCCATTCAGAGTAGTAGGATGAAATCTTGCATGTCCTGCTCCGTCCCATATCTTAGTAGATATGAAGTGGTATCTCTTCATGGTTTTGATTTAGACTTCCTTGATGACTAATGATAATTGAACATTTTTTTAATTTGCTTATTGGCCATTTGTATATCTGCTTTGGTTTTTTTTTTTTTTTTGAAAAATATCTGATCAAATCTTTTGTAATTCAAGGACACAAAAATTTACGCTCATATTTTCTTCTAAGGGCCTTATAGTTTTAGCTCTTAAGTAAAACATTCTTTTTATAACCATGGTACAGTTGTCAACTTGAAGAAATTTAATTAAGTGATAAATTGATAGAACATTAATCTCCTATTCATATTTCGATTTTATCAAATGGTCTAATAAGGTTCTTTATAGAATTTTTTTCCTTCAATAGAAGCCAGTCTAGGATTACGTATGATATGTAGTTGTCATGTCTCTTTAATCTCCTTTATCTTTCATTGTATTGATAATTTTGAAGAATGAAGAGAATTCTTTATTTCATGTTTGTCTGCTGTTTCCTTGTGATTAAATTAGGTATTATATGGTGGTTGGTCTAGTCTCTCAGCTGAATCCTCTCACCTGGACCTGATACAGAAGTCTCTGTTTCCCTCTTGTGCTATTATTCTGTGTAGACCAGCTGTGTTTTGTGTGTGTGTGTGTGTTTGTTTGTTTTTTCCTGATTACTAATATTCTTTGTCTTCATCTGATTTGAGGTTTTGGTAATTTAACAATATGAATTTAAGTCAGTCTATAGCATTGCTTTAACAATTTCCGTGCCTTTCAAGCTTTCTTTTTCTTGAGAAGACAAATTTTTTCCTAAAATGAAACATTGGGCAGACCACAATAATTAAGGCAGATAAAAACATAACTGCTTAGTTGAATCAGTCCTAACTCCCCGATTTTCTAAAGAAGCATCTCTGTGGAATCCTTATGTTTAAAAGAATGCAGTTTGAAAAGCTCTTCTCCAGCCTGCCTTTGAAATTTCCTGAATCTCTTTTGTCCAACCATCTTTAGAAAAAGTTCTTGGCAGTTTCGGGCATAGGAATCTGGTAGGAATAAAGGGAACATGTAAAGAAAATTGTTAAGATAGAAAACTCATTGCAGGTTGGCTGAAATATATTCTGAAATAATCAATAATGTCAAAGGGAAAAGTTGAGCCTGTATCTAAATTTTTGTTTGCACTTTTCTTTCCAGGAAGCGATAAGCCTTAAAACGGTACCCTTTACAATAGCAATAACAACAAGGAACTTTAAACAACAGCTGTTTAGGGTAGGATATGAATGAAGAACGTGAACTGGATGATTTCTGAGCATTTTTTCATGGCCACAATTCTGTGACAAGTCCGTTTTGTCCATAACATGTTAATATTTTTCTCTCAAAAATTCCTAACTCAATGACTGGGCTTGACAACATTAGCAATAACAAGCTGAGTATTAAAGGTAATATTCTGTTCACATTGCAGCTTTTGATTTCCATTGTTGAATTATATTTAGTTCTTTTTCATTTTTAATTGGGTTAACAGTCATTTGAAGGGAAAAAGAGGACCTTATTTTCCTACTGACTTAGATATATAATACTTATCTTATGAAGGCTATGACTGTGCTCTTGGCCCTTAGAAGTCAAGGCCCTCTGCTGAACAGGGCATGGCCATTTAGTGGGAAAAAGGTTTGTGTCCTCAACCAGTGACCAGACAGTAGGCTGCAAAAGGAAAGGATTCTCTTAGTCTTGGGTGTGAGTGTGTCAAGATGCCCAGGGTGGGGCTTCTGGGTTCAGTATTATTATGAGCTGAATTGTGTTCCCCCGAAAATTAAATGTTGAAGTCCTAACTCTCAGTACTTTAGAATGCGACTGTATTGGAAGATGCGATCTTTGTAGAGGCAATCAAGTTAAAATGAATCATTAGCGTGGGTCTGAATCCAGTATGACTGGTGTCCTTGTAAGACCAGGAAATTTGGACACAGACACATGAAGAGAGAAGATGATGTGAAGACACAAAAAGAAACTTAAATTTTAAAAGCCTTTAGGCAAAAACCCTCCAGGGGAAGGAAACAAGAAGGAGATAAGAAGTTCTGGGACCTTGGCCTAGGTTCATACCTTAGACGGTTACCCTTGACTCTTCAACAGATGAAAGTCTCAAAGTTGCTGATCAGCCGCAAAGCAAATACAGACAAAAAGAGAAGTGCCTGTGAAATTTAACCTTTTGGGCACTCTCATTTGTATGCTGATTAATAACTTTGCCTGAAACCTCTTCTCACTATGGCTGGTGATTATGTATATAAAGGAAACGTTTCAATGACATGTTTTTTGGAGAACATGATTTCTATGCATATTTTATGTCCTTCCATATTAGCTTATAATAAATGATGTAATTATCGGCATTCAGAAAGCAAATATTCTATTCCTCCTTTGTTATAGGATCCCCAAAGTGATAGAATCTTTGCGAATATTTATTTCTTTCCAAATTCCATCTGACTGATGTGAAATATACACAATTTAGTTTCGTATTAATCTATGTAGAATAGATAACTTAATAATATCACTAGGGCAATGATAAAGGTCAGGTATCAAACACTATAGTGTGTCTGTCTTTTCTGATCTGAACAGTAAGGAATAAAATGTATAATGATAATTTCAACTTCCTCAAGTTGGGGATTTGGAGTATGGAAAATGGAGAGAGAGCAGGAAAACAGAACTGCAGTACGAATCAACAAAGTATTACCTGGAGGGTCAAATCCTAACAGAGACCTGTACAGCCTGCAAGCTAAAAATGGTTTTTTGTTTTTTTAGCCAGTTAGAAGACAAACAAAGAGGAATATAGACAGAAACCATATATGGAAAGCAGAGCCTGAAGTATTTACTATCTGGCCCTTTACAGAAAAAACTTGCCAATCCCTGAAGCATTATAGAATAAAGATGTACCAAAATTCCCTCTGCTATAGACGAAGTTGATGTCATTCACATTTCCTAAGTGAAAAATTGAAACAACTCACCTAATAAATTAGATAAAAGAAGTAATAGGAGATAGGCATGTACAATAATGATTAGCCGTTGACCCTATTCTTGTCATATTGACAGTTGGCAAATTGCACACAAAAAAGATGCTTTTCTGTTGTAATAGAGGAAAGGGGGAATCTCCCGCGTCCTACCCTACCAACAGTCAGCATACGTTCCTCATTCACCCTGGTAGTAGTGATGCTGTGGTCACTACTCCAGTTAGAGAAGACAGCCCCATCACCTGGCTGATGCCTTTTCTACAAGCAAGCATCCCAGATGCAAAAAATAATTCTAGTGCTTCTGTGAAAGTTCAGCTTCCAGGGACTCTCCAAATACTCTGAGAGTTTGATCTGGAAAAATTAATAAAACTTCATTTATCTCCTCAGAGGCCAAACCGTTGCATCCCAGAATAGGCACCAAAGCACCAAAGTTCAATCCAAAGGTTGAGGAAGACTGGAGCCTTATCTGGCTGCACACAAGCCCACCTAGCTCCTGGGAAGGGGTGTGGTGGGAGGGTTTTATTTACATACCAAAAGGCTAGAGGTTAGGCTTAAGGGCAGCTATCTCTTCCCCTTTATAAGCAGAGATAAATCATTCTTATTCCCCCATTGCCTGTAAGGAGTCTACTACATATATAGGAAAAATCCCCATGGGCTCTTATATGTGGCCCAGAATAAGCACTAATACAAGGGGTTGACACATTATTTACTGAGTAGTTACAAGAAATCTCTCTGATCCAGACAACCTCAAGTGATTTACTTCAAGTTTCAATAGAATGAGTCCAAAAAGCAAAACTATTCTACCCTGGGGTGGGGGGAAATACAATTCAGTTATTCAACCATATTTATTCAATACTTCCAGGTGCCCAAAAAAGATGTCAATTTTGTCCCTATAGCAGGGAACCCCAAACCCTGGGCTGCAGACTGGTACTGGTCCACGACCTGTTAGGAACTGCACAATACAGCAGGAGGTGAGCGGCCAGCAACCAGTGAAGTTTTGTCTGTATTTGCAGCGCTCCCAGCACTAGCATCACTGCCTCAGCTCCACCTTAGATCATCGGATGTTATATTCTTGTAGGAGCTTCAGTCCCTGGTGCCAAAAAGATTGGGGACCACTGCCCTATAGTCTTAAAGCCTATAATGAAGCAAGGAAGATGAACATTAAATAAGTTTTTGATAAAGAGGTGATTACGATTAAAGATGTATAAGGTGGTGTGGGAAAACTGATTCTGTTTGGAGGGTCTGGCAAAGATTCTGGAATAATAGATGAGACTTAATTAGGTATAAAAAAAAAAAAAAGAAAAAAAAAAAAAGGAAGGAAGACTTTTCCCAGCAGCCAAGACATTATAAACCTCATGGTGGCAAAAACAATGGTATATTTCAGAAATTAAGAAAAGTAGCTTAGCAGAAGAGATTAGGGTGGAAAATAGTACGAGATAAGGTAAGTAAGGGCCATGATTATTGGGGCTTTTGTAAACCGTGCTAAGAATTTTGGACTTAGTTTTCAGGGCACCAGGAAGATTTTTGAAGCGCTTTAAAGAGAAAAGTGATATAATCCACTTACCATCCTATGAAGATCACTTGAGGATGGCGAATGGACTAGGTAGAAGGGGACAGGAGTGGATTCTTGAGGACCATTTCAGAAGATTCGATGAAGAAGGATGTCTAAGCACCCAGTGTAAGAAAAAATTTTTAAATAAATTCCTAAAAGATGAAATGTAAATAGGATAAATTTTACAGGGAAAATTAGAACCCAAGGGAGAACAAGAGAAACTTCAAGCTCTGAGTCAAGAATCAAAAAAGTGGAAAGGTCCCTGAGCAACTTTCGGGGTAATAGTTATAGAATTATAGCTACTCTGCCCTCCCAACCTTGGGCAGCTACAGCAGCAGTTTTTTGCTCACTTGCTGAATCCCTTGAATCCAGAAAATACTCTGGCAAATAGTTTTTGCTCTTTGAGTATTGATGAATGAATGAGCATGGCCATGAGACTGGAAAGGCAGGATGGGACTCCCAGGTGGCTACCAACTCCAAGGCGGGGGTGAGGAAGGGGAGGAATGCCCCAAAAGCAAAAGACAAATCATCCAAATAATACCTGCCACCGCCATTATTATCACCTTAAGGAAGTCTAAGCTAAACGGAGCAGGTAGCAAGACAGAGTCTTCAAAAAAGTAACAGACACAGGAGGAAAATCAATCCAGTGAAAAAGAGGGCTTTCACTCATGAAACGGAAAACATAATTGTAAAAAGTCAGAGTTAATAGAATAAACAGAAGACCTTAAAATAAGTATAATTCATAATCTCAAAGATTTTTGAGAGGAAATTATGGCCATAATCCAGAACAAGATGACGGAGGCCTGGTCTAACGTGATGGCAGTGGAAGTAGAGGGAGAAGTAGGACGATTTTGAACTATTTCAGAGCCAGAATTGATAGAACTTGGTGAATAATTGAAAGTGGAAAGTGACAAAAAGGGACAAGTCTTTACTAACTAGGTTTCTGCTGGAGGAATGTGGTGTAATGTGGTATATTTACTGATACTAGAGGCACCAGTGATATAGACTGAATATTTATATCCCCCTCAAATTCATTGGTTGAAACCTAATTCCTGATGTGATGGAATTTGGAGGTGGGGCCTCTTGGAAGTGACTAAGTCATGAGGGTAGAGCCCTCATGAATGGGATTAGTGCCCTTATAAAAGAGACCCCAGATAGCTTCCTTGCCCCTTCCACCAAGTGAGGACACAATGAGAAGACTGCTCTCTATGAGCCAGGAAGCAGGCTCTCATCAGATCGCTGGCATTTTGATCTTGGATTTCCAGCCTCTAGAACTGTGAGAAATAAATTTCTGTTATATACGGCATTTGTGATAGAAACCCCAACAAACTAAGACAACTAGAAAAACAGACTCTGGAGACGATCTCAGAAATTCATTTTGGAGAATGTTCAGTTGGTTGGCAGAACCTATTAGACATCTAATGCAGAAGATAATAAGCTGTTGGCTGTGTGTGTTTGGCACTCAGAAGAGAGGTATCAGCTAGTTATAAGCTTGGAAATATAAATCTAATACATAGAGCAGAATTGAATCCACGAGCATGAATGAGGTTGTCTGGGGAGTGAGCAAGAGTAAGACTGGCAGAAGTCACAGAACAAAAATCCTGTTTCCAAGGAAACGATGATGGGAGAAAGAGTTGTACAGGGAGAAAACAGAGGCTCTATAAAAACCAAATTGTCTGTAAAACTTTCACTTCTCCAGTTCTCTTTTTTCTTTGGTGGAGGCCATTGGTTCACACAAAACAAACAGTAAAGTGAGGATCAGAGCGGTATCAGTCCCAAAGGGTTTGATATAAAGATTAAGTGAAACAATGCACAGTGACCACTTAGATCAGTAGCTGAGGCATAGTAACTGTTCAGTTAATGAGTTATAGCATAACCAAACACAGTTACATAGAGAATATTTCTTCTCCTCGGGTTCTCCCAGGATACATAATATTACTAAAAACTGCTTTTTTAAATATTAAGTTCATTAATATTAATTTCGTTGGATTTTAAATTATAAAAATATAGCAATGCAAGGTTTTGTTTATTTGGTTATGTAATGGAAATCTTGTACATGTATTTTGTATTATATAGCTTTTGCTTTGAAAACATCAAAAGTTTAAATTAGTCTTATATGAAATATGATAATATCTGTCACAGCATACATTCAATAGCTTGTCACAACAACAACTAACTGGTACGAACTGTATTTTACATTACCTCTCTTCAAACTGCTATGAATGCCTATTCTAGATGCACTCAATAAGTGCTTCTCTAACTCAATTACAAAGCTTGTGTCACAAAATCAGAAGCAACTAGAGAATTTTTTTTTGTTTTCCAGAGAACTGTTGAGCAGAATCCTTTGATACATGCAGACTGTAGTTTTTTATTTGCAATCAAGATAAACAGAAAACTGAATATACAATCAGACTCTGAGAACAGAACAGGAAGATTTTTGCACTGCGTGAACAATTGCATGAGCAACATGATGAAGCTATTTTTTTTATGCCATTTCCATACCACAAATTCAACAGAAAGCATTCAAAGGAAACTCAAGAATTAGTTTCAAAGAATGCAAGAACTTGTGCTATTATTTTATCTACTAACCCTTCATTCTCCCAAAGCTTGAGTCAGAATCAAAGTGAAAAGGAAAAAGAAGATGCCGGCAGATGAAACATCTCTCTGTGTCAGGGGTCATCTTAGTTGAATTCAGAAGGAAACAGAAAGAAATTGCAGAAAGCAAATAGGTTTTTGAAAAAAGAATTTTACCAGATTTTATCATGCTTAGACAAGGTACTTCCTCTCTTTTTTTGCTGCTAACACTGAAATGATGTGGTATATCTTGGCGCATCCCTGTCTTCTGGTTCCTTCTCCTTTATTCAGTTTGTAAACAGAACCATATTTCTCAAACATAGCTCTCTCTCATAGATTATAATACTTCCTATTTGCCTTTTTAATCTAATTGAAATTTAAATCAAGTCAAATTTTTCATTAATGCATATTATCATATTAATGAACTCAAAGCCTCACCTACTGAGCAGCCCTTCACTAGCTGTCCCGATCTCAGGTGATTGCTGCCTTTCTTCTGGCTCTAGCAAAACAAGCTCTGAACCTATCTGTCGGACCTCTTCCCTCGTCTTCCTTTGCCCTACATCCATTTGATCATATCGCTACCCTTCAAATGACTCATGTCATCTCCCTAGGACTTAACAATACTATTTTTGTTTGGTAAATAACAAGTTGCAGGACCGTATGTGTACTATGATCCCATTTTCATAAAACATTTTTTTGAAAAACTATATAATCAAATATGTATTTAAAAGTTTTAGGACTCAGTTCAACACTATTTTAAGGGGTAATAATATGGAAGACTTTCGCTTTTATCTAATATTTAAACATTGTGTATATTTATACCTATAACCTTTAAAATAATGAACAATTATTCTAAGACTATCTCCTGTGAAATTTAATCAGATTACTTCTTTTTAACTCTACTCTCATTGCTTCTGTAATATTTTTGACAGCTGGATATTTTGTCCACTGTTTATATGTATATGTTTATGCTTTTATATATCTATCTCTACATATCTATATCTATATCTATAGATAGAGAGATATGTATAGATGTTCCTCCCTTATTTTTTTCTATTTTTTGGTCTTCTCTCTTGTATGGAAAATCTCTTTAAGATTAAGATAAGTTTTATATCAGAAAATAGACAAGACTGTCTACAATCAAAAGCCACTTGTCTAGTTTAATATTCTCTAGAACCTAGCCCATGGTATACACTGTTGAATAAGTGAAGAGCGGACATAGATTTCTAATGAATCATATTAGCCCTTGGACCTATGTAAAACCTGCTTCAATATTTATTTGTTCTTTAACAGTTATATGTTTTCTCTGAATCATATATAAAATGAACTAAATTATAATGGTCCCAGTAATTCCTGGAAAATCTCCTTTTCTTTGTTTGCAGCTGCCAACAAAGTTACCAAAGCCGAATTTCTTACCAACAATTTCAGTCATTCCTGACAACTAGTTGAAAACCCAGGAACCTTTTCAAAAGATCAAAAGATGTGACAATTTAAGAATTGCCATGCTAATGAAAGCTCAGTTGGAGTCAATAGTGACATTTCCCACTTAGCTTTCTGAGACTTGGATGAAACAAGGTTTTACAGCTTTTTATTAAGGTCTGCTTTTAGAGACTTGTATTTGTCTATCAACATATAATTGCACTTTCAACGATTGGCAACAAACTATCTTTTCTCTTTCCAAATGAGACTTTGTAGGGGTTTTCTGGTCTCATTTGCCACCAAGTGCACATCAGAAGATGAATATCCTAGCAGGAGGTCAATGATAGCTGAGGAAGAGAGAGGTCTGTTACCAGGCCTAGGGACAGAGCCTGCAGAAGGGCCTTCCTTACCCAGCTCGAGTTGCCATGGCAAACCATCTAATGAAAAATGCTTCCATCTGAATTTCATCACTAGAGGGTGATTAGAATGTAAATAATGGTGAGATGTGTAAGTGATAACATTTTTCTGTTAAAAGCGATGTGGTAAAAAGCGCATCCCAGTTGGAGAGTCACTTGCAGTAGGCGTGGCTACTGTTTATCACACACCAAAGCCCCGAAGCCCCTTATAAAACCTACCATTTTCCATTGGATCTTTCTGTAAACTTCAATTATATTGCATACAAAATATGCAACAATTAAGGCTATTTAAAATTTAAATGAATTTTGGGCAAGTAGAGCGAAGTCTGTCATTTTTCTCACTGTAGGGTACATGTAGTGTATGGGTTAGCATCTGTTCTCAGTAATTCCTCCAATTCAATTACAACACATTTGGAAACTGCAGAGATGTGCAAGGCATTATTTGAACCTCGATTTATCTTTATTTTATTTATTCATCTATTTGTTTGTTTGTTTGTTTTAGCTAAAATCCAGGATCTAAATTCCTGACTGAAAGTGGGAATTTTATATTTTCCATTCCCGTCTATAAAATGCCCCCATCACTGAAAACCATACGGTCCACTGCTACAACATAGCTCTCTTGTTAAAGCTTTTGCCTTCTGGACTATTCAGACACCTCCCACGGGAACCTCTCTCTCACATTGGAAAAAGTGACACTAATTTTACTTTGGCACTGAGATGAGGTGAGCAGAGCAGACAGAGGCATCAGCACGTTTAATTTTTCAAAAAGAAAGGGTTCTTTTTTCAGCACTCATTTCTATCTCGATGCGTGTGTTTATTCAATAAGTGTTGCCTGAACATTTACTATCATTGTCATCTCTCCATGGACTGAACTGGGTGTGTCAATGAAGCCTTATGTGCATGGCACAAAATTATGAGGTTATTTTCTTAAAGTCTATCACCATTCTTTGTCCAAGACCACATAATAGGTAATAAATCTCATTTTATAACTCTGCCTAAGTACTGTAGTCGATGCTGCCAAATAACTGTTAGTTCTATGATCTACTTCTATCCAAGATTCCAGCAGTGAATCATTTCTAGCATTATGTCATATTTGTGAGAATTATATAATATGGTGCCTTCTGACTGACTAAATTACAAAAGCGACCTCTTTCTCAGAAATTTAGCCCCCACTCACCTCCTCTACCAGGCTCCTTTGAGCATCTGTCATCTGCACACCACAGAGGGATGCTGGTTTCCTCTCAACGTCACCCACTAGTCCAGACCTGGTCCACTTCACCCAGTAGGACCCATTTCCTGTGTATACTATATTTCTGAGGGCTGATGATACCTAGACCACTCTACCCCCAGATACCTCTACATCCACACAGACTAAGCCAAGGCCTGACTGCCTTAGTTCAAAAATATCTCTGGCTTCCCAGGTATTTTCTAGAAGGCATCTTGGTTGATTCTTACAGCTATTCTCAGTGAATTCCTCCTCATTATTCAGAAATCCTCTGTACTCCCAAATGCCTTGAGGTTTAATAATGCCTTGATTCTTTACACAGCTTTCAGGACATCTGCCTCACCTCAATCCTGTACTTCTCCTAATTCTCTTGACAGAAGGTAGAACACGCAATCTCCACACCTGGCAGAAGTATGATACAAAACACACTCACACAGAAATTAGCCTATCACAACAGAACGCTCATTATGCTAAGAGCATGGGCTTGAGAAAATTTGGGGAAGGTGGTAGTTTGAGTGCATGTCTCAGCTCCTCTCTCCACCTCAATAGTCTGGAGAAGAAAAAAAAAAAAACACCAGTCACACTGGAAATGTCTGGAGGGAACATCGAGGCCATGGGTTTTCCTAGCATCTCTGGAAAAGATAATAGTATGGATTCTCTTCTCCTCAGGGTCCAGGGAGACCCAAGGAGCCATGGCTAAACAGAGGGGTGTGCTACAACCTGAGGTGGGGGCAATCTCTCAGCTGTCAGGGCCTGGGATTGTTTTCAGGGAAGTTCTTCATCTGTCCACTAATAGCACAGGTTCTGGAGGACCTGCCCATTTCTAATGACACCAGGAGAGCTGAGTTAGATTGTGTCATGTCTTTGATTGGGGAGAATTATCACTGGCATCATTTCCAAAGAGACTTAGTTTGTTCACTGTGGCCTCACCAGCTTGACACTGCTCAAGAGGCTGCAACATTCTGACCATTGTGAAGGCTAAAGGAACAACCAAAGTGAGTAGGTTAAAAATCCATAAATTTATAAACTATTTAAGAGGACTCAGTCATCTGACAAAGGGAGATGGAGAGAGTAGGGAGAAAGACCAGGTCATGGAACATCTGCGTACCTGGGTTCCTATCGGAGGAGAACTGGGGAAAGACCCAAAAGATAACTCTTAACAGGTGACTAATATGAACACCTAAGGGTATTTAAGTAGAACACTAAAACATAATCTTGAAGATTAAGGGGGAGAGGGGAGTGAGAAAGAGAGAGAGAGAGAGAGAGAGAGAGAGAGAGAGAGAGAGAGAGAGAGAGAGAGAACTTGATGCTATGGACTGACTTGTATCTCCTGAAAAATTCATACATTGAAGCCCTACTATGAAGAGAGAGGCAGCCACCTACAAGCCAGGAAGAGAGCTCTCGCCAGAAAGTAATCATGCTGACACCTTGATCCTGGACTTCTAGCCTCCAGAATAGTGGGAAAATAAATTCCTGTTTTTAATACACCCGGTTTATGGTATTTAATTGTGGCAGCCCAAGCTGATTAAGACACTTGACATCTTTATTCTAAAATTATTATATATGAATTGAACAAGAAGAGGGTCATGGCTGAGAACCAATTTAATGGACCAAAAGATCAAGAACTCACAAGATGGTGGAGTAGGTAAACACTGTGCTCGCCTCATCCTATAACCACATCAAAATTACAATTGAACTACAGAACAAACTATCACTGAGAATTGCCTGGAGTCTAACTGAACAGAAGTCCCATAACAAAGTATATAAAAAAGAAGCCACATGGAGACTGGTAGGAGGGGTGAAGATGTAAATTGGGCTGATACCACACCCATTATGTGGAGGTTAAAAATCAGGAGAAATATCTTGGCTGGAGAGTGAGGGGTCCCAGGCTTCCCAGCCCAGGACTTCAGTGCCAAGGAGAGAAGTCCCCATAACTTCTGTCCATGAAAGTCAGCATGAGATTGTGGCTGAGTGAGATGGGTGAGGAGCTGCTGGAGTATCAGGCAATCTTCTTAAAGGATCTGTTCATGAAACTTGCTCACTGATAGAGTCTCTCACTCTGAGCACCAGCACTGGGCAAGCAGCTTGAAAGGCTTCGCGGATGTATAGGGAGAAACTGAATTGTTTGCTTCAAGGGGAGGGATGGAAGAGCAGCTTTTTCTCAGAGAGAGCACTGGCAGAAGCCATTTTCTCATTGTTGAATCTCCCACCACCAACCTGCATGCACAGGTAGGCACCATAACTGCATCTCCTTCAACCTAGCTAACACTATTTGCCCCACCCTGATGATTCCCTGAGACCCTGCTCACTTAATTTGTGGGACCACCCAAGACATTTCCAGTGGCTTTTGCATATAAATGCCTGTCTTGGCTAATGTGATGGGACTTTCCTGAAATCTCTCACAGGTTCACAGACCCCAAACAAGCAGCATATGGTCTCAGTGTACCATGTATTGCTTGCTAAGCAGGCCCAGACCTTGCAATAGTGGCAGCCTGTCTCAGTTCAAAGTTTAGCCTCTCCCAGGCACCTCCATGCCCAGCACAAGTGGCAATCATCTACAGATCACTTTGTAGCTCATCCCAAGTGCCCCAGGCAGGGCCAGGCAGGGTATCTTGACCTGTACGAGAGCCCCTCCCAAAGGCCCCCAAAGCAACATACCCAGTAACCAGCTTCAGATGACACTAGGGCACCACCCAACCACCTCCGCAAATGACAGACCAAAGGGCAGACTCAGCAGGCACCGGAGCCCTGCTAAAGCAAATCCTACTCTTGAGGGTCAGCCCCTGCACAACAGTCTCTCCATTGTAGTCTCAGCCAGTCTTTACAACAAAACAGCCTGTCGAGGAATCTATAATATAAATAACATAGAAGAATATCTCAAATAGAAGAGATAAACTGGATAAATACAAGGAAAACTTTTTAAAAATTATGAGAAGAGATTGTAAAATACATCTTTCGGAATTTGACATATTAAGTAGAAAAAATCAATAATGATATAGAGGGTTTGACTAATTTAAAAAGTATAGAAAATTGTTTTCTATAAGCAAAGAATATAACTTTTCTTTTTGTCTCTATGTTACAAAACTTGATCATATGCTTAGTCACAAAAATAAAAATAAAAATAAAAATAACCTCCCCAAGATAGAAATCTTATAAGCCATATTTTTGGTTCATACTCTAATAAAAGGAGAAATGAGCCATAAGAAGATGATCCCCAAACCTACATTATTAGAACTAAGACACCTTCCTTAATTGACCCCTTTATTAAAAATATATCAAAACCTGTTTGCAACTTACTTTGAAACCCATCCAAAAACTAAGCTAGATTGATGGATGGACAGAAAAATGAGTAGTTGCATGCAAATGTGACCCCAATAAATTCAGCAAAAAAATTGCTGTAGAATGTAGTGCTGGTGGTCACTGTATAATTCTTTCAAATTTTCTATATGTTTAAAATGTTTTATATAAAATATTGGAAGAATTATATCAAAAAACTGAAATATACAATTATGTAGAAAGCACTGGAAGGAAGATTTTACACCAAAACCCTAGCTAAATATGTTTTTTTAAATAGTATTATAACCTTAGCTCTTATTATTTAAAGGGTTTTATTTGTTGGTTTTTTAATCAAGGAGGTACTTTCTGGCAGTCACTGTCTAAAAGATTACGTATTAAACTTCTTAATCTTCACAACGACCTATATTGTATGTGAGGAAACTTAGGCACAGTTTAAATAACTTGCCCAAGGTCACACAGCTTCTATGTGGCAAAGATGAGCTTTGAACCAAAGCAGCTAGTGTTCAGTCCACGAAGTTAAACAGTACATTAGACTGTCCCTAAGTTTTTAAAATTAGAAAATTAGAAGAAAATTGTCAAAAACAGAGAAAGATGATTGACTTAACAATATAAAAGGTGAAATAAATTAAATAGAAAAGTAAAAATTGTTGAAAGAATGATAAAAATTAAAACTTATTTTTAAAAGATTTTTTAAAATAGAAAATTGGAAAGCATAATTACAAAAAAGAGAAATCTAATATATAGTTTTTAATATGAATATGTAAATTTTACTAAGGTGTAGAGTATATTAAAATATCATAAAATATTGGGTACACTTTCTAATGACAAATTTGAATATCTAAAAGCAAATTAGTGTTACAAAAACCAATCCAAGTAGAACACTCAAAAGACTAGTACTGAGAGATGAGAATGGAATATTAAAGAGCTACTATTTTAAAAAGCACTTAGTCCATTTGGTTTTATTGCTGATTTCAAACTTTAGAATAAGAGAAAAAATGTTATTTCTTAACCTTTCTAGACTTTAGAAAAAGATGAACAACAACTTTAATATACTCTTAATATGAGTTTCGGAGAATTATGCAAGTGTGTTCCTTTTTCATAAAAGTGAACAAAAATTGAAAATCTATGTCTACGTTGTTCAGACCTAAAGAGAATTGTGGAAGTTAATAAACCAGGTTGCTAGTGTTGTTTATCTCAAGAGGATGAAAATTGAGAGGGTGGAGGTTTAAAAATGAGCTTTGAAGTCAGGCGAAGCCAAGTTTGAATCTCAGTTCTGCCATCTTATTCCTTGTGTGACCTTGGGCATCTTACCTAACCTCCGTCTTCATAATGAGGTTATGATGACTAATTAACATAGTGCATTTAGAGTGCCTGATGCATATGTGGTGGTAAAGAAACACTGGTTATCAGAACAAGGATTCCCTTTTTCTCTCAATATGCTTTTTGTATCAATTAAGAAAAGAATGTCTGTGTGTCTCCCAGGTTCACATCTCTAAATGTCAGCTATATCCTGAAATTCATATTCTGCACATTTGGGCTTTCTAAAATTTCCTACATGGTGCTATTAACTTGTAAATTTCCAAATGAAGTGACGAAGATTCAAACCAATTTTGAGGGGACTTTTCCACATGATCTAAATGAAACTTATGAAAGAGAGTTGCCATCAACATACCTGTTTGCAGTTCTGCAAAATTTCAGTGCAGGAAGGCAAACACTAAAAAAGAGTCATGTGGGTGTATCCTGAGGTGAGAATTGTTACTGGATCTGGTTTGTCTCCAGTAATGATTATGCAAAGTTAACCGTAGGGTTGACCTCTGTGAGTTCCCAATCAATTGTGCCCCTCCCCAGGTTGACACTGAATTATTAATAACTCACCCTTTATCTAAGAGTAGTATGACTCAGCCCAAATACTCTCAGCCTGATGATGAAAATGTTGTGGAGAAAAACTCCTAGAGCTCAGATATATTTTATGCACACTTTGTTCTCTGCTGTCCCTCTCTCTGACATGAGCTGCTCTACCCAAAGCAAGACTGATTGTTTTGCAACACCATTTTGATTTTCTAGGCGATCACAGATTGGTTGTGGGGATGCATTCTAGTCACCTCCAAGTACAGAGAGTAAAGGAAGCCACCCTTCTCCTGTGCATAGGAAATTTCCAACTCTTCCATGAATGCTCACAACTAGTGGCTTTTACGGTAAAACCCACCAATTCCTTTAGATGAATTCTTCCATTCTTGGAATAAAAGACGCCTTGATTGTGTCAGTCAAAGGTGCTATAAGTTATAACATATATAATGACAGGTCGGGAAAGCACTTGAAAAATAAACATATTGTGCAAATGTAAATGCCCATGGTATATGTTTGCAATATTAATTAAGAGTTTACAATGTTCCTGGCATATTACCATAGAGAAAACTGTCTTTCTGCCATAGCATTCTCAAAGCTGCTTAATCCAAGCTAGCAAGAATTATATATTTTCGGTTCTAAGAGTGAGTGTGAAAATTGTGAAATACATACACAAAAAGGCAGGCAGATTGAGGACCTGTATAGTGTCATGGGGACCACCATCTAGCCCTCAGGATTGCCAAAGGGAAAAGAAAGAAAATCTGTGATTGTGGCTCCCATTCCCAGGGAAAGGGAAGATGAGGACAATGATTGTGACTCTCTCACTCTTATATACGACTACAGATTTGAAGCAACTCAGTTTCCAACCAAATGACATGATCATAAACTCTATTTATATATAATTCCTCACCTGCAGTGGACTGAATTTTGTGTCTCTTCAAAATTCATATGTTGAAATCCTATTCCTCAAGGCAGTTGGTCCTTTGGAAGGTGATTAGGTCAGGAGAGTGGAGCTCTTTTAAAAGAGACTCCAGAGAGCATTCTTGCCCCTTCCACCAGGTGAGGACACAGCTAGATGATGGTCGTCTAGGAAGAGGGCTCTCTCACCAGGCACCAAACAGGTCAGTGCCTGGATATTGGACTTCTCAGCCTCCAGTACTGGGAGAAATAGATGTTTTTTTGTTTAAAGCCACCAGTCTATGGGATTCCGTTACTGAAGCTGGATGGAGGCAGACACTACTGAACACAGTGCTCACGTTGCCATCCACTCACACGCCAAAGGCCAGCAGCGAGGCTCTACAGAGCACACTTTCACAACTCTCGCTGAGAAAAAATCCAGTGTGAAGCACAATTTAATTTCTGATAGAGCACAAATATGCATGCATCCATGCTTCCAGCATACGATATATTGGAACCTAGATGTGTAAAGAACTGGAGAGAGTAAGAGACAAGAAAAAGCTTTATCTCTGAGGGGAAATGTCTCCGGAAAGAGTTTTGTTTTAGAAACATGGGCCATATCTCCAAATGCCAAATAAACTGAGAAGATTAGCCATATAATTCAAGGTTCCCAATTTCTTTCACTGGAAAGAAATATCCTGCCCATTGGGCAAAAATGATTTCTGAGAGTTGAATAATGTGGGTAATTTCCTCAATTCTCCCTTGCATTTTGACTATATCAGAGCCATCCAGTCAGCAATGTGCAAACTAACTAAAGCTTTAAACACACAGGCAATGGAAAACTTGTCTTCTTTTCATACCAATCAACTCCAAATTGTTCATGAGTATCTCATCTGCTGCTGTAGGGAGCCCTGCAGTACTGGAAAACAGCCAGCAGTTGTCATGGATACTCAGATAGCTTGTGGTTCTTGGTGCAATGTGTGTCCCACAGGCCCTTAACTTTGGGGACATGCCATTCGTCCCAGCACTGGCTGGCACATTGACAGTTCTGTCTGTGGAGTGGTCTTTGCTAGTGCTGTCTTCTCGGCAGGCTTTTAGATAATGGGATTCTGCGAATACTCATCTTTCACTTCAGGACATGTCATTCTGCTAAATGAAGAAGTTGGACAACCTTTGGGGTTCCCTCAGTCCCCAGTGCAGAGGAACACGTGTACCGTCACCTTACCAGCTTCGCTGGCCATCTGAACAGCTGCTGTCCAGCAGCAGGAGCAGTCTGATGCCTGGCAACCCCCAGCAGCACTGGACACACATCTCGTTGCCTCGATGACACCCAGTGAAAGGTATTGTGACCTCTACAGCTTGAAACCACCAGCAATGGCAGCAAAAGTGAAAACCCAGCAAGCAGGCAAAGGGCAGAGCGCTGACATTAAGCACCACCAAGGAAAATGAAAAACGATGTTTCACTGACCTTGGCCCAACCCTCTGTCCATTGTCTTGGAGAAGTTCCAAGCTTCCAGTCTTTAGAGGAAGCTCCGGCAGAACCCAAATGTGCTCTGTGTGCTCAGGAGTTCATCAAAGTCTCTCTCTCCTTGCAGCCCCGGACCCCATGGTGGAGGGGTGGGGCTACAGGGAAGTTCAAGAGTGATGGATGGGAGCTTCAGGGAATAGTGAGGAGAGACAATGGAAAGTGTAGTAATGGGCTGAGTGTAGGGAGTGCTGCTCCATTCTATACCTTCAGGGCAAGATGTAGACAAATTCCTTTCAATGCGTGTGGAGGCGGGGAGAAGGGGGGGAAGGGGGAAGAGGCAGCCCAGAGGGGATAGCGTTATGTGGTATTATGGGGAGCTAAGTAAGAATAAGAAAATATTCACATCCTTTATTTCTGCCCAAGTTCTAGTTGGGTAGCCCCCAAGAAGCTCTTCAAGGGCTGCAAACTTGCTTCTTTGCATCATAACCCAGTAGGATAGTTGGATTTATAGTTGAAAAGGTAGCAGAAGAAAGCTTTACCTTTTTTTTTTCTTTTTAAGAACAACAACAACAAAATGAGGTTTTCTAAATCTCTCTCCAAAGCAAAGAGCCTGAGGCAGGAAATGAGGAATACATTGATAAATCAAACTACCAAAATTGCTATCTTTGTGGCAGTTGTGTGTGAGGGTGTGTGTGTGTGTGTGTGTGTGTGTGTGTGTGTGTGTGTGTGTGTAGGTAATTGGGGGCAGGATGTTATTTGTGTTAAATAAGATCATTTTTAAATATACTTTGCAGGGATAAGAGGAATTTTTTTTCATATTTGGTGATTTTTTTCTTTTGTAATTATGAAATACCAGCAGCTTGCTACCCAGGTCCTATAAATTTGACCATGCCTCATTGACATTGACCTGTGAGGGCTGTTGCTCCCCCCAGCTCTCACCCCAACCTAACCAGTGCCTGTGTTAAAAGCAACAAGCACTAAAAGAAAGAAAGGAAAAAAGAAAAAGAAAAAGAAACACTGGCCAATTTATAACTCTGTGAAAATTGGGGTGATTAACCCAAACTCCTGGTCCTTATATAGGTATATTCACTGAAGTTTATAAGTGGGTCTAAAAGTTGTACTATATACCTTTCAGTAAAAACGATGGTTAAGTATCCTATGTCAGGCATTTTGCTAAGTTCTATATACATAAACAAAAGTGACCAGTTGCCTCCCTTCATGTAGCATGTGGTCTAGTTGGGGAGAGACTTTGTACAAATGTTTTATAATTTAAAATGTGGATAAATGCTATGAAGGAAAAGAACAAAACACTTTGAGAAAGAATCATATGAGACCTAGATTAGACTGTGAGGCTGAGACTTAAACGTTGAGAAGGAGCCAGCCAGGCAAAGGGGGTGGGAAGGGAGGTCCCAGCAGAGAGCACAAGACGAACAAAGGCCACAGTAGGAAAGAGATTGGAGTGTTTGAGGAGCTGAAAGGAAAGAGGAATAGGAGATACAGAGGTAGAGAGGCCAGATTATATTGGCTCTTTTGATCATAGTATTAATTTTATATTTTAAAAATAGTAGTTTTATGGGGGAATCCACCTGGCAGACACCACTTTAACTCAATAATCAAAGTTCACATAAAACCAGAGTGGCATATGTAGTCATCCTATGCCTCCTGGTAGGGAGTATTGAAAAAAAATACAATATCATTTATCTGGTATTCTTGCCCCCCCCCCCAAAATGTTTAATCTGAAATAGTCATTTTTTTTTTTAATCACAAAATTTGGAGGCATTCTCCAAAACAAGGGGCCCATAATTTTCAAAAATGTCAAGATCATGGAAGACAAAGAAAGATTGAGGGACTCTTCCAGATGCAGTGAGCCTGAAAAGACCAGACAACTAAACATTTAATTCTAGACCTGAAAAATGGCATTATTGGGACAGTTGGTGACATTTGACTTTGGTCTCCATATTCAAGAATACTATTGCATCAATGTTAATTTTCTAATTTTGATAGTTGCACTATGGTTTTGTAATTTGTTAATATCTGTGAAAGCTGGATGAAGAACATATATAAATTATTTGTACTGTTTTTGTAATTATTTTTAAATGCAAAATTATTAAAAATGAAAAGTTAAAATAAATTTAAAATTTTTTTAATTAAAAAATATTTAAGTTTTAAGGTTCATCCTACATATAAGAGCAAGACCTTGGTGGGTTTGAACCAAGGGAATGTCTTAGTATAGTGCATGATTTGACACATTTCTCTGACCACGGTGTGGGAGATAGATTGGAACAGGACCATGGGAGGTGGTCGGGGAGGCAGGAGATTTGAGCAAATGGCATCCTTTCTTTGGTCCTATTTTCTCAGCTGTCAAATAAGCGTGTTGAACTACCTATACTTACCAAGACAGGTTTATGACTTGCATGCATTGGAGTCACCTGAGAACTTCAAACATTCAATCCCTGGGTCCTACACCCTCATGCCAACCTGCAAGGAGACTAAATGTCTCAGCTGCCATAACAAATGCTACAGACTGGGAGGCTGAAATAATCACTTATGTGTTACAGTTCTGGGCTAGGAAACCAAGTGCGAGCATGCTCTGGTGTCCCTTCCTCTTCTTATAAGGGCATCAGCCCTCTTAGAGTAAGGTCCCACTCTATGTTTTCATTTAACCTTAATTACCTCCTTAAAGTCCCTATCTTAAAATGTAGTCACAATGAGAGTTAAAACTTCAACATACGAATTGGGATGGGGGCTCACAATTTAGTTGATAAAACTTAGCTTCCAGGAACTTGTCATTTTGCATTAGAAACTTTCCCACATGATTCTGATGCCATCCAGGTTAGAGACCTGGTGGCCCTGGGTTGAAGATTCTGTAACTCTCCACCCTCACTCCATGGTGAGTACCACAGGCCCCTGCTGGGCTCTGTGTGATAACCCATCTTTCTCTCTAGCCATGTTTTGTCAGGCCTACAGTGTGGCTCTAGGCTCTGTCACTGCCCTACTGCTTACCAGAATATGAACCTAAGCAGGTCACTTCCCTTCTCGTGGCCTCAGTTTCCTATGTGAATAGTGAAGCAATCACACAGACACTCTCAGCAAGACCTCTAAGTGCTATAAAACTCTGATCCTTAACAGT
Source organism: Eonycteris spelaea (assembly GCA_003508835.1). Classification (NCBI taxonomy): domain Eukaryota; kingdom Metazoa; phylum Chordata; class Mammalia; order Chiroptera; family Pteropodidae; genus Eonycteris; species Eonycteris spelaea. The sequence goes on along the minus strand of PUFA01000067.1, from coordinate 245,388 downwards.
AATGTTCTAGGGGCATCAGTTGAGTCCAATTCAGAGTTTAGAATGAATTTTAAAAGCACTCAGGGTCCCTTACCCCATGACAACGAAGAATATTCTATCTGCCATGCAAAATTCCAGCAAAAAATGCACTAGGCAAATTACCCTTGTGTGAAATCTAGGTACTAGGGAAGCCCCACAACAGAGGTTTTCCCCTTGCTTTGAAGTTCTGCATGTCAGCTGTTCTCACCATGAGTCAAAGATGCTTCTGCAGATTCAATGAAGGTCCCAAGTTTCTCTCTGGCTTACTAGGGCTCATGAATTTGCTGTCCTGAACAATGAATGGTGCCCCTCCACAACCAGCCATAGCCTACTGTGACGGAGATGAAAATTTGGGAAGGGTATTTAACCATTTTAATAGCATGGATAAGTGATGCCTAAGACATACAGCACCCATATCAGAGTGCCAAGAGGAGTTGAGGAAGGAGAAGAGTTCATCTCTGCTTTGGCCACTCTAGTTAACTTTGTCCAGCTTAAGTGTTACCTCTTCCAAGAAAGTCTTCTCTGAACCACTCCAGTCTACATATTCTTCCCCTTCTGTAAATTATTTCAGCATTCGTGATTCCTCACCATCATCTATCCCTTTTTCTAAGCCCAGAGAGGCAAAGATTCTGTGGGTTTTGCACGGTATTGAATCTCTAGTGTCCTAAAGATAGCCTGGCTAGAGCGAGTGTTTAGTAAATACTTGTGAGATAAGTGAGTGAGCACTTTCACCTCATGCACCTACTGTGTTCTGTTTCAGGAATCATGTTTTTATGTCTTGGTTCTAAGAGAGACAGAGTTCATTCCCTTTTTTGCTTTTTATCCTCTGTACTAGCAAAGAGCCTGGCCCATTGTAAGCACTTAACAAATGCATGCATGCATGAATGAATGAATGGATGGATGAAGAGTTATGAGTGAACTGGCATTTAGCACTGAAAGGGAAAATCTTGAGGAGATTCAAGGTGGAAATGAGAAATGAGAAAACGTGACAAAAGGAGGCGAGCAGACACCAACCCACATGTAGCCGCCCAGCTGCCCTGGGGCGGTGAGTGCTTGGTGTAATGGCTGAGGTGGAGCTTTTTTCAGTTTGTCGGATGGCAGGTGCCTCTTGTGCTCTCCTCAGTCAGATTCCTGCTGCGGCTGTGGACAGCAGTTCCAAGTCACTTTCGCTCGATTCACTGTCTGCCCAGGGTCTATACTTTCACCCTGCAACCTCTGAGACCTGGGAAGGAGCCTATTGCATCCAACTCTGTGCATAGCTGGGGAGTCCTGGGAGAAGTTCCCGTTGTGTGCGGCAAACCAGCATGGGTACCGCAAGACAGTGGCTTCTCCAAGACCATCCTTGGGTGAACAGTTCCGCAGCAGCTCCTGAGAAGGGCCTGCGGGATGAGGTCCAGTGGCCCACAGCAGTCAGTAGCCCATCAACGCTCTTTCTACTGGCTTTTCCTTTTTCCTTCTTTCACTCTCTGGCCCCTCACTTTTACTCTTTAACTTTGAAAATGAGAACGTTTAGGAAATGTGAAAAAGAGAATTCATTCTAAGCGGAAAGAAAAGCAGAGTACAGGCGAAAAGGGAGACCAGAAAGACAAAAGAGGGAGACAATTGCTGCAGTTACACACACAATCGGAGCGGAGCTTGTAGCCAGACCATGGAACAAGTAAACACAGGCGCCAGACCCACGCCAGTCATCAAATTCTGTATATGGCAGAATTTGGTAATTCCCTGGAGGGGGGGGAAGAAGGAGATCACAAAATTGCCTGGGCACGTGTGTGCGCAGCAGCAACCCTGGCAGAGAAAGGCACCTGTGCGGGCTCTCTTGTTTCATAACATGAAGCTGCATTGCCGAAGCAAAGTCATAACTCATAGCTTTCCAGTCAGTTCTAAATTGGCTTGATCAATTCTAAATAAGAGGACCATTGTGCCCCTTATGATGCACTTACTGAGACATAAATATGTAAGCAGTTCTGTATTAGCATTAATTAGCAGCAGTAGCCTGGAAATGCTTAGCATAACGCTGGGCAGCACTAATGGAATTGTGTATCTTTTTCCTCCAGTAGGAGCAGTCAAGAATCATGCATAATGTAAAAGCGGAGCGTGCAGCTGGTAGCAGCAGGCTGGATCGCAGGAGATGATTTCAACTTGTGTTTATGATTATGAAGAACTGCCTTTCAATCAGGCTCCAAAAGTAAATACTACCCTACAGCCCTGAGGGGGCAGGGGGAGAGATACAGAACCATAACACATAACAGTAAATAATGATCCCCCTTAGAGGCCCCAAAACTGGACTCTTTATTAACGTTATATCCAAATGTACAGAGCCTAAAGAGGTGCATGTCACACCGGCATAAAGCACGTGTCACCTGACCGTATGTGAGGCTGACTCGGACACATGAGATGAACACATGCTGTGAGCAAGAAGCTGTGATCTGGCCGGGGCGGCCCAGGGAGGCCGTCACTAGACATGTCGCCTTCCGATCTCAAAACCGTTCAGGCTCTGAAGAGAGGGGCCGCAAGAGAAGGAAGGCCCGTTTAGTGGTCTTCGGCTCATCTCCTGGTCGTAGAGCTGCATCAGTGTGTCAGAGCACGTTGGAGGAAAGGTGAGGAAAATCCCGGCGGGCTCCTCAATTTAGCCCGCTGCTCTCCATGGCCTTTCTTTTCTCAGCCACTACAGGTTTGGGTTTTTTTCAATGATTTTATTGAGACATGATTCCCATACCATACAATTCGCCCATTTAAAGTGTATAATGAGTTTTGGTATATTACATCATTAATTTTTCAAATTATGTATATATAATATATATGTATATATGTATATGTGTGTGTGTGTGTGTATACACACACACATATGTATAACATAAAATCTGCCATTTTAGCCATTTGAGGTAGAATAATTTTTTTATGTTACAAATTTTACTATTTTAACTTACTCTGCGCCATGATGTACGTTCAAATTGTGCAACCATCACCACCATCCATCTCTAGAAATTTTTGTCACCCCAAACAGAAACTCTCTACTCATTAAGCAATAATTCCCCTTCTCTCCTCTTACCCCCAGCTCCTGGTAACCTCTAATCTATCTTCTGTCTCTGGGAATTTACCTATTCTAGATATTTTGTCTAAGTGGAATCATACAATATTTGTCTCTTTTGTGTCTGGTGTATTTGACTTAGCATAACATCTTCAAGGTTGAACCACTATATTAGCACGTATTAAAATTGTATTCTATTTTTTTGGCCGAATAATATTCCATGGTAAGTTATGTTTATCTATTCATTTTTTGATAGACACTTAAGTGGTTTCCATCTTTGGTTATGTTATTAATGCTACTATGCACACTGGCCTACAAGTGTCTGAGTCTTTTTTAATTCTTTTGGGTATATACCTAAAAGTGGAATTACTGTATCACATGTTAATTTAGCTTTTTGAGGAACTGCCAAACTTTTTCCACAGGAGCTTACATTCCCAATAGCAATGTTTGAGGATTCTAATACACTTCATATTTTGCATTTTTGTTTGTTTGTTTGTTTAGCTATCCTATTAAATGTAAAGTGGTTTCTCATCATGATTTTGACTTGCATTTCCCTGAGCACTAGTGATGTTGAGCATCTTTTCACATGCTTATTATTGGGCATTTATATATCTTCTTTAGAGAAATGTCACATTAGTTAACTAGGTTTGCCATAACAAAATACCACAGACTGGTGCCTTAAACAGAAATTTTCTCATAGTTTCGGAGGCTAGAAGTCTGAGTTCAAAGTGTCAGAAGGTTTGGTTTCTTCTGAGGCCTCCCTCCTTGGCTTGTAGATGGCAGTCTTATCCCTCATCTTCTCTGTACCTGCCTGTGTCCTAATCTCCTCGTATAAGCACACCAGTCCTTTGCATTAGGGCGCATGCCCACAGACCTCATTTAACCTTAATAACCTTTTTAAAGGCCTTATCTCCAAATATTGTCACATTCAGAGGTACTGGGGGTTAGCATGCCAACATGGTACTTTTGGAGGACACAATTCAGCCCATAACAAATGTCTATTTAAATCCATTGCCCATTTTTTCAAATAGGGTTGTAACCACTATGAGTTTCGATGTTGAGTGTTTCGTTTTATTTTTTATTTTGGAAGGATGAAGGTAATAGCTGAATAAGAGAGAAGAAGATTATTACTAGGTTTTTCATCTCAAAATGTTTCATTTGATCAGGTCTAAGCACATGCACCCTGTCCCAGAGAACATGTGTCTCCTTTTTCTCTTCATAGAGCTTCAACCGTACTATCTCTCACTAAAATAATGCAATAATATTCACCAGAGGTAAATAAAAAATCATATATTATGCCTAAATCAGTTCTCAAATACCTGCTAGCTTGTAAATCATCTAAAGGTAAGTGTCACTTCTTGCTCAGCTTTGAGTCTGGCGCAATGTTTGTAGGGTAAGTCATAGTCCCAGGCCATCAAAACATTTTCTCCTGTAGTAAACGTGGCAGCTAATGTGGTAGGTATTATTATCACCATTCCCAAGATGAAGGCAGAGGGTCTCAGAGAGATCGCACGTCTTGCCGAAGTTTACACAGCAAGCGGCAGAAGGAAAATGTAGACTTGGAACTAGCCAACTCTTCTTTCCACTTCACTGTGATTCCTTTCTCCATTAAGGTGGAAGTGAAATATGAGTGCTCTGTAAGTAGGGAGCATTAATTCCAATGAGACTTCTGAGTGAGCCGAGCTCACCTCTAAGAGGTAGATGTTTGCCATTTAGAAAGTTTCATTGTCTGTCTCCATGAAACTTTTTTCCCCCTTACTCCCTAACTTCTTATTTTAGGCCTTGCTAAAATCAATGGAGATCAGATCTCCAGGTTAGACTCTGCCTACCTAAAGCTTAACAAAGTAATATGTCCTCAATGAAGTTATGCATTGTTTTGGGGGGGAAAAAAAAAAACCAGTTTCCAATCTTCAGTGGTAGTGTAAACAACTGTAATCAGGGCAAATTTGTTCATATTGCTTCAATTTTACACATTCACTGGTGGAAATCCTCTTAGTATTGATAATATAAGCTAAAAATTATTGTCTTAACTAAGATTTCATAATGTTGACCAGGAAGGAATAATGTGTCTTAATCTCTTATGTACATATGAATTAAATAGGTATTACATAATAGATAAAAATGCAAGTCAATACCCTCCATTCATGGTAATTGTAATAAAGACATGAAATTTAAAAAAAAAAGAATAGGATGGGGTAAAGGTTATGAGATGGAGGTTTCAACACACCAAGAAATTGAAAAACAGTTAATTATGCTTTTTTTTTTAAATTCTCAATCTAATAACAGTAATAACAATATTCACAAATTATCCACACTGGTTTCAGCCCTTTGCTGGTGAAATGAATTTCTTCTCTTACAAACATCCAAGTAGCCCTGTGCCATTCTTGGGAACAGGCAAAGCAGCTTTTGTAGACAAGTAACAGCCCAGTTTCACGGACACTATCAGACAGCTGCTTCACAACCAGAAGGTGTCTGACCCCTTTATTCTCCCATGGTGCTAACTTAGGCTATGGTGAATTCAATCATCTCTCTCTTACCTCATTTAATGAGATTCAATGGCAGCCTTTCTCCAATGGCTCCATTAACTATCGGTCACCAAGAAGAAATTTATCTAAGAAATTTTGTAAATATTACATGTTCTTCCCTTGCTGAGATGTTTCTGTTTTAAATAAGGGCATATAGAACCCTGTGATAACTTATTTCATAATTAGAGTTTGTTCAGTCCATCTTTTCTTCCCCAAAGGGGGAAAAAAATATTCACATGTATAGAACGTGTCCATGAAGTCTTTGGTTTATAAAGGAGAATCTGACCAAAGAAGTCTCAGAACAGCTTTTTATGTCTATGTGTTTTTATTTTGTGCTTTCTGTTCTCAGCATACTAGTGGCTTCATGGGGCACAGCCCACCACAGCACGTATAGGGTGTTAGGAAGATGCATTTTACCCTCAGGGCCAGAATGACCTCATGTTCCCAACTCTGAGTGATTAAGGTCTTACACTCTGAATAGTTTTTTAGTCCAAATCACACATGACATATCAAAATCATCTGGTTCATAGTTTCTATAGTTCTGGTGAGGGACTACGTATGTGAGTTCAGTAATCAGTGGAGTGAGACTAACTTCTCTGATCAGGTTGAACAGCTGCTCACAGTGCCGCTTTCAAAGGCTGCTTCATGTGTGGGCTTCTAAGAACAGGAATTCTACAGCAATACTTCAAAATGGCTTGGGCTGGTTGATCAGGCAATTCCCCTTGTTATTCCTTTTCTTACTCTCCCTCCCCCTTTATCCAACCCAGTAATGTTTAAGAACTGACTCTCCAAAAAAAACTGCAAATATATATGTAGATATATTACCAATTTTTAAAGTCCAGAGTTTGTGTGTTTGTTTGTTTTGGGTGGGAACCAAATTACTTTATTTGAAGACATGGTACAAATGAAAAAAGAAACATCAATAGATGATTTGGTACACAAATTTCAGTTTTGAAAGATGTCTAGCATGCAGTTTACAAATGTTAATAAAGTATACTATATTCTTCATTGTAAATTCCACCTAGTTAATTGATTTTCACAGAATGCTTTCCTCAAATTTTGTCAAACTCTTATATTTGTAGTTAACCCAGAGTTGCAACTTATGAGTATAAATTTAACAAAAATGTTGGTTGATATTTTTGTTTACATTAATGAGTAATGTGAAGATGAAATTATGATATATACCAAAGTTTCAATAGATCATCAGTGACATGATCAACTCTTTTGCTGAGTCAGATAATAATTGTCTAATGCTGGAAGAATATTTTTTCAAATTTTTGTGCAAATCACAATGTGTTGGCTACGGATGTGACAGTCTTAAATTTTAATCTACATTATTAATATTTTCTCCAATTCTGAAGTCCAGACAGTCATTAAACCAATAAACCAAACCTTAATTTTCAGCAGAGCAGTTGTTAACTTCCATGGCATAAATACTGCCACTATGGAAGATTTCAAGCTCCCAAAGTGGCATCGATGTGGACTTGAGAAGAGATGCACAGTAGCACACCATTATATACTGTCCGTATAATAGAAAACAATAATAAATGTAAATGACCTCAAAAGATGGTAAAAGTAGGAAGTAATCATTTTGTCTAATAAATAATTTAATTACACATGTATACAATTTTAAATAATGGCTATGTATCACAACTGGTTATCAAATTTCCAAAAATTTAACAATCAGCTCTTGCAAGCTAGTATGAGCCAGCCCCAGCACACCACTGCTGCACTCAACCCATAACAGGTTAGGTTACACTGCCTGCATTTGGAGATGCTTTAGACTTCAGGTAACAGTACCTGACTAAGGGTAGCTAAAATTTAGCTCCATGAGAGCAAGGATCTTTGTTTAATTGATGTCTTTAAATTACCTAGAAGAGTGCTGAACACATTATAGATGCTCAGTAAACATTGTTGAATTGAATTTATTAAAATGTAGTTATCACACATAGTGAGAAGACTAGATGCAGGTGGTTCTGGAGCTGATCTATCCAAGACAGTGGGTCAACCACTCTGTGAAGTTCTGGTCTTTCCTTTATGACTGGCAAGGTGGCTGCCACAGCCACAAATATCATACTCTCACAGCACAAAGTGGAATGAAGGAAACAGCAGTAACAAGGCTGTAAGAAATATCTCCAACAATGCGTTCTTGTTTTCTGAAGTACATAGAGTATTATCTGCTGCAAGGAGTTAGAGAAAGCCAGTGACCTCTTTTTCTGACTCTGTAATGGGAGATGGGTAAAGAAAAAGAAGGTTGGGTATCTTTATGACAGTCAAATGATTTCCCTGGTTGCCTCCGAGGCCAATTCAATGCTAGGAATCAAGTAGTACAAATATGTATTTTGCTTCAAGTGTCTTCTTCTGAATGAGGTCTAATCATTGTTCTGGAATTTTGTTCTTATTGAGTTCCTTGAAGTATTGCTCTAAAATAAAATCTATAGTGATTCTCCCTGATTACTAATTAATTATCTTTAGAAGGAAATCTAGAAAGATTAAGTATTTATATACAATTTGACTGAACTATATCAGGTTATATTACAAGCCAGATTCCTAGTACGATAAGCAAAACTACAAAGAAAAAAATCCGTTCCAAAAATTCTCCAGCCCATAGAACATTCAAATAAAATACAATAAATACCATAAAATTACACAGAGAACATGAATGGTTCTTAGGAGTATATTTTTATGTGTTTTGATCCACATTAATATTAACAAAGAAAATTGAAAACCATTTACACACAAAATGTATTCAAGCAACCCTCAAATATTTTGAGAAGCCTCTTCCACTCAATTCTCGGAGAGTCAAGGAAAAAACATAGCTTACGTCAGGCTCCCAAGACTGTCAGCATAGATTCCAGTCACTGAAGACTATTTTCTGTCTGTCACTATCCAGACACATCTATGGCAAAGTGAATCTCTGAGTTCAGGAACAGGCAGCAAAGTGTCAGAAATAATAGTGTCTCGGTTGACTCTTTTCAGACTCAGAAAAGAATCATAGGACTTCAAACTACAACAGACCCTAAAGATTATCTTATTCCCTACATCCAAAACATGTTCTCAGCGGTCAGTTTATTCTGGGATATGGTTTCATGAGTAAATTCAGGTTTTCCTACTCAAGACTTCTCAGGGATCTTATATACTGTGAAATCTCAAAACAAAAACAACACAACTATAATACCTAGTTTTTCTGAACACGATATAAGCGTAGAACACCCTGCCCCTTTTGTTTTGAAATGGGACATGTAGTTTTAAAATGTTTTATTTTTAATTATAGTAAGATACATATAACATAAAATTTGCCATTTTAACTATTTTTAGGTATAAAGTTCAGTAGTGTTAAGTATATTCACATTGTTATACAACCAACCTTAGAACTTTTTCATATTGCAAAACTGAAACCCTACACACATCAAACAAAACTTTCTATTTCTCCTTCCCCTCAGTCCTTGATTACCTCCATTCTACTTTAGTTCTATGAATTTGACTATTCTAGGTACCTCACGTAAATGGAACCAATTTGTCTTCTTTGTGACTGGCTTATTTCACTCGCATAATGTCCTCAAGGTTCATCCATGTTGTGGCATGTGTCAGAATGTCCTTCCTTTGTAAGTTTGAATAATATTCTTTATATGTATATACCACATTTTGTTATCTATTCATCTGTCAGTGAACATTTGGACTGCTTCCACCTCTTGGTTATTATGAACAATGCTACTATGAACACAAGTATATAAATATCTGAGATCCTGCTTTCCATTCTTTTGGACATATATCTAAAAGTAGAAATTCTGGATTATACAGAAGTTCTATTTTTAAGTTTTTGAGGAATTGTCATACCATTTTCCACAGCAGCTGCACCATTTTACATTCCCATCAGCAGTACACTGGGGTGGAACCCCTTTTTTAAAGAACACTTAACATGGAACAAAGTTTGAGAAATATAGTCTAGTCCAAATCCACCATTTTGTAAATGAAGAAATGGAAACCCAAGGAGTAAAGGACTTGTACAATACAACACAGCTCCTCCATGGTGAGCCAGCCAGCGGCTCAGCAGGAAACATGGACCATTCTGCTGAAATAATAGAGAGAACATAAGGTAGGAATTACTTACAGAGGCATGGACAGTGTTAAGGGAATCCACAGGGGTAGGAAGACACTAGAAAGAACAGTGAGAAGCAATTACCACCCTGGCCTAAAGAAGAAGAGAGGAAATGGGTGATTCAGCCCAATGAAACCTAGCACTAGGAGGGCAGGCACCCAGAGCAGAGCTGTACTCATAGGGGACACATTCATCCCAGAGCCATGGCACAGACCAAACAGGAAAATAATACTCCAACCACTCTCTCCTTTGGCCATTGACCTCCTGCCCTTTCCTCCCATTGGCCAAATCCAACTGGAAGCCAGATGGCAAGAGGACCCAGAATATAGAGGTCAGTCCCCAGGGCTGGGGGAGGGAGGAAGCAGAGAAGGGAAGGGGGAAGAGGGGAAAAGAAAAAGGGTGGATATTGTGTAGAAATCCATGGGGTCTGACACAGGTGTCCTAAGTGGTTTTCTATACCGTTTATTATAGAAATTGAATAATTAGAACATTCAGGACATTTGAAAAAACAAACGAAAAAGATATTAATAACCTCACCACTCACAGATGTCTTTGCAGTGCGTAATGTATGGCAAGATAATTTTATATGTTAAGTTGTTGTTGTTTTCACTGCTTTGTGGCAGCAGCTCCAGAATGTCTCCCCAGGAGGAAAAGCGTGGCTCAAGCAGGCTGGGAACAGACCTGACGTCACACTTGTACATGAGTTTTAATCAGATTGTTTGCTTCTTGGGGGGCCTTTCTGAGGCTGCTGATAAATGCTTTGTCTTTCTTCTAATCTCATGAAAACATTTCTAGTATCGGCAGAGGTGCTCACTGTTTTCTCTTTGATGGCATGTATATTTTGAGTGGGTTTCAGGAGAAAGGTGATGATTTATGTAGCAGGCAAAAGCTCCCCTACTCGCTTGCAATGCTGTGGAAGCACTAATATGAGTGTTCCTGGGGAAGGGAAAGAATATCTTACATGTGGCCAAAGGGTGGCCTCTGTCGGATTGTGTTTTCCAAACACTGCCACCTGAGCATGTCCCACCACATGCTCTTTGTTACCTAGAGCATTCCTCCTATGATGGAAGCATCTCTGCCCTCTCCCTTGAACCTGAATAGATCTTGACTGCCTTCACCAATATAGTAACTGGAAGTAACTCTTTGTGACTTCCAAGGCTAGGTCTTAACAATGCCGCATGCTCCTGCCTTGCTATCTTGAGAAGCTAGCACTTGGAACCCAGCCCCCAAGCTGTGAGGAAGCCCATGCGGAGAGATGTTGTGAAAAGGACACATATCGTGTTTGAGATAATAACCTAGCTGAGATCATCTAGCTGATGGCCAGCACCAAACACGTAAGTGAGGATGCTTCCAGCTGATTCTAGACCCTAGCCTTGGATGACCTTCCAATCTTCCCAGCCTTCCAGTCTTCCCAGTGGAGGATTTATATATCATGATTTATATATCATAGAGCAAAGACAAGCATCCCTGTTTTTCTCTGCCCAAATTCCTGAGCCACAGAATCTATGAACATGATAGAATGGTTTTTTTACACCACTGAGTTTTGTGTTTTATTATGAGGTAATAGTAAATGAAAGCTGTGTTTTTTATTCACTGGATTTTTCCTTACCCCTTCCAAGAAAGTCTCTGTGTTTCTTTCTTCGAAAAGACTTCTCTGGAACCCTACCATCCCTCTGCAGATTACATCCTGAGCTTGGAAAGGAGTAAATGAATGTCTAGGAAAGGGGCGGGTTGTAGAAGGAATGGAGACAATTTTTTTAAAGAATGAGCTCCTTAAACTAGAAAACTAGAACAGGGGCAGAGACAGGAACTTATAGACCACCACCAAGTCCCTCAGAATGGCCGAGGCAGGTGGCTAGACCTCAGGGAGAAAACCTGCTGTTGTGCTCAGAGACACTGAACCCCAAGTACAGAGCACAGCACTGGCAAAGACTTCTGAATCGATAGTGGTACAGAAGTAGCAGGACAGGTAATGGGCCTTGGCAATGAGCCGTGGCAATGGGCTTCTCAAGGGTAACCAAGGTAGACCAGGACAACTGTTTGCACTTATGATGCCTCCAGGACTTTGCTATATAATGAGGGTACCCCCAAAAATTAATTAAATTATTTTACCAAACAGATGAGATGGTGGCTTGGAGTTTAATTTGATATAAAGAAAATAACTGTTCCATGACAGATTGCCAACTCTTCCTACATGAAATTCATAGAAATTCATGGAAATATATATCATAGCTGAAAAGAGAGAAACTCTGGATCAATCAAAGACTATAAATAATGCCTTAAATTTAGAAAGTAAGTAAGAATAGATTAAAGAGAAAAAACTGCAGTCCAGGTCGAGGGTGGGAGAATTCTGCTATAAGCTTCAAGGGTGCTCCTGACCAAGAGGGGGTGGAATTCAAAAGGAAGAGGAGGCTCAGAGGCACCAAAGCTAGAGCAGCAGACAGGGCAGCCCTTGGGCATCCACACCTCCTTTCTAGGCATGGCTGCAGAGAGCATTGGTATAGGTTCTCGCCTTCCACAAAGCAGTGAGTACAGGTGGTCTGAGAGTGACAGGTTGAGGGCAGTGTCCTGGCATGCCTTGGAGACCAGCTGCGAGACAACCTCGCATCACGGAAGCCGCTGCCATGCTCACTAAAGACATGGTGAGGCGCAAGCCTCAGCGGCAGTTCCTACTCCCTTCTCAACCAGTCTGCATAAACTGTTATGGCAGATCTCGTAACAGGAGACCTTTAAGTTAAGGTGCATAATCAAGAATCGAATATTTTAGGAGCGCTAACACCGTAAAATAGAGGGGTATAAGTGTGTAGGAAAGGGAAAATTTAAAAGAAGCAGATTGAATGGTGCCATCATCGAAGTGTTTTTTTTTTTTAAGTACATAATTGTATCAAAGATTTAAGGAAATGCAGGCAATCAAAAGACTAGAAAGAACCAATAAAATCTATTGGGCATTAAAATTGTAAGTTTTGAACTTGAAAACAATATGGTGTGGAAAGACAGAATGGGCATAGCTGAGGACCAAGTCAGTTGGAAAATAAAGCCATGGAACTTGCTCAAAGGACAAAATTAAGAGAATAATTTATAGAATAAATCTAGTTCTTGCATCCATATGATAGGAATTACAAAGGAAGAATCTAGAGAAAATAAAAGTACATAAAAATTAAAAAGACAATTGACTAGAAATTTATAAAACTGAGGTAAGACATAAAGTCTCTAAACTCATTATCCAGTAGGATGAATTTTTGAAATTATTCTGACACAAAAATAGAGAACAGTGTGTCCACCTAACTTAAACGTTGGGACCAAGAATTAAGACCACCTGTTTCAACATGACTTAATTGTTCCATGAAATCCTTGCTCAGTAAGATAAGGCTGTAAATCAATAAGTAATTTCTGTTTAACTCAGGAAATTCCTGAAAACCAATTTGTCTTGATAAATGGTTTGCCCATCTGGGCAAACAATTGTTCTCTCTGGACAATAGCGTTTTCATCTGAGCAAACAGCTCATTTATCGAACAATAGTTTACATATTCATATTTGCTTTGAGCTTCACTGTGTCTACCAACTCTAAACTGTTGGAAACTGTGCCCAGTCCCAGTCTTTTCCCTGCCTTGAAAAACCTGCCTTAAATCACACGAGCCCTGACCCCCAAATCCTTTCCCAGACTTTGCCAACATTCTCTGAAGGTGATGGTCTCTCCTGAACTGCAATAGGTTTAAATGAACTTAGATTTGCCTTATCAAAAAGTGACTTTCAATAGACATTTTGGGAAGTGGGCAGTTGAAAAATCTATGGAGAAACTTTATTAAAATAGGAAAAAGGAAAACCTAGAATCTTCCAGAGAGAAATAAAGTGATTATCTATAAAGGAAAAAGACTGGTTGGCCTCAGACTTCTTGGCAACAGCATTGGATACAAAAAAACATGGGAGCAATTATCTTCACTATCTAAAGGAAAATAACTTGGAACCTAAAATTCTATACCCAGACAAAGCTATCATTTAAAACTGAGGTTAGCACACTATGGCTAGTGGACCAGCCACCTAATCTTATAAATAAAATTTTATTGGAACACAGCCATGCCCATTCATTTATATATTGTCTTTATATATGTTGCTTCTAGCTGCCTCTGCATTACGATGGTGAGACGAACAGCTGCAACTGAGACCATATGGCCTGGAAGCCTCAAATACTTAATATTTTGACCATTAAAAAAACTTTGCTGAGAACTGCTATAAAATAAAGACATCTACAGATATAAGATCTCATAAAGTTTACTATCCAATGACCCTCTTTGGAAGAACCACCATGAACATTTATGGGGGTGGGGAGAAGGGAGGTTCCAGGAGGAAGACGTGAGGTCTGTAAAGCAACAGGTTACAAACACAGTAGTAAAATTTATTGTGACACTAACGCGAGCATTCAATATTTAAGTTTTGAATAAATTATCCCGTGCAGTGTGAAATTCCACGGAAGCAGGTGAGATATTGTGAGCCGGGGGAACGAAAAGGGCAGTAAATTCTTATCTTTTTAGTGCCAGTGAGGATGGCAGGGGATAAAGATAACTCCAGACAAAGTTTATTAATTCTATAGTATGTCTAGATAATTATTCATTCTAGACAATATTAAGTATTTAAGAGTAAGCATTAGAAGATTAGATGTAAGATGTTTTCCTTTCCAAACTTATAGAAGGTAAAAATGCAAAAATGAAAAAAACGAAATACAGATTAAGCTAGCTAAAGGCAAATAGTAAGAGAAGCACAAGTTAAAATGGCAAGCATAAGTCCAAATATATCAGTACATTTAATAGATATGACTCAGGTATTTTGTTGTTGTTGTTCATCACTGTGTTAATTACATACATACTTTGTGACCGGCATTATTACAGACACTGGAGACACGCCAATTAATAGCTCTTATGAAACTTATGTTGCAGTAAAGAAACAGACCAAAAACCAATAAGTATGTTATATAATCTGTTTCAAAAGTTGTGGGGAAGAATCAGATCAAAGGCTAGAGAATGATGTAAGTTGGTCACCGTGGAGAGTATGCTATCAGTCCAGACAATATGTGATAGGGACTTAGATTAGGATAGTATTTGTGGAAGCAATGGCAAATGATAGAATTTGGAGGGGAGGATTTTAAAGAGAATTGTGACAGGGTTTACTGATGGAATCTATGAGAGTTCAGGGAGGAGTCGAGTTAAATAGGTGTATTATAAAAATTATTCAGTTTTGTGTTAAAATACATACAGACAGGCACCCGATCAACTGTAACCAGTTTACAAGAGAAGCTCGGTAGACACCATGGGACTCCCACCCAGAGCCTTTCAGTCTGGCGCACCCACCCCCAGCGTGGTGTGGCTTTTGTGTCTCATTCCTTGCCTCCCTTCCCGGGAGAAATGCTGACTACAGATGCCTCACTCGGGTTGTTACCCAACCAAACAACCCTCCAGGAGCCAAACAAAAGAGGAGACTTCTCTAACGATTAATCAGGTGCCTAACCACCCCCCACCCCCAACTCCACCCCACTCCAGCCCACCCCACCCTTGCCCCCCACCACACACACACACCATAGGGCTCCTGTCTTTCCTTCACTATATATAGTTCTGTTAACTGTTATCTTGCAAGAAAGTAAGAATTTTAAGCCCTGTTGGGATGTTCTGGATTTAGATCTGGAGTGGGTGGCATGGAGGGAGTAAAATTCTTTTTTGTCTACATTGCCTCTAATATCCCAGACCATAGTCAAGGATGTATCGGTCTTGAAGAGTTCTTAGAAGAACAAAGCAAAGAGCTTTTATAAGAAATATTGAACACCAAAAAAAGAGAAGCTTTTTTCATATTTTTAAAAATAAGCAATTTTGTCAGCTGTTTTCAATACTTGTGCCTAAGATCGTTTAGAAGCTAGAAAGAAAAACATGCAAATAGTGAAAGTTGTAAGTGATGTGATTTTTAAAATATAATTGGAATTTTTTTGGAAATATTACATCTTAAGATATTTCTGACAAAATCTATAGATAAAATTAACTTGATTTCTTGCCTATTAAAGCATTTACAAAATTATTTCATTTAGTCATACCATAAAATTTTTATTTCAACTATAGTCACTCCTCATACCAGTTTATCTTATAAAATATTTAAACTTTTCTACTTCCTATTAAAAGAATTAAATGTACAATTGATGCTGCATCCAATCTCATTTTAGCAATAGATTATATTCAATTACTATATTAGATTCCTATTGCCACTGTAATGAGTAACCACAGACTTAATGGCTTATAGCAAGTTAAATTTATCATCTTATAGTTCTGGAGGTCAGAAGTCCAAACTGGATCTCACTGGGATAAAATCTAGGTGTCTGCAGAGCTGACTAACTTCCTTCTGGAGACTCTAGAGGAGAATCCATTTCCTTGCTTTTCCAACTTCTAACCACCGTTCACATTCCAGACTTGCTCAATTCCTTTATTTCCAAAGCCAACATCATCAGGTAGAATCCTTCTCATGAAGCCATTCCTCTGGTTCTCTCTCTCTCCTGCCTCCTTCTCCCATTTATAAAAAGACTTTTGTGATTATGTTTGGCCCACCTGAGCAATCTAGGATAATCTCTTCATCTCAGAGTCAGCTAATTACAAATTTAATCCCCTCTGAAACCTTAATTCACATTTACCATGTAACTTAACATATTACAGGTTTTGCAGATTAAGATGCAGGCATCTTTGGCAGCCATTATTCTGCCTATCGAAACTACTAAGAAACAATGAAAATGAAATATAGTTTATATTTTGTAATGTATTATTACTTTGATCAATTATGTTCTAATTTAAATTATAACTAAATGTAGAATAAACTTATCACTAAGAGTCTGATTGTTATACTTTTTTTGCAGTAAAATTATATCTACTGATTGAAAATCTTGTTTCCTATGACTAAGTGACCAATAAAGATGTAAAGATTTTCAAGCACAAAATTGTATTGTATTAGGATAAAATTCGGTGGGAGATGTGGAA
Organism: Eonycteris spelaea; assembly: GCA_003508835.1. Taxonomy (NCBI): domain Eukaryota; kingdom Metazoa; phylum Chordata; class Mammalia; order Chiroptera; family Pteropodidae; genus Eonycteris; species Eonycteris spelaea. The sequence continues at coordinate 228,717 of PUFA01000067.1, read as the reverse complement.
TAAAACTTCACGTCAAGGAGAAAGAGGAAGTACAAATTTTTCCATGTTTAGGAAAGGTGTGTTGTGTGTGTATTTGCAAGGGATGATGGTATATAGCAAAATCATTATGATACTTAAGTTGCAATGCATACATTGAAAAGCGTGACTAACAGATTTATTTTAAAATTTGATACAATTGAATCTCACAAAACTACTGTCAAGGAAAAGGAGCCAGGCTATACGATTTCATGATATAAAGTTCAGAAACAAACAAACTAGCCAATAATGTGAGAAGCCAGCATAGCCATTCCTGGGAGGGAGCAAGAAATTACTGGAAGCGGGTATAGGGGCCTTTGGAGTCTCATGATGATCTTTTTCTTGATCTCGTTTATAGGTGTGTTCACATTGTAGAAACTCATGAACTTATAATTACGCTGTGTTCACTTTCTGTATGTTATTTATAATTTAGTAACATCATTATTAGCAATATCAATATAGGTACCCCCTATCCAAACTCACACCATCTGAACTCAGAAACCAAAAGGATTCAGGTAACAGATGAATCCGTCATTCTCTGAACTCTCACTACTCAGCATCCAAAACTTGGGAATTAAATAGATTTAGATAGTGAGGAGGACTTATTTTTACTATTAGTTAGAAATTACATTCTTTGGAACTCTTTAAACTTATAGTGAATAATTTTAAATGCCAACTTTAAAAGGTATAATGAGAGAGGCAATTTTCTGAAAGTTCTTTTAGAGCAAAAAACTTTGAAGATAATAGTCTTAACACACCTCTTTTGAAGTATATTCTTCAAGCAGATCAAAAATAAAAAATAATAATAAGCAAGCAAGAATACATAGGGCTTTAATTACCCAATTAATGAGATTTAGAAAATTGCTTTGTATGTATTCTCAAAGCAGAAGATAGACATTCTTTTAAATAGCCACTTCATATTTTAAAAATTAGATCTATAATAAACCATTTCCCAAACAATTGGTATCATACAGTCCCATTTATTGCCTACAATATAATTTTTAACCCCCAAGTATATTTGCCTGAAAATTTAAAAATATACCTGATATAAGGTATATAAATGTTGAATCACTATGTTGTACACTTGAAATTAATATAATCTTGTATGTCGACTATAATTAAAAGTAAATTTAAAAAAAATTTAAAAATACACCTGAGTAGCTCTTGAGTTAAAGAGAACATCAAAATAAAAAGAAAATAATGTAGCCTTTCTTACATTCCCAAGTGATTTGGGAGTTCCTCCTAGGACTGCTCATATCTACCCCCAGCTGCCACAGTTACAGGATATTCTGCCTTGCACTGAGACTGACCTCCTCTGTGCCAGAGAGCTAACAGTCCATTTGGTTCTTGGTTTTCTGATTTAAACAAAGAAACAAATAAAAAACCCATCTCCTCTTTTTCATTCTTCTGTTATAAGGCTTTTGGCTCTTGGCTCTTGGAAATAGTGTATACATCTAAATAAATTTTAAAAAACTTAAAGAATGGCCTTTTTAGAATAGGGTGAGGATCGTCACAGGTGTTATTTTTAGGGAGATCAGATTTTTACACACCCTGGAATCTTATGTTGACTTCTTCTTCTGTCCTTTCTCTTAGACCCCAGCCAGAGAAAATTTTCTGCTTTAAGGGCTTGTGTGATCACATTGGTTTCCCAACTTCCTATCCCCCAAGATCCAGAAAAATCTCCCTGTCTTCATGTCAACTGAATATCAATTACAAATTTTAATTACATCTGCAAAGTCCTTTTTGCCACATAATGTAATATATATGTACAGGCTCTAGAAATGAGGGTGCGGACATCTTTGGGGGCCCTTCTATCTACCACCACCACTCAAATTGCCTTTGCTTCCAAGTAGAACCAGAACCTATTATGCCGAGGGCAAGCCCTCTGTACCCAAGAACGGCTTCCTCTACTAGACCAAGCATGGAATTGATTCCCCTTTTGATTCCTCGGTCTGACCCATTATTGTGCCAGGAAGTCAGATTTCTCCTTACGACATGAGCACCTATCTGAGAATTTGATTCTTGGCACAGGCTAGTGGTGTGCTTCAATTGTACAACACTCTAGGAACTGACTACCTCCCCCCACCCCCAAAAATATCCTCTATCCTCGTGAATTGGCCTCCACTATGCCCTGGCCTGCCCCACAGAATCTGGTACCAGCAATTGCCACAATCAAACATCAGCTTCCATTCTCTTTGATCTCCAAAGAGACTCTCCCTTGCTACAGCTGGTGGCAGAAGCGCATGAACAATAATGGGCTACAAAGTTGAGGGTCACCTGTGAAAGGCACAAATTCGGACCAGTTAGTATTTTTGTTGGAAATCCAGTAAATATTTTTAATGAAATCAGATTTATAATTTGTAGATATAGGTGATATAGTCTCCTAAATCACACTTGTTTTGAAACATTTCTTCCCAAAAGGAAGTATGTTCTAATTTTCTTTTTTATAAACTCAAATAACATAAACAACATCAATAATTTATTCAACAAAGATTTTATATTTCCCAACTAACTCATAATTTCTATTGTGCTTTCAGCTCCTTCTCAATGCATTTTCCAAAGGGAGTGCTAATTTCTTACCCAATTCACAAAAAGAATCTTGACACAAAGGACAGCCACAAAATCTGTAAGAAAAGGGGAGAAGAAGGAAAGGCAAAGAAATCTGTGCACACATGTAAACAAGCATGCTCCTTGACACCATCTAGTGGGTGGCTAGATAACTGATCTATCTCCCCTACCTGATCTTCCATCCCCTCCAAGTCATGAGTGTTTCCACCCTGAATGAGTACGTAGACACACAATGTGAGAAAATTTATAAGTGTTTATTCCGTGGTCCTTTTATTTTTGTTAACTTCATATAAATGCCCATGAATCACAGTTCACAAATTCAGGTGCAAGAAACACCCCCTCTCTTTATAGAATGCAAGGCTGGTAGAAAATGTAACCTAATCACTTCAGAGTTTTCCAGATGGCTCCCTGGACTATCACAAGATTATGGAGGTTTGCCATGGTTCTGTGATCAGTCTCTGCTGCTGCTATCCACACACAGAATCCTATCTGCCTAAATGGACTGTGTAACAACTGCCACGTCTCCCTTGAGTCCTTCAGCATCTCCAGGTGTTTCTGGGAACCTGTAACCAAGACCCCCTCCTCCAAGACCCCCAGCCCCCTCTCTCCTCTTACTTCAACTCCTAATCTGTGGCGAGGAGTGGCTCAGACGAACAGGGGGAAGCTCCATCCCACCTCTCCCTCCTTTCTCTCCATGGCATCAGGTCTCCGAGCTCCCTCAGAGAGCTACAGCCTCATCTCCTCTGTGGTTTTAGGTCTTGGAAACAAGTCAGTCAGCTACTGCCTTCTCTGAACAAGGAACATCAGCGTCTATTGTCTGTTTGAATAAAGGGAACGAAGGGCAAAAACTGGGCTGAAAAATCATAAATATCTTAAAATACTATTTAGCAAATGTAATGAAAATATAGCTTTTCTCACTCAAACATGAGTGTTTTGGTTACGCCCATGTCCAATAGAGAATTCCTGAGGTCTAGATGTGTCCCTGCCCTTTGCAGTGATTCGAGTTTTTCTTGGAGTCCTGAACTTGGAGAGGGGATCTGAGCGGTAACCACCTGGATGGCTCTTGCTTTCGGAGGTCAAACAGCATCTCTCCCTTTCTGAAGTCCATGGACTGTCTTAGCATTAGTGTACAAAAATTTAAAAGAGAAGTCATTTATGAGTGGGTGATTTTCAGCTAGTCACTGTAAGGTTGCATTCCCACCTTCTCCAGCAGAATGATTTATTCTTTCCTTTATAGATATTTTTAATACTTTCCTTTGTAGATATTTTTAATACTTACTTTACTTACCTTCTCTATCTGGAAATAAACAAAGACCAATCAAGTGAAAACAGGCAAAGGCTGTTCAGAGCTTGCTGTGACAAGGGAGGCAGCCACTATCACTGGCATTTCACAGAGGCTCAAAGGCAGGCAGAAGTGGGAAGGCTTTCGAGTGGAAAAAGGGAAGCCTCGAGGTGTGCCTTCTTTGGAGACTGTTGGCCTGGGGAAGCTGGAGGTGGCCTACTAGGAACAGGGCGTCCTGTGTGATTGGTTAGGGGAACATATTTGGCTTTCTCTCATTGGTGCTAAAGTCGAAACAAAGACAAAAAAAAATTAGAAAAGCTGTCAGATGTTAATCAAGTCCTGTCCATTTGAGGCCAATCATTACAGGAGTTGTCGTTTGGCTTCCGAGATTAGTTGCTAGAGATAGTAGTCTAACTTCCTACTATAGTCAGACTTAACTATAAGTCTGACTTATAGATAGTAGTGTGACTTTCTGAGCTGGTTACTGTAGAGATTGGATTGGTTTCCTAAGTTGGTTGCTGCAGATTTGGTGTCAAATTTTTTTTATACAAATAAACATTATTCCATAGGTCTTGCCATTGTCCATTTTATATTCATTTTCTCATCTATTATAGTTGGATATTTATGTTCATGATTATAAGTTCCTTGAGGACAGAGATCGAATTTTTGTATTTGTGTTTCTAACATACAGAGTAAGATAAACACATTTTGAAAATTAAATTGAATCATTTCACATTCATGTCTATAGAAGTAAATTGAATATATTTCATTTTCATTCATTGGGTTTATTTTTCCCTTTAGGACAAAATTCTAAATGGACACTATATACACTCTTCCATTTTAAGCAAGGCTTCCTCCACATTTTAACAACTCTCCAAACTACATTTATGACCAATTTGCCTTTACTTACATCTCTATCTGTTCGCCATCTTCTTATATCTTCACTTGCCTGGATTCTGACAGGCTATGAGAGGTTGAATACCAGCTGTCTGGGTTCATCAATCAGTATTTACTTTTGTTCGTATGAAGTGGAATTCTGTCTACCTTTCCCAAGTTGGCTTAAAAACAAGATGCATTTGCACTGAAGCAACAGTTTCTTGGTATAATTCCTTTCTATAGCATGGTTTCATTGAACTACACATTTTTGTGGCATGATTTTGATTATCCGTGTGGAACTAACATAACCCATCTAAGCAAAATAAGATAGAATGGTTTCAAGAACAAAAGAGATGTTTTAATAATTTTTTTTTAAGTTTGTTTTTCCACATAAATATCCTGTCAGAAACCTGGATGTAATCCTAATCTCTCTCCTCTCCATCATTGCCTGTATTTGGACATCAAATTCTTCCATTTTTGCCTAAATATTTCAAACAATTCTTTCCTTTTTTCTTCTCACTGTTACCACCTTAGCATGGCAGGTAGCCCTCAGCCCCATCCTGTATGGCTATAAATGCATCCTGGCTTGTGTCTTGTCCAATTTACTCCCCACACTGGCAAAGAGGATTTTTCTACAATGAAAATCTAGGCACATCACTACTCTGCTTACATACCATAGTGGTTCCCCACCACCTGACAAATAACCAAAATTGCGGCCATGGTCTTAGTGATTGGCATCCACCTGACCTCTCTTTACTTTCTTCTCCATCCTCCAAGAAGCACCCAACTTCAGCCACATGGAACTTAGTGCCATTCTCTAAAAGGACCCCAAATCTCTTGCTTTCTTGCTTTTGCACATGATTTCTATTCTATTTCATGATTCAAATTAATGACTACTCTTTCTAATGCCTTTCCCTAAGATTGAGTTCTGTTGTCTTTAATTCCTAGTGCTTAGCAAAGTACCTGAGGCAGAAGGGAATCACTACATATTTCTTTGATACAGTAATAAATGGATCCACAACTTGCTATCATCTTATGTCCTAAACCATAAACTTATTCGATGTCATTCCTCTCAGTTCCCTAACTTCTTGCTCCCCATCCAATCACACCTTGGAAACCACATCTGCCAGTGGCTTCCCTCCAGACAGTGCTGTGGGCTGATCAATGTTTGACAACTGGTTCTCCTGGAGGAGAAAGCCCTGATTTGTAGCATTTGCCAATTTATATAGTGCAAACCCTCCCACTCAGAACCAGCTACATAATTTGTGAGACCTGGTGCAAAATGAAAATGTAAGGTCAACTGTTAAAAAATGATTCAGAATTTCAAGAGAGCAACAAGAGCACTAAACCAAACATGAAGCCCTGTGCAAATACACAGTTTGCATATCTGTGGACCCTCATTTTGGACAACTTCAATCTACCAAAGTGGTATCACAGAACTTGGAGTTAAGAGATGTATACAATGAGCTTGTTCACTGACAAGCATTTCCAGAGCACCACTTCCCAATCACATTTGCATTGCACAGAGTCTTCCTTTTCTACTTCTACAACCCCATCTTCTGATCTCTATCTCACATTCTCCTACAGTAATAATAACCTACTTGTAGTTCCTTCAAATGCATCATGCTTTTTCATGCTACATTATTTTGTTCATACTGTTTCCTCCTATTGCAATACCTTCTACCCATCTTCTGTCTCAAATTCTTCATCTAAATAGCTCCAATTCATCCTTCAATGCTCAGCTAAGATAGAAACTTTCTTCTCTGAAGGCTTCCTCTGAAATCCATTGCTCAGGAGATTCTTCTAGAATTGAATGTATGGTAAAAAATGGAGAGCAAGAGGTCAGCCTGTTACACATTTCTCTGCCTGCAAAAGGAACAGTAAGAAACAGATTACCTTTGTTTATGCTTCAAAGAGTGAGTATATTTTGGCGTTAAAGTTATCACAAATCAATGGTAACTTTGAAGAGGTCTTTTCTGCACTATTAATAAATTTTCCCAGGTGAGTGAATTAAGAATGCCTAATTGGTGTCTCTTTAGCTTTGGTCTGGACACTTAAATAACCTGGTCTCTCTCTCCTGACTCCTCATCTCAATTCTCCTCTCCTCTCAACCCCTCTTCTCTTCTCTCTCCTCTTCTTTCTCTTTCTCTGAGGTAAAATTCACATACATAAAATTCATCATTCTAAGTGTACAATTCAGTGACATTTAGTACATACACAAAGTGTACAACATCACCTCTGACTAGTTCTGAGACATCTTCATCACTCCAAAAGGAAACTCCATCCCATTAAGAAGTCACTCTGCATGTCCCCTCCCCCTTAGTCCCAGGCAACACCAATCTGTTTTCTGTCTCTATGTATTTACCTGTTCCGGATACTTCATATAAATGGAACCATACAATATGTCATCTTTTGTGTCTGGCTTCTTTCATTTAGTATCACATTTTCAAGGTCCACCCATGTTGTAGCATGTGTCAATATTTCGTTCCTTTTTTATATATGAATAACATTCCCTTGTATGGACCACGTTCTGCTTATCCATTTATCAAGTGATGGCCATTTGAGTTGTTTCCACTTTTTGGTTATTGTGAATAATGCTGCTACAAGTTTCTGTGTGTACGTATGTTTTCATTTCTCTTGGGTATACCTCAAAGTAGAATTGCTGCATCACAGAGTGATTCTATACTTAAATTTTTGAGGAAACTTCTCCCTTTTACACTGCCAGGAGTGCTCAGCCCAACTGAAACATGCAGGTTGGGAGGGAGAACTAGAAAGGGTTTTCTGTACCTCCAGTGACATCTCTTCCTCTCTGCAGCTTGGTGAGGTTCCCTGTGCACCATACCATACTGCACTGGAATTATTCATTTCTGATTTCTGTAATCCCAACTGGCTTTCAAGTCCTTCCATAGCAGGGGGCACGCCTCATTATTCATCTGTGTATTGCTAGAGTCTAGTCTATAGTATTACGCCTAACACATAGTAGTTTCTCAAAAATGTTGGTGGGTCTAAATCAACTCATGAATGCTTAAACTGATTAAGGCATCATCCTTCAGGGGTTTGTTCCTTGTTTTTTAAATGCAAGATTCTTCTCCACAGAAAGCTGCTGATATGGTACAGCACCCTCATCTAACACAAAGAACATGTAAATTTGGAAAGCAATAAACCCAGATTTGCTAACAATGATGGCAATATCTCCACTCTGGGATGGTACATTTAACTGTGTTTAAATTAAAAGTGAGGGTCTTTGAGTATTTACCACTTCTTAATACAAGGGCTCATTATCTTAAGCAAAATACAATCTCAGATAACACTGACAATAAAGCTAAGTACTGTGTCTGTAAGAAAAATGGTTTCAGTGATCGCTGGTTATATTGTGTCTTTATTGTTATAGAATTTCTGGACCTGAAAGTTCACCCAATGCTGTTGCAGAATGATTAGTATATTCTTAGGATCATGAAGGACATCGTTAATTTTTAAGACGTGCAATAAACTCAGCCCCACTGTTAAATATAACCTTTTACCATCTAAATTCTCACAGCTGACTGTGCAGTTGGCATTAGGTGTTATCTAAATGCAATACATGCCATTCAAGAACCTGTAAAAGAAAACAGCACTGAGCTCTGTGAAACTTACTGTCATCACAATGAGATCTTTTTTTCCCCCTGTAAACTCTCTCTTGATGTTGAAAAGCTAAGCTAAAAATGATCAGACACCAATTATGCCATAATGATCTAAGAATTATGCAAGATGATGACTTGGAAAGGATTGTCTGCTCCTGAAAGATAAATTGTGAAACATGCAAGGGAAAGAAATATTAATACTGGGTTAAAATATGTGATTTCAGAGTGTCAGCCCATAAACGAAGACCAAATCCACCATTTCCTTCTAAACCAGACCTTCTTTCTGTGTTTCTGATTTCTGTACATGGCACCCCATCTCCTCAGACACCAAGATTCAGCTCAATGCCTTCTCTCTCACCCTCAATGTTAGTTTACACATTGTGCCAATAAAGCCTCCAGAATTCCTCTTACAAGTATCCCCATCCTTCACCTCCTGCTGCCACATCCTTCAAATCTATTTTAAGACTTCAGTAACTCAGGATTATTAAAATAGTTTTCTAGCCAGCTTATTACCTCCAGATTCTTTTCACGTTAATTCATTTATTAATTCCCTTCATAATAGGCTAATTCACAGTTGAAAAACTACTAGCGACATCCTGTTCCCTATAGAATAAATCATTGATGCCTTGCCTGACATTCAAAGCTCCCTATAACTTTGTCCTGACTTACATTTCTTCACCGCAGTTAAAATGAGTTATTTCTGTTCCCCACACACATTCTTATTATCTTAGGTGGAGTTCTGCAGAGGCCCTGAGATAAGGATTCATGTGTAGGTGACTTACTGAGGAAACCAGACAGGGAAGGGAGAAGCCAAGAAGGGGTGTGATTTCTGACTCAGACCCACGGAGGGGATCAGAGGGAGGATGGGCCTGATGCAACAGGGAAGTCTGAAGTTTAAATTAAGCCTCAGGGGCAAAATTTGTTGGGCCTTCCTACTCCCACACCAATCAGTCATTGGCTAAGGGCTGGGTGGGTGGGAGCAGAAAAGATGAGATGTAAATTCCAGGTACTTCCGGATCTCTGTGTGAAGAGGCAGAGCTTGCCCAGTAGTCCAAGGATGGTCCTCCAAGAGTCAAAAGTGCAGAGCTGTTGGAAGTAAAACACACCAAAGTTTGTGTAGGAATGGATGGGTGGGGGTGAAAGGAGAGAAAAGGTTAAAAGACCTAGAGCAGGGGTCCCCAAGCCCCTGCTGCAGACTCGTACCGGTCCATGGCCTGTTAGGAACCGGGCCGCATAGCAGGAGGCTAGCCAGCGAAGCTTCATCTGTATTTGCAGCTGCTCCCCAGTGCTAGCATCACCGCCTTAGCTCCACCTCAGATCATCAGGCATTAGATTCTCATAGGAGCACCAGTGCCAAAAAGGTTGAGGATCACTGACCTAAAGGATTTGAGTGAAGTGGTGCCTGCCACATCTACTTTCCTACCAGGTGTCTTACTCAGATAAGTAGGAAAGATCTCATCTCCAATTGCCCAAAATCTAACCATCTCTCATAGCCCAGCTCAGAGGCTTCAACAAGCCTTCCCAACCAACACATGCACGCACACACACACACACACACACACACACACACACACATGAGAAGTGGGCTCAGACAAAAATAATTAATCAGCTGAATGAACAAATCCCCAATGCACAAGGTGTAAATCATCTCCAGTCCCAGCCCTGGAATATGACGAGCATCTGAGGTATAAGAGGGAGCAGGCAACCCAGAAGGCAGAGAGCTCAGTGACTTTGGTTCACTGGGTGGGTGCCACTTTGAAGTCCAGGTGGTTGGATGACATAGGTCTCTTCATAAGTAACAGGATTCCACTGAGTTTAGGGCAGTCCCTACCTGGAACATAGTACAACTCTAGGAGACAGGAATAAAACCAGGAATGAAAACCAAATACAAAAGTAACATTCTATGAACTGGGACCAACAGTAGGGATGAAAAGACAAGAGAGTTAAAAGTACCACTTGGAAAATGACCAGGGCCAGCCAAGGTTTGAAATGTGTCACCACAATAGGACTCATTTTTTTCCTCTAGGACACCATAAATCAGTAAGGAGGAGTCCTTTCATGTGGAAGAGAGACACTGGAAGATAGATGATCAACAACTGTGATAATATGCCTATGTTCAATAAGATGTGACCATAAAAGCCCTTACTCTTTTGTGTGATTGAGGGAGGAGTAGACCCCAGAGGCATTAACTCTTCGATATCAGAAGCTGGCTCAGCTTTGCAAAGTATGTTCATCAGCACTTATATGCATCAGCTCTTCCATTTGCTCTTACTGGACTCACTCAAGTATTAGAAACCAACATGTGCTGTCCAATGGCAAATCCCATGTCAGTAAAGGCAGGACCCACTGGAGGAAGTATAAAATGGGTGAGATGGAGCTGAAGAATTATTAACAGTTTTATTGCCAAAGTTAAGAGCTATAATCTTTTTATACTTATTTAGTAATATATTGCTGCAATTTATGGAAATTCAATAACAGTCTGGCAGGTATTATAAAGTGGTTGAATAATATTCGCTTAATTAGATGAATTGCCTGCTGTACTTATCTAGAGAATTTCTTCATCATTATCTCCCTACTCTTTTCTCAGCTCTTTCCTTCCAGAGTGTTTACCGGTGGATGGTATGGTCAAGATTGCAGGACATTGAGAGATCAGGAGAGAGAAAGCAATTTCTGAGACATTTGTCACTCTAAAGACATTGGCCTAAGCTCCTCTCCCTTCTTTGTACACCTCTGAGCCCCTCTGACACATGTCCAAGGGAGCCAGCATCACCACTGGGAGAAACAGTGTTTGCTATGCAGCTGGAACTCAAAGGTGGTACGTGAGGATGGAGGGTACAGATGTGTGGAGAAAAGGGGAAGAAGTTTTGGAAGGGGGAGTAGAAGGAGATGATAAGCTTAATCAGAGTAGAAGAGAAAGAGAAAAGAGGTGTATTGTGGGGTGAAGTGTTTCCCCTTTCCTTCCAAAAAAAAAAAAAAACACATGTTGAAGTTCTGACCCCTAGAATCTGTGAATATGACATTTTTGGAGATAAAATCCTAAACAATGTAATAAGTTAAAGATGAGGTCATACTGGATAGAAGGTGGACCCTAATTCGATATGACTGGTGTCCTTGTAAGAAGAAAAACATTTAGATACAGACAGACACAGAGGGAAGACAGCCCTGTGAAGACAGGGGCAGAGACTGGAGTGATGCTGCCCCAAGCCAAGGAATGCCTAGGGCTACCAGAAGCTGAAAGAGGCAGGAAGAATCTTTCACTAGAGGCTTCAAAAGGAAAACGCTCTTTCCAAGGCCTGATTCCAGACTTCTGGCTTCCATAACTGCAAGCGAATACATACCTATCATTTTAAGCCACCCAATTTGTAGTGTATTGTTCCAGCAGCCCTAAGAAACTAACACAAAAAGAGGGTTTAAAGAGCAGAAGGAAGTGTCCCAAAGGCGCACACATCTATGGTGCCTGGTACACTGGAAGTGCTCAATAAATATACTTGAATTGATAGACTAGAACGAGTTTCTACAATATACACACAGTGCTAAGAACAACAATGGGAGAGAAAATAAGGTGGGAACTGATGTCGTATCTCTTTTATTTCTTCCCCATTGGCTAGCTCAGTGCCTTCCAGAAAACAAGTGCTTAACAAATGCGTCGATTAACTGATTAATTCATTTCCATCATCGTCTAACACTTAATTATGGACTGTGGGTGCACAGTTTGCGGTGAGGTAATTTGTTTTTTGGAACTGGAATGGTGATTGGACTGAAAGAGCAACACAGCATCTCATCATTGACAGTTTTATCTCCTCGTGGTGCATAAAGGAATGTGGGGGAGAAGAACAAGGAAGCAGAAAAAAAAAGGAAAAGGAAGAAAGGAAGAGAGGAGGGGAGAGGACACAGAAAATGAGAAGGACAAGAAGTTGTTTCAGCTGTCAGTGCAGGAGAAGCAATGAATGTAGCTTGTGTAGGTTCATCAGTAGCTAAATTTTCACCCACCACAATTCTCCTTCAAGAGAGAACTTTGTTTGAAAGATTGCCTTGGTAAATTCCTGCCCACTGGGAATCTGGCTCAGCAAGCATAAAGCTTTCAGAATGGGGAAAGATATTTTAAATGAAACCAGAAGACAAATTTGGCTAGTTTGCCTCTTGAAAGGAAGATTAATGATGGTGGTGACATGGAGGAGAACTAGAGATGGGAGAGGATGGCTGAGGAGCCAGCAAAAGAGGGTGACGTTGGAATGAGATGAAGGACAAACCCACTGGCTGGACAGCTGCTTCAGGTATACGTATTGCTCTCTAATAGTCCACCCTAAGTCTAGATTCACCTGGGTATTTCCTTTGCCCCACATGATGTGAGCTGGGTATAAAGATATCTAGAAGCTCAATTGAAATCTCCTTAGCCAAATCCATAAGTTCATTAGGTGTGTTTTTCACTTCCACATTATTACATGCAACTGGAGCTGCAAACATCTGGGTACTCAGCTAGGTTGGAATGTTCAAGATGGTGCATTCACATGGCTGGCAGTGGATACTGATAGTTGTCTGGATGTTTGAGTGGGCACATGTCATCTGGAGCTTCTCACATAATGATGGCTGAGTTAAAGAGGGGATATCCCAAGGAGAAACATTCTAAGAGAGAGGAAGCAGAGGCTGTCAGTCCTCAGAGAAACTGACACTGGTTAATTTCCACTGAATTCTATTGGTTAAATGGTCATCAGGCCAGCACAGAATCAAGGAGAAGGGAAAGAAACTCCATTTTCCAGTAGGGAGGATGACAAAGAATTGGTTGCCATCTTTAATTAACCACAGGCAGCTGATAGGGTTTTTAAAAATGGGAATGTCTTCTAACCCATTAAAATTGTTTAGTTTGCTTCAACATAAACTAATCTCCTATCTCTTTGAGGGATGTATATTATTTATAAAAGCTTTGTGTGAGTATATTTTTTTCTTAAAAATCCAAAGAAATATTGACTTTTGCCTCTAGATCAATATGGGATAAAGTACATACAGCAAGAGTAGATGCAGAAAAACAGGCAGAAAGGACTATGAAAATACACGTCCTTGATAATTTAATAGAAGTCAGTACGATCTCTAACACTGATAAATATGTTTATATAACAGTATTAGCTTAAGTTACAGAAATAGTCATTATGAATAATACAAATAGAAATATTTAAAATAGGGCATCTTAGGGAGTAAAACTGAACACTGGGGTGGTACAGGATGGTACAGAAAGCATAAATGTAATTTTTAAAAATATTTTATTTGTAAGATTTTTAAAACAAAATTAAGCTTTTCCTTTAGCAAAGAGTAAATACATTGACAAAATCTGTTTTGAGGTATTGAGAAATAGGCTTTTACAAACTGTTGCAGGGAACATAAATGGGCATAACCTTTCTAGAAATGTTTTTGCAAAATGTTTGCATATGGTTACTAGCAATTCCACTTCAAGGAGTTCATCTTAAGCTGATAATTACAAAAATGCGGAAAATGCAGATGCAAAGATGTTTAGCATTATGGTGATAAAAATCAGAAGGAAACCTAAATGGTCTTCAATGAGGAACTAATTAAGTAAATTTTAGTACAGATAATGTGATAACCTCCAACCCTCATAAGTGATTGCTAGATCTAGATTTATGGAGACAGAAAGGTGACCATAATAAATTATTGAGTAATGATGATGATTTCAGAACAGGTATTATATATATTTGTATTGTTAAAGATCAAATATTTACCTGAGTAAATTTAAAGATCTAATGGGCTTTATCAAAGATCTGTGAATTGGCCAGCATCACGTCTATCGAATTAAGAGAGCTCTGAGGAACTGTACAAAACGGAAGGTTTTTGGGAGCTAGAGGAGGGCGGGACAAGGAAGTTAAAAGAGCGCATTATTCCTGGCAATGCCACCTTTATTTTTAGGGGAAGATGGGGGTTGGGGGGCGGGTGGGGGAGTGGGGGGGGTGGATTTTATCAGGCAGATTACCTCATTAGTGTTGATTAACAGATTCCAGAATGATTGGTTCAAAATTCTATGCCTGGGAGATACTGAAACTACAATTAGCTTAGGTATTAAGTCTTGCCAGGGCTTACCACAAGCAATGTCATTTTTGGACTGTTTGTTTTCTTTTTAACAATATAAAGCTGTATACATACACACATGTGTGTCTGTGTGCACCAACATGGTCATCACTGTCGGGCAGACTTTCCAGGGTTTTCTCTTTATTTTTCTGCTTTGTAATAAGTAGCATTTAAAATATAAAATAAGCAGCACTTTAAAATATAAAGCTAATTTTGAAAAAAGCTACCAAAAATTAATAACAACAGCATTGGCAACATCTCAAGATTATACCTAAGCCTTTTGTATATCACCTACTTGGGAAAGATGACAGCACCTCTGCATTTTATAAAACAAATACCATAAAGAATAACACAAAGGGCACTTTGGCAAACGCCAAAAGAAAATAAACAGTATGTGTCGTCATCTGTTTTGAATGAGATTATTCTATCTAATTCTCTTGAATATTTTGCCAGAGATAAGAATAACATAATTCTAGGCCAAAAGCCACAGTTTTCATATCAAGAGAGAAGAAGGAAAGATTCCCTTATCTGGGGGCAACTTTTAGCAAGAACAAATCAGGCAAAAATGTCACTAAATGTTTCATAATTAGTGGAGCCATTTAATCAACTTTGTCTCCTTCTAGAAACCTTCCTTATACCTGCCATCTCAGTGCTAGGAATTCAAAGTTCAGTTGCTCAGCCCCTCTAAAGACATCCATTCTTAAGACACTAGCTAAAGAGGATAATGTAGATAAAGGTTAGTAGCTTCTCTGTTATGAAATGCTAAATTCTGGCTAACTGGACATCTTATTTAAAAAGTTTCATTTAAACAACAACAAAAAGAAGGCAATGAAGTTCCCTTTATAACTTAAAATTCCCTCCTGTGTTCTTAATATGTACCAAGACCCACTCTCCCGAATCAGCCTTAATAATTTCAGGTACATGTTATGTACCAAAACAGCTCATGAAAATGATTTCTCCAAAAATAGTAACTGAGTGACCTGACACCTGCACTGGAAGTGAAGCCTATTGTATCATCACCTTTAAGCATTCATATGTGATCTACACCTTCCTTTATTATTAGACACATACTTAATATCTCCCTTTGTGTTGTATCAGTAAGTATAGAAATAACCTCAGCTGGATGACACCTATTGAAATACACGAGACATCAGTGGAGAGAGTGGAAAAACAAGCGACTGTCACTTAAGAAAAAGTCTTTAAAACTTGGAAATAAGGGGTGGGGGGTGGGGGAAGTAGGTGCCATATCCTTTTACTATCTTGTTGGTTATGTCAGGTTGAATACTGCCCCTCCACACCTCTACCCTCACTTATGTCCTTCCCATAACCCCAGAACTGACCTTATTTGAAATGTAATTAAAGATGAGGCCATACTGAGGTAAAGTAAGCCCTAAATCCAGTATGACTGGCATCCTTACCAGAGAGAGAAAGCAGGGAAACAGACAGACACATGGAGGAAACACCAATGTTGACGATAGAGGCAGAGATTGAGTAATATGTTTACAGGTCAAGGAACGCCAAGGCTTGCCAGCAACCACCACAAGCTAGGGGGGAAGCATGGAACAGACCCTCTTTCACAGCCTTCAGAAGGACTCAATACTGGTGACATCTTGATTTCAGACTTCTAGCCTCTTGAACTATGAGAGAATAAATTTCTGTTGTTCTAAGCCAACCAGTTTAGGATAATTTATTATAGCCACTCTAGAAAGATAATACACTGGGATTGTGTAACAGACTCATCCAAATATTATCAACTTGTTTAGGGGACTGTCACTTTACTTGCTTTATCTACTTACTGTTAGGTAAAAGCTCCATCTCTATGAAGCTACATGTTAACTTGTAGACCTTATCCAGTAGAGATGCAAATAATTTGGTAATAAAGATAACCCTAAAAGCTACAATTTTATGGCCCTGTAGGTCATTTACCTCAACATGCATTGGAGAAGAGCCGTATAGATACCCTGAACTTCCAGAAATGTGAACAAGTGTGTTCTAGAGCAAATTAAGCCTGAAACATCGCGGGAAGCAAAAATGACAAAAGTGAAGCTGTCCTACTACTGGCACATCATGAAAAGGCAGGGTTCTTTGGAAAAGATAGTAATGCTGGGAAAAATAGAAGGAGCAGGAAAAAGGGAAGACCAAACATGAGCTGGATTGACTCCCTAAAAGAAGCCATAGGCATGAGTCTACAGGAGCTGGGCTGCTGAGGACGGGACAGTGTGGACATCACTCATTTTCTGATGAGATAAAGATGTAGGTTTTGAGAAGGAATTTCTGTAATTCTTGATTTATACCCTAGGCTATGTAAAGCATATAAGATCCTTTCCCAGCCAGGCTACCTGGCCTTGAATCCCACCAAGCTCTACCACATGGAGTGTTACTTAACCTCTCTGTGTCACAATGTTCACGTCTATAAAGGGGGGTGGGGCATAATAATAGAGCTACCTTATAAGGTGTTGTATGGACCAAATGAATTAATATACATTATGTTCTTAGGACGGTACTGGCACAGAGTAAGTTCTATGTGTTACTTTTTTGCTTCCTCTTCTGACATCGCACTGTTTTCTCCAGTCGTTTCAAGACTTAAAGTTTAGATTCAAATATAACTACATAGCCTACACAAGTTTGTTTGCTTAATTTATTATTACACATCTAGTGTTGAAAATGCACATTAAAATTAAAATTTATGGAAATGCTATGTAAAATATGATGCTTTAAGATTAAGCAAATAAAACTGTTTAGCATTTCTCTCCAAGGACTTATATATATTTATACCGAAAAATATCTACACTTGGCAAATATTGATTGACCTACAAAAGTTCTCACCAACTCTTGAGAAATCTGGGAATTCTAAAAATAGAGATGATCACGGGCCTCTTGAAAAGAGGAAAACTTAGAAGAAATAAAAGTAAGTAGGTAGCTAATTTAAAGAGTAGGTAGCTAACTTGTTGAACTTGGGTGAACAGATGAAAATATAAGTATTATATTTATCCCATTCCAATCCACTTTTTACATTGCTGCCAAAAAATTAAACAATACATGAATGATAGGTTTATATTCTTTAATAGCCTTAACTTTAGCTCAAAAGGGAAAAAGGATCTATTCCAGCCTGCACTCTGGATTACATTTTCTTCTTAGCTCTTCAGAGACCATGATCCATATCATATATGTGTGTGTGTGTGTACATATATATATACATACACACATATATATACACACACACATATGTATATACACACATATATATATATACACATACACACACATATATTCATTCTCTTTTATCTTCAACCTCTTTCTCTCTTCTGGTTCTTACTTCTCAGCAAACAAATTAAAAAATTAAAATCTTTCATGCGTTAAAAATAAGTTTACCCCTTGACACTTTATGTGCTTCCAAGTGCCATCAGGTAAAACTCACTGATTGCTACCTATGCAACATACGCTCCTCCCAATAGAACTTCCAAATTTCCATCCATTCAACAACCCTACACCCACTGATTTAGGGGAAGAAGACAGATAAACCCTGATTCTCAAACTCTGCTTATGCCAAACCGACCCCTTGTTCAGATCTCCAGACTGCCTCCTCCTTCTATAATTGCTGCCCTGGTGAATGGCCCCACCAATCTGCTAAAAATCTATGTGGAAATCATTCTAGACTTCTCTTTCCACTTCATTTCCTACACATAATTAACTACTAAGCATTGTCAGTTGTAATTACTAAATATTTCCCAAATTTTCTTTTCATTCCCGAATATTTCATTTCACAAGTCATCACTTTTCTCATGCGCCACCACAGTTATCTGCTTAGATAGCGCCCTGCCTTTAGTCTTTCTCCATTCCAATACACTTTTTACATTGCTGCCAGAATTGTTTTCATAAAAACATAAATAAGGTCATGTCATTTCCTTTATTAATCTTTCCATTGTGTTTAACTACTTTTAGGGTAAACTTCAAACTCCTTAAAGGCACCGAAGGCTTTTCTTGTTTGGTGTCTACCTACTTATATCAGTCAGAATAAACTAGATTATACTGCAGCAACAAACAATCCCAAGTTCTCAGGGGCTCACTAGAGAAAAGTGTGTATATCCCTCTGTGCTACAATTCATCGTAGGTTGGAAGAGAACTTTGCTCATTTTGGTTTCTCGAGGATCCAGGCTAATACAGACTTTACACTGAGATATGTTTTCATGATCATCACAGCTGTCAGAATGATGTAACTGTGCTGGCTGGAAATTACTGCTTGGAAATTACTGCTTAGCTATCGCCCATGGGAACATAACATTCTAACAACAAGCTTTCTGCTTCTGTACCCCGCTTGCACAACTGACCTGTGGGTTGACAGTTAGTAAAAAGACAGTTAGTAAAAAGAAGAAAAATAGAATGGCTTAAAAACCCTGTACCTCTACATTTCAGGGCTGCTTAATTTGGAATCTGCGTACCCCTGGCAGACCCAGCTGGCTGAATAAAGAGTTGATTTCTGGTGGTCCGTGAGTCTATCGGGGGCTGGCAGCTACAACATAGCAAACTCACACTGGCTCTTACATCCTCCATCCCGAAGTGACACATGTCTCTTCTGCCTACATTTCTTTGGCCAAAACAAGTCACATAGGCAATACCTAACTGCAGAGAGGACAGAGACGAGCAATCCTACCATGTGTCTGGGAAGCAGAGTTGGAAAACTTTGGCAATTAGTGCGGATAACTACTATATTATCCATTCATACTGGCCTATCTCTAATTCTTCATGTATGCCCTATATATCAGGCAAACAAAACATTTGTAGTTCTACACATGTATCACACATTTTCATGTCTCTATATTTATATTCAGTCCAGTTCATTCCTTAGGATGCCTTTGAAACTTACGTGACTTGTTAATAACTACTCATCTTTCAAAAACCAACATAGGTATCTGCTTTTTAGGAAATATGCCTTAGCCTAGGATTTCTCAAACTATCTGTGGTGAAGACCTAGGTTTTTATTTCCAGTTCATCATAGACCAACACTTACTTGAAATATAGTAAAAATAAATGACAAGAAAAATAAAATTTAAACAAAGACAGAAAATATAAGTAAAAATTTGTTATTAATAAATTCCCCAGGAATTTTCAAATTTCTACAAAGTTTCTACAAAGTTTCTACAAAGTTTCTAATGTCTCAGAATGTCTCTACTTATCTCATTGCAGGTTGCAGACCAGTAACAAACACTTCATGGTTCGGCATGGCCTAGGAACCAGACTTCCAAGCAGCACTGCTCTACCACACTCCCCTTGTCCTCCCTTCTCCAACCATACTGCTGAGCCTTGGGCACCTTCACGAATCCCTAAAAAGTCCTCTGTCAGACCCTGACTAAACTTGATTGTAACCTTTGCTTTATTTATCTATTTCCTCTATGTGTCTATACCTCTATGCCTAAGGGCATGATCCATTTAGCTCTGAAACCTCAGTATCCAAGAGAGTAACTAGCAGATAACTGGCATTCAGCAAAATTTTTTTGAATGAATAGAGGTAAGTAAATAAATTATTAGCCCATCACTTAAGTAAATCCCATTTCATATACACAAGAGCATTACTCTATTTGAACCTGCAAAGTAGACATTTTTAGATAAGCTTAAGATTTTAAATTTAAAGATCACACCTGTTTCAAATATCAAGGAAATATAATTTGCCACAAGTGGCATTGACAGAAATTGCAGAGATTTTTTGTAGGAAAACATGGTTGGGTTTATTACATTTTATTCTAGAGTATGGAAAGGTCAAGGTAAAAAAGTATAGTCTGGCTGCAAATGATGAGTTAGTGGGCAAATACATCTGAATATATGAGAAGTTCAAAGCCATGGATGCACCATGATTAAATTACATGATTACCTATAGGATGTGGTACAAGTCTTATTATATTAATGCTGCCCACAAACACTTTCTCCACTCACTTGTCAGGTGAGTGGCTCTACTCTCTGACTTGCCTTGAAATTCCCCCATTGGTGGTACTCTGCTTTAGCTGCTGCAGTCATTGTTAAGTGCATGTATGGTACTTGGGGGTGGGAGAGAGGGGGGAGGGGCAGGCTGATGTGGGTTAAAATAAATGCCTTTCTTTCGTCTCAGCAGCAGATATCAGAAGTTGTTGGAGCAAAATTAGCCTTCTGAGCCTTTGGAGGGTAACTACTTTCATCTGGTTCAGTTGCAGATTTTATGGAAAGAGTGGATGAAATGTTTTGGCTTCTCTGGGAAATGTGTACGAATGGGGTGCATTGCCATTTGTGAGAACAGAGCCCTCCTCTGGAGTTATACAGGACACAGCTCTCACAGATGTACACAGCGTCTCTTGATTTGGAGGATTCTGTTGATGTGATCCCCTTGACCCTGGGAAGAGTGTTAAGTGCAAGGGGACTCTAGCTTTCCTTCTTTCTTGTCATCCCAGTTCGAAGTTCCATCAAGGACAGTATGTGCACTGAATGGCAGCAACATCCTCCATGGTGTACCAATCACAGACTAAAAAGTGGCAGCTGGGCAAGGGACCCACAACAGCTGTCCTCAAGAAATTATGTACTTGCCTCCCAAAATGCTCAAATGGCTCATCTCCTTCCAAGAGCTTTTGAAACCTGCTGCTAAAAGAAAAGAAGGTATGGGGGTGGGAGGGCGGGGAGACAACACTACCATCTTCCTGGTTCGAGTTCTTTCCAGCCGAAAGTATCAACCTTGTTGGGCATTTTAGGGTTCTTTAAATCTCCAACTACATCCCTGAGTTGTACACCCAGTCTTAGCTCCATTAAAAAACACATTGGTTGCTTGACCCTGGACCTCTGAGCATCTTTTTCCTCATCTGTAGGATGAGAATAATGATATTCACTTCATAGAAATTTGTGAGAATTTTTAAAAAATAACATGGGTAAAGAGTCTATCACAGTGCCTGGCACACACTAAGCACGCAACCAGCATGCTTTCTGTGTGTGATGGTGACCCCAGAGCTCCTGTCTAAGGGGCAGGGGCCAAGAGGCGGGGGTGAGGGTATGGATCAACAGCAGGGAGGCATTCTCTGTATCTTATGCTTCTTATTAAACGATAAGATTGCGAAAGGCAGAATCAGCACCACTTACCTTTATATTCTCCACAGAGCCTGCCCTGTTTTGATCATAGCTGACTCAGCAGATTACAGAATAGAATACCACTGTGTTAAGTCAGGAGATTCCAATTGTAACTCCAGAATTGCAAATAATAATTGCAGAATGACTTTCAGAAATGTACTTCTCCCAGAGAGACATTACTATTTCCTCTGTGGTAGGCACAGCAGCTACAGGATACAGTAGTTAAGACAGACACCGTCCTTGCCTCTAATGGTGGAAACAGACTTTATATAATGATGACGTGGTTAGTTACAATTATGATAAAGACTATGAGAGTATATACAGAGGCATCTAAGGATGTTTGGAGAGATAATTCGGGGAAGTCTTTTCTGAGAAATTGACATCTGAGCCAGAGACTTGAAAGATAAATTAGAGTTAGCCAGGTGTCACAAAGGAGAGCAGAAAGGAGTGCTGCAGATGTATGTGAACAGCCCAAGATGGAAAGGAGCACAGCACACTGTAGGACTATAAAAGGCCAATGTGGCTGAGCTTAGGAAATGAAGGTGATGGTGCATGAGATGATTCAGGAGCAGTAGGCAAAGGACCAGGTCATGTAGCAGCATTTTGGCCTTCGATCTAAGAGCATTAGGTAACAGTGGTGTGCCAAGCAAGATGATGATTCACAGTGAGAGTGAATCATCTTGGAGTTAGGAAATAAGGAATGCATTGTCTATAGAGAATGTAAGAACAATAGCAAAACTAAATAGAACTTTTTATTTTCACCATGCACTGGCAATTCTAATTATGTCAATCAGCAGTGTGCTAGTAAATGTTCTCAGGGGAGAACTAATTATATATATATATATACATATATATATACATAATATATACATATATATACATATATATAATATTACTGATATAAAGGATGTGTAGCACACAGTTTACAAATAAAACATTTATTGCAAATTCTCTATTGCAAATTCCATATAGTTGATGGATTCTCATGAAATGCTTTTGTAGATTTTTGCTAAAGGCTTGCATCTGTATACAATTGATGCTTGTAATTCAACCATGATTTCACAAATGGAATTGCATCTCAACCTGCTCTTTTCTCAATAAACTTATTGTCATGCAGTCTGATATGTGATCTATTAAACTATTTCTCAGCCTTGTACAAATTAAACCCATTAAACTAAAGTCCTTTAGTTTAAGCACTAAGCATAACACATTTTAAGTTTAACCTGCATCATGAACATACTCTCCATTACTTTAAGTCTAGAGACAATTGGCAAAACAACAAACCAAACTCTGATTTGTAATGTTTGTCACTTTCTCTGGTGCACATAATTCCACAGTGGTCTGTTGCAATCTACCATCACTGAATGTGAGTTAGGAAGACACAGTAGCACAGTATTATATGTAGCAGTGGAGATGGAAAAAAGCGGACAGATTCCATAGACTTTGAGCAAGTAGAATCTGGTGATTGGTTATATGCCAAGAGCAAAGGCAGGATTGGGGAAATACTGGACCCATCACTATCACAAGGAGACGTGAGGAGAAGCAGGCAGTGAAAGCATACATCTCTTTGGGGATGTGTTCCCTTTGAAGTAGTTGTGTGACACAACCAAGTGGAGAAGCTGAATAGGAAGCTAGATAAATTGGTTTGGACGTGAGAGAAGGATCAGAATTGTAAATTTGGGATATATTGATTGAAATCTTGGCAGTGGATTAAAGCATACAGGGGAAAATTGTGACCTGAAAGGAAAGGGCTGAGACCTTTACAATGCTATTTGGGGTCATCAAGAAGCAGCTAAGCAAGCCAAGAAGGGAAAGCAGGAGTATCACTATTACCAAAAGAAGTACATGTGTTAAGGAGAAAGAATAAATTTTGCTGAGAGATCAGAAAAAATGATGGAGAGTGTCCTGTGGATTTAGTGATTGTGAGTGTTATTGGTGATCACAGGCAAAGGCAGTTTCAGTGGAATGTGAAAACCAAGACGTGAGTGGGAGTTGGGAAACGAGAGGAGTGCAGGCAGGAAGTTTCAGCTGAGAGTAGCAGGGAGGCAGGGTGGAAGCTGGAAAGGTACGTGGCGGCTACAGGGAGCCTTGGGAATGGTTACATGCTGATGATAACACGGGTCTAGTCAAGAGGTAGCGGTTGATGTTAGTTTGGACTCCGCAATACTGGGGAGGAAAGTATGTGTGTGGGAGGGGACGGGGGTGGGGAGGGGGATGGAATCCGTGCTTTCAAGAGTAGGTTTTGCAGTGGAAAGTGGATAAACTTTCTCCTTTTTTTTTCTTGAAGCAGGAGACAAAGTAATCTGAGAACGTAGGTGGGGGGGGGGGCGGAGTGGCAATCCGGTTGGGAGTAGACGTTTAGGGCAAAGTGACTATTAATGAATGAACCACGGATGGCGGATCTGGACAGGAGAAGCGCCAGAGCAGGGTTTTGGGGTCAACAAGAGAATCAAGACCCTGGGCCGTGAAAGAGGATCTGCTGAAAAACAAAAGCCGGGGCCGCAGGGACTCGGATGGAAGAAAGCAGTTTCAGTTCTGTTCTGAGAGGCAGAAAGTGGACAGACACATTCGAAGTAAACTCCCAGACAGGAAGAAGGCTAGAGTTCTGGTTGTTCCGATCTAGCTCCTTTTCCTGCAGGGAGGCTGCAGTCCTTCCACGGAGGGTCACGGACAGTTCAAGACACGCGAGACAGGCCAGGAAACGGCCCGGGGCTGGCGGACGACAGGAGAAAGCACAAGCTGTAGTGGCTCGCGAAGAACCGCGAGGTCCTGCTCCTGTAGCCCGCCTCGCAGGGGTGGGCAGAGACCGCCTCTTCCCGCCCGGGCCCCGCCCGGACTCCGCGGCAACAACATCGCTTCCTCCTCTCCCGCCGAGGCGGTCGGACCCTGCGCGGCTTTCGCCGCCGACTAGCGCCCTGAGTCCTGACGTCACTGGCTCGTCAGCCAATGGCTGAAGAGGGTCTGGCTGCAGCGTGAAAGAGACGGCAGAAACAGCCAATGGCCACGAGGAGGGGGCGGGCCGAGGCGGGAGTGTGAGTGAGCGCCCGCACGCGTGGGGAGCTGCGGGCGGCGCGGGCAGCGTGCGGCGCGGGAGGGGGCGCGGCAGGGGGCGGGGGGCACGGCGCGGGCGGCCCCTCCCCTTGCCCAGCTCCGGGCGGGCGACCAGAGCGGCGGGAGTTTCCGCGCCCGGGAGGGAGATGCGGCCGCCGCTCGGGCTCCTTGCAGGTAACGCGCGGGCGGCCCCTGCAGGGCCGAGCGGGGCCGAGCACACCGCGAAGCGAGCAGAGTTGGGCGCGGAGCGGACGCGGGGTCCCTGTTGCTGCCGCGTCCCAGGCTCCGCGGGCCCGGCGGCGGCACGGCTGGAGTAGTTGGCGCTGGGACCCGGACTGCGGCCGGGGCCGGGGTCGCGGCGGACGCAGACTCCGGGCGCCCCGGTGTAAGCAGCACGCGGGACAAAGGGCGCGGCGTGGAGGTTGCGCTTTCCGCCTGCCCGAGCTCCGAGCTCCAGCTCCTGCGCTCCCTCCTCCCGGAGCCGTGGTCACGCAGCCTGCCCCAGCTGTGCGGGCGCTCTCTCGGCCCTGAGCGCACCCGGCGCCTGCGACACCTGGTCTCGGGGCGCCGCGCCACCCCGCGCCTGGCCGCAGCGCCGGCGATGGCTTGGCTCAGCCGGGCTGCTTGGCCGTCTGCCCTGGGTTAAGGCGGTTCCCCTGCCGCGCCGCGAGTGACAGCTGCTCCGCGTGGCTGCAGAGCAGAGCCGCGGGCGAGGCGCGTGCCACCGGCCGGGCGCCGGGGGTCACCCAGCCGCCACTTCCCTGCGCGAGCTTGGAGTTTGGGGAAGCCAAGCAGGTGGCGCAACCGCAGCCTCACCCCCTGCGAACTCTGTGGGGCTTCTGGGCTTGTCGATGTTGTGGTTGTGGGCTGTGTATATTCTTTCTTTCTTTCTTTTTTTTAACCACACACAAAAGAAGGGAGGAGTTAGAGGAAAAATCCACCAGCGCGTTGTGAGTTTCACACTGCTGTTTCCCTGGGAGAGCAGATGATGGATGGGGAGAATTCCTTGAGAAACAATTACATTAACGACCGACCGGGCACCCTGCCTGTTGCCTCTCCCTGTAGTCCCGACCGCGCCTGGCGCGCCCCAGATGAAAGTGGGGTAAAGCGATGCAGACCGACTTCAATGGGGAAATGGCTACAGGCTAGCGAGCCGGAAACTTTCTGGGACAGTGGAACTATGAATGGCAAACCAGACACAGTCGTTCTGGCTGTAGGCAGGCATGGCCTTCGTGAAGGCGATCACAGAAAGAAGATAGCACTTTGAGTAGCACCACCCCCGCCCCCCACCCCCGCGCTGCTGCGAGGCAGAGGGAGGCGGAATTGACCATCGCCTTTGCCTTGAGGGCCCCAAGGGAGGAGCAGCCAGCTCACTTCTCCAGATGCTGGGTCAGAAACTATCAAGTTCTTTAATGTGATTTCCAGAGGCACTGTCTCATCTCAGCCTGGCAAGGGCAACTGGTGTGTGGATGGGTTGTTACTGATGAGGTAGAAAGGCCATCCTGAGGCCAGCAGGGCCCTTCAAGGCATGTGAAAGAATATTCTGTAGTAGATACCTGCTGCTCATTTTTCCAGGTTTGATCTGCCATTCCTGTTTCCTGCAGTCCAGGCTGCCCTCAGCTGTCAAACTGTCACTGGTCCCAGGGGTTTGTTTGTTTTGAGGGAGCAGAGTAAGTTCTTTGTTTGAGGTCTTTTTGACCTTTTCATTGATGATTGATTAATTTGTATTAACCCCTTTAAGTAGAGGTTTGAGAAGTTGAGGATAAAGAAATTTCTGCTTTGTTCCAAATTCAACGTACTGGTAAGGCTGCTTAATTCCAAACAGTGTGAAATGGGCACAGGAGTCAGATAGTGTCAGAGCACCAACTTTATCACTGGTAAAACTGGTTAGAGCGCTGCTTAGACTGAGCCAAGTCTGAGACCACAGTGCGTTTCCTTCTTCTCACTCCATGTGTCAAACTTACCATCCAGCCACACCCAGGAGCCAGGGCTCCCAGGCAGGACATCCCCTAGAAACAAGGAATAGGGCCTCGCAGCCAAGGGCTCATCATGAGAAAAATAGAACATGTCCCTTTCTATTTCATGGCCTGCATGATGACCTATGTATGCACCTGTAATTTGGAATTGACCAGTGGTTTATCCTTTCATTGGAAAAGAAAATAAGGCGCAGGTAGTAGCTGGAATCTGCCCCTCCCCTTGCCACACTTGAAAGCATGCATTACATATGGTGGAGAAAAGTCAAGAGACCAGCAGTGAAAGAGTTGCAGAGCATTTCCTCTCTCCATTGAAAATCCGGATCTCTTTTTAGCATCATAAGATAATGTGTCCATTGACTGTTGGATCTGTCCACATTCATGCAGATAGATGCTTATCAAAAAGATTCTTGTGATCTCAGATGGCCTGTTTGGCTGACTTACTGATCTATAACCTGGGGTATTCCTGGAACCTGGAAACAATGCATCCAAACTGCCGTCCCTATCAAGGGGCCTGGGATTCTCATTCGTCTCGCGTGAAAGGAATGGGAGCAGGTCTCTTACTAGAGAAGACAGCCTCAGTACCAATAAACCAAATACTAAAGGGGATTTTCAAAAGAAAATAGTTCTGGGCCTGTGCTTGCACCATCCTTGAAGAAAGTACTTATAAAAAAGCTAACCTCCCCTGGGCGTTTATTAAAGCCAGACAGTGTTTCTAAGCACTTGAGGTGGATGTGTTGTTTGACCCTCCTCACAACCACGTAAGGTCAGCACAGTAATCATCCCCACTTTAAAGATGAGGAAACTGAGGCCCAGAGGGGTTAAGTAACTTCTCCAAAAGTACATAGAATTGGAAACTGAGCATTTGACCCAAACATCCTGGTAAATCCAAAGAAAATACCTATTGAGGGTGCGGAGAGAATGGGGACACACAAAATGTGATTTGGGGAGGTAGTTTGATGTTTGGGCAAATTCCACGGCGGGAAGTTATTAGGCAGCCCTCACTGCTGGGATGCTATGCTTTGCAGAGTAGCGCTGGCAGTAGACTCTGAGAGGATAGGTGACATGTACAAGGCCACAGACTTAGTGGCAAGACTGAGAGACAAAAATTTCTGGCTTTAATATTTTGCCTGTTTGGAAGAAAAGCTAAAAATGAATGTAAATTTACAAGCTGACTCTTTTACCAATATTGAAGGTTATAATGAGTGTATCCTCTAAAATCTCAGCATGAACAACTGTCTAACTCCAGTTCATTTAAGTAAATATGTCCACTGCAGAAACATTCCTAACAAAGCATTGTGAATATTTATATCATGTTATTTTTCTTCTAGATTTCTAACCAGCATAATGCTGAAGCCAGAGGCTGGCAGCCTGCAGTTTTCACAATGGCCGAGTTGGAGGCCGATTTGGATCACATCATTCCATCTTCGGTTCTTCCTCCTTTCTGGGCTAAGTTAGTAGTGGGATTTGTTTCCCTCCTGTGTTTTGCACGTAGCTATGATGGAGATTTCGTCTTTGATGACTCCGAAGCTATTGTTAACAATAAGGTTTGTATCAATTTTTTTCTACTATACTTAACTACTTCCCTATGTCTCAAATATAAATTTGTGTTGAATAACTTTCTATTAAACTTGTGTTAAGCATTTGCCTGGGCCCCAGTTGTGCTCTAGATTTCCCATCTTGTTTGACTAGCATCTCCTTGACTTAGGGCCCCTTTTCTTGCTGGCAGCAGAGTCTCCAGCCCCCGCCTAACTTCATGCTTTACCTTCCTGTGTACCTCACATGAGTCCCTATTCCAGACACATATCAGAGAGACTTATTCTAAGATTACAAGGTAAAGGCATTGCAGACTAAGTGTTTCAGGTTTTGTGACAAATTTTCAGAACTCTAGGCTAAAACTATTCCCCTTCACCCCCATAACTCCCCAAAAATCATGCAGTTTGCTACAGTAATGGATGAGTCAGATCACCCGCCAAAAGAGACGTCCTCAGCAGCAGACGCAAGCTAGCTGCTTCTTTGTCCTTCACTGATAGCATCAGGACAGCCTGCTGACAGCTGTTGAAGGACGGGGAGTGTGCTGCCTGTGGATGATGCAGTTCCTGCTCTTTTCGTGTTTGAGACTCAGATTTGCTGAATTTGCAAAAGTCCAGCTGGTTTTGCTCATCAGTGGATACTGTATCAGTGCAAGAAAAATGATATTCTGTTTTATTCACTAACTAGAGATAGGGGAAGAAGAAATAGATTTGTGAGAAGGGAAGAAAAAGATTTAAGGGTGCTGAAAGAAAATCAGAACAAGAAACTTGAAGTCAGGGAGGGCCTAGGGGAGAAAGAACGTGGAAATGACACAGGTTAGAGCTTTTGTGCCAATCTAGTTACTCAGCAGATATTTTATATATGTCCCTTAACCAATGAAGAGAGTTTGAAGGCATGTGCTAACGCCTGCACCCACCCCCGCTTCTCCCACACTCCCTCTCTTAGAAATGCAACTGTAGAAACTTTGTAACACTGTTGAATAATGCTCTTACATTTTTGAAGTCATGGATTCTACCAAATGAGGAGTCATTTTTATATTAAAATGTTAGGAAAAATTCTCTATGGAAACATTTTTTTCCTGTGGGGGCAGGGGAAATGACTGTATTGCAGATATTTTATTTGTAATATATTGCAATTGATTTTCTCTATTTTAATGGTGCGAAACAGCATTATTGATGCTTGTTTTTCATTCAAGTTCTTTACTTGTCATTTTCCTCAAGTTCATCCAACAGTTGTTGCAGATATTTCTGTTTCATATTTTTTTTTAAGAAAAAAAAACTATGCTTACAATAGAAATAAGTAAGTTTGTAGCTAAAAGTAACTATGTCACATTCCTGGCTTAATATCTACAGAATTGCTTTTCTAACAGGGATTGAGGATATGACTTTATTTTGAAATTTCATTCTTTATTTATTGAGAGTTTCTTGACTCTTCCACTTTCATTAAGAAGAGGACACATAAAGTGTTAATTCAGAACCTATGTGGAAGAACTTTGGTGAGCGATGCAGTGTAAAACATAAGTTCTCTTGTATGTGGAGTGCCCTGGTGTACGAGTGTAATTCTCTTTCCTTCGGTGTGGGGTAAGGCAGATGAAGCCATGTTGTGGCCCTACTGCACTTTGTCTTGGCAGTGTTTTGTAGAATATCACACTGTGCCCCTTTGTTAACTTGCTAGACCTCCCTTTTTTTTTTTCCTGTTTAATGAAAGGCACTCCTCCATTCATTGGCACTGTGCCTACAGTAATGTGAAACAGCCTGTTATTGGGTTTTATTGGTGTTAAAGACTGTTTTCCAGATGCTTCCTTGTAGTGTCGAGTTGCCTTCTTTCATTGAGATGATGATTTTCTATGAGACAGTGGAGTTAGCAGGAATTTCGGACATAACACATCTTTCTCATAAATTATTATTAGGAAAAAGTTGACCTTCCTGTAGTGTGCCCTGCTCTGTGTAGGCTGCACCTAATCAAATATTTAGAGCTTTATTGGTGTTCATTTTCTGCTCAAATGAAGGGAAAATCCTTTGCCCATCCCCTTCATAACTAAACAAGTACTCCTGAGACAATGCAAAAGAAGATGGACTTCCATTTTTCTGAATAAACTGAGAGAGTGGATAGAGAACCTTCTGCAAATATCTAATAGACTTGTAGAGGGGGTTGGTACACTCAAAGCCTCTGAAGCTGATACCCATTGGATGTGAAATCTACCCTCAGAGTGGTTATCAGGTGACCAAACTTGCATCTCTTTTCTCAAGCCTTTCCCTTTGAGTCATGAAGCACTTAAGTAGCTGGGACTCACTGAACTCCACTGTGTGTCATGGGTGCTGGTTGCTCTCATGGGCCGGCCATGATTTGACACACTTCCTCTATTCCCCACTTTCTGGTTGTTATAAGCTGCAAAAACTGTCTTTTGAATGCTTTGTCCTGGGAGGAGAGGGAAGTTGCAGTGTTTTTAGCAGGTGCGGGTAGAGTGAGCTGACTTGCATTTTGGAGAGATTAATATGAAAACATGTCAGAGGGTACAGTAGAGGCCTGGCTATCCTAGGTGAGTGATGCTGGTGGCCTGGCCTAGGATTGGTGGTAGAAATGGCGAATAGAGGCATGAGGAATTTTAAAGAAGATGATGTGGCGAGGGCTTAGATATGGGAGGAGGAGCCATGTCTCCTTTGTTCAGTATGTCCCCTGATTGTATTCCTGCAGGACCTCCGAGCAGAAACTCCCCTTGGGGACCTGTGGCATCATGACTTCTGGGGCAGTAGGCTGAGCAGCAACACCAGCCACAAGTCCTACCGACCTCTCACCGTCCTGACTTTCAGGTGAGGTATGGCAGTGTGGGCTCTATGGGAGGGTCACCCAAAGCTTGTGCATGATATTGCGCCAGGTTATATGTGACAAAGTTCCCAGGGTTCATGAGTCAAGTCAGTGGTTCCTAGGGAAATATAAGCCACTCACCTATATGGATCTCCCAGAACTATATGATAATTTCAACCATTAGGAGTTAGTCACAGGAAGACATGCACAAGGAGACTTTATACAGGGCTCACTTTGGCTAAAAGTGAAGCAATACAGAGGTTAACATGGCCCCTGTATAAGGATGACATGCAAATTGGTGACGTGTTTCATTTTGTACAGTTCTTGGAGGTTGGACCCTTTGCTGTTTAATACTGAGGAAACAATATACATCAAGGCAACATATGGCATTAATGAAATTATGGGATTTTTTTTCACAACAAAGTATAAATCTTTCTACTGTTAACAAGTCAATGGGCAAAAACAAAATGAAGTTTAAAACAGTCTCTCCCCCTCCATTAATCAGAGAGCCATTCGCATTAAATAGATTTATTCACTGCGCAGAGTTCCCATTCATAGCCATTTCGTGGATGCGTTAAATACTTGAGTATAGATCTCTCAAAGAAGCATGGAAATGATGAATTGGAACCACTGGTAACTGAATAGCAGTCAGAAACAAGAACCCCTGACAATGAGAAAGTGTTTCATTGTTCAGAAGGCTGGTGGACAAAACTATACAGGAGTACTTTATTTTATTTTTTGGATAGGCAAGTTGCATGACTGTCTTAAATCCAGGTTCCTATGGGATAGCCCTGAGTAATGTATTATGTCTTTTTGGAATGCAGTCTTGCTCTTTTTGCACTTAAAAAAAAATCGTCTAGCCTTCCTTTTGCTTTCCTTCTCCAAGTATTTTCTGTGCCACACCTCTGAGATCCCCATATCGTCCATTCCCCACTCTGCAATTAATTACGTTCTTACCTTTTCTTTAATCTTCTGAGCTTGACAGGCATTGTTTATCTCATGGTATTTTACCTAAGTTGCACAAAGTCTTCCTCTTCTCCTTTTAATATTTTCACTCACCAGCCTTTTCCTTCAGACAGTTTGCATTTTATTTCACATGCTTCTGAGCATCTGTTGTGAGCACCCTTTGTTTGCTACAGGGTTAACTACTATTTGTCAGGAGGCTTCCACCCCGTGAGTTTCCACATGGTCAACATCCTCCTGCATGGTGGCATCTCGTTCTCATGGTAGACGTCTTCTCGGTGCTGTTTGGAGGCCTTCAGTACACCAGTAAGGGCCGGAAGGTTAAACCTGGCCCCCAGATCATCCCTGCTGGCCGCACTGCTGTTTGCTGTGCATCCGGTGCACACTGAGTGTGTAAGTATCATCTGCCTGTGGCATCTGCACTCATGTAAGGACAAAAAGTGGTCCATATATCAGTCTGCTTCTTAAAACAGGCTTCCTTTCTGTGCTTGTAGAGCTGTAGAAGGTTTATGCTGCTGTGCCCTGCCAGACATTTGAAACAATTGTTTGTAGGTCCATTAGGTCTTTCATATGGAAACATGAAGAGTCTCAGACTGGTGAAGACTTTATAAGGATGGTAAGGTATGATCTCTGGTGATACTGTTTTGCTTATATGACCACACTATAAAGGTATGAATGTTGAATGTTGCTTGGCTTTGGGTCTAAAAGCCAGAGGCTAAGATTACCTTTCATCAGCGAAGGTCTGATGCAATTTCCTATGTTAGGTGAGAGATTTATAATTTGCAAAATAATTTCTCATACTATCATGATTGTCACAAAGATCTGTGGAACAGACGGAGCAGCATAACAATTTCCACTTTACAAAAGAGGAAATGGCCTTGGAAGACAAATAAAAGATTTACCTTAAGTCAGTCATGTAGCTGGTGGATGTAGGGATACACCTTAAAATTTGTTTGTCTGAGTCTGGTCAGAGGAGTTTATATATAAACTGTGATCAGATAGATTTTGTTTCTATGTGAGTTCTCTTATGGTCTAAATGTTCTTTGGGACCTAGAAATAATATACGCATTCATGAGAAATAAAGGAATTTCTGGCAAAAATACTGATTTACTGTTTTGATCCTTATCTAACTTTATGTGATCTTAAAAGCAAAACAAAATATTTAAATTATTAACTGAAGAAATTTTTCTAAAATTCTGATTTTTAATATTAGGAAGTGAATTTATAGAAGAATTTGAAATGCCAACAAGTATAACTGGATGAGTGTTCTCGTAGGTGCACACATACGTCCCAGATAAATGCAATCTGAAACATGTTAACCGCAAAATTTTACATTTGAGATACTTAAACATAAGCCAAGGAAGTTTAGCTATAGGAGAAAAAGGGTATATCTGAAATTTTTTTTTTATCTCCTCCATTCCGTGAAAGCCATTCAAATTCATATTGCAAGGAAACATTATGGGTCATTAAAAATTAGCATTCCTAAACCAGATAATCTGTATGTTCACCTTTCATTGTTTTGACAAATAGTATTATTCGGTTTCCTCCTATCTACACCTTACTGTTATTTCTCACTATACATTTAACCCAGCTTTAAAAATGAGCAAAGAGTAGGACCACCCAGGGAACCAGGTGGAAGGAGAATTCCCAGGGGTTTCCAGGCCCATACAGAGGAAGCAGCCCTGTGCTCTGGGCTGTAGGCCTGGCCAGGGTCTCTAATAACAGCCCTGGGCACAGCATCCCCAGCACCAACCCCACCGAACATGATCCTAGATGACAACTGAGGATCTTGTTGCTTCCGTTTACATTTATTATGGGAAAGCAGTGGCAGCGTAGGCCCCTCCAGGTTTTAGTAGTGTAAACATCTTTGTATTAACATTTACATGTTTTGTGTCTTGTCATTGAGACTATTTTTGCTCACTGCAAATAAGAACCTACATTTTCCAATGTTCTGGGTAACCAGCCATCGACTTTGCCAAGACTGAGGGATTTTGGGACACAGGACTTTCCTTTTTAAAACGGGGTCAGTACCAGGCAAACTGAGATGAGTCAGTCACACCCTATAGATTTCCCACCTACCAGTCCCCAATTGGTAATTAAATAATTGTAATTAGATGTTTTTGCTTCTCAACTGATAAGAAAGTCTCATTTTCAAATCTGCGACCCCAAATTACTTTGGGCATTTGTAGATATATATAGGCTCTGACAGACTAGTCACCAGAAGAGGGAAGAGAGCTAAGAGAGGGGGTTACCAAGCCCCTTGTCTCTTTGGAGACCAGGATAGAGACCTCAGGGGTTCCCTGAGGACACCAGTGCAACTGTAAGTTTTCCTTTTCAGAGCATTGGTGAAGATTTCAAGTTACCAGAATTCAGGTATCAAAGAGAGAAGCTCAGGCCTCCTTAGTGATTTTGTTCATCCAATAAACCCAGAGTTTAATACTGAAGGAATTGGGTGGAGAAACATTCTTCTTATCCCCTTTCCCTACTTCTTTTTTATGCCCCCTGTGCACATTGTTCTAGCAGAGAAACAATAATTGCCACCTGCTTTATGGATTTGGGGCAATTGCAGTGATTTCTCCAGAAAACTGTGGGGGAGGAAGAAATTTCTCTCTACCTTCTAGGTTCTTTCAGCTGGTCTAATAATTAAATCAACATGAGATATATTAATGAAAAAATAACCAAATTTAATTATGTGTGTACATACAGGAACCTACGTGTATAGGAGAGTCAGAGATTCCACATACATGAGAAATTCAGAGATGGAAAGGAAAAATGAGGTATATATGGCATCCTGAGCCAAGGAATGACGTAAGATGCCATGGGGTTTCTTATGGATGATAAGAAGAGTGGATGCTCGGTAATTAGTTTGCCCTGCCCTATAGATAGATCATAAAAAGTTATTTTTGGTAATAACTCATTATGGGTATGGCTTCCAATTTAGATTCTTCTAGGTAGTTAAGGGAGAAGCAGATGTTTCTCCTGAGCCCAGGGTCTCGATTGCCTTCAGCTCAAAATAATCCACATTCCAAAGTGATACATGTTGGGGAGGTTTGTTCGGAACTTCTTCAAAAATCCTGATATGAATATTTCAGGTTATTTGTAAGGGGGAAAAGATAGCCTTTGCAAAGAGCGTTGCCTGAGAGTGAATATTATACAAATATTAGAAAGGAAAAATAGTCTCTTCAAACTCATGCTATTACTCAAACACATGTGATGCCTGCTTGGATAGCCTAGTACAGTTTTTTCTGTGGAATCTCTATAATTTCTGTGCCAAAAATTAATTGTAAGGACTAAATGCTGGTTTTACTTTAAAACATTCGCCATACTTTTTAAAGCTTGTTTTTCTTTATGTCAAACAATGTAATGTACATTGCTTAAGACTTGGAAGTATCTTCACCAATTAGCGAATCGTTTGTTTTAAAAATAAGTTTATGGTGTTTAAAGTTCATTTTAGTGCAAATCCGTCACTGCACGCAGGTAAGAAGTGGTTTAGGCTAGCTCTTTTGGCTCCTGTTCCTGGCATTTATCCAAACAACTTCCTTCCCCTTCACTCATTTCAAGGAACCTTGTTCTCTGACCTCACCCTCTGCCCCAAATCCCTCAGCCTCTGTTCCCTATTTTGTCTTTTGTAAGGGTTTGGGATTCTGGACCATGCTCAGACCTTGTAGGATGCCACAGCTGGAAGAAGCCCCTCCTTTCCCTCTCATCATCCTGGCAGGAGGCTCACAGGACCAGCTGCTTCCTCCATCACTCACTAAGCTGCTACAGAGCCTCGCCCTGATCTGTGTCCTTTTCCTTTCCTTTCTTTCCTTATGTGTGTAAAAGCATGCTTCAGGATTCATGAAGGGAACTAACAATGAGTCAGCACCTACTGTATGCCAGGCTCTGTTTGGTTTTGCTGCATCCCTGATTGAGTTACAGACCAGAGAATTCACAAATTCTCTTTGCATATTCACTTCATTCATGAAAAAATTGTACAATTTAACCTTCTGGCATATTGGCATCCTTGTTCCAGACCTGTTGAACCTTTGTCTCTAGCATCCTTCTTGGGAGGTTTTTTCGTGTGAGTGGCAGTCACAGATTGGATTCATCACCTTGTTCAGCATTAGCAGTGTGGGACACCTTGGGTTGCCACATGCATCTGCGTCAGCAGTTCACGATCAGAATGGAAATCACCTTCAGCATTTCATATCTAACCAGTGTAGTGGAAAACTACTCCTAAAAGGCTTTCTTTTTAGCTGTTGCTTATACATACACTTGGGAATCATAGCAGTTAACGCAAGTTCTAGACCAAAAGTGATAAGGAACTCAATTGTAGGATAAGACCAGGGGGATGCTACAAGGTTACACAGATTATTTTAATGGATGGCAAGAGTCTAATGAGGTTTTTGTTTTCTGTTCCTAAGGAAGTTTTTGTATTTCCTAAGTGTATGATTCGTTTAAATTTTTTTTAATGTAATTTTTTTCTTCTCTTCTTTTAAGGTTGCTGGTGTTGTCGGCCGTGCAGACCTCCTGGGTGCCCTGTTCTTTCTGTTATCTTTCCTAGGCTACTGTAAAGCATTTAGAGAAAGTAAGCATGATGTTTGCCTTCTTAGTTTTGAGATGGGAAAATATTCATTTATGTAAGTTTATCGCTTTGAGGGAATGTGGGTCAAAAGATGTAAGCTCTCTGTAGATATCTTGTTTGCTTGATTGCTTTTTTAATAATACAAAGTTTGTACATTTGCGTTCATGTGGGAGTGTCATGTCGGGTGGTGAAACCAAGCATTTTTGCTCTTGGTACTAAAGTTGTGATTGATTTGCCATTTATTTCCAGCAGAAGTGTAGGAGAACAAAACTATTGGTTCTTTTTTTAAAATTTAAAACCTCTTAGAGAGAAAAAAAATAGAAAAATGCCCAAATGTATAGCTGTGAATACGCACCTGGACTGTGAGGTTTTTGTATTTTTGTTGGAGTGGTACTAATACTTACAAAGAAAGTCATTATTGTTGGAGTTGAAATGACAGATGTGTGTGGCGGGGCGGGGCGTGCGTGTATGTGGAGGGATGGATTGGCTGATTATTAGCAACATTTATTGAGATACAGCAGAATCTCTGTATAACTCTACTCATTATATGGATTCTGATCATGTCCAAGTCAAATCATACCCTCCAAATGGAAATTGGATTGATACGTTTAGCTTATATAGCAGTTACATATGCTAATTCCAGCAAGTTATACATTGAATTTCTGTGTCTGAAGAAGTTAGAAGTTTATGGACTGTAGAATTCTCTTTTTATATATCACAATCAACCGTTTATCTTTTGGGGTGGAGAGAGAGGAGAAGAAAGGAA
Source organism: Eonycteris spelaea (assembly GCA_003508835.1). Lineage (NCBI taxonomy): Eukaryota > Metazoa > Chordata > Mammalia > Chiroptera > Pteropodidae > Eonycteris > Eonycteris spelaea. The sequence continues at coordinate 191,546 of PUFA01000067.1, read as the reverse complement.
AGTGAGAGGGATGATTTCCTATGAATTGCTTGAGTAGAGCGATTGAAGTAGAAGCAGTTGTACTTTGGCTTTCTTGAGCCTTTTCCACAGTGTTCCTCAAAGCTTAAGTGTATATCAGGGCTGCCAGGGCCTTAACATTATTGTCATATACTGATGCTTACATTTGATGTCTTGATGTCTCCTGTGAATTAATCTCTTATTAATGATGAAGAGCAGACTGCTCAGTCAGAATTTTGTGTGCGCTGGGGCTGGCAAAATAGGAGAGCTCAGTGGGGGTGAACGGGGGCCCACAGGCCAAATCCAGCCCACTCTCTTCCTCTCATATGGCCCACAAGCTAAGAATGATTTTTATAGTTTCAAATGGTTGAAGGAAAAAAAGAATAATTTTTCACGACATGTAAAAAGTTACATGAAATTCAGATCAGTGTCCACATATATATAAAGTTTTATTGAACATGGGCACACCCACTTGTTTTCATTTTGTATACTGCTTTTACGCTACAATGGCAGAGTTTGATAGAGGCCATCTGGACTGCAGTGCCTAAGATACATACTGGCCTGATCCTTTACAAAGTTTGCTAACCTCTGGGACAGATGATTCATAGAATAGCTGTCACCATCTGAGTATTTCCAAACATTTTTTGTAGCAACTATTAATAAGGGTTTCCAGCAGGAAGTTTTTTACTCATAAACATAGATGATTGCTATTAATATAATAGCTGCCATTTAGTGACTATCTGCCGACATATGTCTATGTTTATTTTTTTTCTAATTTAATTATGTGACAATATTTAAGGTAGGTGGAATTACTTTCCCACTTTCCAGATAGAGAACTAAGAATTTAAGTAGCTTTCCCAGAGTCACATAGCTATTTATGGCAGAACTGGGTTCACGCTTATATCTGTCTTACTACTTCAAAGCCAATGCCAACTGCATTGTGCTGGTCTGATTCCCTGTACTCAGGGGACTGTGAGGCAAGCTTGTCAAAAAAATTATTAAAAATAGCCGGAAGTACATTCACTTCTATTAACAAATTGTTAAAATGTTAGATGTGATAATGACATCACAGGTATGTTTTAAAAATAGCCCTTTTCTTTTAGAGATACCTGCTGAAATATTTATGGGTGAAATGGTATAATGGCTGGGATTTGCTTCAAAATAATCTGAGAAAAGACAGAAAGTGTGTAAGAGCATAGATGAAGCCGGCTAGGAGTCAATAATTATTTAAGGTGAATGCCAGGGACATTAGGGCTCTTATATCGGCATCTCTACTTCTGTTTTTTTGTTTTTTCCTAAGAGGTATCTTTTTTTTTTAATAGCCAGGTGAGTCATCAGATTAAGAATCAGTAGATTTTTGGTGACTTACATTTTTAATCTTTAAAATATTGTGTTCATCTAAGACCATCAGATTATATATTTTTAAGCCTTTTTTTTCTTTCCACCATTACAGAAAACCAGTGAATATTTAATGATTTAATAATTTTGTTATGGAATTGTGAAAAAAATTTTAAAACTAAAATGTAATAATATAATTTAGCATTTAAACATGAAAATTTTAAATATTAGAATAGGCAACTGGAATAAATTTATAAAATATTTGATACAAAAGAACATAGGGGTATAAAAATAAGTCATTAATAAAACGAACACTGTGAACTCATCTCCCAATTTAAAAGAAGTCACCTTTTCTAAAATTAAACAATTTCAAGATTCCTACTTTCTCACCCTTCCCCCACTGCCTCTCATCACTAGCCCTTAGCCCACATGGGACCATCCCCGAGGCCTGAGGTTCTTCCTCTCCCTGAGGTCTCTGTGCGTTTGGGAGACAACCACTTAGAAGGCCAAACAGCATCTGCTTCCTTTGCTCTCATTCCCTACGACTCCCAGGTAGTATCAGTCCCCAAAATAAACGTTAGTAAGGCTTCTTGCCTTATTGCTTGCTCTCAAGGATTCTAAAAGAGCTTCTGCACAAGTTTACCTTTCAAGAAATGCTATCTAGGATAAAATAGCATACAGACTAGATTCTTTTCTCTTGTGATTTTTTTAATGTCTTAGAAATTAGTGGGAGTTCCCTTAGCAGACAGGAAAACAAAGAATTAATTATGCTATTTAAATTTCAATAGATGTTTTTGTTGTGGTAAGATGTACATGATATAAAATTGACCATTTAAACTATTTTTAATTGTACCAGTTCAGTGGCATTAAGTTCAGTCATATTGTTCAGTAACCATTACCACCATCCATCTCCAGAACTTTCTCATTTTCCCAAATGAAAACCTATTAAATAGTAACTCCCCATTTCCTCCTAGCCTCAGCCCCTGATCGCTGCCATCTTACTGTCTGTCCATGAATTTGGCTGTTCTAGGTATGTCGTGTAAGTGGAATCATGTAGTATTTTGTCCTTTTATGTCTGGTTATTTCATTTAGCATAGTTCAAAGTTCATCTGTGCATTTTGTTTGCGCATCTGTCAATGGACATTTGGGTTCTTTCCACTTTTGATTATCATGAATAGTGTTGCTGTGAACATATTTATAACCAATAAACTTTAAAAAGCAATAGACAACTTCCTTTTAACCTTTTTTTTCCCCTATAAAAAGACCTAGGCAGGATTGAAAACTTTTCTAGAACAGGCTATATGTTTTGATGTTCTAGGTATTTATAGTCATATGCCCAGAACATCCAAATAAGAACTATCAGTAGTTTTCGAGAGTAGATTGGGAAGGGCCTGTGAGATATTTTAGCCTACTGCCCTTCTTCCATCCTGCCACGTACAGGCTGACCACAGGCTCAGGTTGTATGTCTAGGAGCACATGTTCTCTCAAACCCGTGACTCTACGAAAACACAGTGGGAAGGTGACCCCACTGGCCACAGACTCTACCATGTTCACTTAGGACTCATTTATACCCAACCACTTCCCACCCCAATTTATTATTATTATTTGACTTACCCAGATAAAACCACCACTTTTCCTGTGACTCATCATTTTTCTAACACAGCAGAGAGTTTGGGGACAGCTGAATAAAACGGCTCCAAGTACTGAGAGTAGCGGTAGTGACTTTTCCCAAGACCGAATGTTAACTTAGCGAAAGGCATGTCCAGCTCTTTCTGGGGCTGGCATTTCCCCACCTATGATGCAAACTCCCAATAGACACATGGTCCCCAAGGGTCTGGCGGGGTGAGGCATTTGCACCTGCCCTAGCCTCATAGAACATTCAGGGCCTGGGTGTGGCTTTTCTATCAGATTGTGAGTGGGAGAGAGGGAGGGGGGGTCCATTTACTTCCTCTCTGTTCTGTTTATTACAAACCATGGTATCTCATGTACTTGTCAGTTAAATCTAAATCTGCAGTTCAGTAGGATTACAATTTATCAGTAGTCTTATTTTTCTTGAAGAAAATTAAAAATTAGGTCTGTTGGATTTTCTCAAAGATAACTGTAAAGTTTCATGAAGTATCATTAATTTTAACGTATCTTTTTCTTCAAGTAACTACTCCCTATTCTAAGTGAATGGCAAAGACATCAGAAGTGCTTTTCGAAGATAGTACTAAATATTGATAGGTTTAACATATGTGGGACACATTGTTTAGGAAGTATAATAAAACCTCATTAATTCTAAAGATTATTCTTCTAAAATAATGGGAAAACTATCAGGAGACTAAAAATTCTTCTATCAAGTGAATCAATACATTTATTAGCCTCCTTTAATATAGTTGTTCTCACAGAATGGTGAAAAACTAAAGATATTTTATATCGTTTTCCTAGATCCTTTTACTAACCTATTCTCTGTTCCATTTCACATTTGTATATATTCTGATATATGTATCTTTTTAATTTATTTGTAAATTATAAAATTATTTCCAAGAGCCATCCATAGGAAAGATAGGTTTTTGGGTTTGTTTGTTTGTTTAATGAAGCCTTTGGAAACTAATAGCAAGGTAAAAGTGCTTAATGTGTAATAGTTTTTCAATTAATACTTTGATTCATGAGAAATTAGTGAAGTATATTTCAGTATTAATAGAACTCTATTACCTGTTAGTAGCGTTATAATTTTTTTGGTCCAGTAGCATTCTTTTAACACTTATAGTATGCTTACTTTAAAATTGGAAAGAGACTTTATAAAGAGATTTTTATAGGCCTTTAATGTTAAGGATGCAAAAGCTTTCGAGAAAGCTAACTTGAAATATTTAATGTTTGCATGATAGCAGTGGTAGATGTCGCTTCTGTGAAAACCCTTTTAAGAATATGAATAGATTTTCACTTGGTTGAAGTTACTTAGAACAGTTAGAAGACACATGGATGGATACGGAAGCCTTTGAAGAAGCCATCTTATTGACCTCTTGTCTACAGGCCACCCGACCTTCCCAGGTTCTGTTTTTCTTTCACTTGAACCCTTTTTCAGAAAAGGAAAGAGTAACTTGAAATGGAGCCTATAGACCCACCTCCAGACTGGGATGGTCCTTTGCAGTCACCGACAGCTTATTTAGTCTTTGGAAAATATAAAGCTGTAGGAGGTTGCCCTCTACATGCATGCAGGCCTCAGGGTTTTGACCCTGAAAGTTATTTTTGGCCATGGACTTTTGTGTCCTTTCTGTCCTCTGACTGTATCCACCTGCCCATGCAGGCTTTGAGTTATAAATCAGAATATTTTTTCTTGGGAGTTGAAAGTGCGTGGCTGAAAACGCCCATCCCTCAAGCTGCATTCACCATCATTTCGAGTTGATTTTCACGGCTATTTCCAGTTCCTACTCCTGTTTTCACAGGCAACCGATGGAATGATTGATCTCTGCCTGCCAAACTTGTCTCAGGTCTGGAGGCACAGAACAATGTGGATTCTTAAGAGAGGGACTTACGCTCAGTGATAAGCTTACTTGGTGGGAGACCTGTGTCCCCCACATAAGGCAGTTCTCTGACCCTTCCAACAGGATTCTCTGCCCTGAGCCCTTAGAGCAAGACTTTGTGACCATATACACAGCCCTGTCCCTATTGCTCCACTTGGCCGGGCAGCATCAGAACAGCCCCTTCACTCGGCAGCCACACACTCCTCCTTTCCTCCCCTCCCTCTAACAACCACCAAATCCCCCTTTGTCTCATTATTCCCGGACCAGAGCTGATGAAGTCCAGTGGGCCTGCCTTCCCTACGCTCTGTTGACAGCAGCACAGTGTTTCCAGCAACTCTTCTGCTTCAGACTTTCCGTACTGTTTTTTTAAACATGCGAAAAATAGAACCTCTTTCTGTGTTTATAGATAATAATTCTCTGGAATAATTCTTAAACATCATGTTAATGTCCAACTTCATAAATGTGGTGGTGGCTAAGAGTTGTTTTTTAAGAGGAGCAAGGTTTTCACAAACTAATAATACCTTCACAAAGAAGTAGCAATAAGAACTCTATATGCAAAAATAATTCTGGTTAAGGAATTCTTGATAAGACACTGCTTCTATTGTGTTCTAAAACACCACAGAAGCTTATCAGTTTTGGTCAGTCTTGCACCAATAATTAATCAAACATTAAGGGTGTTGCTTTGAACCAGGCCCTGAGTCCAGTGTTATGGATACAAAGACTAGAAACTCACAATTCATGCCCTTGAAGGGCTTAGAGTCTAGTATATTTTGATTAAAATAAAGCTTCCATTATTCAGAATGCTCAAGAGCAGAATATTCTGGTTCACCATACTTGCCTGTTAACCTTTTCCTCCCTGTCCCCACCTCACAGCAGGCACTTACTAAGTAACCCCTTCTTTTCATGGTGCATTTATACAGAATAGATAACTATGACCTCTGTACTGCCAATTTCTTTGTTTGCCCTGGAACATAGTTTATTTTTTTATTGAGATATAATCAATATGTAATATATTCGTTTTAAGCTTACAACATAATGATTTGATATTTGTAAGTACTGCAGAATGATTACAGTAGTAAATTACATTCATCACCACACATAGTTACAATTATTTTTTTTGTGATGAGAACTTGTAAGATCTACTCTCTTAGCAACTTTCAAAAATGCAATATAGTATTATTAGCTACAGCTACCATGCTGTACATTATATCCCCAGGACTGTTTTATACCTGGAAATTTCTGTCTGTTGACCACCTTTATCCATTGTGCCCACATCCTCCCACCTCTGCCTCTGGCAACCACCAATATGTACTCTCTGTGATTTTTTTTTCCTGATTCCTCATAATAGTGAGATCATACAGTATTTGGCTTTGACTTACCTCAGCATAATGCCCTCAAGATCCATCATGTTGCCACAAACTACAAGATTTCCTTTTCATGGCTAAATAATATTCCATTGTATGAATATGCCACAGTTTCTCTGTGCATTCATCTGTCAGTAGACACTTCCATTGTTTCTATGTCTTGGCTACTGTAAGTAATGATGCCATAAACTTAGGGGTATAGATATCTTTTTAGATAGTGATTTCATTTCCTTTGAATAAGTAGTAAGAAATGGAATTGCTGGATCATGTGGTATTTCTATTTTATACTGCTAATTTATTTTATTTACTCTCTATTAAATTTTCCTGAAATCAGAAGAGAAGAGCCCTTGATACTAATAGACATTCAGCTGTGTATATTTTCATCTAGACTTTGAGATAGCTTAAGAAATAGTCATACATTTTTTTTCCCTCACCTAGGCAGTATGGACTATACAAAAAGCCAAGTGGTAAACACATGTCATGGCAATGATGATTCCTTGTTCCCATTGCTCATATTGTCCACATGTTTTTAAGTGTTCAGCTGAGAATCAAAGCTATTTTGTGGTGGAAGTTCAGTCCAATATTTATTGGATACCAGTAATGATGCCATTTATTGTTTAAACTTATATTTAAAGGGATCTGGTCTTCGTTCTTTTTGGATCTGAACATAAATTCAATGAAAGGTCCAGCATTAGTTACATATAAACTTAAAGTTCAAGAGAGATTTTTACAGAGGAACAGATTTAATATTTTTTATAAGGAAACAAAAAATTATGCACTCTGAAATTAATCATTTAACGAGTTAAAAGCTCTTTAAGAGGATACATTTCTTTTTGGTAACCTCGTTAGCTTTCTTTGTAGATGCGATATCTATATTATACAGCTCTAGACCATATTTAACTGTCTGAGGCTATTAACAAGCAATTCTGTGCTAACCACCGGAATCCTGGCACTTTTGAAAATGAAAGAAAATCTAACATAACATTTTTGTCTGCTTGTGTGTGTGTGTGTGTGCGTGTGCACATGCACACACACGCTTATATAGAATATCTCCAAGCAAGATCTTTTGCAACACAATCCTTTTTTAAAAAGGAAATGTCCTTATAAAGGAAGCATATTGTTTTCTTCCTAAGTCAGATGAAGTTGATGGTGTGCTGGTTATTATTTCTGAATGCCCAAAACAAAAAGTATTATTCTTATGATGTGACATCTTGTCAGTACTTATACCTCATAAAGTCTAGTATTTTGGCTTGGAAACAGGTAATTTCTCCACAGGATACACTTGCTAGAATAGCCAAAATAATTTTTTCTCTAAACTAATACCTTAAAGTACTTGTTTCATGGGAATTAGAACTAAAAAGAGAAATTTAATTAGTGTCACTTATAGTGGGGAGGACAGAATCTTTTTAGGAGGGAAATGAATTTGCTACATATGTGGAACAACCTTTTTAATTCTAATCTATTATAAAGACAAGATCTTAAATCTTAACTGTTTTATGTTCCTAAACTTCATTTGCTGTATTGCTCTTTTATAGTTTAGGGAACTAAAACAGGATGACTCTTACTCTTGGGATATTATTTCTTCATGTCTTCATTCTGACTTAAGACACCTGTGTTCTCTTAGAATCATGATAACTTAAAAAAAATTAGGGCAATTGAGTAACTTAACATAGTGTGGGAGACTTGTTTATAGATTTGGGGCCCTTGCCTACTGAATTGTGACAGTGGTATTCGTGTGTGTTCTCTTTTCTCTGCCTTCGTGTTTCTTCAGCTCCTGCATTGCTCGATTTTCCCAAAATGACCCTGTAATGTAGACCGCCAATGTCTGACTTCTCATTCTGTGGGTGGAAGCACTGCTTGGTTGGCTTCAACTTTTGGAACGAGAATCTGATGCTCATTGTGTTGCTCTGGCAGAGAGAGTCGGGCCACCTGTCAGGGTGGCGTGGTTCCCACACACAACTTGACATGCCAGTTTCAAGATGGTAGAGATGCCAGGCATTGAATGGTGAAGAGGGTAACTCATACAATGTGATGCTTTTTCTGAAAGATCTTCCCACTGGAAAGCAGTGCCAAATCCAAGGCACATGCTTCATTAAATTGATCACATCTGTTGGCACTTGTGGGTGTTAGCACTGACAAGTGTCTTTCTGTTAATGCATTTTCTGGTGTTTTTTTTTTTTTTTTTACTCCTGTGCTTCCTCCACTCCATTAGCCTTTGCCTCCATTTACCTAAGCAATTGAATTTTCTTAGATAATAGAGACATATACAGAAACATAGAAAACATTTTCGAGACCAATCTCTATTAAGTTTTGGATCATAAACTGTTGATGTTTGCTAATGCTGTATAATTATCTTAGCACAAATTGTTGTCTTAAGTGATGAGAGATGCTGCATGGTAGAAAATTTGTTTTGGTTTTTTCTCTTTTCCTGGGTCATTGGTACTTAAAATCTAGCAGACCTAGTAGAGATGAGGTGGAGAACTCTGGATAAAGGTAACATCCTGAGAGTGCTACACCAGTTAGAATTCCATATTTGGGAAGTTTTTTTGAATAAAAATATTCATAAATGCAATTGCACTGGAGGCAACATCTGCTTCTCAGGATTTATTTTTACTCTTTTTAACAGTTACTTCTGAATTTTAAAGTAAAATAATCAATTTTTCCTATGCTTTTAAAAAACTATTTTATTATTAGTTTCAAGCACACAGTACATTGGTTAGACATTTATATAGTTTATAAAATGACCCCTCTAATTGCTCTTTCTCTTCGCTGGCTCTCCAGCCATTACATTACTGCTAACTGCATTCCCTCTGCCGTGCCCCCCATCTCTGTGACCATCTATGAACTGCTAATTTGTTCTTTTTAATTTCGTACCCCATTCTCCCAGCCCCTCAACACTCCCTTCCCTCTGGCCATCACCAGATTGCCCTCTATTTTGTAAGTCTGCGTTTGATTAGTTTGTTCTGTTTCTTAGATTCCGCATAGAAGTGAAATCATGTGGCATTTGTCTTTCTCTGTCTGATTTATTTCACTCAGCATAATAACCTGTAGGTCCATCCATGTCACAGCAAACGGTTGGTAGGATTTCATTTTTTCAATGGCTGAATAATATTCCATTTTCTATATGAACCATAACTTCTTTGTCCAATCATCTGTGGATGGGCATTTAAGTTGCTTCCATATTTAGGCTATTGTAAATTGTGCTGCCATGAACACAGTGCATAGATCTTTATGAATTATTATTTTGGTTTTCTTTGGATAAATACCTAGAAATGAAATTGTCAAGTCAAAAGGTATATCCGTTTTTAATTTTTTGAGAAACCTCCAGACTGTTTTCCATAGCCGCTGTACCAGTTTGCAATCCCACCAACAGTGTGTGAGAGTTCCCTTTTCTCCGCATCCTCACCAACACTCGTTCTTTGATTTATTGATGATAGATAGCTATTCTGACACATGTCAGGTAATATCTCATTGTGGTTTTAATTTTTATTCCTATGCTTAATAGTGCATATGTAATTTTTTAAATACTTTACTTTTTTAAAAAAGAGTCTCTTATGTGATGGAAATTACTCCATTGTGAGGAGGTTCAAAGACTAAATTGAAATGAAAATATTTGACTTTTGGTTGTATTTGTTCACATCAAACAAATTATCAACTTTGTACATCTCATAATTTCATAAAAATATGGCAATTAAATAAGACAGATAGACATGGAATAAATGAAACTATTTACTGATTACACAGAGATTTATTGAACACTAACTATATGCAAGGTGGCCTGCCATTATCTGTTATAGTTGTCTTATTAAAATGCTCAAACTTAGAAATAAAAGAATGATTTGCATAGTTATTAAATAAGTACATCGTCACAAAACCACAAAGTCCAAATTCACCTAGATTATGTGGTATATTGGCAATTATTAGCATTAGTCACCTGGACAAATCAAGACTCAAAGAAAATCCTAATTTGGGGAATTACATGTGTAAAACGACACTACAGCAGGTCATATTACAAGAAGCCCGTTGGGCAAGGCTGTCTCCAAAGGCAGGATCAGCTTTCCAGTTGATGATTTAATTTTTAAGTCTTTTTATTCACCCCCAGTACCTGAAACACTTTGTCAGTGCCATGTACATGGGCTTTGGTTTAGCATGCACATACATACCACACATTTGTAGAGATCCCTTTGATTTATATAAAATAGTTTGTAAATATTACTTAAGTTTCCAGCTGAGAGTCTGGAAAAACCGAAGTGTATGTGAATGCTTAGTCTTATGGCTCTTGATAAACTATCTAGTGGCTAATCCAGTAGGGATTGGGGGAGAAAGAATTGGATTTAAATAGACAAACTTATTTTATATTTTCCAAGTTTTCAAAGGCATACTTGGAATACAAACATAGCCATGTGCCAAATTTCATCTGTGAGCTGGGCCTTTGAGCACATGGTGTAGACAGTGCTGTGCAGTAGAAATACAATGTGAGCCATACATGTAATTTAAAATTTCCTAGTAAGTACAGTATAAAAAGAAATAGGTGGAGATGAGTTTTAACAATACCATTTATTTAGCCCAATATATCAAAAATATTATCATTTCTACATGTTATCAATTTTAAAAGTATGAAATATTTTACATTTTTGATACCAAAGTCTTCAAAATCAGCTGAGTATTTCACACTTACAACATGTCTCAGTAGTAACTAGATAAATTTCAGGTGCTCATTCACTATAATGCCTGCTCTTCTGGACAGTGGCAATCTGGGATGCTTTTCTGCATGTGAAGCCATCACTAGGTTTATGTCTGACCACTGAAATTTGGCCTTTGATCTGAAATTGCCACTGTTGAGAAGCAACACTTAATATTTAATAATCACTAAAACTGAAGAACTTCTTGAGCAAAGAGGCATATGTTTTCATAGTGGATATGTTGGAACAAAAATCAGACATATAAGAGATAATTAAAGAATAGGACTCTTCCACAAGTACTGTGATAGAGGATTTGGGAGGTGGAGGGAAACTTGGTCCCCTACAGAAATTTCGATTTTGAGAAGTGTGATGACATTATGGGGTGAGTAGGGAGAAAGCTATCAGTAAACCTGAAGTCTGGGTTTTCTGTATACGTTATTTTTTCTGTATTCAGCGAAGTCTCTGATTTAGCCACCTGAGAAAGCCATTTTAAATTCCAGACAAGTAGAACATGAGCCGTGACTTTCGCATTCCTGTAGTAATTTAACTTTGTGTTATTGGAATGCTTTTAAGAACAGTCTTTCGAGTGTTTTAATGAAGGAGTTGGTAATTTTTTTTTTTTCCTATACAAAGCCACTGTCTGGGGGGAAAAATTAATCCATGTTACAGTCAAGCAAAATAGAAGCTTATTCAGTTTTTCCAGGAAGAAATATAAAATGATCAAGGGACCTGCTTTTAATGTGAAGCCCAGGGAGCATTGGGACATCACGTTATGTTTTGTTAAGAGGTAAGAACACAAATTACAGGAGGAGAGGAGGCTTAAAAATATCAAATCCAGGCAATGGGGTGAGAAGTCCATTTTGTTTCCACCAAACTCACTAATCCTGATGCTTAGTGGACATGAAAAACAACAGGCTGAGGCCAGGGGCCCACAGTGCCATCTCCTCATGCCGGCCTGGAGCAGGGCGGCTGGTGTGGGGCCTCGAGGGGCACGGGAGCCAAGGTGGGGGTGTCTTTCACCCTGTTTACTGCAGAGGAGAACTTGTGGTAAATAATAGGTTTTATTTATAATTAAAGGTCTCTATCTGCATATAAACTGCTACCATGAGGGAATCCTGACAGTGATTTGTCATAGACTCAGAAAGGAGTGTTATGAGAGAAAGAGCTAAATGAACCATATGTACCCCAAGATGGAGAGACAGGCCTTGAGGGGGCTCTCTGCCATCCATTTCTGTCATATGTCAGAAGGCATAGCCTTCTCCCATGCTCTGGCATGGTACACTGTGAACTGTGATCACCTCTGTTTTGCCAGCTGGACCCCCCTGTGCTATGCTGCTGAAACATGTGGAGCCTTTCTTAAAATCATATCCTGAAAGGTGTTAACCAATACGTTAGCTTGAAGGTTATTTGGGCCATCATTTTTTGAAAGGCTTTGGTGTCTACAAACACTTGTCTGCTAATGAGCCCTAGCAAATGCCCAAAGAAAATAATGTTCCAATAAAAATTTAAATACTCAGACACAATCATGTTTAATTGAACAGGATTTTATTGTTTTTGTTGCTCATAATTGTGATATTTTGGTATTTGGTATGTATAATGTAATTAATTTCTGTAGGTAACATTATCCTTAGTTTACTTGATGGAACTAAATATTCCGATATATAATGGTTTTCAGTGAGAGCTTGGCTTCTGGGCACTGTGCCACCTGAACAATTGGAGAGACTCTGCTCTAGACCAGAAGACTGGGGAGGCAGGCTTGGGCTTACTCCAAGAAAGAATATTCTAACAGCTCAAAGTTTAAAAATGAAATGGGCTGTCATGGAAACTTAATACCCATCTCAGAAGTTCCTGAAGTCAAGGCCACGTGGCCCCCTGCTGGAAACATTATGGAAAGGCTTTCAGCATTTCCATAGCTGCAAGGGAGATTATACATACGACCTCCCAGAAGCACTACTGCACTCTTTCTGTGGTTCTACGATTTGTGGGCTTATTGCCCTTTTTGGTAGACAGGACACCCTCATTTCATTCACTGACCAGGTATTGCTGTCCCAGAGTCAGACAGATGCTGTGGATCCTATCAATAAAAATTTGAGTTGCTGCTACAAGCCAGGCATGGTGGCAGGGATGAGCTCTGAACAAGCTTCCTATCTAGGGTGACGCTTCTCCACCTTGAGCTGCATCAGAATCTCCTTGTTAAAAGGCAGATTCTGATTTTGCAGGACTGGGCAGGGGCCAGAGAGTCTGTTTCTAACAGGCTGCAAGGGCAGGTCCATAGACCACATTTTAGGGCAGTAGTCTCAACTGGGGGTGATTTCTTCCCCCCACCCCCAGGACATTTGACAAAGTCTGTGACATTTTGATTGTCACAACTGAGGGCTGAGACTATTACTGGAATCTAATGTGGAGAAGTTAGGGGTCCTGCTTAACATTCTCTGATGCACAGAGCAGCCTGCACCATGAGGAATTAACCGGCCCAAAAGTAGTGCTGAGGTTGAGCATTATCTCCCTTTCCCCCTGTCTGGGGAAGAATTCAGGACATCGAGTATTTGTGATAAACCGTGTGAAGAATGTAGTGATAGATTGTGATAAGTGCAGTTTAGGGTGCTACAGCTAGACCTAACTTAATTTAGGGGATCAACTAGGGACACCAAGGTACGTGAGACAGACCTTGTCTTCCGGGGCACCAAACACGCAAGACAGTAGGACTATTTACTGTTCCAACTGTGGAGTAAAACAAGTGAATTGAAAAAGGAGGCTGCCTGGGAGGGTGGGATTTCACTGACTGACATTTGACAGCTGTATAAGATGATTTTGCCAGGGGCATTGTAGCCAGAGAGAACTGAATACACAAAGCAAAGTGAGAGCAACCTGGTAGGTGTGCCTGGAATATTGGCCCAGAAAAGCCATGTGGCCAGGTCATCAAGGCCTTAAATGCCATTCTCAGAAGGGTCACCTTTACCCTGTAGCCAACAGGAAGGATTGGAAAAGCTTAAAACAAGAGTGTTCATTGTGTTTTATGAGACAATGGAATTTAAATTAATGAGGCTTTACTGTTGATCAGTTGGCCTCGTGGAAAGCTTTAAAGTGCCTCAACTATAATAACCAAATAACATTTTATGTATTCTGTCTATGCTGCCTCTCTGTACGTTAAACCTGGAAATTTGACATACAGAAATTCCCAAGAACAGCTGGAAAGGTCAGAAAATATCAGCCCATACATCTCTTCTGCTTGACTTCCAAATACCTCCTGTACCGGAGCCTGTTTGTGAATGAGGACATTTTCCCAGCGAGCTGACTGGGCCATCAAGCAGTCTGGCAGGGCCAGCTCAGGGGTAGGGGGCCATTCCAGGGGTTAGTCCTGCTCACAGGACTAACTGAGTGTAGACCCTCCTCATCTTGAGAGGAGTCACCACCTACATGCAGAACGTGTGAGGTGAGGGGTGCCCCCCACCCCAGACCCTGTGCTTGGTCCTGGACTGGAAGCCTCGGGCTTCCATCATGGAGCTTTGCTGACTAGTTCTTACGTACTCACAGGACTTTTTATATCACTTCATTCAGGATCTTCATCATATACACACGCACACACACACCCCTAAATATGCTTGTGTTCGTTTCGATCTCTCTCTCTCTCCATCTCCCTCTGTCTCTGTCTGTCTGTCTCTCTCTCTCTCTTTCTCTCTCTCTCTCTCTCTCTCTCTCTCTCTCACACACACACACAAACACATTCTCTTCCCCTCACTCTCTGTCTCTCTCTCCTCCTTCTCTCTGTCTCCATCTGTCCCCAAACATGTAATTGTTGGGTTCCTGATCAAGCCGTTTAATGAGAACCAAAGTGTAACTTTTCACTACATAATGAGCTTGGCACATTTTTGTGACAATGTAACAGCCTTCACCACTGCTTCAAAGCCCCATTGGAAATCTTTCTCTCTGGAACCAGGGGCAGTTCTGTCGATTCATGTGCAACATTTATTGAATGCTTTCTATGGCCCTAGCACTATACCAAATGATTTTTTTTAATGTATGGTTTTTAATACATGCACAGAGTTAAGAAACTTTTAAAGGTGTGAAACCTTATACAATAAGAAGTAAGACTTCCTCCCTCCACTACCTGAATTTCTCTTCTTAAAATTGTTCAATAACTATGGTAGTTGGTTTTTTGTGTTTTCCAGAGATATGTTTTGCAATTTACAAGCATATTTATGTGATTTTTAACACAAATGACTAAATATTTCTACATAATTTTCCCTTTCAAATAGGAAATATGTAGGGGAGTTGCCCCATTTTATAGATGACGTCATTGAGACTGAGTATAATTGACTTGCTGAGGGTTACGTAGTAAATGGCAGGTCTGAAATTTAGACTAGGAGTTCTGGTTTTAAGTGAGACTGAACCAAGATTCACAGGTACCCCAGGCAAGCTGATGATTGGTCCTCCGAGCGGGTTCTCTTTGACCCACTTCAAACCCGTCTCTTTGAGTTGTTAGTTCACCATCTATCTAGATGAGGAGGTGAGAGCCTCACAGAGGAAGAACAGAGATAAGTAGCAAATGTACCCTTTTTCTCCTCCCAAGCAGTTTAGCTCTGGCCCTCAAATTGCTGATACCACCCACGAAATGGTATATAGCCAGACCCTTCTTCCCCAGAAGGCGAGTAGGGACCCTGGGTTGCTAACTCAGGCTCAGCCCCATCCAAACTTATTACTCTAGCATTCACATTTCTAGTGATGTGTCGGCTTCCCTTTGGTGCTTGAGTCCCCACGCAGGTTGGCAGCCCAACCTGACCCATACCTTTACTTGCCCCAGGTGCTGGGTGGGTGCCAGCGCTCTGTCAGTGGTCCTGTATCCTTCACAGGTCAGAGCTATGCCACACTGGGAGCAGAGCAGACCCATCTTAGGCCACCTGGTGTTCAGAGAGCCCAGACTTCTATCCCTGGAGTGGTAGAGGCTCTCAGAGCTGCTCAGTCATTCCTATCACTCCCCTCGTTGTGACAGCAGCAGTGACTGTCGGGGTCATTGTGCAACCAGATGTAGTGCTTACACTCTCAGTGGGAGTTCTCAACATAACTCGTCAGGATGGCCTATTAGGTGATTGACAGGTTGGGAAGAAGGAGCTTGACCCATGGGAACTCTGCGCTGAAATGTCTGTGTGGCTAGCAGCTTCGTTACAATGCCCCTAAAAGCTCGGGGCACCTGCTAAGGTGCACCTTAAGAAGGGCTGTTGTCTAACCAGAAATGCAGGGGTCTAACACTCTCCCACAGAGAAAGGCTGACAGAAGACCAAACTCTGTTTTTAAATTGTGGCTGTATGCTCAGAATTTTAGTTCCTAAAAAAAAAAAAAAAAAAAAATTCCTGGTGCTGACAAGACTGAGCTGTATTGCATGACTCTTTTTATTGTTAAATTTATTGGGGTGACATTGAGTAATACATGTGTTGCATGACTTTCGTGTTTGTCATTTTTCTTAACTGGCAGGTAATAAGGAGGGGACGCATTCTACATTCTGGGTGCTGCTGAGTATCCTTCTGGGAGCTGTGGCCATGCTGTGCAAAGAGCAAGGGATCACTGTGCTGGTAAGACCCACGACACAGTCAGGGCCTGCTCTGTATGCACCCTGCCTCTCCTATATAAACAGATTGGGCTGGCCCTGCCTGTGTGACCTCCTCTATTGCACCCCATTGCTGGCCTACCATCGTAGACCTTTCTGGACCAATTACTTGTCCTCTCACAATCCTGGTGTCTCACATGGGAATTGACCGTCTCAGCTGACTATCCTTAGCGACTGGTGGAAATGAAGATTGGGAAAAGTTCTTAAAGAGTAGAGCTCTGTTCTCTGGACCAAGTCATGTAGAAAAAAATAAAAGAATGGTTTGAATTTTCTTAGCTCCTCCCATATTTCAGCAGTCCTAAATACAACGTGGACTGACCCCATTGATGCTTCTGGTCCTGATTAAACAAGCATTGAGTGTATGTTATGTTATACGTGGCTTCGACCGGAAATATGAAAGAGGAGAGGAGATGACCTTTGAAGAGTAGAGACACACACCTCCATGGTGTGATCTGCATTGAACCCCCAGGAAGGGAGAGGCATTGAAATCCACTTTTCTTTTTCTCCATTCTAGCCAATTTCCTGCCTTACATTATTAGCAGAAAATCTAGAAATTAGGGGTGTGAGCAGAGGTAGAGAAATAAAAAACAAAGATGTGAGATGTGCATGGCTCTTACTGGAATACCTTGGGAAAGAAAGAGCAGTAAGAGCTATCTGGGGTTTGACACAAATCAAGGCAAAGATCAGTGTTTTGTTTCAATTTATGATGCTAAGGTTAGCTAGCTAGAAAATGGTATTGAAAGGATTACTTTCTGTGCAAAGATACATGAAATTTCCTGAGTTACTATTTAAAAATTTGCTTGAAACCAGCATTTCTCAACCTTGATATTATCAACATTTTTGGGCTGGATCTTTTTTCTTTTAGGGGGCTGTCCTGTGCATTGTATGACGTTTAGCTGTATCCCTGGCCTCTACTCACTAATGCCAGTAAGACCCCCTCAGTTGTGACAACCTAAAATGTCTCCAGACATTGCCAAGCATCTGCTGAGGGGCAGAGTTGTCCAATTGAGAATCACTGCTCTGAACCTTGCTTCTCAAAGTGTGGTTTGAGGACCAGTAGCATCAGCATCATCTGGGACCTTATTAGAAACGTAAGGTTTCAGACCTTACCCCAGGCCTGCTGAATCAGAATCTCCACTTAACAAAGTTCCAAGGTGACTCCCATTAATGTTTGAAAAGCACGAAAGAATTAGGTTGAATTTCTAGGAATAAACATGTGGTGAAATATAGCTGTTTTCAAAAATTTGATTAGAATGTGGACATTTGAATGATTTATTTAAATGAGAAGGAGACGTAAGTGCCAAACTTGTATTTGACTTAGTCGTCATGACGACATTACCCCATCACCCTTTGGTGACTGTCCTTTAGCTCACAGGCAGAAAAGCAACCAGTGTAAAAAGACAGCGGCAGCTCACAGGGAGCTTTTGCCCTCTAAAAATGGTTTAAACCCACACAGAAATGGTCTTCTGTGACCCACTAAAATCATGTTTCATGTGGGTGAATAAAATCAGGATTCTTGAAAATAATTAACCCAGCACTGGCCCGTGTATTGGATAATTAATGGCTACCAGCATTTCTGAGAGAGGGTTAAGTAGGAATGTCATCCTTGCGCTGAAAGCCATGAATTACTACTGGTTTCTGATGATTTATGATCTTCTTTGCCACAGAGCCCCATATTAAAAAGACCCACGTCATTCAGGGGCAGTGTTATCCAAATATGCTGTATGTAGATACATCATCTGACCACTTTATTGGGCAAGGAGTGGTGCTAGGTGACGTTGTCTGCAGCAGTGACATCTGTGGAAAGCCTATTGCAGATTAGAAAATAGACTCCAAGGCTCCTCTAGCCTTTAGCCTGTAACTACAGGTGTAATAGCTGCTGGAAAGGAGCTATCATGGTGGTATTGGAAGCTTGATAGCATGGGTGGAGCTACAGTATCACACTCAGCATGCAGTGGCATCATCACATAATTGTAGTTATTTATCATTCATCTAACAGTCATGGGCACGGGCTTCACATGACAGAGGTAGCCGTCCTCCACACAGTTACCTAGGCTGGCAAAGGCTCTGCCACCTTCAGTGTGTGGTTCCCAAAGTCACTCTGATCATCTCCATTGTCTCCATCACAGCCAGCTGGAAGGAGAAACCGAGTGGTGGAGTGTGTGCAGATTTGTAACCAAACCTCCGAGATGAGGCAGTTTCACTTCTATCCATGTTCCATCGGCTGGAACTCAGTCACATGTCCATACTTAACTGCAGGGGAGGCTGGGAAATGCAATCTGGCCATTTAAGAACAGAACAGATAAGAACAGAAAGCTGGTAGACAATTAAGAGTCTGAACTTGAGAGACCTGCAGAGGCCCATCAGAGACTATTCTACATGTTCTGCTCCTACTTCTGCTATACTTGCTGAAGTCAGTTAGCACTTCAGGTTTTTGAGGTGTAATTACTTATGTGGCTGGATTTCTGAGGTCGATGCTTCCTGTATGTTATAGGCGTAGTAACTGCCCAGGTAATCACTCTGTTATACCAATAAAGAGACTGTAAGCAGGAAACAGAAGGAAGGAAATATCCCTGTTGATGTCCGAATTTCTAGCTATCCTGAATCTTATAGTACTCTTACATGCAGACTATGAAATTATGACTAACAGAAATTACTAGCTAATAAATTTGTTATAATATATTACCATGGGCTGATTTCATAGGAAAAATAAGGTTTTTTTTTAAGAGCTGAAGAGATCTCCCATAATTATCTAATCTACATTCCTTGTCTAGATTCAGCAATAAAATTGTGAAGTATAATTGCTTACCTAATCAGTTAGGCGCTCCCACCTCTGATTGCCTTGTTTTTCTTCCTTAGGGTTTAAATGCAGTCTTTGACATCTTGGTGATAGGCAAATTTAATGTTCTGGAAATTGTCCAGAAGGTACTACATAAGGACAAGTCATTAGAGGTGAGTATATACTTTTGTCTTCCCCCAGACATGGAAAATGTCAAGTACCAGCTGATTTAAAATGCCATTTTTGAAGGGTTTTTTTTTTGGATTTTGAATGCTAAAATAGCCAGCCTTTTAAAGCACAGTGTCAACGCAATTCAGGCAGAATCGCTGCACATTTGTATCTGGCTTGGCCGCACTTTTGTTTGAAAATCTTTGACATCAGGGGCTTTGTGGTATCCTTTCAGAATACTGGCGTGCTCAGGAATGGGGGCTTCCTCTTCAGAATGACCCTGCTGGCCTTGGGGGGCGCAGGGGTACTCTACATGCGCTGGAAAATCATGGGCACTGGCCCGCCGGCGTTCACAGAGGTAGACAACCCTGCCTCCTTTGCCGACAGTATGTTGGTCCGGGTGAGTTCTGAGTCCTTCGGCCACATTGCTAGATTCTTCATCCCTTCTCCTCATCTCATTCCTAGCACACCCACAAAATCCCTAGTAAATGGAACACCTCTGTATTTGTTTGCTATTGTGAGGGATAGTCTAGCATGGAACCCCTTTTTATTAGGTCATTTAGAGGGGATTAGCCCCTTGTATTTCCATTCTAATCACTACTAAAGATTAATTTCTAAGGTCAGATTTCTTGCCAACCTTGTTAAAGTGTCCCCGAATCCTATTGCTTTTGTCATAAAGGAAATTGATGTGGCAGGGTTAAAACAAGACATAACAATATTGATGGTATCTTTAAAAGTCTAATGGTGTCAAGACTCTCTTATAAAGTTTTGCTTTTTTTGAAGACAAGTGTATCAAGCCACAGATTCTTAGTGGTACATTTCTTGGAGACAGAAATCAAGAGAACCACCATAGAATCTTATTCTTAGGTGGCCCTTGGGTCTCAAATTGCCTGGGTCACAGACTTTGGACATCACTCATCAGACATAGTTTGACCAGAAATGTAACAACAATATAGCAGAGTCTGGTGGCCATGCTGTATTTTTCTCTATTAAAATCTGGATTCATTTAATAAATTGCAAACTGTAGCGCCATGTCCAATGTAGAAAGTGACAACACTTTATTTTATACAACTCTTCTTCCCTAGAACAGAAGCATATAGATGCCTCAAAAGTAAAGTTAGGGTATATACACATTTTTTTCAAGTTCAGTATCAAATAAATGTTTGTTTTCCTTTTGACTGACAGGCCATAAACTATAATTACTACTATTCATTGAATGCCTGGCTGCTGCTGTGCCCCTGGTGGCTGTGTTTTGATTGGTCAATGGGCTGCATCCCCCTCATTAAGTCAGTCGGTGACTGGAGGGTAATTGCACTAGCAGCACTCTGGTTCTGCATAATTGGCCTAATATGCCAAGCCCTATGCTCCGAAGACAGTCACAAGAGAAGGTAAGAGGCAGTGCTGAATTTTAACTTCCACAGTGGGTCGAGTCAGAAGCATTTTGCTAAATGCAGCACTGATCATTTTAACGATTTTGTGGAAGTAATGTCTAAGGACATTTATGCCTAGGATGAGTTCATCCATTTAGAATCCATTGCTGGCTTCAACTAGTAGGGAGTGAACTTGGAAGAGGGGGATTGGATGACTGCTTTATCTCCCCTCCCCCTTTTCCGTGAAGTAGCATTTTGAGATCCTTTTCTCGGTAGGTGGTAAAGAGTAATTTATGGTCAGAACAGAGTGTAATTGATGTGTGCTGTGCCCATAATTTCACAATTCTCCTTCAGAAAACCCTGGTGGATGCTATAGTGATTCCTTCTGTTGTTTGGTGCAAAATAAACTGCTGCCCCAAAGAGACTATATATTCTTTCTCACCAAAATAAGAGGGGAAAAAGGTATTGAGAAAATAATTGGGGGGAAAACAAATACGTTTCATGAGAAAGAAAACTATTTAAGGTAATTTCCTTTATGCATAAGCGTTTATGGAATTAGATTTAGTAATTTCTCAAAATAAATTAAGTTTTAGGTCTCCCTATGTCTTAAATTGGTTTATAATTCTAAAAGGTCAGCAGACTTTTGCCCAGTTCACTTACACATGTGCAATAAGTTTTTATTTTTAAAATACTGTTGACACAGGGTTCAGGAAGGAGCTGCCAAATTTGATTTAGCTTTCCAGTTCATCTTCTTGTGTCATGTGGGATATTAGAAATCGTACCCTAGTTCCAAAAATGTTTCATTGCTAGCTTTCTTTTTGCTTGACTGAAATTGGTGATGATACAGTCCCCCAAATGATATTAGTTTATTTCAGATTTTATAAAGTTTAAACTAGTTAAGTATTATTATTTCTGTTACTTTGGGGGGGTTCCCATGAAAACTATATTGGACTAATTAGGACCAATTTCCACTGGGCTATTTAATGCCTATGTGGTTTGAAGTGTAGTTAAGAGGTTAAGAGTAAGTGAATTAATAAGGCCTCACACATGTCATCATTCTAACCTTTATTGATATGAATAGTGCAACTTAAAAGTTTTATCCTTCTGTGTGATGCTAAGTGCCTTAGTAAGATTTTTTGTCTTATCCTAATACTGCCAGGCTGAACCCTCTCTGCTGATGACAACTTTTTGCTGCCGAAAGTACCTTTTCTCAACTTATGGCTTGGGGAAGAAAGGTCTTTAATATTATTTTAATGTTCAGTAGGACATTTTTCTTAAGAAGTCTGAAAATAGCCATTTTAAGTACTTTTCATTTTCTAGGATCCTTACACTGGGCCTGGGATTTCTCATTATCCCATTTCTTCCTGCAAGTAACTTGTTCTTCCGAGTGGGCTTTGTGGTGGCTGAGAGAGTTCTCTACCTCCCCAGCGCTGGATACTGCATGCTGCTGACTCTTGGATTTGGAGCTCTCAGTAAACATACTAAGAAAAAGGTACTGGCCAAGAGGGGTGCCATTCATAACCAAGACGTTTAGATGAATTTTCCTACTGACATTTACCATCTCTCTCTATTCTTTAGAAACTAATTGCTGCTCTCATACTGGGAATTTTATTCATAAACATGCTGAGATGCATGATTCGTAGCGGTGAGTGGCGGAGTGAAGAACAGCTTTTTAGAAGTGCCCTGTCTGTGTGTCCTCTCAATGCTAAGGTATGTTAGCTGCCATGTTTCCTTAGAAAGACATTACTAGAAAATGTTTTGAGTTCAACAACTGAAGAAGAAGAAACTTTACCTTCAGACAGAATCTAGCATAAGACCATACTTGGGATTTTCTTTGTTTTTTGTTTTATGATTATGATAAAATTTATTAAAATGCTGCTTAGCCAAAATAATTCAAAAGAAATTATTAAAACCAGAAAATGTCAATGAAACAGCAGATTACTTAGACAAGGTTTTACTCATCTTCCAGTGGGTCTGCTTACCTTTTGAGGTGGTGGCAGAGGAGCTGACACCCACATCAGTTGGGCTAGGGGCTGGGGCACAGAGTTGAACTATTTAAAGCACAGTTTTCAAAACATGAGCTCTGACCGTAGCATTACCTCGCCTCCTCCAATCTGTAACTTGAAGATGATAATGCCTATGAATGAACAACAGTTTGGTTCAGGAGGTTTAAATTATGCTGTGTGGTGTGCAGTAGAACACATTTATGTCATTGTGATTTCTTTGTTAAACTGAGTAAAAACGAATAGACTTTAAAATTGGCAGTGTTTTTGCTGAAGCAATCTGAGAGGAATTTGTTTCACTTCTATTCTTTATGAATCCAAACTCTTAGTGTAACCAGCTGTGCCCCTTTGGGTGAAACGACACTTTTTTGAATTTTCAGTGCCCTTGCCTGTAAAGGGGAGTGTAATGGCTCTCTCCTGGGTTTGTTATGAGGCCTTAATGAAATATGGTGTCTTACGTGCCCTAACAAGGTAGTTAGAACATAGTATGTGCTCAAGAAATGTTAGCTTTCTTAGGCTCACATTAGTCTTGGTTAAATGATGAGAAGGGAATGTTGCTTGCTCAAAATAGGATGCCAAGGGGATAGGTAGAAGAATTTCTGTGAATATAGATCATTATTATTACTAAACAATGATTCATTCTCTCTTGGTTTGTCAGAAGTAGAGCTTCCTAGGATACTCCATATGAGATCTTCAGGGGCTTAAAAAAAGGAGCTCTTTGGAGGGCTGTCTCATTTTTACATTCTAAATTTAAGAAAAATAATAATTTTTCTTAGGTAAAATTATATAGATAAATCTAATGGTCAACATCTTATTGTGACCTTGAAGCGAAGAATAGTCTTAAAGGTACTGACTCCTTGTTTGTCTTTTTCTTGGATTAAAAAATCTTGTTCATGTTTTATAGTTAAGAGACTTGAATGAAAGAGTGAATTACTTCAGACTTTTGTGGTTAATTTGATTTGCCAACCTATCCATTTGTTTTATGCTACTAAAAATAAATTGTCTGTGATTTGATTTCATAAATGTTAATAGATTTACTTTATTTTTACTTTTCTGTTTGAATAGCAGTAATTACCCCTTCTGTCTATACAGTTCTTCCCCACAAGGAACTCAGATTTCATTGTAGCGGCCCTATAATTAATCTCCATTATCCTCCCTCTAAGGTTTTTAGGTATTATTTTCTTTATTTTTCCAAATGGGAGAAACTGAGGCATAGAAAAATGGAACCGAGGTTATCTGGGTTAGTAATCTATGTGCTAGATAGAGGCCTCTTATGGCACAGTGCCCAGGTTACTCTAGTAAATGGGGAGGGTGGCAATGGGACATATGTGATGTTTGAGCCTCTCTGTCTGCCCTAGTAATGTGACTTCATATGTTGTAGGCTAGAAAACAAAGGGCATGCACACAATTATGTGTCTATTTCTGTAGTTTTCTCTCTTTAATTTAAAACAGGTGTACTTAGGAAACCTCATGTTCAAAATGGGCATGGTGGTAATAGTTTGTTCTAAGAACTTTTTCAGGAACACCATTCAGCATGAGCAAAATAGAGCTTTTGTTTTGTTTTTACTTCTGCTATAAATTGAAATGGAGTAAAATTATCTTTACATCTTTTTTTTGGAAAAAACGATGTTGATTTCAGGGAAGAGATCTCATCAGCAAGATGCTGGTTTCATTCAACTCCATTACAGGAGACACATTTTCTGTGCTAGATCCACTTTATATTCATTAAATATTAACTAAGCAATTGACACCTGGTTCTAGACTAGGCCCAGATGTACAAACTGAGACTTGTCTTTCTCAAAAGATTGCAACATCCATGTAGGTGGTACTGGTTTGTGGTCTGCATTTCGATTACCCACAGTGCCTTACCTGTAGGTGCTCTATATTGGTGAATGAATCGAGCCAAACGGAAATTAAATTCCTTGAGCCTACTATAGATGAGATACCAAGAATCTAATTATATTTAGTCATGTTTAGTTTTTAAGGCTTTAAAGTATATGGCACTTTGTATCAACTCTGTGATACAAGTCTAAGGTCTCTTAACAGTGAAAAGGGTTCATATTCCACAATGCGATATTTCCTTAAGGCATGACCCAGGATAGATGAGAGGATTTTATCCATGTTTATGTGTTTATATGTTTGAAACATCTTAAGTTTCGCATCCACCGTTGGCAGAATATTAGAAACAAACGGGTTTTGGTGCTTGTGTTAAAGGTGCCTTCCATTCCTGATGCTTTTACTTTGTTTGCATTTGCATGTCACTGAGTCGCAGTGGTGGTTTCGTCTGTGGCTGATGTGCTGGTTCATTGCTCTGGCATGCATCACAAAGGCTAGAGGGAAAGTTCAGGAATAAATAGGCTTTTTCAATCTTTTACCTTTCATGGAAACGAAAAGCACTCTTTCTTTAAACACTGTTTTAAGACCTGTTTGTTAGGGTTGTTTTGTTTTATATTTTTTTGCAAGGGGTTATCTAGGCAGCTGTCTTCTGTTCAAATACTTCGCTTCATATAAGCCACAGGTTAAGGCTGACCTTTGGACCGACCTCTTTACCAGTCCTTAATTTTGGCACCTTGCCTTCTGGGGCTGTATCAGATTTTTAACTAGTTCCATTGAAATAACTGCAGTCTGAATTTCCAGAGTCTCCCCTGATTTTCTGGTCTCTGGCATTCAGGGTATATAACAGAGGGTGTATAACAGAACACTGTCTGTGCTGCAGAGGGCACTTGAACTCTTTGTGTGAGCTTTTTATTGAGAAAACAGAATTTCCCCATAACAAAGGAAAGCAGCAGGAGCTCAGGGGCGGAAGAGGCGGGAGTGCTGGAGTCTGTGCAGAGCTGTATTTGTATTCTGGGGACCACAAGCGCATCACTCACAGATCGGATTCTCCAATTCCGTTCTTTTGTGTGTGGGAGAGGAGGTGAAGTAACACTTCCAGTCTGGGGCTAAGGGAGGCATAAATCAAACCATTTGGAGCATACTTTTCAAAACGTGTATTCGACCATAGCATTAACTAGCCTCCAAGCTGTAATTTGAGCATGATAATACCTATGAGTGGACAATAATTTGGTTCCGTTTAAATTATGCAGTGTGCTGTTCAGTAGTACACATTTCCATCACCTAGAGTATCCCTGCTTGTGATACCTTTTGTTAGATAAGGTAAAAATAAATATGTAGCCTTTAAAATTGGCAGTTAAAAACGAATCTCTGTTACATATGTACTTAAAGAATGTCACTCATACTGCTCCATGCAAATATTTCCTTCCAGAAATATTAGGATTTTCGAAAATGTGCTCCAACTGTACTTTAAGATTGATGAGGCAGGATGTGGTTATATTTCAGAAGGGGTTTTTTAGTGTTCCAAGTAATGCTAGTTGAATATGTTCAAACAATTATTGTATTTCATGATATATTAGTTCACTATGACAAAATACCACAGACAGGGTGGCTTAAACAACAGAAATCTATGTTCTCCCAGTTCTGGAGACATGAAGGCCAGGACCACTGTGTCAGCAGAGTTGATTTCTCTAAGGCCTCTTTCCTTGGCTTACAGATGGCCCCTTCTGACTGTATCCTCACATGGCCCATCTTCTGTGCACACACATTTCTGATATCTGTGTGTCAGAATTTTCTCTTATAAGGACAGACACCAGTCATATTGGATTGGGGCTACCCTAAGGACCTCGTTTTAACTTAATGACCTCCTTAAAGACCTTGTCTCCTAATACGGTCACATTCCGAGGTGCTGGAGTTTGGGACTTCAACATATGAATTTGTGGAGATACGATTTATCCTGTAATACACAAAAAAAGACATTTTACTTTAAGAAAAGTAATAGATGATATGAATAAGTAGTTCTAGAAATCACCTTTAATTGCTCCATCTATCACCAACACCCTAATAAAAGGGTGAGAAGAAACAGAGGCTTTGGATCCTGGATTCAAATTCAGCACCAGAACCTTGGGTAAGCTGCCTAACAACACTGGAGCAGCCCCTCAACTTGGAAGGGAAGGCAATAGAGCATCCTGTCAGGACTACTGTGAAGAGGAGAGACTATATGTATTCAGTGCCAACCCCTGCACTGGTTCATGGTGACCCCAGCACCTGCTCACGGCTGGTGTTTCTGTTATTGCTATTAGTCACACTTAACACACTCAATTGATAGAATTTCTATAGCATCTCTCCTGAGATTGCTATTGGCCTTTACATGATAAGCCTCCAAGAGGAGCTTATGATCAATAAATACTTTCGATAATAGTTTGTTTTCATGAGTCAGTTTTGTTGCCCTGGTCTTAGTTTAGGCCCCAGCTCCTTTCCTTGTAATTTATTCTGAACCAGTGTATTCTTGAGAAGATGCCGTAAGTTGGCCACCCTAGTGCCTTCACATTAAGATGACCCGAGAATTTCTAGTCAGTTTGCAGCTGTGAGTCCTATTTCATCTAGTCTACTTTAACACCCTCTTTAATTATTAAAAGTTCTCTTTTTTAGAAAATTGAGGTAAAAGTCTCATAACATAAAATTAATCATTTTAGTTCTTCAAAAATTAAAAATAGAATTACTACATAATCCAGCCATTCCACTTCTAGGGATATATACACACATATATCTCCACAGGAATTGAAAGCAGGATCTCAAAGATATATTTGAACACCCATGTTCATAGTGCATCAGTCACAGTAGCCAAAAGGTAGAAGAAACCTAAGTATATCGACAGATGAATGTATAAACAAAATGGTATATCAATACAATGGAATATTATTCAGCTTTAAAAAGGAAAGCAATTCTGACACATGCTACAACATGGATGAACCTTGAGGACATTATGCTAAGTGAAATAAGCTAGCTTTAAGAAGACAAAAATTATATGATTTCACTTAGATGAGGTATCTAGAATAGTCAAATTCATAGAAACGAAATATAAAATGGTGGTCAACCTAAGCCCTAGTCGGGGACAGATGTGTAAGAGAGGAGAGGGAGTCAAGGGTTTAACAACAAAACCAGCCCAGCTACCTAACTTTTTAGTTTTCTCTCTTAAGTTCCTTCTGTTATTCTGTTATACTCTTCTGTTATACTTTAGTGGTATCATCTGCTTGTTACCGCTGTTTTTGACCCTTTTCTTACAGGGTAGGGATTAAAGCACAAGCAAGCCCCTGGCAGAGCCTCTGTAGGGCTTTACCTAAAGTTCTGGTGGGTGGTCCTTTTTTTTTTTAATACCATTACCTTTTGTTTTCAGTTAGAAGATATGATAGGTATCACTGCTCTGAACAAAGAAATCTATCAGCCAATGGCCAAGTTTTTATCTATATTTTCAGGTTCACTACAATGTTGGCAAAAACCTGGCAGATAAAGGCAATCAAACAGCTGCTATCAGATATTACCGGGAAGCTGTAAGGTACTGTCTCATTTATATACATGTCTTGTTTTAACGTTCTAGGTTTAAAAACCTGTCCCCTTAAAGACCCCAAGTTTAACATATCATTACCAATTTCTGAGGGTTTAGCAAAAACTACTGAGTATTAACAGACAGCTTGGTTTCTCTCTCCACTGTCAGATTAAATCCCAAATATGTTCATGCCATGAATAATCTTGGAAATATTTTAAAAGAAAGGAATGAGCTACAGGAAGCAGAGGAGCTGCTGTCTTTGGCTGTACAAATACAGTAAGCATTGTTTTTATAATTATGCTAGTGGCAAAGAAATGAGCTCCTACATTCTGTGGTCTAAGCCTTTCTTTTCTTTGCTTCTTTCAAATGCTCTTCCAGGCCAGACTTTGCTGCTGCATGGATGAATTTAGGCATCGTGCAGAACAGCCTGAAACGGTTCGAAGCAGCCGAGCAAAGTTACCGGACAGCAATCAAACACAGGAGGAAATACCCAGATTGTTACTACAACCTCGGGCGTTTGGTAAGTGTTTGATGGCCTTTAGATGCAAAGAAAAGCTTGTTTTTTTTCTTTATTTATAATAAAGTGATGGTAGTAACACCCCTCCTAGCACTTTCCAGCATATAAAGTTCCTTCACATAGATTTATCTCACTTGAAATTAGCTGTTTGATTTCCTTATATTTTACTTTTAAAGATCTAATTAAAGAACCTCCAACTTGAATTAGCTAAGAGATCACACAGGCAATAGGTCAAACCAAGCAATAAATTATAATTTTTAAAGTTCCTTGTGCCCTATAAAACAGTTCTCCAGTGGTAACTTTCCAGATAACATTAATATCTCTGTTTTTAAAACACAACTAAAAACTGAGATTAACAAAACAAACCCATAACGTGATTTCTGAACTTCCAACTTCTTCCAGGGACAGCTCCTTGCACCCCAGGTTATTCCTGTGTGATAACTGTTCTCCCCGAAAAAGAATTCTGAGGAGGGCACAAGATTTATGTGAAAGAGTTTGGAGATTATTCAATGGAAATAGGAAATAATGTGTTCCATGGTGACTTTCCTTTTTTTTAGTTATTGACAGAATATAAAGGTGATTTCTGTGATTTTCTTTTTTTAATTATTTATTAATTAAATAAATATTATAGCAATAGCTATACATTAAGTTCAAGAACCTTAAAATCTGAAAAAAATATTGCTAAATGATGGTGAAACAGATTCTGTCATTGTTTCTGAAAAGCTTCTATGAGGATGAACAGCTTAATTATTATAGCTCTTGATTTTCTTTATAATAAAGAAAATTACTACATACCAGTGAGATGATGGAGGTGGTAACTATGCTTATTGTGGTCATCATTTTGTAACATGTGTATCAAATCATCATATAGTACACCTTAAGCTTATATATGTTATTTGCCAGTTATATCTCCATAAAGCTGGGGGTGGGGGGAGGACTTAGCCACAAATAGCAACATTCTTTAAATAAGATGGTTATAGTCTCCCTTCAATCAACCCTTTAGTTTTGACTACAAGAAACCAAATATATATGTCCCTAATATATTTAGTTTTTATATTTAATAAAATTGTTAAGGGAAAAACTTTTTGCTCATTTTAGTCAAACCAAAACACATGTATAGTGTTGTGATTTTTAAAAGACGTTTGTATATAATTTTCCAGATTTTATCCAGCCTACCTCAGAGGTGGGATTGCACCAAAGCTATTTTAAAGAGATGCCTATTTATCCTCATTTTAGAGACCTGAAGCATCATGACCTCGGGGAGTTCTTGTGTTATCAAGACCAGTGGTTTCCAAAACTGGTTGTACATCCAAGTCATCGCACCCTACATCCGATTTACGGGATCAGAAGCCCCACAGGGATCTGTATTTACAAAAACAAGCCAACAAAATTCCTTGGGTGATTCCACTACTCTGTTATTGGCCCTGCATTTGGAAAGCAGATCTGTCTGAACATTGAGCTGTCTGCCAGGTCAGAGCAGAAAGACTGTTTGGGGAGAGCAACCTAGAAAACATGAACTGCTTTATGGGAAAACCAGTCTTCAGTTGTACCTTGATGGGACTGTGTTTGGTCTTCACTGTTTGTTTCTAGACTGGGTAGCCATGATTGTGTGAATCAAGGAAGGTAGAATTTTATGAATGGAGGATACAAAGTGGCAAGAACAGGTGACTAAAGATGAAATTTTGCCTCTCCTACTCTGTGCTTTAAATGGGTAGATGCTGCTTGTATTATAAATTTTGAAGTGGCTTGCACGTTTTTATTCAAAATATAGAAAATATGATTTATCATAGAAAGATACCATCTCTATATACTTGTGTGAACAAGAGAAATTATTTCTCCCTGGAAACAGAAGGAAGGTGGCAGTAATGTGACTGAACCTTGGAAGAGCATGACGTTTAAACGAGGAAGATTGATATTCCTATTGTCCCATGTAGCTTTCTCTGAAGCCACTTACGTTGTTTGCATTTCTTTTATGTTTTATGTGTGCTTTATGATCTAGTTACATACTTCGATGTTGAAACAGCTTTCTCTATGAAACCTAGTTTTTGAAGAGAGGTTAAACTATTCTAGTGACAAACCATCGTAGGAGAGAAAAAAAAATCTTTCTCCTCTACTCTCCTGGGTTCTCTGACTGGAGTGATGCAAAATAGACTGACCACAGATAGATTAACAAAACAACATTTTATTAACATATGCAGTGAGCGCCCATACTCTGGAGAAATTCAGTGATGAGTAATTCAAAAGGATGGTTGAACTTGGGCGAACCTAGCATCTTAACAGAGAACAATACGTTTGTAGAGAAGTGACAAGACAAAGAGATTTTAGGTTCCCAAGGGTGGCATAAGTATATGGAGGAAACTAATGAAATGAGATTTGTTTGTGCAACTATGGCTTCCTCATGGCCATAAAGCTTTCCCAGAAGAAAGGATTTATGGCAGTCCTCATTTCCCAGAAATTGCTACTTTTAGTCTGATCAAGGAGGCTTCAGTAAAGCTTCTTTCTGTATCCGTTGAATAGCAAATGCTTTCAGTGTAATATTCCTTATGCCAAAATGGTATGTTTGGAGTGACATATTTTGATCCCCTACATTGTTCTCTCTGGGGAGGGGAAGGTGGAAAACTTCACCATAATGATATAAGTAGAGACCAAAAAATTCAACCATATGCAAAGTAGAGTGGACCCTTGCAGAGTTAATGAAATCAGAATAAGGGCTAGTGGGGGATGGGAGCAAATTGGGTTTTATCAGAATCCTTGCTTTGGTGCTTACTGCAGGGGTTACTGTCTCTATTTACTGTGTCTATTATACTAGTACTTGCATGACATATACTTGATATCCATATGAATTCTTTTTTTTTTTTTCTTTCTTGGGAGGTAGCTCTTGTTTTAGATCATTGCTTGCAAAGTGATTGTATCTGCAGCTTTTAGGCTATGCTTTAAAGTTCTAATTCTTAATAGTCTTATTCCCTCCCCTAGTAGCTGCCTGTCACTGCAATTCCTTGGGATTCGGATATAGAGAATTTGTGTTAAATGAGCCTTCTGTAAGACCTATAACCCAAGAAAGGAGGATGGAATATAAAATACAGGATTTCATCCTGTGCTCCAGTCCTGGAATTCACTCCTACTTTCACACAGAAGATAATGTGTAGTATTAAATAGCTCAAGAGCTTGTACAGCTCTCTGTGTATATTGTTTACTAATTATGCTACCGTGAAATGATCTTCCTATGTACCCTTCTGCCAACTGTTCTTGCTTATTGAAAGATTTTGCTCTCCATTGTTGTTTAATTATCCAGCTTTTGCCTGCTTGACAGCTTAAAAGCCTTAAGAGCTTAATCTTTAACAGCTCGACCAACACATTTATATATTGGTGAATAAGGGGAACTTAATAACTTAAAAAAAAAGTTTGTCTTTAAAAAACATCCTTAGTCATTGTTTAGTAATAGGAGACACAAATGTTGTTTTGATTTTTGGACCCAAATAAGAAGGGAATATATAATGCTACTCTCTTGTGAAATAGAAATTGGCAAGAACTGATTTATTTGGGACACGTGACTGATATTAGAGAACTACAGTTATAGTGACTGGAGATATTACTAGAGACAATTCATTTTGCAAGGACTAATTGTATCAGTCAGGATCCATTCAGAAAAACAGAAACCATGCTAAGTATTTTAAATAGAGAAGATTCAGTATAGGAAATTGGTTGGACAGTTGGTGGATGGCTGGAAGAACAAAAATAGAAAGGTGATATTAACTCAGAGATTAACAAGAAACCCTGTGGTGTAGAGTTGGGAGAACTGAGAGGAAGTGGTGCCACCAGAATTTAGGAGCTCAGAGAAGGGCTACCATCTCAGGACCTACAACAACATCAAGAGCTGAGATCATGAAGGAAGGCCACTGCTTTCTGCCTTGGGACTGTGGAGGAGGGGACATAGGGACTTCGGAGACACTGCCAAGGAACAGAAAGAGAGTGAGGGTGGGGAAGTGGAGGAAGGCGTTACTACCCTATTCCCACCACCTGATGGTCACCTGTGACTCCTATTGACAGAAACTTAACAAGGAGCCAAGCAGCAAAGGACTCTGGGAAATGTAGTTTGCAGAGTATAGAAGGACAGACATGGGACCAATAGGTAAATAAACATACATACACATTACCCATCTACTTTCTGGATGGGCAGTTCTTCCTAAAATCACCATTTTTGCTCTGCTTCC
Source organism: Eonycteris spelaea (assembly GCA_003508835.1). Taxonomy (NCBI): domain Eukaryota; kingdom Metazoa; phylum Chordata; class Mammalia; order Chiroptera; family Pteropodidae; genus Eonycteris; species Eonycteris spelaea. The sequence goes on along the minus strand of PUFA01000067.1, from coordinate 158,632 downwards.
CTTACAGTGCTTGTTCATTTTGTATAAAAGCTATAAGAAGGGTGAAGGTTGACAGAAAGTAAAAGTAAATTTTAGTCTCTTGTTATTCTTTATATAAATAGTAATAATAATATTAGTAATAGCAAAATATGTAAAGAATTTTGTTGAATAAATGAAGCTGTGTTGGTTTTCCAGGGTTTGTTAGAAAGAACATCACCACAGATAGTGTCTACTCAAATATATGTCACTTGCTGGAGAGAATTGACTGAGAAATCAGTGGGGACATCAAATATAGAGACGATTAAAATGTTGATATAATTAGCCTAAATTATTTTAAGGTTTTGAGCTTTTCATACCATTTCCTTATTTAAGAACTAAAATATAGAAACTTGAGTTTCTGAGTCTCACAGGAAATTCTGACATCTTTAGCAAGTGGATATTCGTAAATGTTTCCATAATTCATTAAATCTTTTGTGCATGATATGACACCTATTTGTTATGTGGGTCATAGGACAAGTCAAAATGTTTCTGTTGTGTAATGAAAAGACAGATTTGACAGTAAGTAAGGAAATAGCCTTAAACTCTGATGAATTGTTATCATTTGTACTTTTTGCAGAGTTAAAGGGCCCAAGTTCATTCAGATGAGATGTGCATTTGAACTGAGTTAAAGAGGGCAAGAGGGTCACCTGCTAAAAAAATCCATCACTTTCTCCCTTTGCAGGCTTTTATTAATTATGCAAACTGAGGACCAGCCATTTTGTATTCTGTTATCAATGTTAAACAGCATTCCCTTTAAAAAGAAAGCGACAGATAACTCCTTCCTAAGGGAGGCAAAGAGGCCCCACATGTCCAGGGCTTTTATATCAACCACATAAAACTTTTCCAGAAGTTTACAATGTCTCATCTACTGATAGATTTTAATGAAGCTTAGATGTAGGCAGGAAGAAGCTACTAGACTTCTTCACAAGGTGAATTTGACAAATTTAGCTTGTAATCACATTAAATATTTTGTTTACCCTTAAATTACAATTTACCAAAGATGAACTGTGTGGTCTTTCTGGAAAAATGCTAATGATTAGATTTTTAACTTCTCTCTCTTCAGTAGTCTGAAATATGATTTGACACCTGGAATTGCTAAGTTATGGGTTATGGTAAGAGGTTGTAGGCTCGGGAGCTAGACTACCTGGTTCTAATCCCTGCTTTGCCATTTCTAGATGTATAACTTTGGGTAAGTTAATTTATCTGTGCCTCATTGCTTCATCTGTAAAATGGGGATAACTATGTACTTCATTCAGATTATTTTGAGGATTAAATGAGTAGTATGAAAAATTAGAAGCTCAGGTTAGGTTTTGTTTGACTTTTGGTTTGGTTTGGGTAAATCTTGGAGACTATGCAAATGACATTGGAATACTGATATCTTGGGGTCTGTGCTTTCTTTTCAGTATGCAGATCTTAATCGTCACGTGGATGCGTTAAACGCATGGAGAAATGCGACTGTGCTGAAACCAGAACACAGTTTGGCTTGGAACAACATGATCATACTCCTTGATAATACAGGTACAGAAAAGTGAATTAAATAATCAGAGGAAATTATTTCATGGTACAGAACCATTGAATAATTAGGAAATATATAGATTATTGTTTTTCTCCTAGTTTATGTTAGATTTTTTTTCAAAAATTATTATGGGATTCAGTATTTTACATTACAAAAATGTCTATTCTAGAAATGGAGTTTCCTTTGACATATTGGAATGTGAAATGTTTGGGAAAATGACACCACTTAAAATTGTATTGAGTAATGGGAAAGATGTGTGCTAATACTTCATTTCTTCTAAAGCCTGTTATCTAGCATTGCCCATCAACTAGGACACTGCAGGTACCCAAAAGTGAGCAAGAATGGTTTCTGGGCTTATGAAGTGGATAGTACTAGGTCCATGCTCTAAATTTCATGGACTGCACTCAAAGGATATGCCCTCGAACCAACACTCAGAGCGTCTTATTTTAGATATAATGCACATAGACTCGATAATCTGGTTTCTTAGCCCATAGCAGACTTGATCAACTAGGAGTTACCCTGCTCCTTTAATTTTAAAAATCCGAGCATCCGGTAAAATGATAGTATTAATTTGGCAGCATCTAAAGCGAGTAAAGCCATCTAAGCCACGCAGAGAAGAGGTAAGCACTTGTTTCAAATGGAAGTATAGAATGTATACTTCAATATGATAAATATTAAGTTATTCAGATGTTACTGTGATATTCTTCAGACTTGTTTTCTCCAATTTGGATATAATTGGTATCTGGAGAACAATTAAAACTAGGTTTTATGTGCTCTTACAAATGTAATCAGAAGCTGTTTCTTCATTCTATCAGAACTGTGCTGAGCTGCAGTGACTTTCTAACTGATAGGATCCTTTGTGTATGTGTGTGTTATACGTGTGTGTATTACACATTTTATGTTGATTTTCTTTTTTTTTTTTTTTTCCAGCTACTCTCCCAGAGCTTAGCTGAAGTTATTCCTCTTTGAAGGACTTGTTCCTGTTCTTTCTTTTTATTCTTACTGCCCATCCACATTGAAATCTTGTATTGCTTTCATAATATTCCCTTGGTACTTATGCTTTCTTGTTTTGTGAGTCTCTTTTGTGTATGTTTGCTCTACCCAAGAAAAAGCTCTACTTTTCTACCACTGAGGGGGTAGGACAGTTTTTCTCTCACTACACACACACACACACACACACACACACACACACAATAAGTAAATGGAAAGAATATATAATAACTTTGGGATTTTCAAGTTATGCATTGGGTTGCTCATTTAATGTTTTAATGATTTTCTTATTTTTTAACAAAATTATTGATATCTATATTCATGAAGATGTTTATCTTGGCAACATATATAATAGTAAAAAATAGAAACAATCTAAACATTCAGCAATAGTACAATGAATCGTGATATTCCACTTATGGCAATATTAAGCAGTCTGTGAAAATTATATTTTTGGATGAAGAGTAGCCACTCCGCCATCGCAACTAGAACTCTATGTTGATTTTCTCTAGTAGTTAATTTATAATCATTGTATATATGTGCAACATATAAGCTCTGTTAATTAGAGAGAGACCAAAATACTAGTAACACGTTTTTTTATTCCTTTTTTTTTTTTTTTTTTTTTTTTTTGCTTTCAGGTAATTTAGCCCAAGCTGAAGCAGTTGGAAGAGAGGCACTGGGATTAATACCTAACGATCACTCTCTGATGTTCTCGCTGGCCAATGTGCTAGGGAAGTCCCAGAAATACAAGGTATATAAACTGTAGCTATGATTTCTTGCAATTAATGCAGCATCTGACAGAAGCCATAAATGTTACTTCTGCCCAGTTAAATTCAGAATTAAGCCAAAACAGTGACCAGTGTGGCTTGGTCATTTTGCTTCCTGGAGAAGTTGTCCAAAAGATGGATTTGCAGGATGAGACTCCGTGTTTGCCGCTCTCATCAGAATTCACTACCATTGCTCAAACATGAGGAGGAATGGAGAAGCCCCAAAAAGAGCAGCACATCCTAGCAGATGCCCCATCCCGCCCTGCCATATAAGCCATTTGATTCAGCCTCTTGCAGTTGGGCTGGAGCTCTGGGTTTATCTGTAGGTGCTATCTTATAAAAGGCTTAAGCCTGTGGAGAATATAAGGCTGGTTCTGGTTGCTTCCAAGTTTTTCTTCATCTAGAGTTAAGTTATAGGTTATCTGCAAGGCCATAGAAGCTTCTGACCATAAAAAAACAGAAGATATTTAATCTGAGCTCTATCTAACTGAGCTCTCAAGGTTGACCAGGGGTAGACTGTGAATCAGAAGTTGCATAATTCTCTGTGTATTGAAGGGGACTCAGTGTTCCTAATACTGGTGATCTTGAGCTTTAATTTGGTATATCAGAATCACCAAGGGAGTATGTCAGAATATAGATGCCTAGAATCCTTCCCACAAGAAGATTCTATCTTAGTCAGTTGCCTAAAGTCAAAGGATATGCAGTTTAACCAGCATCCTGGGTATTCTAACACAGATATTACAGAAATCACTTTTAGAAACAGTGCCTTAGTCCTTGTATGAGAGAGATGTTTTCTTTGTGTCAGGGGCCTTATCTGATCTTGATGACACTAGGCCTAAAGGCAGTGATTAATTCATTGTTGTCCTATGTTATTTACTTCTCCTGTTCTGCTCTTATTTGTGTCATTATCAGTATTCTTTTCTATAATAACAGTAAGCTATGTCATGCATTCTCTCGTTTTTGAATGTCAAGTTGTTTAATAGCTTCAGTATATATTTTAGCATTTCTAGATTTTGCTCCAAAGAATAAGTTTTTGAGGGGTTAGGTTTTATTTTTTGCAGATCTACTCATGCAGAGAGAGGAAGGAGGTAAGGAGGTCTAATGACCTCTCCAGCCATCTGTGTCATCCTGTGATGGGTTGGGAGTGTCCAGAGACCAGTTATAGTCATCCCACAGCCTATAAGCTAGAATTTCTATTAAGGTGATAGAACCTCAGGTTCCTCTGGCTGCCATTTCACATTGTTCCTTTCTTTCCAGATAAAGTAGAAAATACTCCGTAAAACAAAATCGACCAATGAGTTTCCCATTTCTCTACACATTTTGCATCCCAATTAGCTAGGCCAGAGCACTGAGCCTAAGATAAGGAAACAGAGGATAAAATCTGAACTAGAACTTACCATGAGCTCTTCAGGAGTTGCCAAAAGGAGGGAGATGACGTTAAACCCTAAGCCGTGGCGTCAGCCACCAGCCCTCCCTTAACATATTTTTTAAATTCAAGAGTTGGAATTTAAAACCACTATTTATTTCTTTCTATTGTAGTAGAAAAATGATACTTGTTGCTATCAGTCAGCTAGTTGTGGCCTGTCCTTGGCAGATGGCAGAGCACTCGGTGGGAATACTCCTACCTAGTAATGGGGGAGGAAAGTAGCTCATCAAAGTTCCCTAGCCTGGAAGATAGAAAAATGTTGACAGAAGAAGAAATGTCAGAAAAAAGAGCTGGTTTGGGAAGGATGGTGAGTATAGATTAGACATGCTCCCTCCTAGGTAACAGTGGGGCAGCCCTGAGAGGATGAGGAGGCAACAGAGTGGTGGCTTATAGGGGTAGAGTGAGTGGACCCCCCAGGTCACCCATCATCCCGTCAGGACAGGAGTATTCCCACTTGAGTATTTGCTGTTTAAATTATCATCAATTTTTGATGAATCTCTTTAGTGAGCCTGGAGACTTCTTGAGGTCAGAGTCTTAAGTACCATTTGTGTATCTCCATTGCTGTCCAGCATACCAGTGGGCCTTTATTAAGTGCCCCCGTAGGAGCTGAGAAATGGCTGAATGCATCTCATATTTGGCTTTGAAATGTTCCAGCTTCCAGAATCTATTCTGAGACTTTGATGTGCTAAGCGAGTGTTCTCATTATAACCCGTGTGACTATTGGGAACCTTTTTATGTAAGCAGCCCTTTATGCTGAACAGCACTTAACCACTCCTCTGTTTGTTTATCTGTAAAATGGAGATGGTGATAAGAAAAAGTGCACAATTTATAACTATTAAATGGTAAATATATAAAAATATATGCAATAATAATAATTTTAGTTTAGTGATCATTAAATAAAACTCTAAGGATCATTAAAACCTATTAGAATTTGTTACTTATTGCCATTTAATTTCTAATTTATGGTTAACGTGGTAGAGCAAAAATACAAAAGTAATGTTTTAGTACTTAAATTGTTACCTCTCATTCTTAATTCCCTTTCCACTGGCCCTGGAGTTTAAAAGCAGATATGTTTATAGAGGAGTTTCCTCAGCTCCAGACATTTATGCCATACCTTCATGAATTTCTCTTGGCCACATCTACATACTACTTTTCTTATTATTTACTTGACATCTTTTTTAGATTTTTAACATAGATAAATAAAAAGAAACATGTTATTACTACAAATATAAGGTAACTGAAACAATTGTTATAAGTCTCAGGTAGATGCTATTGCTGGCCAAGGCTCTGAGCCTGGGAGTTGCCTTCTATTAGTTTCAAAGGGAGATTGGCAGGCAATGAAACTGTGACCCCCCAAATCACTACCAAATGGAGACTTTTGTCCAGAATGAACAAGAAGAAAGGAAGACAAATTGAAAAGGGAACTACTCTCTTCCTGTGTGATGCATGGTTTCAACTTCGTGTTGGACCACCCATCACCTTCCCTAGTTGGAGCAGGCTGCAGGGTGTCCCTTGTGAAACCCTGTCCTTAGTTTAAGGATGCTGGTGTGGTGATGTAGCTACCCTGCTAGTCAGTGTGACTCAAATAACCTCCAACTGCCCCATCCTCTCCACCTAGACATTAAGACCCTCACTCGTCCCTTTGCAAGTCCTTTCTCTGTCTCACATGATGCCTTATACCTTTGTCAAATACATTTTGTCTGATACACTTCAGAAAATAATAAATTACTTTTCCTTTCCGTTGATGAAAAAAATATCCCCAGTTTAAAATGTGAGTTTATGTATTTGTTCTTTGGCATATATCAGCTCATTACCTGAGTCTCTAAGCATCCACACACCTCCACAGAAGATCAGCTTGTTAACAATTCATTGCTTTCCAGAACAGGGCCATTAAAAGGCCTGATTTAATAGACGAGCATTTCATAGGCTTTGAATACCTGCAGACATTTGTGCTGTAAAGAGGCCTCCGGCCCTGCCCAGCCTCTCAGGACAGATGTAGTCCCAGGGGCCACTGAAGCATCCTCTCAGGGCTGCCCCACTGTTACCTGAGAGGGAGAGTGTCTAACCACACTCACCATCATCCGCAAACTAGCTCCTTCTTTTGACATCTCTTCTTTTGTTAACATTTTTCCATCTTCCAGGCTAGGAAACTTTGACAGATTTTTTTCTCCCCATTACTTTGCCTATTCCTCCAACTCCGTCCCACCCGACCTCCTCATTACCCAGCCGGGGTTCAAGCCTGCCTGGCCAAGAGCAGCAGACCCTACCGGGGTGTGAGCCCTCCACCCCTCCTTGTGCACACTGCCCTGAATACCAGTACATCCCTTAAACCTGACTGTGACTCTACATCGTCCTGAACGATGTCCACACTCATGGGAATTTGAGAAATTAGTTAAATGCATTAAGAAACGAATCTAGCATCTCTTAGCAAACTCCTAACTTGCTTTTTATCTCTAAATCAGTTCTCTCTAGTTAATACATTTGCATGTAAAGGAGCATTTTAAAGTAGATTTAGATTACTTGCCTTCCTATTTCTCAAATTTTAGGTTTTAAATGGAAATATTTGAAAATCACCAGAAGCAGCACTACAACTTAGAAACCACTACAAATCTGTGTGATCCATTTGATTTTTTGCCCAGCATATCTAAGATGGCAGGAAAATCTTAGGCTTCCTTGATGGAGTTTCAGCTACTGAAATTTGGAATGTAGGCTCTGACTTCGAAACAAATTCTGAAAGTGATGTTTGATGGCATCCTGTATGTTGTTCTGATATCTTTATTCCATCCCTCTTGGGTGACATTTCTAAAATACAAATTTTTCTCTTCCAGCTCTGTCTGAAAAGTGATGGTTTCAGAGATGTTCACCCAAATTTACAACCCGTTTCTTAAGAGTGTTACAGGCCATCATGGGATAAGGAAACTGGTCTTCTTATACTTTATAAAATGTATAATTCTGGAGTGGGAAGCACACCTGGAAAAAAAAGGTGCAGATAGAAGGAGCAAACCTTCCCCAGTACCACCAGCTTTGGTTATTTAAGCTTAACATTTGATGCATGGCCCTTGAGGAACATGAATGTAGGTGGCATGGCTAGCTGCCCCCAGCAGGTGTCGGCAAGAACTGTTAGGCACCTTTATTTCTCAGCAATGTGGTAGAAAGGGACCAGCTGGCCATTCATGGCCAGTCATGATCAGGCAAGGAAACACTTGGTCATGCTTCTTAGTGACCACACTGGAAGTGAGTACTATGTGAAGGAAATGCAAGTCTTCACAACAGTCAGTTCACTCATATCAGGGCAATTTGGTCATGGTCATATACAGTCCCTCAAGGCATAAGTGATGGAGGGAGTTGCTGTCTCTCTGCTCATTTTTTCCAGCTGCATGGGCTGCTTCTGGGGCGCAGAGAGGGTTGTGGGTTTTGAGGGGATATTAAATAGGCCCTGATTCCTACCTTGAGAATTCTGGAAATAAGTTCATCGATGCTGACTGAAAATGACACCCCATGGTGTCTTCACAGCCCAGCTCTTCTCTGTCTATGACCTTTGCTCATCCTTCACTGCACCCTAAGCTGAGCTACTTGCTAGAAGTCACAGAACTGCAGCCACTTTAGAGTCAGGTGGCAGAGCTCATTAGCATATTTATCTTCTCTCTGCAGCCACCATCTCGTTCCCCTGCCCCTCACACCCTGTGCGTTTGCCCTGTCACTCACTTCCCTGACCACCCCTGGGAGCCTCTTAACAGGGTGTGGCCCTGCTGTGCCTTCCTAGCGGTTCTGGAAGAAGGATGCAGTGGAACAAAACAAGCACATTAAAAGTTTGAAAACTATAGGCAATAAAACTGTGTTTTGGTTTTGTATCGTTTGTAGTACCTTTTTATGTATTTCATTTTTTAGGAATCTGAAGCTTTATTCCTCAAAGCAATTAAAGCTCATCCAAATACTGCAAGTTACCATGGCAATTTGGGTAAGGAAATTTTGCAGAACCATATTGAATTCTGTGTAATTGTAATGAAATGGATGTATTTCTGTAAAACCAATGTTGGGAAAATAGTTTTCTCAACGTAGCCTTTATTGTCTTTTATAATCTGGTTTCAAAAAATGTGTTTAGAAAAGGAATTACTACACTAAAAAGGGATTATACACTAAATAATAGTCATATTTACAAATTGTAATTGTATGACTAAAACAACCCCCCAAATCTCCAACTCAATGTAACACCTTCTGATGATAAAACTCGAGTTTTCTTTCTTTGTGTGAAGGATGCTAGAATTTTAAACTGAGATGTACTTTGAAAATTTGCTATTTAACTTACATCCTTCTCTGTTTTTCCATAGTGGACCTTCCATTCTAGCTTGGTCTTCTGTTTTCTTAGGTGCTCCTATGCCTTTGCTAAAAATGCATTTACATTGATTTATTCCCTAGAATTCCTTTCTTCCACTTTTACATCCAAAATTAAGATTTTTAGAGCACAGCATGTTGATGTTTAGAATGCTCAATCCTGTGAATATTTTTTCACCGAATCTGTTTCTTCCTACAGACTCTGTAGCTTCTCATCACAAGTTATGAAGCACCGAGAGTTGTTCTTTTGTCCATGTAGAAAATTAGCTTTCTTACAAAATCATAATCATCAGAGAGACTTATTACTTTAATAATAAGGTTTATTTTAACTATCATTTTATTATCAGATCTTGATGTTAGAACCCTTATTTTCATCTGGCAATAAACAAGTTATTATTTTACCATGAAGTATAGGGGAATGTTTATTTAAAGTAAATAGCTGACCTCTTCATAGTCAGGGAGGGGCCTAAGCAGTGTGGGACCCCAGCCCTATTCAGCCTGGCTTCCTAGAAATTTCATGACAGCATTGAGAAACTTTTAGTGTACTCTTCCTTTTATTTCTTTATGTAATAATGTTGCTGTGGGCGGGTTATGCCCAATGATACAAAGAACCTAAGGACTAACTGGGGTGGGGAAACGGACAATCACGAGGGAATGTGATTACAATAAATAAAGTTTGTGGTACAAACAATATTATTTTAAACAATAGCTTTTGAAAACTGCAGAGGCCCTTTAACATTTTTTTGGACAAGCAGTTGGGAATACCGCAAGTTATTAAGAAGCATTTCCAATGAAATTCATCTCTTGCTATTTCAGCTGTGCTTTATCATCGTTGGGGACATCTAGACTTGGCCAGAAAACACTATGAAATCTCTCTGCAGCTTGACCCCACTGCATCAGGAACTAAGGAGAATTATGGTCTCCTAAGAAGAAAGCTAGAACAAATGCAAAAGAAGGACGTCTGATCCTTTTTCCTTCATTTTTTGAGTTTGTGCGTGTGTGTGCATGAGGCACATTATTAATATTACATGGTTAAATTTAAACATTTAAAAGTCTTACATGTTTATTTTATTGTTTTTTTTTCTATGAAAACAAAGTCATACAAAAAGATTATAGCACCAGCAATATACTTTGAATGCTTGATGTGGTTTTTGCATTGAAATTGTATTTTTCCAGACCACTGAAATGTAAATCCTAAAATTCCAAGGATGAAGTCTTTTTTTTTTTTAATTAAAATGAAAAAGAGAAAAAATTATCTTGAGCAACTTACAGTAGAATTAAACCTGCATTTGGGATGTTAACCGTGTTGTGTAGAGACTAGCACTATTAAATATCAACTGTGAACGAGAAACGACAAACTGACTCCTACAATTTATATAAATAATGAATATGTCTGTATATTAGACTTCTTATTTAATGACAAGAAAGAATAAATTAAGATTTTTGGTTTTTTAATCTTTTTTAAACAATATTCTATGAACTTCATTTGTAAGAAAATATATTTATTTGAATTTTATGTTTTGAGCAGGGCAAATAATTGAATGAAGAATAGAAATGTTAACATCTAGTATATTTATATACTTTTCCCCCATAGGAAGAAGTTCACTCTTGCAATATTTTTTAGATTCTCCAACTTGTGCAGTTTTATAACATGGAAATTATATAGTATTCTACATGAACTGTCACTATTAATAGAAAATTCAAACCATGCTTTAGGCAAAAGCAGGTAGCCTGATGTCTTTATTTTGTCATATCCAATTTTAAGAGGATTACACATCTATGTAAGTTGCTTCTTCATGTTTTTAACTATAAAGCAGTTTTTCATTTGACTTAATGGAACCACAGTCATTACTATATCCAGAAAATGCAAAGGTAAATTTTCTCTCAAAAGAAGCTACAGTTGGAGGTTTATGGTATTTATATTTAGATTATGAATTAGATTATTTTCCCCATTTTACTTGATCAGAATAATCACATTTCTTTTGTTTCATTCTTCTATATATGCTATTGACCTAATGATTTATGCACTCTGTAATTTCTTATGCAGTAATATTACACAAACTGGTATAAAAATGTCATATTGCTTTCTTAATAGATGATTTTCAAGTTAATGAACTTTGTGTCCTCTTTTCCCTTAATATGAAATCAGAGTGACCCGTTCATCCTTTCTGGCATGTGGCTTCCATTGGCTCAGAGAATAGGACGAATAGATCCCACAATGAGATGAATCTGATTTTTGCACTTAGTTTTTTGGGGGTACATCTGTGGTGATTTGTAAATCAGTAGTTGTAAGTTATGATGGTTCAGATACATCAGGAAAGAAAGTGCTGGTCATTGACATACATCAGAAAAGTGCTGTGTTTCAAACCTTTCTTAAATGGTCCAGTCCTAAAATAATAGTAACAATTTGTAGATCTCTTAGGGGCAGGAGCTGTATTACTCTTATTTATGTTCTTATAGTGCTTAGCTTGGCAGATAATAGATGTACTATATGCTTGTTGATTTTTTAAGACAAATTTCTTTATTTAAAACAGTACTTGTCTTTTGAGAGTAAAGAAAAAATATTTCTTGTCAAAGCCCCTATAGGATTCACTTTTTTTTCCTGTGATACTGAAACTTGTGTGTCAAAGCAAGACCTGCAAATCTGGGACCCCAGCCTACTGAACAAATCTCCTCAGCTTTCCCCGGTTCACCTCCCAGGATTTCCATTGCAGTCTTCTTTCCAGAGAAAACAATCATTAGTTTGATTGACATTTCAAGATGTCTTTTATCTCTGCAGATTTTGGAAGTGCACCACGCCCGGCGCTTTTTGTTCTCCTTTTCCCGTCCCAAGGTGGCCACCTTCTTCATTCCTGGGTTTCCTTCCTAACAGGACTAAAGCAGAGGGCTGTCTCCTAGTTCCTCTGTTATTTGGCATATATTTTTCATTTTAATGTTTTTATTGCTAATCATAGTAGGAGGCAGGGTAGAGGGGTATCAGAAGAGACATGGAGGAAATTGCCGGTTGGGGGAATGTGAGATGCTTCATCATCATTCTTCACCTCCATGACAGTGAGCATCATGAAACCAAGAAGGCGTTTGGGGTCGTTTTTTTTGTTTTTTAACATGCATTATTGCTACGGTTTCTTCCTTGTTTAGATGCAATCTTACATTTATTTCCTAATGTATTTTGTATTTTGAGATCCATTATTCTTTTACCCCACCGGACAAATAACTGCTGCAATAATATCACAGCTCTCCATTTCTCGTTTTGTCTTCCTCAGGGCGCTTCTACTCCAGAATTTCCACACAAGTGTGTCTTTTTGATTTGTGTGCCTCCTCCCTCGATGGTTTCTCTCTTTTAAGCAAAGTCTGGCTTTTCAAAGCCAAAGTCTAATTTGACTCTCATCCTGCTACATTCTGGATTGATGTCACCAATGTGAGATTCTTTCTCTTCTCATATTATTTTTTATTCGGAGATAATTGTAGATTCACATACAGTTATAAGAGATAATACAGAAATCTCGTAGACCCTGCACTTAGTTTCCCCCAGTGGCAACACCTTGCATAACTATACCACATTATCACAACCAGGAAGCTGACATCAATTCCTCCACCCGCCTTTTCAGACGTCACCAGTCCTGCATATACTCATCTGCATATTTAGCTCTGTGCAGTTTTTATCACATGTAGCTTTGCGTGGTCACCACAATCAATATACAGAATAGTTCCAACACAAGGATCCCTTATGCTACTTGTATGTTATTACTTTTTAAAAATATTTTCTTGAGCACCAACTGTGTACGGGCAGTGTGCTAGCGGCTGTAGATACTATGGAAGTAAAAACAGATGGGGTTCCTGCCCTTGGGGAACTTAACGTTTAGGTTAACTCAGCTTTATTGTGGCATGTATACGCAGGGTGGATGTAGACATCTGGGACTAAGCATTGTTACCAGCCCCCTTTCCTGGGCGCCTTGGGGAATAACCAGGCCCGTCGGTCACTCATTCACAACTTGACATCTGCAGCTGTCCAGGTATCACAGGCCGTCAGAGCATTCGTTTCCTCCTTCTGTGTTCAAAATTCTCCCATCGGTTGGTGAATCTGCTTTTTCCTGAAGACCGTGAAACAGAATAAAGTAGAATTCTCTGTCTACTTCATAGAAACACATTGATTCGGTTGCTTCTGTCTTCACCTTTGGGCCTCATATTTATGGAAAAAACTTTGCCAGCCATCTGCGGGAAATGAAGAGTTCTCCTGGGGCACAAACTCTGTTGAAGGGTCAGACATGTCGTACATAGATAAGGGGAAACTGGATGCACTTACTGTATTGACCTAAATAAAGACTCCAAGAGTTGAGTAACCCTAATTTTCACAAAGTGAGACATTTAATACTACTTGAAATCCTCAGTAATAAATACCAAATATGAGTATTGAATATCACAGCCGCATTTTAAAATCCCACACAGTCTTGCTTTAAATGGTCTCTCCCACCTCTAAGTTCTACCAAGAAGATACTAATTTTGGTGATGGCCTGATTTAGGATAAGGTTCCTCACAAAATGCAGATCAGAAGCTGATTTCTAGTTCAAAGAAGAAGGAGCAAAGGGCCCATATGGGACAGTTTGGTTGGAATCAAACAGACGGGGAAAGAGAATGATGGAGGCAGGAGCCAAGAGAAGGCTCTCAAACACTAAGGCCTTTCATTTGTTGTTCTTTCATATTCCAATCTTTTTTTTAAACCGACAGGAATTAGTTTATCTTAACATTGGCTTTTTTCTGGGTAATAAGAAGTGAGGAAGAAGAAAGCTTTCACCTTCTACTTTGCAAATCTCTACAGTATTTGAGATCATTTTACTTTCCAAATAACATACGACATCACAGAGAAATCTTTATTCAAGAGAGCCATGGATGCGTTTGTAATAAAGCTGTGATGAGGTACGCTGGTAGGAAAGAGAGACCATAGGGAAACTCAGGTAACCAAAGGTGGTTGCTAAATTGCTTTGCCCAACAGACGAGAAAGAAGCTGGGGACACGGAGGCCCCAAAGGAATGCCAAATAACAAGAACTTGGGAAGCACAGTTTTCAGATTATTGTCTGAACTACTACTGTGCAATACAGACTCTTCTGAAGCATGCCTTTAAATCTTCACTAAATTCTATATGCTGTGTGACTCTCTTGGTGGCTCTCTGGAAATAGTTGGCATTTGGGTGCGCAAAGCTTGAATGGAAAATCTGTTCGATCTTGCTTGGTTTGAATCCCTTTCTTCTATTTACCAGTTGTGTGAGCTTGTGGGTTGAATAGTGTCCTCCCAAAATTCATGTCTACCTGGAGGACTGTATTTGTAAATAGAGTCTTTACAATTACAATTAGTTAATGATCTGGAGAAGAAATCATCCTGGACTTAGAGTGGGCCCTAAATCCCATGACTGGTGTCTCGTATGAAGAGAAGAGGACACAGAGGTGGAAAAGACAGCCATTGAGGATAGAGGCAAAGATTGGAGAGTGATGCTGCCTCAAGCCCAGGGAACACTAGGAGCCACCAGAAGCTGAAAAGGTAAGGAAGGACTGTCTCCTGGAGCCTTCAGGGGAAATGTGGTCCTGCCCTCACCTTGATTTTGGACTTTGGCCTGCAGAATGTTTCTTGTTCAAAGCCACTGTTTGAGGTCATTTGTGGCAGCTCTAGGAAACTATTACAGCAAGAAACTTAGTCTTTCAGCACCTCAGCTTCCTTTTATATAAAATACTGCTTTTTTCACAGAAGTATTGGGAGATTTAAATGAGAAAAGGTATATAAAGCCCTAGACCAGTGCTTGGCATATAAAAATATTCAGTAAATTATTGAAGGAAAACTAACTCACTTTTCTTGAGATTTTTATTCTATAATTAAGTGACTCAGAAACAACTTCAGATTTAAATTTTTATCACTTATGTTCTAAGTGATTAGTTCAATAAGTACTTTAAAACTATTACACTGTTTATCAAAAACAAATTAGCCTGAGCGTCCTGCATTTCTAATTATTTTATTTTTAAATATATGGCATTTTTCAAGGACCAATACAGCTTTCTGCGTCCTACTTGTGATAAGTGTTTAAGAAAATGTTTTCCCTGGAGATTTAAATTGGACCTTTAGACATTATTTAAAAACAGTTTTGTCTCAGCAGTTTCATTTTGATAGCTTTAATCTTGCCAAATAGATTTGAAATTTGTCTTGAGGAATATCAAAACTGCTCATTTCTAGAACTTTCTGATACAGTATATGGATGGCAGCTTTTACAGTGCTCGTCTAAGAATCTGCAGACATCAGCAAACAATGTGATAAGGTAGAAAGAAGAGAGTCATGAGTGTGAGATCTCTCCTAGGGCCAGCTTCGCAGGCAGAAGTCAGTTTTTCAAGCTTCAACAATTCAATTAAATACGAACACTTCCAATCCTGCCATTAGTTACCAGGAACCTGGAATGAGTCATTTAATTATACCTCAATTGCTTCTAATAAAAATAATGGTAGTGGTGCTGGTGGTTGCTTTTACAATGAGAGGTTTGGACTAAACCAGCGGTCGTTAAACATCCTTAGATGCTTAACCTTTTTTTTTTTTTTAAACCAAATCTTATACAGAAGCACACTGTTAAAAGTTATAAAAGTGAGCTGCTTTGAATGCTTATATAAATCCTCATAAAAACTTGTGAAATATAAGAATGTTCAAATTCCAACATTTGTAGAAATAAAATATTTTGAAAATTTATAATCCTGATATGACGTAATAAGGTAAAAAGTAGCTCAGACTGGGAAAGTAAAATTCTGCTCTGGCATTCATGAGGCTGAGATAGCACAGATCAGAACAGCTACAAAGTGAACAGGAAACCGCATTTCAACCATGGACACACTGAAGTAATGTGTCAAATAATCCCTTCTGGGGGTGACGCTGCTTTCCTACTGAGAAACCTGGGATTGACTATCAGAAGCATTGCTGTTTGAAATCAATAAGAACGAAACATCCTGCTCTACCTGGAGGCTTCAAGTCACTTAGACACAATCAAGCAGCCTGGTTTCCAGCCGATGTACAGAGCTTCATTTAAAGGGTTTCTAGATATACCTGTCCACTCGGGGTCCATTCTGCAGTTCAGACCTGATGTTGACCCTTTGGACACAGCCCTCTTTTGCCTCAACCCTTTTAAACACAATTTCCTTTAAATTCTACTCAACCTCCCTCCCCTGCCCCACACACACCACCCCAATCCCTGAACTTTGTTTGGTGAGGCATCTCAGGATTTCTCCGATGTTCACTCTCCCGCATTGCAACAAGTCAATAAATCTGATTGTCCAATGACAGTTTTGTGCTAGAGGTGTCTGGGCTAAGACAGGCCACATGCTAATCACATGACCTTGGTTGAGTCATCTATCTCTACCTCATTTGTAAAGTGGAGAGAAATCTTTGCCTGGCCTTTACAAAGCAGGAGTAAGGATCAAATGTGATTATGTATACAAAAGTTCTTCATGGATAGAACATGTATTAGGCTTTTCACTG
The DNA here is from genome assembly GCA_003508835.1 of Eonycteris spelaea. Taxonomy (NCBI): domain Eukaryota; kingdom Metazoa; phylum Chordata; class Mammalia; order Chiroptera; family Pteropodidae; genus Eonycteris; species Eonycteris spelaea. The sequence goes on along the minus strand of PUFA01000067.1, from coordinate 142,085 downwards.
GGACTAGCACTTTTTTTTTCTTTTTTTATATAAATTTATTTAAATTAGTTTTCAAGTATACAGAACATTGGTTAGACATCTATATTGTTCATAAAACAATCCCCCCAATTGCTCCTCTCTCCCCTGGCCCTCCACTTAGCCATCATATTAATGCTAACTGCATGCCCTCTGCCATGCACCCCATCCCTGTGACCAACTATCAACTACTAATTTGTACTTCTTTAACCCTTCACCCCATTCTCCCAGCCCCCCAAACCCCCTCCCCTCTGTCCGTCACCAAATTGTCCACATTATTTGTGAGTCTGTTTTTGATTAGTTTGTTCTTTTTGTTCCTTAGATTCCACATATAAATGAAATCATATGGTATTTATCTTCCTCTATCTGACTTATTTCACTCAGCATAATAACCTCTAGGTCCATCCATGTCGTTGCAAAATGGTAGGATTTCATTTTTTTAATGGCTGAGCAGTGTTCTGTTGTATATGTATGAACCATAATTTCTTTACCAATTGTCTGTCACCATTTAGGTTGCTTCCATATCTTGGCTATTGTAAATTGTGCTGTCATGAATATTGGGATGCATATATTTTAATGAATTATTGTTTTGGTTTTCTTTGGATAAATCCCCAGACGTGCAATTACTGGGTCAAAAGGTTTATCCATTTTTAATTTTGTGAGATACCTCGGACTGTTTTCCATAGCTACTGTACCAATTTGCAATCCCACCAACAATGTATGGGTTCCCTTTTCTCCACATTCTCGCCAACACTTGTTTTTTGATTTATTGATCATAGCCATTCTGACAAGTGTGAGGTGATATCTCATTGTGGTTTTAATTTGCATTTCTCTGATGATTAGTGACCTTTAGCGTCTTTTCATATGTCTCTTAGCCATCTCTATTTCCTCTTTGGAGAAGTATCTGTTCAGGTCTTCTGCCCATTTTTTAAATTGGATTGTTTGTTTTTTTGTGTTGAGTTGTATAAGTTCTTCATAAATTTTGGATATTAACCCCTTATCAGATGTATCATTAGCAAATATCTTCTCCCAGTCGGTTGTTTTTCATTTTATTGATGGTTTCCTTTGCTGTACAAAAACTTTTTAGTTTGATGTAGTCCCATTTGTTTATTTTTTCTTTTGTTTCCTTTGCCCGAGGAGATATATCTGAAAAGAAATTACTGTTAGCAATATCAGAGAGTTTACTGCCTATGTTTCCTTCTAAAAGTTTTATGGGTTCGGGTCTTACATTTAAGTCTTTCATCCATTTTGAGTCTATTCTTGTATATGGTGTAAGATGGTCCAGATTTTTTTTGTTTGTTTTTTGTTTTGCATGTATCTGCATTTTTCCCAGCACCATTTATCAAAGAGACTGTCTTTACCCCACTGTATATTCTTATCTCCTTGGGACTAGCACTTTTAACAAAGGTTTAAATGTAAAAGAAATTGTTAGTCCAGATGACATACATTTCAGCATAAACTATTCAGGTGTTTAGCCCTCATGTTAAAAAGCACAGGTTGTTGGTTCAACTGGATATGGTTTGAATCTTGGCACTCTTATTTTTTTAGCAGTGTGTCTTCAAGTGGGTTATTGAACCCTTTGGAGCCATTTAATTGATGTAGAATGGAAATGATAATATGTGCTTCATACTACTATTCAAAGGATAAAATAAGGAAAGAGTACTGTGCTGGGCACATAAGAACACTTAGTATGCATTCATTTCTACATTGACAGCTAACAGGAATCAAGCCACATTTTGTGTTGTAACGTTCACATTTCTAGGCACCAGGTAAGCATTATTTCCTTTTAAAAGTTACTATTTAAAGAGCAGGGCCAAATAACTTGATCCTAGATTTCAGAACAATGACAGCCATGTTACAGGGTTAGAGATTGTTTGTGGTCTCTTTGCAATGTAATTATCTTCCTTCATGATGGATAGCATATTTGGCTGATCAGACTACTTTTTCTGGAAGTTTTTACGATTATTTCCTATTCATGATCAAGGACTTATTCACCAAAAGTAATGAAATAATCTTATATAGTGCTTTGCTCCAGTCTTTGCTTGTTATTCCTAAAGTTACAGGAAATGGCCAAGAATAGCACAGGCCATTTCAACTGCAATTGCTCAGAAAATTCCATAGACTTTTTAGAAAAGATATTGCATATCTTTTGTGGAGAAAAGGTCAGTCTTATTTTTAAATACTTGACAGCAGTGCACATCACTTTTGAGACATTAATTCCAGAAATACCAGCATTAAATTTAATGTGAATGAACTTAGCTTAATGAGTTTGGTTTTATCTGCTCATTAATTTCTTTGCTGTGGAAATGGTTTAGCATTGAGACCTGTTACACCAAGTAAAATAACTTGAAAGAATAAAAAGAAAGAAAAAATAACCCTGCTGCTCTCAATTTGAACAATAGCTTTTAAGAACTAGATTTAGAAATGGAAGTAAAGAATCCAATTATTTGCAGAATGTTTTTCTACTTTTTGCACACAAATTTTCTAAATTAGCCTAGTTAATGGATCCTGTGTTTAACTGTAAACCTTTTTGTTAAGTTCATGTTGATTTACATCGGGACAGTGATCAAAAAGTAAACTTCAATTAAGCAAATACTATTGAATACCTATTCTTTGTACCTTGGTGGAAAGTGTTGGAAACTCATACAAAGAATACAGGTCTGCCCTCATGAAAAATAGTCTGTAGGTAGACAGTCATATAATTCAACTATTATGGAATGGGGAGGTAGGGATTGTAACAGAGGCTGGATCAAAAGAATATAGGGCAGGGTAAACAAACTTTTTCTCTAAAAGGGCAGATGGTATATATTTTAGGCTTTGTGGGGCTGTCTCAGTGGCAATTACAGATAATTCGTAAGTGAATGAGTGACACTGTGTTTTCAGTAAAACTTTATTTAGGGACACAAATTTGAATCAGTTTGAGTGTCATGAAGTATTTTTTATCTTGACTTTTCAAACATTTAAAAGTGTAAAATTCATTTTTAGCTCATGGGGCATATGAAACAAGTGGTGGGTTGGATTTAGATTGCACTATTTAGGGCCAAAGATAATTTTTAAAGATGATTCACTAGAATCATTTGAAAATATTTCAGCAGATTTTATAGTGTTAATTAGTTAGACCTCAAGCTCCTTGTATTATCTCCTTGTTCTATTGATCATTTTACTTGCAACTTTTGTTTCAAGGGATGCAGAAGGTGTTTTCCTATCTATTGTGTGGTGCTTCCAGTGCTGAAGGCATAGGGCAGAGGTAACAAGGAGATGAGACCAGCCTCTTGCATAACACTTAGTAGTAGTATATTTAGTCATTAGGCATCTACCTTATTACACCAAAGTCTGGAAAACAGAGCTTGGCAATTATCTGCTCAGATTTAAACAACAACAACAAAAATGATCAAATTGGATAATTCTCGTTAAACACAACTTGCTAGGTTAAACTCTTTGAGTTGATAAAAGAAATGTTTGCTGAGCTTTGAATCCTTGCATGGCTATTTCTCTGCTGCAGGACCCTGAGCCTGGAGGATGTAGGAGATTATAGATGGCAGAGCAACAGAGAAAAATAGCTGATGGTAGGTGGAACCCTTATCAGGGAGTGACTCACCTGTACCATTGGGATGCAACTCAACAGCCTCCTTGGAGTTTCTAAACTCATCAGAGCAGTCAGCTTACAAAGGGCTCCTCTGTAACCCCCACCCCCCAATCCTACACTGAAAGGCCAGAATTTCTAAACTGACCATTTAGTTTCCTTGAATTTAGGCCTTTGCCTTTCTAAGAGTAGTCCCCACCCCTGTCTTTGCTAGCTAGGCAGCCATGTTCACAGTGACCATGCCCTTGTGTATGCCTATATGCAAGTAAATCCTGTGGAATCTATATCCTATTCCAGACTACCCAAACTAGAATCTGCATTTTTAACAAGTTCTTCAGTTGATTCACATACACAGTACAGTTTGAGAATAACTGGAGCAAATCTTCAAAAAACCATGGTTCTCAAACTTGAAAATGCATCAGAAGCACTTGTTAAAATGTACTTCACTGGGCTCTCCCACCAGAGTTGCTGATTTGGGTCTGGAGTGTAGACTAAGAGTTTGCACTTTTAAATTCTCAGGTGCTGCTGATACTACTTGGTTGGGACCATATTTGAAAACTACTACTTTAAACTATTTGTCAATGAGTTGTTGTAGTTCTTATTTTGGCAGTTAAAAAACTGAAGACTTCATCCCACATAGCCTAATCTGTTGAATCAAACTCTCCCAGCCTTATGTGGCAGTAAATGCTACTTAACACTCAGCTTGAAACCATCTTTAATTTTCCTTTACCAGAGGATTTATTTATGCATATGCCTCACTTTCCTTAGCTTACATGATCTCCCTCCCTCAGAAACAAAAACAGAACCATTCTTCCCTTAGAAAAAAAGTAGTATTATTGCGGCTACTCTCTTAAAATGTATACTAGACAAGATATTTTTATGTATTTCAATTTAATCATGAACTTCCCAAGACAAGAACTCTATGAAAATTACAGTTTATGAAGCTGATCTTTTAGGTTTCTTTTGGAATGGTACATCGTTTATAAGAACAGCAGCATTATTGGAAATGTCTAAATAAAAAACAGATTGTAACAAGATTTCAACCAGTTCACCTACATGAGAAAGTGGAAGGAGCAGAAAATGAGTAAGGGAGATTATTGTTTTGCCAAGAACTACTTATACATTTGTCTTTGAGGGAGAGGAGACAGAAGTGGCCCTCTATTTCTGTGCCATTTCTGTCCCCTGGGTCCGTCTCTAAAGAAGCATTCTTAACCCAGAATTAAAAGTCTCTGTATAAAAATTCTCCTTCAGTTTTGGTCTTTCCTCTAATTTCTGGGCTCAATTTTAGTCGTGGGAGCCAGGGGAGAGTCAGTAAATCATTTCTTCCACTGTCTCCTACAACCAGTTTTATTTTAAAAGGGAGAATTGGTACTATGTGGCAGTATCAAGACTATATGATTAGCTGTATTCAGTATAGTTATCAGCGCTGACTGTGGAGGCCTTACTGATGTGTTACGTGCCCTACGGGCTTATTTCTAAGCGTGCGTGTGTGCGTGCGTGCGTGCACGTGCACAGCTGATTTAGTGTGTCCTCAGGTACGTCTGAGCTCGATATGGCATCAAGGTAGGCCATGAGCACCCAGGTGAGACGTGTTAAAGGGTCCGTGCCTGCGGCGGGGCGCCCCAGGTGTGCGCGCGGCCCGGGCGCAGGGCACACAGCTGCGCGGCAACTGCGGGCTCGTATCGCGTCCCGCCCCCAGGGGGCGCCGCCGGGGGCGGCCTCCGGGGCGGCCGCGTCCGTATCCGTCCGGGGATTCCGCTCGGCCGCTCGGCCCGCTCCTCCGACGGCTCCACGCTGCGCGGCAGGTGAGGCGCTGTCCCCGGCCCGGCCTCGTCTGTTCCGCGCACGCACCCCGGAGACCTGGGGAGTCGGGCCGTCTCCGCCTGCGCGGCGCGTTGGGTCGGGGAGCTGGGGGCGCGGAGGCGGAAGGGAGGAGCCGGAGCCGGCCGGAGCCGGGCCGGGGCGGGGCGCCGGGGCCGGGGCGGGGCGGCGGAAGCAGCGGGGCGGGGCGCTGCGCCTTAAACGCGTCCGCAGTATCTCCGCTGCGCGGAGTGGTCGTCGCTACGTGAAAGGGCGAGGGCGGGCGAGGGCAGCGGCCTTCAGGTGTAGACGCTGCTTGTTCTAATAAGGGAAAAAGGACTCTTCAGAAGGTAATTTTAAAAGGATTTCTCAGTTGAGTCTTAACACTTTTCAGAATTGTTTTGAATTTTTAGAGATTCCTGTTTGTGAGGAGACCAGAAGCTACAAGAGAAATCTAAAAGCAAGTTCTGCATTTACCCATTTATGAGCTTAGTTTTCTTTGGAGCCGTTAGTGACACATCTGAGATTTTGGAGCCGTTTTACTGCCTTGATTACGAAATACAGTTATTACTGTTTCACTTTGTTGACCGAAGGTTGACACTACAATCGCACTGGAAACCCTAAATTGGTGCACGGTTTTTTTAAAACACACCTTGACGCCAAACTTACTTTGTTATATTGAATTGATATAGAAAATTCCCGAGACTTGCAGCCATTTGTTTTTTTAAAGCAGATTGTTCCTTATGCTAAGTGTCCCAGGGAGAAATCATGTATGAAAAACTAAAAGGTGTCTCTAAGTTGGATTGACCTATGTAAAGTGTAGGTCTTCAACACACACACGTCCTTATATACTTCTACACATAATTGAAGACTGTTCTCCCTGGTCTCATTCAATTATATTGAAATGCTAATATGAAGCGATCCTGCAGTTTGCCCTCATTTTCCCCAAACGCCTTGTTTTCCTGAATTGACTCCAGGAAGAAACTGGAAGCTCCTTAAGCTGACTGCCTGGTGGACAGCATTTGTATTTCAAAAGCTGAGTTTGCAGAGTTAAATTTTCTAATTGGTGAATTTTTGACCTTGCTCATGATGATTCTAACTACTAATACTGGTCCTAGAGAGGGTGACTATTTATGCTGGCCTTAAATCATAGGCAGCAGGAAGTAGACTAGAACAGAAATAGAAACTGGTGTTGTTTAAGTTTTAGGATCATCTGCTCATTTTTTTTATCTAGTAAGAGCTCTTGAAAGTTCCAACCCATGTCAGCTGTTCGAAGTGGAGTCATTGAAAGGTTTTGTACCCACAGTTAGCCAGGGCCTTTATGGGGGTATAAGGCACCCCTGCAGGCTGGTGTAGAAATGCAGGCAGCAGTGTTTGCAGAGGGATAGGTCCCAAGGAAAGATGACAATAAGAGGACAAAATCAAGCAATCTTAGTCTTCTCTAGAACACTCTTCAGTTAGGGGTAATCTTTAGCTATTAGAGATATTATTAAGAGTATAGGTTAAACGTGACCAGCATCTTGCTTAACAGGAACTCAGTTGAAGGCCTCTTTCAGTGAAACTCCTCAGGGCAAGAAAGCCTGATTTAGGTTGGACCTGAGAGCTGTATAGGCAGAGCTTACTCTGGAAGGTACGTTATTATATCCCAGTGGGTTTACAGAAAAGACCTGGTTACTACACTACTCTTGGGTTTGTATGGCATTCTAAGGTAACAGACATGGTAAATAGCTAAAAGTTAAGAAGGGTAGAATGAATGCTAAAGAGGCAGTGTGCTTTTGGAGTACAATGGTGAATTCTCACCGAAAGACTTGGGGAAGGTTACATTTTCAATGGACTTTGAGCAGAAAGTAGAATTTTTATAGGCAGAGGGGTGGAGTGGGGCATTCCTTATGGCAGACACCAAGAACAAAGATAAGTTTAAAACGTAATTGTGTTCAGAGACGGAAGCAAATAATATTCTGAGGCTGGAATTGATATAAGGAGGGGTGGGGGCATTCCTGGAGACAAAGGCTGTCTGCACTAAACTATTTGATCGAAGTTCTGATTTTTTTTTTTAATTAAAGCAAACATAAAAATGGAGGAAACAATATAATGAACTTTCATATATCCAAGTAGATTTAATAGTTGGTTAAAACAGTTTCTTTTTTGGGCCATATCTTTTTGTTGTTGAAGTAGTTTAAATTCTAGATGACATATTTCACCTTTAGTACAGTAGGCACTACAAAAAGCATTTTCTTGTGTGACCATAATACCCTTGTCACCTAATCAAATTAACACTAACTACTTAATGTTTTCTAAAACCCAGTCTACCGTCAGATTTCCTTGATTGCCTCAGAAATATACTTACTTTTGGTTTGTATGACTCGGAATCCAGACCTGGGCCAAACATCTTTTCATCTATGATAGGGATTTGGCAAACTTTTTCTGAAAAGGGCCCACCCAACCTTAACTCAGGCTTTGTGGCCCTTGTGGCCTCTGTTGCAACTACGCAACTGCCTTTACTGCAGAGGCGACCATAGACAGACACTGTGTAAGTGAATTAGCGTGAGTGTGTTCCAATAACATTTTGTTTTCCAAGTTTTTTGTTTTAAACTCCACTGGTGGGCTGGACTTACCGGAGGGCCATAGTTTCTGAAACTGTTGTCTAAAGCAGTCCGCATGGGTGTTTAATGCCAGTGATGTACTGGTGTCGTGTGGTTGCCTGTAGATCCCTCACATTCTGAATTTATTCAGCTTTTTGTACAGTATGGTTTAGCTTGCTCCTCCACTTACATTTTCTGTAAGCGGGAAGTTAGATCTTAAGGCTTAATTAGGTTCAGGTTCACCATTTTTGGCAAATATGTGTCAGGTGTACTAAGAATTTTTTTTATTGGAGCGACATTGGTTAATAAAATTATATAGGTTTCAAGTGTACAGTTCTATAATACATCATCTGTATATTGCATTGTGTGTTCACTACCTAAAAACAAAACTGTCACCATATATTTTACCCCCCCCCTTTTTTTTTTACTATAAATTTATGACTTCAAAAGACTGGGGAGCCCTCATCCAGGAAGCTCATTTTTTCTAAAGTAGTCTTTGCCTGATGGCTCAGAATAGTTTTTCCTTTCTCATCTTATTTTGCTTACTTAAGGAGAGGATACAACTGCTATTTCCCAAGGAGGTTAAGAACTTTGAACCCCTCTGCTAGGCCAGTAGGAACTTTCCTCTCTTTAAAGCACCCTGTGGCTTGCGGGCTGGTAGAACACATTTTCCCATTGAATGAAAGTACCTTCCACCTTGGGGCCCAAATGTAAGGCCTGAGATGCCTTCCAACAGGGACTGGGTGATTTTGTTTTTAAGTCCCTTGTCACTTAAACACTCAACTTCCTTTACTCACCTTCCTCTTCATCTAACCCCCCAGCAGGAGTGAGAACGGGGACGTGGTCCATGGGCTTCTGGTCGCTGTGAGGTGGGAGTACTTGTCCTGGTGTCCTGTTCAGAAGGATTCTGAAGTCAGAGGCTTTTCAGACTCTAGACTTGCTACGGTGCTGGATTCCGGGGCTACACGGTTTTGAAGAAACATGCTTACAGGTGAGAATTGTTTTTTCCTCTGTTCTAGAATGTTTGTTAGTTCTGAATTCTAGAGCACCAGAGAAAGTATGCTGACAAGGCTTGTCAGGCAGAAGTCTTGTCTTTTTGTCACTTAAGAACAGTAGGTGAAACTTCATCCCTGTACCATTTTCCATATAACTTGCCATTGGTTTGTGGTCTTTTTCTTGTTGATTTGTAAGACTTCTTTATACACTGAGGATGCTAATCTTTTATCATATAGTATGTTACAACTATTTCCCCATTTTTTTTTTACTTTGTTTACACTACTTATGCTCTGCAGACAATTTTAATTTTATATAGGGAAAAATATCGCTCTTTCACAATTTTCTTGCTTCGTGTTTTGTTTAGAAAGAGCTACCACTTCAGGATTATTATTTTATTTTTATTTTTTTAGGTGAGGCAACCCTTGGTTGACCTCACAGATTACAAGGATTTTGTCAGTTTACAATCCCCCCCTTTAAAATTTTTTTTTTATGCCTATAGCACCTGACCTTCCTAGGTGGTCTCCCATCCAAGTACTAACCAGGCCTGACCTTTCTTAGCTTTCGAGATGAGATAGGATCGGGCTTGTTCAGGGTGGCATGGCCATAGGCAAGATTATTTTTTTTAAGTTTGTGTTAACGTAGGCAAATGGATGTATAATAAGAACTAAGAATGTGATTCTGAAACAATAATATTGAAGGCAGATATTTCTACCAAATAATATAATATTAAATTGATTAAATATTGGCATTAAGACAAGCCCTATGTTGATAAGTGTTGAAGTTGGAAATGAGTGTTTGGGGAATTGTTATATCATTATTTTTGTATATAATCTACTTCTCATAAGTTTTCTTGAAAGAGAAGGAGTAGTAGGTAGGGAAAACTATATTTTCCCCATTTGTTCATATTCAGAACTGTTAATTGTCTCTGTGCTAAACAGTGGAGGTATTGTATTCATAAATGAACAAGGCCTTGGAACTTCTATTTCACATGTAGGAGACAGATATTGCCAGGGTTAATGGGACCAACTTCTGGGTCAGACTGCCTGGCTTCAAATCCTGGCTCTGTCATTTACTATCCAGTTGATTTTGAACTTTTTAATTTAAAAAATAGGCATAACAATCATGTCTACCTGATAGGGTTGTTGGGAAGATTGAGAAAACCCATGAAAAATGCTTTACATGGTACTTGGCATTTAGTACATGCTCAATAAATGTAAACTTTAAACAAGAGAATCATTACAGTCAAGCAAGGACTAAGGTGGAAAGGTGTAAGTGCAAAGTGAATGTATGGAGTAAGGGTCACGACCTCACCTGGGCTGATTAGGTAGGATCTGGAGATGAGATATGGAAGATCACGTCTTTTAATACAATGAATCAGCCCTTCCTTGATGAAGTGCGGGGGGTAAGGGGGAATCAGAGAAAGGCACAGGCCAAGGCTACTGATTGAGAGAAGCATGTCTGATTTTGTATGTTTCCTAGTGCTGCCAGATCTCACTGGGCTGAAATCAAGGCATCGAGGGGCTGTGCCCCATCTGGAGGCCCTACAGGAGAGTCTGTTTTCTGGTGTTTTCTGCCTGCATTTCTTGGCTCATTGGCCTCATCCCTCCACCTTGAAAGACACTGCATCCCTTTGACCCTTCCACCGTGGTCTCAGCTCCCTCTCTGCCCCAAGATAGGAAAGCTTCTTCGCTTTTAAGGACTCAGACTGGGCCCATTTGGATAATTCAGAATAATAACTGCATCTCAGGGCCCTTAATCACATCTGAAAAGTCTCTTATGCCATGCAAGGTAACATGTTCACAGGTTCTGGTGATTGGGGTATGGACATCTTTCAGCAGGGGCAGGGCGGTGTTCTATATAGTAACTTTGCCTAGTAGTGAAATAGCTACACAGGATCAGGGCAGCTCCTCGGATGTTTGGGGAATGCATTACTCTCAGCCTCCTTCCACTGCTCTTCCATGACGAGGCAGTGACTCTGCTCTAGACTATGCTAGACTCTTGGGACCCCTCCATCAGCACTGGCATGAGAGGCTTCTGAGTGACATTGGCTCCACACGTGAAGTGCCTCCCATTCTTCAGAGCTTGACTGATGGGTTGTCAGAAACCTTTGATTCACTCTTATGCCTTATCCTCCTCACAGGTCACACCCATTATTTTTACCTGTGCAATTGTTTTTGCACTCTAACCTTAAACACTGTTGGACTATTTTAAACAAAATTCATACTAAAGGTTCAGTATTTTTTCATCTATTAATGCTGATCACATGAGAACTGGGCCTTCCTCATTTTGATTCCCTAGTAGCACCTTCCACACAATAGGCAGCCAGTCAGAGCTCATTTCCAGTTTGTCAGGAGTGTTTTTATAGAACTCTGACTTTTGAGTTATGCCAGAAAAAATTTGAATGAGGAAGACTAAATTAGATATTTCTGTATTATACTATACTTTTGTCCATTTGTTCAAATTACAACTGCTTTTAAACTTTTTGAGCATTAATTAACCTCTTCCTGCTGCTGTACTTAGGAGTATGCAGCAGATAAGTTAATGAAAATTATTAATATTTCTATATCTCATGATGGTTTTACTAATTTAGGAACAGTAATGAGATTTGAAAAGCATTCTTTAAGCCATTATTTTTGAGAAGAATCACAACTGCCTATTTTGAATTAGTCTTTCTCCCATGATTTGGTTTTCTGTAAAGTTAGATGCAGATTATAAAAGCCTAATGAAAACCATTAGGGAAAATTAGTATATCGTATAAGTGAATAAAGAACTGTTAGATGGCATTCTTGGGAGTATTTATGAAAACCAAGTCATTGGTTTTTTTCTCTCTCAGCATTTTATTATAAACGTTTAGAGCCACACTGAAAAGTAAAGTACAGTGAACCCTCATGTACCAACACAGCATCAATAATCCATGCACCGTCCTGCTTTGCCGTGCTGCTCCCATCCGACAGTCTTCTGTTCTTGAATTTTTATTTGGTGCTTCTAGAGAATTTTGAAGCAAATACCAGAAATCATACCATTCCACTCCTACATATTTTAGTATGAATTTTGTTTTCGTTTTTACATAACTACAATTCTACCTAACAATGAACAAAATATCCTTACTATCATCTGATACTGTATTCACATTTCCCCAGTTGTTGAAAAAAAAGTCTTGTTTATTCATATCTGGATCAAAACAAAGCCCATTTTATTTGGTTTATACCTCTCTCAAGTGTCTTTTAATAATAAGTCATGTATGCCAGGCATTAGCTTAATTCACAGTTCTTTATTCTTACCTTTACCTTTTATTTTTACCTCATTTTAGAGTAGTTTATGCTTTCATTTTTTTTATTTGAACTTATATAAATAAAATTGATCTTTTTGTTGTGTCATTGTATGATTTTTAAAATTGATTGATTCATGTAACTCTCATCACAATCCTGATGCAGATCAGTTCTACCACCAAAAAAACCTGGAAAACCAAACCAAACCACCTCCCTTGTTCTGTCCCCTTGTAGTCAAACCCTCACCTTCCCCTAGTCTCTGACAGCTTTTCACCTGGTGCCATTTTTATAAGTTTTGCCTTTTCCAGAATATCACATAAATTATATGGTATGGAACTTTTAAGACTGGCTTCTTTTCGCTCAGTGTCTTTGAGATTCATCTATGAGTGTATCCTTGCTGAATGATGTACCACAGTTTGTATATCTAGTCACTGAAGGACGTTTGTATTCTTTATAGTTTTTGGTGCGTACGAATACAGCTGCTATAAACATTTGTATATAGATTTTATTTGATCAAAAGTATTCATCTTTCTAGGGCAGATGCCCAGGAGTGGGCTGGCTAGGTCATATGGTTAAGTGTCACTTTAACTTTTATAAAACTGCCAAACTGTTTTCCAGACTGGCTGTACCCCATCATTTGTATCTCTACCAGTAATGTATGAGAGTTCCAGTTGCTCCATATTTTTGTCAGTACTTGATATTGTCAAGTTTTTTTCATTTGAGCCATCCTAATAGGTCGTTTTTAACTTTATCTGATTTCAGTTTTTTGAGAACTATAAAATTTTAAAATAATTCTTGAATAAATTACTGAATTAAATTTATATCCTGTTATAAAAATAAATATTTGTTTTTCTGGTGATATTCTACTTTTAAATATGACAAATACTCTATATTGGAAAAAATTAAAAGAATATTATATAGATAGGAGACTCTTAAATCTCATCAGTTGACACATCGTATTTGAAGATTACAGAATAGTATTAGAATACATGAAGCATTTTGCAGTAATTCATTCATTATATGCATCTTGTGCATGTCTCATTCCTATTTTACCATTAGTTACCAATAGTGCCATAACTGCTTTTGCCATCAACACTTGTCATTTTAAATGGATTGCTCCTGCATGTCTGAGGCAGTAGTAAAGCTTGCATTTGAATACCTTTTTCCATATTAAAGCACACTGAGCTCAAAGAAGAAAACTATTTGAAATTTCTATTTGTGAAATAAAGATCATGCACCTCTCTTTGGAAGATTTAGGGATCATGGTCATGGTCACTGTTGCTTGAGGGTAGGGTGTTGACTCCTGGATTAATAACCAAAATGTCACTGCTAGTGTTGTCGTCCACAAGGTCATTGCTAAGGGAGAACCTGTCTTTAAATTCAGATCTCACCCATTAGCTGCTATGGTTTGAGCTTCCATTTGGTAGTATTACATTTAAAAACAGTGGAACTTACTGTGATCTAATTGGAAGAATGGTGTCCATATAAGTTTTACTTTGTGATTAGATCTCTTCCTTTTATTTCTGAAAGTTGTTGGGTGGTTAGACCTATTGGCAGACTTTGTAACATAGAGGCATTATGAAGAAAAACTGAGCTGACAAAGGAAGATTGAGGATGAATTGCCAGATGAGCTTGAAGTTGTGATCTGAAGCCTCACAGACCTGGTCCTAGGAAAATTTGGTTAAAAATGTAAAGAAATGGGATGGGTTTATGTGGTTAGGTCATTTTTGGTTTAAAACCAATATTAATTGACCCTTACATCAATTAGGATTGGAATAAATAAAAAATAGTGAAGGATTAGAAAGGATGTTACCTCCATTGGATCCAAGTGTTTGTTTTGTTTAAAAAGTTATTATGGTTGTTATTTAAACTTTATGCTTGTGAATATCTTCAATAAGTCTTATAAATGTGCATATGTGTTTTGGGAGGTTGGAGGAAGGGATACAAGAAATGTACTGGGGCCTTAAATCTGGGGCTTTAGAATACCAGACTAATACACCTGCTGCCCCCTGGTGGCAGCGTATTAAACAGTGCAGTTCAGAGGTAAGGCATTCTAAAGAGCTACGTCCGTTGTACAAATTGTACAAAAGAATTGTAGAGGGAGACAGGAGATAGTTTTGTTTTTCCAACTTTTCTCATAATTGCTATCTGTATGACCTTAGGCAAATCATTTCATTTGGTTAAAGTCCAGATTTCTCTCTTCAATTTTAAAGTATAATTTGTAAAGTTTCTTCCAGCTTTAACATCTTATTCTCCAGTAGTAATAGCAAATATTATATAGCAGAAGATGTCAAGTTCCACTTTTCCCTTTAGCAGCTAATCCTAAAAAAACCCATATTTTTATTCTAGAAAGCAAGCTCTAGAGTAATTCCTGAAGTTTGATATGGATTCAGCTCTGGGCAGCACACTGCACAGCTCTATCTGTAGCACAGTCCATAATCGATCAGTAACAGCCTACAAGTTAGATCATTAAAAAAAATAATTATTTTTAATTATGGTTTAAAAAAAAAACCCACAACATAAAATTTACCATCTTAACCATTTTCTGTAGTATTAGTATATTCACATTGTTGTATAATGGATCTTTAAAACTGTTTCATCTTGCAAAACTGAAACTCTTTACCCACTACTCAACAACCCATTTCTCTTCCCCCCATCTCTTGGCAACCACCGTTCTCCTTTCTGTCTCTATGAATTTGACTATTCTCGTTGCCTCTTACCAGTGGAATCGTACAGTTTGTGTCCCCAAGGCTTGCTCATGGCGTAGAATTGACAGAATTTCCTTTTTTCAGGCTGAGTATTGTATATAGATAGTACATTTTGTTTGTCCATTCCCCTGTTGATGGACGCTTGGGATGCTTCCACTTCTTAGTTTATTGTGAATAATGCTGCAGTGAACATAGGTGTACTGTATCATGTTTAGTATGCAGTATTTACTAGTGCAAGAAGGGTTTATACAATTTTTTTCTGTGCATAAAAGGTTTAACTTCATTATACACCATTCAGCTGTGCTGGATGACTAGGATAATGGCTTTTTGTATGCATGATTAAGCAAAAAAGGAACTAACATTTATTGAACACAAATTATTGCTAGGTACTTATATATCTGTGATCATTGTATTTTTTAGTTCTTATAATAATTCTGTGATTTACTCTTCTCTCAGAAGGGGACTAATATTTATTAAAGTCACTGCATGCCAGACTTTTATATATTTATATAATCTTCATCAACCATTGATGTGGGCATTATCACCCTAAATTTACAGGTGGTAATTGAGGTTTGGAGAGTTGAAACACCTTGAACAGGTCACACAGCTAAAAGGTGGCAGAGTTTTACCTGACTATGAAGTAAAATACATCTAGTTCAAAAGTATGTGTTCTTCTACACCATGCCTTCTCCTTCCGGAACAACACTATATATCTGTGATCTGGAGGATATTGGAACAATATCAGAAAATTACAGTGCTGTAATGATTTATAAATAGAAAAATTTCTGTAACATCTTTCCAGTAAATAATAGCCCTTTGGGTTTTCCTTGCAGAGAAATAGCATCAATTCAGATGAATTCATCTGAAAGATATCAAGGCTTGCATCCTGGATGATTTTGCAAAATAAGTCTCTCTAGGACTTCCGAAAGAGTGGTTCTCAGGTGCCAACCAGCTGACGACCCCACTCCCCACCCCCATTTCTGAGGTTATATTCCACTGTTGTTATTTCCGCTTTTCCCTTCTCCCCTTCCTTTGATCTGGCAGAGAGCTTTGACCATTTTCACTACTCTTTGCTCCACCTCTCTGAATGCTATAGCATTTTATACTAGGGCTTTGGTCTGCTCCCAGCAAGCTCGTGGAGCGGCCCATTGCAACATTTTCTCCCATGTGGGATTTTTAGATTAATAAAAAAGTAGTGATATATCATTTGAGCAGCCATTTAAGCTTCTCTAAGAGAACCGTGCACCTAGGAATATTTACCTTGGGGCTTCATAAATGTAGAGATGGGTAAAGGTCAAGAATACTTCCAGAGATTCGTTTCAGGCCTTCAGTAACCCCCAGAAGCAGGATGTTGGCCAGTAAATATAAAAAGTGTGAGTCGCAGAAATGATAGTCACCACCAAATATCCATTCTCTCCTTCATCTTCAGTTACTGATTCCCAGTTTTATTCAGAGTGACCATGTGTCTCAAGTTATTGGTAAAAGAGAGGAAGCAGAAATGTTTGGAATTTCTGGGACGTTTTGCAAGGGAAGGAACCTGATTCACCTGGAAGTGTAGGGCTCGTGTGTCTCACCCTGCCCTTCATCAGTCCTGCTCCTTTGCATGCAGGTGTTATGGCTTGTGTTCTGCCATCTCTAATGAGGAGATCTTGATGAAGGAAGCCTTGTGCTAGCATGACAAGGGGAACCTGGTGAGCTTTTGCACAAATGATAACAGATTCTTCCCACTCATGCATACATGTGTGCGGTGTGCCTTTGTAGCTCCTCTCAGAAAGAGAGGAAGCCACTGTCTCCACCCCTCGAGTCTGGTGCGAGGAGCCCCAGCCTGACGGGGGTAAGTAGGCCCTTCTCCTGGAGGGTCATTCCTGATGTGGGGTGTCAGAGCCTAAGCAGGGAGAGGGCTTACAGATAGAGGAGATGGCGGTGGCTGAGATTGGAAATTAGTTCCATGTGGAAGGATTGATCAATTAAGTAACTGTACTAAATATGTCGGGTTTCCCACTGTTTTGAGAAGGGAGTTAAAATACAGAAATGTAGAAAACTAGGATTAACCTTGTGTGGATTGAGTTAGGTGTCTTGGTGTGAATTCATGGTTTTCGGTAAATATAAATGTGCGTCTATGTATTTATGTATGTGTGCATGTGGATATACATGTACAGTAATTCCTCACTTAATATCATCATAGTTTCTCTGACTGTAAGTGAAACGACATAGTGAAACCAGTGTGGCCATAGGTTAATTAATATAAACAAGAGCCAAGTTCTTTTGACATCTCATCAGCATTATAACGAAATGACATTAATCAAGGACCTGTTGTATATATTCCACTGAGAGCCTGTGGGGAGATAACACCCAAGAGCAATAAGCACACCTCATACCAGATTGGTGTCTAAATATTTTTTATTGAATGGAAACCAAGGCTCCTTGGAGAAATGGCTGGTTCCAGGCCTGGGATAGGAAGGTCCAAGATGAGCCTGGAATATCTTGTGCCAGAAAGCAAGGAAGTTCCCCAAGAATGATGCAGTCAGGTCAAGGGGACATAAAGCTCAGTGGAATTAGTCCATCATCCAAATTGAGGACAATTTGAGCATCCAAATAAATGATGGCATTGGAATATAAGTCACCGAATAAAATAGAAACATAATTCCATACAGATACAAATAAATGAATAAGTGGCAAGGTCTGACTGTGAATGAGTTATTTACATAGCTTCAAAGTACTGCCTTAGGAAAAACTAGCTATAAAGTGGAGAAAGATAACTGTGGAGCAAGCAGCCTGGATGTTCACCACCTTCATCAAGTGATCAGGGTGAAAACAGTAATAGGACCAATTGACACCATGTGCCATTTGATAGGAGACAGTGAGAACACAGCATCATTTCTGAGTCCTGCTAAAGATGCCTGTATCTAATGATAAGGCAATGTCAGAAAAAAATCAAGTTGAGGGACATTCAGGAAAATAAATGTCCTGAGATCTTTAAAGTCAGAGAAAGACTGAGGAATTATTCCAAATTGAAGAGGCTAAAGGAGATGACATCCCAGTACACTTGGTTTTTGGAATAAAGAACGTTATTAGGACAAGTGAAAAAACTTGAAAGGCATCTAAGAGAAAGTAGTAAAAGTCTATATTGACACTCTGATGTTAGGGTTGTAATGATGTCCTGGCAGGAAGCAGACATAGAACATGTGAGAGGAAGGGGCATCACATTGGCAGTTCAGAGACAGCCTACCCTCTGAGCAGACATCTGCTGGACATCAGCCACAGCCCAGGTCCTATGGCTGAAAGTTGAACTCCACACATTGGTGCCTGGGCCATCTCAGTCAATGGGGGAGGACAGAGGCCTCAACAGCTGTGAGGCAAGAGCAAACGGCTTTCACATTTCGAAAACAGTGGCAGGATCAGTTCTACCCACAAGGAAGATTACACAGGGGAGATGATGTTTGAAGTGACCTGGAAACCTTGAAGGATAAGAAGGATTTTGCCAGGGAGCATGCTGAGTTGTGAAGAGGACGGGGCTTAAAGGCACTGGCAACCTTTGAGCAAAGAGGACAGCAGATTACTCCCTCCACAGAACAGTGTCCAGCATGGCTTAGAGGCGGTGGGGCTGGACGGTGATTGGTCTTTGTGAGCAACATGAAGAAACTTAGACTTGACCCTTTGATTTTGTTATCCACCATTGCATAACAAGTTACCCCAACATTGGTGGGTACAAACAAACATCCCTTAGTTTTGACAGGTGAGAATCTGAGAGCTGCTTAGCTGAGTAGATCTGGCTCAAGGCCTTTAATGAGACTGCAGCGAGGGTTGGCCAGGACTTGGGTCATCTCCAGGTTGACTTGGGAAGGCCCTGAGCTTACTCACGGGACAGCTGACAGCCTGAATTCTTCCTGGCTAGCTGCTGACACTTCAGTTCCTATCCACATGGGTGTCTCCTTAAAGAGGTCTACAACATGGCAGCTGACTTTCCTGAGAAGGAATTTGAGGGAGAGTACTGGAGAGCCCCAAGATGGAAGCCACAGTCTTTTTATAACCCAGTGTGGGAGGTAACACCACTTCCTCCATAGTCTGTTGGTTTGAAGCAAGTCACTAAACCCAGCCTTTGCACAAGGGGCAAGAATCACACAAGGACCCAAATGCCAGGGGGGCAGGATCATCAGCTGCCCACCAGAGCTCCAGGAACAGGGAGGGGAATGGTCCTACATGCATCTTCCGGGGGTGGGTTGAGAGGCAGTGAAACCATTTGAGAGATGTCATTCAAGATATAGTTAAGGAGGAAAGAAGGGAGAGGCCTCATCAATATACAAATCTGCCTGGAAGTGGTCAGGGCAGGAGGAGGAAAGGCGAAGGGCACTAGGTGGTTTGAAAGCTCCCAGGTTACATGTGTGCAGCCAGCCACAGTGGACCTCATCTTTAGAATATTCTGTTGAGACGCTTACTGTTCAGAAAACACCACTGCTGCCTCCTTATTATATATTGTTAAGCAAATTGGTCCGTGGGCCTTATATCAGCTTCTGCAGAGAGGTTTTTGCAGGGTCCCTTTGCTTCTGGAAAACAAGTAAGAGTTACTAGGCAGTTACTTCATTTTAAAACACCTTTTCAAGTTGTGAAATATCGGGGCTGTAAATTTTTCAGTTTTAGAAGTACTCTGGCTAGACTGTAGGAGCTAAATGCACAAATGAAAGTTGTTCGGATGATCAGGCAGGCTGACCTGGACAAGCCTTTACAATTCTTATTAATACCTCTTGCAAGTCAACACTATGATCTTTAGTCATAATGTCTAAAGGATATTTTTCTTTCCTTCCTGAAAATTTTTGAAGTCTAACCTGAACACAAATCACTTTAAAGAATGATGTTTTCACAGAGCGTTTGGATTTTTAAATTGGCTGGCTGATGACATGCCTGAATCTAAACAAGATTAACTAAATTTTGGGAGTAGCCATACACTTGCACTAGGCACAGGGTCACTAGATTGGGGGAGAGGAGGCCATCACTTGAGGTGTGACCTGGGCCTCTGGGCACATCTCCCCGTGAGGGCCGGCTGCCACCAAGTCGGGGCGCGCACAGCATGGAGCATCTGTAACCTGTACTGTGTTATGCTGGTGACACCAGGTGTTGAAAGTAAAAAATAGAATTTATTTTACATCTTTAAAATGGTTGTTCTTTTTGCTTAATAGTTATACTTAGGCTCACTTTGAATCTAAGAGAGCATAATGCTCTTAGAAAATTTGCATCCAGCAATATTGTTTAGAGTGCAGTCTCATAGTCACATAAAATCATGGGGAAATTTAAAAGGCTAATATGTACCAACCTTGGAAAGGGCCACTTTTTAGTTATCCTAAGATTTTTTTTGTATTATTTTTATTTTTATGTGTTTTGTTTTTCTTTTCATATAACTTAGACAAAGCATTTTTTTTTTAAAGATACCGGTTTGTACACATGTTAAGTCTCTAATACTTGGGAAATTCACTTTTCTGGTTAATGAACTTTCCATATAAATGAAGGTTAAGCAAAAATCTTTTCTAGAAAATCTTGTGAAAATGAATTAGTGTACTTTCCCCATTTTCATGGTACACAGAGCATAATAAGTCCCCTTTAATTCACAAGTTAATAATTTTTCAATACATTAGTATAAAACTGAAAAACTATTCACATTGGCCAAGATATGGAAATACCTGTCTGTGAACAGATGAGTGGATAAAGAAAATGTGTGTGCACATATATAATATACACATTCTATACTTATGTGTGATACTTTTTCTATATAGAATATTTCATGTGATGGCCATTGTATAGTGTGTGTGTGTATATGAGAATGGAGTAATATATATAATATAATGGAAATATATATATATAAACACTATTGGCCATAAAAATAAGGAGATCCTGCCGTTGAAACAACATGGATGAACCTGCAGGGTGTTTGCTAAGTGCAGTGAGCCAGACGCAGAAAGACAAGCACAGCAGGTCCTTGAATAATGTCCTTTCTACAATGTCATTTTGCTATAAGTTAATGGGGAAAAACATCAGCCCCCAGCCAGGGCCACTGTCTGTGGAGTCGCACGTTCTCCCCGCGCCTGCGTGGGTTTTCCCCGGGACTCCGGTTTCCTCCCACATCTCCGTCAGAGTGAGAGTGGCCTGTGATAGAAGGGCGTCCTGTCCAGGGCTGGTTCCTGCCTCGCACCTGAGCTGCCGGGAGAGGCGCTGGCCATCCTCTACCCCGAAGTGGAATAAGTGGGTTGGAAAAGAATTCTCTTTCTTGTTTTATTAATTTTTCTTAAATGTACAGATAGTTCACATTTGTTTCAGTGTTTAGTATTAGAAGTATTTTGGGTCTTCATTTATAAATTTGGTGATGTTTTTATTACCAGAAATATGCCATAGGAACTTAGTTTAACGCTTGTTTATATCAGTCAGCTTGTGGTGAAATTGGTTTCATTATATGTAAAGTCTCAGTTTCCAAGAACCTAGCAATGGTGTTAAGTGAGGACTTAATGTACTGTATAATATCACTTATGTGTGGAATCTAAAAAAGTTGAACTCATAAAAGCAGAGGTAGAATGGTGATTGCCAAGAGGTAGGGGAAATGGAGGATGCTAGTCAAGCCAACTTTTGTAACTTTCAGTTATAAAATAAGTTTTGGGGATCATATACACATGCTGACTATAGTTAAAAATATTGTAGTCTTAAAATTCGCTAAGAGAGTGTACCTTAAGTGTTCATACACAAAAGTAACTGAGGTGATGGATGTGTTCTTTTGATTGTGGTAATTACTTAACAGTGTGTACATATATCAAATCATCACATTGTATACCTTAGATATATGTGATTTTTATTTCTCATTATACCCCAATAAAGTTGGGGGAGGGGTGCTGAAAGACTCTTTACTCATTGGGAAATCAATGGTTTCCCAAAAGTTTAATCTCCAGAATCCCTTAGCTTTTAAAATATTGTGTTCGATTATAATACAGGTTCCTGTCCCCTAAATTAATCTCCCAGGTGGTGGTGGGGGAAAGGGGACTGTGGCAAGGGGGGGGGGGGGACGTTAAGGAATAGAAATGTTCAAACTTCTCAGCCTCAGGAGCTCAGCTGGGTTTACGTAGCCCCAGCTGCAGGATCTAGTCTGCTCTGAGGCCCCAGCAGACAGCAGTGCTGCACCCTGCAGGCCCCGGCTCCCCTCCATATGCATCTTCCCCCTGCAGTCTGTGCTCCAGGCTCCCACTAGTGCACAGGTCCCCAGGGACTTCCCCGTTTACCCCAGTTCCCTGCATCTTTCCACCTGGGTGCCCCAGCTCCCACCTGGAATGCTACCCCTCGTACACTCCCCCCTCTTCTCTCCAAGATGACTGTTACCCTCCTTCAGGGTCAGTTCTGGGTCCAAATCACACAAGTAGAATTCATCTCTGAAATTTTTAGAGTTTTTTATTGAAGGTAAAATTCATATAACACAAAATTAGCCATTTTTAAGTGAAGAATTCAGTGATATTTAGCACTTTCATAATGTTGTGCAATCACCACCTCCATCTAGTTCTGAAAAGTTTTAATTGTCCCAAGGGAAAACCCTGCACACAGCATGCAGGCAGTCACTCCCCAGTCCAATCTCCTCTCACCCAGCAACCACCTGTCCATGCACGTTTCCATGGATTCACCTGTTCCGGGCGATTCACGTTAGTAGAATCAATAGCATGCACCTTTTGTGTCTGGCTTCTTTCACTGGGATAGTTTCCAGGTTCATCCACATTGGATCATAGTACGAGTTGAATCATGTTGGTTTTCTAGGGTTACTATAACAAGGTATCACAGACTGGGGGGCTTACGCAACAGAAGCTTTTTCTCTCAGCTCTGGAGCCTGGAAGTCCAGATCAAGGTGTTGGCAGGGTTGTTTTTTTTTTTTCGGAGGCCTTTCTTCTTGGCTTGCAGACGACTGCCTTCTCTCTGGTCCTCATATACTCTTTCCTGTGTGCTCATGCATCTATGGTGTCTCTCTGTGTCTAAATTTCCTCTTCTTACATGGACACCAGTCAGATTGGATTAGGCCACCCTAAAGACCTCATTTTAACTTAATGACCTTTGTAAAGACCCTGTCCAAATGCAGTCACATTCAGATGTTGGGGTAGGGCTTCAACATATGAATTTTGGGGGAGGGACACAGTTCAGCCCATAACAATCAAGATATCTTGTAGACAGCTATTTCCCCATCATTTTCCACTGCCGAGTTCTCTGAGCACAAGCCTCAGTTTTCTTCCAGGCATTGAGAACATAGCTCGTGTCTGTTCTCATGGCATCAGCCAGCACCGAGCACCTTGCCATTGTCCAGTCCAAGTACAGGCAGCTGAGTGTCCACTTCTTTGGGCATTGCCCTCTGCAGTCTTCGTTTGCAGTAAGTGTATAATATGTGTATGTCTACAATGTGCTAATGATCCCTTGATAGCGCCTATATATATCGGAGGAGGCAGTTTTAAACTGAATACGTAGAAGTTGTTTTGTTATTTATTTCTTTGTGACCAAAATAGAGAAAAGAAATTAGCTAACTGAGAATTTCCAGGACCAAACACATGAATTCACTGATTTTATTCCACACGCATTGCATTATGGGGAGCAAGTTAAAATGTATCACCTGTCCTTCAGGAATTTAACAAAAAATAACCAGACTATAGGATAGAATATGACCAGTGCAGTAAGATGCAAACAACCAAAGAAAGCTTTTGGCCAGAGGCAGGATCTGAGCTGGGATTTTAAGGATAGGTTGGATTTGGGTGGGAAAGTATAAATGTGGGGTTTAATGTGGGCAGGAAAGCATAGATGTGGGGTTCAGAGTGAAGTAGTAAAAAGATTAGGATTAGTTAGGGGAAGCAGGGAGTGTTCAGGGAGCAGCAACAGGCCAAGTAGGTGGGGCTCAGGCTACAGTACTACAGGATAGGAGTGCAGCCAGGCTACTTACTGTAGTCGAAACAGCTGGACAGGACACAGGCATCCTGAGCGTGCTGGGAGCCCCTGCAGGGTTTGGAACTCAGCCTCAGGAAATTCACTATGGCTTAGGGGGAAGGTGGTGGGTGGTGGGATCCTGGAAGGGAGAGCCCTGATTGGGATTATAACTGTTTAGAGACAGGGATAGGTAGAGGCTGTCCCTGTAAAATGAGTTTGAGCATGTTACTGCCTCTTCAGGTTTTTGGGTGAGTTTGAGGAAGATTGGCATTAATTCTTCTTTTTAAGTGTTTGGTAAAAATCATCAGTGAAAACATATGGTCCTGGACTTTTCTTCATTGGGAGGTTTTTGGTTACTGATTCATTCCTCTTATTCATTATTGGTCTGTTCGTATTTTCTGTTTTCTTCATGATTCTGTCTTGGTAAGTTGTATGTCTCTAGGAATGTATTTATTTCTTCTAGGTTATCCAGTTTGTTGGCATATAATTATTTATAGTAGTTTCTTATGATCCTTTGTATTTCTGCCATGTGAGTTATAAGGTCTCCTCTTTCATTTCTAAATTTATGTACTTGAGTCTTCTTTTTCCTTAGTCTAGCTAAAGGTTTGTCAGATCTATCTTTAAAAACAAAAATAAAGAAAAAAAAACACCTTTTAGTTTCATTGATCTTTTCTGTTTTTCTGGTCTGTTTATTTCTGTCTTGATTTTCATTATATACCTCCTTCTGCTGATTTTAGGCTTAATTCGTTCTTTGAAGTCTAGAGTTAGTTGCTTATTTGTAATCTTTCTTTTTCATATAGGCATTTATTACTATAAATTTTCCTCTTAAAACTGCTTTTGTAGCATCCTGTAGGTTTTGATATTGTTTTTCATTTCATCTGTTTGGAGATATTTTTTATTTTTCTTTTGATTTCTTCTTTGACTAATTGGTTATTCAGGAGTATGTTGTTTAATTTTCACATATTTATAAGTTTTCCAGCTTTCTTCTTGTTGATTTCTAATTTCATACCAGTATGATCAGAAAAGGCACTAGGTATTATTTCATTCTTTTTAAATTTGCTAAGACTTGTTTTGTGACCTAACATATAATCTATCCTAAAAAAAGTTCCATGTGCACTTGAGAAGAACGTGTTTTTCTCCTGCCGTTGGTTGGAATGTACTATATATGGCTGTTACGTTCATTTGGCCTAAAGTGTGGTTCAAGTCCAATGTTTCCTTGTTGATTTTCTGTCTTCACGATCTATCTGTAGATGAAATTGGGGTATTGAAGTTCTCTGCTATTATTGTATAGTTGTGTTTCTCTATTCAGATCTATTAGTATTTGCTTAATGTATTTATGTGCTCCGATGTTGGGTGCATTATTTATAATTGTCATATCTTCTTGATGAATGACCTCTTTATCTTTAAATAATGGCCTTTTTTGTCTCTTGTTACCATTTTTGGTAGGGGTAGGAGGATCTATAAAAGAGAATAGTTCAATGATTCCCATCCCTATTTATCTATAACCCAGATTCAGTAATTGTCAAAATTTTGCCACACATGACTCATTAATTTTTTATTGAAGTATTTTAAACTCTCAGACATTATATTTCATGAACTCTAGATACTTCCATATGCATCTCTAAAAAATATGGCTATTTTCTTATAGAACTATAATGCCATTAGTCAGACCTGAAAAAATTTAATCATGATTCCATGATATCATCTTTTACCTAGATATACCTGTAAGATTTTCCTGATTATCAGAATCCAAACAAGGTCCGCACGTTACCCAGGGCTTTTGGAGTTAGGTCTCTTAATCTAGGGCAAATCGCTATTACTTTTCTCCTGTAGAATGCCCCGCGTTCTGAGTTTGTCTCTTTGCTTTCAGTCGATATTATTCAACTGTTTCTTCTTTGATAGGAGATTCTTCAGTCTGATAATGACTGTTATAACTTGGAGAATCTGCCTTTAGCTCTCATGCCCGGGGGAGCCAGTAAGGGGTGAGCCACTTCCCATTTCAACATCAGGGAATATCCTGCTTCTCTCTCCAGCTCAGGCCAGTCTTCTTCTTTGAAGCCTTTGCATTCCTCACCTCTGAATCTCACTAAATTATATGTAGCACTTAATTATGTCTTTCTCTTGTTCACTGTGATTTCATATTTGTAAGCCTTGTTTTCACAAAAATGTTCTGTTACTGTGTTTTTAAAATTTAATATACATTTTATGAATGTATATCAGAAAAGTATAGAAATTATGTGGCTTGATAGATTTTCATGATAGGAACACACTCACATAACCAGCACTAGATCAGGTATCATCATGTCTTTTCCAGTCATTGCTTTCCTCCCAGGGTTAATCATTACCCTGACATCCAGCAGCAGAGATTAGCTTGGCTATCACTTTCATATAAATACAGTCACATAACGTGTGCTGTTTTTGCCTGACTTCTTTCACTCAGCATTGCTAGATTCATCCGTTATTACATGCAGCTGTCCATTTGTCTCCTTGCTGTGGTGTTTTCCATAGTATATGTAACAGTTTAATAGCCTGTTTTACTGTTGATGGACATTTGGGTAGTATCTGGTTTGGGGCTATTACATATGCTACCGATGGAATATTCTTATATGTGTCTTTTTGGTGACTCTGTGTCTACATTTCTATGAAGCATCTGCCTGGCGTGGAATTGCTGGATTATTGGGGATACGCAGGCTCAGCTTTCATTGATCCTTTCAAACAGTCTTCCACTGGGGTTGCAATAGATAATTTTTAAAAACACATATTACCATGTCACTTCCCAGGCTTACTTAGTACCTCTTAATTACCCCATCACATAGAGAAATCCAGAGTCCCTGGTGACCTGGGCTCAGCCTCCTTCATGCGCTTCTCCTGGGCTCACGATCATGCTCCCGCTCCCAGGCATGCCCAGGCTTCCCCTGTGCGCAGGCTACCCTGCTTTTCCCTGGCCATCCCCTCACCTGTGCCTGCCTATTTCCTGTTTCTTCTCAGACTCGGCTGCTCAGGTAATACTCTCTCTCGAGACACAGGACGCCCTGCTTCCCCATGCATGTCTCTCGTTGGCCTCCCCACAGTGTTATGATCACCGTACTGTATCTGTCTCCCCAGTTAGACTGCAGCTCCTTCAGACAAGGACTGTTGTCTTGTTTATCTTCATGTACCTGGCCCATCTTAGATGCTCAAAAGATACTGAATGGGTGAATGAATGAATGACCTTTCAACTAGCCTGGAAGTACTGAACACTTGGCAGATATTAGTAACAGAAATTTGTGGCTGGTGGGTCACTTTTTGCTTTACAAAAACTTTAAATCTGGCTCTGATTTTTAAAGTTGAAAAGGGAAGGCCTTGAAGCACAGCGCCTCCTGTAGGCGTGACTGGTGGACAATAGCAACAGTACTTCCACACTAAACAATGGTAATTTGCTATGAAAACCAGTGAGAGCTTCAGTATTTTCTACCACCTAGAACCTTCTGTGTTTTTCCCCTCATCAACAGCATCAATGCATGTTGGGTGAAAGCTGGATTTTGGTTTAAGCTTTAACTTTAAATCCAGGCCATTCCATTTTTAATAGCTGTGCTGTGTTAGATGACTCCTGTGCCTGTTTCCCATAAGCGAAATGGGACAATAACACCTGCCTTGCAGGGCTGCTGGAATTTTGGAGAGAACATATCAGTTCCCAGAGATCCACTGACGGCCCCCCTTCAGTGAATTTTCTTCCTCTCTCCTGGAGAAATAGGTGTAATTAATAAACTAGGTTCAAGTCAGTTTCCACACGGCTCTATAGCGGTCCTCCCAAAATCTCTGGTTGGGGCTGGGTTGCATTCTCAGCTCTCCCTGCGCTGGAGAAAGGGTTCAGCCCTGCAGCCCAGAGGGCGAGCGGACAGGACAAGGGCCCCTCCTCCCAGGAAGAAAAGAGCCGCGCGCAGCCGCAGAGCTTGCTCTCCCGCCCATAGGGAGACACGGGTCTGGGGAACCCTTCCTTCGTTTCTTGGGTGCTAATGTCTGGGGAGAAGGTTTAGTCCACCTGGCCTGTGTTGGTCTTGTTCCTTCCATGAGACATGGACCAGCTCTCTGGAGAACTTTCTTTGTTCCAGACAGGACAGAGATAAATTCCTTAACTCAAAAGTAATCGACATCATCGTTATATTAAAAGAATGCTGAATTCGCGTGAATTTTGAAGGAGCAAATCCTTGGAGCGCCTGTGGCCTGGTGGGGTCCTCCCCACGCCCCTGAGACAGCTCAGGCTGGTCTCTCATACCTCCCTCCCTCCCTCCTCCTCCTCTGCTGCCTCCCGCCAGGTTCACACTGGACAACAGCCCGGGGCCCATCAAAGGACCGTAAAGAGCTGTGTAGTTTGAACTAGGACTTTAGTTAACCTTTAGATGTTGGGTGGTTTGTGAAGCATGGCCCTCTGGGGTGGGGGAGAATCGCTTTTTTTCCTCTTTTGGGGGAACTCCTGTGATATTAACAGACTGTTAATACCAGCTCTTTATCATGATTGAAAGAACACTGTAAACTTAAAACAAAAAAACAAACAAAAAGCCCAAATTGAAAAACAAAGCTATTCTGTTGATTTTGGAATAAGTTTGAAAAATTGTTTAAACTATAGCAACATCTCTGATAACCACAAAGCAGTAACCACAAGTAAAGAGATTTTTACATTTTAACAGGAATTTTGCTCTCCCTGAGTGGATGGTGTGTTGGCTTTTAAGTGCTTTTTTAAGAGCCAAGTATAGACCAAATTGTGCCTTTTAGTAATATTTAAGGTCCTAGGATCCACCCCCAAACACTAGAGAACCTTGAGGAAGATTGGGGTGCTTGGCCTCCAAGCCTCTGGCTTCTTTCAGCCGCTCCCAGCCATAATGTAAAGTGGGATTTTTTTGGGGGGTGGGGGAGTATAGTATATAAAAGGGTTGGATTCAGTTTAGTTCAGTGCATCCAGTTCCTTCAAAGCCCCTGTCACTCCAACACATTTTTCTAGAAGTTCTGGACTCGATTCTGATCGCTGTCACCAGTGAGCAGCTGTGTGTTTAGGAGTGCGAGTAAAGGGACCCGCTTTATGTAAAGGATTTAAAGGCATGTTCAGTAACATGCCCGTAATTTCCTCTCCTACTCCTCTTCTTGTAATTCGGAATTTTCACCTATCTCTCGGTTATTTTCATTGAATTTTACTTGGGAGTAATTAGAAAAGCACTAAAAGGAGTTGAATACTTTAGGACAGGTAATCAAAAAAAAAAAAACAGGCTAATTTTGAGTTCTATGTTTTTATTTTTAAAGTCTTTTAAAAAACATTTAAAAATGGAGTTATACGTATGCATGTTTTGGGGTGATTCTTTAGTTGTACTAATGGAGGCAATTAACTTTCTTGGTTTGTATTTCTCCTACCTACCTGATAGTTAACTTCTTTTAGAAAATTTAAACTGTTTTTTAATATTCTTGGCAAAAAGTAATTCTGAAGGTAAATCTGTTATTGTTAACAAAGAATTGAGTCCTGAATTCAGGAGCCCGCGAGCCGTGGGAAATGGAGTTCGGATTGTTCCTGTTGTGTTTAACTGGCTGTTGGCTGGCGGGGGAGCTGGGTTGGGAGCAGTAGACAGACAGACCAGTGGGTGGAGCCACCTGTGCCCTGGTTTCCAAGTAGTGCTCAGGCTTCCTTTTGTAGTGTAGGTGGTGTTCCTGCGAGCTTTTAGGCTTGACCTCTAGCATTTGTATTTGGCAGTCATCTATTAGAGTCTTCTCGCTAATTCATTCTTTCCAAAGTCACTGGGGGAGGCTCCTGCTTGGCTCTCTTGTGGATCCTGGGTCCCAAGGGAGCTGAGCCCAGCACACCTGCGTCTCTCCAGGGCAAGGTAACCCCTCCGAGGTCAGCGGTAGCTTCACTTCGTTTTAGACCACCTAGAAGGTGTGTGATATTTTGTAATCTGTGCTGCTTCTAACTTAAATTTGTGTTCCCAACTCCCCATTCTCACCTAAGAAAGCTAAACAGTCAAACAAAAACCATTTTAAGTTAATGTAGCCTTACATTTCTGAAAAACAAAACCTTTTAAACAATACATTGATGGATAGTCATTCCCTTTCCCTTCATTATTTGAATTGTTGCCAAGAGAAAAAACTACTTTTTGGAGGCATGTAAGGTAGAGTTACGTGCCTTCAACCAGACCTAACGGCCCTTTCCATGCCCTGCAGAATGGACTATAGATTGGGACAAGATGATTCTTGCCTCCTCCTCCTTGACCAGGGGGCTCACTCCAGGCATAAAAAACATATTTTGAGCAACTGCTAGCAAGTGAGTTAAAAAGTTGCATTATCCTCTAGCAGGCTTACGAAAATATTCTAGAAAGCAAAGCATTTGCTGCATTTCATAGTAGCCAAGTCTGGAAGTCTTGGTCAGCAGCCAGTGCAGACAGGCCCTGGGTGGGTAATGACAGCTAATGAGGCCCAGTCTTCATCACAGACCCTGTCCCTCTGAGGTCGCTCCACCCTTGACCACACTGGGGGGTGCTTTATCTTTCTGTTGCTTCTCTTCCAGGACCCCAGGTAGCATTTACAGAGAAGTCTGTCTGGTATCATTGCATAGTGGGTTCCAGAAAGTGATTAAGGGAGGCCACCACAAATCAGTTTTAGAAATGCTTTAAAAACACTTGGATGCTTGCAGAAATCTTAAATAAATTTTTTTTTAAAGCTCCTGTTGATAGGGACTGTGAAGTATGTTGAACTCAGATAAGACTATAAACTGGCGATAATAATTACAGACCAAGTGGCCTGCAAATTGCCTTCCTCCCATGATCTCACTTAATCTTTATTTTAGATTAACTTTCTTTGAGGTATAATTTACAAGAAAATTCACACATTAAGTGCACACGTTGGTGATTTTGACAAATGTATACACCCATGGAACTACTGCCCCCCAAAAGATAACATTTTTATCTTCTCAGAAAGCAACCCCCACCTCTGTCTCCACTGACCTGATCGTTGTGCCTAAAGATTAGTTCTGCAGGTTCTAGATGATATTTCATGTCTGTAAGCGTGTATGGATGCTCACCACTGCCCCGCTCCCAGGGAGGCTGGGGGCAGGGAAGGAGTGACTGGCCCCAGCTCAGCGTCTCATAGTCCAGGGCACTTTGCTCTCCCTGGACCTTGCCTCTGACTGGATATCTGAAGGAGGTGGTGGCAGAGCTGCAGGACTGGATGTGATTCCTATAGATTTGCACCCAGAGCAGTATTTGAACCTGTTTTTTGTAACGAAGAGAAGTCGAGAAATTCCAAATAGATTGAAGGGCTTCAGGGTCTCTTTGGGAATTGGACCGAGGGGATAACCACTTGCTTTACTGCAGCAAGTATTTATTAAGTGCCTCCTGTGTGCATTAAGCTGTGCTGGATAGCATGGAAGATGTGAACTTGAGCCTCCGTGGTCTGAGAAACCATTTAGAAAAGAATGATTTCCAGGCAAGACACAGTGCAAAATGAAAATGCAGCCTCTCTTGTTCAGAAAGCAGGAGAAGAGTGCTGTTAAGACACTGAAATATGAAGCTTTTCCTTTTCTTCTACAGTCTCTGTCTGATTTGTCGTGGTGGTTTTAGTTGCTATTTTATTGCTTTAACTGTACGTATTTTAGTTATATTCTCAGCATTGAGTTTATCATTCATCTTTATATTGTTCCATGTCCATTTAAATTTAAATGCAACTCAGATAAGAGTTGCATGCAAATATAGCATTTAACTCATGTGGAATCATAGAAATGTTATTTCATAACTTATACATGCATATGTATTTTGTTCTTACCAGAACTGGAAACTGTTTAAAATTATTTCAACTATATTTATTTCACTTCTTGACATGTGCACATTCTACCAACACTTCCCACCCTCAGCTCCTGATGACGGAGCAGGGACTAAGAGGAACTGAACTCCAGGATCCTCTGTGGGTTGCCCTTGCTGTCAGTCATCATCATCACTGTATGTGGTTGGCTGGTACGGGGAAGTGCCCCAAATAATGAAGGATAGGGATAGTTTCTTGTTTGTGTTTGTTCTTAGAACGCATCACCTTTCCCTGCATTCATAGCAAGTTCTGCTTAGAATAGAAAGTGCGGCCTCTCCTGGCTGACCCAGCCATAGATGTAACTCATTACCTTGCCCTCACTCTGAGTGCCGCCCTTTGGGGTCCACCAGGATTCCATGCTCCTGCGGCATCAAGAACCGTGTGTGCCAGTGAGGCCGCATGGATCTCCTCTGCTCATGTATGCTCTGGTGTCTTATCAGACTTCACTTACACAAGTTCAGATAAAATTAAGAATTCCAGGACAGTGGCAGCTTTTGAGTGCTGACTCTCCAGTCTGGCTGCAGAGGTGTGTGCTCACTAAATGCCTGTTGAGTATTTTACAGATGAGGATGTAAATGGAATCTGGTATGGGGCAGTGGCCCAAGCCACCAGCTGCCTGGGGCCCTCTGGTGGGTGGACGTTGTTTCCATTCTCTAGTTTCAGGGCCGGGGGCAGTTTCATGGAGTGGGCCATACAGTGTTTTCCCCTCTGAGCCACAGATGGGCTCACAGGTAGAGCCTAAAGCTAGGCCCACAGGGCAGGTAGGCTCTTTGTGATGACTTCTGGCACCTTCTTCCTGGGTATCAGACCTATTGGCAGGCGCCGAGTACCATCTCCCCCACGTTCTGCTCTGGCTGGCAGTTCCAGGCCCCTCCTGAGCTTTCTGTGCCTCCTGTTGGGAGCAGTGGGGGGCTGGCAGCACCTCTGCTCCCCGCTGCGCTTGGTATTTGGGGCAATGGCCCTGGCAGGCCTGGCCAGGTCACCTCTCTCCTATTTCCATAAAGCCCTTTCCTGAGTCTGTGTTTGGGGATTTTCCTGCTGTTCTTTCCAGACTTCCAGACTGGGACCGGGGGTTTGGAGGTTTGGTTGTGTCTCCCTTGTTGGTCACTGTATGTTTTAAAGATGGCAACACAGTTGTCATTCAAGTGGTGGGCCAAAGAGCAGAACCACACAGAATGTCGCTAAGGCAGCTTTCAGAGGATCTAGTGTGACATCAAGGACCATGGAGCGCCTGTTTGCAGGGTGCTGTGAAGGTTCAGAGTTTGAGGGAGTGACTGTGAGTGGAGACCCTAACATCTTTATTTCAAAGGCACCGCCATTTCACCCGAGCTGCTTGGTTAAAGAAAGATATTTTGCCAAAAATGTTTGCAGGGTATTCAGTGGGGTTGGCTGGGCAGGAAGCCCATGTCATTGCTATAAAGAAACTAGTGAGGGACTAAAAGCATCAAAGAGCCCACAGGATGCGCCCGAGACCTCCCTGGCACATTGCCCACCAGCCTCTGAGGGGAGAGTGACATGACCTTAAAGCACGTCATGCTCGCAGGCCGAGCTCCAGTTTAAAGTTCAATGGATTTTGTTTTTTCACCTGTTTCCTACAGTTCTAAGAAACTTCTGAGGAATTAATGTGTAACTGTATCAGACACTCAGGCATTTTCTCAAGGGAAAATAATGTTACAGTAGGGAGAGAAGTGGCTACTTGAGATGAGAGGTTTCTATAAAATAAGAAAAATCCTCTTTGGAGCAGTCATGTACAAAATTACATGTCCTTTCTACTAAGATTTGTCCACAGTAACGCCTGCCTTTGCTAAAAGGCTGCTGCCTATTGTGGCTACTGGTGGCCACATAAGGATTAGGATAGAAGTTGGCTTCACTGAAACGCGTCCTTGATTGTGACAGGGCACCCCTCATGAATTTAAGGGGACTTAGTTCCACTGGAGCCAACCTTGATGTAAGTTGAACAATGAATGCTAATTATACAGCAAATGGAAAGGAGTTTCCCTGGCAGTTCTTTGGGCAGGCGTTTCTGGTTCTGAAACAGTTCATTGTCCAACCCATGCTCATCACATGGCAGAGCCAGCTCCCCAGAGGCCTTAATTTCGTGCGACCCAAATCCAGTCATTTCACCTGTCTCTTCTAAAGCAGTCTTAACAGGCAGTAAGCATTGTTTGTGGCTTGATGTTTTATCACTCAGAAAAAACAGTTTGAAGTGATGGAATACAGATTTTACTAACATTTCTTAGTAGTATTAAAGTTTAATACAGAATGAATAATTTTATGGAGACATCTATTTTTAATAGGTTTTCATGTTAGAAGCTTGTGTCCATTTAAATCCTTTTGTAAATTGATTTAAGAAGAGTTAAATGTTCGTGTTTCGTTTGGTTTACCTGCTGTGTGTGTTTCTAAATGTGGCCTAAGCATGTGTATTAGTTCTAATTTGTAGACCAGCATAATAAACTCTTAAATCCTGCCTTTTATACTCTTACCACCAGGTGGCTAAGAAAAAAATCAAACGGGAAAAAGCTAACAAATATGCGAAGGACTCATGATCACTTTCAATTTTTGCTTAAGTGATGAAATATGAAACTATAGTGTTTCAAGAAAACTGCTGAATAAGTGACAGGCATTGCAAGCAGTGCCAGGCCAGACGGACATTTCTATGAGTGTTTTTGTTTTCTTAAATATTGATAGTGTTAAACTAGCCAAATTTTGCTGAAGTAAAACTTTTTTGAGACTGAGCCTGTTCCAGCTCCATGCTGACCCCTGATGGTCACTTATTCCCAGCCATTTGGGTTTGGAACAAAGGTTCAGCTTTTTGTTGTTTCCCGAGTAGAGGGTGACTAAGTCCAGACCACAGCAGTGATCGCCCACTCAATTCTTTATAGGTTAACAGAGATGTTGCTTGAGTTAATTTAGAATTGGTTCTAAAACCCAAAAGTAAAATTCAGCAAGTTGAATGTTAATAACTCACGTGTCTCTTTCAATGATTCTGTATATTAATAGTGAGATACTGTAGGGAAATCCATGCATGGGGATGGTGACATACAGAAAATGCTTTCAGACTTCTTTTCACAGAGTACGTCTGTTGGAGTAAGGACAGCATCCTATGGCAGAAGCCATGCCCCTCAGCACACTTCTAAGGCGTCTTGAGAACGTCTTGAGGCATCTTGTCCCTTGAATACAAAAACACCACCAGTTTCTTTGCTGCGCAACTTCTGTGCATTCCAGTTTGCCCTTTAATTCTCTAATTTATTAACTTTGACAAGTAACCTCTTGGTTGTACATGATTTTATTCACAATTCATTTTTCTGATTCAAAGTGAACATGAGTGCCTTAATCCTCTAATGGGAATTAATTGCTTGTTTCAGTGCTTAACTCTGATCCTTTCTCAATCCCCACAGGGATGAGTTTCTTCCTGAAGGATCTGTGTTTGTTGTTCAAAACACAATCAGAAAGGTAATGTTTTTCTTGTGAAAGGAGGCAGAAATGCAGAATGTTAATTTTTTTACATAAGTACTATTCTCAAACTAATATTATAAAAGATACAGTTGAGCAGATAAAATGTAAAATATAATTTGGTCATTCTAGCAGGCTACGTTATTTGCTAGAAAGTTTATTGTTGGTTTTCTTTTGTGGAAACAAGCTGTCCTCTTCTGTAGAAGAAAGTTACTGAACTTATTTTTTTTACAGACTTGGAGTTAACATCCTATGGCTTAAACATGATCATTTCTATGTAATATCACCTTCCCAGGTATTCTTAGCTCTGAAAAACCATCACGGCCACAACAGTTTGATTCCCTTTTCTATTTATTATGGAGAATATTCCTTTTATTTAAGGGGCTTCATTGAGAAGAATATAAGTTAGCAGATATTTTTATAAGGTCTTGATAAAGTCGCTGGGATAGGGAAACAGGGTCAAGAAAGAGGGAATTGATATTCATGGGGTGCTGAGGCCTGACCCACAGTTACGAAGTAAGTGGAGATAGGAATTTGATTCAGGCCATTCTTTGTGCCACAGTGCATTTTACACCAATGCATTGTATCTTTACATGTCCATTTATAATACTGAAAACCCATTTTACAGCAATAAAACGGATAAGAGGATACTTCGAACAACTGAATGCCAACAAATTGGATAACCTATATGAAATGGATAAATTCCTAAAACATACAAATTTCCAAAACTGAATCATGATGAAATAGAACATCTCAACAGATCTATAACTAGTAAATAGATTAATCAAAAACCTCCCAATGAAGAAAACCCCAAAACCAGATGGCTTTACTAGTGAATTCTACCAAACAAGAGAATCAACACCAATCTTTCTCAGATCTTCCAAACTCATTTAATGAGGCCAGCATCACCCTTATACAAAAGCCAGACGAAAACACTATAAGAATACTATAGACTCATAACGCCGATGAAAATTGATGCAAAAATTTAAATAAAATACTAGCAATTTAACAAAAAGGAGTATATGCCATGACCAAGTAAGAATTATTCTTTGGATGATTCGACATAGGAAAATAGTGTAACACACTGCATTAACAGAATGAAGGGGGAAAAAAACACACAGTCATCACAATTGATACAGAAAAAATATGACGAGATTCAGCATCATTTCATGGCAAATACCTCAACATAATAAAGTCCATATAGAAAAAGCCCACAGTTAGCATCATACTCAATGGTAAAGGACAAATCTTTTCCTATAAGATCAGGAGCAAAACAAGGATGTTTGCTTTTACCACTTTTATTCGTACAGTACTAGAAGTCATACCTGGAAAAATCAGGCAAGAAAAATAAAAGATCCAAACTGCAAAGGAGGAAGTAAAATTTCTGTTCACATAATCTCGTATATAGAAACCCTAATATTTCCACAAGAAAACTGTTAGAACTAATAAATGAATTCAGCAAAGTAGCAGGATATGAAAGCAATTTCATTTCTATACATTAACAAAGAACACTCCAAAAAGAATATTTAGGAAGAAACTTAACCAAGGAGGTGAAAGACTTATACATTGAAAACTATAAAACATTGTTGAAAGAAATCAAATAAATGAAAACATTTCATGTTCATGGTTTGGAAGACTTAAAATGTCAGTACTACCCAAAGCAATCTACAGATTTAATGCAATTCTTATAATTTCCAAATGCATTTTTTTTCCGCAGAAATAGAAAAAAAAAATCCATCCTGAAATTCATATGGAATTATAAGGGACCTCAAATAAGCAAAGCAATCTTGAAAACAAAGTTGAAGGTCTCATACTTCCTAATTTCAAAACTACAGCAATCACAACAGTGTGGTACTGACAAAGACATAAATAGATCAATAGAAGACAATAGCCCTGAAATAAACCCTTGGACATATGGTCAAATGATTTCTAACTAAGGTCAATGGGGGGAAAAGTCTTTTCAACATTTGGAAAACTCAGTGTCCATATGGAAAAGAATGGAGTTGAACCCTTACTTTACACCATATACAAAAATTAATTCAAAAATGGAACAAAGACCTAAACGTAACAACTAAAGCTATAAAGTTTAGGAGAAAACACTGGGCAAAAGCTTCATGACATTAGATTTGGCACTGATTTCTTAGTATGACCCCAAACCATTAGCAACAAAGAAAATCTAATGACATCAAAATTATAAACTTCCATGCATCAAAGAATAAAATCAATAGAGTAAAAAGGCAATCTACAGCATGGGAAGAAATATTTAAAATCATATATCTGATAAGAGGTTAATATCCAGAAGAAACAGAGAACACCTAAAGCTCAACAATGAAAAAAATCAGCAAAGAACTTGAATAGACATTTCTCCAGAGAAGATATACAAATGGCCAGTAAGCACATGCTCACCATCACTAATCATTATAGAAATGTAAATTAAACCCACAATGATATATTACCCCCTCACACAAGTTAGGATAGCTGGTTATCAAAACAAAACAAGAAATATATGCAGTCAATATATGTGGAAAATTGTAACCCTTGTGCACTGTAGGTAAGAAGTGCAGCCACTATGGAAAACAGGGTAGAAACATTAAATATATGATCTAGCAACTCCATTTCTGGGTATATACCCAAAATAATTGAAAGCAGGGGACTGAAGATTATTCCTGCACTCATGTGCATAGTAGCATTATGTGTAATAGGTGGAAGCAATCCAAATGTCCATTGATGGATAGATGAACAAAATGTCGTATATACATACATGGAATATTATTCAGCCTTAAATAATTTAGGAAAGAAATTGTCACATACTACAACATGAACCTCGAGGATATTATGCTAAATGAAATAAGCCAGCCAAAAAAGACAAACTGTAATTTCACTTATGTGAGGTATCGAAGTAGTCAAACTCATAGAAACAGTATTATGGGTTACCTGGGAAGGAGGAAATGGGGAGTTACTGTTTAATGGGTACAGAGTTTCAGTTTTGCAGGATGAAAAGAGTTCTGGAGACAGATGGTGGTGATGGTTACATAACAATGTGAATATACTTAACATTACTGAAAAAAAAGTCAGAATTTCTGAAATTCTACACAAGTATATACTTAAAAATGGTTAAGATAGAGACTTCTGGTCAAAATCACAGAGCAGGTGAATTCTGTGCTTGCCTCCTCCCATGACTACATCAGAGTTACTACTAAATGATAGAACCACCATCACTGAGTACCATCCGAAGACTAGCTGAATAGAAGCCCTATAACTAAGGGTATAAAGAAAGTCAGGACGAGACCGGTAGGAGGGGTGGAGACACGGAATGGGCGGGTCCCACACCCACAACTAAGAATCAGGAGGGCAATTTTGGCTGTGGAGGTTTTCCCGTGAGGAAGAGGTCCCAGCCCCACACCTGGCTCCCCAACCTGGGCCCCAGTGCCAGAAAAGAGGAGTCCCATAATATCTGGCTGGAAAATTCTTTGGGGATTGTGTCTGAGACAGAGGACTGCTGGAATCCCAGCTCTTTTTCTTAGGGGCCTGTGCAGGGAATCGCTTGCTCACAAACTCATTCACTTTGGGCTGCAGCACAGAGGCAGCAGCTGAAAAAGTGTCAAGGACATAATGAGGAGGAACTGAATTGACTAGCTTCAGGGTGAGAGCTGGAGGGGCAGAGATCAGAGCAGCTCTCTCCAGAGACAGAAGCACTGGCAGGTGCAGGTAGGCACCAAATCTGAGCTCTCCTTTAAACCACCTAACACCATTCTAATGCCCTGGTGATTCCTTGAAACCCCACCCCACCAGTGGCTTTTCCACACAAGTGGCCTGCCTTGGCTTACACTGTGGAGTTTGCTAAACTCTCACAAAGGTCCATAAACCCCAAACAAGTAGCGGCTGGCTTCAGTGTGCATTGTACCTCTTACTAAATGGTCCTAAGCCTGGCACAAGTCACGACCAGTCTCAACTTGCATTGTAACTCACATCAAGTAGCCCCAAGCCTGTCATAAGCTGCAGCCAGTGTTGGCTTAGCTTCAACTAGACAGTGACAAACCTGGCACAAGTGGTGGCTGGCCTCAGCACCCCTTTTGGTGCCCACCAAAGGACCACAAGTCCAGGACACATGGCAACCAACTGCAGTTTGTGGCTCCAAGCTAGGAACAAGTGGTGGCTAACCTTGGCCTATACCAGAGCCCCTCACAAGAGGCTTTAGAACCAACATAGCTGGTGGCCAGCTTCAGATGACAGTACAGCACCGACCGACCAGCTCCATAAACAGCATACCCGAAGAGCAGAAAGAGGCCCACACCACACATAATTAAAAGGCCAAAGGTTGAAGACAAGAGAATCTTAAAAGTCGCAAGAGAAAAGCAGTTATCTAAAGGGGAGCTTCCATAACACTGTCAGCTGATTTTTCAAAGGAAACTATGCAAGCCAGAAGGGATTGTCACAAAACATCCAAATTAATGAAAAGCAAAGACCTACAACCAAAATCACCCAGTGAAGCTATCATTTAGAATTGAAGGAGAGAGAAAAGTTTCACAGACAAGAAAAAGCTAGAGTTTATCACCTCCAAACCAGTATTACAAGAAATGTTAAAGGGAAGGGATCAAGATATACCAATTGTCAGTTATAAAAACAGTCATGAGGATGTAAAGTACACCAAAGGGAATATAGTCAATAATATTGAGTAACTATGGATGATGTCAGATGGGTACTAGACTTATTGGGGCGATCGCTATTTAAGGTATATAAATGTCTAATCACTATGTTATAATAATATTGGATGTCAACTGTAATTGATAAAATATTTTTTAAATGGAAAATGTTTAAGATGGTAAATTTCATGTTTTGTGTATTTCATCACAATTTTTTAATCTAAAAATAAATAAATATGAGAAGGAATTGGTTTATCAAATAAAATTCATTCAGGTGAGAAGGGAATATGACATGAAGTAGGGAAAAAAAGAGTATAGGGAGGTAGGGTCCTTTACAAACCGTTGCTGCCACTACAGAATCTGAATTCTAGGCTGTACTTGATAGGGTCACCTCCACTGGGTCTTGGGGTCAGACTTTATAGCAGAGCCACAGAGGCTTTCGGAGTTCAACACACCTAGGTCCAGTTCTTGGTGCTGTCCCACGGGAGCTCTGTGCCTGGTACCCTCACCTAAGCCACCTGATTTATCCCCATTTAACAGATAAGGAAACTAACACCACCTCTCTTACAGAGTGTCAAGGATTCAGTGAACTGAGGTGACACATAGCATTTAGCATAGCCAGGGACGCTCGGGTAACACTCACTGGTGCAGTGCCAGAGCCCCCAGGGGACCCAAAGCTGCTGCTAAGCACCACTGCCCTTAACCTGTCATTGCTGGGAATTAATCAGCCCACTTCAGAAATGCCATCCTCCACAAGCCTCTCTGATCACAATTTCTTGTCCTCTTTTCCTAAGCCCGCTATCATGCTAGACAAAATATTTCTTCTCTGGCTTTGCAGTTGAATCCCTCGAGTAGTAAAAGCAAGCATCCTTTGCTGAGAACCTGCTCTATACTATTACCGTACAGCTCTTATGCCAAAGCCCAGGCTTTTCCCAATAGGCCTGTTCTAAACCTCTTTCCATTTTTCAGTCTTCACCCCTGGTGGTATTCCCCCCATCCCAAACCGATGACATTCACCCCTATTTTAGGGAAAGGCCAGGCAGCCCAATATGAACATACCTTCTGTCCCATCTAAAGCAGGTCCCCTGTACCATGGTCTTGGTGAACTCTCGCCCACTCTGTCCTTACTCCACATTTGTTTGAAGCCACTGGTTGATGAGTGTGTCTCTCTTTGACCTGCACAGATGACAGTGGGATGTCTCATTCCTTGTGTACCCTGTTCTCATCACTGGGCTTTTCTTCTGGAACTGCTGCCTGTTTTCCCTCTTCCACTTCTGCCTGGCAGAAGGGAGTCCCCTTCTGCAAGCATACTCCTCTGTGTCCCCCACCCTCTGCCTGACCCTTTCAGCCATCTCCAGCCCTCTCTAGTATCTGCTGTTGCTACCTTACCAGCTTTCTCTTGGTGACCAAAACCACACTCAAGTCAACTGAACCCTCATAAACTCTTCTCGCCAGTCCTCTAAAGAGGAAAGAAGCTCCTGAACTACCACTTCTTTCCCTGCTAAATGCCACTCTAATGTCCTAGAAAGACAAAAGATGGGAAATGGCAATAAAATTCTGGAAAACAGAAATGAGTGGTAACTGACTTAGTGGCCTGGAGAAACCAGAAACCTTTGTCCCTATATGGTCAGAAGCCAGCAAGAAGCTAGCCAACTTGTGCCTGGAATATCAGAGAAGCTCCAGACTCGTGGGCCATAGGTGCGTAAAAACAGTCGGAGCAGAGAGGAGAGGATGAAATTCTGTCCTGGGAGCAGAGACTCCTTCTCCCCTCTGCCCAGCAGAGGACAGGTGGGTTACTGCCCAGAGGGGCTTAGCATTGGGAACTCTAGGCCCAGCGGATGGTGGGGGTAAGGGAGCATCCTGAAAATGGGGATTAAGGGATGTTCATTATATCTATCTATCTATCTGTCTCTATCTATCTGACAGATAGATAGATAGATAGATAGATAGATAGATAGATATAGATTCTGTTATCTCGGGCCCCTCAAAACCTGTCCCTAGAGCCCCCACACAAGGCCTGCCAACCACCAGGCTCCCCTCACATGGAGTTTCAGTTTCCTATATAGTGTCTCATATTTCAGTAAGGCCAGGCAAGGATTATGAGACCTTTGAAGAAAAACTTTTAAAGAAACACCAAAACAAAGAGAAAAGAGGAATGTGGGAGAAATAGAGGCAATGCAAGGAAAGATGAAAACTTAAAAAAACTCATGATAAAATCTTCCCAAAGATTAGAGATGGTATTATGTTATGAAAGAATAGGATGCTAAGAAAATGGAAAATAAGAAAAAGACTGGGAAATAAATATGATGGCAAAAATATTTTAATATTGAGAATTGGAAGATAAAAGTAGACTATAAAGAGAAAAATGAAGATTAACCCAGGATATGTGACATCTGAGTACTGGAGATCCAGAAAGAGAACAAAGAATTCCCCACTATCCAAGATAATGAATTTTCAGATGAAAATTTGCAGCACAACGAATGAAAAAAAAAGAAAAAACTCCACATGAATACACATCATTATAGAATCTCAGGATTTAAGGGAGAAAGGAAGACCTTAAGAACCTCCAGAGAGAAAAGCTCAAGTCCTGTGCAGAGGACTGGGTGCCAGTGTCAATGGACTTCTCTGCAAGAACCTGAGAAATTAGGAGACGACGAAGAAATGCCTTTAAAGTTGTAAAGGAAATCAGAATTCTTTACACAGCCACACTGGTAACTGAGGGTGGGAAACAGCTTCAGTAAAATGAGGGAGTCAACTAAGAAGGTGCCATGCAACCCAGGGACGTCTAGGGCTCAGGGAAGCCCTGGATGGCATAGAGGGACACCTGACCAGCAGTAGTACCATAGACACAAGCTGAAGAAGGATGAAGGCTCCAGGGAAAAATGGAACCAGTGGGTGGTCGGGGCTGAAAGGAGTCTTACAATGCTTGGAGAGAATGTGAGGCTAAATTACTGTCAGAGAAACCTGAGCAAAGGGCAGGAAAAAAAGCTGAAGCAGCTTTTCCAAGAAAAACAAAAGTTGTCCAAGACAGGGAATTAATCACAGTACACTTTGTGCCTTATCTGAGAATAATGTTTATAGAGTTCTGATGTTGAATATGGATTTGACCAAAATTTGAGCCTATTGGAGGAATGTGGGGCAGAGTGGGCGCACGTGTGTTGGGGGCATGGGTATAGAGAGCTTCTACAAATAACCCCACAAACATGGAATGCAGGCTTACCGAATGGGCAGGTCTGTCCGTGTGCATTAACTCATGCAGCCGTCCGAAGCAGGTTGCTGTCATTACTTCCTTTTACAGCTGAGGAAACCAAGGCAGAGAGGTAAAATGGTCTGTCTAAAGTCTCACAGTTAAAACTAGTAGAGCCAGGATTTCAACCCAGTCAAGTTGATTGTGAAGTCTGTGTTTTAAACTGCTATGGCTCACCTGCTTTGGGGGTACAAAGGCAAGACATAATTTAAAACATCAAGAAGTAGAAGTAACCAACAACATGGAGATAAGTACCAAATGCAACAGTTAAAAGGGTTAAAAGTGTTGCTTTAAAAGGAAGTGGAAAGGGTAGGAAATTTCGTTTTTCGTGTGAAGCTATTTGACTTACATGATGGACACGTTACTTCTAAAAAACAGTCAAAGCGGGGGAAATGGTAGGCCACCAGAGATGAGGACGGCGGGTCTCCAGTTTTGACTGGTTTTGCCCAGCTGTGCAGCCTTAGTCCTCACCAACCTCAGATGCAGCTCCGTA
Organism: Eonycteris spelaea; assembly: GCA_003508835.1. NCBI lineage: Eukaryota > Metazoa > Chordata > Mammalia > Chiroptera > Pteropodidae > Eonycteris > Eonycteris spelaea. Next base: position 98,559 of record PUFA01000067.1, on the reverse strand, counting down.
GATGGTTTCCACCTTCCCTTCCACTTCTTCGCATTCTGGTGGCAAACTAGACGAACAGTGATCTGGAGAACATGGGCCATAAAGAGAGTAAAATCAGGGTGATGTGATGGGACTGAGGGGCTCGTGGGTGATGCTTCAGGTCAGCAGCTCAGGGAGGCCTCTGAGAAGGCGCAAGAGCCAAGTAGGGGAGGCTGTAGTGACTGCAAAGGCCCCAGCATGGGCAGTGGGGTTTGTTCCAAGGGTGGCTGGAGGGAGATGAGGGGCGAAAGCCAGCTGACACCAACAGGGACTGTCGTGGAGTTTGTAGCCGAGATTGACCAGGACTAGGCCAGAGGGAACGGAGAAGGCCCAGGCGTTGCGGGGATAGTCCTTGGGTGAGGGTGACAGTGAAGGGGATGAGAAACTGTGGGCCCTCGGTACAACCTGGAGTAGTTGCTGACAGGTTGTTCTAGAAGACAGGATGCAATGTGGGAGACGAGTTGGGGACGGCGCTTTCCAAGCATCTGGCTCCAGGGCTGCTGCGAATCCGCCGTCTTCTTGGCACTCATTTTCCTGGATCATTCCCCAGCCCAGCTCTGTCAACAGCGCACGCTGTCCCTGTCGCTCTCCGGTGAGCAGGCCCAAGGTTCTTTCCTGACGACCTGCACACCTGCCCTTTCAGGCCTCCCATCGTCCCAGGCACACTGCTCCTCCCTGTCCCCTAGCAGTGGTCCTGCCACCTGCAGCCCCAAGGCACCTGGGTCTCCCTCCTCTGCACCTCCAGGTCCAGGTGCTCCTTGATTCACATCTTGACTTTCGTACATGAAGCACGCCTCCCCCTTAAGTCCCACAACTCTAATCTCTCCTTCCACCCCTGTCAGAGTAACCAGACCTAGAGCTCCTGTCAAGTGCCTGTCCTGCTCAAGGTGTCGCAATGTACGTGCCACGGTTTGTACGCAGGGCTAAGCCTTTCCAAGTACCATTTGCCTGAAACCCATGGAGCTCTTGGCATTCCACGGGCTGGTGAGAGACCAAGGCGGCAGAGGGAACGGAGTGGGCGCAGGTAGGCAGATGTGTCGGTCTGTTGAGACCAGCATCCTCCCCAGATGCCCTGGAGAAGTGGGGTGGCCAAAACCCATAGACTAGCCTTTGTGTGCTGAGAAGAAAGTGGAAGACTGATAAAGTGTCACTTCTTCAAGGGTCACTGGCAGTGTGATTGATGTCCATGGGGTGTCGCCCTCCAGGTGTTTCTGGCTGGTTGTGGGCTGCCACTGGCAGGTGGGCACATCTTTTGTTTTCCCGTTTCCAAAGCCTGTCTTGAGGAAACCTGCCATCGTTACACAGCACTGGGCAAGTAGGGCAGTGAAATGCCAGGCTTTGAAGAGCCGCCCACCCCTGCTCAACTCTGACTCCCATTTCTGTTTGAGTCACTTTTACAAAAACCACTTTTTTTTTTTTGGATTGCATAACAATCTGTGGCCCAGACCCAGGTAAGCAGTAAATATTTACCTTTATACTGGAGCCAAAGTCACAGTGGTGAGTCACAGTAAGTCACAGGGAAGCATCATTACCTCTGTAGGACCTTGAAAAAAAGTACAGTTGTTAAAGGTTTGCTGGGTCATACTGCCAGGACTAGAATGTAAATTTAGTACTAAAACCTGAATTATTTCTTGTAGCCCATTATGGGTGGGTATTCTATACACGCACAGAGACACACACGTTATATTTTTACATTTGCTTATCATTATTTGTTTTTTCTATAATAAGTATTGTGTAATTTTTAAAGTCTTTTTTAAAAGATTGAGAACTAATTGTCCTGAAAAACAGCAGTTCTATGGGCTTGATCCCAAGACAGGTTGTCTCTATCCAACAAGTATGTTCTCAAAATAAGTGCCTTTTCTCTGGAAAGTGACAGTGAAGGGTGTTGGTGTTTCCCCGAAGCTCAGAGCCCACCACGGGATGGTCAAGTAGCAGGCTCTGGGTTGTGTAGGCTTGAGAGCTGCTGCTGGAGTGCGAACCCGAAATGTTTACCACCTGGGCCCCCACAGGCGAGGTTTCCGACCGCAGCCGAGACCGAGAGCTCTCTCCCGTTTCTCTGACACGTGTCATACCTACCAGTCCTGCTTCCTTTCTCCTTTGCAGCGTCTCTGGCCCACATGGCCCGCGTGTTTGTATACGGGACACTGAAGCAAGGCCAGCCAACCACAAGGTCCTGCTGGATGACACCAATGGCTGTGCGACCTTCCAGGGCCGGGGCCGCACGTGGAGCCCTACCCTGTGATCGCCGGAGAACATAACATTCCGTACCTGCTGAACCTCCCGGGGCACGGCCACTGTGTGGTCGGGGAGATCTATGCTGGATGAGCAGATGCTGCGCTTCCTCGATGCGTTTCGAAAGCTGCCCGACATGTACCAGCGCACCTTTGGGTGAGGTCGTGTCCTCGAGTGGGAAGCGCGCACAGCGTCTCCAACGAGACCCGGCTGCCAACAGGACTGCGCAGTGCTTCATGTACAGCACAGCCACCTACCCGCCGGAGTGGGTCCACCTCCCGTACCACGACGATTACGACTCTCAGGGGAAGCACGGGCTTCACTATAATCCAAGGGAAAACAGATAAAAAGTGCAAGGCGTGATAGAACCCTGATGATTATAAGATTACCTCAGCTTGGTCTGCACTCACTGAATGCAGAAGCAGAATAATGCCCTTTGAAACAAACATTTGTAACTCAATCTGTGGAAAAAGAAATAATCTCTTTTGTAGTGGCAGCCAATTTCCCAAATAATTTTGACACACTGATAACAAGATTGTGGCCTGAGGTCTATCTGTCTGATACTGCTTTATTCCTTGCTGTTTAAAGAGCATCATGGGCTTGAATGTACTGGATAAGAAAAATTTAGGATTTTAATTCCCCTAAATGACATTTCAAGAACTCATGTTATCGTACTTTTTTTTTTCATTTTTGCTTTGCTTTAATCTGAAGATAACATTTAAAATGTATGTAAAGACTTTGTGTTGCAGCTAGATTCTAGCAGCCCTACTATATTGATTCTGACCTGTAGTACCAAGAAAAAAAATTAAGCTGATTTTGGCTTAGTGTAATTTAAAAACCTCAGGAAAAACATGTTGTATTTTATAGTAGTTTTGGAGTTATATATAACATCATTCTTCACATTTTCAAATCAAACTTAAAGAATAACCATTTAAAATTAAACTAGATGTTTTAGGAAATACGAAAGTGTTGGTGCTATTTTTGGCTTTTTTTCTTGGGCCTACTTAGTTAGAAGGTTCTGTTCATTCTAATCTAGCAAAATAACGAGCGCCCACTTGCTGGCAGACACAGCTGAACACCCCTGATTTCACATTGAAGCTCACCCAAGCCCAGGGCCCAGCAGCAAGGCACTGTTCCTGCCTCCTGAAGGGAGCAGCATTTGGGGGTGGGCCTTTCGGAGAAGAACCAACATATTAGTAATTTGTTCTTCAGGCTTGACAGAAAGCTTAGCTTCCAAATACAAACAGCACTTAAATAATTTTAGCAAGGCACGAAGTACCAATTACTACCCACCTCCATCTGATGATCTGTCAGCGTAGATTCAAATCAGTGCACGATTCTGCCTCTGCTTACTTACAGCAAAGTATGAAATGTATTCCAAGAATTTCAGAACCAAATGAAAATGCAGCTGCTGATCCTTAGTAACCTCATTCTCCATTGGGAGAGCTCACTTAACTCTTCAACTTAATGGTAGACTATGATCGCTAACTGCATCTGGCACAAAAAACATGATCATTATTTTTAGCCCTTTTTTTCTTAATTGGAACCTACTTCACAAAAACACAAAAAGGCAAGGATGGGTATCAGCTGATGGGCTTGTGGCAGCCCACCTACTACAGTTGGGTGAGGGAGCCCCGAGCAGAGCTTGTGGGATGGGGGAGAGAGGACCATGTGAGTCAGCCGCCCCTGAGGTGAGGCCCCCAGGGATCTAGCATATCCAGTACTTAACCATCAGAGCCACATAGAAGGGATTTCCCAAATCACTGGTGCTGCCTGGGCTTAAGAAGTCATGAATAACCACAAACGGGAATTTGGTCCTCCACGGGGAGAAGTAGGTAATAAGATTATAAGGTGGCAAATGCCAATTTAATGAAACTGAAGGCAAAGAGCTGGGATTTATATGAATTTTTAAAGGATCACAATGAAAAGCTAGTATTTAAAGTCTACTGGCACAGCCTGTAGCCTCTTATGTACATTGTCTTCATTCAAAAAGGCAAACTAATATTTAGACAAATGCTCAGTTTTATTGATTTAATTTTGATACTAGGAAATCTCACAGCAGAAGTACAAATCATATGTACAAGTATTTATATCAGTAAAAATTTCCATTGGTAATTTTTTGGCAGAATGTTGGTTTTGACTATATGTGGAATAAATATGACCATGTAAAATCTGCTGCACAGGAGTGTTCCTGCAAAACGCTTGAATAAATGGCGTATGAAAGAATAATCATACAAATGGCTAATTAAATTGGGTGATGACTGGAAGGCTATAAATACTTCATTGCAGTTCCACGAGCAGATCTCCTTCTCCAACTGTGTCCCCAGCTTTACAATGCACCGATTTCACCTTGAATTTAAAAAAAGGCGGGGGGGGGGGGTAGGAAGAATTACTAATTAGACCAGGAGGGAGCAATCTCATCATCCGTTTCTAGAAGTGAAGAGACAGCCTGGCAGGCTCTGGAGCACAGGTAGAACACTCGGCCTGCAGTCAGAGGGGGCCTCATGCCTGGGACGTCCTGGAAGGCTGTGACTCGCCACCTTCCCCTCTCCTGGCTCCTCCGTCCTTGTCCGTCCTAAAACATGCTGGTGCGAGGGAACTGCTGCTGCTGTCTGCTGGCTGGCCCTTGCACCGGGTGCACGCAAGGGTCTAGGCAGCATCCTAAACTCCGGTGTTGGTGCTGGCTGAGCTCTCAGCGCTCGGCACTCCAACCTCTCTATAGTTTTAAGTGGTAGAAATGTTCTCTGAGAGGTAATGGTGTTATTAGTTTAGTATAGAAAAAAAAATTACATGAGTCCAAACAGGTACTAATTAACAGGAGAAACTTCCTAGCCTGATTGTAATGTAAATTTCCTTCTGAAGGGAAATAAAATACTCAGAAGACACGTGGCTGTACAGACAGCACAGTACTTTGTGGTGTGATATGGAACAGTCACCGAGTTCCCACTACCTTGCTACTGTGCCCTTTCATTCTTCTCACTTCTCCCAGTTTTGTCAAATTTTGTTTTCCCAGATTTAAAATGAGCAGGGAGGCATTTAGACTGGGGAACAGTCACTTGACTTCTTGGAGGTTCTTGCTTGGGCATGAAAACGAACAATGGGTTAGAAAATGTGGCAAAGAGGAACAATGCTGGCAACGACGGGATCGGTGCCCTGGCCTGTGTCCCCGCCGCCCCACTCTGAGCCAGAGGGAAAGAGGGGCCCTATTCCCTTGAACTCCAGCCTAGGCTCTTTCTGGCAGTGTGAACCTATGCTGTGACTACTTCAGAGGCCTTTTCAGCACGTGCTATTTGCACTGAAATGCTACTTTTTATGATCTAAAGCCTCCAATGTTTGTATAGGATACATTTTTTTCATGATGCTGTGATTACTAGAGTGGAGGACCCATTTCTATTGTGACCTTTTTATCCAGGAGGAAAAATGGCCCCCCAGATAAAAGCCACCAGCTCTCCAGCTCCCCAGGGCCCACTCCCCTGGGCTGGGGCTCTGGCCACTCCTGGTATGCTCTGCTGCGGGGAGAGGAGGGAATGGGATGGGCAGGAAAAGACTCCCGCTACTAGCGGTCAGGCCGGAGTCCACCAATACCATAAAAGCGGCTCTGGCTGCTGATGACCAAGGAGCAGCTAAACCTTCACCATGAGACCCAGGCTGTGAGGACATGAAACACACTGACAGACACGGGCTCCCTGCTCCTTCGAGGAGCAAGGACCAAGTTCATTTTTGTATTTGTGCCTCAGCCTAGCAACACAGGCCTTTGGCATGCGTCTGACACATGTTCTCTGCCCCCCAAAATGAGGCCTCGTTCTCATTATGGAAATTTCATGCTTACACACCATCAGTGTTGCATAATCCCAAGGAACAAATAAAACCATTTCACAAGGGCAGAAACCAACATTTTCTTGTTCAACTTTTAAAAGATAATCAGATATAGAAAGCAGGATTCCTAAAGAACTGCAAATCATGCCATTCTGCCGTTTGCAGCCCCCTCCAGCCTGGCCAGACAGCTCAGGCCCACCAGCTATGTGGTGGGCCTCCACCCTCTCAGCTGGAACGGGGCGGGGAGGGTGGCCTATTGTCTGAGCATGTTTCATTTCATTTTGGGGTGACAGAGGCTATGTCTCTCTGACAAAGACTTCATTGTGAGCTGACAGTACCTCTCTGCCAGGGCACCCAACGTCCCCAAGGATCGAGCTCGCCTTCAGGAGTGGCCACGGCGCAGGACACGCCAACCTATGTTGCTGTCCTCTCCTCGGCTCGCTCCACACTTCCTCATCAAACTGGCCTTCAGAAAAGGATCATTCTACTACGAATGATCTTTTTTAGTCACCAAAAGAATAATGAATTAACTACTTTAAAGGATTTTTCTATTTTTGAGGAAAAAATACATTGAAGTTTTACTCAATAAATTTCAGTAATAACACGTCTCCTTTTTTCTCTTTAAATCATTAAGTCCCAAATGTGTACGTGGAGTTTTCAGCTCCTTGATCTAAAATTGAATTGTTCTCTTTATGGAGAAATTATCTTGAAGAGTTACATTAATTTTTACAATCTCTAAAACCATTTCCTGCTGTGTCACTTCAGTCTCAGATAACTAACTGCCTCTAAGACAGATGTAAACATTAAAAATTAAAGACTCCTTAATTTGAAAGACATGAGGGTGAAGAACGATTGTTCTCTGACTAAGTGAACATCAGACTCTTTGGGAAGGTGTGCTCTCCATGAGGCAGGGACTCATTGTTACAGGGCGAAATGAGCTCCCGATCTTAATGCCCTCATCTGTAGGGCGCAGAGGTGGGAAGAGATCACCTCTCTGGTCCCTCTCAGGCCTAACCGTTCCAAATTCAAAGGTGGAAGTTCCGCTTCCTGTCACAGAGCCGGCATGAGCTGGCGAGAACTTGGGGACATACCTTGCCAGTTTTCCCAGCTGTCATACTGTTCTGCATTTTCATGGCTTCGATTACACAAATTTCCTGACCTTCTGCTACCTGGAAAATGATAAAAAATGGACAAGTTTTACAATCATTCTTATTTTGCAATAGTTCTTCAAGAGTGAAGCCATTAAAAGATTCTTTGTCAAACATGCTGAAATTTGATCCAAGTAGCAGCAACGACCTCTGATAAATCCTTCAGATTCCAAGTTCATCTTTGGGGGAGAGCAGAGAAAGGCCATCCCCTCTCTCATCATCAACTCCTCATTAGAAAAAAAATCTCTGAGATTTGAGGATTGGGGTGCTGGTTGTGGGGCCTCCCCTGGGAATCTCTGAATCTACCTTTTACCACAAACAGAGAAGTGAAATAAATGGCACATTTTCCACTTATAGGAAATGAAGTGGAAAATCTCTAAACACAGAAAGATTGTGGTTTCCAGGAGGGGGAAAAAGGGAGTGATCGTTAATGGGAACCCGGTTTCCTTTGGGGTGATGAACATGTTCTAATGGTGAATGTGGTGATGGTTGCACAACTCTGTGAATAGACTGAAACCACTCAAGTGCACTTTAAAGGGGTGAACTATATCTGAATTTTATCTCAGTAAAGCTGTGATCAAAAAATGGAGTTTGTCTATAGCCCTGAGAGCTGGGAACAACAGCCGAACATCCGGCCACAAGGCTCACTGTCCTAACCTTTGCAAGACATGCCAAGTCTTAATGATGAGGTGGCTCCCAGGAAGCACCTTCCAGCACATGGAATGACATCTAGAGCTTGCCCTTTCCTTGCAAAGACACACATAGCTCATGCAGGCAAAGGGCTCAAGCTTGGACTTTTGATGTTTGCCTTTCGTTATGAAAGAAATCCAAGCGAAGCCGGGCATAAACCTCCTGGGGTTTAACCTGGGGCTTCCACCCAGGAGTCAGCTGTGGCCGAAAGCTGTTTTATTCATTCTCTTTTCTCTGCCCTTGATGGGTAAGCACCAAGAAGCTGGGCCCGATTTTTCTCCTGTCTTTACGAAGAAGGGTCTCCCAATCTTTGAAATGGGAGAGCTGAGCTTCCCAGGGCAACTGGCTCTGTGGGGTGCTGCTGGGCATCTGGTGTGGGGCGCCCGGACACTCGCACCACTGCCGCTGCACCCGTCCGTGTCGCTAAAGTGCCTGGAGAATGTTCTTTCCTGAAATCCCCAGATGATCTTCAAGCCCCCTCCCGGCACCCCGTGGGGCGCAAGCTGTCTTGCTGGCAGTCGGGACTGCCTGCGCCCTGTGCATTCCTTTCCTCCGCTGATCAGGTGGTGGGCTGCTTTTTCCTGGCACAGAAACATAGGAAGAGAGGGGATGCCAAAGCTTCAGTGCTGGCACAGAGGAGAGACGGTGCTGGAGAGCTGGGCTTGAAGCACTGTGCTCGCTGCCCTTTTTGATTCATTTTCACCTGGCATCTGCATTCCAACTTGCTGTTCTTCAAAATGCGTTGGGAGAAAAGAAAAGTGAAGGCAGCTCAAAACAATAAATATGCCCTGTCAGGGTGTCAGAACAGCTACTCCCTCAAGTCGTTATTTCAGAGCCTTCCCCCCCCCTCTTTTCAAAGGCAGGCAGGGGCCCGGCAAGATGGGAGAAGGGCACGTTCCCCCAGGGCGGTGCCTGCCATTTAGCTCCACATGCAAAACCCTGTGGACCCAGACCACAGCTTCTCAGATGGAGGCTGAGGCCCCGAGCTGGCCCAGGAAACAGCATCCCAATCCCAGGACTGGGCAGCCCAGCAACAGGACCACAGCGGCTCTCTGGGAAATGGATCTGAAATTCAACAATGGAAACTCCATCCAAAAATTAGTAGTCAGTTCTCCACCTCTGGGCTTTGGTAGCTCTTTCCTTCACAGATGGACGAGTGCCCACTGTGGGGCCTGTGTGCGCCTGCCTCCGCCCCTCCCCACAGCCGGGCTTCCTCTGCCGGCGTCTGAGAGCTGAGCGTGCTCAGAGCCCCCATCTCCCCATCCCTGACCCCAAGGGCTTCTGTGGCCATGACCTTGCCCCTCCGCAAGTTAATTCAGTTAATGCAAATGAAAAAAAAAATGAACCAGGAGATTACTGATGGTCACACCAAGGGGGCACAGGCCAACCTGACAACAATGCCCATGGAAAGACGGCTGGGCCGGGGCCAAAGCCCAACTTCAGACCCGGGCTGGCCACACTGGGGGTTAGATCAGGACCTCCTGGAGCCTGGGGGACAACAGGGCCTGTGTCGCTGCCCGTTTTGTCTAGGCTGGCTCCGTGTGCTTGCAGTGTGGGTGATTTGCAAAAGGGTGATATACAGGTGACTGCAAGTGGTTAAGTCCTCAGTCATTAATCAGAAAAGCAAAACCTCTGATTTAGCCAAAGATAATCAGGAGAGGTGGGAAAGTCCCAAAGTTATAATACTCCCTTCTCTCTGATTGTGTGACTCTGGCAATTTGATTAAAAGGACTTCAAAGACAGTGCCTCTGGATTTGAAGTGACCGCTCTTTGCCTGACCTGCAGCACTGCCCTGAGTGGAAGAACTCAACCATCACAGCTCCACCTTTTCATTCCTTTTTTCTCTCCCTAGTTCCTTGCCCTGTGTCTACTGGTCTCTACTTATATTATTTAGCTGTGGATGGAAATTGAAGTAATTCATTTCCCTCTCTGTGTTCACTTATGCAATCTGTTTCTAGTCTGTTTTCACTCATTTATCCCTAAAAGAGAAAGAACTCTTAGAAGTTGTTCCTTTAACCCACAAAATTGTGTGATGTTTTAGTCAGTAGAATATCTTATACCTACACACGTGCACGTGCATATACACACATGAACCTGATCTGAATTCAAGTTATTTTACCTCTCAAAAGTCCGAATCAGAGAAGCGAATATGGTACAAACCACATAGCAAAGAATGAAGATTAGGCTGCGACCCCACTGACAGGCGAGGCCCTACATAGGCTCCAGCTCCAACACGGGCCTTCCACCTCGACACCGTGCAAGCCTCCTTGTCCAAGGTGCCTGCACCCCAATCCTCCAAGAGCTCGGGGACATATGGCAGCACCGTCCGGATTTCTCCGTGTCCTCGGAAAGCACAGGCATCAACTGAGCGAGCAGAAAGGGTGCTTAATCGTTCAGAGCTTCCATGGACAGCTCACATGGAGGGCACTGCCACTGAAGGGTTTGTGTGCGCACACTTCTCTAACACTTTTGTGAATCATCTGATAACGACGTAATGATTGTGACAGGATGTCTCCAACGTTGGGCTTACAAAATGGTCACAAGCCTCGCAAGTCTTTTTGATAAACCTAGTCGGCCTGATGTACTTCTCCGCTGTCTAATTGGTGTAAAGTTTGGAAGCCTGAATCCTATATCTTTCAACCAGCTTATTGCGTCCTCTCCTTTGACACGGGGTCAGGGTTCACATTCACATCCGATTATCAGAACGCACTCATTAAGCGGGAGCCTGCCTTGCCCCCAAATGAGTAAGCCAGAGAGAAAACTCGGCCCATTTACTCAGCAGATTTTAGCATGTTTAGGAGGCCTGAATGTCACTCGGCACTGCTCTGTGCTGAAGAGTTTCAGACATCTCCAGCTGATGATTAATTGTGAGTGATGGGAAATAAAATCCAGTAAAGCCAGCTGCTTGCCATGGTCGGCAAAATGACTCTAATGGATATAGGCTGCCAATTTTCCAGTTTTACTGGCAAGTCTTCCAAGTGTAATTAAGGGAAGTTATAAATGATATGGAAATCTATCAAGTTCCATTTATTTTCAGAGGACTCTTTCCCCAGGGACTTTTATCTTCGAGCTTATAGTATGCTTTGTTGTGCTAATGATTTAAACCACTTCTTATTTCTGATTAAAGCCCCCAATATCCGCCTCCCAAGTTCGCTTCACTCCTTCCCCAGATTAAAAGACACAGAGCCTTCTCCTGCACACATTGCTCTTGGAAAACATGTTAAGACCGAGACACATTCGGTCGGCAACTTGTATCATTCAGACTGCAAACGCAGGAAGAAAGCTCAAAGGAAGAGAAAGAGAAGAGCAAGGGGGGAAAGACCTCCACCAAACATAAAAGGAAGCCCCCAAAAGTACAGACTTGAAAGCTGCTCAATGCCAGATATTCATCAGAAGGTGGTGTAGCTCACTAATGTTATTTGATTTGGAATAAAAGCATGAAAATGATGGCAAAGGCCTAAAATTGGAGATGTGAAGGATGACTGCACAGTATTCCATTTCTCAATTTCATCCTTCAGAGCCACAAAATGGGGGTGATACAGTGACGGGATGAGATTTACAGTAACAGCTGTGGTCTTCCCACACAAGGGAGGCCCTTCTAATGGGCTAAGGTCTGTTTTGAACAGACGGGGAGTAACAAAACAAGGTTCCCTATTAAGAGTGTGCAGTCATATTTCTGATAAAGAAAATGGTCACGGGAGTTGGATTTCCTTTAAGACGGCCCTACCCGCTTTTGTCGTCCAAAACCTGGGCCGTTTTAAAGGTGTTATCCTTTAAATATAGGCAAGAGGACAGAAATGGCACGGAGGGTTTTCCCCCTGCAAGCCTACTCTCTAGCAACTGTAAAGAACGCATAGGAAACTGTGCCAGTGGCATATGGCTTTCTACTGCGCTAAACATTCATACAAAAGACAGGTTCATCAGTCATTGGAGTATCTGGATAAAAAATTAGCTCCTGATGGATGGTATTTTGAGCTTACCTGCTGCTACTACATTACCAGAGAAACACAGGTTTTGAAACCCACATGACATTAGAAACTGCAGACCATGAAATACGACACGTGCAGGAGCACATAATGTACGCCAGATTATACAAAATAATAAATAAGCTATTTAAACCCTCTGCCTAAAATTGGGCCCGCTGCAAGGAACCCTGGGTCACTTCTACGCAGGCCAATTAATGCACAGCATCTGCTGTATAGAAGCAGGGCATGAAGCACTTCCGAATGATTTCAGCAATTAAAAGAAAACTGTTTCCTGCCTGTTCAGACAGCAACTGTTTCAATGCAAGAGTGAGCACCAAATCACTGCGTGCAGCTGAAAAATTAAGTCCCCTTTTTGGGGAAGAAGGGTGGGTGGGAGAAAGAATTTTTATGGAAAAAGGAGGCTTCTTTTGTTGTCCTACATTCTGTATTTTTTCTGCCAAATTAGACAGAAGGCTCGGAAGGCTTACCGGCCCTCTGCAGTCTCCCCTTCTGCTGCACTGGGCCACCCGAAAGCATGGATCAATATCAACCCTGCTGACGACTCCACAAAAGTGAAAATCCTTCAATTACATTTTTAAAGGCCGTTCTACTTAGAACACAGGTGTCTGAATGCAATGCATTTTAAAGCCCTTAGATCTGAAAAAAAGACGCAGTTAACAGCCATAAGAAAAAAGGCATCTCAGATTTGGTTAAAAGGCACTGCTAGAATCTGATATATAATAACTTCCTCTTTCTGAGCCAGTAAGATAGGCTGGTAAATATCCCCTGATATTTCCTGAAGAAGAAACGTGCGTTCACATCCCAACATCTTCACGCAAAGAGGGAGGGAGAAGACACCCTGGGAGACTGTGCAGTATTTAAGCAATGATGGACAAACCATCATCAAATTACAAAGAAAGAGGAGGCAGGTGACAGAAATGCCGCCAAACCCCTTATCTCCAGTCCAAGGCCTCCTTTAATGGGACTGTGCACCAGCCGCCTCACTCAGGAGGGCACGTGCAAGGAGAGGTAACACACTCAACCAAGGCGGCTGGCTCTGGGGGACTTTGGGTCCGCACCACAGCCTGCCCGTGCTCACCCCAGCTCCCCTCCTGTAGCTGCCCCACCCCCTCACCCCGGAATTGTGCAGTGGGCCTTGAAGCAGGGAGCTGAGAGGATCAGGGAAAGACTAGAGTTGTGGCTAATATAAAACAGATCCAGTTTTTCTTAAAATTCCTTAAAATGAAGAAAAATATTACACCCTACTGCCCTCTAACTTAGCTCAAAACTGGAGCCAAAGCCTCTAGTTTTGATGTCATTTACATTTTTCAAGGCCGTTCTACTTAGAGAGAACTAGTGAAAACTGATGTCATTTACAATATCTGTAAGAGATCGGTCTAGATTCTATATCTCTGTGAGATATGCTGTTTTAAAGGACTCAGTGGAATTTCTTTTTCTTTGCAAAAGGGTGAGAAAGGTATTCTGAATCTTGGTAAAGTTGAGAACGGTTATCTTAAAAATACTTAAAACAAAGATAGTAACTCCTATAATCCCAAGTAGATCATTCCTTGAAAAATAAAATCAAATGCCAAATTTGCAGACGACTCGCCTAGAATATTTAATTTATTGATCCATAAAATATTTCATCTTCTGTTGATAATTATCATTAAGTTAAATTGTAAAAATTCCAAAATTGTTACTTTCAACAAAAATTACCACCAATGTTTAAAAATAAATGTTACCTGGAAAAGATTTTAAAAAGCCCAGCACCAGTTACAGGATAGCAGTTACCTCTTAAAAGCAGGACAAGAATCTGGGGAGAAGCCACAGGGCAAATTCACTGTATAAGAAATGTTGTATTGTTAAATAAAATGGGAAGCAACCATGGTAAAAGTGAGCAGAGAGAATAAATACTTGTACTATTCTCTATAACTTTCTGTATGTTTGTAATATTTCATAATTTAAAGTTGGAAAACATTAAATAATGAATGCATGAATCCATACATACTTTGGAATACAATCTGAGGTTTAGATGAAAAACTGGCATCTTGTCAAACAAATTGCTTGAATAACCATTGCTATAAAACATGGAAATTTAACTATTGCAATTACTTTATGATTGTCAATCAAGGAATCCAGAAACTGGAAAATCTATCAAACAGCCAGGCCAGGTCCTCTGCCAAGGAAAGATGCTGTTATCGATATTGGGCTGTGTTAGATGCACAAGTCATTGCCAGACAAACACACACGTCAGGAGGGCCCAGTCCAACCCTTCTCATCTGGAATACCTGAGCACAAAGGAGGTTTCAAATCCTGCTTCTTCGAGAGTGAAAAATAAAGGTCTCTCACCAAGTTTATCTGAGATTTCTCCAAGATCAGCTCTAAGCTCAATTACAGGTGGTGTAGGGACAAAGGGGAGGGGTGACAGTCATGCTCTGGAACAGAGCACCTGTGTCTACTCAACAGTGGCTATCAAAGCACCTGCTCGGGCACCCTCCCCCTGAAGGAACATGTATATGCAAGAAGTAAAAAAATCAGGGCAAAATATGATATTACTCCTATTAATGAGCCCAAATTTTATGTTTTCATTGGTGCACTTTATAGCAGACTTTTTTTTTTTTTTTTTTGCCTATGATGCTGTTCACAAGAATAACAACCTAATTACCTGCTGTAAAAGGTCAGTTTTGTTACAAAGCAGATTGTTCTCATCTTGGCCCCACAAAAATACTCAGGTCTATCTTACCAATACTGGACGGACGAAGTGGCAAGAAAAGCCAGCAACAGGTACTTAATGTCAATCTATTATTTTACCTGCTCTCACAAACTAATAAGTCACAAGGTAACAATTAAGAAAGAAAAACATAAATGGGTACACAGCCTGCTTTTGGTTCATGTCTCACTTAATTTTCAATGTATTAAATGAGTATTTCTGATGCAAATCTGAGGCACTATAGAATCTAAACATAAATAGAAAGAATCTTAATTAAATACAATATTAAAATATCCCATTGGGTTGCCTTATTTTTATTTTTTTGTTTTGTTTCTGCTATCAGGCTAACAAAAGTATGTGCTCACGACTTTATTTTATACTTCAAAGCCAAATAAAAATTGTGCAACAAATTCAGTAGCTGTGTAAGTCTAATCCTGGAAAAATGCATTCAGCCATTATTCTGAAGAATATATACTTAATTTTTTTGTTCAAGAATATCATAAAGATAGAATTTAATTAATTTTAATTAAAACAAGTTATAAAAATGCCACTTTGATTACAGAAGTGCCCCCAGTTTACGATAGTGTTAAATGTACATAAAAATGGGTATTTTTCAAACTGAAATGAAATTCGGTCATTAAAAATATTTTCGGAAGACATGTAAAAAAAGGCATTTAAGAAAAACATATAATTTTATCGGTTGTTTTCTGAATTCAATTTGTGATTCTAGACTTTCATAATTCAGTTCTACTTTGTTTCTTATTGGTTTGTTTGTTTGTATTCACTTTATTGTTTATTAATTAGAATCTTCACTCCACACGTTCAAAAGGCTATTGTATAATCATTTAAAAAAAAAAAAACACCACCACCCGATTATACTACCACATTTAATGTTAAATAGTAATGAACAGACACTGAAAAGGTATTAGGAACCTTTGTTGTGTGAACCTGAAAAAAGCACTTAGAGTAAAATCCAGCTTCTGTGCTGAGGGAGGGGAGACCTTCCCACGAAGCTCTGAGTGCGTTTATTACTTTTAAACAGCCACACAAAGCATTTTGTCCTGAGGTTTTTACTCTGATAAAACTGTCTACTTCACAAAACAGATTGTTATTATTATTTATGTGACACTTTGTGAAACACATTATGGCCAGGCCCACCATTCTAAGATTTAAGTTTTACTTCAGCTAAATATAAAAATTACAGGTAACTGGAATTCAAACTATAAAAGATAACATTTCAAAGAAAAATAAATACTTATAGTCCCTTAGTTGCTTTTTAGTTCCTTGTTTTCCTTGAAAATAGAGGCGATTGATTCCATCCTCTACCTACGGACAGAAGTGGAGCCTTGGCTCAGCTGATGTTATTGCCATGAACAACACAATATGCCCTGCAGTGTTAAAATAATTTTAAACCACAAAACTTAAAAGTTACAAGTATTATTTTCTTAAAATGGCTGTGCCTTTGGTCCAAAGAAAGTTTCTTGTGTTTTAATTACATGAGGCAGATTTAACTATAGTTGCTATAGGAGCCAGCGATTAAATATCTTACTCTGCATTTGGTTTAGGTATTAGCAGTTCGGGACGTTTTTCACAAATAACTCAAGAGAAAACACTGTTTTATCAAAACACAATGGCACAGAATATAAAAGGAAGTTCTGCAAGGACCAGAAACGGCACTGGGAGCTGGAAAGAGGAATGAAAGCAAGCATGTGCTCTCCCGGGCCAGGCCAGGCACATGCGTGCAAAGAGCGTTTATCAGTAAGGTGAAGGCCATAGCGATGAGGGGCCAATTCACTAGGGGTGCACCCCCACCAACCGTGTAGTTTGACTTTAAAGGCATACATAAAATAGAGGCCCCAGTCAGTTCTCAAATGAAATCACTCTTGAATACCCACATTTAATTACTGGTGGTGGTTTTCAATATCTGAGCTGCACCAAAGAACCAAGGACTAATACCACATTGTTCCGCTTTACTAAATGCCTTGCTTTCCCACATTAAGTTATTAACCAGGAAACAGAAAGTATGAAGGCTAAACCTTCTGGTATCTGGAGAAGCTAGACTAGGGGAAGCAGTTGTTAGAAACCAGAAGGCTGCACGGTCCCTGTTTTCTGCCCTAAGAGCTGCCACAGTGAGGGAAGCTGGTGCAAACAGAGGAGCAAGACTGTAATCTGAAGCCTCCCCCCTCCCTGCGTGCTCTCAGCAGGAGCTGCCTTCCTCCTTCCTCCCTCCTCTCAGGTTTTGACTCAGGTGTTGCAAAAGTAAAGACTGCACTTTAACACATATGTTTTTTAAAGCGCAAATATGATTTTTCTTTTTTTAATGAAAGCTACACCATTAGGGCTGACAAGCTCAAGATTGCAGTCTACAGCTTATGTGACTTCCAGAAGAAGCTTAAGAAGGAAAATGAAAAATACATAATAACCCCCTCACATTGTTTAGCAACCTACACTTCCAGTCACTAGAAGATTCCACTGACTGTCTGATAACACAACTTACTATCAAAGCCAAGAAGGTGTATCCTCTTAGGACCCTCGCCAGTCCTTTAGAATGAAGAAATACAAGGCAAACTCCTTCCCCATATTCAACACACATATATATAATTTTGATGTGTCACCTCTCCCAAATCCTTGACATTTGGGTGTGAGAAAATCATAATGAGTTCTTTCTTCCAGGAATGTCAATGATTTCAAAGCAAAAGAAACGATCAGCTTTTACCCTCTTCTGCTCTTTTGTAGAAAAGCTAGTAGTTCTATTTCTATATCATCAGGTAAAGCAACTGTTAAACCAGTTTTTCAAATTCACAGGTCAATTTCAGGGCTAATCATTTGAACAACTGAAATTGATCATTTTCCTTACTATTTATTGTAAATATTTTTCTAGACACTGATGCCAACTACATGAGTTTTTCGTCAACTTTTTAAAAACTTATGTCAATAAAGAAATACAGAGGTAGTTTTAATGCAATCCTTATAGGAAAATTCATAACTTCCTGTGACTTAAGTGAGATACAAAATGGAATTACATTATTATTATAAGTTCGTTAAGAACTATCAGGCTTGACCATTATTTTCTGGCACATAGATAAAAATGAAAGTACTTAAGTACCTGGAAACCTCCTGGTTGGATCTTTGTTTTCATTGTACTTTTGTTGCTAATCACGAGATTTCTAACCCTGCTCTAAGAAAACGCATGTATCTTACCAATTTTTCCATAGAACATCATCTTGAGACGGAACATGTAAGGAAATATTGATAAAGCTTTGATTTGTGCCTTAATGTCACAGGGTAAAGATGAAAAACTTAGAACTGAGGTCCTAAATTTTATTTGTCGTGTTACAGAAGTGCTCTGGTACTCCGCAGATTATGGAATTACCTTTCCTTACTTCTCTTCCCATTTATTCCAAAAATCATGCAAAAAGTTCCCCACTGAAGGGTTATTTTTTGGCTTGAGTTCTTCAAGGATGCTTAAAGCACACAGAGAGAGAGAGAGAGAGAGAGAGAGAGAATAAACGGAAATTTTATATAAAATACTTCTTGAAACTCTAAATTTGCCAAATACCAGAATGGACCTAGCCTTGCTTCTGTGCTAGTTCCAGGTCACTTGAGGGGAAGGCACGCAGGTATCGCCACCAACCTAACTCAAATGTGAAACAGTTGGACAAAGAATGCACAAAGCTATTGTGCTGTTTTGTGGGGTGAGTATAGTTAAGAAAGACGTGCACAGGGCATTCGGTTTGCCCCTATCCCACAGACAGGCACGCTCCTTACCATGTCCCCAGGCTTGACAGAGACAGCCACCACCACGCCAGGCATCGGGGAGCGAAGGATACTGCTTGTGTCCTCAGCCACTTTTTCCAGCATAAATTTGTTCAGTTCTGCAGCGAGTCTGGTTAAGATATGCACCTTGTACTAAAGGGGAAAACAACAGAAAAGATTTTAAATGATGAACTTTTCCTCAACAGTAGCATTTATTCAAAATGAGTTTTTAGCTTTTAAATTTAAATAACACCTTTGAAGTCTTAAGGTTTTAAATTATTGCACATAAAACAAAATATATTAGTTTGTTTCTGGTATATTTAATGAGTCAGATATTTAAGAAATTTCTTGAAATAAAAACTTTTCCAGTAACTAATTTGTCATAGTCCACATCTATATCATGAAGAAAACCATCTGAAAACTTTATAAAGAAAAGAAAAATTTCCTTGTATCCCCTTCACCGCTTACAAACTTATCCCAATTAATGCAAATTCCAGGAGCTGGCTCAGCCAGAGAAAAAGGGTGACTGTGAATATGCACCAGTAGATGGCAGCAGACTGCTGTCTCTAACTCCCCACTTCCCTCAGGAGAGCAGCTGTACTATGTATCAATAAGTTAAGACAAAGGGTTTCAGTGTTCATTTTGGGCAAAATATTTAAAATACATATTTCTCCCTGTGACATGAAATGTTATATTCACGACTGAAAATGTTAGCTTTTCTTTTTAGGCGCAGCATTACGTAGTCTTTCTGGAACAAGATGGTTAGGGTAGATACAGATGAAATATGAGACAATCTTCTGTATTAAGAGACAATAATGTCAAGATTTTAAAACCATGAAAAGAAAATAATATGCATACCAAGTATTTTAATTGCAACTTTCGTAGGTGGCTCTCAAACAATCAGGGGCACACTCAAGGCAGTTCGGTCAAACAGAACATTTCTAATACAGAGAATTTCTGCCCGGCAGGAAAACCCCTAGATCTCTGTGAATAAACATATAAGCCTCAGTTTGCTCTATCCAAATAGAAGTATCTGAGGAAGTGTTAGTCGGCGAAGTACGAACGACCACCTGAAGATTTTTGGGTTCCTACCAGATCACAGTTCCCTTGGGTAGACAGATGCAGCAGCGAGGCAGCTCCATTTTGTTCAAAAAAGCTGCTGTAACTCAAAGCCTCCTGTGGGCATCAAGATGGCAGGGATGCAAAAGCAAAATAGAATTCCCCTTTGAATTCGGCACAGGGAAGGTGGAAATCTCTAAGTGTGTTCTTTACAGGGGTGGGGGGAGGGCGCCAAGGAAGAGCTTTGATGGCCTGAGTTCAGAGCAGATTTACGACACTGTGACAGGTTGAATAATAACATCTTTTGCATGTTTCTTTACTCCTGAGTGTGTGTTTTGCAATCAAGACATACAAGTGTCTGCCAGTTTCTGAAGGATATGATCCTTAAGTGAAATTACAGTGCAAATAAAAGCTTTTTGCTCCTATTAAAATTCATCTGAGTCATAAGTGGCAAGGAAAAAAAGCAAAGAGAGTGCATTCTGCTGTCAGTCTAATAAACATTCTGAGCAGAGGGACTATTTATCAACGAGGAATTGTACCTCGAAGTCCTTCATTAAATCTACTGGAGGGGGGACAGAGAGAGAAGACGAGTAGAATTGTGCCACATTGTACAATTTTAGTATCCGCTCTGTCTTAGAAAATTCAACATCACTAGAAGCTTCGGAGTCAACAAAAAAGTTACTTTCCTAGCGCATCACCCTGGGCAGCTCCTGCCTGTAACTAAACTGATCAGCACTGGGCCCAGCTGTCTAGTTTAAAAGTGTAGCATACAGATTTTTTTTTCTCACAATTTGACTTTAAAATGTGAATCCAAATTCAGGTAAAGTATCTTTCTATACTGAGGATAATATAATCTATCACATTTCACCACAGTGGATACCCTTAAAAACTATTTTTAGCTATACCACAAAAAGAGCCTTAATATAAATAAAGTGCTAAGATTGTCCTAAGCTCTAGTTCTCCCCCAAAATGACAAGATCCTGACTAAAACTTGATCCTTTTACTATTTTTATAATTTTCATATCTTTTGGATTCCTTTCTCTGTAGGACTCCTGCTTTGCTTGGACAGAGATGTAAAAGAGTCACAAAACTCAATGCCTTTAGATGCGGTCTTTGTTATTGATGAGATGTTCCTTTTCCTTTTGTATTTGTTTATTGTTCTTAAATCTGTTTGGGGGATAAGCGACTTATTGTAATCACAAGCAAAAAATAACAACGGGGTAAATGCCTCAGGAGAGGCCTTGTTGCAAATAGTTGGCTTAGAAATGACCCTTCTGAATATAAAAAGAGGAGGCAGCAAGAAGGTTCTCTTTTTAAGATTACCTTTGATGTTGTCCTGACCTCTTCAGCGTGCCCATACAAACACGCCTTCTTAAAACAACCTCTTGGCTCACCCGAGCAGCGTACACGGGGGCGCTTGCCAGGATGGGATCTAAGTGGAGTGCAGCATATGGGCCCATCAGAATGAATTGCCTGGTGAGAACCGTAAAAGCTTTTTGATGCCCCAGAAAAGAAGTCATTTAAGAATGTACACCAGGGCTTTCAAAGCTTATGATCAAAACTGCTATTTATTGTTTTCTCTGAATTCTTAGGGGGCATGGGCAGAGCAGCCAACGAGTTGAGAGATTGCAGGAAAATGCCCTATGACACATGCAGGTTTGGTTCTATGCTTGGCATTTAAATATTCCTAATGGGTCCTGGAAACTTCCCTGGAGAGTGTGATTTTTAAGCTGGTGTTCTTGTTTATAAGCAGATAAGCCACAAACTTGCTATTGTAGAGGTGAGAGTCCCAGATTTTAAAGGCGAGTTGACAGGACAGAGAAGCACAATCCTAGAGGAAGCCAGAAGCTTCTGACTCTGCAAGGTCATGAGAAACGTCTGCTTGAGGAATCAAAAGTTGCTTGTTGGTTCAGTAGCTGTGAGTCATTAGTAAAGGGAAGCTCACTCTGCGGGTTTAGGGAGTGCTCTCCAAACCACAAACTAATAAATTTCTGAAAAACACACCTCACTGTGTAAGAAGAACAGGTGCTCTCCGGGCTTCGCCTGGCTGGACTCCTCAATCCAGACAACTGCAGGAGGGGCTGAGGTGTTATCTCATGACCTAATTGTGGTAAAATGACTCCAGCCTGTTCTCTAAGCAGATTAACTTTTGATGGTATCTGCAATGTAAAACCATGTCTAACAAGTAAACTCCCAAAAAGTTCAAAAGAAAGAATGAAAAATGAATTATTCCCGACATGAAAGGATCAGGAAGAAAATTACAAGAGATGGAAAAAGAACACAATGGAATTGTTTTAAAAGCTAAAATACAGCTCTTCACATGCAACCTGATGACAGGGATAAAGGTGGGAGCACAGCACTGTGGTCGGTAGGGGGGACAAGCAGGGAGCCGGCAGGGTTTGGGAGTAATATATGCTTTTTAATCGGACTTGGTTAAAATGTCCACACCCACCTGCACTAGGAGCACACACACAGCTCTCCCCACCCCAACAGCGCTCAGCGTGGATGCACTCCACTGACAGTCACACAGAACACCAGCTTGCTGGTGTCTGTATTAGTTTGGTACATGGAGCTCCTTATGGATTTTAAATCCATGTGCTTCTTTCGAAAGCCTCCAGATTGACCAGCGATTTTACACATTCCATGCACTTGCATGTTTGTATGACTTACAGGTCTGTGGGCTCCCTGCAAGATGAGTGCTTTACAGATTTTTCCAGTTGTGATTCGGAGCCTCCAGCTTCATTCCTCTTAAAGTAGGATAGCTCTGGTTTCCGTTTCCATGTCATTTTTCCAATAACAACGAGAATGTGTACAGCTGATAAACTATAATGCCTTTTCATGTCAACTGGGGCCATCTCAGCCAACACTGAATTAGGGCAAATGATGAACCTTTACAGGCATTATTTTTCATCAATTATCTTACATTGGCCATGTACTGTTCATTGGCCCTCACTTAACTTAGTGAGGTGACAATTCCATTTCTTCAAATATGAGGATCTCATTCAGAATTTTACACCTTCTGGACTAGACCCAGGGGTCTCCAACATTAAGCTATGTCATCACTTTCACAGTGCAGCACTGAGACCTAACACTCAAATATTGTCCTAAAAATCTACTTACCTAACTTGAGACAGAGAAAAAACTATGTTTTTGAAGTGACAGAAATGACTAGCTACAAAAATGACACACTTTTAAATACATAAGAGTGTTAGAAAAAAATATTAAATATAAATTAAAACACGTAGGTGGAATCACAGATGTAATCCAACCTTGTTTTCCTTTCCTAAGTTCTTTGTGAGATACACAATTAACTAACACGAGGAAAAACAGCAAGGGTTCAAAGCCAGGCAGAGTACATTCCATTCCCCTCTACCTCAGCATCAAGACTAACAAAACCGAACCAACAAAAACCTCCACGAAAGAATTCAAAATAGAATTCAGGCCTGTGGCTGTCCTCCTGGAGGTACAACCGAGGCAAAGGAGGTGAAAGGAACAGACAGCAGTGCCAGCGCCTCGTGCAGCTGCAGTCACTGGAGCAGCCTGTTAGCATAACGCTGTGACAACTCCATCGGCACAGTCTCAAGGTAGCTGTCAATCAGGATGCATCATTTAATCCAACAGCACTCGGAGGACTTTCTCCGACAACCCACATGACAGCATATCTACAGCTCTATTTATATCAGCGCCCAGTCGTGTTTACAATGCTGTTGTAATTAGAAAAGATGCAACAGGCAGCAATATTATTGAGATTTCCATTTTGCAGTATTGCCCTGTAAAGTGTGATCCTGCTTCACAGAGTCATGCTAAATGACAAAAGGCTATTTTCTTCAATCTCCCAGCTCAGACAGCACTTCATTTGCAGCTATCTATAATTAGATTAATGGTGTAGTGCAGTACAAAGCAGGCCCACTTCACATCAGATAGCATATGAATTAGGACAAACACTTATTTCAATTCCAGGCAGAGAAAGCAATGACTGGGGTATTTAGCATACCCTTTATGGTGGAATGAGATGTTAATTGTGTACCATTACCTCTAAACTGCTTGCTTGTTGTATAAATCACTGTGCTAATTGATGCAGAGATAGAAATGTAGCCACAGGCAAGAAAGCAAAGGAATGAGTTGAAGATGGTGGATAAAGGATTATCGAGTAAAACCATATGGAGATGAGATTCCTTTGAAACCTTTCCTTTCTGCCTATGAGCAGGATTTCTTAAAAGTACAGAAAAACTCTTACACCGGGAAAGAAATTTTAATTTTTCACATTCCTTTTAAAAACATAAATTTCTTTTAAAAGTTCCTGGCTGCCAGAAATCCGAATAAGAGCTATGTGGAATTAATCTAAATATACACTTATAAAAACATGGAATGCGCAGTTTTCATAGTCAGAACTCCCTATCTGGTTTTTTGGCTCATGGCTTAATAAGTAACATTTGTAAACTACCTGAAGCAGATGTTTCTAACCCATCCACAGGGCAAAAATAAATTCTTTCCTAAGACTTGAAGTTGTTCTTATAGAGCAAAACACAACAAAACAAAGAATAAAACTCTGCTGGTTTAGGTTTGTTATAGCCTCTAATTATGTAGAAGCATTTATTCGGGCTGTGAATCCAACAGTACAGAACCATTTCCATCTGCCATTGAAACAACGATTTTAACACCATCACCAAAACACTCAAATCTGACTACTCCAGTTCTTGATTTCACATTGACAGGAAGGAACTAGAAAGGTGATATTTTTCTTTTTTTCCCCTAAAACTAGCAAAAAATAATAAACAAAAGCACATAATTTAAAAGTTTCAGTCTTTTTGCAAAACGCTACTCTTCCTGTTTAAAATGTCCTATTCAGCACTCAACAGCTCTTATTGAAGTAATACGAGTATCTCATAAGCACAAGTATAGAAACCAAATGCTACAAAGTCCAACTGCTAAAGATCCATAGAAACATGTTCTTCATAAGTTCATAAATCAATTGAATGCACCTCGTGTATGCATTCACAAATTTTTAATAGCAAAGCAACAGTAAGGTGCAAATTACTGCTGTGCACTTTTTCACAAATTCAGCTGCTTAGTAATTAGCACTGTTATAAAAATTTTACACAGAGAACAAATACAGCAGGTCAGTTAATAGTTCAAATTCTTCACTTCAGAGTAACAGTTAATATAGCCACAGCCATCTACTGCAAATGCGCATTTGAGAAATACTGTGTATAGTTTACCCTTGTGAAATACAAATACCATGTTAACTTGCAAGACAATAAAACAATGTCCCAAGAAACTAGAATGTCTGGTTCAAGTTATTACCACTGAAACTTTGAGGAAAAAAGTCTAGAGCCTCTTAGTTGGGGGCAACAGACCACCTTTCACCGCACAGCTATACGTGACTACAGAAATGAGAACACTTGTATTGCTGCTGCAAAATCAACAATTTAAGGTTTAGGTCATTATGCTAAACAATATTTTTTTAAAAAAAACAACTGTGAAGGAATATCAAGGGTTCTTGAGGTGGAAACAAATGTCAGCAAAATGAATAGTGTAAACTACCCTGAAATAATGCCTCCCAAGCGTGCAGCTAGCTAGGTGACAAAATGGAAAGGCACCGAAGCAAAGATGTGGACACAGTGTACGGGCCTGCTCCCGATCATTAATCGCTTGTTTAGACCACTTAAACTAGAGCGGTACAGCCCGCAGCAAAACGCCAACACACCCTTCACTTGTGTCAGCGATGCTGGTGTTAACAGAAGAAAATATATGGTTTCTGATATTGGGTCCCAGTTCCTCAGCTCAGCATTCAGCATTTGCTCCTTTAATTGAGAAAGGCAGTTAAACAGAAAGTAAATCATTCAGTTAGCTTAGCTGTTTAACGACATATAATTGATAATGTCAATACGTTGCAGTGACATAATACATCACTTTCAACACTCGCCACTTACATTTATGAATCAATCTATACTCAAGCTTTTTTTTTTTTTTTTTTTCTCATTTGTTAACTTCAGGCTTTTGCTGGACCAGTCAATGTACCATAAAGAGGAACAATCTCATTTAGGGCAGTTTTTGAGGGAAGAATCACAAAAATAGAGGTGAAGCAAAAATTCCAACAAAACAAAACAACAAAAATACATGAAGCCCATTTCGGCAACTCATCTTTCAAAATGCTTGCTAAAAAAGGGAAGGTTTCCTTAGAGAGGAAAGACCTTAAGGCTAATATCAAAACTTTGAAGGAACGAGTGAATCAGTAAGTTTGTACGTAACTCTGGCTTGTTCCCAAGAGACAATTTTCCCTGGAGAGGAAAATATGGGGATGTCTGTCAATAATACAAAAATCTAACCCAATTTTTATTTCTTTTCTAACCTAATTTAATTTTTTTAAATTAGCAACACAAAGGTCTTTCCAATTCTAATATCATAATGAGTTTTCTTTTTTCACAATGGTGCTAAAAATTGAAAATTAGACATTAAACTTAATATTGAAGAGGATTTATTTCCTCAGTTGTGCTCCACTGAGGTTACCTTTCTGGTAATTTGAATCACTGTGTCTTAGGACAGACCCGAACATGCTGGAAAAGAAAAAGGCTGCGGTGCAGGAAGCCAGGCCCACTCCCAGTCTGTGGGGAAGAAGTCCGGTCTGTGGGGAAGAAGTCCGCTGAGGGCAAGTCCTCAGTGGGGTTCCGAAGGAGCGAGTCTGTTAATGCGGCCACTGCCCTGGTGCTTGGCGCTGTGGGGACGCCGTGTGCAGGTGTGTCAGGATAAGGGGCCCAGCCTCTGCTTTGCCCAGGTGCCCACAAGCTGTCTAACAAGCAGGTACATATGCCACAGAGGTAATTTGCTGGAATAAGTGGCACTTTCAAATCCACAAAAGCAAGTCCATTGACAATGCACTGTATAGAACTCACAAAACAGAACATGTGCGTTCTGTTTGATCAGGAGTCTCCATGACACATTATGACTATAATGAGTCATTTCTTTCCTTTTTATGCAATAAAAATAGTATAGATCTTTGAAAGCCTTGTATTCAATTATGTAACAATGCCAACATCTGTTAACAGTACAGGCTGTTTCTATTCTGTATCCTGAATTGTTTTACGTAATTATGAGTTTATAAGGTATTTGGTAAGCCAGTAAGAAGGTACTTTTTTAAAGCACTATATAATTTGGGGTACAATAAAGTGTTCTCTTGAAAATCTATAATTAGGGCAGCATCAGCTTACAGAAAAGTACATGAAATGTTATAAAAACACAATTATGTAAATAAGCACATAGGTAGGAAAGTGTACCATTTTGCTATGGTCCCCACCCCTCTTTTTTCCTCCTCTTCTATTTGAACTGTTCTTTGCTCATCTCAAATTAAAGTTACGCTGTCCATAGGGCACAAAATAAGTGAACACTGGGGAAAAAAGATGGGGAGCTTGGCCTTTCCTAGTAAGTTCTTTAGTCCTGAGCTGGAATACCAGAGACCTGGGCAGTGTGCCAATGCCAGGGACTCCTCAACAACACTTTTGACTTTATATGTTTTTAATGATAAAATATTTTTGCTATTATGAATTCACTGAAGAAATTCAGAATCTAATACGCCAAGATGCTGGCTTGTATTGCTCAGAAATTCAGAAACTAAACTATATAAACAGAAAAGAAACAAAAGTAGAGATGACAATACTCTGTAAACTGTTGGCTAAGATCAAAGCAGAAACCGACTGAAGAGGATCATAGTAGTCCACCTCAAAACATGCCACTTTGGTGTGAGGATTGTTTTTGCATGAAAGTAATTAGCACTCGGCCCTCCCCTTCCTGTCTAAAAGCAGGGCATGAATTTCCTTTGCAAAGATGTCTCCCTCTCCCAACCAGGTGAACCACTAGAGAACTACTCCAGAAACAACTCTTATCAGCATAATAAACCTCACTTAACAGCCCTTATTTATTATATTTCATAGCTACTTTACCACAACTTCCCCCCACCCTAGAAGCCCCAAACCCTTTTCCTTTGTCTAACCTCTTCTCCACACTTTATTACCCCTTGAATGGTTAAAAATGGTACACAGCCCCAAATTCTAACTGCCTCCTTAAGTCACATTCTTTGTAAATTCCAGTGTGTAAGTATGAAATATCATCTGCTTTTTTCCTCTTGTTAATCTGCCTTTTGTCAGTTTAGTTTGCAAGACTCTAGGCACTGAATCTATGAGGATAGAGAAGAAAGTTTTCCTTCCCTATACAACTCAGCAACCACTGGTCCCAAGTATTGGGAATGATACAGTATCAGGAGACTGTGTAGCATTTTTAGAGTTTGGAAAACAGACACATTTTAGTAGTTTAACCTAAACTATTAAATGGACTTCTGGCCTGCTACATATTATACAGAACATATAATACTGGAAGGTAAAGGAGACCTGTAAAGTCATGTGTTCAATCTAGGGCAGAGGAATATACACATTGGAAGCAGGAGAGAGTGAAAAACACGTCCTTGAAGCTAACGACCTGAGTTTGATATACTAGTAGATGTCACCTCTTGGCCAACTGACCCAACTTCTTAGAACAAATATCTTCATTTTAAAATCAAGATAATACATGTATTAAATGATTGAGGGATTAAGTTGATAAAGATTTGCAAAGTAACCAATAAGTGGCTGACAATAACTATTCATCAAATATAATTTCCTGTCTCCTTCCCAAACATCTCTGATTGTCCAAGAAGAGACAGTGGTAGGTTTCTTTTTCTTTTTCTTTTTTTTTAAATTGCATATTATAAAACATCTCAGATTAGCAGCTTTTGTTATAATTCTAGCTCTATGGTTGCACATTTGGGAGCAAATATTAAATTTTGCAACACCACATCTTGCTCTAAAATCAAAGAAAGAAAGTTGGTTCTGTTATCAAGAGAGCTTCTAGTTCAGGCAATGTAGGGCTCTATGGTTATCTTTTTTTCCTTAGACACCTAACAAGATGTAGCGTGAATCAGAGAAAACAATTTGGTTCATTCTTTCAAAAATCACTTATCAAGCACATCTGGGTAATATAAGAATAGAAAATAAATAGGAAAAAATAGCTCCTGACCAAAAACACCATAATTGTCATAAATAACCATAAGCATACATGAATCCTACAAAGGATATGACCAGTATGAGGTAGACTTTTTTATTTTATACCCTCTCTTAAAGAAACTCTCCCAGGTTGAAAGGCAAGTAAGAACAACGATTAACGAGTCAGATTCTTATAGTTTCTAATTCTACCACTTAGGAACCTAGGAAAGTTATTTAAATTTCCTATGTCTGGAATTTCTTACTTATAAATTGTGTGTCATAATAGTGCCAACTTCAAAAGGTTGTGAGAATCAGGTGAATTCTTATTAGAAATGCTCAGAACAAAGTAAACATCACCTTAGTATTTAATAGTCATTGTTACTGTTTTTGTTTTTGATATTAATATATGTCTACAGATAGGGCAGAAATTAAGTGAAAGGGAAAAAAATCTTTTCATACCCTACTCTGCTCAGAATACTTCTGGCCACCAAATGTGTGAGAATTTTCCTCACACCAAGCAATTCTCCAATTTTCTTTGGACACCAACTGGGTGTTCTATAATTCAATTCAGTTCTGACACTAACTACCTGGTTTAGAATCCAGATACTATGATTACAAGTGAATAACAAGACACATTTAAATATTCTCTCATGGACAACCTCGGGAAGTATGTATCTGAATTTTCAACCTGTAAAAAGTGGTATTAGGCACATATTAAATTGGGATAAGACCAAACACATATTTCTTATTGTTCCCAACCCCCATCAATAAAGCACAGATTCTGCCCATGACAACTATAGAATGCAGCCAAATAGGCCCAATTGGCCCTGTCAGCCCTTCTTTCCCAGGGAACAAGGTCCGGTTGTAAATATAAACTCCCAGGCCCTGGGTATGCTTCCCCGGCCTCTCCAACCCCTCCCACGCTGCACTGCCAAATCCCTACTCTGCCATCTGCTCTCTCTTTCTCTAAATGATGTTCCCTCTTTTTCTAATTACCCCCAATAGCATGACTTGTTATCTGTATATGACAGATAACTCTGCCTAGCTGCAACGATCCTAACAAATTCCCAGCAGCCACTGTCCTTCACTCTCATAAGAGATTTGTACTTATTTCAAATACAAATATTCATACCAATGAACATAAAGCTCTCTTTACTTTCGAAATTGTCACCAATCTATGATTTTCAGGGTCTATAGGACCAGAAATGTCAAAAGCAATCATCAAAAGCTTTAGTCATAGAAGTTAGGATTGTTTCCTGATTGACTAATTTGTGATAGCCATCTAATCAAATTGGAAAACGCCTAACTTCTTTATTATTACAATTAAATAATAATACACAGCAGCCCATGAAATAACATTAGGAAACATTTCAGTTGTATTAATAATCCAGAGACCAGCAGAACTGAATATCACCAATCCTTTGGTGACCTGGAGTACTTTCCTTTGCCTTTTAAGTCCTACATGGAAGAGGAGCCGCAGGAGAGGTAGGATATGAGAGTAACTGCTAAAGGGCCTCACTCTATGGCATCTACCCTCGTGAATCCACTCTGGATCAGGGTCTGGGCTGTTTCAGAGGCTCGGAAACTAGACTTCCTCTATAAGCTTAGATCGGATCATTCTCAGCTAGGTGGATTTATTTGCCAAGCTCATAAGAAATTGATGTGTAAACCATCTTATGAATTTACAATCAGAAATATATTTCTAGAGGAAACTAGCCCATCCCCTAACTGTAGTGAGTACATAAATTAGAGTCGGTGGTTATTTGCTAAATATGGAATCAGCAGAAGAGGCATCAGCTGATCTTCAGCAGTGTTCTCCCCTAAGATACATGAGCAATAGTTCTCAAACTAGAAGTATCAAAACTCAACTGGAATCTGGTTAAAACACAGATTGCTGGGCCCCACCCTCCAGAGTTTCTAATTCAGGACTGGGTTGGTACTTGCATTTTGAACAAGTTCCCAGGAAATGCTGAAGCTGCTGGTCTGGGACCACACTTGGAAAAGTATGGACCCAGGCACCCTTTTTCATTATTGAAACAGCCTTTCTAAAGGGACTGTCTTTAGGCCCTTTGGGTTGTATAACAGAATACCATATACCTGGTGAATTCTAGACAACAGAAATTTATTTCTCACAGTTCTGGAGGCTGGGAAGTCTAAGATCAAGGCACTAGAAGATTCGGTGTCTGGTGAGGATCTACTTCCTAGTTCATGAATGGCCATTTTTTTTTCTCTGTGTCTTACATGGTGAAGGGTCAAAGGATCTCTTTGGGGTCCCATTCATGACCTAATCACCTCCCAAAGGCCCCTCCAAATACCATTACATTGGGATTTAGGTTTTAAACATGAACATTCAGTCTACAGCAAGAACTTTAGCTCATTCAGTCTACAGCAAGGACTTTAGCTCATGTCTATTAAGAAGTCTTTCTCTCCCTATACTCATGCTGTTAAATAATGCTTCTTTGACTCTTGTTCTAAGTAAAAAAAGATCTTCTGAGCAACATATTCTTTCTTCATATACAATAATAACTGATCAACTTAAGAAGTTATGAGTATAGAGCTGGTACTCTATAAATAAACTAGGATTCAGACTCTGACTTTGTATGACCTATGGTATGTTACCTTGCTTTCTAGCCCCAATTACTTATCTGTGAAATGAGAGAATATAGCTTATCTTATAGAACTATGTGTGTGGGGGGCGGGGGGACGGTAAAAAAAACTTGCAGACCTAGTTAAGATTTGAATTACATTAATAGATGTGAACTGTCTGTCTGGCACAATAATTGCCAGCACACAAAACACTCAGTAAACAGTAGCTATTATCATTACTCTTGTGATGACTGAATTGTGTCTCCCCAAAATTCACATGTTGAAACCCTAACTCCCAATATAACAATACTGGAAGATAAAGCCTTTAAGAAGGTAATCAATGAGATCATAAGGGTGGAGCCCTAATGCAATAGGACTGGTGCCCTTATAAGATGGGGAAGAGACACCAGGAGTGAAATCACAGAGAGGAAAAGCCACATGAGGACACAGAAAGACGACGGCCATCTGTAAGCCGAGGAGGGAGGCCTCGGAAGTAATCAAACCTGCTAACACCTTGATCTTGGACTTTCAGACTTCAGAACTGTAAGGAAATAAATTTCTGTGGTTTAAGCTACTCAGTCTGTGGTGTAACCCTCCTTACAGAAGGACTATCTTTAATGTACTTTTTGCATATATTCAGTCTTGCTCATTTCAAGTCTCAAAGTTTTAGGAGTGTTTTGCTGTCTTTAGTTATTTTTTTAATTTTTCTCATTAATTTTTCTTTGACCTCAATGTTGCTGTCCCTGAGTTAGAAGGGTGAGATTAGGAAAAGAACACGTTAATATAGATTGAAGGCCTCTCTGGTTCCATAAGTAACCTTCTGAGGTTGGAGAATTTTACTGGGCTCAAAGTATCTTCTGGAAGAGGGGTTCTCTTTAAACGTTTACAGATTTTGGATGGGCTAAAACCAGCCATAACTATCCAATATCTGGGCAATTGGGGGAGTATTCATTTGAACTCCTGATTTATTAAAAACAATGGGGAAGCTAAAAAGTCCCAGAAAAGTTGGCAAGGTAACTTCAAATGGAATGCATATATTATTACACAAATTTATTAAGTACGAATCCCCTGTAAAGAAAGTTTTATATTAAAAAACTTTTAAATATATCCCGAGAATTATAGTCTTGACAAATGATAACAAATGTAAGTGCTAAATCACTACTGCCTTTGGTCTGGCATCTACAAGAGGAAATTATACACTGAACGATTCTGAGTTTTATTTGACTTGCAACTTTTCTACAATCGTATTAGAATATGGAAGGTTTGGTTACTCCATTCATTTTAAAACAAATCATCTGAATCTGAAGAAGGTCCCAGAGAAAATGGATTGAACCAAAACTGTTTAGCAGTTCTCCTGGACTGGGACTCCATTCTTGCCAAATTTCTTACTTCAATAAAGTTTAGAGATAGAGTGATCTGAGGGTGGGTTTCAAACACTATTTTCTCTTTTTTAAAAAATGGATCTATTATTTCTTTCCCCCAAATGACAGAAAGATGATTTAATTGAATTTCCTTCAAAACTCTTAAGATGGAGACAAAAATCCAAGTGCCTCTAGAAAAGTCTCAAGCAACCTATGAAAAAGAAACACACAAAATATTTTTTTCCTTGCTTCTTCTGTGTTTTGAAAATTATCATTGTAAGAAAGCTTCTTTGTTATGTCAAACATAGTTAAGATTTGTTTACATCATAAAGTATGACAAAGTTTACATGGGTTTTGGTCTTATTTCTGTCACTTAACATGATGGGACACACTTGCTCCTTTGTGGCAAAGTGTTGTGCAGTGGAAGTGTGGATGCAACAAACATCGTGGAAACACTGGCCACCCACACTTTCTATCAAGAAGGAAGATAGTAAAGGGTGGAACTTTACTAAAATATTACTTGTCCTACAACAAGAAAATTCTGTCTTGAGGCACCCTACAGGCTTGCCTATTTACCCTGCCAAACAGCACGTTTCCAGCCTAGCAAGAAGAGGCACACGCAGGTAGCTATAACAAGTTCCACTGCTGAAGAATGAGATTCCATGAGCTAGTATTAAGAGCCATAAAACATGGCAATTTCTCTAAGGGAAATATTTACACAGTCTTGAAAACCTCGAAGAATTCTTGTGAAAATTTATTTTTGCCTAGACATCACTGAAATTTAGGCAGAGGTTCACAATCCTTGCTGACAATATCACTAGTGTTTACATTGTAGAAATGACCTGAGAGAAGAACAAAGGAAATGACTTGACATGACTTTAATTTGAAGACTCTTGGAGCCTGGAAAAGTCTTGGCCACTCCAGTCGTATCTGCTACCTCATGCCTGGGTAAGTCAGCACATGTTGCCACTACAATAAAAATTTTAAACTGGCTAAATGTCAAAGAGGATACGAGCTAAACTGCTTTACCATTCCAGAATTTTAACTTCTATCCAAGCCAAAAAATAGCAGGCTTCTCAGATACGCACCTCAAAGCCAAATTCAGGTTAACTTTTCATTTCCTTTGCACATTTTTCCATATTTTTATTTTCATTAATTTTTATACTCCACAATAAGAGAAAAAAGTGACAATTTTTTTTTTGCAAAGATGATTTTTATCTTCTATGAGAAGGAAATTAATTTCCAGTGCAATAAAATAAACTGCACATCCTGATGATATAACTTCTGTGACTATCAATTACTGTGATTTTTCCCAGAAATGCCTCACTTTTCTGCTATTTTGGGTTCTGTGTTAGTTAAGGAAGAAAGGACTAGAGAATCCCACACACCCTGAGACACAGAGCGTACTCGGCGCCCAGCTTCTGTGAGATCTGCGTACTGATCTCCACGTTAGGGTTCCATGATCCAAGAACTCACTCCTAGAGTTCATCCTGCCAACCACTGCAGTTTCCTGAACACAGGAAGTAGTTTCACGGTGAGTATCCTCCCCATTTTCCTTTCCTTGGCTGACTCATGATCATTTCTTAAATCAAGGCTGAGGTGCCATCAAGTCAGGGGCTTTCCCCTAACTCCCAGGTTGGGCGACATCCACTTACTGGCTCTTGCGCACCCTGGCTGTTTTAATATCCACCATCTTATGTTGAAATACCACCTTAAGTGTCTATTTCCTTTACCAACTAGCAAAAACAAAACAAAACAAACAAACAAACAAAAAAACATGCAGTAACTTTACAGTGGATAAATCTGACAAACACCACCTTAACTAACTGATCAATGTCACCAGTAATGGGACAAAGAGAAACAAAAGGCACAAACAAAATGTAAAGGTTATGAACTACAAAGAAAGACAAAAGAAGTGTTCTAGACTAAAGAAAACCGCAAGACATAAAAACTAAATGAAATGTGTGATCTGAATTAGATCTGGATCATATAATCATTTTTTTCTTTTGCTATAAAAGATATTAGCAGAAAAACCAGAAAAATTTGAAAGGCTTATAGATTAAATAATAGTACTCTATCAATGATAATTTCCTGCACTGTGGTTTATAGAAGGGAGTGCTGTTGTCTTATCTTTAGGAAATTCTTATTTAAGTATTGTTAGCAACTTTCTGCAATGGGTCTGATAAAAATTAACAAAGAGAGGGAATGGGAGTGGGGAGAGAGAACAAACAATAAAGAAACCATAATAAAATGTTAACATTTGGGGGAATTGGTGAAGTTATTTTTGTACTATTTTTGCAACTTTTCTTTAAGTCTTACGTTATATCAAGAAGTTTTTAAAATGTTAATTATGAAAAACCTAAAAACTTTTCCTTTTAAATGAGAATAAATTATGGGATTAGAAACATGTATACTGTGTTCATGGTAGATGAGAAATTCTGCAGTAATTACTTTTAAAGTGAAATCAGTGGTTACACAGAGTGCTAATTGGAAGCTGGCACAATTCCAGGTTCCTGACACTATCTCCCAAATTAACCCAACAAACTGGACAGCAGAGCAGTAAACGATATTTTCTTCATTGTATAGTCATAAATGAGAAGCAAGAACACTGCATGTAATGCTTAACTATCAATCTGCTTTACATAAATATATTTCTCACAAGTTTTACAAACCAAAAGACCTATCTCTGCCTTAAAGGCAATCATCCTACAAGCACCCTACACAAAATATAAGAAATAGTACATTGTATTAGGTTATATAATCTATAGTCTATTCATGCTCACTGACAGGAATGGTATCCCTTCTATGATCCTAGTCATTACAGAGATGGCATTCTCTATGACAAGATTAAATTAACTGGACTAGCTATAGGGTTATGAAGCAAAGAAGAATAAGACTTTTGTCTATTGATCATCAGGAAGTTGACCAGGACATTTGGGAAACATGCACAAGTAGAGGTAAGTTGTGGGGCCAGGCATAACGTGGAGACTGGCGAGGGATGTGAGAACTGTAAAGAATCACAAAGGAGCTCTCTATAAACACCTCCATGTGGGGAAGGGAATGGATTTATTAGCCCAGCCACAGAAGACATTTATAGGAAGGCAGATTTCAACCCAACACAGGAAGCAATTTCTAACAGAGCTCTCCAGTACTAGAATTGGTAGCCTTTTGAAGTAGTGAGCCTCCCACCACTGAATATATTCAATTATGTGCAAGATACACTCTTCAAGTACTATAAGGATGTAAGATTCTTATACCACCTAGGCTGATCTAAAAACAATGAAGGTTGAGTTTCTCAATGGCAGCACCCCTGGCCTCTACCACAGCATCCCCCTCCCAGTTGTGGACAGCCAAAAATACCTCCAGACATTGCCAAATGTCCCCTGGGAGGTAAAACCGCCCTTCGCCGAGGCATTCCTAACAGCAATTTCTCTAAGTTTGTGTGTTGAGTAAGTGAAATACTATAGACTTTCAGAGGGAGGGCCTAAGGGAATCAGAGGAAGACTTACGGAAAAGGTAAGATGTGAGGTAAGTCTTATAGTAAATTCTGAAGAAGGGTGGAGAGAGCAGTAAGCTTTCTTGGATAGGAATGGTATGAATCAAGGTGTAGAGAAGGTAGGAAAGCCAGTTGGCTAAGTAGAAGGGTTCAACAGTAGATAAGGCTACAAGCATTTGTAATGTTGTAATGTGTTGAAGGGATTTCAAATCTAAAGTCAAGGCAGCTTAGGTTGGCACCTCGACCTATCTACGTTATAGGAAAGTAAATGTTGAATGCAGTTCTGAAAGAGATAATGTTCTGGGGGAACAGTAGGCTGCTAGAGAGTTAGGCAACAAACATATCACCTTCGCCTCCATTTTCAGAAATATTAATGTCTGCTTTTTTATCTGCCATTGTTCTCTGTATCTGAATGACATAATATGACTCTCACTTTAAAGTGCACTTTAAAGAGAAGCTGAAAGCAAGCAAGTAGGGGGTAGGAGGGAGGAGGAGAATAGTACTTACAAGGCACTGAACTGAAATGCAGCATGTTTCCTGAAAGATGATAGAATATTAACATTCTGCAATAGTCAAGCTACACTCACAGGCCAAGAAGATTGGAATTTGCAAGCGTGTGGATGACCGATACTTCAGTCTTCACTCTGCGTGGTTCTATATACCCAAACCTGGATCACAAGACGGTTTTCGGAAGCCATGCTGGGAGTGTGTGAGACCTGGGTTTGTAGAACTAATGTGGTGGGCAGTTTGATCAAGGCCAGTGTTAGCCTTGAGAACCAAGCTACCTTCGAGCAGGTTGATTCTCCTCTTGATGTGGGGCTCAGATGTACTCAGAAAAGCTCTGGAAGGTCACACGTTCAGAGCGTCTGCTGGAATCCTGAAGGCTCTAAAAGAGACACTTGTAGTATACTTCCTCTGGGCAGGCACTGGCTGGCAGTGCAGCAGGGAGGGGAGGTCACACCCAGTGTCCACCCAGGAGGCCTCTGGAGGTCTGAGAATGCTAAGAGATTCCCCGCCAGTGATCAGAAGCGGAGGTAGGCCGGCCCTAAGGCCCCTTCATTTGAGTACTCAACTGTGTGAGACAGCAAGCCCCCTTCTGCTGCTTCTCCTGTGTTTTGCTATTTAGAAACATGAAAACCTATTCTAGCTCATACTGAGAAACAGGAAACTGCCAGCTTTTTGTAAAAAAGATACCAAACCACCTCCTCTCCAAGCAAATGTACCTTTTCTAAGTAATTCTTCCCCTGCATTCCAATAAAAAAAAAAAAAATCTGAAATGGGACCTCCAATTGACCTCTGCTAGGTTCTTTATGGGGTTACAACTACACATCGCTCTTTAGAGTCATCTACCATTTCTACTTTATCTTTCAGGGATGATGAGAGGCACTGGATTCACCTTTAAAATTTAGGCTCACAATCACTACAATATTTTTATTTTTAAAAATTGAGAAAGAGACCAAAATATTTACATTTAGAGGAGATTTAAAATAGAAGTGTTACAAATGCAAATGAGTTTGTATAAATGAAGAGCTTTCAACCCAGGCCTCCCGCTAGGCCAGCCACTAAACAGCAGCACCTTCTGCCAAACATCTTGGTTAAATGGAGGAGCTTTCTCGAGGGCTAAGAAAAAGTTATTAAGAGTGTGAGCTTTGGCCATTATTTCACAATTGAGTTACCCTCTATCCCAAGGGCAACATTTTGCAGCTGTTTGCAGTGAGTCAGTACTTTCTTTTCATTCTTTCCTTTTTTAATTCTTTTTTCTTCTATTTGGGTAAATTACCCTTTACATTTTTGCCTGTGACTAGAGGCATTAAGAACAAAGTTTGGGTCTGCTTCTTGCTGTTGTAAATAGCTGTCTGCTTTTTAGAAGGCAGAAACGGAAACAGTAGTCATGGGATGTTAATTCATTTGAATTAAAGTTGCAAAACAATTGACAGATAAGGCACACACACAAAATCAGCAGCAATGCCACTTCCGGGTGATTGAAAACATCGCTTTTCAGAGGGTATTTTTTGAGTGGTTATGTTTATAACTTACTCTCATAGCATCCACTTATTTCCCCTAGAATTAGCAATGTTTGCTTGTGAAGAATACCTGGTACAATTTGTGCCAAGCATACAAATTAGACCCATCACAAGAGTGTATCTCACAAAGCCTGATTGTACCGACCAGTGGTTCTCAAAGCAAGGTCCCTTGACCAGCACTATCAGCAGAAACTAGTTAGAAATGCAGATTTTCAGGCCCCACCCCCGATTTAAATAACAGGGGGTTCTTAGGGTGGGGCCCAGCTGTCAGTGCTCTAACAAGCCCTTCAGGAGATACTGCTGCAGGCTCAGGTTTGTAGTGGCTGAGAGGGCCCTGGGCCTGACACCCTGAGCTTGCTGTTTGAATCTATTATGTGTGTTCTCTCAGTTCCTTTTCCAGTAAAACAGAAAATTATAGTAACCTATCATATAGATTGCTGTGGGGAGGAAAATGGTTAAAAAACATATTTTATAGTGGACGCCTTGGGGCTGGCGCTGGGAGCAGGGATTGGCTGCAAACAGAAGGAACTTTTGGGATGATGGAATTGTTCTCAAATTGTAGTTAATGGTTGCATGACTCTATAAATTTACTAAAAATCATTTGAATCCATTAACATTGACAAGGGATGAATGTTATTGTCCGTAAAGTATACCTCAATGAAGCATAAAAATGTTTAGAAGAGTGCCTAGTACATAGTAACCAGATGTTAGCTCTTATCATTTAAGCCATTCAAACATTTATCAAATTGTAAATGTTCTAAAAGGAACTAATCTCTCTTCAAAGTTTGAAGGTCTTATTCTTCCTTGATGTCTTGAGTGGAATCTGTGCTGTTGTTACTGATTCAAAAAGTAAACTAGGCTTATGGCAATCTTTCTTATTATGAAGATTTTATAGGTGGAAAAAATGATATCTCATAGAATATAGTAATACATCAATGGAAACAGATTGATATATAACCAATCCAGTTATATTACTCCACAGATTTCATATAGATTGCTGTGGGGAGGAAAATCTTTTTAAAAATGTTGGATGTGTATGTATGCTCTAATTCATAATAGTAGGCTTCATTACTGCCATTTCTATTTTAATAAGCAGTGACTCATCATAAAATGCATTGACTATGACACACGCAAGAAAAGTGATGCAAGATTAAATATAGAAAAAGATAGCGGTAACCTTGGTAGAACCTTAGAAAACAACCACATTTTAGTGCCAGGACTGTAAATAAGTAGGTATATAATAAATTTTTTAAAATTCATTGACAGTTGACAATGTTGAATTTTCCCTGAGCCCTATGCTTCCAGAAAATAGAAATGATTACAGAATCCTCCACTCTTTTATGCTTGGCGAATGGCTAAAGGCAAAGAGCCACTCTCCCCATATGACTTCGAGGAGACTCACTGCCCACTCTTCCTCATGAATGCCACAAGACTCACAATGACTCACTCACTTGAGTACCTGCTTCTATTCTACCCAAGTCCTTCCTTTTTTTGGAGACAGTCCTCATTAATAACCATTCTCCCTCTCGCAACAGCCTGGATAAAATTATCTTCTCAATGGTCCAGTGCATTTTGTTTTGACACAATAAATATAATAAATGAGTTGGGCTGGCCTTGGTTAATGATGTTATTTGAAACACGTAATATTTTAAATATTTCAGAATATATATATATGCACACACATACCTATATTAGCTTTAAATTGCACATGTTAATGCTAGAGTACAAAAAAGGAGAGCAAAAAATAAATTTGTGTATATAACTATGTACAACTAATCATCTAGGGAAGGA
The DNA here is from genome assembly GCA_003508835.1 of Eonycteris spelaea. Taxonomy (NCBI): domain Eukaryota; kingdom Metazoa; phylum Chordata; class Mammalia; order Chiroptera; family Pteropodidae; genus Eonycteris; species Eonycteris spelaea. The sequence continues at coordinate 58,896 of PUFA01000067.1, read as the reverse complement.
TGGATATACTTTTTCTATCAAGGGCCAGATAAATAGTAAATATTTTTGGCTTTGCATGTCATACTGTGTCTGTCACAACTACTCAACTCTGCCACAGTAGTGTAAAAGGAGCCACAGAGAAAACATTAATGAATGGGTGTGACTATGCTCCAATAAAACTTTATTTACAAAAGCAAGTGATAAGCTGTAGTTTACCCCTGATCCAGACCAGTGTCTCCCAAAGGTATTCCAAGGAACACTACTTTTAGGGCTTGTTAATAGGTCATGTGAACAAAAATAAAAGATGAGGGATAAGGAGGTGGCCCACAGTAAAACTGATTTGGGAAAAATTGGGAAACAAGTTTCTTAGTACAGCTCTTCTTAAGAACTTTAAAATGCTAATATGCACATTGAACCTTCAAGGGATAACCCTTGTAATATTTTTCTAAACCTCAAGTTAGAGAGTTGTTTTTTAAGAGTATTTTTAAAAATCTATAGATTAGTACACACACATTTAAATACTAACTATATTTTAAATGTACTGTTGCATTTGAAGCATTTGGGTGGGGTCAACTTTCTAAAACATATAATTCCTACTTATAGAAATATAATATAAAAGATATAATGTAGCTTATTCAAGTTGAGACAAGTCCCTATAAGTCACCTGAAACATTACTTCCTATAAGACTATAGTTTTTTGGGTTTTTTATTAAAGACTGAATAGTTCTGAAATTAAAAAAAAAAAATTGTTTAATTTAACCTAACATTTTCCAAATTTATTTGAAGTAGAATGATCACACATACACACACACACCCAGTTAGAATTCTATGTAAATTAAAGTCATGCTCTTAATTACACTCCATTCAGTGATTCTCAAGTATTTTCCAGTTATTCCAGGTTAAAAAATAAAGCCATGGTGAGATACTTTCAAACACCAGAAATGTGGAGTGTTACTCTACTAAAGAAATGCAGTTACACCTTTATGTCTTTAATTTGGTCTATTATACAGGTAAAAGTAATTATTTGTAGTATGTAGCATCTATGTCTTACTTTTATTGTTCTCTTCCTCAATAATCAATACTTTTCATTTCAGCCACTTTTAATTAGTATGACTTCTGCACCTTGATATGTTTTTCAACTACACTGCTGAATATATAAGTAATATATGTTCACTCTAAAAAATCAGATGTTAACGGAAGAGCATGAAGAAGATTCTATTCAAATTAAATGACTATTAATATTCCTGGATGGAATGTTCCAAGTTTGTGTTTTTAAAATAAATTAGTATCCTAATACATATCATTTTAACCTTTTTCATGTCACAATATAGTTCATATTGTATCATTCCATGTTAATAAACATTGACCTAATCATAATTTAATGGCTGCATATTAATATTCTACCATATGGAATACCATAATTTCTTTAATCAAACCCCTGTTGATGGACAGTCTGGCAGTTTCTAATTATTTTGCTAATATAAACAACACTGTGATGAATATCACAGACATGTATCTTTGGGATCTCATCCAATTAGTTCCCATGGTAGTCTTCGGTCTTAGTCCTTTTCCCATTTAAGTCATCCACTGGGAAATATTTACAGCGTCATGTAAGCCCCACCTCCTACACTTGGTATTGGCTATTAGGACTCAAGGGTAGCAAACCTCAGATTATCCAGTGACCCACTAAACATCCAGACGAGAAACGATGAGATGTGTCAGTCAGATTCTCTCTCTCAGGAATGAGGTACTTTCCAGGGAAGCATGACTTAGAGAATGGCTGATAAGGCATGATAGACATCAAACTGCCATATGGAGTCCTCGATTAAATGGCAGAAATTGTAGCCGGCAGAGGAAGGGAAGGCCAGGGGTGAATGGAGGTAGACCCCTGCAGAGGCGCCCATCAATGGTGGTTCGTGGGAGTGAGGAAGATCCAGGAGCCTCTCTTGATGGGCTTCTGATACTGGCTACAGGACCCTGGAGAGATGACTTAACATCTGTATATCTCCAGTCCATCTCGAAAATGAGAATAACAACAGTATTTACCTCATGAGAAGATTAAATGAGAAGAAAAATCTAAAATGCCTGATACAATTAAGTGCCCAATATGTATTAGCTCTCATAATTACAGTTTTATTCTGATCTGACACTTTTGGTCCAGAAAACCTCCAGTTAATGCATTCCCTAGGGCCTGGATGATAGACTTTTTCCAAAGGCATCTGTACACATATCCTGATAATAAAGTTAGGAAACTTGAGTGAATCTCCAACAAGCAGAAGCAGCTAAATAAAGACAATTCCTTGAGATAAATTCCTAGAGTTGGGATTGCCTGGTTGAAGACGAGTATAATTCTCGAGAAGAAACACCTATTACAAGTTACTTATACTGGATGTTGGTGTGGACTACTTCCTTTTAGGAAGTGACCCATGTAATACTTAAGCTCCAGAAATGCTTGATATACATGCATTGATGATTTGTAAATGGTTGTCATAACATGGTTGAGTAGCTGTGTTCAAGTTCAATTTGCGTCTCAGAAGCCATGACTAGAAACTGACAGAGCACCTCACTTCCCACCAGAGCTGCCACAGTGAGTTGGTTCTGGGTACATGCTCAAGGATACAAAGGATGGAAGAGAAAGAGATAGCCAGCGCTTTAAAGAACAATGTGGCTAATGCAGAAACACAGGCCCAATCCATAAACCTTTTCTACTATCATGAAAGCAATGGGGTGGGACAGTTTCTTCCTTCTATACACCCACTCACTCCCTTTCCTCTCCTTCATCTCTGCTAGACGGCTGGACCTTCAAGCAATGCTTTCTCTTCAGTTTTGAGAGGGGTTTGTTTTGTTTTGGGGGTGGGGGTGGCGGGGGCGGGATTAGGGTGGGTAGGGTGGTGAGAGAGAAAGAGAGGGGAGAGAGAGAATAGCCCTGGGAGGAGGAGTCAGCCAGTGTGAAATTGTTTCAAGTCTATATTTCTTAGAATGGCCTTAGGTCCTATCACTGCATCGAAAAGTGAGCAAAAAGTAAACAAAACCAAATCATACCTAACAGGAGTTTATAGCCATGGTTTTACAGAGGTACTCTCCTAAATCACTGGGGAGCAGCTTCAAAATGGATATGACCAGGCTCCACCCAGAACCAGTACACGATAAAACTTATAGTGAAAAAAACAATGCTGCTTTCTGACTCACTAGTTTCTTCTGAGTTCCAACTATTTATTTTATATCTGGTAATGTCTAGAAGAAATTAATCTTAATAGTCAGCTCTCAAATTCTACACATGCCAAATATATCTACAGGAAGAAAAAAATTCAAACATTTCCAATGATCTTTGTTTGTAACCTCAGGCTTTTATCTCAAGGATACTGAACACAATGTTTAGAAGTTTAGAACGGGAGTACAGGAGTGATCACAATACATCAAAAACTTAAGGTCATGTTGATGAGTTTTTCTATTCCTTCCTTAGTAGTTTTCTTTTTGGAGGACATAATCCAATGCATACTGCTTATAGCATCTGAGTACTTTCCTTAGGATGGGTCAAAGTGTCAAGGGTTTCAGGAGGGCCTCGATCAGTTCCTGCAGATCCCTATTTGCCAATGACTTAAAATAGGGCCACAGTTCTTACAGTTTCAGCATTAGGATCATAAACACAAATGACCACCTGAGACCACAGAAAACCGGATATGAGCTACTTATAGTAAAACTGAACCAGGAACAAGAATACCAGGAAAGCTGCCTATTTTCTTGTAGTGAGGTCCTTTGAAGTAAACTATTAAACATTATATTACAGAGCTCGAAACAAAAATCTTTGAAGGCAGGTTATCCTACTCCACACAGTGGCCAACTGCTAACGAATTGCTTCCTTTTCCTCTTAGGTTTTGTTTTTTCTTTTGTGAAACTGAAACCCAAATTGTCTTCCTCCATATATGAGACTAGCTAGCCCAAAGCACTACTTCTAGCAATCATGTCGATCAGTAGAAAGAGTATCAAAAACATACACAAATCCATCACTTCTCACCACCATGACATAAGAAAATGTGCTTATCAAGAAGCCGATAAAGTTCAACAACTTCTCTAAAATCTAATGCTAGGTTACAGAAAATGAAGAAATAAGAGGACTAAAAATGGCAAGAATTCAAACAGGATTTCATGCCTCGTTTCAGCTAGTATTCTTCTATTTCTCAATTAATAAAGTCCCTTAGATACATTAAAAACAGTCACATCTTAAAGAAAGATTCAAAAGAAGAGCAAAAGGTGATATAGTTTATTTTCCCAAACTAATCATTTACTTAAGAGTCTTCAACCTGGACGAGTAATGAGAAGTGAAGCTCCCAAGGGGCCAACACCTGTAGTGATGTGTCAAGGGGTTATGGCAGACACTGGTCCACTCATAAAAAGTGTCTCTAGCTCAGTGTGTGCTGAGAGGAGAAAGGACAGCAGCATCACTGGACATATGACTCGGTCTGTCTCAGTGTGGCTGGAAACGGCAGGAAGCTTTTGAAAATCTAGAAATACATCAAAGGGCTAATGCAGATTAAGCTCTGCTCTTTTTTTTCCTGAAAGGCTCACTTTTGTTCCTAATATAAAGACTTAGATGGTATTTCTTTAGATCATAAAGCAAGTTGTACTTTTAATGATGGATTAAAAATTATAAAAGTAAAAGAGGCTTGTTCTCACCATTCTTTTTTTTTTTTTTTTTTAAGTGATGAATGAAGGAAAAGACCAGTCTAGGCCAAATTCATCTCTTACTGATGTTGAGGGATATTGAGTAAGCCAAGTGTGATGTTAGTACAAATTCAAATTTGAATAATTTCGCCACTTATTTTTTATTAATTCCATCATAAGAAACATTAGATAACAAATATATAACAGTATCTAAGGTATGGAGGTTTAAAATAGTAGAAATCTTCACTCTAAAGAGTGTAAGGTAAAATAAATTAGTGCCAAAACTGGTATTTTGAAATAGAAAAGCTTGTCATGTCAGCAGCATAACTCCTACTAAATAGATGACCACTTTCACAAGGGCAAACGGAGACCACAGGGCTCCTTAAACAACAGCCTGACGCCCGATCAGAGTTCCTCTCTGCGCTCGTCCTTACCGTTGTCCCGCCAGTCTAAAGAGGTGGCTTTCTTCCAGTTGCCATGAGGCATTCCACTTTGACCTGCTCTCTCTCCCACCCCCTGGGGCCCTGTTCATCAATTATACTTTTTTCCATGAGCTCCTTCTCTTCAGCCTAAAAATAAGCCTGAGTCACTCCCAGTGTGAAATCAAATTCTCCCTTGCTTGACTCTGCATCCCTTCTGATTACTGCCTTCCCTTCCACCGCCCAAGTGCTCCTCTGGTCTCCACGACCACACTCCCATTCCCCACTGAGTCTGTTACAGGGCAGCTGTCTTCCCCACCCCTCTACCAGCTGACAAACTACCTGGGGCATCCACATGCTACATATTTCTGGGGAAAAGACTGAGTGTTATAGAAATGTTCATATTAGAATGAAGAAACTGAGAACGAGTCACACTGCGTGAGTCAGAGACTCTAGATCTAAATCAGTTGCCTTTAGGAAACAGCCATGTCAACTAGAAAGCTTCCAGGATCATGTCTCATCAAGGTGAATTAAACTTAACTCCTGGGTGTGAAATATATTTCCACAATGCTAGTAAAATCTGAGTCATTACCTTGTGCCAGGAACTATACTAAGTGTCATGCATGTATTCTCTCATTTAATTCCCACAAAAAGCCAATGAGTTAGATGGTATTATTTCTCTCATTTTCATAGGCCAGAGAATGAGCTTAGAGAGAATAAATAAGACTAAGATCAAATAGCCAAGAAATAAGTGCCTGCCTGACTTTAAAGTCAAGTTCCCTCAATCACTATCCTCTATTTTTTAAAAAACAGACTTTAGTCTTCAAAATAGTTTTTTAGGTTTAAACAAAATTACGTGGAAGATACAGAGATTTCCCATACACCCCGTCCCCCACACATACATAAGCACCATTATCAATATGTAAATTACTTTTTGTTTACAAACAGATGGGAAATACATAATTGAAGTAATAACTATAAAATCCAAAAGGAAATTCAAGAAAGGAAGCAGATCTTTACATTTGCAGAAAGAGACTTAAGATCACACACACACACAAAGGGTTCTTATTTTAAAAGGCAGAAAAAAAGTTAAAAAATTTTAGACTCCAAAGTCTTTATCCTCCCTCTTATTCAACTTCCCTGCCCCCCACCCCAACAGAGGTACTCGAGGATGGAACTCAGTGTCTTTCAGTTTTGCTAGGAGGAGCTGAGAAACGTGACTATGCACACATGAATTTATACTTACTACAACTTGGTTGCCATTTCTACTTACTGTGATTCATACTCTGTCCTATTGAACCTGGTCCATTTCACAGCACCTAGAACATTGTTTGGCACATTATATATGCACCCAACGAATACTTGTTGAATGAGTAAATGTATCACAAACATCCATGTGTCTGCAAAAGAACAATGCGGCACGACAAGGGCTTTTTCTTCCCAGCTTCTGCTAATTTTAAACTAGTGACTCGGAAAAATACTTGATATGTTTTCTTTCTGCACAATATTAGTGCTAATTAAATACAGTGTCAGTTATTATATCCCTTAAAAACACATGTAGGTGGTCTACAGAACAGGATTAATACCTAAATGACTGAGGAGTTAAAGCACTAGTATTTGAAGCTTTGACAAACATTTTCACTACCTGAGTTTCCAAAGCTAAATATCAGTTCACAGGCAACAAGAGGAAACTGCCCAGTAATGTGCAAAACATATAATTAGTTGGCTTAAATCTCAAAATGATATAAGATGCCTATTAAAAAAATTATACAAACAGCATTAACTTTCTCTTCAATGCTGATTATTGCTTTTTCCTCTCTTTATGTAATGACCTTCCTGCACAGTATGTGCTATTAAAAAAAAAAAAAAAGCCTAGGGGAATGAAAGGAACTGCTTGCTTAATATCAAAAACATTTGAGGAAGAAACACAATGTAATAGAAAATATACAAAAATTAAAATGTATGTGCTTTGTTGTATTGTAAGAGTTAAGTTTGTTTTAACAAACAAAACACAATACAACTAATACACAGTTCTGGCTACTTAGTAATGAATTCTACTAGGGGAAAGAAGGAATCCTACATACAGAGTATTTAAAAACAAGTCCTTTATATCCATGTAGTGGTTAGAATTAAAAAGACAGACATCAGATGTTAACTAGATTTACTGCAGTGTCATTTCGCAATATATACAAATACTGAATCATGTGTTGTACACCTGAAATATAATGTTACATGTCAATTATACCTCAATTAAAAAAAGATAATGACAGGTGTTGACAAAGATGTGGAGAAATTAAATGACTCACACAGTGCTGATGGGAATGTAAAATGGTGTAGCTACTTTGGAAAACAGTCTGGAAGTTCCTCAGAAAGTCAACCATAGAGTTGCCATATGACCCAGAAATCCCACTTGCAGGTATATACACTCAAGAAAAAAAAAATGTTATGTTCACACAAAAACATACGCAGGAACGTTCATACGCAGCATTATTTATAATGGCTAAAAGACAGAAACAACTCAGATATCCACAGTGACGAATGAATAAATCGTGGTATATCCATACAACAGAATATTATTTGGTTAAAAAAAAAAAGGTGAAATAAAAGCTATAAGACGAATGAACCTTTGAAAACATTACGCTAAGTGAAAGACGACAGTCACAAAAGATACGTGTTGTGTTTTTGTTTATATTGAAATGTCCAGAATAAGCAAATTATATAAAGATAGAAAGCTTAGTGGCTGTCAGGAGCTGGCAGGGTTAAAGGAAAATGGGGAACGATTGAGAATGGGTCTGGGGCTTCTTTGCGGGGTTGACAGAAATGCTCGAAAGCTGAGTGATGTGGTATGCACAGCTCTGTGAACAGACTTCTTGAAAACCACTGAATTGTATACTGAAATTAGCAACTTGCACATGGAATGTGGAATATATCTCAATAAAAACTGCTGTTAAAAGGGCTTTCGCAGGCAGCCATTTTGAAAATTCTCTATAAATCAAAGCAGTTGAAGTTTTCTGGCAACAGGCAAAAGGTAAAAAGTGGGACATACCAGAGAGGAAAGTAAACATGTAAAATATCTACAAGAACAACAATGAAAAAAATAGCAAATGTTGCATTATAATTTAAGGAAATTGCTTCCAAAGGTAATTTTCAGAATTATTATTAGTAAGCAGGATGCTGACTGTTTCTAGTTCCAAAAATAACCACTTTTTTACACACATTAAAAGAAAAATGTGAGTCTTTAACTTGGAAATTCACTTAAAAGTCATATTAACTTATTTGCATTTAAAATTTGAAACAAGAGGTTTAGGTTCTAATAGTTTCAACCCATTTTAGACAGATATTTATTAAATTATTATTTAAAATGCTTGTTGGTGAAGTTAATACTATAGGTTACCAGAAAGAAAACAAATTATGAGCAATTCAATTCTATTACCTTCTGTCAATAAAACTTGCTTCTCTCATGGCAGGTGGTACAGAGAACTCTACCCAGGGGGTTAATCAAAATTCCCTTAGAATAATTGAAAAGCATCTGCATTTTTCCCCAGAAACCACACAAAAAAATCACAGTAAGCAGAACATATAATCTTGATTATTAGCACTGAGCCGTAGCAGCACAATGTGCTGTTCGCAGAAATTAAGTGACAGGACACAATATCATTGTGTGATAAGCTAGTGATGTCTCCCAAAATGAGACAGAAAAATTCAAGGAAATCAAAAGATAGACAATGATAATAAGTAGCATGGTGATATTTTGCTACTGTTACAAAGCAAACTGCATATTGTGACAAATGTAATCATTCTCTCAGAGCAGGATGACGCTGGGAAAGACCTTAGAGGTCACTGACCCCAACCTTTCATTTTACAACAAAGAAAACGGAGGTTTAGGAAGGTCATACAACCAGTTTAAAGCATTACTGGGACTAGAAATGAGATCTTGCAGGGCTCCTGCTATGAAATATTTTTTCTGTCTGGGTATATGTACTACAGAGGGTGTTACCTAAGAAATGGAAAATTCACAGGAGCTTCTGCGAGCTATGCATGCAATGCTCCACAAAGAAGTGCTCTAACTAGCCATCTGTGAAAGTGCATGACCAAAGAATTTGGGACACTTAAATTCCAATAAACTGATTTACATGTTAGCCTGAGAGAAGCAGGACTATAGTTTTGTATAGTTTAGGTCTGTAATTATAGTTTAGGTAGCTGCAACCTGATCAACTGCACTGAGTCTTTTCTGTGGGAAGGTGAACAGCAGTGCTAAGGCACAGAAAAGGGATGGCAAGGAGGTGGATAATGGTGTGTTTTTGCTGAAGGTTATGAGATTCACCAAGTATAAGCAAGGTATAGATATACTAGGTCTACCTGTGTTCTGATTACCATGTAAACTACATTGGTTCTGAAATTAATCAGGCTAGCTTCCTAATTTTTCTGATAACACTAATCGGCCAATAATCCAGAGGGAAGACTTAAAAGATTTGGTTGCTGGAAGAAATAGCCTCATCTCAAATTGACAAATGCACACTGTGGTTTAGACGACAACGTTTGTGAGTTTAGTTACCGTCCATCAGTTCCCTTGGATCAATGTACAGGTTCTCTCTGGATACATTATATCCTTTTAAATCTTTTCTGTATCTTACAATGTTTTGACATCTTAGGGGCCTTACAGACCTGGGGCAAGACTACTCCGCCTAGGGCTAGCTAACTCCTAAAGACAGGAAAGAACTTTTTGGGAGCATGTGCAAGCTAACCATCCTTTTAGCTAAATCACACACCAAACCAGACACCTAGAGACCTCCCCCATGGCCCAAAGCCCACAGACATTATTCAAACTGTTTATCCTGCCCAACCTTGCCTTTCCAGCTCCTGTCCATGCTTTCCCCTTGCTCCTTTTGCCTCCTGACCAACCCTGGGGCTTTCCCAATGGCCCTGAACAGTATGGGGTGTCCTTGGAAAATATAAGTAACTATTTCAATGGCATTAACCTCTCTGTATTGGCACTCGGTCACTCCATAAATTAAAATCTTGCAAGTATATTTCAGAACACCCTAAAAGTCAAGACCAGACCTGTGGAACCACACAAGGCCAGAATACAGACCGACAGCGGCGGGTCAGTGAGGGAGGGAGGCCACTGGGCAGCTGCCTGAGCAGCACTCTTATAACCTTGCCTTCAGAACACAGGAGCCAGGAGACACAGGCTTTATCAAAAGATCAGACATGCTGTGTGCACACATAGGTTTATTTTCGATAAATTGATAAAACTATCTAATTGATCTACTACTTTAAGTCACTGTGGCATTAACAGAGATAATCCAACAAGAAAACTACTGATGAGCAATAATAAAATGTAAAACGTTTGTTCTTTTTAAAAATTTAGATACACTCAAAAGTATAAAAAACATTAAAGTCCTGTGGATAACTGCACATGCTGATTAAGAAAAAACTTCATTTATAGGAATGATATGTTGGTAAAATTTTTGTGAAGACCCAAATGTACACACATAGGATAAAACAGTAAAACAATATATGTGACATTTATGTATAGGGGACTCAGTTCTTTCTCTAATATGATCAAGATACCTGCAGTTCTTTCAATGTACAAACTAAAGCTGGGTGAGATGATCTAGAATAAATAGAGTAGAAGAGCTTGGACTACCTATCCAGGTGACATGTAAGATTAAATTCGTAGACTGTTAGAGAGCTTCGTGAAGGGTTGGGGAGATGCTCATAGATATTTATATGCACCAGAACTCTCAACTTCAGCACTATTGACAGTTTAGCTTAGGTAATTCTTTTGTATGGGGCTGTCTTGTTTATTGTAGGATGTTGAGAATCATCCCTGGCGATGCTTGCAAAAGATTTAAGGAAACCTACCCACTAGATTCCAGTAGCAGCCCATTACTTGTAACAACCAAATGTCTCCAGACATTGTCAAATGTTCCCGAGGGATCAAAATTGTCTGAGTTGAGAAACTGCCTCGTCTAGACTTGCAACGCAAAACACTGCCTAGCACTCGTATTTCCAAAACTACCTGTGTTATTCCTAAAATCCTTCAGGGGGCTCAAAGTGTTTCTGAATAAAGTGGTAGAGGGGAGAGAGAGAGAGGCTTAAACACTTAAATAAGAATAATTAATCTTTCACAACACACTAACATGTATTCCACACCCTAAACACCTTAAATGTTAGCTTGGTTTTCTTACATTCCAATTGAGACTAAAGGCTTTAAATCAAATACATCAAATTGCAATTTTAACATATTTTTAATATCCAGAATGATTACTTGGATAAATATTATATTACTTTTCACAAAAAAAAAAGAAAAAGAAAAAAGAACACCCCTGCCCCTTAATACAAAAGTAATTCACATAGGGAAGCTGGGCCGTTAGCACTCTACCCCGTTAAGTGGCTGGGCTCTGAGTCAGAACACAGAAGGGGAAGGTTAGTCCCACGCCCCCCACTCCCCCCAGCTGCTCTCCACCAGGCAGTCAGGACGAATGAGGACATGCAAAGGGCCACTGAAGACCTGAATCCCAACCACACAGATGTTTGTGTGAAGGAAGCCGGGGTTTCCCTCAGATAAGGTGTGAATCCTGGGGCTGCTCTTACTATGGCTGAGAACTAAATGAGGTAACAGGCATAAAGCGCTGGGCACACTGTAGGCACTTGGGGAGCAGTGTCTCATGGCCCTCATTTTAAAGGCTGATTTATTGAGCAGCTGAGATATGACAGGGGTGGTGGGGTTCTGAGGCACAGGGGACTCAGAGGGTAACTGTTAGAACTTACACACTAATTACTTCCCTACCCTTAAATTAGGCAGGGGTTCTATTTCAAACAAGGGCACTTCGCTGTTCCAGTTTCCCTGATGCTTGGTAATTACCTTGGTAATTAACACTGATACCTTAGTAATTACCTTAGCTGTCCCCCACAATCTTGAGAATTTATACCATACAAAACACGCTGGCTTGGGAAAGCTACCTCTCGGAATACATACCTGAAATACTGACTACTATTGACCCCTGTGTGCCTTGCCAGGCATCTTGCCATATACTTCCCATGCTCTGGTGGAAAGTGCCACAAAATATTAATGAGCTTTACAATTAAATGCTAGCTGGAAAAGAACAGAAAAATACTTCTTCGCAGATGCCACTGTGAGGTGATGCTTGTAACATACTCTATTTGATACATATCACCAGGAAGATTACAGGTTTTTTACAAAATTGAGGGCCATATGAAGTGCAGTAGCTTCGGAGATCAGGTATTAACTGCACGCTGGCACTACTGACTCTGGATGAGAGTGTCTTTAGTAAACAATAACAGTACAGATACTCCAATGGAAAAGGGATGTAAATAAGCAGAATGCAATTACACAAACCAGAACTTGCCCTAACTTTCCTGAATGGGCGTCCACAGCAGATCTGGTTTATGATCCAACATGGGGAAAACTAAGAAAGAGTAACCCTTACAACACTCCCACACAGCCAATGGTTAAACATGGTCCTCAAGCAAATCAAACATGAAACTAGCTGAATTTGCTGTTTTTTTTCCTGTATAAGGCATTTGAGTTGGTCAAGACGTAAGCTGCAGGCCACTGAGAAGTATCACATCTGATACAGAGATTTCATCTCTAGATCATTATACTTATTAGTGACACGGGAAAGAAAACTCTGAAACACAGTCATCTAGGCCAGTGCTTTACAGCTTGGAGTGATCTGACCCCTTCCCACCTCCTATGGCCATATGGCAATGTCTGGAGTCGATTTCAGTTGTTATATCTGGGGAGGTGCTCTGGCATTTAGTGGGCAGAGGCCAGGGATGCTGCTAACATCCGATAAGGCACAGAGCAGTCTCTACAACAAAGAATTATCGAATTCAAAACATTACCATTGCCAAGGTTGAGAAATCCAACTCTAGGCCAAAAATAAAAATTATCAGTGTCCTGTGAGTATAAGACTTGAAATAATGCAGACTAAATCTAAAACACAGTTGATAAGTAAACTTAAAAGACACAGTTGATGGCACCATGGATTTAATTATACATTAGGTCCTATCATGTCCTTCCCCGGTTAAAAAAAAATTATGTATTTTGAACATTTACCCTAATCAATAGTTCACACAAACAAATGTCTGTCCTATCCTCTCATTATAATAAGAAACATCTAGAATATTTCTATACTTGACTCAAAACACCAGTAATATGTTGTATTTTTTGGTATCCATTTCTTAAACTAGATTCTAATTCTACATTAAGTGTCAAAATATAATCTAATTCCCAGTCCTGATGTATTTTAAACTGATTTCTTAGAAATGAAGATCCAAAGGCCTCACCTCAGGCACTTTACAAACTTTTTACTCAAAACTCACTACTTCCATAAAAGTAGATATTCTGCTGATGAGAAAATTATGGCCAGAGAGATTAAATAATTTGTTCAAGTTCACAAAGCTAGTAAGTGGGAATGTGAGATTCAAATGCAGAAATGAGCTTTAGTTAGTATGTCTTGTCCCATCTAATATTCACTAACATCCTGATAGTGGTTTATGGAAATGTCTTGTGAACATAACTCACTAATCACAAATATTTTAAATTGACAACACTTCAAATAGTGTACATGTCTAATTTTTACAACTAACTCTCCAGTGGTGTATGGCTTATTTATCTTAGAAAACGAATGGAGTCAAGCATTCTAAACCCCTAAAGCATCACACAAACATAAGACATTATGTTATTCATTAAAATTAATTTTATTTTGAGGATCCTTGGCAGATGGCACCAGGATTTTGAGATACTTTGAAATAATTAGTGACACCCTAGGATACTGTGAAATCATGACTGAGGTTACACTAAATTGGCTACCAATAGCCATATATAATATAAATGATTTGGACAATAGATGTCATTTTTAAATGGTTACTTTAGAGACCCCTACATGTGGACAAAGCAGCAACTTACATGCTCACCCTTAATCTTTTTCTTGATGTTCAGACTAGACATTGTCTTTATATCATAGATGTCTCTCTGGAATTTCAAAACTTAAAATAGTCAAAAATCCAACTCAATTCTGATATAATTCTTCTCTCTTCTCCCTGTTTCCCCCTTCAGGCTGTTGCATCAGTTATCACATCTAGAAACCTCAGAAACATCTTCAGTTCTGCGTAATACATACAACTGGACTCTGGGTCCTGAAGAGGAGGCTCTCAAACGTATCCTCCTTTACTTGCCTGTTCCCACACGCTCTCTTTAAAATCAAAACAAAACAAAACATACCTCAGGTGATTTGTGACTCTTTCAAATCCTTCAAAGTCTAAAGAACAATAGCCAACCCCCTTAGCATGGTCCTGCAACGTTTAGCTTCTGCCATTCTAGTTTCATCTCCCAGATAGACCTTGGCCACCTACCCACCCTCACTAGCCAACCTGCTCTTCTTTAAGTAGCTGGGCAGCCTCATGCCTCTGTACCTTTATTTATTTTATTCCCTTCGCTTTCTCCACTGTCATCACAGACAAGTTTCTGAACATTCCATCTCAGAGCTTTTGCAGATGCCATTCCCTTCTATCTGAAATGACTTTCCCTACTTGCAGGCTCTATTCATCCTTAAAGTCTTAGCATGAGCACGGGGTGTGTGTGTGTGTGTGTGTGTGTGTGTGTGTGTGTGTGTGTGTAAATGACATGAACTTTTGGTTATTACTGTCTTCCAAAAATAAACTTTCAGAGAACTTATTTGATCTTCTATACCTTATAAATCCATAAGCAGTCTTTCTCTTTCTATGTCTAACTCATCTCTAATCTTCATTTGCCTTTTTCTTCTTCCTCTTTCACATCCTCTTCTCTGTATCAGTGTGGTTGCAGGAGTGACATGATGGCTTATTGGGATTTCTTGCACACTAGTCCATGTATATAAATTCATTCACTGAGGAGCTTTTCACAATTCCTCTATTTCCTTTTTCTAAGCCCTACAATAACTTTAATTCATACAAGCCTCTATTATCGCTCTTATCACACTAATATTTTTATACCCTTTGTTGACAGTGGACTCACTGCTAGCAGCAATGATATGTTTTTCCTTTGAATTGCCAGAACTCAGTGACTAGCACATAAAAGATGATCAACGGTGTAAAATGATTGACTACCATGACTACCAATAAATGCTAGGCTTTATGCTTCTTAAAGAAACATAATGCCTTATGGCTATACTTTGACCTCCTGAG
The DNA here is from genome assembly GCA_003508835.1 of Eonycteris spelaea. NCBI lineage: Eukaryota > Metazoa > Chordata > Mammalia > Chiroptera > Pteropodidae > Eonycteris > Eonycteris spelaea. The sequence continues at coordinate 43,639 of PUFA01000067.1, read as the reverse complement.
AACAGTTTTTGTATCAGAAAAAAATGTAAAGCTAATAGATTTACAGTTTTCTCTGTCACCACATCAGCCTGTCACATAACCCATCTTGGCACTTACACTGTACTCAGGACAGTGGTTTGTCTGTGTTTACCAGTATGCTATTTAAGGGCAGAGACCAAGTCACATTATTCTAGTACACGTCCTAGCATGTAATGGAGCAGACAGTCATGATTTCTTTTAAATTTTTGTTCAAAATGTATCACACAATAGGATATTACTAATTGTGCTTTCATATTAACTACAGTGTGCTAAATTCAAAAGAATAGAAAGTAAAGTTAGTTATATTACAAAAGTCTACTCTTAGATTGGTTAGATGGTACACAGAACGTATCACCACAAAAATGATGTTCAAGATTAAGATTGCATTTAGAGTCCATTTCATAAAATCATATTTACTCACATTTTGGCTAAAATTTTGTATAACAGGAAAGTGCAGGATAGGATGCTAGAGATGTACTTTTTGCTTAGAATTACAAGATATCTAAAGAAAAGATATGATCAACCCTTCACAAAATATCTAGACTGTGGCCACTACTCACTTTCTATAGCTGGATGGGGAATTGTCAGGAATAAGGAGAGATCCCCCATGGAACTGACAGTCTGATGAAGTTCTGGGGTTCTACAACAGACACTTCCCACCCTCCTGTCTTTTCCCCATGCAAGGAAATTGGAACCAGTGCAGGATGGGTTAGGCGGGAAGTCTTCAAGGGCCAGTTCATCCAGATGCCCTGCCAAGAGGCAGGCACACATGGAAGGCCTGAGACAAGCAGGACCCAGGGTGCCTCAAGAGGCACCCTGGAACATGGACTAGCATGCAAGAAATCCCAATAAGCCATCATGTCACTCCTGCGACGCACTGATACAGAGAAGGATGTGAAAGAGGAAGAAGAAAAAGGCAAATGAAGATTAGAGATGAGTCAGACATATGAAGGGAAAGACTGCTTATGGATTTATAAGGTATAGAAGATCAAATAAGTTCTCTGAAAGTTTATTTTTGGAAGACAATAACCAAAAATTCATGTCATCGTTTACTTCTCAAAATAATACTGATGAAAAACAATAACAAACCTAGTTCTTTTCATTTTCCAATTATTTGTATTTCAAACGAATGGAAGTTTACTCTATTAAAATTCAACATCCGAAAGTAAATTTTCAGATGAAGTCGAACATTTTGATGATGTTTATATATCTATAAATATGAAGGATGCAGATTTTGAGTCTTATGATATAGATGACAAGATACAGCCCAAGCTTCAGCTCTTGCTAATTAAACGAATCAATTAAGACACTACAGTTGCAACTGTGTAGCTGCTGTTCTATAGTAGCAATAACAACTCCACGGGGAGGTCTTTTACTACATTAAAATGCTGTCCTCCACAACTCCATCTGATATTATTAGAAACAGTTATTTGTGTCTTGCTGTCATATTAGTAGCAAAGGCAAATTATGGAAATATGCAGACCAGAATGGTCCCAGTATGAGATCAGGTTGGGTTTGCAGCCTCCAAGGGAACAATTGCTGAAATTCCAAAGTTCCCCAAAGTTCTTTAATGGAACTGATAAATCTATCAGCACAGCATCCATTTAGAAACTAGGTAAGGGTCACATATTTACATACTTTCCTGCTAAGCTGATACAATTCAACTAGATGAATTATCATATTAAGTTTACCCTCCTGAGTTAAACTGATGGAGTTCAAAATTGTTTTCGATGGTTGTCATTAATCGCTGTTACTTCGTAAATGCTTACTTTGAAATCTAATTGTGCTAGTGTATCAAGGGTCATATTAATAGCATTCTTAATGGTAAATCTTTGTAAAACATTTATTTTACTGATATTATCACTCAGGCTTTCAAGGCTAATAAGAAATAAAGTATATTTATTATCAATAAAAACTTAATTTAAAATGTACAATTTGAGGTTTAAATTAGCTTTAAGAACTTCAGCATGATTTGGTTTCATTAAGATCTCTGGCTAAGCTTCAAAGATATATAATTTGATAGTTCCTCAAGAGTCCTTGGGTAAATGCCAATAGCACAGCTATGAAGAAGCTGTTCAATGTAGTCTAAGCTTATTTCCTCTTTCAGGCAATATGCATTGTTTTTACAAAGAAAAAAAAACAGTCTTACTGAGATGTGTTTGACTTAATAGTATTGTGCTTTAAAAATAATTACTTTGAAAATTAAATATAAACAATGATTACAGTACAAAAATTTGGAATTAAATAACTTTCACATTCTTAATGACAAAATATTCATCCTTATTGCGAACATAGTTCAAGCAAGGAATTCTGGTTAAGTAAAACACTGTACCTCTTCCATTTCTTTGTGAGCTTATATTATACTATGTGCAGTATACCAACTCACAGCTTCACCAAAAACATGCAAACAAAACAATACAAACAAAACCCAGACAACTTACATTTAAATAGGCATAGACATCCTGGAAAAATTCTGAAATATGTAGCTTACCAATTAAGAGTATATTATGGACTAAATGTTTGTGTCCCACAAAATTCTTATGTATGCTGAAACTCTAAGCACCAATATGATAGCATTTGAAGGTGGGGCCTTTGAATGATATTAGGTTTACATGAGGTCATGAGGATGGGGTCTTCATGATGGGATTAGTGCCCTTATAAGAAAGGTGAAACCACTACCCTCCCTCTTCCACTCCTTTCCCCCACCCTTCTCCTCCCTCTCTTTATAAAATATATTTTTAGGTAAACAGCCTGAGCGACTTTTTAACTTTTCATACATATCAAAGATGCTTTCATGCCTATATAGTGTACTGGGTTGAATAGTGTCATCCAAAAAATCATATCCATCCAGAATTTCAGAATGTGACCTTACCTGAAAATAAGGTCCTTGCAGATGTAATGAGTTAAGATGGGGTGTATAAGGGTGGGCCCTAAATCCAATGACCAATGTCCTTAGATGGATGAATATACACAGATGTAGAGAATAAAGCCATGTGAGGATAGAAGCAGAGACTGGAATGATATAGCTATAAGCCGAAGAATGCCAAGTATTGTCAGCAACCAATCACCGGAAGCTAGGAGAGAGCATAATACAGATTCTCCCTGAGATCCCACCAAAGGAACCGACCCAGTCCACACTTTGAGTCCAGATTTCTGGTCTCCTGAACTATTACAGAACAGATCTGTTATTTTAAGCCACCTAGTTTGTAATAATTTGTTGTGGTGGGCCTAAGGAAATGAATGCAAAGTCCTATATACTATATAGCAATGAACCTGATGAATACTGACGGTTAAAATTGGGATGTTCCAAATTTGTATGGACGCCCAAGTCAAATATGCTCCTCTGGGTCACAGAGGTACAAATTTCATTTCTCAATGCTCCCCTCTACTAATTTAGAAGATTTTGCCTTTTATTATATGGAAACATTACCTGATAATTTTAAAATAAAGTTCAAGTAGCATAATAGAAAGAAAAAACCTTATGCTTAGATTGAAAGTTGATGAGCCAAAGACTTTAAAATGGACTGAATAAATCTATTAAATCTTAAATCTATACCTTATAGATGAATCTAAAACTATATAAGGAGATACAGGGTTCTATGACCATAAGATAGTCCTGTTTTGTTCCAAGTCTGTGCATTAGAATAAGCTAGGTTGTGCTTCAGAAATCTCAGTCCAGTGAAAGTTGGAGGTGGCAGTGCTCAGCTTCACTATTCACCCAAGGACCCATGCTGGTAAGGTCTCAACAAACACATACAATTTTCAAAGTGGACAGAGTAGGGGTCTAGAGAGTTCACACTTGCTCTTGGCTATCTGTGACCAGAAATGACAGAATCACTATATGGTTGTCACTTCTTGGTGGGTCTCTGGTGTATCTCCACTTCCTATGAGCAAGGCATTGATTGTTCTTTGTTCTAGACTATTTTTTCAAGGATGTATATACAGCAAACAGAGATAGTGTCTCCCTCCAGAAAAAAAGGGGAAGCATGCTCATTATAAAAGACAAGGGTTCCCTAAGCTCAGGTTCCTCTCCTATAACACAACTCATTGTGTGCACAGGCACCATCCTTTCCTCTTCACACTGCCTGTGGGATCTGGGGCCCAGGAAAATGATGAAAAAATAATGATATTCTGGCTACTGCTATTGTTATAATAAACTGTCCTTCATCTCTGACCCTGGAGTCTTGTGTCTTCCATCAGCATCCATGAAACTGTAGTGGATTACTGTATTAGTTTTAAGTCGAGAAAATTCTCAGATCCTCTGCAGTTCTTGATAGTCACTTCCATTCACTGCCTACAGTCAGAACTAGTTTATGGCCTCAACATAACTTTTCTTGCCTTATTATTAAAAATCCAAATGACATCAACAGACTTCATTCATATACTTAGTAATTTTTACTCCATAGAAAGATGGGCAAAAGATGTTAAGAGGTACTTCACAGAGGAGGAGACTCAATGGTTGATAAACATAAATGTCTAAAAAACAGGAAAAGACACTATTCCTCATTTATAATCAGGATAAGCTAATTCAAACCACTATGTGGACATTATTCACACTGGCAAAAATTAAGAAATATAACATCAGTACAAGTAAAGATGTTGAACAAAGTGAACTCATTCATTGCATTCTTAAATTACATAAGCCCTAGAGAAACTCTTGCATGTGCACAATCAGGATACAGGTACCCAGATGCTTATGGCAGCACTGAGAGCTACAGCAAAAAAAACCATGTGGAAACCACACAAATGTCCATCAACGGTACAAGTGGATCTCACAAACAATACAGAGAAAAACAATTAAGTCACAGACAATTATAGAAATAATTCTAAGTATGTCAAGTATGCAAAACTAAACTGTACAATATTTAGGAAACAAATATGTAGAAAATTTATGAAGAAAAACAAAGGGTGATAAAAATCAGGAAGAAGTTCTCAGTGAAGGCAGAGAAAGGGTGATAGGATTGGGGAGGCACACGGCAGCCTTCAGAGGTAATTTACATACATACATACATACATACATATTTATACACACACACACACACACACACACACACACACATGTATGTATGCAAACTCCAGGGTGGTATACAGATCTTTGTTGTTTTATTATTTATATCTTATTTTATAAATGTTTTTTACATATATTTTGTAAATATGTAAAATATATTTATAGAATTTTATATATTTAATATTTATATAATAGCTAAAATAAAAATGTTTTAATGTAATGAGATTTGTTTTATCGACAATGAAATAACTGCTATATTTTAAAAGGTCAAAAAAAGAACGAAATCTTTTTTCAGTCCTACCTTCTCTAAGTTGAAACAATAGCATTTTGAACTTTATTGATACAGCAAGAGTACTTCTTAGTCTAAAATTAAACTCCTTTTTGAACGCTAAAGGGCATGTTTTCAATATTCAAAAAACCCAACTAATGTAGAAAATCCTACAAGGATTCTCACAAAGACAAATGTGTGTTTGGGAAGTCTAATTTTTACCATGTGACCTGCTAATGCTATTCCTGACCTGCACGTCTTGGAAGCTACATCTAGAATCCAAGGAGAGATATCAAGTAGCAGAGACGGCCTAACTAAGTACTCTTTCCAGCACGAGCACTGAGGTACAGAAAACGTCCACGTAATATAATTCTAGGTAGCCATTAAAAAGAATCCACATAATTCTAGATAGCCATTTTAAAAAATGACATGGATCTTTATGTAATGACTTGGAAAGACATACATGATTATTGTATGAAAAAAATGTGTAATTCTATTTCTGAAAGAATATAACTATTTTTAATAATACCTCTAGGGAACAGGATGTATATCTCTGTGGTGGTTAATTTTATGTATCAACTTGTCTAGGCCACAGTATCCAGATATTTTGCCAAACATTATTCTAAATGTTTCTATGAAGGTATTTTTTAGATGAGATTTACATTTAAATTAGTAGACTGGATAAAGCAGATTACCCTCCACAATGTGGATGGGTCTCATTTGATCAGTTGAAGAAAAAGGACTGACCTGCCAAGCAAGAAGGAACCCTGTAAGCACAGTCTTTGACTGCTATTCCTCCCTGCCTTGTCCTGAAGATCTGGGACCTGCCTCCACAATCATGTAAAGCAGTTGTTTAAAATGAACGATTCTCCCTCCTCCCATACAAAAACATACTATTGGTTCTGTTTCTTTGGGGAACCATACAATTTCTTATGACATGTATTTAAATAATACTAGCTTTTTAAATGAAAAAGCATACTTTCTTAATCAGAAAAACAAGAATAAGCACAAATCTCAGATACAGCTCATAAATTTTACATTATGTAGGGCCATGGCAAGTGTATGTACACATACTACTGTGCGTATAGTTTAAGAGATAAAATTTATTATGCCTCTATAAATAAACTATAAACACACATTAATGTTCTTCCCATCTCAATAACCGCAAAATCACTACTCTTTTGATCCAACCTAGAGACCTCCCTCTACTAGTCTCGATAAACTCAGAGCTAACAGAAATACCCAATGTGAATTTACAACATGAACAAGATACTCAAAAGACATGAACAGACATTTTAAAGATTATGAGACCTAGTAAATGAACACATGAAAAATATTCAAATACAATAGCAATAAAGAGATATGCTAATTAAAATAAGGTAACATTTTAACACAAAAATTATTTTGAAAATAATACTACTAATATAATTATAAATTATATATAAAAATAATAACTATAAAGTAAATTTCTTTTCACCAGATAGAGATAAGTAATTTTGAAAATTATAATACTAGTAAGAGTGCAAAGTGGTGTTCAAATATTTGATGAGTGGATTTCTGAAGAGATATTAAATCACTGGCAACGTGTATACTAACCCATAAAATTACTCATGGTTTTGACTCAATTTATGAGGAAATGTACCTTATACAATATATTTTGAAAATATCTTATATATGTATGAAAATCATTCAAAATTTTAAAAAAGCAAAACACATTTACTTGTTCATTAGCTCAGCGTTTAAAAATGGCAAAAATGAGGGTTAACTGAAATGAGTTGGGATTCATGAAGAAGTCAAATATGTCACACCTACTCCTGAGAATGTAAAATACAGCTTCATTAAAACAACGTTGATATTTTACAACAATATGGAAAATGATTAACAGGATCTTAAGTGAATAAAATTAACATACAAAGTTGCGATTCAATTTCAATTAGAACTTTGGACTTGAAAGGACCTCACAGAGAAAGGTAGAAGAAAAAAACTGAGCAAAAAAACTCATCAAGGTCACCATTTTCAAAAGCATCTATATATAATACATATATTTTATTGATACTATGAAAACAGGGAGAAAATCTTCAGCAGAAAAAAAATACTTAAAATACCCAATAAACTGCAAATATTTTTAAAAACTATTTTCTCTCTAATAAGAAATTGCTAAAAGTCTTCTATCATGAGAACTTCTCTAACAAATAAAAAATTCACTTCTTACACAAAGACATCTCATTTAATAGCAGAATAAAACCATGATGAAGCCAAGTTCAAACACATGGGCTAAAACCAGATGAACACTTTTTACCCTCTATAAATTAGAACATACAAATAATTCTCTCACACTTACCACAGTACCAAGAAATTGAATGCTCATGTTTCCACCTGCTTCTCGTGAAAGACACTGGAAAAAAAGGTATAAAATTAATTTTCATCCACATAAAAATGTGTAGATGAATGTTCACAGCTTATTATTTCTAATAGCTGAAAAACTGAGTGTCCATTAAATGATAATATAAACAAAGCAATGGTATATTCATATTATGGAAGACTGTGGCCATAAAAAGGAGTTAAGTCCTGATACACGCTCCAACAAAAGTCAGTTACACAGGACCACATTATATGATTCCATTTAACGTGAAATGTCTAGAATAGTCAAATACACTGAGACAGGAAGTAGACTGGTGCATTTTGTCCATTCCAAAGACTTCTAGATCATCAATAACTTCTCAGGCCCCAGCTAGCAGAGGTTGCTCATTTTCTCTTAGTTTGTTGCCTAAGAATATACCTACTATCACATATTTTCACCAGTGCAAATTATTTTATACAACTTTAAGTACCAAAATAATTTTTTGATAACCCAAGGAATTGGGGTAGGGGGTTACAGCTGGTGAAAACTGGAGCTTCCTGGAACTGTTAGCAATTAAGAACGAAAATAATTAAGATATATATCAACTTCAGTATGCCCTATTAAAAAAAGAAACATGCTCTAACTCTGGAGTAGAGGGCCAAGTGCAGAGGTTGCTAATGCCAAGTCTGGAATGGTTAGAAAAGTAGTAGATCCCATGGATACGTTTGATGTAGTTGTCCAGGAAGATGCCTTAAGGCTCTTCCAGACTGCACCAGCTAGACCTGGTGCCGGGATAAGAGATATCTTTAGAAGAATCATCTGACACAGTTCAAGAAGTGGCCTGTATCTTGGTACCTAAGTAACAGATACAATAGGAAATGATTCTTTGCAATGCCCTATGTGAAACAGTTTGTTAGACTGAGACTTGAGAACAAGCCCACATTGAAGCAAGAAAGAAAAGTAAAGAGCAAAATTTCTTCAGGAAAAGTTTCCGCATCTTTCTGAAGTCCAGAAGTCAAGACTTGTCTAATGCATCTGAACTGACTTACCGTTTGTTTTTCTTGGATAATACCCTATATACAAAAGTAGATCTATGGTAAGATGCTCATAAAAAATTTTTTCAGTCAAATGACTATTTACTTATCAATTGGTTTAAGTCTTAATATCCTGTGCTATTTCTGGAAGTAGTCATGCTTCTACCAAACGTTTTTAAAAATCAGGTATAAAATACAGATTAAATTCCCATTTTATGGGGAGTGACTGCTTTGAAGTTTCTTTTTGGGGCTGTGAAATGTTCCAAAGTTGATTGTGATGATGACTGTACAACTCTATAAGGAGACTAAATACACTAAATTGTACACTTTAGGTGAATTGTATGGCATATGAATTGTATCTCAATAAAGTTGTTATAAAAAATGACTTTGCATTTGTTTAAATAATAAGAACAATGCAATTCTTCCAAGTATGGAGAGTAATGAAAAAAGAAATAACCTCTATATTATATATTTATTTGTTAATAAGTTCACGTTTAATACAGTATTATTTATGTATATCTTAATTACTTGAATTTTAGTTTACTAAAAATGGATTATTAAATAGTATACTGAAAGTAAATTATACTTTTTCCAAATAATTCTCACCTTTTTAAAATTCCTGACTTGTTTTTCAAAATTACTCCTTTCTTGTGCTAATCAGAGAGGGTCCAGTAGCTTCGAAGACTATGCAAACAAATAAAGTAGTTCTAAGTAACTGTGAATTTTTTTAAGGATCCTAGATGTAGCCCTGCAGAAAGTATTAGTAGCCTTCACTCAGCCGCATGCCATCAACTATTACAGATGTATCCTAACTTTATTATATTACTTTTAAAGAAGTAGAGGTTTATCAACTCCCATCTTTGTGATCACTTAAGTCATAGAACCCAGAGTGAAGCTCTAGAATTCAGGTTGAGCCCCAGGTTCCTTGATTAGGGAGGTTAGATCAATAAGAAGGAAAGCTGTTTAATGTAGAAGAACACCAAAATGTGTTTGCCCCTACCAGTGAATATTGCCAAATGACTCGACACATTAATATGACTAGCATACTCAAGGCAGTGTGGTATAGTGTAGAAGACTCAAAAAAAAAAAAAAAGTATTTTTAGCCATTAATTTCACTTGAAGGAATTTCTCCTAAAGAAAACGGTCAAGGCAGAAAAATACAGTTACGAAAATGTCATCATAGAATAGTTTATAAAATCTAAAACTTTCAGGCAATCTAAATAATGAACAAAGAAAGTGATTAAATAAATTATGGCACATTCATGAGTCATTTAAAAATTTTAGAAACATGAAAAATGTTTATAGTATATTTCTAAGTGCAAAAAAAGAACAAAATAGTATGTTCAGACTAAACTTTGTTAAAAAAAAAACTACATGTTTACATGAAATTCTAGCACAAATAATGCACAACAAACAGTTTTTGGCTTATTTGTTATTCCTATTATTCTACATAGACATGTTTAACTTAATAAAGGCAAAAATAATGCAGAATGGAATCTTTCCTTCTGATCCTAAGGAATTAAAAATTGGCTCTTAAATCCTAGGTTCTAACACTGGCACTTCTACTTTAGTCAATCATCTAACCACCTATCCATTCATCCAATGACTATGTATTGAACACTGCTAGCTAAATTAAGATCCACCCTCCAGGAGACTAAAGGAAGAAAGAGAATTCTAAATTAAATTATAATTCGGTCAGAAACATGGTGGAGTGAGATATGTCTCCAGACCTCTTCCCTTGAAACAACAATAAACTGAACATCTAAAACTCAACAGAAAACACCCAGCCTGTACACCAGCCAGTCTGAGTGTGGGGTCTGTGAGTAAGAGCCACCACAGGATTGCTGCTGTGGGCCTATGGATTATTGTGCTTTCTCCATCCTGTGAGTGAGCGAGTAGTATTGCAATGATCCAGTGAATCCTACTGATTCTCATGCTCCCCTAAAGTAACCCGTGGAGATTTGACTTTTAGTGGCGAACACACAATGCAATATAGATATGATGTACTATTGGACATTTGAAACATACATAATTTTATTAATGTCACCCAAAGAAATTTTTTTTAAATGAATAAAAATAAAGGAACCAGTGAGACACACTGTAGGTTATAACTCCTGAAAGAATCCTCACTGACTAAATTAAAAATCACCAAAAATTAAAAATCACCAACTAAATTAAAAATCAGCAAAATAAAATATAATGGAGCTAAAAAAATAAAAATAAATTACATTTTATAATTATTAAATTTATAATTATAAATTATAACATGATAAACCCATAATACAAATGTACATCATATTACAAGATAAGAGTCCAGACCAGCTAAATCCCAGAAAGGTGAAGGAAGCCTTGCACATAGACATCAGAACTAGGTGTTAAGAAATGAATCGGAATTCTCCACAAGGTAAGTAAAAATGAAACTTTTGGTCTGATAGGACAGTTAATAAAAATTTCAGATTAAGAAAAAGCATGCTGAGTTTAAGAAATGGTGAGTAGTTCAATGCAGCCAGAGACAAATTTATTGATAAAGGAAAATGGCAAGAAAGGAAAGTGAGAAAGAATTACAGAACTGGGTCATATGTTGCACAGAGACAGTTCATACTTTACAAAGTTCTTATACTTAAGAAGTTGGGAGTAACATGTTTCAGTTTTAGAAAGACTGATGATCTGAGGTAAGGTTGAGGATATATAGGAATGGGGGAGGGACTGGGCTGGGAGGCCAAGAAAAATGCTACTGCAATCACTTAGATCAGAGTACTCAAGGGCTAAGCGAACACAACACTAGATCTAAGCCTGATTCATTCACAGAAACTTAGAATTTGAAAGACAAACAGATCTGAAAATCTGCATACTGTTTGACTTATGATGAAACTAAAGGTACAGGAACATAAAAAGTAATTTGCCTATATTGCAGCAGGAGAATAAGAATCCCAGCCCAATCATTTTGACTGTACAAGATGGAATATCTCTATGATGCCTTAAACTAGATCATTAATTAGATAGTGAGTTTTTTAAGGACAAAGATCATTTCTTGCATTTCCTCCTTAATCCAACAGGACATAAGAAACTGAAACAGAAACGTAAGATTAATCTTCAAGAATTCTGAAATTTTTCTATACTGTGAAAGATAAGAGTGACCCGCATATTTTTCAATCTTCAATTGTTAGCAGAAGTTTTAACTGCGGAGAATTAGAGGTGTCGCTGTCAAGAAATTGGGAAACAGAGTGATGTAGAATGATTAGGTTGTAGATACGTAATCCAATAACACGATGACTCCTACACCACCGAGGGTTTAACAGTAATGAGGAAAACACTCAGAGCATCCCCATTACTTCTAGACCAGGACACATCCCAGCCTGTGGCAGAAAAGAAGAGCCACAGGATCCAGTCCATAGTTGCCAGTACGGAATCAGCACAATTAATCACCTCGGTAACATGGTAACAGACTCAATAATAACAGTTCTTCAGAATTAGACATTTTCTGATTGAAAATGTGGCTACTGGATTCTGGGAAGATGGCAGTTTCTGAATCTATAATGGAAATACTGAAAAGGCCTAGTAGCAGCAAACTTCTCTAGCACCCCAGTTGTCTACAAATATCATTTCCCACTCAAAGAAATCAAGGCTTCTTGAAAAATGGCTGATCCCAGAAATGAGGCTGCTGCATCTTGCCATGCCGGAAAGTGAGGTATCAAAGACTGGGGTCATATCGAAAGTACTCCGAAGTTTAAACCCATGAGTTTGAAATGGATACCCAAAACAAAAACAATATAATACCCTAATTTGGTCACTTTTGGAGAATAATAGGGAATCAACTCTATTTTGAGAAATCGTAAGTAAAAGGAAAGGATCAAGTATTTACCTTGTCTTTCTTATAAAAACTGTACTCCTGAGTAACCCAAGTAGTTGAGGTAGAGTTTCTTTTAAGGAATTATTTAGGCAATAAATAAAGGAAGAATGGCAAAACTACAACATCATCATTTTGTAAACTTTAATGAACTTAATGATCTAGGCTTGAACATCAACAGAGTGATAACCAGATAGTATGTGCCTCTTACGGAAGCATACCTCACTACTTAGGTGCAGTATTGCCTGTATCTGATTACGCCTCAAGATCCAAATATTAATTTACAGAAAAGAGAAGAGGGATAATATGTTAAACTACACCTCTGGAAAATCACCAGCTAAATCCTGATAATGGAAAACTCTATAGGACAAATGATCCAATTTCTTCAACAAATAACATGCAAATAATAAAAAATTTTCATAGACATATTTCCCTGAAGCTGCTATCCCACTTCTTCTTTCCAACACTCCTTGAAAAACTGGCTATCTTCACAGTCTCTACTTCATCACTTTCCATTCCCACGTGGCTTTTATTCCTACCTCTGTAATCACTCTTGTCAAAGTCACCTAAAATTTTCATCTTCCCTAATCTGTCAGTTTTGGTCTCATCTTATTCATCAACACTAGACACAGAAATGATTCCTTCCCCAAAATGTCTTTCACTGGCTTCAAGCATATCTCACACTCCTGTTTTTCTCCTACCTCTTCAGCAGCTCTTCCTTAGCCTGCTGTGCTGGCTTTACCTCCTCGTTCAATTTCCAACTGCTGAGGTGCCCCAGCACCCAGTCCTCAGCTCTCTTTTCTTTCCCATCCACAGTGTAATCTCATTCAGATCCATGCGCCACCCCACTCCAATCCCCAGATACTCACTCAAAAAAATCAACTTCTTCAAAATATAATTTATGTACAAGAAACTACATTCCATTTAAAGCACAGAATTTAATGATTTTTGACAGCAGTAAAAAAAAAACACTACCATAATTAAGATACAAAACTTTTCCATCCTTTCCAAAAGGTTCTTTCTGCTCTTCCATGGTCCAACCTTGGTCCCTGCCTCCAGGCAACCACTGGTCTGCTATCTAATAAATGATTTCACTTTTCCCCCAAATGGTCATTCAGTTGTTCCAGCACTATTTAAGAGCACATCCCATTGAATTCCTCAGCATATGTGCCAAAAAATCAACTGACCATCTACATCTGAATCTATTTCTAGACTCTACTCTTTTTTACTTATCTACATGCCTATCTTCCAATATCAAACTGTCTTGGTACTGCTGTTTCATAGTCTTGAAATTAGGTTGCATAAATCTCCCAACTTTGTACTTTTTATAAAATTGCTTTGGCTCTTATGATTTTTCAAATAACAAAATTTTTAGGTGGTAAAAAACCAAATTTTAACATTCTAACTATTTTTAAGTATAAAGTAGTGGTAAGTATAGTTATTGTGCTATGAAACAGATCTCCAAAACTTTTTCATCTTGCTAATCTGAAACTCTACACCCATCAAACAACATCTCTCTTCCCTCCTCCGTCTAGACCTTGGTAACTACCATTCTGTTTTCTGTTTCTATGAATTTGACTACTTTAGATATCTTATAAATGAATTCATACAAGATTTGTCTTTTTGTGTCTGGCTTAATTACTTAGCATAATGTCCTCAAGTTACACCCATGGTTTAGCATTTGACAGAATTTTTTTTCCTTTTGAAGGCTAAATAATATTCCATTTTATGTACAGACCATATTTTGCTTATCCATTCATCCATCATCGGACATTTTGATTGCTTCCACTTCTTCGCTATTGTAAATAATGCTGCAATGAACATAGGTGTGCAAATATCTCTTCAAGACACTACTTTTAATTCTTTTGGATATATACCTATAAATGAGACTGCTGCATCACATGGCAATACTGGTTTTATTTTTTGAGAAATCGTTATGCTGTTTTCCATACCAGTTACACCATTTGACAATTCTACCAACACTACAAAAAGGTTCCAATTTCTTCATGTTCTCACCAACACTTTTTGTTTTGTTTTTGGTTGTAACCAGGTGGGAGGTGACAGCTCATTGTGGTTTGGATTTGCACCTCCCTGATGATTAACAATGGTAAGCATCTTTTTATACGTCTGTTGCTCATTTGTATATGATCACTGGAGAAATGTCTAATAAGTCCTTTGTCCATTTTTTAATCAGGTTAATTTTTCTGTTGTAGGAATTCTTTATATATTCTGAATATTAACCCCTTATCAGATATACCATTTGCAAATATTTTCTCTAGTTCAGTAGGATGTCTTTTCACTCTGTTGACTGTATCCTTTGATGCACATAAGTTTTTAAGTTTGATGTTGTCCGATTTGACTATGTTGGCTTTCGCTGACTGTGATTTTGGTGTTATATCCAAGAAATCTTTTTTAAGTACAATATCATGAAGCTTTCTGTTAAAATTTTCTTCTAAGAGTTTCATAGTTTTAGGTCCTATATTTAGGTCTTCATTGGGGATTAATTTTTGTATGTGGTATAAGATGAGGGTCCAATTTCATTCTACTCTGTGGCAGATCCACACTTTTAGAGAAAATCTATATACTATGGCTATCAAATTTGTTTTCCACTCCATTTGCCCTGAGAGTTAAAGACTCATATAGTCAATTGTTAATTGGACATTAACACTTGGATATCAAACGCACATATCAAACCTGGCAAGTGCAAATAGAATTCTTGATTTGCCTCTCCAACCCTGCCCCTCCCCTAGTCTTCCAAACTCAATAAATACGGCCATCATTCATTCTTTTGCTCACCCTTAATTCTTTAACTTCCTTTACACGCAGTGTCTAATCCATCTGCCCATCTTTTCTACCTCCTTCCCAAATATATGCCAAATTAGCTCACTTCTTACCATCTCCACTGCTACCACCTTAGTCTAAGCCAAGGGTTGACAAACCCTTTCTGCAAACGGCCATATAGTAAACATTTTAGGCATTTTGAACCCAGAGGCAAAATTGAGGATATTATATAGCTACTTACACTAACAAGAAAACAAATTTTCACTTTTGGGGGGCAACATTCAAAATATAATGATAACTAAACACATTTTTTTGTAATACTGTAATGCTGACCTATAATGAGATTTTATGTATTTTATCTTTGAAAATGCCTTTTCCTACTGATAGGTACTGCCAAATACCAACATCAATCCACATGCATATGATTTTACTTGAACATATTCATCATTTGGAGGGCACTTATAAAATTTTGTTAGATTCTTGATATTTGTCTTTAGGATAACATTATATTCCAGTTTAATCACTTTCAATTGAAAGTTAGGTGGAAGATTCTCACTGGTACAGTTAAATGGATTTTAAAAATATGGAAATTTCCTTTGCTCTTGCATTGAGGTTTGAAAAATGCTGCTGGAAATGAAGTTTGCTTCTTGTTTTAATCTTTTCAAAGCTCTGGAAATGTAAAAATCGGCTCGACATTCAAATGTGCAGTTTTGTCTTGCATGCAATTTTAGGTTGATTTCATTAATAAACTATAAAGTCTGCAATATAACCTAATTTTTAAAGCCATTCAATATTCAATAACAGTGATCAAAGGTGCTTCTTGTTCAGAAAAATTTCAATCCCTTTCCTAAGCACAAAAAATACCACAATAAACTTTACCACCACTAAGCCATTGAACTGCTATGAGACAGGGAAAATCAGGGCATTAAGCTTCTATTCACAATAAAAATTCCAAAAGTAGTTGTAAACAGATAAAGAAAGACAAATGAATGTGACTATGTTCAGTAAAACTGTATTTATCGGTACTGATATCTAAATCTCATATGCTTTTCATGTGTCATGAAACAGGCATAAAGCCAGAGTTCTGGTCTAACGATCGTCAGCACCTCTCCCCTGGATGACCGCAATGGTCATATAAACAACTCCCTTGTCTCCACCACTGGTCCTCTGTAGTACATTCTTCTCAGAGCAGTGACTTTAAATCACATCATATCAGTCTTTGATTCAAAACCCTTCAAAAGCTTCACTACGAACTGAACAAAACCCAAAGTCTTTGGCCTATAAAGACTCCATATGATCTGGTACCTGCCTATATTTTCCCACTCTCCTAACTGTACTCAAGAATTGGCTTTCCTTCTTGCCGCCACAAAAACCAAGCTCTCTCCTGTATCAGGGCCTTTGCATTTGCCATTCCTTCTACTTGGGACTTTCTTCCTCCAGATTTTTGCATGGCTGCCTCCTTCCCCTCATAGGTCTTAATTCAATGTTAGCTATTCAGAGAAGACTTCTAACTGCCCTAGCTAACGCTACCTTCTCTAGTCAGTTTCTATGAATTATCCTGTTTTATAGTCTTCATCAACCTTCTTAGTGCCTAAAGCACCTTTTTTATGTGTTTACATGTTTGGTATCTACATCCCCCAGCTGAAATGTAAGTCTTGATCACTACTGTATCACCACAGTCTAGAACACTGCCTAGGTCATATTTGACATTACCTTTTACGTAAAAAAAAAATACAATAGTTCCTTTTTCCTTACCCTACAAGGGTTAGGCTGATTACCAGGGAAATAGAAGTAATTTTGCAATATGTAAAATGGCAATAGGTTTGAAAACATATTTTCATATTAAAAACAATTAAATTGTATCAATGAATATGTAGATCATAGAAGTCCTAATAAGTTGCCCTTTTCACTTTTCATTCAGTTTAAAGCAGCTTACAATTTACATACGTAATGACTATCAGCCTCTTTTCTCTCACCACACTACCAGGATACTATATTGGAAGGATGAGAGAAAAAAAAAAGATTCCAAACCTAACCTATGTCAGCAATAAGGATTGATGTAACCGGAAATCGGAATATAAAATTCAAAACTGGAATTTACTTCTACATAAGAAATAGGAATATACACTTTCCCACAGATAGGATTAAGACAATTAGGTTTTAGAATCTACAAAGAACAAAGTATTCAATGCCTACAATGAGTCTGAGACATGCCAAAACAAATATGAACTGCTTGATAAATAGCAGAAAGTAAAAAAATAAAATAAAAATTAAGTTTTATTTTCATGAAATATATTGCATCCTTATTAAAATATTTTCTCCAAATATTTTACCTCTTTTTCTATTTAAAGTGGCACTTCACAGCTAGGTAAAAATTTCTTCTTATTTCATGGTCTGCTCCAACATTTACAAAATATACTTTTTTTTTTTTAACGAATGTTTAAGACTTTGCTAACAAAGTGATTTTAACATTTGTTAGCAAAGTTGCTTACTCAAAAAAAAAACATTCACAAAATAAATCAAACGTTCTAAAAATATCTTTGTAAGATAATAAAATCAGAGGCAATTTCACCTTTAAAAAGTAATCTCACTGAACAGTAAGAGGAAGAAATAGTAATAGTTTTCTCTTTCCCCTCACTGATTTCCAACTTGATAATATGTTTTAAAGGCCATTACTGCGGGATTTGTCTTATCGGTCTCCAGCGCAGCTGCTTGTATTATTTTCCATGTTTACTACAATCACTGTTTGTACTATTCAAAATTCTCTTCTTCTGGCAGCTACTAAAATATCATTTTCTTGTGATAGTAAAGGAGATAGTAAAGGAGAAAAAAAGTATGTGTGGGGGTGAAGAAGGACTCAGAAAGACATTTTCCTGTTATATTAAAAATTTCAAAGCACTCCAAATCGTAAAACATGTGCCACTAGAAACAAGAAAACTGCCAGGACTACATCAAAAGCAGGTCGACTGGTATCAAAATTAATATTCTAAATTATAGTTGCAAATACATCCCAGCTGTTAAACTGTGATTAAATTTTTTGAAATATAGTAAAAGGAGTTATTTCTGTTCTACTGGTGGGCTTGTTTCTAAGATGTGTAACTGTAATTGATGTTTTCAGGAATGTGAAAAAGATGGTTAATAATTACTCTTTCATTTCCTACTTCTTTAGAAAAATACCAACCTCTACTTATTTTAAGTTATATATTTATGTATCCTATACATTCTAAATAGATGGTTTCATATTATATTTCATGACTCTAGAGTAATCACATGCATATGGACAAAATAACAGCTAACTACTTCGAAGGGGTGGGGAGGGAAGAAGCATCTAAAAAAAAAAAACCCACAGAACTAAAAATAAAAACGTAAGATGATTAATTCCAAATCTACTTTTTTATATATGGGCAAAGTATAAGCAAAAACATAAGCCACTTCATTTAATTTTCTAATTATTATTAAATATTTATTTAGCATCTATACATAATTATTAGGATTAAAACTAGCTCTCAGAGATTGAAGGCATTATTTTAATCTAAAAAGCAAAAAAAAAAAAAAACAAAAACAAAAACAAAAACCAAACCTTATTTTTAACTTTCTCAAGTGTTGTGAAAATTAATTCCTTTTCTTCAAAAACAGAAAATTAAGGTTAATTTTTAAAATATAAAAATATATTTGTGTGGGCAAGCATTTGCAAATATATTGGTTTTTTAATCTGCAAAAATAACATGTATTATATTCATGTGTTTGTATAATATTCTACATTACATAGACCCACTGAGCATTTTAAGTTATCATGTTACATAATCTATTTAACACTGCAATCAATTCACAAGGAATCCATTTAATCTGGTATTCTGTAGTAAATAACATGAGATTCTTGTGACACTATTCCAAATTTGTCTGCTTTAACATAAAAAATTAGTTCCACTTAGTTGAATATCAATGATCTATTCAATGTAGAATGCAATAGTGCTGCAATCAGCTTTGTACTGTTATTTGTAATAAATTTATCTTCTCTTGAAAATATTTAAACAAGAATATGAGAAATAAAAAGAAAACAGCCTTCAAAGGTACACCGTGAATAGCTTCACAGCACACAAATGCAGAAATTGTTAGACCTTAGCAGGATCTCAAGATATTTTCAAAAGTATTTAGCTACTCTTCAGGCCTGTAGACAACCTGCTGTGAGCAGGTGGATAGGAGAAATCATGCCACACAAAGACACAGGCCAATAGCAGTTAGATGGCTCTGCTTGCAAATGTTCAAACAACATGACTACGCAAATGAAAATCTAGGATGTAAAATGCTAACAAGAAGCAATATATTAAATCCCAGCAGACAAATTACACTGTAAGAAATGGAAAACTATTTGAGTTGTTTAAAGTAAAATTGAAGAACCTCTTTCAAGGGTAGAAAAAAATTACTTCACAGGAATATAGTATAGTCCTAATAATAATAATAAAAAAAATGTTGTAGTCATCCAGCACGTTCCACACTACGAAGATACTAGGGTGTGTGAAGAAAGCAGTGAGCTCAACAAATGTAGAACATAGAAAATCTTTTGTTATAGCTCTTTAATTATATGCTACAGGCAGGAAATCATTCCATTTTTTAAAAAATAGTTCTAATTTTCATTAAGCTTCTAAATTTAAAAGCATGTCAACTAGATGAGAAATTCTTCTGTTTAAAAATGAATTTAATTTATCTATTTCTAATTTTAAATAATAAGAACAAAAACTGTGGTAAACACATTAGGGAGCACTAAAAAAAATAGTATTTGTATTTTTCTTCTATGAAAACACCCTGATTTATAAAAGGTTTTGTTTGTAACCAAGTAATAACTAGTCACACATGACTACTGAGAACTTGAAATGTTACTAATGTGATTAAGAAACTAAAATTTCAATTTTATTTAATTTTATTAATTTAGATACAGAAGCAGTGTAAAATATTTTCCTGTTAAACACAATTTCTTTTGGTAGAAACTACATTTTGCTTTAAACTGTTCCATTACTTAAGTTATATTGTTATATATATGTCAGGTGTATGTGTCATTTCTGGTATCCCATTAATACATTTTTAATATTGTTTTATGCAGAAAAGCTAACGTTTCAGATAAATTGGGTTAAATGGATTCGTAAAATTAATTTCACTTGTTCTTTTCTGTGTCTAAGAAACTTAAAACTGCCTATATGGCTCATATTAGATTTCTATTGGAAAGGTTGTTTTATTCCACAACTTTTAAAATTGATAATTTAAAAATCAGAATATATCTTCCCATAAAAGACTGAAAAATGATTTTTAGTTTCTCAAAATATACCATTAAGATCTACTTAATAAACATCATTACTGACGGACTCTTACATTTGCAATAAAATTGTAGGAAAATGCTAATATATAACCAATATTTTTAAAAATATGAAATTCTATCATTTTATTTTCCTTGAATAATGATATTTGAGAACAACTTGATTCAATTATTAGTTGAAGTACTAGGTTAGGAACATGAAAATTCTAAAGAAGACCTTTAAGTATCTTCAAGAGTTTTCAAAGTTCATATCCCCAGTTCTCCTTTCAGATAGATGCATCGCTAGCTCTATTTAAAGTTATTAACTGATGAGAATTTTTGACAAAGAAAATAACTTTCTTGAAGTTAGAAGAGAGGAAGATTTAAAGCAGGTAGGTGAATACATTGGAGTAAAGTGTTATGGGAAATAAACTTAACTGAGCACTGAATAATTAGTGAAACTGGGTGAGGGAGAGCACTATGTGTGCACAAACCTCTTAGGAAGAGGAAATTAAGAACAGCCTGAGGAAGACTTTTTTCTATACCTATCAATACCTATTACTGTTAGCCTTAAACAGCTCAGGTGTGACCCAGAGCAAAAGAAGGCAAGTAGGAAAGACATTTAACTCAACAGGAAAGAACATGCTTGAAAGCAAGGTACTTCTGATACTTCAGTGGGCAGACCTTTGGGATCCCTCTTGTTTCTCTTTGCTCTCACACAAACTGTGGTGATTCTGCAGCTGCAGAGATCGACCAGCCACGTTATCTAATAAAGTATGGACTTTGCAAATACTGGAAAGATCAGCGATGAAAGAGAATTGACAAAATGGCTAAGAAGGTTATCTTAAGAACATAGCTAATTTGATGAAAGAGTAGAAGAAATAAAATCTCAATTTTAAAATGATGGTATAGATAAGAGATTTACATGTTAAATTACAAACTGCAAGATGACTATCCATTCATCCACCCACCCACCCACCCACTCATCCACAGTTATTGAGCTTCTACAGGTGCCAGGAACTCAGCAAGGCAGTGGGAATTCAAAATCAAATCAAAACTGAAACAGGTAATTTAGATCAATTAAAGGAAGTTAGTAACCTATACAATTTGTTATTCAAATGATGGTACTTGTCAAATTACAATTTGTTTTTAAAGAAATTAATGGATAATATTAACTTCATGAAGTTTACCGATGAAAACCAGGAAAGTGAATAGACAATGTAATCTGGACGGGAGCACATTCCTAAAGCAAAACTATGTGCTTACTCCCTAAGTATTCCATTATCTAATCAGATAAAGATGCTAAATGCTACTTTTTATGTAGTCATAGGGATTCAACAATAAAACTAAATAACTGCTAAATACCCACTTATCCTTAAGTAAGATGCTAACTAGGCTACCTGGTAGGACATGCTAAGGAAATGCCCATCTCCCACCAAAAGAGACTCTGAAAGAAGTTAAAAATTAATCAGAAGAGGCTGAATTCTTAAGGATTTGAGGTTGAACACTTTAAGCTAAGTGAGGGAGATTTTGTGAGAATCACCTAGGTTTCCATATAGCTCCTGGATTTTGAGGGACACATAGAGAATATAAACAATCCTTTTGGTGACAAGGATTTAGGCAAGGATTTACAACTATTTCTTGTGGCTCAGATGTAGATCATGCAGTAGAGATGCAGGGTCGTTATGATAGACCCTGCCCAACAGGAACATCGAAAGGGATGAGAATCAGGATGCTGAAGGCAACTAACTGAAAAAAGACAGAAAAGGCATTAAGAGTTCTGCACATGAGGAATTCTCCCAAATCTACATAAATGTCCCAGAAGACATCAGCCAGCTTTGGACATTTGCCATGCCGAAAAAGAACAAAGATTACACCTGCCCAGGCCAACCCAGTTCTTCTGGCTATGCACCTCTCATCCTTACACCATACTGCAACTTGGAGAGACCTCAGATAGCAGGTAAGAAGTGGGACAGAATATAAAGCAAGAAAGAAGAAAGAAACACTCTTTATCTTTCCTACAAAAATTTTGCAATTTGTTTTACTAGTTCTTACCAGTTTTGACATTACAATGAACTAGATTTTAAACACACCCTCTTCAAAATAGAAGGTGGCTTGCTTATTACCTGGTAGCGACTGCATAGACTGTGGAATTGTACATGATTTTATGCAGGGAAGGAAAAATAACTTAAGAGGATGGATTTTAAAGAAGAGTTATAAGAAAGTTCTCCTATTTACACTAAAAAAATTTCCATTTATGCAGTGAATTGGCTATACTATAAAACAGGTAAAGGAAAGGCAAATATTGGGAAGTACTCTGAATGCTTTTTCAATAACTATTGAAATAAATCCTATTCCAAATGAGATACTACTTCATGCTCATTCTGATAGCTATTATAAAAACAACAAACAAAATATGGAGAAACTGGATTCTTGTGCATCACTGATGAGATTGTAAAATGGTGCAGCTGGTGTGGAAAATAGTATGGTGATTCTTCAAAAATTTACTAGAATTACTACATGATCCGGCAATTCCACTTCTGTGTATATACTCCAAAGAACTAAAAACCAGGAACTCAAAGATATTTGTACACTAATGTTAATAACAGCATTATTCATGACAGCCATAAGGTAGAAACAACCCAGTCATTGACAGATGAATGGATAAACAAATTGTGATATATACATGTAATGGAATATTATTCAGCCTTAAGAAAAAGGAAATTATGATACATGTTATAACATGGATAAACCTTAAAGACATTGTTCTAAGTGAAATAAATCAGCCACAAAAGAAATAATATATGATTCCACTTATGTGACTTGTTTAGAGTAGTCAAATTCATTGAGACAGGAAGTAGAATGGTGGTTGCCAGGGTCTCAGGGGATGGGAAATCGAAGGTTATTGTTTAATGAAAAGAGTTTCAGTTTGGAAAGATGAAAAAGTTCTAGAGATGGATAGTGGTGATGGTTGTACAACAATCTGAATGTGCTTACTGCCATTGAACTATACACCTAAAAATGGTTAAAATGATCAATTTTATATTTTATAATTTATGTATATTTTACACAATTTAAAAATCCTGTTAAGGTTACAAAATAGTGTTGAAGGTAAAAAAATCTAACAGAAGAGCAGCAGATTTAGTCTCATATTAGCATAGAAATCTGAATTTCTATCATTTTATCCTGCTTTTAGAAATTGGTAGATAATTGGTGGCCTGGTCTGTCACAGCACAGCATGCAAAGTTCACTTTCAAAACTTAGCTTTTAAAAGAATACCCACCTAACATGACGGGCAAGGCCAACAAAAACTTATATTAAGAAAAACAGTCAAAGCAAGGGACCAGTGTTTGGATTTAGGATTTTGGTACACACTGTATGCATAGAGCATTCAACAAATTGTTTCAAGTTCTCACCAACAACTTCTCTAAAACCCAGTTCCCTCTTCTCTGCTTAGGATCTGTAACCTCATGAGTGTAGTAAAAGGACTGTCTTCTAAATGAACTCCCCCACTTCCTACAATCTCGTATTCCTCTTCAAATATGAGGACACATTAACCTTCCACAACAGCTCTTTGATGAACATTACTTTCCTCCGCAAAAACATTTCAATATCTTCATTGAAAAGCATAGACTTTTTAACCTTCCATTCATAACTTGGCTCCCCCGATCTATGCTCCCATGCTTAGCTAGCATGACTTTTCTACGTGAATGCTTCCCAACCCACCTCCTATTTCATGAACACGCTTTCTTAAGGTATATCTCAAGTATCATTTGATACCCTTGGCCTGTAAATCACTTAGTTTTTAAGTAGCTAAACTTAAATCACTTAAGTTTTTAAGGATTCCCTAGAAATAAATGAAAAATGAAAGGGACTGGCCGAGAGCTTATGAAAGCATATATAGTGACCAGAGTTTCATATTAAGGGGGTTCACTTTTTTATTTACAATTAACTGAGAAATACTTTGGAGAAACAATGAGCCTCTTAAAGACTTTTGGGGCTGGAAAGACAAGAGAGTGGCAGGCTAGGAAGGGAGAGAAAAACATAACTATAAATAGTGCTTGCACAACTGGTTATATTTTAAAAAGTAAAACAGGATCTTAATTCATACCACACACAAAAAACAATTCCAGGGGCATTAAGAATTTAAATGTGAAAAAGTACAATTTAAAAGGTTTAGAAGAAAATATAGGCAAATATCTTTAAGAGCTTGGGAGAAGAGGACTGTTCAATCCAATACAAACTACACAAACCACAGAGAAAAAGACTGAAAATTCCGATATTAAATCTGATTTAAAATGTCACTTGTATATCTTAAAAAGGTAAAAATACGAGCTACAAATTGGGAGGTTTTGTGTAACACATATAACAAAGGGTCATGATCCACAAAAATATAAAAAACTTATATGAAACAATAAGAAAAAGTTACTTTTTTAAAATAGGCAAAAGCCATAAACAGGCATTTTGCAGAAGAGGAAAGAAGACTGTCGATAAATATTTTAAAATGCTCACTGCCATTACTAATCAGGGAAATAGACATTAAAATCTCAGAGATACCATTCAAACCTACCAGGCAGGAAAAACTTAAAATAGTCTGGATATCAGTGGTTCACCAGGATGTGAAACAAAATTGCTAAGGGCACAGATTCTTGGGTTCAAATTCTGGCTCTTCCATTTACTAGAAGAATGCCTTGGGCAAGCAATTTATCCCCTATAAGCCTCAGTTTCCCCAACTGCAAAATTAAAAAAAAATACACAGTAGTACATTTTTTATTGGATTGCTGTGAAGATTAAATAAATTAATACAAAGAAGTACTTAAAAGAAACAGTACCTGACGTAGTAAGTATACAATAAGGTTGGCTTATTATTCATATTATTAATATCATCATCCTCACTATTGGTATGCACGTAAATTGGTCTAGCCACATAGTGAAAATCATTTGGTGTTACTGTGTAGGCTTAAGGATGCATAGTCCCTACAACCCAGCCACTCTACTGGCAACATTCTTTGGAGGAACTCTTATTTCAAGAGGAACGTGTAGAAGAAGATCATATAAGCAATATTTGTGATAACAAAACTAAATAACACAAATGTGTATTTAGGGAGAAAAATAAACTGTAGATATAAATATGACTTAAAAATAATATAGCATAGAAATAAACAAACTGAAGCTACATACACCACTTGGACCAAATTCACATACATAATCTGGAGGAAAAAGACTCACTAAAGCATAGAGAATTCTGGTGCCATTTACATCAAGTTCAAAAAACACAAATAGTTAAATAACATTGTTTACAGTTTTACTGTATATATAAATATACCTAAAGAAAAGAAAAGGGATAAATTTAAATATCAGGGTGGTGGTGGCCTGGGGTGCAGGAAGAGGAGTCTCTAACCAAGGGGTCACAGAGAAAAGTCAATGTATTGGTAATGGTTCTTTTTTAATCTAGATGGTGAGTAAACGGTTCGTTTGTTAGTCTTTTAGCTTTTATAAGAGTCATACATATTACTTTGATTATAGAAAACCTTTAATAATAACAAGTTTTAAATTTTATATGAAAATCCAGGGGAAAAAAGAACGGCAGTTATTATTATAAAATCACTTGAAAAATAGGTGTGGTAATATCCGCCCCATAGTTCTTCTCTAAATTTTACCATAAAACAAGTACAAGAGAAATCCAAACACACAGTAGTAATTTCATTGCTATTTGCTTGGAAGTATTGAGCTGCATGAAATTCTTGGGCAATGGAGCCCTAGAAGTCTGCATAGAGAAAAAGGAGATAGGAATGAACTCTTAAGTTCTGCCCATGCTTAAGGGCAGGAGTAATAGAAATCAGCAAAAAACATTGTGAAGACACCAGTCCTTTCTCCTGTCATCCTTTCAAATCTCTTCATCATACAATGTTCTTTATTCTGACTGCTACTAATATTTTTCCAAACAAAATGATTTCTCCTGTTTCTCTAAGACCTCCTCAGTTCTCTCTCTGGCTCCAATCTCCTTCTTTAATCCACAAGCAACGGGCAAAAAAAAAAAAAAAAAAGGTCTTTTCTAAACTCTACGTCTGTTTCATACCATCATTTCCTTTTTTAAAATTCTTCCATGGGCCCCAATGGCCTAAGGATAAAGCAGAGTCTATAGTATGCAATTAACCAGGCTTCAAATTACTTGGCTCCTACTTACCTCACCTTTTGCTCATCATACCATAAGCTTATTCTCTGATTGCAAAGGTTTAAAGCAATGGTTCTCAAACTGGTGGACGCTGGACCAGCAGCATCAGCATTACCTAGGAATTATTACAAATATAATACTAAGACAGACCACTGAAATTGGAGTAAACTCTCCATCGATTCAACAATATGAGGTTTAACACCTTTTAGTTGATTCTGAAGCACACTAAAGTTTGAGTATCATTCGTTTTAAGCACAAATGAGAGGTAAATATTTTGAAGAACTTTATGGAAAAACTGGAAAGTACTAATACAGCATAGTGGTTAGAAAGCATACACTGCCAGAGTTCGAATTTCTGCTCAGCTTCTTCCTACCTTTATAATCACAGGGAAGTCACTTAGCTTGCTTCAGTACAGAGTAGTGCTTAACAGCGCAGAACTTCAGCAAGACTGCTTAGATTTAAATCCTGGCTCTAACCGTCCCGCCAATTAGTTGTGTGACCTTGAGCAATCACTTGGACTTTCTCTGAGCTTCAGTTGCCTCATTTACAAAGAGTATAAATATGGTACCTACTTCATACAGTTTTTGCGAAGATGAAATGAAGTTAATATATGAGTAAGCACTGTGTGTTATTTTACTCATGATAACTTATTCATTTCATGGAGACCACATTATTTTTAGAGATAAAGAGTCAACAGTGAATGCTAATATCCATAAAAAAGTAAATAAAACTTATCTTGTTCTGATAAAGAACAACTTTCCTCACCTTATGTTCAGGTAAATGACTTTGTTTTCTTCAGTATACCATTGATCTCTCTGGGTTATTTCCTTCCAATGAGAGAATACTTAAGTGAAAGCAATGGCCTCCTCCAAAGAGTCAAGGAATCTGCCTTGGGGGTCACATATTTCATGTTAACTTTTTTAAAATTTTTTTAAGCAAAGAACTTACAAGAATGAAAAAGAATTGACTAAACCTTATCCCTATGCTTAGGAAAAATATTTTGGGGAGTATTCTAAAAACAGAACCAGTGTTAATTTAAGCTAGAAACTCTACAGGTAAAAGTGCCATTATGACACCTATCTGCATAAGTCAGTGAGAAGGATGATGAAAATATCATGAGAACGAAAGATTTGGACAGTATGACTTCCTATCTCTACTTACTACTGAGAGGTTATACTATGTCCTGCTGACCAACACACATGAATGTGGGCCACAGCACATTCAGTGCAAAGTATATTCTGTTGACATAAATAAGTATAACAAAACCATGTTTTTTTGAAGACATAATAACTGAGATCTAGTAATGTGGAAATTAATGCAGTGATAATTTTTTTCAAGGGTCTCAAGTGTTTAACCTCAAACTTAGAATAGGAAAGAAAATTGAGAGAAAAAAATTTGGGACAAGTCACAAAACCAAAGTTAAAATATAGGGCTCATTATTGAGAGTTTGTTTCTTAGAACAGTATAGGTAACATACCAGTTGAATTTGGCTGAGAAATTAGTCATCAAATATTAACTAGAGGATTCTGGAATCTTCTGCTGCAGTGTCTAATAGAGGTACATATGATTCAGTATAGAGTAGTTTCTCTTGATTCTCTTGATTTCTTTAGGTTTTTAAAATTCAGTTTTCTCATGTAAAACCAAGTTACAGGAATGTAAAAACATTTTCAAAAAAAGAAAAAAAAGATTTACTGCTATCAAAGGTTTATGATTTCTATTTTGCATGTGACAGCCACATGGTCTACCACGCTTTATTTTGTTTTTCCTAGAACCATAAACCTCAATTATGAAGTGAGGTGAAGAAATTTTGGCAGAATACCTTTTCATAGTCTCTACTTTAAAATGGAAGTCACTGATTACAAAGAAGAGTCAATCAAACTCTGGATTTCAAGGTATCTCCTCAATGCAAGAAATTTTCTATTGGGGGTGGTTAATAAATTATAGATTACTCAATTTTTAAGTGGCATCAATGTGCTATGGCAAGTCAAAACAGAATAGCTCATTTTTCTGCTGAGCTAATATTATACAATTTCAAGTATGCAGAAAAGGAAGGTAACACAGTCATACTTTACAACTAAAAACTCACATGGCAAAGAAAAACTAATAATCTAAGATTTTTAGAAAAAGCATGCAGAATACTTTATTATAACAAAATGTAAATACACTAACTTTCCTGAATTATCTGGGGAAAAAAATTGATTCCTCAGAATAAGACTTAACAAGATTCTCTACAATAAGAAAAAAAATGTTTTCAACTATAAAATGTATGACATGGATAAAATGCAGCTTTTCCCTATCATATCTGTAAGCATTAACCACACAGGTACTGGTAAGCATTTTTGGACTTAATGGAGTCCTCTAAGTAAATCAGCAGAACATTTACCTGTATTGTCCTCTGAGTGCCATCAACGTTGACATTAGATAATAAGGGTGAAGCTAGGTTCCATGTTGCTGGTCACATTTAGTTTTGACCCATCAACTTCCACCTGTTGTGACACCAAATAAGACTGTTACCACGAAGAAAGACAGAAAACTGATCTCAAGTTCATTGCTGCATACAAAGCAGCAGCCATTTTAAACAGATGGCTCCCAAACAACCTGTCATGTTTACTGCTACCGCCATGAAAGACAGGGTCCAACAAGAGTCTTCGTAGCCACTCTAGGGAGAGGTAAAAGACCTGGGCACAGCTGCCTCTAGGTACTCAGGTTTCAAGTAATTTCCAGTAAGTAACAAACAGCCTTCTAACTCTAAACCTATCTGGACATGCTACATTTACTGCAATTAGACAAGTAATGCATATAAATTTCAGTGACATTTGCAACCCACACAACAGGGCCTGCATAAATATCCTCTCCAAGGACCAAGAAAGAACTTTTCTGTGTTAATTTTAATGAAGGACTATGCATTGTTATCTTAATTAAATAGAAGCTTTAATTAGGCAAAACTGTTTGGTGTTAAGTATTAAAAGTCCATTTTAAACTTACAAAGTTCTGTCACATTTTGTTGATAATAAATGACTAATTTCATTCAAGTTACCATTTATGAAGATATAAAACCCATAATCTTTTAAAGCAGATTGTCTTAAGAAAAATTTTTAATTTCTAAATAATAGTAATTGAAAGAAAAATAAATCACAGCTAATTTAAAATAAAAAGTACTATTAGTAATTTCTTCCCTTTTCACTGTCATTCCCTAACTCTGAACATGAGAAGTTTGAAAAAATATTACTACTTTAGGTCTACAGTAAATAACCTAACAAATAGGTATTTAAGTTTTGCACTCACTCATTAAAAGACACAAAAGCTTACACATTTTAGAATATGTGCATACATATACATATTGATGTACATGCTTGAATAGGTATTTGTGTGTGTATTTCCTCTATAGTATGATCACAAAGTCTGGAAACAAAGATATGTTATTATTGGCTATGTAATGAAATATCAGTAGGATGTATATTATGCACTCACTTGTTGTTTCTGGTTAAGAGGCCACCCTGTATGTATACTACAATTCATTACTAGGAAGAGAAAAACAATGACTTTGGAATCACACAGACTTTATAGTCTCACTTGATATAGATGTCTTACTAAGTTAGAGTTCTTTACTAAGGTGGAGAGTTTACCTCTTTGAGCTTCGATTTCCAAATCATAATATAGTCAAAATATATGAGAGGGTGTTATAAAAATAAAATAAATTAACATAAGAAAGTCTCTGCTAATAACCTGCCATGGTAGTTCCCAAATATTTTCTCTTTTCTCTGTCTCTAATGGTTTTACTATCGTACCCATAAATGAGTTTTAAAATTAAGGTCAGATACTCACACTTCTCATATATTACATTACATGATACAGATCTAAGAAAGCTGTAGTTTGATTACATCTGTACTAATGCATTTTCTGTTATTGCCATCTTTAGGACATGAAGGGGGTTGAGGAAAAAAGCTAATCTATTTAAATCATGTGAAATTCTAAAATAGAACATTTTTTATGAATGCTTCAACAAAAGGTGATACATTCATACAATAGAATATTATTGGGCAATAAAAAAATAATGAAATGCAGATATATCCTACAACATGGTGAACCTTGAAAGCATACCAACTGAAAAAAGCCAGTGACAGAAGGCCACATCTTATATAGTTCCATATATATGAAATGTCCAGAAGAGAAAAATCTATGGAGACAAAGTAAGTTATTGGTTGCCTCGGGTCGGGGGTGGGGTGGAAGAGGAAGGAGGAGTGGGAATGAATGTGAGGATTGAGAGATGATGGTTATCGATAATGGGATTCTTATGGATAAAATGTTCTAAAATTGTGGTGATGGTTGCACAAACGCTTTGAAAATACCATAAGCCACTGATTTGTACACTTTAATGGATAAATTGTAAGGGCTAAGAGTAGGAGGACAACTTTGACTAGGGAGGCATAGAAGGGAACTTTTTCAAGTAATGGAAATGTTCTAAATCTTGATTTTGGTGGTGATTACACAACTAACTCTCTCTCTCTCTCTCTCTCTCTCTCTCTCTCATATTTTCGAACTACTTTATTTTTCCTTCCTGAAAAATTGATTTCTCTTCCTGCATCTCTGCTACTGGATGAGTGGGTAAAATGTTAACTTGGCAAGAAAGATAGAAGGAAAGTTCTCTCTAGACAGAAATGTAAAAATTAAAAAAGGCCCTCTCAAGTCCCTGTGGATTACATGAAAGAAACTAACAGGAAGATGACAATCAGAGATCAGAGTCCTCCCTATTTCCTTTTCTGTGTGGACCTTTGGGAAGATGACGGGGTGACATTGTAGAATGGAGGGTGAAAGCATTCTGACAGGTATAAAATACCCTTAAAATAATCTGGGCTGGAGGGCTACTTCTGGAAACATAGGTGAGGAAAAGCTACAGGCTTCTAGCAAAGTCCAGTACTTGGTTTCATGGCATTCTAAAGTGGTGTGGGAGCAAACATCCAGTACTGATGGAGGAAGAGGCTAGATACAAGTACATCATGGTAAAAATCCAGAAGTTTCTACCTGTCCTAGTAAGATGAATAGAGAAGGTCTGAATCAGGATAAAAACCACATAGTACAGGGACGCCATGACTGCAGGCAAACAGTAACCAGGACTATGGGTAGCAGAAGCCCCTTCAATGACAAACAGGATGAATTATTACACGGAGATCACTGTCCCAGGCCCTTGCAACAAAACCTTGTAAGAACAGTGTGGGTCTGATGTGTCCTGCCTTCCACCTTCCCCAAGGCCCAATTTACGTGCAACCAGAGTCCACACCTGGTGGAAGCTGGAGTAAAGGAAAGAAACCTGAAACACTATGGTACCCAAAAGACACTGTTTAAAATCGAATCGAAAGAACCCAAGACCCTGTTCATTACCAAGCTTTTTCCCCCCTAAGCCCTTTACTAAAGGTAACGGCTTAAGAAAGATTAACACATGACAAAACAAAAAACTACATTTCCTTGTACACTGATAACTAATGAGTAAATTTTGCAACTTCACTAGGTAACTGAAGCAAGGAAGCTATCATAGCTCCAAATCATAAACTAAAACAAATATCTGCAAATTTTACATGAGGAGAAGAAAACATTCTGAAAGCCATTATATGCTTTCTCAGGTCTCAAGCAAGAAACAGATTTCTAAAAAAACAACAACAACAACAACATAAATTTTGAACAGCAGATGCGATGATTCTATTGATACTATCATTAGATAAGTGCAATCTAGATGTAAGTTTAAACCATAAGAGAGGTAGAGAATGTTTCTCTGAACCACATTTTTAATACCATAGAAAGGTAAGCAGACTGAAGAATTCTTGTTACTATGCCATATATATTGTTACACCTAATTCTTGAGCCAAGGGTGACTAAAGCAACAGATGTAGAGTGGAAGTGGCATTTCATTATTACAACATAGAGAAATTGACATAAAAAACCACCCTCTTTTCAATGCCAAAAATGAATGGAAAATGAAGTCCAGGATAAAGAAAAATAACAGATTTGTAAGAGGGTATTCAAATAAAAAGTCTAACAAGAAAAAGCTGCAGGCTGCCCATGCTTACATCCAAGCACTTATCCTACTCTGCAACATAAATAATAATCAGAAAATAACCCGGTACTGGACCTTTGCATACAAATTGCAAAAAAATATTTTATAAAGAGAAAAAGGTAAATTAAGAGTAATATAACAAGAACTACTCAAAGAAACACAGGAAGAGTTCAGATAAATAATTCTGCAAAGTCTCAAAGACAACCATAGAAATGTGACCCCTCTTTAAAAAAATGAGCTCAAATAAGAAAAACAAAGGTTCAAAAAGAGATTATACAACAACAGAAGGAAATGAAAACCAGCTGGTAGAGCTCAAAAAAAAAGTGAACAGAAAATAACATTATAGAGATAAAAGCCGCATAAGAAACAACCAAAAATAGAAAAAAAAATGGACTAAAAAGAAAGAGAAGGGCATGAAGAAAACATATAAAAACAAACAGAAAAGACTAACAATATAAAAGCAATTTATAGAGGACAATAGATAGGGAGAAATGGGATCCAAAGAATATGCAAAAGTCTTCCTTAAAAAGCTTAAAAAGAAAAAAAAAAAAAAGAATAAGTGTAAATTCAAAGATAGGGTACAACCTTTCAAAATAAATAAAACTTTAATTTTTTAGAATAATGATGTTTATGGACTTTTAAGAAAGATTATGTGGGTATTTATGCAAAAATAGGAAATCACACACAAGCAAGGAAAAACCTCAGCTCAGCCTAATTTCTCAAAAGCAACACTGATAACAGATGACCACAAAGCGATACAATCTAAGTACTTTAAAAAAAAAAAAAAAACTGTTGCCCCCCAATTTTAATACCCAGCTAAGGTGACCTTAAAGTATATATCAAATAGTCTTATAAATATATCCAATAATATTATAAATATATCAAATAATCAATACATATACTTGTAGCATGTACAAAAGCCCCTTCTTTAAAATGAGGCATCTCTATACACACTGATGAAACCGTCCAAAGAAAATACAAAATGGTATATACAGTATGCTATCATTTGTTAAGGGAAAAAACCCTGCAAGTGTGTTTTTAAATGCATTGAGTATCTCTGGGCAAATGTATAATAGGAGCAGAGGGGCTAAGAGATAAAGATGGAAGGGAGACTCACTATGCGATGCAAACCTATTATTCATACTTTTTAAATTTTGTCCTGTATACTTATGTTACATATTTTTAAAAATTTAAAAGTGAGGAGAAGTATAAATACTAATTTCTTCTTTCATTTTAGCATGTGGTCAATACCTACATTAGACCTTTCACCAACAGGCATACAATAAACGGTGACTGTTCTTTTAAAACTTCATTTCGGCATTGGAGAGGATGCTGAGAAAAAAGAAACTCTCTACACCGCTGGTGTGCTGCAAGTTGGTACCACCACTATGGAAAACAGCATGGAGGTTCCTAAAAAAAACTAAGAATTGATCTACCATATGATCCAGCAATCCTCTACTGGGTATTTACCCCAAAGATTTGAAAACCCATATCCAAAAAGATATTTGCACACCGATGTTCATACCACCATTATTCACAGTGGCCAGGACATGAAAGCAACCGAAGTGTCCTACAACAGATTGACTGGCTAAAGAAGCTGTGGTACATATATACAATGGATATTACTCAGCCATAAGAAGAGAGAAATACTGCCAGTTTCTATGACATGGATGGACCTCGAGATAAGTGTGCTAATCAAAATATGCCAGATGTAAAAGGTTGAAAATCACACAGTATCACTTATATGTGGGATATAAACCTAAAAAACAGGACAGACAGAGACTCATGGACATGGACTAGTGGTTACCAGAGGACTATAACTAGTGATTACTAGTGGGGTTGGGGAGTAGGAGGGAGGTAGACGGGGTAAAGGGGGGTCAAATATAGGGACATATGGGAGGGTGAAGTGGGTAAAGGGATCAAATATATGGTAGCTGAAGGAAACTGGACTTTGGGTGGTAAATATACCAATAGAATATACAGATGTCAAATTATAATGCAACCTGAAATTGTTATGATGGTATGAAATACTGCCAGTAAACTTAATTAAAAAAAAATATGTTACCCCAATAAACTTAATTAAAAAAAAAAACTTCATTTTGGTTACAGAACAATACTCATTTCAATTTCTCTGGTCATTAGATTTATTGTTTTCATTTACAGCACCTACGTATTTCAGACCATCTCTTTCTCAATCCTCTTTCTCATCTGAAAATGATAGACCTGAACCAGTTATGTTGATGATCTCATCTAGGTCTAACGTTCTACGGTTTGAATGCAAAGCCCTTTTATTCAAGCTATATTTAGATAGTTAATTTCTAATGTCAAATTCCAATATTAGAAATTTTTGTTTTTGCTCAAGCACCTGCTTAGAGTTAGAAGTTTTTAAGATCTTTGACAAAAAAGCTAACGAATTAAGTAAAATTAATGTGAGGGTAAAAAAAATAGACCAAGAGTAAAATAACAAATGACATAATATTTTGGGGCTCAAATAAAATTTCACACCTTTCAAGAATGATATAGTGGAAATGTTCTAGCACTATGAAAACCCTAGAACATTTTAGATTATTTTTAAAAAAACAATCCAAAGACATAACATCTCTGTTTAAAAATGCTAACCCAAATGTAAATAATTTGTCTTCAGTTTAAATAGACCTAGGATTCCAGTGCACCAAATTTACATTAATTATCATATACTGCTGACCCACATTCTTGGTAGATGACCTCCTCTTTTCACTGAAATTAAAGGCATGAGACACGTTCTCTTATTTTTCTTGCATCATCAACCATCTCCTTTCCTTTAATGATATCTCACATACCAGTTGCTTCCCATTTTCCAGCATGTACACAACTCCCATATTTTCACTGCATGTGCAGTTGACCCACTATGCTCTCCAATACCAAACTATTTCTAACCTTCCTTTTCTGACAGGTTCTAGAACAATTGCTCTCTACCTGCTTTTACCACAGAGCTTTCCCTTTAGCCTTCTACAATCTGGCTGCTAAAAGTGTATTCTGAAAGATCATAAAATCTTCAGCAATTTTTATATTATCTTCTTAATCCTCATTATTCTTTACTTCTCAACAGGAAGGAAGACCTCTCTGTGGCAGTGATCTTTAAGATGAGATGTGAAAAGTGAGTAGGAATACTGTGGTAGTGGTAGGTAGGTAAGTGGGAATGCCCAGAGGGAATATTCCAGAGGGCATATTATGTAAAAAAGTCCCTGAGGTGAGAAACAGCTGAGCTTATTTGAAACAGGTATACAGAACACAAAACAGAGCATGGCGCCCTGAGAGTGGAGAGCAATGGGCAACACTAAAGGATTCCAGCTGGAGAATGACATCATCGGCTTTCTGGCTACAGTTTGGAAGAAAGATTAGATGAAGCGTAAACAAACATTATGGTGACCAGGTGTAGACTATTGGTGGGAGAGAAACTAGATATTCGGGAATAATATAAACTGAGGAAGTAAAAAGTGGGAAGTGTGAATGTTAGCAGGTCAAGGTATGAAATAGTCACTGAGGAAAGGGGAGAAGAGTGAGCCTATCAGAAAACCAGCAAAAGTGCTACAGTGTTGGATGCTCAGCTGCAGTGGGACATCATGCCCATGTAAGGATATCAATCCACCCTTACTATGTGATTTTCTCCAGCAATGCTCAGCTACTTGTTGTGATTTAGGCATGAAGAAAGTGGGAGACTAAGTTCATCTGAGTTCAGGACTGATGGAAGAATGGAGTTCAAAGAAGTTAAGGGTATTTATAAGTGAATGACTATAAATTACAGGCCAGGCACTCTAAGCTGAATAAAGCATGAAAAAACAGAGATGGGGTCCATGGATGGACGGACAATATAAGGACTAATGTATTCAGGCAGAGAAACCATGAACCGGTTGCTAGCCTTTAGATGTAAGGGAGGGAACTGAAGGATGCCAAGAGGAAGGGAAGGTAGTGATGTGGACTGACGATGTGAGCTTCGAAGAAGAAGGGTTTTACAAGAAGAAAGAGAACCGTGGTCCAGAATGACAGGAGAAAAGCAATCCCAACTCTTTCCTTTGAAGTGTGAGAGAAAAACTAAACACTGGGTTTCTGTGAAGACAAGTGGCGGAATATCCAGAGAAAAGGCTAAGAATCAGGAGAGTCTATTGATGACAAAAGAGTACTGAGGGAACAGTGGAAACAGTTGAGAGGAAATGGAAAGATTATATGAAAAAGCATAGAAAATGGATTTAGGAGTAACGGATGATTGAAGAGCTTTTGGATAGGCCAATCTCTCTCCATCTTCACCACTACCACCTTAGCCCAAACTTGTCATTGTCTCGCCTGGACTACTGCAATAGACTAGTCCACATATATCTTCCATAACTCCAATTGTTCTCCTCACTATAGGCAGAATAATCTTTTGTAACCATAAATCTGATCATTTACAAAATCAGGTATAAAGGGAAAGTAAAGATAATGTGAGAACAACCAAATGGAGGTCTTACCTGCTTTTGAAAAGTGTAAATCCCAAAAAGATATGTAATAGTGCAACTTTTAATAAGTTGCATAATCTCACCACCCTATAATAATTTAGGATTATATTCTAAAGTATTGACATTATAAGTTTGAATTAATCAGAGCAAGGCCACACTGGAATGGAATTCATGAAATTCATCTTAATACTCTTTATTTTCTGATAATTTCCTCCAGCTTAATCAAAGAAATCAGTTTATTTGAAAATTATTCATAACAATACCACTTATGATGTTAAAATAACAGTTCAAAGACATGATTTCTTTCCTATTTCAAGAAGCATTTTCTCACGTTTAATTATCTACCTGTGACTTTACATTCCATTAAAAGGCTTTAACTGCATTTGCGGTACAAATAATGTTAATGTGGAACATTTTCCATGAGTTGTTTGGAACATTCATTTTCCTATCTACGTAATCATAAGGGAAAAAGAAAGTACACACCCTAAATTAATTTGACATTTGAGAGAGATTACTTACATCCTTTACCATTAAAAAACAAAAAAAAGCACTTCCTCAGAGATACCTCATGACACAATTAAAATATTACAGCTCCTATGGCAGTAGGCACCTGCTAAACAATTTTTTTCAACGTTAGGAATGTAAAACTTACAAAACAAATATTGCCAAAAAGCATTTCCAAAAATAATATAAATTTGGGAAGATTAAGTCTGTGTTTCTGATTCACCATATCAGTTCTTTTTTGTCATAGGCAAATTCTAAATTCTTTTTGTCATCAAATGTTAAGATCAACATTATACAGAATTAAATCTAAAAATCAAGGTATTCCACTTTTAAACAAGACTTTGATCATATATCTTGCTTCTATTTCTGAAAATATGAAGGATAAAAAAGATTTTTGATCAAGATGTAATTCTCAGAAAGGAATAACTTGTTCTTACCCCTGTAATAGGCTCTCAGAGTAAATCTTAAAAATAATCACTCTGCAGAAAAAGGGGAAAATATCTATAGTTTTCTGATTTGACTATTAGGCTAGAAAGGATCCTAGAAATAATATACCTAACCCAAACTCTCCTCCTCCTATTTCATACATAAGAAATTAAAGACCCATATAAGTTATGTATGTTATAGATGTAATTATCTTGCAGTTCTCCTCAGAGTACTTCCTTTAAGTTGGCTTGTTAAAAGTTAACAAATGTACCCTAAATACAAAGATACAGTACTTGTAGAAAGTAGACACTCACTGTATATTTGTACCTTGAAAGAAGACTGTTCTAGAAATAAAGCTGTTTATTTGTTCTTTTTGGATCTTATCTCAACTACTGCTAAAATATGATTAAATTGTGTATCAAATAGATAAGATATGTCCACATTTCCCAATAAAATGTAGCTCATCAAATTGAGATACTACCACCATTAACATTATTTTAGTTAACTGATTCTGCATAAGCTGCTGCTACATATGTGCAACACAAATGTGCTTTTTAAAAAATTCGAAGTGAACAGGTTGACAATAAGAGGCACATAATTTTCCTGTTCCTTAAATGTAATTTTTTGCTAACTTACTTGCTTCAATTTATCTCTCAGGTTAAAACATGACAAAAATAACAAACATTTTATTCTAATTTATTTTTTATGAATTGTTTTGTATTTTAATTAACACGAAAAGGTATTCTTTATCCTGCTCTATTTATTACATTTTTTCCAAATATAGTTATGATATCTCTAGTGCCCTTTCAGAGGGAAATGAGATGTTTGTTTTCTAAAAACAAAAGGAGGCAACCATTTTTCATAAGTTTCTTCTTTATTGCTATCACCTTGGAAACAATCTTTTCTGTCCCAGATATATAAATAATGATGACAAAAACATCAAGAGGAATTAGACATGATAATGTGAAGATCTGTTAATCTGTCACAAAAGATATATTAAATATGCATGTGTGATAAATGTAATTAAATATATCTCAAAGGCTGTGAACTACAAAAACAAATTTTAGGTACTGATCTACAATCAGCCAGACTGACTAGTTTCTGTTTAATTATCGCCTCATTAATTGGATCAGTAACCACTTTAATTTCAGTTGTATGATTTTAAAAAAAATCCTACATTATTCTGTCCACGGTTTATTATAGTAGTAGTTTCTTTTGGATTAGTGTGATAAGGTCATTCTCTGCAGATAATACTGCAAATTATATCAGCTTTATGAATAACTCCAAGTAGATGAGTTTAGCATAAGGGGAAACTGAAGCTGCCTTACTTCTACCCAATCTACCAAATTGTGGTGGAATCCTGTGTTTTCTATGTATTATTGTCATCAATAGAATGCTTGTACTTAAACCTCCGCTCCACAAGTTACCTAATCATTCATGTCTCCAGTTCCTCATATATAAATCTATGCTTACAGAGTACTAGTGTGGAATCAAGACAAACCTTAGACTAGTACATAGCATATGATAAGTCCTTCAATAAATGCAAGTTGTTGCTGGTTATTCAACTTAGTGTTACTGTGTTAGTTCCTTCCACAATAATAATTATTCTCAATGCATTTTCTTTTTTCAAACATACCTACATTTTTTTTGTTCTTCCATTTTTCCTGTGCTTCCGTTAGTACTTCCTCCCTATTGACCCTTTTAATTTTATGATTCCTATTTCACTTCTTTTGCTTTTCATATTATTTCACTGCCACAGATATTCCCCAATAAAATCCCTTTTTTACCTAAGCTGGTGGTTCATCACCACAGAACTGACATGATCTAAGCAGGTATAAACATATAAAATGTCTAAGTCCTCCCTCTTTCAAATTCCCATACACTGCAATTGTTAACATGTTATTTCTAATCCTACTTCCTTTATATTATCTGTGACTTTTAGCATTCTAATATTACCTTAGACACACACAGTTAGCCCTACTAGTCTGTTTCTTCTGGCCGATAAGAATATATTTTGATATTTGGTTTCTATGTTTCTACCTTCCAAGGATTACCCAACAGGTCTGTACTTTTCTCAGTCTCTGTGGATTACAAGTGACATTATGCTTAATACATATACTAAGATATATATTATCTCTTCTAAAGTGCAATACCAATAACATATTTGTAGTTTTATGTTTGTATTTTTAAATTGTGGTAGCAAACTTACTCCCAAAAGAATTAGCATGTATTTTTAATTAAAGTCTATTGGCATAACACTGGTAAATATTATTATTAAGTTTCAGGTGTACATTATAATGAAATCTGTGTATTCTATTCTGTGTTTCCCACCCAAAGTCCAGTTTCTTCAGCTACCATTTATTTGACCCCCTTTACCCCGTCTATCTCTCCCTCCTCTCCTACCCCCTACCCTCTGGTAACCATTAGTCCATTGTCCATGTCCCTAAGTCTGTTTGTCCTGTTCATTTTTGCTTTTAGGTTTATATCACACATATAGTGATTATCATGTGATTTTTTCTGTCTGGCTCATTTCGCTTAGCACGCTTATCTCGAGGTCCATGCATGTTGTTGCAAATGGCAGTATTTTCATCTCTTCTTATGGCTTAATGTTCCATTATATATATGTACCACAGCTTCTATAGCCAATCATCTATCTTAAGACACTTCAGTTGCTTCCATGTTCTGACCACTGTGAATAATGGTGGTATGAAACATCGGTGTGCAAAATATCTTCTCAGATATGGTTTTCAAGTCTTTGGTGTAAAAATACCCTGTAGAGGGATTGCTGGGTCACATGGTAGAATCAATTCTAGTCTTTTAGGAACTCCATACCTGTTTCCATAGTGGCTGTACCAATTTTGCAGTGCCACCAGCAGTGTATAAGGGTTCCTTTTTCTCCACATCCTCTAACATTGGTTATTAACTTGTCCTGTTGATTATGGCTATTCTAACAGGTGTGAGATGGTATCTCATTGTGGTTTGATTTGTATTTCCCTAAGAGATAGCGATGTTGAGCATCTTTCAATATATTTGTTGGCCCTTGTATGTCCTCTAGGGAGAAGTGTCTATCCATTTTTTGACTGGATTTTTTTATTGTTATTGAGTCATATGAGTTCTTTGTATATTTTGGATTTAGGCCCTCATAGGAGGTGTTGCTTGCAAATGTATTTTCCTCATTCGGATGGTTTTTTTCTCTACTTTGTTGACGCTTTCTTTTGCTGAGCAGAAGCTTTTCAGTTTGATGTAGTCCCATTCATTTATTTTGCTTTTACTTCCCTTGCTTTAAGGTCAAATTTCATAAAATCCTCTTTAAGTCCAAGGTCCTTCCATTAGTTCCTATGTTTCTTTTACCCATTTTATTGTTTAGGTCTTATATTCAGGTCCTTAATCATTTTGAGTTAATTTTGGTGTGTGGTGATAGACAATAGTCAGTTTCATTCTTTTGCAGGTGGCTTTC
This sequence comes from Eonycteris spelaea, assembly GCA_003508835.1. Classification (NCBI taxonomy): domain Eukaryota; kingdom Metazoa; phylum Chordata; class Mammalia; order Chiroptera; family Pteropodidae; genus Eonycteris; species Eonycteris spelaea. Next base: position 1,972 of record PUFA01000067.1, on the reverse strand, counting down.
CAGTTTTCCCAGCACCATTTTGAAGATGCTCTCCTTTCTCACTGTATTTTTTTGGCTTTTTTCTGTTGAAATTATTTGCCCATATAAATATGGGTTGACTTCTGGACTCTTGATTCTGTTCCACTGGTCCGTGTGTCTGTTTCTGCCAATACCATGCTGTTTTATTATTGTCACTTTGTAGTATAATTTGAAGTAGCAGATGATTGTCCGCCTCGTTCTTTTTTCTCAGGATGGCTTTACATTTGGGTCTTTTGTGAATTCTAATACATCTGATGATTTCTTGTTCTATTTCATTTAAAATGCCAATGAATTTGATGGGGATTGCATTAAATCTTGTATAATGCTTTAGGTAATATGGTCATTTAAACTATGTTGAATTCTTCCAATCCAAGATGCAGAATCTTTTCCATTTCTTTGTATTTTCTTCATTTCTTTTAATAGGGTCTTATAGTTTCATTATTAGGTCCTTCACATGTTTCATTAAATTTATTCCTAGGTATTTTATTCTTTTTGTTGCAATTGCAAAAAGGAATTATTTTTTCCATTTTTTTTCTGACACTTCATTATTAGAGAGTAGGAACATGTAGATTTTGAACATTGATTTTGTATCCAGAAACTTTACTGTATTTGCTTATTGTTTCTAGTAGTTTTCTTGTGGAGTCTTTAGGGTTTCCTATATAGAGAATCATGTCATCTGCAAACAATGACAATGACTTCATTTCCTTATTTGGATGCCTTTTATATCTTTCTCTTGCCTGATTGACATCTAGGAACCTCCAATGTCATATTGATAATAGTGGTGAGTGGACAGCCTTGTCTTGTTCCTGATCTTAGAAGGGAAGGTTTTAGTTTTTCACCATTAAGTATAATGTTGGCTGAGGTTTTGTCATAGATGGCCTTTATTATGTTAAGGTACTTTCCTTCTATCTGAATGTTAAGTTTTGATCATAAATGGATGTGTACTCGAAGGCTTTTTCTGCATCTATTGATATGATCAATAGATTCTTATTTTTAATTTGTTATGTGGTATATCACATTAATCAATTTGCATATGTTGAACCATCCTGTGCCTCTGGGATGAAGCCCACTTGATCGGTGTATAATGTTTTTAAAATGTTGCTGTATTCGGTTTGCTAGTATCTTAGTATTTTCACATCTGTGTTCATGAGATATTGATCTGTAGTTTTTCTTTTTTGCTGTTATCTTTACCAGGTTTTGGTATCAGGGTAATATTGGCCTCATAAAATGAGTTGGGAAGTATTGCCTCCTCTTCTTTTTTTGAAAGTTTGAGGAGAATAGTATTAAATCTTCTTTGAATGTTTGGTATATTCACTGGAAGCCATCTGGTCCTGGACTTTTACTTTTTGGTAGGTTTTTGATGATTGTTTCAATTTTCCATACTGATATTGGTCTATTTAGATTTTCCAGTTCTTGATTCAGTCTAGGAAGGTTGTATTTTTCTAAGTACTGGTCCATTTCTTCTAGGTTATTAAATTTGGGGTTATATACTTTTCATAGTATTCTTGTATGATTCCTTTGGTATTTCTGCAGTATCTGTTGTAATTCTCCCCTTTTCATCCCTGATTTTGTTTATTTCTGTCCTTCATTTTTTTCTTTAGTGAGTCTAGCCAGGGGTTTTGTCAATTTTATTACTTCTCAAAGAACCAACATCATTTTTTTTTTTCATGTTTTTTCATTTGTTTTGTTTTCAATTTCATTATTTCTGCTCTAATTTTGATTATTCTTTCCTTCTGCTGGACTTTAGGTTCATTTGTTCTCTTTAGTTTTTTAAGATGAAGTGTTAGGTTAATTTGGGCTCATTCTTGTTTTTGGAGGTAGGCCTGTAATGATTGAACTTTCCTCTTATGACTGCTTTTGCTGTCCAAAAGTTTTGCTATGTTGTACATGATTATCATTCATTTCTATGTATTCTTGATCTCTTTTTTATTTCTTCTTTCTTCAGTTATTCTTC